>JAHMTN010000001.1:0-1238750 GCA_019915205.1 Eucalyptus rudis
GATCCTTGTTATTCGTCACTGAAGACGACTTGTTCGTCACTGAAGACGACTTGGTTTGGGGTAGGTTGCCAAATCTGTATGGTGACTATAGTGGATGCGACAATTGAAGAACCAAATATGGAGAACCTAACGGTGGTACATAAGTTGTCTGAGGTGTTTCCTGAAGAACTACCAGGTTTGCTGTCAGAAAGAGAAATAGAGTTCGTGATGGAATTAACACCCGAAACAGAGCCAATCTCTAAGGCTCCTTATTGGATGGCGTTGTTAGAGTTGAAAGAACTGAAGGTGGAGATGCAGGAATTGTTAGATAAGGGATTCTTACTTCCCAGTGCATAACCTTGGGGAGCATCAGTCTTGTTTGTGAAAAAGAAGGATGGTTTGTTGTGTTTGTGTATTGATATTCTCCAAGATCGACTTGAGGGCAAGGTATCATCAATTGAGGATTTGAAAGGAAGACATACTGAATTTAGTGTCTCGTACTTGATATGGCAATTGTGAGTTCACTGCATTATCGTTTGGTTTGACGAACCTCTAGCTGTTTGTATGGGTTTAATGAATAGAGTGTTCAAAGGGTACATGGATCAGTTTGTGATCGTGTTCATTGAAGTTATCCGGGTGTGTTCGAAGAGTGCTGAGGAGCACGATAGACATTTGATGATGGTACTTCAGACCTTGAGGACTCTTGAATTTACGATAAGCTTAGCAGATGCGAGTTTGGATGACTCGTGTTGCGTTCCTATGTCATGTGATTTCAGAAGAAGGAATCTCCGTGGACCCTGTTCAAGATTGAAGCAGTAATCAGTTGGCCAAGATTGACTACGGTGAAAGAGATCAGAAGTTTTCCGGGTTGAGCAGAGTATTACAGAAGGTTTATGGAAGGGTTTTCAGCTTTAGCATCACTGTTGACTTGACTACTAAAGAAAGAAAAGAAGTTCATGTGGATAGACAAGTGCGGGCGTAGTTTCCAAGAGCTTAAGCGGAAGCTGACTACCACACCTGTGCTGACCATTTCATATGGTCCTGGAGATTACGAGATCTACAGTAGTGCATCGTTTAGAGGATGGGTTGCATGCTAATGCAGCATGGCAAGGTTGTTGCATACTCGTCCCGCCAGTTGAGACCTCGTGAACTGAATTACCTGACGCATAACTTAGAACTCGCAGCCATCATTTTTGCTCTAAAGATTTAGAGATATTGTTGGTGTGAAGAAAGATTCCAGATCTTCGCTGACCGTTAAAGTCTCAAAGTATTTATTCTCTCAGAAGAAATTGAATATGAGATAGTGCTGTGAACCAGATCTTTTGAAGGACTGGGATGGTGGTATCTGGTATCACCCTGGAAGGATGAAAGAAGTCCCTGATGCGTTGAGTCGAGAGTCTTCATTTGTGCATATGCTGGTTAAAGTATGGACCTTACTTGAGAAAGTTCGAAATTCGGTTTTCAAATCTGAGGTAGGCCACCGTTCGAATTTTATGACCACCCTCAGAACTGAACCGGATATTCAGGTTAGAATCAGATGCTTCAGTGGACAGACTCAGAAATGCAAAAGATCCTGCAAGAGGATACCGAGAAGAGGAGAACTAATTTTCAGACTTTTGAGGACGATTGTGTGTACCTGATGATACCGAAATTAAAGAAGAGATCTTATCGGAAACTTGTCGTAGCAGCTTCAGCATTGTCCAGACAGTACGAAGGTGAGTTAGAATTTGCATCAACAGAATTGGTAGACCGGTATGAAGACAGATATCACTGACGGGTTGCAAGTGTCAGATGTGCTATCAAGAGGAAGCATAGTTTTGCAATTCGAGAGAACCTTTGTAATCTCTTGATATCTCCGTGAGAAAGTGGGAACATGTCACAATAGATTTTTTGTGATAGGTCTATCGAGGAGTCAGTGTGTTAATAATTTCATTTCGGGTAGTAAGTGACAGACTGATGAAATTAGCCCACCTTGTGACTATGCTGAAGGATCTTGATTTGATTAAGCATGCAGAGGTGTTTGTGCATCAGATAATTCGTTCGCATAGAGTGTCAGTGTCAGAGTTATATCAGATCTTGACCAGAGGTTCCCAGTTTCAGTAGATCAGTCAGATAGTTCCTTTTTAGTCAATGCAGAGCAGAGTGTTCATAACTTCAGTTGGTTGAGTTGAGGTCAGAGATCAGAAAATCGCAGGTCCAAAATTGGTTCAGAAATTAGTGATTCAGTTGCAGTTATTAGAGACAGATTTGAGACCGCTCAGAATCTCCAGTTTAGCTTCGCAGATTAGTATCGCAGACCTTGGAATTTCAAGCAGGGGAAATATATTTTTCCTTAAATGTCGCCTATGATAGGGACGTCGTGTTTGATTAAGGAAAGGAAGATGAAGCAGCATTTAAATCAGAATCCATCGAAATTTGGATTCAAAGGAGGATTTTGGCTTTAAATGGATAAGCAAAGCAATTCGAGACACCGTCGGCGCCTTTAGCCGAGTGGTATCCGGGTGTGAAGCAGTGGTCCGAAGTCGGGAGTTCGAATCCCCGACGCGGCAGTTAGCCGCCTTGTGGAAAAATAAAAAGAAAAAAAAAACCCAAAATTTTGCAACTTTTATTTTTGCAAAAGTGGGCAAGTGTTCAGCAGTTTGGATCCAAAATGGTTTGGACAAGATTGGAAGTGATCTGGCAGTATCATTACAGATTGAGCAACCTGGGAAAGAGAAGATTCGATGAGATGACAATACCGCCAATTTTTTTTATTTATTAAGGATTTGGGAATGGTTTAAATTTCGAGGACGAAATTTTTATAAGAGGGGAAGAGTTGTGACATCCTGAAATTCGAGTCCTCTGAAGGACGAGTGGATGTGAATTTCGTCAATGCATTGTTGGTTGATCTCACTCGGAATTGATCACTCCTGAGATACTGACCTTGAGGGGAAAGGCTACTGAGGACAGAACTCGTGCGACTAAAGGACTCGACCTGGGAAAACGACTTGACCGTGAGACTTACGTGAGGATGATCCTGTAGATAGGCAGGCCGATTCTAAGGACGACTAAAAGTCGATTCGCGGACAGAACATAATGGAACGACGGGTGATTCCGTTTACTGTTATCAAATCCACGAACGACCCTATGTCGATCCTCAGTAATCGTGTACTTTGAAATAAGAATATATCCTCCGTAATTTCATGCAGTCAAGGACGTCCATGCGTCGAGATGTCTTGAACGTGGTTTGGCACGAGTCGGTCACGCGTGAATCCTCACAGCCACCCGTCAGTCTGAGTTGTAACCGAAATGGCATTTGGCGAAATTGACATAGCAAGAGAACTTATTATTGGACTTCGAATTATCAGGAATGTCCGGGATGGACTTTGGATGAAGCTGCTTCAGATAGTCGACAGAGCCAGTTAAGCCGAGCAATTGGAAAAAAAGGGGTTTTCGGACCAAGGAAGCAAGCCGTGAGGTCGTGGGCCGGGCCAAGCCAGTGTGGGCCCTAGGCCCAAAGTTGGGACAGCCACCAAATGGGCCTAAGTCAAGCAAGTGAGCCCATTGGGCTAAACCAACTATTTCTCTTTCAAAGCCCATGGTCCAACTTTGAGCCCAATCAAGCCCAACCAATTTCCAAGCCCACTCCTATTCATGGCCAAGCCCATTTCTTAGGCCCATCCATCAATTTCAGCCCAAGGTCAGATTTGTAATTTGTGCAAGGTGAAATGACCAAAATACCCCTAGTTGTAGGGAGAAAAGGCTAGAGAAAAGAGAGAAAACGATGATGGCTTGGCATGGGGACTTGAAGCAAGCATTGATGGGGGTCTTGACAGCCCTCACTTCACTCTCTCTCTCCCCCATTCGGTCCCCATCTCGACGGAGCTCTCTCTCTCCTCGTTTTCCCTCTCCTTCAGTTTCTGCTCCAGCTGAACCTTCGTCAAAGAATCGAGTCAAAAGTGGTCTTCCCGGATGAATCGGCCAACGAGCCACATATCACCGTGACCGGGAGAGACAGACCGTTCCAACGAGCCCAATTTCGTCCCGAACGGAGTCGCCGGCCGGCCTGGGCGCCGCCGTGAAGGAACCGGTCGCTGGTCCGTCGGTCCGCCTGCAGCCTGCACTGTTTCGGGTTTTCTTGCTGTTTCGCCCTATTCCGACCGTTCCTCCACCCATCCCAACCTCCAGCAAGACCCCCAAGACCCCCGGGAGCCACTGGTTGCCAACCACCCGCTTGCCGGAGCTCCGATCGGCCCGTTTTCGCCATTGAAGCTGCTGGTTTCTTCTCTGCAGTTCAGCCAAGAACAGAAGCAGAAGACAGCAAGGTTTTGAAGACTTTGTGGCCCGTTTTCAAGCCCTTCCCGGCCTCCGTTGGTGTCGCCGCTTTGGGGTTTATCGACCGCCTTGGTGTCGTGGTCGCCGTGAACTCACCGGCGCGCAAAACCGGTGAGTTTATCCTCTAATTCTTGCTTAGTGAGTTAATGACGCTTAAGGGGTGTTTAGATTAGTCTAATTAAGTTTAGGTGGTTAGATTATATTATTTTAATGTAAATTAGATTATTTGTATGATTAGCTTAATGGATGTTTAATTAGGGCTAATTGTATGTTTAAATTAGTGTAATCTAGTTTAAGCCCTAATTAATTATTTCGAATTTATAAATATTATTTTATTAAATTATATTATTATAAAATAATATTTAATTATTTAATTTTCGGAATTAAATTTAATTATTTAATAATTTCGAAAATTATGCCGGGATGGCCGGTCGTTAGAATTTCGCGCTGATCGCAGCAGTGCGGTCGGTTTGTGTTAATTGTAAGCTTAAATTGAGAAATTGAGTGATTGATGGTTATGGTTAATTATTCCAAAAGTGTGGAATTGAGTGATATTGATGAAGTTTTGGTATTTAACTTGAAAATACCCGGTGTTGGCTTTTGGCACCGTAATTGGTTGGTAGGTCCAGTTTGTATCGATTGATTGAATGGATGTTTATGTGGGGATTTATCCCAAAGTTGATTAGTGTTGGTTTTGATGGGAAAATGACCGTGAGAGGTTGTGAGTTGAACCTAGAAAGCCACTAAATCTAAATTATGCCGAATGGGGCCGTGATGCCACTACATAAAATATTGCTGAGTGGGGCCGTGATGCCACTACATAAAATATTGCCGAGTGGGGCCATGATGCCACTACATATAACATTGCCGAGTGGGGCCGTGATGCCACTACATATAACATTGTCGAGTGGGGCCGTGATGCCACTACATATAACATTGCCGAGTGGGACCGTGATGCCACTACATAAAATATTGCCGAGTGGGGCCGTGATGCCACTACATATAACATTGCCGAGTGGGGCCGTGATACCACTACATATAACATTGCCGAGTGGGGCCGTGATACCACTACATATAAACTTGCCTGTAAGGCCGTGATTGAGAGTCGAGAATGAATAGTCAGAATGACCGTGTAATGATTTCGATGACATGTAATCGACTGAGTCGATTGATCGCTGAATCGATCTGAGTAATTGAATTGTTTGGATGATGTGGTTGTCAATATTTATTGATTAAACTGACGTGCAGGAAGGAATTGAGGCGAGGTAAGTCCTCTATCCTATTTGTGTGGCTAGAGCGCCCTGAGGCGTATTTTCTTCCTAATTGAGTTTTAGAGGGTAGGACTCGCTGAGACGTAGTCTCATCCCGGTTGTGGGATAATATTTCAGGTCCTTAGATGACGGTCGTGGAGGACCGGAAGTCCTGGAGTTTGGAAGGTGGAGGCTGAAGAATCGGCGAACGTGTCTGACAAGTTGGTCATAGGACAGTTCCCTTTTTGTTGAGCCTGTCTATTTTGTAGACATCCAGTGTTGTATATAAACCTATGTGTTTATAGAAAGTTTGTTTGGTTGTGATTGATTGCCTGCTTTTCTATCCCAAGTTAAATGTTGTCAGGGGATTTGTTTCGCTTCCGCATGTGCAATAAAAATGAATGGGTCGGCGACGTGTCCTGGGAAGTCGCATTTGTATCGACCAGAGTGGGATGTTTGCGCGCTCGGAGGATCGGGGCGTGACATCCCCGTTTGAGTGGTATCAAAGCGGGTCTGTGAATGGAGTGATAAGGTGCGATTGTTTATGGGATAGTTAGTAGGAATTACTTTTAATTCATGCTGGTGCATGTGTCTGATAGTTGTTTGGTAAATTGATTGGTGAGGATCACTCAAATTCTAATCTGGGATTAGAATTGAGAAACAGGTTTCTGTAAAGATCCTGTAGTTGAGTGATCAGGAGCAGAGGACTCCTAGAGAGAACCTTTAGACCAGTTACTCGGGGTGATATGCCGATAGGGATCGGTACCCGAGGTGGTCGTGGTGGAGCACTGGCTTAGACCAGTGTGTGTGTGAGAGTACCGCTGTAGGTCGGTACTAGTGTAGCAGCACCGAGCGATCCTAGGTTTGATGGGATCGTTCAGGCGCTAGTGTTCCTTGGAAGCTTGTTGGGTCAGTAAGCTCGAAACCGAACCGCCGCTGTTGTCGCTGTTGCTCCCGTCGCCAGTGTTATAACCGTTGTTGTTGTCGCGCCTGTTGAGGCCCAAGCTAGAGTTGTGATATGGGAGCAAGCCGTTGCATCCGAGTCGAGGTTCAGATTCAATAGAGATGGAAATCAGTTTGGGAATGAGCTTATGATTGGAGAAAAGTATCCCATTTCTGTCCAACTGGAGATGTGGGATGGTCAGGTCAGCAATGGATCAGAATGGAGTGTGTCGTGCTGACGGAAGCCGACATGGATTAACCTCGTGTCCTGGTAAGACGGGTGCTTGTTTTGTGTGTGACCATCAGGGTTACCTGGCAAGAAACAGTCTTAGAAAGCCGATGGGGTTGATTGAAAGGAATGCGCCATAGAACGCATCATGGGGTTTGTAGAGCAGGCCTTCAGTACAAGGAAGAGCGCATGCCGTTACCTGACAGGAGATAGAAGACTCACTGATGGTGTGTTAAGTTTGAGAAAAGAAGTGTGAGTCAGTCTGGTGACCAAGCACAACGGGAGCATGCTTTGAATGTGGCTAGCATGGCCATTGGGCTAGGAACTGTCCATGTAAGTCCAAGAGGACTTGAGCATCGCTACCGCCGACGTGACGCCACTAGGATGGCGAAAGGAATAGGAATGGATTGACTATGCATCGATCAAGGGAAGAATGTCTTGAGGTGTTTTATCAGAGTAGCACGGTAGAATTTTGAGTGAATGTTGCAGAATTTATGTTGTTGTATTAAAGATGTAGAAAGGGAATCACTGATTATAGTTGTACTTGATGGGTTTGCTTATGTATGACTTGGAAGTCATTTATAAAAAGGATTTGGCTCGAGGAGCTTTCTACTGTTATGAATTGTGGCAGTGATATAATTCAGTTGGTTCAGTTAGCGTACGAAAGTTTTGAATTACTGAAAGTCAGAAAGGACATTCGATCCTTGTTATTCGTCACTGAAGACGACTTGTTCGTCACTGAAGACGACTTGGTTTTGGGGGTAGGTTGCCAAATCTGTATGGTGACTATAGTGGATGCGACAATTGAAGAACCAAATATGGAGAACCTAACGGTGGTACATAAGTTGTCTGAGGTGTTTCCTGAAGAACTACCAGGTTTGCTGTCAGAAAGAGAAATAGAGTTCGTGATGGAATTAACACCCGAAACAGAGCCAATCTCTAAGGCTCCTTATTGGATGGCGTTGTTAGAGTTGAAAGAACTGAAGGTGGAGATGCAGGAATTGTTAGATAAGGGATTCTTACTTCCCAGTGCATAACCTTGGGGAGCATCAGTCTTGTTTGTGAAAAAGAAGGATGGTTTGTTGTGTTTGTGTATTGATATTCTCCAAGATCGACTTGAGGGCAAGGTATCATCAATTGAGGATTTGAAAGGAAGACATACTGAATTTAGTGTCTCGTACTTGATATGGCAATTGTGAGTTCACTGCATTATCGTTTGGTTTGACGAACCCTCTAGCTGTTTGTATGGGTTTAATGAATAGAGTGTTCAAAGGGTACATGGATCAGTTTGTGATCGTGTTCATTGAAGTTATCCGGGTGTGTTCGAAGAGTGCTGAGGAGCACGATAGACATTTGATGATGGTACTTCAGACCTTGAGGACTCTTGAATTTTACGATAAGCTTAGCAGATGCGAGTTTGGATGACTCGTGTTGCGTTCCTATGTCATGTGATTTCAGAAGAAGGAATCTCCGTGGACCCTGTTCAAGATTGAAGCAGTAATCAGTTGGCCAAGATTGACTACGGTGAAAGAGATCAGAAGTTTTCCGGGTTGAGCAGAGTATTACAGAAGGTTTATGGAAGGGTTTTCAGCTTTAGCATCACTGTTGACTTGACTACTAAAGAAAGAAAAGAAGTTCATGTGGATAGACAAGTGCGGGCGTAGTTTCCAAGAGCTTAAGCGGAAGCTGACTACCACACCTGTGCTGACCATTTCATATGGTCCTGGAGATTACGAGATCTACAGTAGTGCATCGTTTAGAGGATGGGTTGCATGCTAATGCAGCATGGCAAGGTTGTTGCATACTCGTCCCGCCAGTTGAGACCTCGTGAACTGAATTACCTGACGCATAACTTAGAACTCGCAGCCATCATTTTTGCTCTAAAGATTTAGAGATATTGTTGGTGTGAAGAAAGATTCCAGATCTTCGCTGACCGTTAAAGTCTCAAAGTATTTATTCTCTCAGAAGAAATTGAATATGAGATAGTGCTGTGAACCAGATCTTTTGAAGGACTGGGATGGTGGTATCTGGTATCACCCTGGAAGGATGAAAGAAGTCCCTGATGCGTTGAGTCGAGAGTCTTCATTTGTGCATATGCTGGTTAAAGTATGGACCTTACTTGAGAAAGTTCGAAATTCGGTTTTCAAATCTGAGGTAGGCCACCGTTCGAATTTTATGACCACCCTCAGAACTGAACCGGATATTCAGGTTAGAATCAGATGCTTCAGTGGACAGACTCAGAAATGCAAAAGATCCTGCAAGAGGATACCGAGAAGAGGAGAACTAATTTTCAGACTTTTGAGGACGATTGTGTGTACCTGATGATACCGAAATTAAAGAAGAGATCTTATCGGAAACTTGTCGTAGCAGCTTCAGCATTGTCCAGACAGTACGAAGGTGAGTTAGAATTTGCATCAACAGAATTGGTAGACCGGTATGAAGACAGATATCACTGACGGGTTGCAAGTGTCAGATGTGCTATCAAGAGGAAGCATAGTTTTGCAATTCGAGAGAACCTTTGTAATCTCTTGATATCTCCGTGAGAAAGTGGGAACATGTCACAATAGATTTTTTGTGATAGGTCTATCGAGGAGTCAGTGTGTTAATAATTTCATTTCGGGTAGTAAGTGACAGACTGATGAAATTAGCCCACCTTGTGACTATGCTGAAGGATCTTGATTTGATTAAGCATGCAGAGGTGTTTGTGCATCAGATAATTCGTTCGCATAGAGTGTCAGTGTCAGAGTTATATCAGATCTTGACCAGAGGTTCCCAGTTTCAGTAGATCAGTCAGATAGTTCCTTTTTAGTCAATGCAGAGCAGAGTGTTCATAACTTCAGTTGGTTGAGTTGAGGTCAGAGATCAGAAAATCGCAGGTCCAAAATTGGTTCAGAAATTAGTGATTCAGTTGCAGTTATTAGAGACAGATTTGAGACCGCTCAGAATCTCCAGTTTAGCTTCGCAGATTAGTATCGCAGACCTTGGAATTTCAAGCAGGGGAAATATATTTTTCCTTAAATGTCGCCTATGATAGGGACGTCGTGTTTGATTAAGGAAAGGAAGATGAAGCAGCATTTAAATCAGAATCCATCGAAATTTGGATTCAAAGGAGGATTTTGGCTTTAAATGGATAAGCAAAGCAATTCGAGACACCGTCGGCGCCTTTAGCCGAGTGGTATCCGGGTGTGAAGCAGTGGTCCGAAGTCGGGAGTTCGAATCCCCGACGCGGCAGTTAGCCGCCTTGTGGAAAAATAAAAAGAAAAAAAAAACCCAAAATTTTGCAACTTTTATTTTTGCAAAAGTGGGCAAGTGTTCAGCAGTTTGGATCCAAAATGGTTTGGACAAGATTGGAAGTGATCTGGCAGTATCATTACAGATTGAGCAACCTGGGAAAGAGAAGATTCGATGAGATGACAATACCGCCAATTTTTTTTATTTATTAAGGATTTGGGAATGGTTTAAATTTCGAGGACGAAATTTTTATAAGAGGGGAAGAGTTGTGACATCCTGAAATTCGAGTCCTCTGAAGGACGAGTGGATGTGAATTTCGTCAATGCATTGTTGGTTGATCTCACTCGGAATTGATCACTCCTGAGATACTGACCTTGAGGGGAAAGGCTACTGAGGACAGAACTCGTGCGACTAAAGGACTCGACCTGGGAAAACGACTTGACCGTGAGACTTGCGTGAGGATGATCCTGTAGATAGGCAGGCCGATTCTAAGGACGACTAAAAGTCGATTCGCGGACAGAACATAATGGAACGACGGGTGATTCCGTTTACTGTTATCAAATCCACGAACGACCCTATGTCGATCCTCAGTAATCGTGTACTTTGAAATAAGAATATATCCTCCGTAATTTCATGCAGTCAAGGACGTCCATGCGTCGAGATGTCTTGAACGTGGTTTGGCACGAGTCGGTCACGCGTGAATCCTCACAGCCACCCGTCAGTCTGAGTTGTAACCGAAATGGCATTTGGCGAAATTGACATAGCAAGAGAACTTATTATTGGACTTCGAATTATCAGGAATGTCCGGGATGGACTTTGGATGAAGCTGCTTCAGATAGTCGACAGAGCCAGTTAAGCCGAGCAATTGGAAAAAAAGGGGTTTTCGGACCAAGGAAGCAAGCCGTGAGGTCGTGGGCCGGGCCAAGCCAGTGTGGGCCCTAGGCCCAAAGTTGGGACAGCCACCAAATGGGCCTAAGTCAAGCAAGTGAGCCCATTGGGCTAAACCAACTATTTCTCTTTCAAAGCCCATGGTCCAACTTTGAGCCCAATCAAGCCCAACCAATTTCCAAGCCCACTCCTATTCATGGCCAAGCCCATTTCTTAGGCCCATCCATCAATTTCAGCCCAAGGTCAGATTTGTAATTTGTGCAAGGTGAAATGACCAAAATACCCCTAGTTGTAGGGAGAAAAGGCTAGAGAAAAGAGAGAAAACGATGATGGCTTGGCATGGGGACTTGAAGCAAGCATTGATGGGGGTCTTGACAGCCCTCACTTCACTCTCTCTCTCCCCCATTCGGTCCCCATCTCGACGGAGCTCTCTCTCTCCTCGTTTTCCCTCTCCTTCAGTTTCTGCTCCAGCTGGACCTTCGTCAAAGAATCGAGTCAAAAGTGGTCTTCCCGGATGAATCGGCCAACGAGCCACATATCACCGTGACCGGGAGAGACAGACCGTTCCAACGAGCCCAATTTCGTCCCGAACGGAGTCGCCGGCCGGCCTGGGCGCCGCCGTGAAGGAACCGGTCGCTGGTCCGTCGGTCCGCCTGCAGCCTGCACTGTTTCGGGTTTTCTTGCTGTTTCGCCCTATTCCGACCGTTCCTCCACCCATCCCAACCTCCAGCAAGACCCCCAAGACCCCCGGGAGCCACTGGTTGCCAACCACCCGCTTGCCGGAGCTCCGATCGGCCCGTTTTCGCCATTGAAGCTGCTGGTTTCTTCTCTGCAGTTCAGCCAAGAACAGAAGCAGAAGACAGCAAGGTTTTGAAGACTTTGTGGCCCGTTTTCAAGCCCTTCCCGGCCTCCGTTGGTGTCGCCGCTTTGGGGTTTATCGACCGCCTTGGTGTCGTGGTCGCCGTGAACTCACCGGCGCGCAAAACCGGTGAGTTTATCCTCTAATTCTTGCTTAGTGAGTTAATGACGCTTAAGGGGTGTTTAGATTAGTCTAATTAAGTTTAGGTGGTTAGATTATATTATTTTAATGTAAATTAGATTATTTGTATGATTAGCTTAATGGATGTTTAATTAGGGCTAATTGTATGTTTAAATTAGTGTAATCTAGTTTAAGCCCTAATTAATTATTTCGAATTTATAAATATTATTTTATTAAATTATATTATTATAAAATAATATTTAATTATTTAATTTTCGGAATTAAATTTAATTATTTAATAATTTCGAAAATTATGCCGGGATGGCCGGTCGTTAGAATTTCGCGCTGATCGCAGCAGTGCGGTCGGTTTGTGTTAATTGTAAGCTTAAATTGAGAAATTGAGTGATTGATGGTTATGGTTAATTATTCCAAAAGTGTGGAATTGAGTGATATTGATGAAGTTTTGGTATTTAACTTGAAAATACCCGGTGTTGGCTTTTGGCACCGTAATTGGTTGGTAGGTCCAGTTTGTATCGATTGATTGAATGGATGTTTATGTGGGGATTTATCCCAAAGTTGATTAGTGTTGGTTTTGATGGGAAAATGACCGTGAGAGGTTGTGAGTTGAACCTAGAAAGCCACTAAATCTAAATTATGCCGAATGGGGCCGTGATGCCACTACATAAAATATTGCTGAGTGGGGCCGTGATGCCACTACATAAAATATTGCCGAGTGGGGCCATGATGCCACTACATATAACATTGCCGAGTGGGGCCGTGATGCCACTACATATAACATTGTCGAGTGGGGCCGTGATGCCACTACATATAACATTGCCGAGTGGGACCGTGATGCCACTACATAAAATATTGCCGAGTGGGGCCGTGATGCCACTACATATAACATTGCCGAGTGGGGCCGTGATACCACTACATATAACATTGCCGAGTGGGGCCGTGATACCACTACATATAAACTTGCCTGTAAGGCCATGATTGAGAGTCGAGAATGAATAGTCAGAATGACCGTGTAATGATTTCGATGACATGTAATCGACTGAGTCGATTGATCGCTGAATCGATCTGAGTAATTGAATTGTTTGGATGATGTGGTTGTCAATATTTATTGATTAAACTGACGTGCAGGAAGGAATTGAGGCGAGGTAAGTCCTCTATCCTATTTGTGTGGCTAGAGCGCCCTGAGGCGTATTTTCTTCCTAATTGAGTTTTAGAGGGTAGGACTCGCTGAGACGTAGTCTCATCCCGGTTGTGGGATAATATTTCAGGTCCTTAGATGACGGTCGTGGAGGACCGGAAGTCCTGGAGTTTGGAAGGTGGAGGCTGAAGAATCGGCGAACGTGTCTGACAAGTTGGTCATAGGACAGTTCCCTTTTTGTTGAGCCTGTCTATTTTGTAGACATCCAGTGTTGTATATAAACCTATGTGTTTATAGAAAGTTTGTTTGGTTGTGATTGATTGCCTGCTTTTCTATCCCAAGTTAAATGTTGTCAGGGGATTTGTTTCGCTTCCGCATGTGCAATAAAAATGAATGGGTCGGCGACGTGTCCTGGGAAGTCGCATTTGTATCGACCAGAGTGGGATGTTTGCGCGCTCGGAGGATCGGGGCGTGACATCCCCGTTTGAGTGGTATCAAAGCGGGTCTGTGAATGGAGTGATAAGGTGCGATTGTTTATGGGATAGTTAGTAGGAATTACTTTTAATTCATGCTGGTGCATGTGTCTGATAGTTGTTTGGTAAATTGATTGGTGAGGATCACTCAAATTCTAATCTGGGATTAGAATTGAGAAACAGGTTTCTATAAAGATCCTGTAGTTGAGTGATCAGGAGCAGAGGACTCCTAGAGAGAACCTTTAGACCAGTTACTCGGGGTGATATGCCGATAGGGATCGGTACCCGAGGTGGTCGTGGTGGAGCACTGGCTTAGACCAGTGTGTGTGTGAGAGTACCGCTGTAGGTCGGTACTAGTGTAGCAGCACCGAGCGATCCTAGGTTTGATGGGATCGTTCAGGCGCTAGTGTTCCTTGGAAGCTTGTTGGGTCAGTAAGCTCGAAACCGAACCGCCGCTGTTGTCGCTGTTGCTCCCGTCGCCAGTGTTATAACCGTTGTTGTTGTCGCGCCTGTTGAGGCCCAAGCTAGAGTTGTGATATGGGAGCAAGCCGTTGCATCCGAGTCGAGGTTCAGATTCAATAGAGATGGAAATCAGTTTGGGAATGAGCTTATGATTGGAGAAAAGTATCCCATTTCTGTCCAACTGGAGATGTGGGATGGTCAGGTCAGCAATGGATCAGAATGGAGTGTGTCGTGCTGACGGAAGCCGACATGGATTAACCTCGTGTCCTGGTAAGACGGGTGCTTGTTTTGTGTGTGACCATCAGGGTTACCTGGCAAGAAACAGTCTTAGAAAGCCGATGGGGTTGATTGAAAGGAATGCGCCATAGAACGCATCATGGGGTTTGTAGAGCAGGCCTTCAGTACAAGGAAGAGCGCATGCCGTTACCTGACAGGAGATAGAAGACTCACTGATGGTGTGTTAAGTTTGAGAAAAGAAGTGTGAGTCAGTCTGGTGACCAAGCACAACGGGAGCATGCTTTGAATGTGGCTAGCATGGCCATTGGGCTAGGAACTGTCCATGTAAGTCCAAGAGGACTTGAGCATCGCTACCGCCGACGTGACGCCACTAGGATGGCGAAAGGAATAGGAATGGATTGACTATGCATCGATCAAGGGAAGAATGTCTTGAGGTGTTTTATCAGAGTAGCACGGTAGAATTTTGAGTGAATGTTGCAGAATTTATGTTGTTGTATTAAAGATGTAGAAAGGGAATCACTGATTATAGTTGTACTTGATGGGTTTGCTTATGTATGACTTGGAAGTCATTTATAAAAAGGATTTGGCTCGAGGAGCTTTCTACTGTTATGAATTGTGGCAGTGATATAATTCAGTTGGTTCAGTTAGCGTACGAAAGTTTTGAATTACTGAAAGTCAGAAAGGACATTCGATCCTTGTTATTCGTCACTGAAGACGACTTGTTCGTCACTGAAGACGACTTGGTTTTGGGGGTAGGTTGCCAAATCTGTATGGTGACTATAGTGGATGCGACAATTGAAGAACCAAATATGGAGAACCTAACGGTGGTACATAAGTTGTCTGAGGTGTTTCCTGAAGAACTACCAGGTTTGCTGTCAGAAAGAGAAATAGAGTTCGTGATGGAATTAACACCCGAAACAGAGCCAATCTCTAAGGCTCCTTATTGGATGGCGTTGTTAGAGTTGAAAGAACTGAAGGTGGAGATGCAGGAATTGTTAGATAAGGGATTCTTACTTCCCAGTGCATAACCTTGGGGAGCATCAGTCTTGTTTGTGAAAAAGAAGGATGGTTTGTTGTGTTTGTGTATTGATATTCTCCAAGATCGACTTGAGGGCAAGGTATCATCAATTGAGGATTTGAAAGGAAGACATACTGAATTTAGTGTCTCGTACTTGATATGGCAATTGTGAGTTCACTGCATTATCGTTTGGTTTGACGAACCCTCTAGCTGTTTGTATGGGTTTAATGAATAGAGTGTTCAAAGGGTACATGGATCAGTTTGTGATCGTGTTCATTGAAGTTATCCGGGTGTGTTCGAAGAGTGCTGAGGAGCACGATAGACATTTGATGATGGTACTTCAGACCTTGAGGACTCTTGAATTTTACGATAAGCTTAGCAGATGCGAGTTTGGATGACTCGTGTTGCGTTCCTATGTCATGTGATTTCAGAAGAAGGAATCTCCGTGGACCCTGTTCAAGATTGAAGCAGTAATCAGTTGGCCAAGATTGACTACGGTGAAAGAGATCAGAAGTTTTCCGGGTTGAGCAGAGTATTACAGAAGGTTTATGGAAGGGTTTTCAGCTTTAGCATCACTGTTGACTTGACTACTAAAGAAAGAAAAGAAGTTCATGTGGATAGACAAGTGCGGGCGTAGTTTCCAAGAGCTTAAGCGGAAGCTGACTACCACACCTGTGCTGACCATTTCATATGGTCCTGGAGATTACGAGATCTACAGTAGTGCATCGTTTAGAGGATGGGTTGCATGCTAATGCAGCATGGCAAGGTTGTTGCATACTCGTCCCGCCAGTTGAGACCTCGTGAACTGAATTACCTGACGCATAACTTAGAACTCGCAGCCATCATTTTTGCTCTAAAGATTTAGAGATATTGTTGGTGTGAAGAAAGATTCCAGATCTTCGCTGACCGTTAAAGTCTCAAAGTATTTATTCTCTCAGAAGAAATTGAATATGAGATAGTGCTGTGAACCAGATCTTTTGAAGGACTGGGATGGTGGTATCTGGTATCACCCTGGAAGGATGAAAGAAGTCCCTGATGCGTTGAGTCGAGAGTCTTCATTTGTGCATATGCTGGTTAAAGTATGGACCTTACTTGAGAAAGTTCGAAATTCGGTTTTCAAATCTGAGGTAGGCCACCGTTCGAATTTTATGACCACCCTCAGAACTGAACCGGATATTCAGGTTAGAATCAGATGCTTCAGTGGACAGACTCAGAAATGCAAAAGATCCTGCAAGAGGATACCGAGAAGAGGAGAACTAATTTTCAGACTTTTGAGGACGATTGTGTGTACCTGATGATACCGAAATTAAAGAAGAGATCTTATCGGAAACTTGTCGTAGCAGCTTCAGCATTGTCCAGACAGTACGAAGGTGAGTTAGAATTTGCATCAACAGAATTGGTAGACCGGTATGAAGACAGATATCACTGACGGGTTGCAAGTGTCAGATGTGCTATCAAGAGGAAGCATAGTTTTGCAATTCGAGAGAACCTTTGTAATCTCTTGATATCTCCGTGAGAAAGTGGGAACATGTCACAATAGATTTTTTGTGATAGGTCTATCGAGGAGTCAGTGTGTTAATAATTTCATTTCGGGTAGTAAGTGACAGACTGATGAAATTAGCCCACCTTGTGACTATGCTGAAGGATCTTGATTTGATTAAGCATGCAGAGGTGTTTGTGCATCAGATAATTCGTTCGCATAGAGTGTCAGTGTCAGAGTTATATCAGATCTTGACCAGAGGTTCCCAGTTTCAGTAGATCAGTCAGATAGTTCCTTTTTAGTCAATGCAGAGCAGAGTGTTCATAACTTCAGTTGGTTGAGTTGAGGTCAGAGATCAGAAAATCGCAGGTCCAAAATTGGTTCAGAAATTAGTGATTCAGTTGCAGTTATTAGAGACAGATTTGAGACCGCTCAGAATCTCCAGTTTAGCTTCGCAGATTAGTATCGCAGACCTTGGAATTTCAAGCAGGGGAAATATATTTTTCCTTAAATGTCGCCTATGATAGGGACGTCGTGTTTGATTAAGGAAAGGAAGATGAAGCAGCATTTAAATCAGAATCCATCGAAATTTGGATTCAAAGGAGGATTTTGGCTTTAAATGGATAAGCAAAGCAATTCGAGACACCGTCGGCGCCTTTAGCCGAGTGGTATCCGGGTGTGAAGCAGTGGTCCGAA
This sequence comes from Eucalyptus rudis, assembly GCA_019915205.1. NCBI lineage: Eukaryota > Viridiplantae > Streptophyta > Magnoliopsida > Myrtales > Myrtaceae > Eucalyptus > Eucalyptus rudis. The sequence continues at coordinate 17,335 of JAHMTN010000001.1, forward strand.
GTCGGGAGTTCGAATCCCCGACGCGGCAGTTAGCCGCCTTGTGGAAAAATAAAAAGAAAAAAAAAACCCAAAATTTTGCAACTTTTATTTTTGCAAAAGTGGGCAAGTGTTCAGCAGTTTGGATCCAAAATGGTTTGGACAAGATTGGAAGTGATCTGGCAGTATCATTACAGATTGAGCAACCTGGGAAAGAGAAGATTCGATGAGATGACAATACCGCCAATTTTTTTTATTTATTAAGGATTTGGGAATGGTTTAAATTTCGAGGACGAAATTTTTATAAGAGGGGAAGAGTTGTGACATCCTGAAATTCGAGTCCTCTGAAGGACGAGTGGATGTGAATTTCGTCAATGCATTGTTGGTTGATCTCACTCGGAATTGATCACTCCTGAGATACTGACCTTGAGGGGAAAGGCTACTGAGGACAGAACTCGTGCGACTAAAGGACTCGACCTGGGAAAACGACTTGACCGTGAGACTTGCGTGAGGATGATCCTGTAGATAGGCAGGCCGATTCTAAGGACGACTAAAAGTCGATTCGCGGACAGAACATAATGGAACGACGGGTGATTCCGTTTACTGTTATCAAATCCACGAACGACCCTATGTCGATCCTCAGTAATCGTGTACTTTGAAATAAGAATATATCCTCCGTAATTTCATGCAGTCAAGGACGTCCATGCGTCGAGATGTCTTGAACGTGGTTTGGCACGAGTCGGTCACGCGTGAATCCTCACAGCCACCCGTCAGTCTGAGTTGTAACCGAAATGGCATTTGGCGAAATTGACATAGCAAGAGAACTTATTATTGGACTTCGAATTATCAGGAATGTCCGGGATGGACTTTGGATGAAGCTGCTTCAGATAGTCGACAGAGCCAGTTAAGCCGAGCAATTGGAAAAAAAGGGGTTTTCGGACCAAGGAAGCAAGCCGTGAGGTCGTGGGCCGGGCCAAGCCAGTGTGGGCCCTAGGCCCAAAGTTGGGACAGCCACCAAATGGGCCTAAGTCAAGCAAGTGAGCCCATTGGGCTAAACCAACTATTTCTCTTTCAAAGCCCATGGTCCAACTTTGAGCCCAATCAAGCCCAACCAATTTCCAAGCCCACTCCTATTCATGGCCAAGCCCATTTCTTAGGCCCATCCATCAATTTCAGCCCAAGGTCAGATTTGTAATTTGTGCAAGGTGAAATGACCAAAATACCCCTAGTTGTAGGGAGAAAAGGCTAGAGAAAAGAGAGAAAACGATGATGGCTTGGCATGGGGACTTGAAGCAAGCATTGATGGGGGTCTTGACAGCCCTCACTTCACTCTCTCTCTCCCCCATTCGGTCCCCATCTCGACGGAGCTCTCTCTCTCCTCGTTTTCCCTCTCCTTCAGTTTCTGCTCCAGCTGGACCTTCGTCAAAGAATCGAGTCAAAAGTGGTCTTCCCGGATGAATCGGCCAACGAGCCACATATCACCGTGACCGGGAGAGACAGACCGTTCCAACGAGCCCAATTTCGTCCCGAACGGAGTCGCCGGCCGGCCTGGGCGCCGCCGTGAAGGAACCGGTCGCTGGTCCGTCGGTCCGCCTGCAGCCTGCACTGTTTCGGGTTTTCTTGCTGTTTCGCCCTATTCCGACCGTTCCTCCACCCATCCCAACCTCCAGCAAGACCCCCAAGACCCCCGGGAGCCACTGGTTGCCAACCACCCGCTTGCCGGAGCTCCGATCGGCCCGTTTTCGCCATTGAAGCTGCTGGTTTCTTCTCTGCAGTTCAGCCAAGAACAGAAGCAGAAGACAGCAAGGTTTTGAAGACTTTGTGGCCCGTTTTCAAGCCCTTCCCGGCCTCCGTTGGTGTCGCCGCTTTGGGGTTTATCGACCGCCTTGGTGTCGTGGTCGCCGTGAACTCACCGGCGCGCAAAACCGGTGAGTTTATCCTCTAATTCTTGCTTAGTGAGTTAATGACGCTTAAGGGGTGTTTAGATTAGTCTAATTAAGTTTAGGTGGTTAGATTATATTATTTTAATGTAAATTAGATTATTTGTATGATTAGCTTAATGGATGTTTAATTAGGGCTAATTGTATGTTTAAATTAGTGTAATCTAGTTTAAGCCCTAATTAATTATTTCGAATTTATAAATATTATTTTATTAAATTATATTATTATAAAATAATATTTAATTATTTAATTTTCGGAATTAAATTTAATTATTTAATAATTTCGAAAATTATGCCGGGATGGCCGGTCGTTAGAATTTCGCGCTGATCGCAGCAGTGCGGTCGGTTTGTGTTAATTGTAAGCTTAAATTGAGAAATTGAGTGATTGATGGTTATGGTTAATTATTCCAAAAGTGTGGAATTGAGTGATATTGATGAAGTTTTGGTATTTAACTTGAAAATACCCGGTGTTGGCTTTTGGCACCGTAATTGGTTGGTAGGTCCAGTTTGTATCGATTGATTGAATGGATGTTTATGTGGGGATTTATCCCAAAGTTGATTAGTGTTGGTTTTGATGGGAAAATGACCGTGAGAGGTTGTGAGTTGAACCTAGAAAGCCACTAAATCTAAATTATGCCGAATGGGGCCGTGATGCCACTACATAAAATATTGCTGAGTGGGGCCGTGATGCCACTACATAAAATATTGCTGAGTGGGGCCGTGATGCCACTACATATAACATTGCCGAGTGGGGCCGTGATGCCACTATATATAACATTGCCGAGTGGGGCCGTGATGCCACTACATAAAATATTGCCGAGTGGGGCCGTGATGCCACTACATATAACATTGCCAAGTGGGGCCGTGATACCACTACATATAACATTGCCGAGTGGGGCTGTGATACCACTACATATAAACTTGCCTGTAAGGCCGTGATTGAGAGTCGAGAATGAATAGTCAGAATGACCGTGTGATGATTTCGATGACATGTAATCGACTGAGTCGATTGATCGCTGAATCGATCTGAGTAAATGAATTGTTTGGATGATGTGGTTGTCAATATTTATTGATTAAACTGACGTGCAGGAAGGAATTGAGGCGAGGTAAGTCCTCTATCCTATTTGTGTGGCTAGAGCGCCCTGAGGCGTATTTTCTTCCTAATTGAGTTTTAGAGGGTAGGACTCGCTGAGACGTAGTCTTGAGAGTGCTAGTATGAACAAAATAAAGGAGTTAGGGAAGAGAATAAGAACACAGAAATTATAGTGGTTCGGCTTAATCCAAGCCTACGTCCACTCTCCCACGATAACAGCCTTCTTGGCTGGATTCCAATATGCAATCAACAAGAGATTACAACTTCGAGTGCAAACACTTAGTAGATCACACTATCTCACTAAGTCACTCTCTTGGTATTTCTCTCACGATTACAAACGTTTAAGCTCTCAAGAGACAAGTATATGATCTAAAGTCGCTTAGACTTTGGAATTATAAATTCTACGCTCCGTCTCTTACTTGCTCATCGGTCCTTCATCTTCTTAAATACTCCTCCACTTCCAAACTACCCGTTGGACAGCATCCCGGAGAATCGTCTTCCAATATACCCATTGGACAGCTCTGTATCTAGAAGATTTGGTAGCCGTTGAGTGACAAAGGTAGAATCCCAAATTGATTCCAATCGCCCATACAAACGAAATCTTGGTTTCCATAAGTAAAGCTTCTTCGTATAGAAAGTTCTTGTCTTCAACATCCAATTGTCAATCAATTAGATTGAATCAATAAAATCAATCTTGATGTGGAATCCAAACCAGATCACTAGCCGTTATATGATTGGGCTTGAGTTACGATTCATCGAATCTGGATGTAAAGTCTGATAGCCATAGACTTTACAATCTGAGTCTGTAAACTTTAAAATCTGGGTCTGTAGACTTTACAATATGAGTCTGTAGACTTTACAATATGGGTTTGTAGACTTTACAATCTGGGTCTGAACATATCTGCTTCTGAACAGATTTAGCTTTAAGGTCTGTACCCAGTTCAGCTTCAGCATAGAGTCTGTCTTCTGGTTCATCATTTACGTTCAGTCTGGAATTAGTCAGAGTGAACAGACTTCTGATGTAGAACAGACTTTGACACTAAAGTCTGGCAGTCTTCAGACTTTGAGTCTTGAGTCTAGCAGTCTTCAGACTTTGAGTCTTGAGTCTGGCAATCTTCAGACTTTGAGTCTTGAGTCTAGCAGTCTTCAGACTTTGATAATATCCTTTACATGTTCTATTATCTGCATGGTCTATTACTCAACCATCAAACATGTTAGTAGCCTTTGATTTATTTTGTCATCTTCAAAACATCATAAGGGATTTCCCTAACAAGTCTCATCCCGGTTGTGGGATAATATTTCAGGTCCTTAGATGACGGTCGTGGAGGACCGGAAGTCCTGGAGTTCGGAAGGTGGAGGCTGAAGAATCGGCGAACGTGTCTGACAAGTTGGTCATAGGACAGTTCCCTTTTTGTTGAGCCTGTCTATTTTGTAGACATCCAGTGTTGTATATAAACCTATGTGTTTATAGAAAGTTTGTTTGGTTGTGATTGATTGCCTGCTTTTCTATCCCAAGTTAAATGTTGTCAGGGGATTTGTTTCGCTTCCGCATGTGCAATAAAAATAAATGGGTCGGCGACGTGTCCTGGGAAGTCGCATTTGTATCGACCAGAGTGGGATGTTTGCGCGCTCGGAGGATCGGGGCGTGACATAATCAATGCAATTTCTAGGAAAATCTAGTGTGCATAAGATATTTGTAAAATAGGTATTTGCATAATAGCCTACACGCATACTCACACTTGCACGTTAACAACCAAAATTAACAAAATTGAATGATGCAAAGTGAAGTTGATATAAAAGGTGAGAATGATTTTGGGCATTCTACCTTAAACTTAATAGGAGCATCCATTTTAAGTTGAAAAATTGTAGAAAGATCACAAGAAGTGACTAAATGGCAACTGTTAGTGGGGAGGGTACCCAATCGAGCTAAATTGATTTCACACAATTTTGTAGCTTAAAAACTGACTTAAAATTAATTTTAAAAATGGAAAAGGCACTCCATCACATTTGTTCTCCACCCCGAAGCTATACCATAGATTTCTCTGAGATTTGATTTGACGCTGTGGTTAAAAACTAGATTCAATGTAATACTCTAGCCTTTGCTCATTAACTCGAATTAATTACAAAAGCATAGACAATGTAATTTTCATTTATTTGACAGCTCATTAATGTAATTATAAAGAAACACTTAACTATTAAATTAGGTTAGTAAGCCCCTTGAATAAAGTCTCTTGATGGTCAAGATCGCCTTAATTTAAATCATCAACTTATTGATGCAAAACGGCTACTTTATCGGAGTACACCAACTCCAAATCCTAAGTAAGCAACTTTCATAACTACAAAATCAAGGTTATAAACCCCATGGAGCATTTTTTATGTGGGATATTTTACTTTGATTCATGAAAAATATATTCTACACTCAGACGAGATGGCGAGTGCATGCAACCTTTAGGTCAATCGTATGGGGTAATGATGCAAAGAAGTAAAATATGTCTTGCTTCTATCATTGCAAATGAGGTGATGATAGAAAGAAGTACATAGAGTAAGGCATATCATACCTTCATTTGGCTCCATCCATCCCAGCCATCTCCAATATTGCTATCTGAAAGGTTGAACATGACCAAATTACTGAAGTGAAAGTTATTTGCATGAAAAGCCGTCCCCAATGTTTCCCCAAAAGGCCTTCCTAGCTTCGGAAGAAGATTCTCAAAGATGCCATCTAGGCCTTTCATTCTAAGGAACCTTAATTTTGATGCAGCAACTAATTCTTCAGCCGTACAGATGCTCCTCCAGCCACCACTAGAATTCAGGCTCAGGGCTTCCAGACCTTGATTTCTCTACCAACAGAGACTCAAGATTAGTTAAGCATACATTTGAAGATATCTTATAAATCATTTGTCCATTTTCCATATTCTACAATTCAAGAAAAATATTATGCATATTAATTACAATCTTCATAGTTTTTTTTTTCTCTAATTGTGTTTGAAAGTAAGTTAAAAACTCTTCATACCACTAGCTTTCTTCTGACTTTTCTCAGATTGCTCGTGAAACGGCGCTTTGTTGTTTCAGAACTTCCAGAAAACAATGTACTACTCAATAAATCTAGAAAAAAAAAATTGGTCTCTCTCCACCTATTTAAAAGATCTTTTGACCCAAATGTTTGAGAGAGCTCTCATGGGAAGTTAAACAAGCTAACAATAAAATGAAAGCAAAAATGCAAGAAGTTTCTCTTTCCAAATAAAAATATTGTGACATAGTCTTCCATTTTACCTCTTTTCTGTCCCATAGCATTGCAACAACACGCTCATGAATCCACACCCTCCTACATTCGTGAGGATTATTTTTCAACTATGATTTTCCTTCCCAGATCTCGTAATTGGTCATGCATCCAAAATTTATCATTTCTCATTTTTATCAAGGACTATTGGAGGAGGACACTAATTGCACTCTGATAGTCATCCCACATGATATATGGATAAGTTTGGTCCTCGTTGGTGAAAAAGCAAGCAATATCCAAAAATACTTCTTTTTCCTCATCTGCTAATCCTTCATAAAATGCATCGCAGACAACCTTCAAAGGACCTTTATTTAACTGCATCAACCTATCTTCCCATTCTGCAATTTTTTGACTGGAACGAAGACTTGAACCTATCTCCACGACAGCCAAAGGAAGCATTCCCACTCTACGGACAATTTTCTCTGCAAGATGCTCATATTCTCCTATGGGATCGTCTCTTCTGAATGCGTGCTCACTAAACAACAGAATTGCTCGACCAAATTCCATTTCATAAACTTCATAAGCCAAAATTCCTTTAGGTTGATTTAGGACCACTTCACCGAATGATTCCACTTGAGTCATCAAGATACTTTCGTCCCTAGTTGTGATAATGATCCTGCTACCCGAACCAAACCAATCAGATTTTCCGGCTAGCTTTTGGAGTTGCTCTTTCTTGTCTAGATCATCAAGAACCATGAGAACCTTTTTAGTCCTACATACTCTCTTGATTTGAGCCATCCCATCACCTATATCTTTGATTCAGACAGTATCCCCAGAACCAATAAGATTCGATAATAACTTTTTCTGCAAGTTTACAAGACCATCAAGACTATGTCGGGACGATTCTCGAACATTGTGGAGGAAACTAACACTATCAAACTGAAGAAGTAATTTGTTGAACACAACCTTCGCAAGTGTTGTTTTACCGATACCACCCATTCCATGTATCCCAACAAAACGCACACCGCCAGAGTCAACATCCAATTTATCTATTATCGCTTCTATCTGTCTGTGATCCTCAACCAAATGTTCAGGGACATCCACATTTTTGCCCCTAAGCTTGTGTGAAACCTCTCTAACAATTCAATTAGTTCTCCATGGCTGCAACAAAGCAAGAAATACGTTTTTCGTCAATGACATGAAAGATGGGTATAAATTTCTTTCGGATATGATGATCCCATGGTTAAATAAGTCAACCGTTTCAGTCTCTATGGATGGAAATTAAGCACAATAGTAAGCTGACACGTACACTCGAATTTCATGAAAAGCCGCTCAATTTGATGTATTGGAGATGCTTTAGATAATGCATGAGCTGACTGATATGAAGTATACATTCTTGATGGAATGGAAGTAGTAAGATTAACAAAACTTAAGAAAATTATATTTTTTTTCATAATGCTCAGATTTTTTCATAAAATCCAAAGTGATAAGCACAATAGATATTCTTTATAGGTAAAACTGTTTTATTATTTTCTTCGTGAAAAGGTTTTATTTTTGGCGTTAAAAAGTGAACAAATATTATTTGGTAAGTTCACACTAGATCTATCTGAATATTGCATAGAAGAACCTAATTTTTCACTTTTTCTCCATATCAAAAATTTGTAAATACATTTAATAAACAAAAATTAGCTGATATGAAGATAAATAAATATTCTCCCTTATGCATCCGTTACATTATTTTCCCTTAAATGTCCTCCCTTGAATACTAGAACTAGATAAATCTTCTTCTTCTATAGGCAAAATTGAAAGTCGAGAAAGAATCTAACCGAATATTCCTCTCATAAATGGTATTAAATGGATTGGAATAGTTTTGATACAACTTAGAGAGATTTGGCTACTTTTCTGATAGGTTTAAAGGTTAGGATAAAATTGGAGAGTGTTAAAAATATAGAGATTTACTGTCACTTGGCCTTTAAGTAATAACCATATCAGATAATTTTTCCTAAATATTCATACTTATTTATCTTTTTTTTTAGGGAAATTTCAAATAAGAGTCCGAAGTGCTCTCTATTTCTCAAAAAAAGGGCCTGAAGTGAGCCTTGCTTCAAATAAGGACTATAAATGGCCATGTCAGTCTCAAAGAAGGACCTCACTTCATCGACTGGTCTAGGGCATTTCTATCCGTTATATTTTCTTATTTTCTTCCCTTTTTTGCTTTCTTTTTTCTTTTTTCTATTTTTTCCATAAAAAAGACTAATTCTAAAAAAATACAAATTAAAAACAAAAAACCAGACAAGAGGGCAGGTCCAGCTCTCCCACTTGAGGGTTGGAGATAAAATAATAGAAAAATGAAAGAAAATAAGAAAAAGTAAATTATGAAAATGCTCTCACCAGTCGATGAGGTTTTACTCCTTCTTTGAGACTTAACATGGCCACTCCATGCCCTTATTGAGAAAATGAAAGTACTTCATATTTCTATTTGAGATATATTTACTTCATGTCCTCATTTTAGAAATCGAGGGCACTTCGAACCCTTATTGAAAATTTTCCCTTTTTTTCATCATTTAACTTTTTAACTTTTAATTATTTTTTATTAATAAAATCAGATTAATCCTGAGGTTAGTGGTGGAAATTTTGTCTTCTTATGTATTTTATTTATTTTTATTTGAATTAAAGAAGGCAAGGAGCATTGGACACAAAATTAAATAATAAAAAATACCACTTTAACCCATTACACACCCCCTTCCAAGGGTACAAAATAATAAAAACATAATACATAACAAATACATGAATAATTATAATTCAAAGACTTGATCTTCTTTTTGGTTGAAGGGCACATTCCAAGGTAGAAAAAACCATCACATCGACAATTCTACATTGGTTGTTGCAAAATTCAGTTTATCATTCAATGGTAGGCTCTTGGAAGAAAAATTACCAAAACATTCCAAAATCTATTACAATTGTGCCAATTTAGTCTTAAACTTATTATTATTATTATTATTATTATTATTATTATTATTATTATTATTATTATTATTATTATTATTATTATTATTTGTCAATCGAGTCTTAAAATATTTACATTTGTGTCAATTTAGTTCATCCAGCTAATTTTGACCAGTTGGCGCTAACATAGATACCAGCTGTCGTATATGACACAACCAACACTAATGTGAACAATTTTTAATAATATTTTAATAGTTCAAACTATTTATTTATTTTCATTTCTTTTTTTTCTTTTTTTTTTGTCTTTCCCTTTCTTTCTCTTCCAGTTGGTCACTAGACCTCGACGACCAACTAGAGGCGAGGGTCGGCAAGGTTGATTTTATCAACCTTGCCCCATGGGGTTGCGCTCGCCAAAGGCCACGAGGGCGGCTTAGGCTGGGCTGGGCTACGCAAGACTTGCCCTTGCAAGAGGTCACAGCCTTCAACCTAGCAGCTCTGACGATGGCTTGGGTCTCACTAGTGGCTAGGCAAGTCTCAACCTTGCCTCACCAACCACATAGGCAGCCTGGGCAAGGTCAACAAGCTCACCGGCCCTTGCCTTTGGCTGATTGTCAAGGTCCAGTGACTAGCTGGAGTAAGAAGTGAAGGGAAAAAAAAGTGAAAGAAAATAAATAAATTCAAAAAAATCAACAAAAAAATCAAAAAAAGTATTAAAATATTATTAAAAATTGTCTACTTTAGCATCGGCCGCATCACATCCATGTTAGAGCTAGCCAACCATAATTGGCCATATAGATTGAATTGACTCAAATGCAAATGATTTAGGACTCAATTGGCCAAAAAATAATGTTTAAGACTTAATTACCACAATTGTAATAGGTTTATGATTTTTTTAGTAATTTTTCTCGCTCTTGGAGGATGTTATCTAATTTTTTTAGCAATTTTTCTGGCTCTTGAAAGGTGTTATCAAATTTTTCACAATGTATATATGCTTAAAATTGATCATTCTTAGTATTGATCATTCTTAGTCACTCCATCTATACATAAATTTAAGACTCATTAATTTCATTTCACTCCAGGAACCACTGCATTTATTCTGGATTAACACTTTTGCACTACCTTTTATGTTCCTGTTATGGAGACAATTGAAGTGATTATTTCAAAGCACCTTTTATCATTACTTTATATCATAAAATGCACTCAAAACGACTTTCAACTCAAAGATTATTAGAACATTCTACAGAAGCTTATACACTATGTTACCTCAGTAAGAAAAAATGATAATTGTGTAACATCAAACCAACGATAAATCGGAAACTTAAAATGGTCATGAGAGTTAAATGATTTACCTCATTAATCTCATACGTGTTCTAAACTCCAACGAACTTCTTTACATCTTGTGAAAATTTAAATCAATTTACTAGATTAATTTTAAATCACCCTTTTTCTCCATTTATAGAAATTTTCTTCGTTCTTTTTGAGTGCCTTGTTTTCTATTCTTTAGTTGTATCCTAAACAAAAACACTCCGTTTGGAAAGCAAGATTCAGAGTGGAAAGAATTTACCATGTCTGGGTTGAATCCTAAAATGCAGATGCTGATATGGAAGTAAAATAAATTTTTGCCAAGTCAACCAACTATGTTTCTCGCCGAGGTGTCAAGAAAGCAGGGAGAAATTCCCACTTTTTTCTCTCATTTCCAAATGAATTCTCAAAAGTACTAAAAATTGACAAAATTGTGAAGGATTATATAGTAATTATCCAAAGCCTATCTAAATCCTTCAATTTTCATAGGAGAATGAGATGTCCAGCCCAGGCAACCTTCTCTGCTTTAACAATAGGCTTTCTGTATACATCGTCTGGATACATCGTTCAGAAAACGAATTTTATCGGGCGTTGCAAACAAATTAACTTCATAGAAGTCAAAATACAAAGAAATATATATGCCAATTTTCAATTTTCATTCTTCATTTTCATATCCCTACACTATCTTCACCTCCGCACCCTACAACTCCAGCCAACCCAAAGAAAACATTTTCTTCACCTCAAATTTCTTTGCCTTCTTTTTCTTCACCGACCTAAGAAACTCTTTCATACAAAGCATAAGAAATCACTTGAGTGTCCTCGACTGTTTCTGTGCAGAAGTTTACATTTTTTTTATCATGAAATTCTATGGTGCTAAAGTTCAATTTGGTCCGGTTAATAAAAGATAGCAGCATTACCTGTTACCATTCATGTTGAACCGCCTTATGTGCGCAATCTGTATTAGAGCCATTTCCCATTCCTCCACTTCATTGCCAAATTTCCACCTATGCTTATCTAGGGCACTTCTGTACAAAGCGCTTTTAAGATTAACATCATCAACCTCCACATCATAGAAAATGGGCAGGATTACTTTTTTCCCATGTGAGTTTGACATGCATTTTACCATGTGGGCTAATTCACGGAGACACCACCAATTAGAAGCATAGTTCTTAGATAAGAAGGGTATGTAGATATGGCAGTCGTTGAGTGCTTGCGGAAGCTCTTCACCAATTCCATCACCAAAGCTCAATATGTCATCATCCCTGATAACCGAAATTTGGTTACGAACCAAATTCTTGTAAAGGACATCGACAATGCTATAAGAAGTGTCCGGTCCATTAAAACTCAGGAAACCTGGCACTCTGGTGTTTTGCGGGAAATCCAAGTCGATCTTGAGACATCCAGCAATCTCTCTAGTACAATGCAACCACGATTATCCCACACCAACCTTTCTAAGCCCTTGATGCCCTCAATCGCTTTTATTTTTGGACAAGCTTCTAGCTCAATGTGTTGTAGCTTATCTAACTTTGATAAGTTGGGTAACCTTTTTATCCTATAGCAGTCAGAAATACGAAAGTACAACAAGGATGCCAATTCTAACAAACCTTCAATCTTAACCAGCCTGTCCAATCTGTTTAGTTCCAGGTGCTGTAGATTCTTCAAGCATGACACATATATTATCTCAACAAATTTGCACTTACTTAGTTTCAATTCTGTTAAATGTATTAGCTCCTGAGAGATAGAGAAGTATGGCATTGGATATTCAATGACACACAGAACTGATAATTTTCTCAAGTTGGAAAGAGATGGTAGTAGCATGATGCCCCTGCATTTCAAAGTTGACAAGCCACTTGGAAGCGGATGGATCAGTTGTTTAACTGGCAAATTGTTTGTCCAACTTGGGTCAGGTTTCTCTCTTGAAACAGTTAATCTAGATAATTCCAGATAATCTAAATTAACGAGACTTGAGAGGTCAAGGATAGATTGGAACCGACATGCTTGCATGTGAAGGCGTGTCAAACTTGAGGGAAGATCAGGTACCTCCTGAAGGTCACTCGAACCCAATTCAAGTGTGTGGAGATGAGAGAGACAACCTAGCACCGTGGAGAATCTAGATACATGAGTATATGATAAGTCCAATATCTTCAAATGGGATAGCTTCCCAATTTCCTCTAGATTTTCATCTGTCAGATCCCAACATTTCTTGGCATGTAACTCTTCAAGCATCTCCACATGTCCAATCGTATGAGGAAACTTTCTTATCATTGTATAGCTTACTCTAATGACTTTTAGTTTCTTCATATCTCCAATGGAATCAGGTAGTTCAACTATTCCTGACATTGATAAATCCAACTCGCCCAACATTTCCATTTTTCCAAGAGAGCATGGAAGCTTCTCTATCCCCATACACCAACGTAAAGATAAATATGTAACTTTCACTAACCCTCCAATATAGCTTGGAAGTTGGCTGATTCCAAGGTGCTCGTCTAATATCAAACTCAACAAAGATTTCAGATTGCCAAATGCCTCCAAAAGTTTGAAGCATTGAAAAGTTTGGGGCATGATAACCTCTGTCAAAGATTGTAGAGCACCGACTTCTTCGGGTAACTCCCCAAGCAACCTGCATCCCTTGATATTCAAAGAAGTTAGGTGTTCTAGCTTACCAATGGAGCGGTCAATTGTGGTTAACTCGACACACCTAGCAAGAATTAGCTTCTCCAAAGACATGAAATTAGAGAACTCGGGTGTCTTTTTTAACCTTACGCAACCCGTCAGATCTAGAATCTTCAATCTATCCATCTGCAGAAAAAAAGTCAACATGAAAAAATAAATGAGAAACATCAGCATGTGTCGTAATATTACTAATAAGCTTATTATTCATAAGTCATTATTTAGGATAATCTAGGTAATTTGAATTTCCCAGTATTTTTAGGGTTGCTGCAAATAACTCTCATACTTTAATTTTTTTAGAAAAATCCCCGACCTGGGAGTTAGGCCCCTGTTAGGAGTCACATTTATGCCACAGGTAACAAAGGACCATCCCACCTTTTACTTCACGTGCTTTATTTTCAAAAACCCTTAGTTCCCTTCTTAGAACAAAAATCCATAAACAAAAGGCTAAAGTATCATTGCTACGAAAATACAGAAGACTCTAATTCCCAGATCACCCACAAGCACCAAATACCAGCACCCCTAGTTTTTCTCCACCCACTGCCATTGACCACCAGCACACCACCTTGGACAACAATCTTCAACATCACCGCATTCAACCCCCGTGTGAGATCTGATTTGATTCAATGTAAAGCTTGAGCCTTCGCTCATTGACTCAGGTAAAATAGAAAAGTAAAAGTAATGGAATTTTCATTTATTTACAGTTCAGTAACGTAATCATAAACATAACATAGATCATAAACAAAACATGGACAATCAGCTACTAAATTAGGCTAGTGAGCCGCTTGAATCAAATATTATGAAGCTCAAGCTCGCCTTGATTCAAATAATCAACTTAGCTATTCCAACTAAACCATCAAGTTAAATGTTACAAATCTCCAACTTGATTCCAGTTGACTTTTCTAACTCAACTTGACTCAAAGTTTACGTCATTCAAATCATATTCTGGTGCATATTGAAGCAAAATGGCACTTACATTTATTGGAATACGCTAATTTTATTGGAATACGCCATTTCCAAAGCTTAAGCAACTTTCAGAGCTAAAAAACCAAGGTTGTAATCCACATGAGGCATTTTCTATGTGGGACATAATTGTATTTTACTATGATATGAAAAGATTTGGGATTTACTCCTGCAAAATATGTTCTATACTCAAATAGAATGAGGAGTGCATCCAACCAGTGGGTAAATTGCATGAGGTAATGATATAAAGAAGTGAAGAATATATGTTGCTTCTATTATCGCAAATGAGGTAATGACCAGAAAGAAGTATATAGAGTAAGGTAAATCATACCTTCATTTGGCTCTACCCACCCCAACCATCTCTAATATTGCTATCTGAAAGATCGAGCACAAGCAAATTGCTAAAGTGAAAGTTATTCGCATGGAAAGTTGTTTCCCATGTTTGCCAAGAAAGCCATCTTAGCTCCGAAAGAAGATTCTTGAAGTCACCACAAAAGTCAGACTCTTTCAATCGAAGGAACCTTAGATTTGGTAGAAGGGCAAACTCTTCAGGTGTAAAGTTGCGGCTACAGCCATTGGAAGTCAGGCTTAATGCTTCTACATCTGGATTTCTCTGCCACCAGAGACTCAAGATTATTGAGTTCATAAAACTTTAAACTCTCGAAAAGCTATAAAGAAAGGAAGCATATGAGCGCTGGTAAACAATTTCTCCTATAGGAAACCAACCTGGCACACAACTTCTCCTAAGTTGACTTAATATGTTTCGTTCACATGATTAACAGAAAATTTCAGCTCCATTTGAACATATATCCTAAATTTATTCTCCCTTTCTCATTTTCTACTTTTCAAGAAATATAATTGCCATGTCAAATCCAATCTTCATAGTTTTTAGTTTTTTGTGTAATTATGTTTGAAAGTAATTTAAAAATTCTTCATACAAGTTTTCTTCTGCCTTTGCTCGGATAGCACGTGAATCGGTCCTTTGTTGTTTCAGAATTTCCCAAAAGCTATTTTCTACTCTACAGAATCTAGAAAACAGAGCTAACTATTAGGCAATCTATCTGGTCTCTCTCCACATATTTACAAGACCTTTTGACCCAAATGTTTGAGAGAGAGCTGCCTCACTAAGAAGACAAATGGGAAGTTAAACAAAGCTATCTGTAAATTAAAAGGAAAAAATCAACAAGTTTCTCTTTCCAAATAAATATTGTGTGACATACTCTTCCATTTACCTCTTTTCTCTCCAATAGCTTTATAGCATCCTCTTGAATCCATATCCTACTAAATTTGTGAGGATTTTCTTTGCAAGGATATTCTTCAAAGACAATGTACCTTCCCAGATCTCGAACTTGGTCATGCATCCAAAACTTTTTACCATCTCTAGTTTTTATCAAGGACCGCAGGAGGAGAATACTAATTGCATGGTAAGGATGGTAATTATGGTCATGCCACATGATAATTGGATATGTTTGGTCCTCGTTGGTGAAAAAGCAAGCAATATCTAAAAATACTTCTTTGTTCTTAGGCTCCAATCGATCATAACTTATCATTAATGCATCTTGGACATCCTTGTGAGGACCTTCATCTAATTGCTTCAATGTGTCTTTCGATAACTCTATTTTATCAAGATGTTCCTCCAGGACCAAGCCCTCACAATAAAGAGATGAACCTATCACCTCAACAGCCAAAGGAAGCATCCCTACTCTACGGACAATTTTCTCTACAAGGTGGTCATATCCTTCTACGGGAGAGTCTCTTCTGAATGCGTGCTTACAAAATAATTGAAGTGCTCGACCATATTCCATCTCATGAACTTCATAAGCCAAAATTCCTTTGGTTTGATTTTGGCCTTGTTCATTAGATGATTCCACTTGAGTCATCAAGATACTTTTGTCCCTAGTTGTGATAATGATCCTGCTACCAGAACCAAACCAATCAGATTCTCCAGCTAGCTTTTCGAGTTGCTCTTTTTTGTCTAGATCATCAAGAACAATGAGGCATTTTTTAGTATTACATACTTTCTTGATCCAACGGATCCCATCCTCAATCTCTTTAATTTGGTCATTAATCACAGAACCAACAAAACTTGATAATAACTTTTTTTGCAAGTTTATAAGACCACGCTTCGATGACTCTCGAACATCATTAAGGAAACTAACGCCGTCAAAGTGATTAGATAATCTGTTGAACACAATCCTCGCAAGTACTATTTTACCAATGCCACCCACTCCATGAATACCAAGGAAACATACACCATCAGAGTCAACTTCCAACTTTTCTGTTATGGCTTTTATCTGGGGATGATCTTCAATCAGATGTTTAGGCACATCCACGCATCTGGCATTAAGCCTACAGAATACTTATTCAACAACCAAGTCAATTAGTTCCCCTTGGCTGCAGCAAAATAGAAAATTTTTGTTTTAGTCAACGACATGAAAGAAAAGGGTAAAAATCCTCGTGGATATGAGATCTCTCTTTCTCTAGGGACCATATGGTTAAATAAGTCGTGGAAATTAAGCGGCACAATCAGTTAATACACATGTTGGAATTTCATGGATGTCACTCAATTTTATGTATGAGAGATGATTCAGATAATGCATGAGCCGATTGACGTGAAGGAGATATTCTTGATGGAATGGACGGAGCAAGATTTAATATTTTTTTTTCATACTGCTAGCATGCAGCAACATGCCAGTATTGTTGAGATATATTTATAGGATTGAGCTCATGTAGCAGTTGAATTCTGAGATAAAAGAAAAAATTCGGGGACTTGAGCAAAATCGAAAGAAGCGCAATAGATATTCTTAATAGGTAAAACTGTTCTCTTGTTATCTAAGTAAACAAGTTTTTTTTTTTTTTTGGGCCAAAAAAAGGGGAACATATTTTAGTTGGTAAGTTCTCACTAGACCTATTGGACCGGATTCAAGTAAGAGTCATCAGATTCATTCATAAATTGAATTAAGTGGACCTTTTTGCCCTATTATTCCTAGAATTAAAAAATGTCGCATTGCTTTATTCCTAAAATTTTGAGGACAAAATTTCTTCAAATGAGAAGTGTAGCTACTGCGTCTATTAACAAGAACCAAAAAAATTGAAGAAGATTACCCTTTCCGTTTAAGATCCCATCCCTTTTGGACCATGGGGGCTGTTGAGGGCCAGCCGCAAAAGCCCAAGAGGAGTGATCATCAGCTTCAAATATAGGGGTTTCTAGTAGATGAGTTTCATCCAACTCAAATATATGATTAGATCTAATCTCATAAGGAGAGTATCGCTTAGGTTTCTTGCTTGATCCCACTGCTATCTGTGTTCGAGGATTCTTTTGTTTTTTCTATTGCGGGAAGTCTATGGATGAGGGCCGAATTTCTCCTCGTGCTTGGCTATGGCATTTTTGTATAATTCGGTTTTGAGTTTAACATCATCCGGGTCCACGTCATAAAAGATGGGAAGTATCTCTTTCTTCCCATTTGATTTTGAGGTGCATTTTTCCATATGCGCAGCCTCACGGAGACACCATGAACTGGCAGCGTAATCATGAGAGAAGACAGGTATGTAGATTCGAGACTTGTTAAGTGCTTTCAAAAGCTCTCCACCAATTTCTTTGCCAACTTGGAGTTCTTCGTTGTCTAGAAAGACATGGAATCCAGCGAGTCTCAATCTACGGTAAAGGCAATCGGTGAAATTATTGCGTGTGTCTGGTCCCCGGAAACTCAAGAAAACGTCGTACTCTGTTCCCGATGTGTTGAACGCCTCGTTCTCTTCTCCCGACACATCGTCCGTTCTTGAGGTTGACGCCGAGTCCCTCCTTAGCGCCTCGTTCTCTTCTCCAGACGCATCATCTGTTCTCGAGGTTGACTCCGAGCCCCCCCCTCTTCGATTTCGTGAGTTGTCCCCAAGCAAAGTTTTCTTTTCTGCCCATCATCTGCCAACAATAGCTCGAACAGAAGCGCAATCAGAGCACATACAGTCCTCCTACAGTCAAAGCAAGGATGATCATTAGAGCCTGACTTCCGTTGAATTCCATCTGTGGGCCGATCCTCTCAGCTGTATTCACCCACAGGAGAGAACCGCTCTGCGAAAAGAGCTAATTGGGAGGGTGCAGAGGAGTAAGATCGACTATAACCTCTCAAGTTGAAGAGAAGAAGGCAAAGTCGATGCAGGAAGGTTGAAGGCGAGTTACTGGGAAACGAAGGGAGTCGGCAAAAATCAGAACATGGAGGCACACGGAGACGGAGAGGAGTCAACAGCTTAACAATACAGGGCAAAGGGCAAAGGCAAAGTCCTGGAGGAAAATTTGTGAAGACCAAGTCACGTGGGATGCACGTGGCCCAACAACGGGGAGTTGAATATTAGGAAAGGAAAAATCTTACAGGCAACAAAAAAAAAAGAAAAAGGAAAGGAAAGGTGCAAAATTGAAATTTCGGGATCAATTTAGCACAACATTCCATGTTTTAAACGGCTTTGGAAGGACATTGGGTAGTTTAAGTAAATGGCAAATGATTTGAGTTTTTCTTTTCCTTCCAATATATTCACGCTTTTCACTGTTACATGCCAAAAAAGTACATGAGCTAGAAGACAGAGAAGGTGGGGGATTTTTCTTTACAGCCAGACAATAACGTTAAGTAAAGTGATTGGATATTGAATAGTGTTTTTTAAGTCAACTAATTAGTTTGTTCAAATTTTGCACAGATTCTTTTTTTTTTCTCTAAAATATGCCAATACACATCTTGGTTTCCCAATCTTAGATCTGAAACCTTTACATTAGTCCAATATTGGTCAATGTGTCAAAATACATTTTTCACCATTTTTTAATAATTGAAGGAACATTGGTTATCTTTTACTGATTTTAAGTGTTATGGCGACACTTTCGAAACAAGATAACCAATTCATATGAGAAATGATTCACATAGGTCGTTAAGCCAACCATCAGTCAATCTCATTTGGCTCTCTCTACAAACTATTGAGACCTTTAATCAAAAGGTTTGATAGAGAGATACCACAAACACACAATTATTTGTGGACAACGTACGCTTTATCCAGAAAATGAAGAGAATCGTGGATATCGGCCTCTCAAATGATTCTTTTCTTTTCTTTTTCTTTTATGATAGAACTTTAAGCGATTTTTTTCCATTTAGCAAGATTTGGCCCCACTCCCAAAATTTTGTGATTTTATTAAATAATTTCCTGTCTTTTGTATTTTCAAGTTACACCCACACCCTGTTCTAGTCCATTCTTGTGTAGATCGTGTTTTTAGTTTCTCTTCATGCCAGCGAAAATTCGGGCCATTGCCATCTAGGCTCTATGAACATTCTAACTTGGACCCGATTTTCCTTTTTACCTTAATATTTTTCATAACTAATCTTTTGACTAAGCTTTGCAGTTTAAATACAATTACAATTTGGGCTCTATTAAACATTCACTCGTACAATAAGTCACTTACTAAACAGATGAAGAGATATTACTTGGAATGGAATTCCATTTCTTTTTGTCTTTGATAGCAACTTAAGTATTTCCAAATCCTACTTATTGCATTGGCATATTTCAGATGTCTAGAATTCTCTTCAGTAACCTCAAGTACTTCTTTGAGTCTATAGCTTTGCACAATAAAAGAAAACATCTGTTTTCGTTAGGCACACAATACAAAAAATATCAAAATGACAACCTAATTGGTTTACATCTACACTGAAATTTGGTCCGACATTGCTCAAATTGAAAAAAGTTAAGATGCTTATCACAAAATAGGAAAAGAAGCGAATGTATATAATCGATTTCCCGTGACATAAGTATGTGATGGTGGACTCCTTTGCTTTATGGCTCCATTCTTGTGGGCTTGGCTTCATTTGTCTTTTGTTCTTACTTGCCTGCCCCACTCACTGCTGCGAGTTGGTCCATGCGTACAGTGCATGAGGCTTCTCCACCTTGTATTTCGTGCTGAATTATTTACAATTATAGTGTGCTTGTCTTGATTTACGAATTTTTTATACACAAATATATAATATGCAAAAAATACTCATATTCTAATATCGTGTTTGCAATTCAGAAAAAAAAAAATCAATTTATCCATAAATCATCTATGCAGCCTGTAAATATGAACTTTTTAAACTATTGCTTCATTTGTCATGTGTGACAAACCTTGTCCCTTCTATTACTGAGTCTAGCATGATATGGTTTTCTGAATACTTGTTTCTGTGCTTGTTCTGGTTATTGATTAAATAAAATGTTGTATTTTTTATATGCATCTTATTCCAAATGGGACTTCCAAGGTTGCTAGGTATTACGGGATGTACAGATGATTTTGTGCAGTGAAACTATATTTATAATTGGAAATGTGTTAGTACCTCACATACTAATTGGATTTGTAGTACCACGATGTTGGCGATTTTGATAATCTTTCCGATTGATTAAAGATAGGGCAGATCACATGCTGACACCTAAATTTTGACAATCCGTTTAATCATTTATTAATTTTATCGAAAGGGATTAATTTTTAACCGGTAACAAAAATAATTTACATTAAATGCACGGTATATAGACATTAGGATCACTTTCATTGATAGTAACAGAAATTTTTAAAGAAAAAATGGGCAGGCCGGCCCGGCCTCTTCCCTTTTACTTTCCTTTTTCTCTCTCTTCGCCTAGGCCGGCCCACTTTTGCTTTATTTTCCCCAAGACCGGCCCAGCCTTCTCTTTCTCTGCCTCTCTTTCCCTCGCGTTCTGCAGAAACTTGAACGACGAACGTGAACAAAAGGACGGCACGGAGGCGACAAGCGTCGCGCGAGACGTCCGTTCGGGGGCCAAGTCGGCAATCGCAGCTGGCAAGGCAAGAACTAAGAAGCCACGCGCACGAGCCGATGCTTCAAAGGTATAGAGGGGGCGTGTGTCGAAAAGGGGGGATTTTGGGGGGGCTTTGGAGAGTTTGAGACCGGGATGGGGAGAGAGAGGGCAAACGGAGAGTGACAGATCCGAGCGACTGAAAGACAGAGAGAGAGGGAGCCTCGGCAAACGCCTTGGCCGCGCGCCGACCCGTCCGGTGACCTTCCCAGCGACACCCTTAAGCCGAACAGGTAAGCTCGGCTCTGCTCTTGCCCTGTTTTGGGCGCACCCGGCCGGAGCTCCCGGCCGGCGTCGCCCCGCGTTTTGTTTCCGATATCTTTTTTCGTCGCGTGTCGAGAGTCCTGGAACGGGTCGAGCTTCGGTTGAGCCAAAAATCCCTCGTTATAGTAGCGCACCCCAATTGTTTGATATAATGCCTGAACTAGATTTGAAAGTTTGTGTGGGAAATACTTGTTCTCGTCGTGTTGTTTCGTCTGTGGCCATCGCTGCCCCTTTCTTTGATCGAGCCGACGGGGGCAAGGGTCGCTGAGGCATGGCTTTTGGACGGTAGGGGTGTGTCGAAATCTTAGAGTGGGTCTCGGTTTGGCCGTTCGGGGCAAGGTTGGCCCCACCGTGAGGGTGCCAGCGAGGGCAAGGGGTTCCGGCGGCAGCTGCGGTTGTCGGCCGTGACTCGCCGAGCACCAAGTGTGGTAAGACGTGGAGGTCCGGGCGCCGTTAATGCTTCTTGGCTGGTCTGGGCGGTGGGGCTTGGTGGAGGCTTGGGCGTGGGAGAAAAGCTGCTGTTCAGGGGATGAGATGAGTCCATCGTGGACTCAAGGCGTGGGGGGCCTTGTGTTTGGTACGGGCTGAATTTTGTTGTTGGGCTTAGGTTAGTTTATTGGGTTTAAGGTTATTTTCATGTCTGGGAGGGAGTTTGTGGATAGGTCAAGTGGGTGGGCTAATTTCGGAGCTGGGCTTATTTGGGACGTGCTGGAAGTTGGTTTTTTTTTTCCTTGGTCAAAAGCTGGAAGTTGTTTCAGGGCATGTTTGGTAACTATTCTATTTCCGAAAATAATTTCTCATCAGAAATGATTTATTTTTATTTTTATTTTGTTTCCAAGAATAAATTCTAAGTATTTTAAGGCATTTGACAATTGTTTAAAATTTCTATTTCTAGTATAATATTGCATTTGGTACTGTTATCAAAATTTCTAATCTAAACTATTTTCTTTTAATTTTTTAAATAATTATATTACTTGTTTTTTTTCTTTTCTTTCTCTTGTTCTTTAAGCTTTGGTAGGTTGCCGGCCTCGGGATAATCGACGATCGGCCAGATGAGGGCTAGCAACCTCGTTGGAGCATCGTCGCCCCCTGGCAAGGCCACGCCTCATCGACCGAGTCTCGTAGACAATTGGGCGAGGCTCGGCCTTGCTTCGCTAGGCCAGTGGCCAGGCAAGCCTCGATTGAACGTCGCCCAACTAAGCTAGGCTTGCCAATGGCCATGGGATGGTCGGGGGAGGCCCACCTAGCCACCGGTGAGGCTAGTGGCTAGACGAACCTACGACGAGCTCATCGGACTTCGCCTTGGCCTGGCGAGCCTCTGCCTCCGACAAGCTCACAAGAGCTCACCCAATTGGTCGCTAGCGATTGGCCGTGGTGGACAGCGATGGCAGCTGACGGTTGCGATAGTGGAAGAAGAAGAGAGAAGGATGAAGAACAAGAAGAAAATAAAAAGAGAAAAGAGAAAAAAAAAAAAAAGAATTTGAGTTAGCTTGAGTTTAGAATTGTTCCCGAAAATAAAGAATTGACTTTTTTTAACTTGTTGATTTTACTCTAAATCAAGAACAAATTTGTTTGTTCTTGGGAACAAAAAAATTTACCTAACGGAAATCTGCTAGCGTAAGAAGTGAAGTATATTCCTATGCCTTATTTAGTTTCTAGTCTGCCGTGGTGAATCCTCATCAGAAAATTCTCAAAGTATCAATGTGAATATCCCAACGTTGTGCGAGGTATGAGCCTAGGGGAGCTTGCTTCCCAAACATGAGTCATAGATTCGTTTTTTAGGTAATACTCCTAAACCCATGTCTTTTCTTCTATAGACGGCTAAGGTAGCCCTCAAACGTACAAACTGGGTGTGTTGTGCATGGAATTAATAGTCACTTCAATGTGTCTAGTTGTGCTATCTTATCATGGCTGCTGGAATTACGGTCTTTATGCGTTGAAGATTATTCTCATTGGATTAGAATTTCTGAAATACTCTTATCGGATAAAATTTCATAAAATATCTTCATCATAACGCAATGAAATAGTCAAGGGATCATATAATACAGCTTGATCCGTGCTCCTTGACTATTCTTCAAATTCATTCCATAAGGGTTGCTAATTAACGCAACTTCTAGGGAGTAACTTAATCCCTTGAATAAACCTAGCTGATTGTTGAAATTGTCTTTATCACAGTGTGAGACTTTTTTTTTTTTGGTGAAAATATTAAATGTGATTAGAAGATTTAACTCAGCTACTCGAGCCCTTAAGGATAAATAAAAAACCTAAGCTAATGTCGGATCTTTCCTCTAGATATAAATTTAATAGAGTCCTGGACATCTATAGTGTCAAAACTTCGCATATAAGATACTTAAGTGTCAAAAGTTAGAAAAGTGACGTTTAAATGTCAAAATCGAAGCAAAATAGATCAGTTAAGTATCCATGGTGAGAAAATCCAACTAAAATGCATAGGTGGTGTTTTTTCAACAAAGCAAGTGCAAAACGACGCCATTTTGTATGCTAACGTGGCTAGACAGTTGAAAAATGACGTCGTTTTGTTAACATTGTGACATCATAAAATTCGACCCTGTTTCGATAAAATGAAATGTGCATATCGTTGGCGCACCTATAGTCATTTTTCTCTGAGCTGATCACTCACGAGTTAACTAACCTAATGGGTGAAGTCGTTAAGGGATATATCCATGGTAAAATCCCTAAAAACTACCTAATTGGTTGGATTGAACTAAAATCGCGTCCGGTTGATTTTAACCATGAAATTTAATTTGGTTTCGTGAATCGAATATTCGAGCGTGTCACAATTCACTTTTAAGATACTGTCTTATCGTCCGTCAAATTATTGATGAGTCCGTAATTTCAGGAAAGAAATTATCAGAGGAAAAATTGAAGACCGGAAGAATTTAGAAAGGGAAAGAGAAAAGAAAAATAAAATAAGAATAATGGTATTATTTTATTTTATTTTTCTCCCTCTCCCTCTCTCTTCTTTTCTCTCCCTTTTTCTCTCTCTTTTCTCTCTCTCTTCTCCCCTCCCCGCTTCGTGCGAGCACCCCACCAAACACCCCTTGCCAATTTCAAATTGGTTTCCTCTTCTCTCTCTCTCCTCTTTTTGACTAGTCAACCCCCTTTATCTCTTCTTCTCTCTCTCTCATCTCTCATTCTCTCTCTCTCTCGACACTCTCTCTCTCCTTCGCTGTTCGAACAGAAGCTGAAGTGAAGACAGCAGCTCACCAAAGCTGTCGCCGCCGCTCGCACCGCCGCCTGCATGCCCACCGCTTGCCGCTATTCCGCCGTCTGTGCATGCCCGCTCGACCACCACTTGTTGCCATCCCTCCCCCGCACAACCCAGCCCTATTTCGCCCCGCATGCACACCACTTGTTGCCTGCATGCCCACCGCTTGCCGCTATTCTGCCGTCTGTGCATGCCCGCGCGCCCACCACTTGTTGCCATCCCTCCCTCGCACAACCCAGCCCTATTTCGCCCCTGTCCAACTTGGCCCGATGCTTCCAGCCGTCGCCCAGCTCCACCCAGCTGCCGTCCCGACCTCCTCGGCGTCCCCCTCACCCTCCGCCGGCCTCCCCTCATCGTTTTGGCCACCAACACAGCTCCAGCCAGCCAAGGGCGACTTCAAGCTCACTTTTGGGCCGTTTTCGGGCCCTGAACTCGAGGCCCGCTTTAGGGTTATTGTTCCTCGTGTCATCCCCGTTGGATTGATCTTATTTGCGTGTGATTCCAGTGAGTAATCTCACTAATCCTTGCTTAGTGGATTAATTACACTTAAGGATTGTTTATTTTTAATTAATTAGGTTTAGGTGGTTAGATTAATATGGATTAGTGTTTATTAGTCAATTGTGGTGCGAATTAGACAAATTAAGTGTGCATTTAGCAAGTAGACATGGTCTACTATTTATTGAGGGTAGCCCAAGATTTTTCCTGACCTTAATCGGGCTTCAATTTGACAATTCGAGCCTAAGTGGAATTTTTGGTATTTAAATTATTTTTCGGAATTAAATTAATTAATTATTTATTTTCTGAAAATTCAACTGGGATGGCCAGTGACTGGAATTTTATGCTAGTGATTGTGGTTAAGTCCGTTTATTTAATTGCGCTTTATTTTGAGCTAAATTGAATTATTAATATTTATTAATTAATTTTCGAAATTAATTAATTAATTCATTATTTTTCGGAAATTAAGATTGAGATAGCCAACGACCGGAATCTCGTGCTGATTGTCGTGACGCAGTCCGTTTATTTAATTGAGCTTTAAATTGTATGGAATTGATTTAAATTGTGAATTTTCGGATATGTCATTATTGAGTTGATTTGATTATTTGATTGAGAAATCGTTGGGCATTGGTTGCTGGTATCAAAAGTAAGTTGGTAATAACCTGAAAGAAAATACGTGGGCTCGGTGAATTGGAATATCACATGGAGAATGCACGTGAGTTCAGTGGTTGAATATGTCATCTTAGCGAAGAGGTTGCCTAAGAGAATGCATGTGGCTTGGAGACTCGGTATGTCCTCTTGAAGAATGCACGTGGCTCGGTGACAGTGTTTGGCATCTAAAAGGGCACGTGGCTCGGTGAATTGATACATCACTTTGGTAAGTTAGCACCTAAGAGAAGGCACGTGGGCCTGTGCATCATAAAAAGGACACGTGGCTCGGTGATCTGATGTGTCACTTTGGCAAACTAGTGCCTTAGGGAATGCATGTGGGTCTAGTTTTCGAGAATGGCATCTAAAAGAGCATGTGGTTCGATGACTTAATGTACCACCTTGGCGAAGAGGTCGCCTTAGAGAATGCACGTGGGCCCAAGGTTTGAGGCACGTGGCTCAGAGACCTAAGATGTCGTCCTGGAGAATGCACGTGGCCTAGCTTTTAGATATTCCATAGTGGGGAATGATTTGTGTGACATGTAATCGACTGGTTCGATTTGTTTTGAGTAAATGGGTGCCTATTATGAATTGTACTGACTTGCAGGTGGGATCTGAGGCCAAGGTAAGTCCTCTGACTTGTGCATGTTTAGACAACCTATAGTATAATGGTTTACTAATCGAGCCTTAGTGGGGTAGAACTCGCTGACATCCCGGTTTGGGGAAAACATTTTAGGATCCCAATGAGGAACTGAGGAGGAGGAATATGAGAAGGAGAACTCTGAGGTGAAACCTGAGGAGAAGAATTTTTGGAAGAAGAAAATAATACCGAGAGGGATCTTGAGTACAACCTGGATGGACTGGATTCCATCTTCTTTTGAGAACTCCATTTTGATGTGAATAGTTATGAAGTACTTTGGTTTGTGTTTTGTATAAAAGTTTGATTATAAGTTTCAATATGAAAAATATGGCCCTGCTTATCTATCCCATCGATTTACTATCTGAGAATTTATAACTGCTTCTGCATGTGCTTAATAAATGAAAAGGTTGGCAATACATAGTCCTGGGATATTGCATTATAAAATCGACCAATTCAGAAGGATGTATGCGTGCCCAAGGATCGGGGCGTGAAAGACACGGTTAGATAATTAATATAAATATTAATTAAATTGAATTTAAAAATAAATAAATTTAATTTTTTTCACAAAAAAAAAAAAAAAGAGAGAGAAGAAGAAGATGAAGATTGTAGGTGGCTAAGGGCTTAACCTTTGCCGCCACCCCTTGCTGTCGCCAGGAAGGACCGGCAACGCCAGGGGGAGGGTTGGTTGGGGTCGTCGAGCCTTGGCTAGGGGCCAGCGACCCTGGTCGACCGGTGGTGAGGGCCTGCGAGCCCTCAGCCAAATATGAGGCAAGGGTTGTGACCCTTTATGTAGCACCGACACGGACACGCGACATGCGACATGACCTGACACAACACGCCGACACGTTATTTATTAAAAATAGAGAATTTCGAAACGTTCCGACATGTTATATATTAAATATATTTTTATATATAAATACATAAATAAATAATAAAAAATAGCCTAGAATTAATTTACATGAAAAATATTAAATAATATCATTCATTATTTTAATTTGTTACAATAATATACAAAACTTAGAGGAAACAAACATTGTTTAAAGAAAAATGCTGAAATGATATTTTTAAATTTATTTATTTATCATATATAGCATTTTTTTATTACTTCTTCCATAGTAAAAGACTTTTTAAAAAATAAAACAATTCTAAAAAAACAAAACTGAAAAAACAAAATTGACTCTATGCATGTATATTTATAGTAATTTTATTACTTCTTTTGTGTATATTTATATTTTGACCCCTCAAGTATTAGAAATTTTTAAAATTGACCCCGTGCATATCGGAATCGCTTGTTGGAATTCTGGACTCGCATGTCGGAGCGTGTCAGAGAGAGTTGACCACATGTTAGATTTTTCGACACTCATTGACCGCGTGTCGGAGTGTGTCGGGACGTGTCGAAGTATCGGATACGAAACGAAGGCTTCCGGAAAGTGTCTGTGCTACATAGGTGACCCTCCCATAGATCCGTCCGGCGAGGATTGTCGGCCCTCGCCCATCTGGGCCAAGGGCTGCCACTTGCTAGGGCAACCCCGCAAAGTGTTTGAGATGGACAAGTGCTACAAAGCTGCAATGTCTCCATAAATGGAAGTTCCCGTGAGAGCTTCACTAGACATTAACCCTCCAATAAAGCATGAGAGTTCAAACTCCTGTATCTCTCACTCCTTCATAGCAATATGCTAGCCTTTTGTAAATAGTGCACCAAAGCTTTAGAATCGTAAATCAATTTCATGACAAAATGTAATATCTAGATCCTCCAAGCAATCGAAAGAGAATGCAGCTGTATGGGATATTATTAGCTATAAAGCAAATCCATTCTTTTTTATCTTTGACAAAAAACCAAAAGAAGGCTTCAAGAGTCGACGTCTAATAATCCCCTTGCTCTCAAAACCTCTTCAACAACCTCCTTGACTCGTTCTCCATACCTACCAACAATGCATAGGTGAAGGAAGTTCATTTTAGTCAAACGGACAGAAAGTAATAGGATATCAAAATGACAGTGTAATTATTGATTTGATATCTCAAAAAATGATGACTTGAAGATCTTTAACTCGCTGCACAAAAGAAACGAATCAATGAAGAAGTAGGTGGTAAAGACACCGCTATGCAATTTTGTTCGACCACAAAATTCCTCCGTATATATTAAACTATAGGGATCTACTTTTGAGAACATAATCTGTAAACAAAAACTTAATAGTTTATGGCTCTAGCGATTAAGTATTAGCACTCATTAATCTACAGCTACACCAATCTTTCATTGCATATTGCTCGTACGAAAGAAATTTAGATGCTCTAGAATTCAGGAACCAATGCGAAGTAGCTATTCTTGATAGAATGAATGAAATTCGATCCACCTACCAAAACTTGAGGAGATAATCTAGTTAACATGTAAAATCCAGCGATCTATATGAAAATAACATGTTGATCTTTACACAAAATAATTTGGAATATTTAATGCAGGTTCTAAGCAAGATCTTGAGAATTTGGGGCATATTCTTTCAAGCTATTTTTGAGCTATTCTAAAAAAAATTGATAGTATTAAATTAACATATGATGAAAAAGAGATGCTCCTCTTTCTTTGAGCATTTTCTTCATCTTTACATTTAAAGTGGGGCATTTTTTTTTTTATAAGAAAGACCGCGAACTTACATCTGGAGGACAGAAATATCTCCACTTTTCAAAAGACCCAAAAAGTGCTCGACCCATCACTTAATGGACAAAAATGTCTACCCTCAATTTTTTTGTCCATGCAAGCTAACGTGGCATTTGACGTGGCAAATGCTGTGGATGAGTGCAATAGAAATGTCAGCAAGGCATACGTCAGCGAGACAAAACAACGTTGTTTCTTGCCAATCAATAACAATGTCGTTTTTTAGACTTCTGAATCAATGACTGTCTGTTTCAACGGAGAGAGGCCCTAAATTGAAAAATTCAAGGTTGTTAATAACCAAAAATTAGTGTTTCAAAGAGACTATTTCGAGTGAATTCGTGAGCCTGAATAAATGAGAATTTAAAGGTTGATTTTTTCATCCCTCAAGCAGAAATTGATATATCCTTTTAGCCCTTTTGGAAACTGGAGATATTTTTGTCTCGTGGATATAAGTTCATGCAGTGTTTTGGGATTTGGCCTTCAAACTAATAGAACTCCCGTGGTGATTTTTAGAAATCTAGATCATGAAAATGTTTTAAAGAATAAAATTTGCTTGACTGTACGGCTACGTGGATGCAAAAGGCTGCAATGTAGTAACTTTAAAATTCTACGTGGTGTGTTTATATTAATAGAATGACCTATCTTGCCATAATTAATCAAAATAGAAGCAATTACCTGTAAGTTTCGAGGTTGACTCCCTTGATATGCGCAACCTGTATTAGAGACTCTTCCCATGCCTTCACTTCAGAGAGGCGGAAATTCTTCCCATCGCTTGATATGTGCCATCACTCGGAATGAAATTCCATTTCTTTCTTTCTTTTTCGTTTGACACTTATTTCCGTGCAGCGTCCTATCAACGCCCACTAATCTTCAACTGCTCGGGGCCTTGCATCGGCATATGGCAACAGCTCTCTCGAAACGTCTTCAGTAACCAATTTAATTACTTCTCCGAGGCTGCAGCAATGCACAACCAAAGAAAAGGTCTGTTTTCATCAGGTAGGCAATAAAAGGATATAAAAAAAGGCAACCTAGTTGGTCTACAGCTACACTAGAATCTGGTCGGACGCTTCTCAATATGAAGAAATTTAAGATGCCCTAGAAATTCGCAAGCCAATGAGATGTTGCTGTTGTTGATGGAATCGGTGAACTCAGTTTTAACTATCGGAAATGATATGTCGGTCTCCATAGAACCTGAATTTTGAGATAAGCAAATAAGGTCCGGGCTCTAAGCAAAACCTTGCGAAATCAGGGCACATGAATACTAACTAGTTTTGTTAAAATTCTACCAAAACAAATTAACTGGTAATATTCTATTACCATCTTTATCTATACTGAATATAATGAAAATAGGTGCTCCTATTTTGTTGTTCATTTTCTTAATCTTCACATTCTACCTGGCAGAACACCCATGAGACATGGAATTTATAATTCCTTTTTATTTAACTTAGAGATCTTAAAAGATTTGATTTTCGTGCATAGCGACTCCCCTTGTTTTGACAGTTTTAATTTCTCCGAAAATATTCCTTTCACCATCCTAATTTTGAGGGTGGTGGACATTAAACCCTAAGGTTACATTTGACAGTCGGGATAAAATTCAATATATGATAAAATTTATCATATCCCACGTTTAGTGCTTACTCAAGATAAGACAAATTCACATATAAGGAGGATATAGACCGAATAAAATTATCTCATGAGGGAGGGATGATAAATGTGGATAGGATTTTTAATATTCATAATAGAAAAGTTATTTTCCTCAAATGAAAATATTCTTAAATTAAAAAAATTAAAATTATATTTAATATAAATAATATTTGAATTATAATATAAGAAATTCAAAACAACAAAAAGTAGCAATTAGTTGTTTTAATTTAATCTTATTTTTATTTATATATTAGAATTTAATTGTATTTTATAAAATAAATTCAATATGTAATATAAATACACATTTATATTTATTACAGATTTTAGGTATTTTACTATTTTAGGTATCTTAGTATAGTCTACAATTTAATAGAATTTTATTAGAGAATGATGGAAGGGGAAAAAAGAAATAAAAAAGAAATTAATTAAAAAAGAGAGGAAAATAAAAATAAAGCAAGGAAAAGTGTCGCTAGAGATTTTTACTACTTTCTTTTATAAATTTTTTTGGTTCGATTTATATTAATATAGCATTCGTACCAAATAATATACATGATATGATGTTAATATATCCGACTTTATTAGTGCAATTACCAAATGGTAGATAGTATATAGCAAAATAACTAGATTTCATATCATATCATATCTAATCTTTTTCTGATTGTAAGTTCGGATGATTAAACATAGCCTAAATCAATTAAGGGTGCATTTGTTTAAGGTAAAGAATTATAGGGGGAAAGAATGATGGGGTGGTGAATGCAAAACCATCCTTTGGAAAGACTAGAGAAAATGAAAATAATCACTTTGGAAGTGAAAGGAATTCTAGATGTATTTGGTTTAACTTTTCTAAGAGACTTTCAGCCTCCAAAGCCTTTTGGAGAAATACTGAAGTGTTTGGCAAGCTTATCCAAGGAGCTTTCAGTCAAATGTTGACCTTGGGAAAGCTAAAAGTCTAATGTTAATAGGAATCAGCTTTGAGTTTTCAGCATTTAACAAAAGGGATAATACCCTAAAAAACCCAAAACTGGTACACTTGTGACAAATTTACCCAAAACTATTTTTTTGACCACCAAAAACCCCAAACTGATATACTTTTGACAAATTTATCCCAAACTGGTACACTGGTGACAAATTTACCCTATGTTAATTTTCGTTAAATTTTATTATCAAATTATTAAGTTAAATGACACGTGACAGTTGACCAGTATACCAATTTAAGATTTTACATTCCTTTTGTCACAGTTTACAATTTTTATGATTTTTTTGTGGTATTAATCTAATTTAGCGTAAGGTATATTTGTCACAAATTTACCAGTTTAGGGTTTTTTGCAGTCGAATAAATTAGTTTGGGGTAAATTTGTCATAAATGTACTAATTTAGGGTTTTTTATAATCAGTCGAGGTAAATTTGTCACAAGTTTACCAGTTTGGGGTTTTTCATGGTCAAAAAAATAGTTTGGGGTAAGTTTGTCACAAGTGTACCAGTTTGGGGGTTTTTAAGATATTAACCCTTAACAAAATGCTAAAACTACTTCTTTTTAAAAAAAAAAAAAAAACTATTTTCATAATTTTTTTAGTTTTTTGGTTTTACCTCTTATTACTCCAAAACTACCCTTATCTTCACCGGAGTTAGCAAAAAGCTTAATATTTTTCAATAAAAAAAGAAAAATAAAATTCAAAAGCCTTTAAAAAAACAAAGATTTGCCAAACACACTTTATGCCAAAATAGCTTTGAAAATTTTGTTTTACCAAACGGAATTTGCATTTCCCCATAGCTCTTTAGGCCAAAGATATTTACATTTCCCTAAGGCCTATTTCTAAAGTTGAATCAAATGCAGCTTGTGCTGGACCCACTGATTTTGTTCCTCGTGGAGGTGTGAAGAAAGCAAGGTAGAAAGTCGCACTTCCAAACATATCCTCAAAAGAAACAGAAAGCGACAAAATTGTGAAGGATAATACAGTAATTGTGTAGTGAGGTACGATCACGCTTATAATGTAAATATGCCAATATTCATTTTTCTCTCATCGTTTTTCAAATCCCTACACCGCCTTCACCTCTGAATCTTGACACTTCCGATCAACAAAGAACATCTTTTCTTCACCCACCTAGAAAGCTCTCCCAAGCATAGTGGTAAGAACCTACTCGAGTGTACTTGAGTATTTTTGTGCAAAAGTTTACGTTGCAGTGACTTTGAAATTCGTTGGCGGTAAAGTTGAATTACAGGACTTTATTAGCTCATCATTTAGAAAGTAAAGAGCAATTAATTAAAAAGCAGCATTACCTTGTAGTTTTCAGGTTGTACCCTTTTATATTTCCCACATATCTAAGAGCCTCTTCCCATTCCTCCACTTTCCATTCCTCCACTTTGTTGCCAGGAAACGACCTCTGCCTCCTGTGCCTATCTAGGGCACTTCGGTACAATGTGCTTTCAAGCTTAACATCATCAACATCCACATCATAGAAAATGGGTAGGATTCTTTTTCCATCTGACTTCTTGCATTTTACCATGTGGGCTAGTTCACGGAGACACCACCTACTAGAAGCATAGTTCTTAGATAAGAAGGGTATGTACATATGGGAGTCGTCGAGTGCTAATAGAAGCTCTTTGCCAATTCCTGTACCAGAGCTCAATTCTTCATTGTCCCTAAAAACCAGAATTTTGTTACGAACAAGGTTCTTGTAAACTATCTCAACAATGCTATTACGAGTGTCCAATCCCCTAAAACTCAAGAACACATCATACATAGGTATTCTGCGAGAAAGCCAGGTTGATTGTTGGTCATCTGACAATCTTTCCAGGATAGTGCAACCTCGATCATCCAACTTCAAGATTTTTGTGCCCTTGATTCCCTCGATCTCGATCTCTCTTATATTTGGACAAGCTTCTAGCTCAATGTGCCGTAGCTTTACTAACTTTGATAAGTTGGGTAGTCTTTCCATCTTACTGCAATGGGCAATACGGAGATGCTCCAATGATTTTAGTTCCATCAAACCACGAATCTCAATCAGACTTTCCAATCTGGTTAGATCCAAGCACTTTAGATTCGTCAAGAGTGATAGACCACATATCTCCTCCAGCAAATTGCATTTACTTAGTTTCAATTCCCTCAAATGTTTGAGGTCTTGAGAGATCGAGAAGCGAGACATTGAATATTCAATTATAGACAATTCCGACAAATTACTTAAGTTGGAATAAGGGGGTAGTAGATTAATGCCCCTAAATTTCAAGGTTGACAAACTAGACGGAAGCGAATGGATCGGTTGCTCTGCTAGCGACTCATTCGTCCTAGCTATGTCAGGTTCCTCTATTGAACGAGATAATATAGATAATTCTAGGTAATCTAAATTGATGAGGCTTGAGAGGTCGGGAATAGATGGGAAATGAGGTGCTTGCATGTGAAGGCATTTCAAACTTGAGGGAAGATTCGGGACTTCTTGTAGGTGACTCGAACTCATTTCGAGTGTCTGTAAACCAGTGAGACGACCTAGCACTGTGGGGAATCTAGATACACCAGTATATGATATGTCCAATATCCTCAACCGAGTTAGCTTCCCAATTTCCTCAATGTGTTCATCTATCAACTTCCAACATTTCTTGGCATGTAATTCTTCAAGCATCTTCACCTGTCCGATAGTAGGAGGAAACTTTTTTTATCAATGTATAACTTACCCTGATCACTTTTAGATTATCTAGAGATCTAATGGAATCAGGTAATTCAACTATTCCCGACTTTGATAAATCCAACTCAGCCAACTCTTTCATTCCTCCAATAGAATTTGGAAGTTTCTTTATCTCCACACACCCGCATAAAGACAAACGTGTAATTTTCTCCAACTTTCCAATAGAGTTTGGAAGTTCTCTGATTTTAGGGTGCTCATCTAATATAAAACTCGACAAAGATTGCAAATTTCCAAATGATTTTGGAAGCTTGAAGTTTTGATAATTTTGGGGCATGATAATCTCCGTCAAAGATTTTAGAGAACCGAATTGTGCAGGCAACTCTTGAAGAACCTCGCAACCGTTGATATTGAAAGTTCTTAGGTTAGTTAGCGTACCAATGGAGCCGTCAATTGTGGTTAACTTGACACACTGAGCAAGAATCAACATCTCCAAAGACGTGAAGTTGGAGAAGTCAGGTGTCCTTTTTAAGCTAATGCAACTCGTCAAATCTAGAACTTTTAATTTATTCATCTGCAGAAAAAAGTTGAAGTAAAAAAATGAATGAGAAACATCGGCATATATGGTGGTATTGTTAATACACAAATTATCCATAAGTCAATAATTTAAGATAATCCGGGGTAATCTGAACATGGCAAGTTTTTTGGGGATGTTGCAAATAATCCCCAAACTGATTTTTTTTTAATGGAGTTAGGCCCCTACTAGAATCAAATTTATACCCTGGGAAAATACAAAGAATGGATAAATGCAATAGAAGTCTTAAAACTTCTTAGGAAGGTGCAATTGAATCCTCAAATTTGTAAAAAGTGCAATCAAATCCTAAAACGTGTCAAATTGGTTCAATTGAGTCCTAAATTTCACATTGTCAAATTTACTAACTGAAAATGCTGACTTAGTGCTGACTTGGCATTTTAAATGATATTTTATTTTTCACGTGGCTTTTTAGGGCTTCTTCTTAGAAAGAACCATCCCATCTTTTATGTCACTTCACATCCTTTATTTCCAAAACCCCCGGTTTGCATCTTAGGACAAAACTCCATACCAATACCCTATTTTATCTCTACCCACTCCCGCTTGCCACCAGCACACCACCTCCGAGTCTCCGACCCTAGTCTTCAAAATCACCGCATTCAACCTCTCTGTGTCTCCAGCTCAACTCTCTCTACTCTCTATGCCAAGCGTACTGTCTACTCTCTATGCCAAGCGTACTGTGTAACCTTAGTCAGGATACAAAGTGATGGATTTAAAAATTAAATTTGGTATTGAATGAGTACGACAATCCATTTTAAGTTGAAAAATTCCAGAAAGAATCTGAGATGGAGGGAAGGGTTTGCAGGAGTTGAACTCATGGCAACCGTTTGTGAGTAGGACCTTTGACAGGGGAAGACAAAAAGAAGGATCATATTTTTAATTTGAGCTGAGTTGATTTCGCACAAAGTTTTGTAGCCCAACAATTGACTTAAAATCAAATTTTAGAAATAAGCAAGGAACTCCATTACATTTGTTCTCTACCCTGAACTGAACTGTAGATTTCCACGAGATTTGGTTTGGTACTTTAGTTAAAAACTAGATTCAATGTAAATCTCGACTCTTCGCTCATTAACGCCAGTTGCATAAAACAGTAAAAGTAATGTCATTTTCATTTATTTTATGGTTCATTAATGCAATTATAAAGAAATACTTACTTATTAAATTAGGTTAACGAGCCTCTTGAATCAAGTATTATGAAGTTCAAGCTTGCCTTGATTCAAATCATTAACTTAACTATTTCAAATAAACTTGTGATACTTTACGCCATTCGAGTGGAGTGTTACCAATTTCTAACTTGATTCTAATTGACTTTTATATTACTAAACTTGACTCAAACCTTACAGTCATTCAAATCATGTCTGATGCATGTTGAAGCAAAATGGCACTTACTTTTATTGGAAAACACCAATTCCAAAGCCTAAGCAACTTTTACGTGGAACATAATTGCATTTTACTTTGATATATAGAAAGATATTGAATGTTATACATGCAAAATATATTCTACACTCATGAGATGGGGAGTGCATGCAACCATCATGTCGATTGTATGAGGTAATGATACAAAGAAGTGAAATATATATCTCACTTCCATCATCACGAATGAGGTAATGACAGAAAAAAGAATATAGGGCAGGGTATAGCATACCTTCATTTGGCTCCAGCCATCCCAGCCATCTTCAATATTGCTACCCGAAAGGTTGAGCACAACCAATATACTAAAGTGAAAGTTTTTTGCTTGGACATTCATTTGCAATGTTTGCCAAGAAAGCCATCTTAGCTCTGGAAGAAGATTCTCGAAGTTGCCGGAAAAATGTGAGCCCTTCGCTCGAAGGAACCTTAATTTTGGTAGAGCAACTAATGTGGTATCTGCTAAGTTGTAGCTGCAGCCACCGGAAGTCAAGCTTAGTGCTTCTACATGTTCATTTCTCTGCCAATAAAGACTCGGGATTAATTGAGTGCGCAACATGTAACACTCTTACAGAGCTACAAAGAAATAAAGTACATGAATAGTGGCAAACAATTTCTACAAAGAAAAAAAGCACATGGCACTAGCGTTTCCCAGCAAGTAGTTATCTATGTTTTCGTTCACAACATTAACGAAAATTTTCAGCTTCCATTTAAAGATATCTTCTAAATTATATCTCAATTTCCTGTTTTCTATCTTTCAAGAAATGTAATTATCATATCAATTCCAATGTTCACTGTTTTCTTTTTCACCGTAAATGTGTTCAAAATTAATTTAAAAATTCCAACTGGATAGCACGTGAAAGGACGCTTTGTTGTTTCAGAATTTCCCCGAAACTATTTTTTATTCTATAAAACCTAGAAAGCCAAGCTAACCATTAGGCAGTCTATTTGCTGTCGCTCCACCAATATACAAGACATTTTGGACCCAAATGTTTGAGAGACAGCTATCACACTAACAGGACAAACGGTACGTTAAACAAAGCTCCCTATAATATGAAAGAGAAAATTCAACAAGTTACTCCTTCCAAATGAAAATTATGTGACATAATTTTCCATTTTACCTCATTTCTCTTCTCCAGAATATTTACAGCATCCTCATGAGTCCACACCCTACTAAAAGGATATTC
Organism: Eucalyptus rudis; assembly: GCA_019915205.1. Classification (NCBI taxonomy): domain Eukaryota; kingdom Viridiplantae; phylum Streptophyta; class Magnoliopsida; order Myrtales; family Myrtaceae; genus Eucalyptus; species Eucalyptus rudis. The sequence goes on from JAHMTN010000001.1 coordinate 54,635, forward strand.
TTCATGGATGATGTACCTTCCCAAATCTCGAACTTGATCATGCATCCAAAACTTATTATCTCTAATTTTAATCAAGGACCGTAGACAGAGGACACAAATTGCACTATAAGGATGGTAATTACAGTCTTCCCACATGATAACCGGATATGTTTGGTCCTCATTGATGAAAAAGCAAGCAATATCCAGAAATACTTTTTTCTCCTTATCCTCTAGTCCATCATAACTTATCCTTAATACAGTTTGGACACCCTTGAAAGGACCATCATTTAACTTCTGCAACATCTCTTTCAATAGCTTTATTTTAATATCATGTGGCTCCAGGGCAAAGCCCAAAGTATAAAGATAAGAACCTATCACCTCGACAGCCAAAGGAAGCCCAGCCACTTTGCGTACAATATCTCTTGAAAGAGCATTGTAATCCTCTGTAGGAGAGTTACTTCTAAAAGCATGCTTATAAAATAACCGAAGTGCTTGATCGGATTTCATTTCACGAACTTCATAATCCACATTGACCCCTTTACTGGATGATTCACCTTGAGTCTTCGCAATACTTTTGTTCCTAGTTGTGATGATGATCCTGCTACCTGAACCAAACCAGTCAAATTGTCCAGCTAGCTTTTTGAGTTGCTCTGTCTTGTCTAGATCATCAAGTATGATGAGTACTTTTTTATTACTAAGTACTCTTTCGATCATCTCGATTCCCTTGTCAACATCTTTAATTGGCTTAGTAATGCTAGAATTGACAAAATCTGATAAGAGCTGTTTTTGCAACTTTAAAGGACCATCAAGATGTTGCCAACGTTCTCGGACTTCTCGTTGGAAACTACAGCCTTCAAAGTGAAAAGATAATCTATTGTACAAAATTGTGGCAAGAGTTGTTTTTCCAATACCACCCATGCCATGGATAGCTACGAAACGCACACCATTAGAGCCAACATCTAACAACTTCATTATGGCTTCCACTTGAGCGTTATCTTCAACCAAATGTTCAGATACGCTCATGCGTCTTGTTTTAAGCTTACGCGAAACCTGTTCAACAATCGAGTCAATTTCTCCTGCTTCGCTGCAGCAAAGCATGACAATATCGTTTCAGTCAAAGACATGACAGACTACAGGACTCCAGGAAATATGTGGATACGAAACTCAGGTATTTCAATTACTTAAACAAATGAAAATTAAGCATTATAATCAGTTGAACTGGAAATTCTTGGGTACAGGTTAGGTTTGACATAGTTTTTTGCGGGTTTGAAGAAAGTCCGCATTCTAATGTAATGACACGTTGCCATAAGTTTGAAAATGCTCCAATGCTTCTTGTTCGGAAATTTCGCAGGACAAACTTTCATCCAATGCAATGTAAATATTGTGCTCGTAACCCGTAAAAAGTTGAGGAGAAATTTACCGTTTGCCTAGAAGTTCTCGTCCCTTTATCTTTCCAACCGTTTTGAGGTCACGCATCCATTGCTGCACTTTGTTGGGGGCAAACTTCTTGTGCTTGAGTATGGCCTTCTTATACAAATTGGTTCTGAGTTTCACATCATCACTCATCACGTCATAAAAAATAGGGATGATCTCTTTCTTCCCATTTGATTTTGAACGGCATTTCACCATGCGCTCTACCTCACGGAGACACCATATACTGGAAGCAAAGTCCTTAGAGAAGATGGGGATATAGATTCGAGACTTGTTCACAACCTCCAAAATTTCATTGATTTCTTTACCATCTTCGAGTTCTTCACTATCAAGGAAAACGCGGATTCCTGCACGTACCATGCTGCGGTGAAGGTGATCGGTGAATTTTTGGCGTGTGTCCCTTCCCCTGAAACTCAAGAACACATCATATTCTTCTCCAAGCACAAGATCATCGGTTGATTCTAAGTCCGTCCTTCTCTTCCATTTCATGAGTTGTCTCAAAACCCTGCCAAAAATTACAAGCTTTTTAACCTGATCGAGACTTAAAAAATGGGAATGTAAATCGAACAAGCAGGCAGAATTGCATCAAATATGTCCAGGAGTAATTTTTTTTTTTTTTTTCGGTTTGTGCGTTATCTGTCAACAATAGCTCGAATAGAAGTCGAATTAGAGCACTTACAGTCCTCCTACAGTCAAAGCAAGAATGATCATTGGAGCCTGACTTCCGTTGAAATCCATCTGGGGCGCCGATCCTCTCAGCTGCGTTCACCCAATGAAGAGAAGCGTTCTGTAAAAAGAGCTAACTGGGAGCGTTCAGTGGAGGACGGTTAATAATAACCTCTCAAGGTGAAGACAAGAAGGGCATAATCAATGCAGGGAGGTTGAATGCGAGTTTCTGGGAAACGAAGGAAGTCCCAAAAATCAGAACTTGGAGTTGCACAAAGACCGAGGGGAGTCAACAATCCAGGGCAAAGGGAAAATTTAAAGCCCAATATCACCAGGTCACGTGCGACGCAAGTTGTCCGCCATTAGTAGAATTAAACAACGGATGGTTGAAGATTAAAAAAGGGAAAATTCCACAACCAACAAAAAGAAAACGGGAAGAGGCAAAATTGAAATTTCAAGAGTGGTTTAATAGAATATTGCATTTTTTTTTTTAACGGGGTTAGAGGGTTATTGGCTAGATTTGTCTCGAATTTAAGAGTACGTCTTTTTTTCTACCCGAAAGTAAATAGTGAAAGGTTCAGTTTTTTCTTCTTCCGACCTATTCATGCTTTTTACAGTGACTTGGCCAAAAATTAAATACAAGAGCTAGGGCTGTGCCTAACCTGATTTGGTTTCATTCCCATTTGTTTATATGCTTCGATCTATCCTCCCCCCAGAGCCCCCAGAGCCGAAAGCCGAAGCTACCTTTTCCTTTCACAAAGTGACGGTAAAGGGGGTCTCAACCGGCCCGAAGGAATATCGACTAGTGTTGATCCGAGGATTGAAAAACAAACGTCTAGTTTTTTTTTTTAAATTATATGATGCGATTAGCTATGATTAGTATTTAAATAAGGGCTCTTAGCCAGGCCATAGACGCTGTGTTGCAACCTATTCCTCAGAGGGAGAGAATAGGTTTAGGGGTATTGCCTAAAGGACGAGCCTATAATTATTGTAAAATCGCATGTAAAATCGTCAGTCTGATCTCGCGCCCGAGATTCGATTCACGATTTGTTTAAAAATTGGCCAACCCAATCTCATGCACGAGATATGATTCGCCAATTTGTGGATATCGATCTTTTCTTATTTGATTTGCCATCATGTTGGTCGAATCAATTTTGTTTCCGTAAAAGGAAAAAATCCAAAAAAATTCGAATTAGGGTTAGGTTTATTTTATAATATTTCTTGTTTTAGGGTTATCTTGAATAGGGATTTTATTTCAATTTAAAAAAAATAAAAAAAAATGCATTCATTTTGGATGTTAGTTTTTTTTTTTTTTTAAATTTGAATCGCGCATCATTGCATTTTAGGATTGCATGTTTATTAATTATAGATTTAGATAATTTCTCCTGGATAGATTGCATGTTGTTAGGTCCATTTAATTAAGAAATTGCTTGTCATTAGAGTTAGGTCATTTAGATTAATTTAGATTGTAATATTAATTATTGCATTTTCTTACTCATGTCATATAGTTTAAGTCATATTGCCATGCCATATCATTAGATTAGTAACATTGCATTGCATATATATTATATTCTCATCAAATAAAGTAAAAACAAAATAAGAAATTGCGTGTTAATTAGAAATTATATTTAGGATTGTCAATATGAATTATAATCTAACAACACAGATGCTTTCGTTGCTATAAGGTAAGTTCTGCAATTTATTCATTGCTTTATCTGGGTGTTAAATTGGTGGTTTGCGCACTCGCGTGATATTCCCATATGTTAGGGAGATAAATTAAAATCAATTCAAGCTGTTTGCCAAACAATTTTTTTTTTTTTCAAAATAAAAGAGAAATGTATCGAAAGGGTGTTAAAGAAGTCTAGCGTAACCAAGTCCCCAAACTCATAAATCTCTGGTTCATAGGAGTAAAGTAAATCTCATGTTATTTTACTTGGGTTTCTAATCGACCCACAAAAAATAGATTAGTGGCGACTTCTAATTGTAAAATCAATTGCATGTTAAGAAGTTGAACCTAAGTCGCGAATTCGTATGGGATTGGGAGAGCCCGAGCTAAGTCTAGGCTTAGCAATCCATTAGCCAAACCCTAGGTGGTTCACCCAAAAATTTGGTCGCGACAGTTTGGCGACTCCATTGGGGACTTGAGTTAAAACACTTAGTGGACTCAGGCCAATTTTTCTTTTCTTTTGAAAAAGTTTTTGTTGGCAGTGAAGATTCCAAGTACGTCCCTAACATTTAAGGTGTTAAATGTTTTTGCAAGATGGGAGGTATAAGGGGAAGTGTTTGCCACCCTTTGTTTTGTAAGTATGTGTAGGAATGTATGGTTTATTTTCATATATGAAGTGTTGCTTGATATAAGCTATCGTACATGCTTTGCATTTATACTTTTGCACACACAACCTGCCGCCGGACCTAAGCCGCATAGGATCATCTAGGATGATATTGAGATGAATGTCAATCCGACCGCCTGCCTGCGGTACGAGTCGCCCATCTCAATCCCAAAGTTTCTTTTTTGATGTCAAGAGTACCCACCTCGGTTCGCATGCCCGCAACCTAAGTCGGCTCTTTGACCAAGCCAGAGTCATGAGGACCCGACTTAGTCCACACGCCCGTGGCTAGTCCGATCATCATTGTGGCTCTACTTTGATAAGCCTTATAGATTAGAAATCGAGCCACTTACCATACGCATGTCTATGTGATTACCATTGATTTTCCTTGGTGAAGTAAGTCTTCTACCCCTATATTATGTAATTTACCTTGTCATACTTTTGGTCCGTCCATGACAATCTAGGTTAGTCATTTGATCTAATTCATTTGTCAATTATAAATGAAATGAGGAAATTGCCATGCAATGAATTATTTGCAAAAAAAAAAAAAAAAACTTTGGAGAATTTGTTTTCAATTCATGTCTAGGAAATTTGGTCTTGCTAGGGTGTCTATCTTTATTTTCCTAGTCCATTTTTAGGAAATGCCCTTCTTGTATGAACTTTTCATGAATAAATGAAAAAAAATTGGAAAAATCAATTAGACCATTGTCATGGATTGACTTTCGATTTACACCTCATGCTTACATTTTTCCGTTGAATTTGAATTAGGTGATTATGGAGCAATCCCGTTCACCCATTCGTACACGATCAAGAGCTAAAATGACAGATCAAAAAGAGCTTATCTTGTCAAGCAAAAGTGTTGCAATGACATAAGTGCTCTATCTTCAGTGAGAAATTGCAACTCCAAGAAGAGAGCCAATAAGATTTTTTGAACTTTGTCGTTTTCCTGAGGTAGCCGAATTTGATGACACCATGAAAAGACTAGTGACATATTTAGAGGGAAGAATATCTGACTTGAAGAGTTCATATCACAAGATCAAGGAGGGTGAAGAATTCAAGTATACATGATTCATGATCCTAAGTAATTCGATTTCCTCATTTAATTAGGGGCATGCACCTTCCCTTGCGTGAGAATTTTTATCTCTTTTTTATGGATTGATTTCAATTTCTTCTGTGGTTGAACATCACATTCCAATTAATATAATTCGATTGATGAATATCAATAAAATTACAAGTTTTATTTTGAGGACATGATGGGGTATACCAAACTAGTCCAGTGACAATATCTAACAATGAAAAGAAAATGTCATCCATGGAGAAATTCTGAGGACTGGGCTTCTTCATGCTTCCTCATCCAAAATATTCCTTAAAAAAAATCATTTTTGAAGCCATTTCCAAAAGCATGCATTAGGTTTCCCTTGTTTGTTTTTCTAACTCATTTACTTCATGTCTCAGAGCATAACAGAGAGGCGTTTGAAAATAACATGTCAATTTCCAGTGATAGTGGGCCAATTGATTTGGGAACATACATATGAAGGAAAAATAGACGTGGGAGCAAAGGATCATTTCCTAGTTGATCTTAATGACATCTCCCAAGAGTGAAGAAGACATTAAACACTACTTATCCTCTTGCTTGTCCCGAGCGATAAGAAACCGAGGGCAAGTCAAAAGAAGATTATCTAGATGCTAAAATGTGATGTGTGGCACATCTCATTACAATTTGTGTGAGATGTCATTCTTGAAAACCAAATGAAATATCTCATTTTCATGAGAAAATGATGGAACAAGTCAAAAGAGCAGCATCCGTCTTGGATGAAATGGATACATTGCATTCATGAATATAATTAATTTTGGAATTGACACTCTGTTCTTTTTTTTGCAAATGATGAATTGGGGCACTACAGATTTAGTAGTGACATGACTAAGACAAAATCTTGATTCGAGTCAAAATGGATGTGCAATTTGAATTTAGTTTGATGCTGCATATTATCCTATTCATGCACATTTCTCTTGTGCGAGGGCAAAATCAGATTTTTAGTCTTGATTAATAGGGACAATCCAAGGACATCCATTGCTGAGGCAATCCCTTTGTAGGGCAATTCCCTGAGTGAATGCTTAAAATTATACTTTGAGCGTGGTAAATTGTCTGTTTTCACAAAAGCTTTTCATTGCTAGACTCTTTTGAAAAGAGAATTTTCATAGTGATTTTACCTATTTAACTCACCAATTTCATGTGGAGATTTGTCAAGATGGACAATTCAATGGATTGAGCATGTTGAATGAGACGTGTCAGGATGATGAAAGGCAAACCTTATCCTATACACAGTCCCCTACTTATACATTTGTGAGATGAGTGTAGAAAGTTTCATATCTACAAGATAAAGACTTCTCTCATGAAAGGTACGATAACCAAAGTGACTAGGGGCAATTCATTTCTCTATCCCAAACACTATAGGTGATCCACTGCTTAACTTCTTTGAGCCTTGTACACTTATGGAGATTCTTTTCAAATTACTCCTATCAAGAACCACCCCACATCAGGGAAAATGGAAGGTAAAATGGCATCATGAGATGAGAAAAATGAAAAGAAATTTTCTTGTTCTCACTTGCATTGATCTTTAAGTCGTGCTATTACATTGATTTCATATGATAATTTAAGTGCCTTAGGATGACGAAGAGCATTTCTTTTTCTATCCTATACACTTATATCCTTTGCATAACCTACTTGAGCCTACAATTTCATTTCTTTAAACCCAATTGGTGATCATCCCCCACACTGGGGTAAGGCAAAAAACAGATGAAGACCCTTGAAAGTTCGAGTGTCATTTAAAGTGTAATTGTTTGACGCATGCATAGAAATCAAAATAGCACTAAGGGGCATGAAAAAACAGTGTGCTTGGTCAAAACAAGGCTAATGCCCATGGAAATAAAGTGAAAAAAAAGTGAATGAGAGCTAGGGGCATGAAAAAGCAATGTGCCTAATAAAAGCAAGGCCGATGCCCATAGATGAAAAAAGAGAGAGTCAAGATAAGGACTATCAATTGCAAAAAGATTGTATCTCCAATGGAGTAATACTCAAAGAACTCAAATGGTGAGTTTTTACAATCAATGGGGCGCCTTATGAAGACAATCCTCGATGTTGAAAACTGGTGGCAATGCCAAGATGATCATCAACTCTCACCCTATACACATCTTTGAGCCTAACAATCTTTCATTTCTCAACCCATTGAACCTAGCCTACATTACGTCCCTTGCAAAGTCTCTTCTGATTAGGGCACTTGAATTAACGTACGGGTTCACATATCTTAAGCATCGCTTGAAGAAGTGTGAGCAAGATTATTTCTTTCTCATTTTGCAGGGTCTTGACTTGTAAACCCGAATATGATTGTGGAGTTGTTCTTCCAATAGCCTTAACTCAAAGAGTCCCATTTGTTAAGCAGTTGACCGAGCCCACATTACAGTCCCTAATAAAGATCTCTCAGATTGGTAAAGTCGTACCGCTTGTGAGAATACTCAGACCCTTGTTGGTATGATGATAGTGAGATGGAGTGAATATTCTAAAATAACCCTTTTGAATAAGAGTGAGTGAAAGTCATTTCTAACTTAAAGTCTCTCATTTAGCATTCTTAAGAAATCCATGTCATTATCTTGAATGACAATTCCCTTTTGTGGAAATTTGGTGATGCAAATATGGTAAAGTCATTAAGCATAAACCTTGATTGAATTAATGAAAACCCCACTGAATTTTGAAATGTGCATTCTAGAGTAGCTCAAATTTTCTATGTCTTTAATTAATGCAATATCAGTTCTTGCTCTAATAATGTCTAAAGGGTAATATTTCCTTGAAGACCAAGTAATACTTGACGTTCAAGTTGCTCTCGAAGCCCTTTTCACTGACCCGACGTGCTTTTGTAACCTGGTGTCATTTTCATCGATTTGGCGTGCTTTTGTAGCCTGAAACCATTTATATTGACCCAGCGTTCTTTCGTAGCCTGGTGTCCAATTATACTGACTCGGAGTGTTTTTGTAGCCCAGAGTCCCTTTTGATAAACTCGGCGTACTTCCATAGCCCGGAGTTCCTGATCCGGTGTGCTTTCGTAGCCTAGAGTCTTTTTCATCGATATGACGTGAGTTCCCCTTCATCGATATGGTGTACTTTCGTAGCCTAGAGTTATCTCATTAATTTGGCTTTACATGAGACATTTCCCCTACAAACAGAGACGTTACCAGGTAAGTATATCTCTATCCATACCTTAAATACTTGTTATTGTACATGTATTCCATTTTGAATATACCAACACTCGATTGAGCTGTCCCTCAAAGATTTTTCTCCAGATTCAATTTGATTAAGGCGACTGAAGAAAGGTTTGGGTTCTGGTTAGATGATTTATGTTGCAACGCTGGGTGACCGAAGAAAGGTTCAGGTCCTAGCCAAGCAAAACCTCGTTTAGGCGACCGTAGAATGGTACGAGTCCTAGACGACATCAATTTCCTCATTCAGGCGACTAATGGTACGGGTTTTGGAAAATCACTTTTTTTTTTGTCAAGGTGACTGTAGAATGGTATAAGTCTTAGACAACATTTATTTCCCCATTCAGGTGACTATAGAATGGTATGGGTCTTGGAAAATCAATTTCTTTGTCAAGGCGACCGTAGAAAGGTACGGGTCCTGGACATGTAACACTAACTATCTCGAATTACTCTATCCTCTCTAAAGGTAAGTTATTCCAAGTAGGTTCATTTATCATTTGCATTTCCATGCATCATATAAATTGCATTCAAAATGAAATTCATTTTCCAACAAAAAAAAAAAAAATCATTTACTACATTTGCATGATCAAAATTTAGGTCTCAATTTATCTTTGAAGGCAACCTCTATGAGCTCACCTTCAAAGAGAGGCAGCTATTAACACTTAAATTTTGGCGACCAGTTTAGTCATTTATTGCACTAAAAATTAGGGGTTAATTTTATCCCTGAAAAAATAGTTAATTAAATAGCATATAATTTTAGGTGCATTTACTTTTAGTTTGCATTGGGCCAGTGACAAATGGGTTTAAATTAGTGGTTTTGAGCTTTAAATTGACAGGCCGGACTAAGCCCACGGCGAGAGGAAATTGGCCCAAGCCTGATATTCTCTGATCACTGAAAATTCGCTAAAAAGGAATCATGATTTGATATTTTTGGAAAATGATCATATTTTTCCTATCTTCATGCAATATATATGATATATTTCGTGAGACCGAAAGATTTAGGGTGGAATATCAAGATGAAGACAACTCGTTGAATAAGGGATATAGGTCGAATGAATATATGAATATTCTTTTCTAAGGAACATAATATACAAAAAATATTGAAGGATTTGGTTTGCTCGATCCTGTCACTTGCCTATATAAGGGGGCCGCCATAATTCTTAAAAGGGGGCCTCCTCTTTGTTTGAAAAAAGAAGAAGCAAAAGTCAAAAAGTAAAGGAAAAAGAGATAGTGGACGTGTGAGCAGGGAAGGGGTCTGTGAAATAGGTGGCCGGTCAGTAGAAAAAAAAGAGAGAGAAAAAAAAGAAAAGGAAAAGGTGAGGAAAAGGGCTGCATCATCGTCTTCTTCGTGAGGGCTCTCCGGCCATGCCAGCCTGAGCCGCGCCAACCACTGTTGTGCCACCTCAACACCAATTGCCTCCGCCACTCGCCACCTCGCTGCTTCGCTATGTTCGCCACCGCGTTCCGCCAGTCTCGTCGCGACATCTGGCCCTCTCCAAGGGCTGTGCATTTACCTGGATGAATAACCGAGAGGGAGATGATATTGTGAAAGAGAGGTTGGATAGGGTGCTATGTAATTTGAATTGGCGACTTACCTTCCCGGATGTTGAGGTTTTTGCTTTACCTACGGTGGGTTCTAATCATAGCCCTTTACTATTAAACATTGAAGCAAAACTCGGCAGAAGACATAGGCCTTTTTTGTTCGAAGCGTTTTGGTTACAAGATCCATAATGTAGGGAGGTCATCACTAACGCCTGGAACTTAGCAATGATCTTTGTTTCTAACTTGTCATATAAATTGAAGATCGTAAGTTTAGCCCTAGCACATTGGAGTCATGTAAAGTTTTCCAAGGCAAAAAAAAAATCAAATTTCAGCTTTGCAACAGCAACTACAACATATCACCAATCAAACCCATGGACACGTTGATAAAACGACAACAACTAAACTCAAGGCAGAGCTCTAAAAACTTTGGCATCAAGACGAACAATATTGGGCAATGTGATCTAGGATTAATTGGCTAAGGTGGGGCGATAAAAACACCAAATTCTTCCATGCAACTACCATTCAAAGAAGACAAAGGAATAAAATAAGAATGCTGCTGGATAACAACCAGAGATGGGTGCGAGATGATACAACTTTGAAGGAAATGACGTTGGATTTCTTTTCGAACCTTTATAGATCAGTGGGTCATTGCGACTATGGTCCCATTCTTGCTCAAGCCCGAGTATTGTTACAACATAAATGAATACTATCTTAACAGTTGTGGTCACTCGAGAGGAGGTCCTCATAGCAACATTCCAGCTTGGAATGACTAAAGCCCCGGGCCCAGATGGCTTGAATGGTCTTTTTTACCAAACCCACTAGGATATATTACAGGATGAGATCTTCCTTTCGGTATAGAATTTCTTTCAAACAGGAGTGATGCCCACAGCTCTTAATAGCACTATTATTTCTCTGATACCAAAGATACCTCATCCCGAAAGTTTGGATCAATACCGCCCCATTAGTCTATGCAATTACGCCTACAAAATTATCTCCAAGGCACTCGCCAATTGTCTAAAGCCCTTGCTACTTGACCTGATCTCTAAGGAACAAACCGCCTTTGTGAGTGGGCGCCAAATTTAGGACAACATCCTAATAGTACATGAGGTGCTTCATCAAATAAAGATTAGGAAATGGAGACGTTATTTTCTAGTGGTCTTAAAAATGGACATGCAAAAGGCATATGACAGAGTGGAATGGGATTTCTTGAAGGATTATCTCCTCAGGTTAGGTTTCCATCCTACTTGGGTACAATGGGTGTTGCAGTGTATTACAACAGTCTCTATTAACATAAAATTCAACGAAGAGCAATTGGAGTATTTCCATTCGACACGAGGCCTTCCACAGGGAGACTCTTTCCCTTTATCTATTCATCCTGTTGGCGAATATCTTATCAGCTCTCATCCATCAAGCCATTGACATGGGGAATCTTAAGGGTATCCAGCTAAACATGTGTTGTCCTAATCTTTCCCATTTGTTTTTCGCCGATGATGCAATATTTTTCTTAGATGGCATAATCAAGGAATGTCAAAATCTGGCCAACATACTGAACTTATATTGCTTAGCTACGAGACAGGCTGTTAACCAGAATAAGTCAAGTATTTTCTTCAGTAAGGACTGTCCTAGTAGTCTATAGGAAAACTTGGCTAGGAAAGTTAGAATCCCTGTGCTCAACAAAATGGGTAAATACCTAAGCATTCCTTCAAATTGGGGACGTTCCAAAAGAGACATGTTCACTTGACTTTTGGGTAGGGTGAACAATAAACTAGAAGGCTGGAAAGAAAATCTTATTTCGAAGGGTGGTAAGGAAATTCTGATTAAGACTGTAGTGGGGGCGATCCCACAATATGCCATGTTCATCTTCAAAATTCTTGTGTCACTTTGTAATTCTATTGAAAAGAAGATTGCTCGTTTCTGGTAGCAAAATGATTGTCGTAAGTCAGGGATTCATTAGAAAAGATGGGAAATCCAAAAAAGTAGAAAGGAAAAGGGAGGCTTAGGTTTTCGAGATCTCATTGCTTTTAATAAAGCAATGCTTGGCAAACAGGCCCGACGTTTAATCAACAGCCTTCTCACTATGGGGTAAACTGTTTAAGGGTCTTTATTTCCCCTCAAAGGACTTCCGATTTGCGGACAAAGGTGCGTGACCCTCCTGGGGTTGGCAAAGCCTTCTGTCAAGAAGGGATTCAATATTATCAAACCTTTAGTAGTCAGTTGGTGATGAGACGCAGCTCAGAATTCGCGAAGATCGTTGGCTACCCAGAGGAATACTAGGTGAACTAGCAGTTAGAGAAGAACCTGTGATGGTGGTTGCCCTACTTGAAAATGACTCTAACAACTAGAATGTTTCTCTTTTGCATCACTATTATGATGCTCAAACAACACAAGACGTATTCAAAATTCTGGTCAAATCCAATTTTGCAATGGATAGACTTATTTAGACAGCCACTAAATAGGGTAACTATACAGTAAAAAGCGGATATCATGTAATTAGCAATGCAGAACCTAGTACTATCAACAATCAAGCCTCATCATCCTTTCAAACAACACAAATCCTTTGGAAAAAAAAAATTGGAAGCTTAAACTTGCACCCAAAGTCCAGATTTTCCTTTGGTCCATTTGCCATAATGCACTACCCACCAAAGATAATCTTTTTCATCAACGCATTAGCACCAAGCCAGTATGCACATTATGCCCTAATCATACACTAGAGACAATTGAGCACATTCTTCTACTATGTCCATGGACACACATAATCTGGTCTCACCCTCACATTAGAATTCAAATTGCACCAACAGAAGTACATCCTATTGACGAGTGGCTTGCAGATTGAATTGAATAGCAGAAGACCTCACCTAATCTGGAGGCTGTTGCCGTTGTTTTCTAGCAAATTTGGAAGACACGAAATAGGTACATTTTCTGTCATCAATGCCCTGATCCGATCTTTGTAGTGGATTCAGCTATCACACAAGTGAAAATCGCTCAAAACTCCACCTATCTCTCGGCAGGACCAAGAAGTAATCATTCTGACTATGATAAATTTTGGCAGCACCCTAATCTAGGCGTCTTGAAAATAAACATAGATGGGGCTTTTCTGGCATATAGTATTGAAGGATCTATGGCATATATCTGCCAAGACCACTTGGGGAAAATGTTTGAAGGATTTACCAGAAGTGTTGCCGCTTCTTTGGCCTTGCAAGCTAAGATCTAAGCGCTCATTGTCACTATGCACCATCTGCTGCAGCAAGGCAAATCTGCTGTTCCACTCCAAGTTGAATCGAATTGTCTTCTGTTGGTTGAAACCATTAACAATAAGCAAGAGCCACCATGGGAGGTCCAAGCCTTATTCGCTAAAGCCGCCGCACTCCTCCTTTGCTTCTCACATCTTCGTATTAGGTTTTGCAGATGAGAAGTTAATTTTACTACAAATTGGGTTGCTAAGTCCCATAAAAATGGCTCATTACATCCTAATTGGGCCGCCTTTGCCCCCTCCTTTCTTGGATCTGTTGTACTCGAACACTTTAGTAGTGGGTTGTAAAGTTCCATTCCGTTGAATGTTATTTCCTTTTTTGTCCAAAAAAAAACAACGTTAGGAGGACATTGGACTGATCAAGTAAATGGTAAATTTTAACAGATTTTTCATTGTTTTCATTGTGACTAGGCCAAAAAAAGTACGAGCTAGAAGACAGAGAGAAGAGGTAGGTTCCTCTTTACATCAAAAGAATAATGTGATTGGATACCGAATAGTGATTTGTTTGTCAACTAATTGGAGATTTTTTTTTTTTTTTTACTTTTCTAAAATTTTCCAATGCACGCTTTAATTTTTCAATCTTGGGGCCTGAAATTTCTGCATTAGTCCAATATTGACAAGTATATCTAAATATACTTTTTACCATATTTTAATATTTGAAGAAACATTTCATTTTTTGGCGAGAAAGTAAAAAAGTTGGTTTTTGCTTTTTTTAAGGCAAAATAAAACAGGATTAGGCGAGTTTTTGCTTTTTAGCCACAAAAAGTTGAAAGAAAAACATAACCGCACCCTTTCTTTTGTAATCAACGTGGACTTGTAAGGAAAACATTCATAGTCATTATATTTTTTAAAGTGTCATAATAAAATTGATAACTTCATCTTTAGTATTAAATATATCGAAGAGGTCCTGCTTGATCATAATTACTTATTTCTTACCTAAAATATTCTTAACTAATTATTTCATAAATATTTTATCAATTGGTAAATGCCTAAATTGATAATTCTATTCTACGTTCCATGCATTTCAATTTTAACATCTGAATCGATTCTATCTTACGAACAACTTTACTAAAGAAAGTTCGAATCATAAAGTAATTTTCTCTTTCCACAGTTAGGATCAATTTCTGTGTTATGTCAATAATCTCTTTTCATTAATTAAATAATATAATATTTCATAAAAGGAAAATTCTGTAAAATCTTTTAAACGACCATATTTTCACATACGCATCGCACGTGCATTTCTGTTATGCGCACTCTTTCTAGAAATAATTCTAATCAAGATGGTGGAGTCCAATTTGTGGCCGATCCTTTACGCTGCATTCACCGACAAATCCCAAACCAACCCGCATTTGAACCACGGCGTGTAAAAAGAGCTATTTGATTCTCAAGAACGGTTGATTGGGACCTTTGATTGCTCTCAGTATGAAGAAAACATTAAGAGTCGTGGGGAGTACTAATGTGATTTTCTGGGAAAAAGAGGAACTGCAGAATAATAAGTCTAAGTAGGTAATAAAAAATGCAAATGACTAAAGCCAAATGGAAAGAACGATTGAAATTAACTAGTGTAGTTTTTTTTTTTTTGGTCAAAATAGTACGTGCTATTAACGGTTAAGGAAAAGTCTTACATAACACAGATGGATAAAGATCTGCACATAAAATATTCCATAGAGGAAGAGGGGGTGAATTCAACCAATTTAGAGGGAGATCATGTACTCGATGATTCCGTGCAAGCCAATCTGCTGCTGCATTTGCTTCGCGTGGGCAATGGATCACCATGATGTTGTTGCTTTGAATTAGCACACTCCTGCAACGCTGCACAATTACATGAAGGGTCAGCCCGGCCCACTACCATTTCTACCACCGCTAAACCATCACTTTCAATTGTCCACTTAACTCTTCGACTTCTGAAGTCTCCCACGTGTCACAACTGAAGTTCCTGGGTATATAAGATCTCGTGTAAAATTGCATCAGCTTCCGCTTCGTGCGACGAAGAAACCCTAGCCGTGGAAGCGAAGCCTTCAACAACTCTTCTAGACGAATCACACACTACTCCAGCCACAGAACACAAAAACTTGCCTGAACACCATGCCGCATCAACGTTCAGCTTCAGATCCTGTTCTTCCGGAGGTCTCCACTGATCAGGTTTGTCTCGTGTGAGTTGTCATAATTTTTGTTTTGACTTTCCTCGACTGAAAGAGATCTGTTGTTCTTGTGCCGAAAGTAGTAGATCTGCTGGTCTGGGGTATTTTGCTCCCAAAATCCAGCTATTTCTCGCCTTCCAGATATTCCATAGAAGCATACCAGTGAGCTCTCGTGCAGGTAAGAGCTGATCTCCTCTAAAAGCTTCGAAGATCCACTGATTTGTTCACTTTATGTTGTTTCTGGGTCTGATCCCATCAAATCTCAAGTCATCCCATATGTTCCTTGTCCATTTACACAAGAAAAAAAGGTGCTATGTAGTTTCGATACTAGAGTGGCAGAACGGGCATAATGGATCTTGAATAATTTTCCTTTTATGTAAGTTCTCTCTCGTAGGGAAGGCGTTTTGACAGAGACTCTAGAGAAAAGTTCGAACCTTTGGTGGCACGTAACGACTCCAGATTTGAGTCCATAAGGTGCGTGGTGGCTGAAATGAACAGGATGGTCGGTTATGATCTGTGATGCTTGTTGTTAAAATGGCTATGTTGTATCCACTTTTGACAGAGTACTACCCTGTTCTGTTGCCTGTCCATATGAGCGAATCTGGCTTGGATTGTTGGCTTAGAGGGATTGCTAATATTTCGTTAGCAATATTTGCATGGTAGAACTGTTGGATTGTCTGTTGTTTCCATTCTCTAGTTTCTGCATTGATTAGTTCAGACACTAGAAAAGGCTCTGTAGTTGGGTATCGAAATATTAAGAGTTGGTCCCTTTACACTATAAATTATTATATTAAGTGTAATGTAAAGCATAATAATATTTGGGATAGAAAGTGATGTTTCAAAAATTAAACGATGCTTGGTGTCGATATAAATAGTGAAAATGACTTAATACGAGCATCTGTTTTAAGTGGAAATTTTTTATATAGAACCGGAGATGGAGCGAAGATCTGGATCCATTAGATTTGTCCTCTACCCTGAACCGAACTACAGATTTATATGAGATTTGATTTGACATGGAAATTGAAAACTAAATTCAATGTAAAGCTCGTGTCTTCCCTGATTAACTCAAGCAAAATAAGAAGGCAAAAGTAAAGTCATTTTCATTTATTTTACAGTTCATTAATGCAACTATAATAATCTATAAAGAAATACTTAACTAACAAATTAAGCTAGCGAGCCGCTTGAATTAAGTATTGTGAAGCTCAAGCTCACCTTGATTTAAATGATTAACTTAGCTTTCCAAATAAACTTGTGATTCTCTACGCTGTTCAGTAGGTGAAAAGAATGGGTAAATGGTTAGCAACGCTTGACTTCCTAAGTGCGCTTCTTCAATTGCTACAGGTTTAAGTATACAGTCTATGACAACCTTAGATCTTGAATCGGGATTGTTACAGCTCCACTCTAATATATGGTATTAGTATCAACAGTTATTTAACTTGTAACGTTTTAGTAAAATACCAACACTTCGTGGAAATGTCGTCAGTTATTTGACCATTTAAAAGTATTATATGTTACCAATGTTTAGTCATGTAACTTAGCGGCATATTAAGGTTACCAACTTTTGTAGAAAAATACCAATTCTGAGTTGAGTCCGTTCACTCACTTTCATTTTATTGTTTCAAAATCAGCAATCGTTCCAAGACTTGCAAATATAAATTTGCTCCAACGACAATCATATTAAAGCTATTAACTCTTATAGCAAATTCTGATATAAATTTAAGTGATTTATCAACTTTTCATTGATTAAGTTATCATCTAATTTAGCTTTATTAATATTTGATTGAGGTGTCAATGTTTATTCAATTGTTTCGAAATCACCACTTATTTGAGAATTTACTAATATTTATTTGCGGATTTTTCTGCATGTTAAAGTTACTAGAAAATTAGTTGCTCCTGTTGGAGAAATCTTCCTGGAGTATTTTGAAGCTGACAAAACGTTTCTATCAGTCTAGTCTGAAGATTTGCAGACTCTTCTATTCAAAGTCTGAAGACCTCCGGACTGCCAGACTCAAGACTCAAAGTCTATTCGCATTGACAGTTTCTAGACCGTCGAAGAAGGGTTATCTAGAACTGGGTATTTCATTAAGGATTTGACCTTATCGATTGGAAAAGATCTCTTGGCTGGATATGTCATAACGGAATCCTTGATCTGATCATGACTGTTTCAGAGATTAAGGATCCGATGATTGGCGAAGTATACTTGGAAGGTTTTACTTATGGAAACCGAGATCTTGATTGTATGAGCGAGCATGATTGATGGGCTATCGACATGTTCCTTTAATAGCTCGAATGATCTTCCTAATTGATTCCATCCAACGGGTAGATTGGAGGAATTCCTTTGGTAAGTGCCAACGGGTATGATGGCATAAAGGAGTATAAAAGGAAGATGTTCCAGTTGTTCGAGAGTGTGCGCGATAGAAGAATTCCAAAGTTTGAAGCTCTTTGTTCTTAGTCAATTCATTTACTGAGCGAAATCGTGTACGCAAAAGAGAGTCTATATTCTGAGAAACCTTGAGGAAGTGTGGTAGAGTTTCTACACTGTGGAATCAAGGGAGAGATTTGCTGTAATAACTCTTTGTTCATAGTGAAATCCAGCCGGTGGGCTGTCAGTGTGGAAGAGTGGACGTAGGCTTGGAATAAGCCGAATCACTATAAATCTTGTATTCATTTTTCTCTTCCCTACTCTTTACTTTACGTTGATCATAATTCATTTTGTTAACTAAATGATAACTTCATTTCTATTGTCTGCTTAGTATTGCTCTCTTATCTCGAGAAATTATTTGTACACCTATTCACCCCCCTCTAGGTGCTTATACTAGCTATCTCAATTGGTATCAGAGCCTGTGTACTCACTTTGTTTGAAGTGTTTTACTTCAGAGTTAGAGATCCATGGCTAGTATGTTAGCTCCAGGGCTGGTAAAAGGGCAAAGCAATACAAGACCGCCTTACTTTGATGGAAATGATTACAACATATGGAAAAACAAGATGAAGGCGTTCCTAAGATCAAAGGATCCTCTGGAATGGGACGTTGTAGACAAATGAATCATTCCTAAAGCTGCACTTGTCTCAAAGAGAGGAAAAGATACTGTTGAGTCTAGTGAAATGACTCAGGAAGAGATAATCAAGAGACAAGCTCTTGATGTAAAAGCAATTTATTCTTTATATTGTGCTTTGTCACATACTGAATATAACAAAATATCTTCTTGTTCTACAGCTAAAGAAGTCTGGGATAGATTTCACATCACTTATGAAGGAACTGATCGAGTGAAAGAAACCAGAATCAACATTCTGGTCGGTCATTATGAAGCATTCAGAATGAAATCTGGAGAATCTATCACTGACATGTTTAGTCGTTTTATAGAGATCGTGAATGGTCTTGAAAATCAAGGTCAACCAATTTATGATCCCATGAAGGTAAACAAGCTACTGCGTGGACTCTCCAAGGATTGGAATCACATAAAGACCTCAATAAGAGAGACACAAAGAATCATGCCACTATTTGTTGATGAGTTGGTTGGGATTCTTCAGTCTTATGAAGTAGAACGAATCAATGAAGACAAAGATCCTAAAGGTAAGAAATCCATTACATTAAAATCCAGTGATGATTCTGATGTTACAGACTCTGAAGACGATATGGATGATGAGGAGCTTGCTCTCATGATAAGAAGATTCAGAAAGCTGAACAGAAAAGGAAGAAGATTCAATCAAAAGAAACAGAGTTTTCAAAAACAACATACTAAGTCTGTTAAGGATGATGAATTAAACAAAGATGTAGTCTACTTTGAATGTAAGAAAAAGGGACATATAAGACCCAACTGTCCTCTTCTTAGAAAGAATAAAGGAAAAGCTGAAAAGTATCGAAAGGCTCTCAAAGCAGAAACCTGGAGTGATACAGAGTGTGAAGAAAGTGATGATGATTATGCCAATATATATTTGATGGCACAATCGGATTCAGATTCAAACTCCGAGACAGACTCAGATTCAGACAGTGAATTTGAAGTGAGTAACTTTAAAATCCCTATTAAAGTTTTTAAATACATTGATGAGTTGTGTTTTAATCTTAAGACTTATCTTAAAAGGATGTCCGAACTAAAAAAAGGAAAATTCTGCACTAAAACAACAAGAAAATGTTTTGAAAGAAAATGTCAAAGTTTTAGACAAAAATGTTTCTACCTTGAAAGAAAATGAAGGCAATCTTTCAAAAGAAAATGCATTCTTGAAAAATGACATCTCAAATATTTCTAAAAGATTTTCTATAGGATATGAGAAGCTAGAAAAAATTCTTTATGTTCAAAGACCTTATTTCAATAAATCTGGTTTGGGAATGATTGCGGAAACTATTCCTTTAATTGATTTTCCTAAAGTGAATGAAAGAATTAAAAAGATCTTTGTAAAACCAGTAGGTTGCAATGCTCTCAGATGTTCAAAGTGCAATAGTGCAGATCATTTTGAAAAAGAATGTCCTATGGTTTGGAAACCTGTTAAGAAAGTATGGGCAAAAACCGCATATCATACTAACACCAATGGACCCAAAAAAATATGGGTACCAAAGAAAGTTTGAGTCTCTTTTTTAAATGCAGGTCACTATCAAGAAAAAGGTAAAATTGTATCTGGATAGTGGATGCTCAAGACATATGATAGGAGATTCAAATTGCTTCATAAAGATTGTGCAAGTAAATGGTGGAAAAGTCTCATTTGGAGGAAACAGTAAAGGAAAAATTGTGGGATTTGGAACTGTAAAGATTGAAAGCCTCACAATAAGCAATGTTTGGAGGGACTCAACTACAATCTGCTCAGTATCAGTCAGCTGTGTGATACCGGTTTCAAAATCAACTTCAAGAGGGAATATGTTCAGGAACCAGTAAAGATTTTACTCAGTCATTCATGGGTCGAAAACATGGAAATATCTACCTCTTGGATGTGAAACCAGATGAATCGCAATTTCTAATCTCAATACAAGACGAAGCGAACTTATGGCACAGAAAGCTTGGGCACATCAACATGAAGCAGATAGACAAAATTTTAGCAAAGAAACTTGTTCGTGGTTTACCCAATCTATCATACCAAAAGTCTGATCTATGTACACCATGCATATTGGGAAAGCATGTAAGAAATTCCTTTAAACCAATAAATCAAGTTTCCACTAATCGTGTACTGCAGCTCCTACATATGGATCTCTTTGGACTAATCAGAACTCAAAGCATTGGAGGTAAGAAATATTGCCTAGTAATTGTGGATGACTACTCACGATTTACTTGGGTATATTTCCTGGTAAGTAAGTCTGAAACCTTCTCTTACTTTGAAAAGTTTGCTAAAAAGGTTCAAAACGAAAAAATGGTATGTTATTTCAAGTATAAGAACAGACCATGGAGGTGAATTTGAAAATCAAGATTTTACAAAATTTTGTGATGAATCTAGTTTTCAGCATTTGTTCTCCTCTCCATATACTTCAGAACAAAATGGAGTTGTGGAAAGAAAGAATAGGTCACTTCAAGAAATGGCTAGAACTCTTTTAATTGAAAGTAACATCTCTTCGTGTTTTTGGGGCCGAAGCAATTTCTACAGCATGTTATACTATTAATAGAGTTTTTCTAAGACCTATTATGGAAAAAACCCCCTATGAGTTATTCAAAGAAAAGAAGCCTATTGTTTCATATTTTCATGTGTTTGGATGTAAATGCTATATATTGAAAAATGCAAATGATTGAGTTGGCAAGTTTGAAGAAAAATCGGACGAATGCATCTTCCTTGGATATTCAACCACAAGCAAAGCGTATAGAGTCTACAACAATAAGACTCAATCTATGGAGGAATCAATGAATGTCAGATTCCAAGATTCTATGAAAAATGAATCTATTCAGACTCATCTTAAAGAATCTGAACCTGCTCCAAACTCTACAAAGTCTAAATCTCAGGAAGCAGCTCAGACTTCGAAAGACCAGCATCAAATGATTGTTGAAGATTCAAATGAAGAAAGTGATAATCAATCTGACAAATCAACCAGTAATTGGAAGCATAAGTCTAATCATCCCAAAGATCTCATTATTGGCAACATTAATGAAGGAATTCGCACAAGATCCAAAAGGCGCGAATAGTCTAGTGCTGTGGCTCTTAATTCTGAAATAGAACCCAAAAGCATAGAAGAAGCTTTATCTGATGAAAGCTGGATTGAAGCTATGCAAGAAGAATTCAGGCAATTCAGCATTAATGATGTCTGGGAGTTGACTCCTAAATCGAAAGGTAAATCTATTATTGGAACTAAATGGGTTTTCAGGAATAAGATGAATGAGAAAGGAAAGGTCGTAAGAAATAAAGCAAGACTCGTGGTCAAATGATATACACAAGAAGAAGGGATAGACTATGACGAGACTTACGCACCAGTGGCAAGGTTAGAAGCAATTCGATTATTACTTGCTTTTGCTTGTTATAATAATTTCAGGTTATTCCAAATGGACGTCAAAAGTGCTTTCCTGAATGGATTTATCCATGAGGAAGTCTATGTGAACAACCACCTGGGTTTGAAGACCCAAGGAAACCGGACTCAGTATTCAGACTGAAAAATGCCTTATATGGTTTAAAGCAAGCACCTCGAGCTTGGTACGACAGGCTGAGTAAGTTTTTAATTCAAAACGGCTTTGTAAAAGGTAAAGTAGACACTACTCTGTTTATCAAAAGAGAAAACAAAAGTTTTCTGCTTGTTCAAATATATGTTGATGACATTATTTTTGGATCCTCTAATGAAAGCTTGTGCAAGAAATTCTCTAAGTCTATGCAGGATGAATTTGAAATGAGCCTAATGGGTGAACTAACCTTCTTTCTTGGATTTCAAGTGAAACAATTGAAGAAATGGACTTTTATTCATCAAGAAAATATGCTAATGATCTTGTCAAAAAGTTTGGACTGGAAAATTGCAAAAAGATTGAGATACCAATGTCAAGCTCTTTGAAGATAGACAAAGATGAACGAGGAAATAAAGTTGACCGGAAGCTATACATGAGTATCATTGGTTCACTTATTTATCTTACTGCTTCTAGACCTGAAATTTTGTTTAGCATTTGCATTTGTGCCAGATTTCAAGCAGATCCAAAAGAATCTCATCTAAGTGTTGCAAAGCATATTATCAAATACATTGCATCAACTTCGAGCATTGGTCTTTGGTATCTTAAAAAGGGAGACTTTACACTTCTCGGATATTCAGACACAGACCTAGCCGGATGCAGAGTTGATAGAAGGAGCACCTCGGGTACCTGTCAACTACTTGGAAGCAGGACAATATCTTGGTTTTCAAGAAAGCAAAATACAGTAGCTCTTTCTACAGCAGAAGCAGAGTATGTAGCTCTTGGAAGTTGTTGTTCACAAATTATGTGGAAAAAACAACAGCTAAGAGACTTTGGAATTGAAGATCCATGCACGAAGATTAACTGTGACAACACCAACGCAATCAATCTCACCAAGAATCCAATTCTTCACTGTTGACACCTAATTTCGGAAAAATAAAATTACTTTTTGAAAAGAAAAAATAAAAAAGGGGAAAATTGATTCGATTGGTTATGAATGGAATGTGGAAATTCTGATTAATCATCCCTGCTCCGGTGAATATTTAATTCGTAGTAAATATGGAAGCAAACTTTCAATCAAAGAAATTAGATAAATAAAAAAGTAAGGAGTTTGATAAAAGGGAAGGAATCGAAATATCCAAGGAAAAATCAAATTGATTGCAAGATTTTGCTCCAATTTACATGAATTAAGGCAAAGGAAAAAGGAAGCTCGAAAATTGCCATAAAAGAGGGTGGTCAGGATCACTATAAAAGGAGACCAAAAATTTTCGAGTGAGGGGGGGAATTTTTCGAAAAAATTGAGAGTAGAAGTTCCAAAGAGAAGTTCATACCAAAAAAAGGCTTTGAGAGAAAAAAAAAAGTTAGCTTTTTCCTTCCATGGAAAAAGCAGAAAAAGAAGCAGGAGGAGAATAAAAAATTGGAGAGAAAATTCGTGCAGAAGAGCCCTTCTTCATTTTTCTCTCAAGTAAAAAAAAATATAGAAGACAAAAGAGGGATTTGACTTCTGCAGAAAAGGACACCAGCAGAGGGAGAGAAGAAGTAGGAAGTGACGTGAGAGTGAGAGTAAAAAA
Organism: Eucalyptus rudis; assembly: GCA_019915205.1. Taxonomy (NCBI): domain Eukaryota; kingdom Viridiplantae; phylum Streptophyta; class Magnoliopsida; order Myrtales; family Myrtaceae; genus Eucalyptus; species Eucalyptus rudis. The sequence goes on from JAHMTN010000001.1 coordinate 78,350, forward strand.
AGAAGAAAACAAGAAAAAGAAAAGAGGTTGCTGTTCATCTTCTTCGAAGGGCCACTGGCGTTGCTGCTGACCAACTCTGCTGGTCCCTGTGCCACCGCGCTTCCGTCCGGCGCAACCCACAGCAGCACCGCCTGCGCGTCCTCTCGCCATCGCTCAGCCCACCTCCACGGTCGCACGTGCCCCGCGACACCAGCAGCCATGCCCAATTCCTCCGCGACGCCCCCCGCAGCACTCGAGCTTGCATCGGTCGTCACCTCTGTGAGCCTACACCGCCGGTCTCCGAGTAGCACCGCCGCTTCGCTCACCCCCGCTAGTCGCTGCCGCGACCCAATGCCACCGGATCCCACACCGCTGCCGTTCGCCTTCGTTCGGTGCCCGACAGCCAGCCCCGCGCCCATGCCGCTGTTGCTCGCCTCATCTGCATCTGCACCGGAGCCTGACGCCGTGCCTCAGTCACCTCCGCGTCCCCGCCGCTCCCGACCTCGCCGCGCCACCGCGCCGCTCGCCTCAGCCCAGCACTCGGTGCCTTCGCCGCCCATCTCTGCTCACCGGACACCGCGACTGCGAGCCCGACGCCGCCGCACCAGCCGCTCAAGGCCTCCTGCCGTCCCTGTAGCACCCCATCATTCGAAGCCCGTGACTTGACGACTTGCGGTCCACGATCCGCGCTCCAGCTCTGTCGCCCCTCCTCTGCCCTCGAAGCTGCAGCCGCTGCCAAGCCAAGATCCAGGCGCCAGAGCTCCCCTCGTCGCTGCCCAACTTCGCCGGAGCTCTGATCACAATGCCCCTGCCAAACCTCCGATTAGCCACCCTTGGCCGAGCCCCACAGCTGCCAAGCCCAATTTTTGAGAAAAAAAGAAAAAAAAAACACATTAGGTAGTTTTCTTTAGTTTATTTTATTTATTTTATTTTACTTTATCTTGTTTTTTTAGTATAATTAGTCTTTAGTATATGATTGGAAATTCCAACATATCACCTGATTCGCAACTGCGCCGGGATTTTTTATTTCATCTATAAGGCCTTATATGAAATAATTAATTAAGCGGGAATAAAATTGATATTTTGATCTTTAAGGCTTAAGATCAATTTATCAACTTTATCAGCAAAATATTATCCCTTGATCTGAATGATGTGTGATATCCTTGGTTTAGCTTGTCATGATCGTTTTGTTTATCTTGAAATGTGTTTGGGTTATAATATTGCATGTTTTAGGCTTTACATATTTAGAATGGGAATTTTATTTCGAATTCTAAAATAAAAAAAAATCAAATCAATCAATTTAGGTTGCTAGATTTTTAATTTGGATTGCATGTTTAATTATTTGGCAATTATTAATTTCGAAATTAAACAAAAAAACAAAACAAAAAATCGTGATATACATGTCATGTAGTGTTAGAGCATATTTTGCACGTCATTGCATATTATGACTAAATTGCACTTAGTTCAATTCTAGATAATATTTTTTCTTAATTTGTTATAAGTTTAGGTATTTTTAGATATACTGCATTTTAGGATTATTTAGGTTAAGATAATGTTTTAGTTTAAATTAGGATTTGGCTCAACCTAATTCCTAATATAAATTAAATAGGATCTTAATCTAATTAGGTAATTTTCACATTTCACCTGAAAAATACAAAAAATGTCATAGGTTAAATTAGTTTTATTATTTATAATAAAATGCATTCTTTTAGGAAAAAGAAAAAAAAATGTCATATGCACGTCATTAGGGCTAGATTCACTAGGATGCATGCCATTTAGTGATTGTTGCTAGTAATTGCATTTCATTAGAATTATGTCATTTAATTAATATTGCATTGCATATTGCATGATTTTCATTAATTAAGTGAAAACAAAAAAGGAAATTGTGTGGTAATTAGAAACCACATCTAAGGTCGTTGATGCAGTTTTTAACTTAACATTGCAGATGCTTTCGAGGTAAGTTTTTGCAATTTATTTATTGTTTATCTGGGTGTTAAATTGGTGGATTGCGCACCCGCACGGTCACCTTACATGTTAGGAAAATAGATTTAAAATCAATTTAAGCTGCTTGCAAAAACATTTTTTGAAAATAAAAGAATGGTACCGAAAGGGCATTAGAGAAATCTAATGTAACCAAGTCCTCGTATCCATAGTCTCTGGTTCGTAGGAGTAAAGTGAAGCTCCCGTTATTTTACTTGGATTTCTAATCGACCCACCAAAAAATAGATTAGTGGCGACTCCTGATTAAAAAATCAATTGCATGTTAAGAACTTGAACTTAAGTCGCGAATTGGTATGGGCTTGGGAGAGCCCGAATTAAGTCTAGGCTTAATAATCCATTAGCCAAATTTTAGGTGGTTCATACCCGAAAAATTGGTCGCAACATTCACTCAAGAGCAAAGCATATAGAGATTCGACATCACTTCATTAGATATCATGTTCAAAATGGAGAAGTTTCGATTCAGTTTGTTGACTCAAAGAACCAACTGGCAGATATATTTACAAAGCCTTTGGAGAAAAATTAATTTGAAATCATCCGTTTAAGACTCAACATCTTGAAGTTTGAAGAAGTTAAAGTCTAGAGACTCCTAGACTCAGACGATCAAGGTTTTCTTTCGTAAGTTATATTACTTTCTCGAATCTCATCTCGAAAAGGTACGATCATCAATTGTGTTTGATTATTGCTATCTTTAATAAACGTGATTATTGCAACGTTTCCTTTTCGAAAAAGGAGTTATTTTTTAAATGACAATTATCTAGTTTTTCGAAAAAGGGCAGTTATTTTTTAAAAAGGCATCTTTTTACTTCCTTTATGACGTTCCGTATGCCTCTTTTTGACTGTTTTATACACTGTGTTTCTTCTTCACTATACTATCAAAAACCCTAAGAGAGTACCAATCTTCCATTTCTGTCTTCTTCTCTTGTTTAATCTTCAAAAAGTTGTCATCTTTCTTGGAAAAACAAGCTTGGAATCTCTGAAAGACTGTGAAAAATGTCTTCCCAAAGAAAGTCTTTGAGGATCGCGAACAGGGGACCACAGCAAATGCGTGAGGGGCCTACACACTTCGATCTCACTGAGGAATAAGAGTTTCCTAGTCAGCAATAGAGCCCACAACATTCTCAGCAGCGTCCATCTTCTCCATCTAGACAACAGGAGGTTGCTCGACAAGAAGAGAAAGAAATAATTGAAGATGCAGAACCTGTAAGAGTTTTTAAGCCCTCTTTTACCTACAAGCTTTATCGTGCTTTTAAAAGAGGTGGAACTCCTTTGAACTACATTGACGAACTTCTGAAAGACAGAGGGTACAAAAATGAAACCTTCTTTTTACGCACAATGGAGTGGTTGGGAATTGCCCCTCCTGGATCGGCAGAAGAAGCAATGGCAAATATTCCAACCGATCCCCATGTTGGAGGGCTGAATCAGATAGATGGGAATGATTATGATAAGTTGTACAGTCAGTTTCAACCGAGAATGGGTGTTGTGGCAAAAATTCAGGGAAAAAGGACAGACTTGTTTCGATTGGAGGAACAAAAACATCTATACTCTAAGTTGTTGAAGCGTGGGGTGATGAACCCTAGAAGTGTGGACTTTGATTTCCTTGATGTTGTGAATGTTAAATTGAGGGAAAAATTTAGTCTTCTTCAACTTGAACAGTTATGTTCTGACTCTACAGAAGCCTATGCTGAACTCACTGCTTATTTCTATTCGAATCTTAGTTTCTTGGATGCGAATAGATTCTCTTTTAGTGTTCGAGATCAGGACTATGTGGTGGATGTAGATATGTTGGCTGATGTGATTGGGGTTGAGAGAGGGAGATATCAACCTATCAATATCTCTATTGCGCGTACTACGTTGGAACTTGTTAAGGATAGAAGGACAGAGGGAAAGGTTTCCTACTCAAGGATGAGTGCATTCAACATTATGCTTCACAAGATTGTGACTAATTGCCTCAGACCAAAATCTACTTCAAAGACTGATGTTTCAAACTCAGAAGCAAAGTTGATGTATACCATCAATGCTGGGAAAAAGTTTTCTCTTCCACATACTATTATGTTCCACATGTATAGGGCAGTAGTGAAGGACAAGGCTCAACTTCCTTATCTAGCTCTTGTGACAAAGTTATTTAGACATTTGAATGTTCAACCTCCACGAATTCTTTGTGTCACGCCCCGATCCTCAGGCACGTGCACATCCTTCTATTTGGTCGATTTTATAATGCGATATCCCAGGACTAGTATCGCCGACCCTTTCATTTATTAAGCACATGCGGAAGCAATTAAAATCCCCAGACGATAAAACGATGGGATAGAAAAGTAGGGCCATATTTTTCATATTGAAATTTATAACCAAACTTTTATACAAAACACAAACCACTTCAAAACTATTTACATCAAAAAGAGATCTCAAAAGAAGGTAGGATCTCAATCCATCCATGCCATACTCAAGGCCCATCTCAATATTATCTTCTTCTTTCAAGATCCTTCTCTTCAAGTTTCACCTCCAAGATCTCCTTCCCAGACTTCTCCTCCTCAGCTCCTTATCGGGTCCTGAAATGTTTTTCCCCAAACTGGGATGAGACTACGTCTCAGCGAGTTCTACCCCACTAAGCCTGATTAGTAAACTACTATACTAAAGGCTGCCTAAACACGCACAGGGCAGAGGACTTACCTTGGCCTCAGATCCCACCTGCAAGTCAGTACAATTCATAATAGGCACCCAAGCAATCATATCACCGATCGAAGCAATCGATCAAATCGACCTAGTCGATTATATTCCAACCAGACCACTCACGGTCATTTCCATTCAGTCAATCAATTCACAACATCAAATCAAAGCATCGACCTAGTCGATTACATGTCAAACAAATCAATCCCCACTGTGGGATATTTAAAAGCTAGGCCACGTGCATTCTCCAGGACGACCTTCCAAGTCTCCGAGTTCACGTGCCTCGAACCTTGGGCCCACGTGCATTCTCTCAGGTGCATTTCACCAAAGCGATGCATCAAGTCGCCGAGCCCACGTGCCCTTTTAGATGCCTGGGCCCACGTGCATTCTCTCAGGTGCATTTCACCAAAGTGATGCATCAAGTCGCCGAGCCCACGTGTCCTTTTAGATGCCTGGGCCCACGTGCATTCTCTCAGGTGCATTTCACCAAAGCGATGCATCAAGTCGCCGAGCCCACGTGTCCTTTTAGATGCCTGGGCCCACGTGCATTCTCTCAGGTGCATTTCACCAAAGCGATGCATCAAGTCGCCGAGCCCACGTGTCCTTTTAGATGCCTGGGCCCACGTGCATTCTCTCAGGTGCATTTCACCAAAGCGATGCATCAAGTCGCCGAGCCCACGTGTCCTTTTAGATGCCTGGGCCCACGTGCATTCTCTCAGGTGCATTTCACCAAAGCGATGCATCAAGTCGCCAAGCCCACGTGCCCTTTTAGATGCCAGCCTCTGTCACCGAGCCCACGTGCATTCTCCAGAGTACATACCAAGTCTCCGAGCCACGTGCATTCTCTCAGGCGACCTTTTCGCCAAGGTGACATATTCAACCACTGAACTCACGTGCATTTTCCCAGGTGACACTCCAAGTCACCGAGCCACGTGTCCTCTTTGCAGTGGTTACCAATTCACTTTCAATATCGACAACCAATGCCCAACGATTTCTCAATCAAATAATTAAATCAACTCCACAAAGCATTATAAATACTGCATAACATACTTGGCCATTTACCAATCAACAATTCAATCGCAATCAATTCCAATCAATTTAGGGTAAATCTCTAAAATATCACAATAAATTCAATTCCACACAACGTGGAGCTCAAATAAATAAACGGACTGCGCCACGACGATCGGCACGACATTTCGGTCGTCGGCCATCAACATCTTAATTTCTGAAAAATAATTAATTAAATAATTTATTTCGAAAATTAAATAATTAATATTAAAAATTCAATTTAGCACAAAATAAATCCCGATTACATAAACGGACTTCACCACGGTCATCAACATAATTTTCCGGTTCCAGACCATCTCAGTTGAATTTTCGAAAAATAAATAATTATTTAATTAATTTCGAATATTAAATAATTAATATTAAAAATCCCATTTAGCTCAAATTAAAGCCCGATTAAATAAACGGGCTTCACCACGGTCATCAGCACAATATTCCGGTTCCGAACCATCTCCCTTGAATTTTTGGAAAATAAATAATTATTTAATTTAATTATGAAAATTAATATTTAAATACTAAAAATATCCACTTAGACCCGAAAAGCCTAATTGGAGCCCACTAAGGGTCGGGAAAAATCCCGAGGCACTTCCAATAATTAGTAGACCACGTCTACTTGCTAATTGCACAATCACTTTATCTAAATCACGTCACAATTAACTAATAATTGCTAATTTATTCTAATCTAACAACCTAAACATAATTAATTAAATCTAAACCAACCTTAAGCATAATTAGCCAACTAATCCAAGATTAGTGAGATTACTCACCAAATCGCGCGCAAATCGGATCAATCCGACGGCGGCGACGCGAGGAACGATTCTTCCCAAAGCGGCTCACGGATCCGGGGCCCGGAAATGGCCCAAAACGAGCCCGAACCAGCTGGAAACCCATTTCGTGGGTTGCTGGTTTGCTGCGAAACAGAGGAAAATAGGGATGGTTAGGGGTAGAGAAGGGTTCGGGGGAGCGGGCGGAACTCCGGGGAGGGCCGGTGGAGGTCTGGCGAGCTCAAACGGCGGCCGGAGGTGGTCGGATTGAGATGGACAGAGGCGGAGCAGGGGTGAGGTCGCACGGGGGAGGACAGCAGCGAACAGTGGACGCGGGGGCGTGCGCGGCGGGATGGGCGTCCGGGAGGCGGTGCGGGCGGCGACGGCTCCGACAAGCTGCTTCTTCTTCTTCGGTTTGCTGGTTTTGGGTGGTTCGCACAAAGAGCAACGAGGAAGAAGAAGAAGGTCACGTGGGGGAGAAGAGAGAAGAGAGAAGAGAGAGAGAGAAGAGATGAGGGAGAGAAAAGTGAGCGGTGGGGGAAAAAGAAAGCTGTCCGCACGTTAGGGAGGGGAGAGGAGAGAGAAGAGAGAGAAAAGAAAGAAAAAAAAAGAAAGAAAAGAAAGGAAAAGAGAGGGAGAGAGAGAAAAAGAAAAAAGGAAATGCATATTTCTTTATTTCAATTTTCCTTTTCTCTTTTCCTTTTCCTTTCAATTTTCTTTTTTGGTCTTTGATTTTCCTCCGATAATTTCTTTCTTGAAATTTCGGACTCGTCAATAAATTGACGAGCGATGAGACGGGGTCTTATTTATCCCGTCAAATTAAAGCCCGAAAAAAAAAACTGGATGTCACACTTTGTGTTTGATCGTGTGATCAAATGGTGGTGGGACTGAAAATGGTCTCTAAAATGCGTTTGAATGAACTCAACAAGGCGTTGGAGAAATTCAAGGAGAAAACCCCTATTAAGTCTCATCAAGTCTCTTCGGCTGTAAAGAGAAAAAGAAAGGAGCCCATGGTAGCTCCATCCAAGAAAAGAAGAGCTCTCATCGTTGAGGATGAAGATGATGAGGAAGACATCACTATTTCTGCTATGGCAACGAAGAACTTGAGTCGTTCTGTTCCAGAATCAATGGAGAGACAAGATAAGGACACAGATGAGACAGAACAGAGAACTGGAGAAAGAGAAAATTTGGAAGCAGAGGAGAAAGAAGCAGAGGAGAGAGAAGCAGAAGAAGGAGATGAAGAGGAGGAAAGAATTGAAGAAGAAGAGGAGAGAGGAGATCAAGCGGAAACAGAGCATGAGGAACACTCTTCTCCACCTGAAGGCATGGAAACATGGGGAGACCGTGAGAAAAGAGGAATGTCCTCATATCCTACTACTAGTGAGGGAGTCAGTCGCTCTCCAACAGATCCAGAGGACATCTATGCCTCTCAATTTCCTGAAGAGGGACATGATGTTTCATCGCCCAATCTACATGATCATGCTGATTTGCCATCGTCTGCCTTTACTCCATCTGATCGTGCAGAAGCCAGTACACAGACTGATAATTCAGCAAACTTTCGCAGAATTCTTGATGTTCTCTTGAAAATGCGGGGTCAGATATATGCTCTGGGATGCGAAGTTCATAATTTGCAGAATGCAGGTCAAGCTTCTTCAGTCTCTTTGAATGATCAGATCCAAACCCTTTCTCTTCAGATTCAGGCAAATGCTAAAGTTGAAGATGTGGCACAACTGAAGGAGGACTTGAAAAAGCTGGAAGGCATTGTCCAGTCAATGGGAGATTTCCAGCTTGTTCGTGTTCCCAAGCATTCTTGAATTCATTCTCTTTCCATCTCAACCTTTTTTTATGATGACAAAAAGGGAGAGAGATGCAAGATTTGAAACTTTGAAACTTAAACTTGTTGAAATTTGGTTTGTTTTGATGTTTGACTTGACTTGACTTGTGTGTTTGGATGTGGACTGAATTTGAGATTTGGATTTGATTGCTTATATTGACTGTTTATATTAAGTATTTTTGATATCTTATGAATGACTTTACTCACATGCAAGACTAACCTATTTTCTGTGATTACAAATTCTAGTGTTATCATTAAGCCATTTATCTTTATAAGATATCCATATTTGCTTGAGTAATATTTTGCAGGTGAAAGTTATTCAAATTTGTAGGAAAGTTTTGTCACCATAAAAAATGGGGAGATTGTTGGAGAAATCTTCCTGGAGTATTTTGAAGTTGACAAAACGTTTCCATCAGTCTAGTCTGAAGATTTGCAAACTCTTCTATTCAAAGTCTGAAGACCTCTGGATTGCTAGACTCAAGACTCAAAGTTTATTCGCATTGACAGTTTCTAGATCGTCGAAGAATGGTTATCCAAAACTGGGTGTTTTATTAAGGATTTGACCTTATCGACTGGAAAAGATCTCTTGGCTGGATATGTCATAATGGAATCCTTTATCTGATCATGATTGTTTCAGAGATTAAGGATTCGATGATTGGTGAAGTATACTTGGAAGGTTCTACTTATGGAAATCGAGATCCTGATTGTATGGGCGAGCATGATTGATGGGCTATCGACATGTTCCTTTAATAGCTCAAATGATTTTCCTAATTGATTCCGTCCAACGGGTAGATTGGAGGAATTCCTTTGGTAATTGTCAACGGGTATGATGGCATAAATAAGTATAAAAGGAAGATGTTCCAATTGTTTGAGAGTGTGCGCGATAGAAGAATTCCAAAGTCTGAAGCTCTTTGTTCTTAGTCAATTCATTTACTGAGCGAAATCGTGTACGCAAAAGAGAGTCTATATTCTGAGAAACCTTGAGCAAGTGTGGTAGAGTTTCAACACTGTGGAATCAAGGGAGAGACTTGCTGTAATAACTCTTTTGTTCATAGTGAAATCCAGCCGGTGGGCTGTCAGTGTGGAAGAGTGGACGTAGGCTTGGAATAAACCGAACCACTATAAACCTTGTGTTCATTTTTCTCTTCCCTACTCTTTACTTTACTTTGATTATAATTCGTTTTGTTAACCAAAGGATAACTTCATTTCTATTGTCTACTTAGTATTGCTCTCTTATCTCGAGAAATTATTTTTACACCTATTCACCCCCCTCTAGGTGCTTATACTAGCTATCTCAGCTCTTACTTGAGTCCACTTGCCAATCGTTATTTCTTGTTTCAAAGTACCAATTATTTCAATAATTTATCAAAAATTATTTTGGAGATTACCAATGAGTTAAAGTTACAATTTCTATTTGACCATATATAACGTATTTGGTATTTGGTCTTGATTAATCTCTGGTTAAATGTATTTAATAAGGCCTTACAAACCTTTAAGCTTGATAAATGTTTCCTTATTGGTGTATTTGCGAAGAGAATTCTAAGCGTAACATATAATTATGATAATCAGAGCAGGGGTGGTGAACTTAGTAATGATATTTCTTCGGTTTTCCCCACCATCCCACGTGTTTTGGGGTCTTACGAAGTCATCGGACCTTGTCTTGTGCTTCCCAAAGTGTTGCTTCTTTCTCAGTAAAATCGTTTCTTAAAGGGGTAAATAAAGGATTTGAAGAACAAAGATGGCAGCTAATTCGGCTCGCAATTCACGGTGTTTCTGGCGATTTTAATTTGAATTGTCCATGGGGCAAGAAATAGCTATCTTATTGTACCTCTTTCAGATATGAATCTATCTGATTCAGAAGGGAAGAACTTCTATCAGTATCTCAATTTCAATTCAAACATGAGTTTGATTCACACTCCATGTTCTGAGAAATATTTACCATCCAAAAAGAGGGAAAAACGGAGTCTTTGTCTAAAGAAATGCATTGAGAAAGGACAGATGTATAGAACCTTTCAACGAGATAGTGCTTGGACCCCCGAATTTGGAGTATCCTACTTTCACACAATTCACAGGGTTCAACAAGCAATCGATATTTCACGATCAAGGGTGTAGTACTATTTGTAGTAGCGGTCCTTCTATATCGTATTAACAATCGAAATATGGTCGAAAGAAAAAATCTTTATTTGACAGGGCTTCTTCCTATACCTATGAATTCCATTGGACCTAGAAATGATACATTGGGAGAATCTTTTGGGTCTTCCAATATCAATAGGTTGATTGTTTCGCTACTCTATCTTCCAAAAGGAAAAAAGATCTCTGAGAGCTGTTTCCTGGATCCGAAAGAGAGTACTTGGATTCTCCCAATAACGAAAAAGTGTATCATGCATGAATCTAACTTTTCGAGGAATCTTTCATTAGTGGTTGTGAATGACTGATTTTTTTTTTTCAATCTTTTCGACCTTAGTTCCGTAGGAGCAAGTTAGAAAGATTGAGAAATATAACCATTTGATTTGATTCGTTCTCAATAGCCATGAGATGATCATCTTAGGGTGATCCTTTTGTTGACGGATGCTCCTATTACACTCGTAGTCTCTGAAGGATGAGAACCAACTATGTAGCATCTACATCGAGAATTCAAGTATTGTATACGTCATTATTCATCATTTTTTTTCAAGTAATCAATGTGATTGAATATTGATGGCATCAAAGGGGCACCAAATTATTTCAAAGGCCAAACGTCACAAAGTACATTTGTTCAAGATTGTTCAAAATTTAGGACGATATCCATTCTTTATTTTGAATGATAGATATAGAATCACTGTGATGAGATTAAGAAGAGATTAAGATGTACGATAAGAAATGTTGATTTGTCATTTGATTTCTATCAAAATATTACTGGTTCAATCGTAGTTGTGTGGGCTTTTATAGTGAAAACGATCATATCGAAGGAGTGTTTATAATTACCATTCTTATATTAATTTTCCATTTAGCGTTTATGTTTGCGGAGATTATTCTTTCTCATCGTCACTAGCAAAAAAAAAAAAAAAAAAGAAGAAAAAAACACCCACGGAGTGCGTGTATACAGAACATGAAAAACAACCTAACAACATTGGAAATGGACTTAGATGAATGCAGGTTTAGGCAAAGCTCTAGCGGCAAGCTAGTGACCACCCGAGGGAGGCGTGAGGCTTGGCCTAGGAGACCAAGTCGTGAATTTAGATAGTCAACCTCAATTATCTTTTACATGATGCAAATATACAATGATTGGTATTTAAATACAGGGCCTTCGTCAAGACCCATATGCACCGCATGCGACTTCTCTGCTCGAGCATCTCCAGCTGTCCATAGCATCACCTAACTTTCAAATTAATGAGGAATCCACCAAGTGGCCAAGTGGCCAAGTGTATCAAGTAGATCGACTAAGTGGCTATCCTTCGCACTTGGAAAGGGAGAGGTAGGGAGTTTGATGCCCCACCTTCTCGAGGGCTATGACAGACTCACATGAATGAGGAAGTAGGGTTTTGCAATCTGTGTACAACACATAACACACGTCATGGCTTGTAAATAGATATAGAATATGATCATACAAAAAAAGACTAGATTGAACATATTTAATCATTTCAAGTCCAAATCAATCATCTGTTTTCATTTCCCAATGCGATACCCTTGATAATTGTTTTCTCAATAGTGCATTTGGACGAACACATAATGAGAATTATTTTTACGTTAATATTAAACGTATGAGATATATATGGAATAACAGGGCTGTCATGTATGTTGACCTCTATCTATACGGCAATCCAATCATTTTTCTTAAAATATTTAATAAGGCCTTATAGATCCTGAAAACATAAAGTACTTTAAGGGATATATATGCAATAATCTTGATAATTGCTTTTCTCAGTGGTGTATCTGCCAACAAGATTCCTAACGAATAATATAAGGCGTCCGTAGAATAATCAGAGCAATGGCAGTGAATTTTGTAACGAGGGTTGGCCAGAGATGAGTTTCTATTTCTTCGTTTCCACACCCCATCCCCACGTTCCTTTTGGGTCTTGTGAAGTCGTCGGACATTGTTTTGTGCTTCCCCATTATGATGTTGCTTCTCTCTCGATAAAATCCATTCTTAAAAGTTTTATTAAAGGGGGAAATAAAAGAGTTGACTTAGCAAAAATGATAGCATATTTTCACACACGCATCGCACGTGCATTTCTGTTCTGCACACTCTTTCTAGAAATAATTCTAATCAAGATGGTGGAGTCCAATTTGTGGCCGATCCTTTACGTTGCATTCACCGACAAATCCCAAACCAACCCGCATTTGAACCACGGCGTGTAAAAAGAGCTATTTGATTCTCAAGAACGGGTGATTGAGACCTTTGATTGCTCTCAGTATGAAGAAAACATTAAGAGTCGTGGGGAGTATTAAGGTGATTTTCTGGGAAAAAGAGGAACCGCAGAATAATAAGTCTAAGTTAGGTAATAAAAAATGCAAATGACTACAGCCAAATGGAAAGAACGATTGAAATTAACTAGTGCAGTTGGGTATCGAAATATTGCCCCTTTACACTATAAATTATTATATAAAGTGTAATGTAAAGCATAATAATATTTGGGATATAGAGTGACGTTTCAAAAATTAAACGATGCTTGGTGTCGATATAAATAGTGGAAATGACTTAATACGAGCATCTGTTTTAAGTTGAAATTTTTTAGATACAACCGGAGATGAGCAAAGATCCGGATCCATTAGATTTGTTCTCTACCCTGAATCGAACTACAGATTTATATGAGATTTGATTTGACACGGAAATTGAAAAATAATTCAATGTTAAGCTTACCTCTTCCCTGATTAACTCAAGCAAAATAAGAAGGCAAAAATAAAGTCATTTTCACTTGTTTTACAGTTCATTAATGCAACTATAATAATCTATAAAGAAATACTTAACTAACAAATTAGGCTAGCGAGCCGCTTGAATTAAGTATTGTGAAGCTCGATTTAAATGATTAACTTAGCTTTCCAGATAAACTTGTGATTCTCTACGCTGTTCAGTAGGTGAAAAGAATGTGTAAATGGTTAGCAACGTTTGACTTCGTAATTGTGGTTCTTCAATTGCTACGGCTCCAAGTAGATCTGCCCTGTAATATACAGTCTATGACAACCTTAGATCTTGAATCGGGATTGTTACGGCTCCACTCTAATATATGGTATTAGTATCAACAGTTATTTAACCTGTAACGTTTTAGTAAAATACCAACACTATGTGGAAATGTCGTTAGTTATTTGACCATTTTAAAGTATTATATGTTACCAATTTTTAGTCATGTAACTTAGCGGCATATTAAGGTTACCGACTTTTGTAGAAAAATACCAATTCTGATTTGAGTCCGTTCACTGACTTTCATTTTATTGTTTCAAAATCAGCAATCGTTCCAAGACGTGCAAATATTTATTTGCTCCAACGACAATCATATTAAAGCTATTAACTCTTATAGCAGATTACTGATATAAACTTAAGTGATTTATCAAATTTTCATTGATTAAGTTATCATCTAGTTTAGCTTTATTAATATTTGATTGAGGTGTCAATGTTTATTCAATTGTTTCGAAATCACCACTTATTTGAGAATTTACTAATATTTATTTGCGGATTTTCTGCATGTTAAAGTTACTAGAAAATTAGTTGCTCTTACTTGAGTCCACTTGCCAATCGTTATTTGATTGTTTCAAAGTACCAATTATTTCAATAATTTATCAAAATTTATTTTGGAGATTACCAATGAGTTAAAGTTACAATTTCTATTTGACCATATATAACGTATTTGATATTCGTCTTGATTAATCTCTGGTTAAATGTATTTAATAAGGCCTTACAAACCTTTAAGCTTGATAAATGTTTCCTTATTGGTGTATCTGCGAAGAAAATTCTAAACGTAACATATAATTATGATAATCAGAGCAGGGGTGGTGAACTTAGTAATGATATTCGACCGGAAGTGACAGCCTATTTCTTCGGTTTCCCTTCCCCCACCATCCCCACGTGTTTCGGGGTCTTACGAGTCATCGGACCTTGTCTTGTGCTTCCCAAAGTGTTGCTTCTTTCTCAATAAAATCGTTTCTTAAAGGGGGTAAATAAAGGATTTGAAGAACAAAGATGGCAGCTAATTCGGCTCGCAATTCACGATGTTTCTGGCGATTTTAATTTGAATTGTCCATGGGGCAAGAAATAGCTATCTTATTGTACACTGCTCATCAATTTTTTTGAGTAATCAATGTGATTGAATATTGATGGCATCAAAGGGGCACCAAATTATTTCAAAGGCCAAACGTCACAAAGTACATTTGCTAAATATTATTCAAAATTTAGGACGATATCCACTCTTTATTTTGAATGATAGATATAGAATCACTGTGATGAGATTAAGAAGAGATTAAGATGTACGATAAGAAATGTTGATTTGTCATTTGGTTTCTATCAAAATATTACTGGTTCAATCGTAGTGTGGGCTTTTATAGCGAAAACAATCATATCGAAGGAGTGTTAATAATTACCATTCATATATTAATTTTCCATTTAGCGTTTGTGTTTGTGGAGATTGTTCTTTCTCATCGTCACTAGCAAAAAAAAAAAAAAAAAAAAAAAGCACACACGGAGTGCGTGTATACAGAACATGAAAAACAACCTAACAACGTTGGAAATGGATTTAGATGAATGCAGGTTTAGGCAAAGCTCTAGCGGCAAGCTAGTGACCACCCGAGGGAGGCGTGAGGCTTGGCCTAGGAGACCAAGTCGTGAATTTAGATAGTCAACCTCAATTATCTTTTACATGATGCAAATATACAATGATTGGTATTTAAATACAGGGCCTTCGTCAAGACCCATATGCACCGCATGCGACTTCTCTGCTCGAGCATCTCCAGCTGTCCATAGCATCACCTAACTTTCAAATTAATGAGGAATCGACCAAGTGGCCAAGTGGCCAAGTGGCCAAGTGTATCAAGTAGAGCGACTAAGTGGCTATCCTTCCCACTTGGGAAGGGACAGGTGGGGAGTTTGATGCCCCACCTTCTCAAGAGCTATGACGGATTCACATGAATGAGGAAGTAGGATTTTGCTGTCTGTGTACAACACATAATACACGTCATGGCTTCTAAATAGATATAAAATATGATCATACAAAAAAGAGTAGATTGATTATATTTAATCATTTCAAGTCTAAATCAATCAACTGTTTTCATTTCCCAATGCGATACCCTTGATAATTGTTTTCTCAATGGTGCATTCGGACAAACGCATCATGAGAAAATGTTAATGTTAAAAGTATGAGATATATACGGAATAACAGGGTTGTTATGTATGTTGACCTCTATCTATACGGGAGTCCAATCATTTTTCTAAAAGTATTTAATAAGGCCTTATAGATCTCGAAAACATAAAGTACTTTAATGGATATATATGCAATAACCTTGATAATTGCTTTTCTCAATGGTGTATCTGCCGAGAAGATTCCTAACGAATAATCTAAGGCGTCCGTAGTATAATCAGAGCAATGGCAGTGAATTTTGTAACGGGGGTTGGCCAGAGATGAGTTTCTATTTCTTCGTTCCGATACGCATCCCCACGTTCCTTTTGGGTCTTGTGAAGTCGTCGGACATTGTTCTGCGCTTCCCCATTATGATGTTGCTTCTCTCTCAATAAAATCCATTCTTAAAAGATTGATTAAAGGGGAAAATAAAAGAGTTGACAAAACAAAGATGACAGCAAATTTGGCTTGTAATTTTTTTTTGTCTTATTCTACTCTTATTATAACTCTCATTCTCAAAAATTTATCTTGCCTTTCTGTGAGGCGTGAGAGTCAAAACATACATCTGAAACTAAATCGTCCCTACCCTAACCGCCACCTCCTCATTCTCAAGTGGAAAAGATAGCCATTAGGACAAATCCCAATGGTTGACTTGTAATTTAAGAGGCTAACCTTATTGCATACTGTTCATCGTGTTTCTCCAAGTAATTAACGTGATTAGATTTCAATGGCGTCAGAGGGGCATCAAACTATTTCAAAGGCCAACGTCACACAGGTCGTTTGTCGAACATTCTTCGACATAAAAACTGTCTCTGTTTTTTTACACGAAAACGGCGTTGCAATGGAGGCCCAGGTGAAAATAACCATAGGCTTGTGAATTGCATATATTGGACCCGGCGTTCGGCCTATTTAAGAGTAGGACTGGGCTAAAGAATATGATAGAGAGGTTAGTGGGGGAAAAACCACCGGTGGTCATCGCGGTGCTACTGGCCAGTGGTGGCGGTTGTTGATGGTTGACATCAGGGCCAATGGTGATCTTGATGCAACATTATCAACGATCGAGATAACCGGAACTTGAGATTTTATGACTAAAACAGCTGGAGAGAGGACAGCGAGAGCAAGAATTGCCATTGGATCGGTGACCATATCGACCGTCGTAATGCGGTTGCTGGGCTGCTTGGCCAAGTTCCAATGAGAGAAAGAAAAACCAAAGCCACTTCTGAATCATCTTTCCTATTTTTTCTAGGTTTATTCAATGCCATGCCTTAGGTAGAATTTCTTCTCCAAATTCGTGGTCATCCATTTCCTTACTCATGGTCATTCGATGGTATCTAACTAATGAATTACTTGATCTTGTCTAGTATATACCATACTACCAAATAGGAAACGTTGGCATAAAATCAAAAGGAATTCTCTCTCCCGCCCACGCCGAGGAGTGCATGTCAGTAATATTTCGCCTAGATTTGACAAAATAAAGTTTCAACATCGCCTTGACTACCTTGATAACACCAATTTTGCATAAAACCGAACAACAGTAAAAAAAATAAAATAAAAATGAAACCATTGATGTGACCAATTAGAAAGTCATTAAGTGAGGCAGGCGGGTTCATAAACCGAAGGTTCAATTCCCACTGGACGGGAATAAGATGAAGAATTCAGAAGGAAGTGGAAGCGAGGTCTGAAGAACCAGAACAACCATGCCTCCTGTATTTCAGCATAGAAGGGCGAAACGTGGGCAAAGAGCCAAAAGTTGCACCCTTCAAGAGAGATCATCCCACGACATCTTCGAAAATTAGGGACCCTCAGGTTTAATTAGGAAGAATTATGAAAAATGTCATAAATCTATTGCAATTGTGTCAATTCAATCATAAACCTTTTTTTGTCCAATTTAGTCCTAAACCTTTTATAATTGTGCCAATTCAGTCCATCCAGCCAAAATTGGCCGGCCAGTGCTGACGTGGACCCCGACAGGAGACAGCCGGTCATCGAGGTAATTTTTTAATATTTTTTAATATTTTTTTGAATTTTTAAATGTTTTTATGAATTTTTATTTTTTTTTGGCCTTCTTCTCCTTCCTCTGGCCGGTCGATAGTGAGGGCCGGCGAGGCCTCACCGGCCACTGGCAGAGGCAAGCCTCGCCCAGCGACGGCGAGGCAGCCATCGCCAGATCTAGTGACGATCGCCTGACCAGCCATTGGCAAGGGTGAGGGTCGACCTCGCCCAGTGGCTGACGAGGCTGCCGTCGCCATCGCCGCCCCCCTCGCTTCCGCCGCCTCCCCCATCCCCCCGATCGTCGGCACGATCTCCCCCTCCGAGCTCAAGTGGCCCTCCCTGGCCGTGACCGTCGCCAAAACCCTGTTCCAGCACCTTTGGACCGATGAGGACGAGATCGAGCTCCTCCGTGGGTTCCTCAACTACACCACACTGTTGGAGAAATCCTCGTGAAGTGTTTTGAAGTTGACAAAACGTTTCCGTCAGTCTAGTCTGAAGGTCAGCAGACTCTGTTAAAGTCTGAAGACTTCCGGACAGCCAGACTCAAGACTCAAAGTCTATCCTCATTGATAGTCTCTAATCCGTTGAAGAAAGGTTATCCAGAACTGGATGTTTTGTTCAGGATTTATCCTTATCATCTGGAGAAGATCTCGTGGCTGGAGAAGACGTATCAGAATCCTTTGATTGATCAAGATTGATTCAATGACTGAAGATTCGATGATTGTCTAAATATTATTGGAAGGTTCTACTTATGGAAACCAAGATCCTGATTGTATGGGCGAACAGGATTGATGGGCTATCAACACGTTCCTTTTATAGCTCGAACAATCTTTCTAGATGATTCCGTCCAACGGGTAGATTGGAGGAATTCCTTTAGTAAGTGCCAACGGGTATGATGGCATAAAGGAGTATATAAGGAAGACGTTCTTAGCTGTTCAAGGAGTGCGCGATAGAAGAATTCCAAAGTCTGAAGCTCCAAATTGTTTAGACAAATCCTTTGAGCGAATACTTGTATACAAAAGAGAGTCTATATTTGTGAGAGACCTTGAGGAGGTGTGGTAAAACATCTACACTGTGGAATCAAGGCAAAGCTGTGCTGTAACTTCTCTTTTGATCATAGTGAAATTCAGCCGGTGGGCTGTCAGTGCGGAAGAGTGGACGTAGGCTTGGAATAAGCCGAACCATTATAAATCCTGTGTTCAATTTTCTCTTCCTTACTCTCTCTACCTCAATCGTATTTCATTTCGTTAATTAAGAGAGAATTTACCTTCCATCATATGTTAAGAATCGCTTCCGTATATCGATAAAGTGTTTAGGCACCTATTCACCCCCCCTCTAGGTACTCATACTAGCAATATCAATTGGTATCAGAGCCCGTGTACTCACTTTGTTTGAAGTGTTTTACTTCAGAGTTAAAGATCCATGGCTAGTATGCTAGCACCAGGGCTGATGGAAGGGCAAAGCAATACCAGACCACCCTACTTTGATGGAAAGGATTACAACATCTGGAAGAACAAGATGAAAGCTTTCCTACGATCAAAGGATCCTCTGGAATGGGACGTTGTAGAAAAAGGAATTACTCCTACCACTGCATCAGTCTCTGAAAGAGGAAAAGAAACTGAAGAAATCAGCGGAATGTCTCAGGAAGAAATAATCAAGAGACAGACTCTCGATGCGAAAGCAATTTACTCCTTATATTGTGCTTTATCACCAACTGAATATAATAGAATATCTTCTTGTGGTACAGCAAAAGAAGTTTGGGACAGATTGCATATCACCTATGAAGGAACAGATCGAGTGAAGGAAACAAGAATCAACATTCTTCTCGGTCAATACGAAGCCTTCAGAATGAAACCAGGAGAATCAATATCTGACATGTTTAGTCGTTTTACAGATATTGTGAATGGTCTTGAAAATCAAGATCAACCAACTTCTGACCCCATGAAGGTAAACAAGCTACTGCGTGGACTCTCCAGGGATTGGAATCACATAAAGACTTCGATAAGAGAGACGCAGAGAATCATGCCACTATCTGTCGATGAGCTGATTGGAACTCTTCAGTCCTATGAAGTGGAAAGGATCAATGAAGATGAAGATCCAAAAGGTAAGAAATCCATAGCATTAAAATCAAATGATGATTCTGATGTTACAGATTCTGAAGATGATATGGACGATGAGGAGCTTGCTCTCATGATAAAAATATTCAGAAAACTGAATAGAAAAGGAAGAAGGTTCAACTCAAAGAAACAAAGCTTTCAAAGACAGCAGACCAAGTTTGTTGATGATGAGGAACCAAATAAAGATGTAGTCTGCTTCGAATGCAAGAAAAAGGGACACATCAGACCCAACTGTCCTCTTCTGAAGAAGAAGAGAGGAAAATCTGAAAAATTTCGAAAAGCTCTCAAAGCCGAAACCTGGAGTGATACTGAGTGTGAAGAAAGTGATAATGAATATGCCAATCTATGTCTGATGGCACAATCAGACTCAGACTCTGGATCAGACTCAGACAGTGAATTTGAGGCAAGTGATTTTAAAATTCCTGTTAAAGTTTCTAAATATATTGATGAACTATGCCTTAGTCTTAAGACTTCTCTCAAAAGAATTTCCGAACTGAAAAAAGAAAACTCAGCTCTAAAACAAAAGGAAAATGTTTTAGCAGAAAGAGTTAAAAGTCTAGACCTGTCTGTTTCCAATCTTAAAGAAAATGAAGATAATCTTTTAAAAGAAAATGCTTTTCTAAAAACAGACTTATCAAATATATCAAAGAAATTTTCTATAGGGTCTGAAAAACTTGAGAAAATTCTTTCAGCACAAAGACCTTACTTCAATAAGTCTGGTCTAGGTATGACAGAAGAAACAATTCCCTTGATTGATTTTCCTAAAGTAAAAGAAAGAATTAAGAAAAGACTCTCGAGTGAGGTTTACAAAAATCACTTCAAGAAAGCTTTTGTAAAACCTGTAGGTAGAAATGCTCTCAGATGTTCTAAGTGTAACAGCCCGGATCACTTTGAAAAAGAGTGTCCTATGGTATGGAAACCTGTTAAGAAAGTATGGGCTAATACTGTTTATCTTACTAACACCAAAGGACCCAAGAAAATTTGGGTACCAAAGAAAGCTTGAGACTTTATTTTAAATGCAGGTCTCCGTCAAGAAACAGGTAAAGTGGTATCTTAACAGTGGATGTTCAAGACACATGACAGGAGACTCAAATTGCTTTATAAAGCTTGCTCAAGTAAATGGTGGAAAAGTTTCATTTGGAGGAAACAGCAAAGGAAGTATTGTGGGTTTTGGAACCGTGAAAATCGGATCTCTCACAATAAGTAATGTTTCCTTAGTGGAAGGACTCAATTACAATCTTCTCAGCATTAGTCAATTGTGTGATACTGGTTTCAAGATCTTCTTTCAAGAAGGAACATGTTCTGGAATCAGTAAAGACTCTACTCAGTCTTTCATGGGTCGAAGACATGGAAATATCTATCTTCTGGATGTGAAACCAAATGAATCGCAATGCCTTATCTCAATTCAAGACGAAGCAAGCTTATGACATAAAAAGCTTGGTCATGTCAACATGAAGCAATTAGCCAAAATCTCTTCAAAACAGCTTGTTCGAGGTCTACCCAGATTACCATACCAAAAGACTGATTCATGCACTCCATGTATTCTGGGAAAGCAGGTAAGAAATTCTTTTAAGCCAATTAATTATGTCTCTACTAATCATGTACTACAGTTGCTGCATATGGATCTCTTCGGACCAACCAGAACTCAAAGTATTGGGGGTAAGAAGTATTGCCTAGTAATTGTTGATGATTACTCCCGTTTTACTTGGGTATATTTCCTTGCAAGTAAGTCCGAAACCTTTTCGTATTTTGAAAAATTTGCTAAAGTGATTCAAAATGAAAAAGGATGTGTTATCTCTAGTATAAGAACAGATCATGGAGGTGAATTTGAAAATCAAGATTTTACAAAATTCTGTGATGAATCTGGCTGTAAGCATATGTTTTCCTCTCCATATACTCCTCAGCAAAATGGAGTTGTGGAAAGAAAGAACAGATCTCTTCAAGAAATGGCTAGAACTCTTTTAATTGAAAGTAAAATTTCTTCTCAATTTTGGGCCGAAGCTGTTTCAACAGCTTGCTATATCATCAATAGCGTCTTCTTAAGATCTATTCTTCAGAAAACCCCTTATGAGTTATTCAAAGAAAAGAAGCCTATTGTTTCTTACTTTCATGTATTCGGTTGCAAATGTTTTATTTTGAAAAATGCAAAAGATCGAGTTGGTAAGTTTGAAGAAAGATCAGATGAAGGTATCTTTCTTGGATATTCTACATCAAGCAAAGCCTACAGAGTCTATAACAAGAAGAGCCAGACTGTGGAGGAATCAATGAATGTCAAATTTCAAGACTCAACTCAAGATGAATCAACTCAGACTCATCAAGAAGAGTCTGAACCTGCTCCAGACCCTCCAAAGTCTACAACTCAAGAAGCATTTAAGACTCTGGAAAACCAGCTTCAAGATGTTCGTGAAGATCCAAACAAAGAAAGAAATCATCAACCAGACAAATCAACGAGTAACTGGAAGCATAAGTCCAGTCATCCCAAAGATCTTATAATCGGCGAAATTAATGAAGGAATTCGCACCAGATCCAAAAGGCGAGAAGAGTCTAGTGCTGTGGCACTCGTTTCTGAAATTGAACCAAAGAGCATAGAAGAAGCTTTATCTGATGAAAGCTGGATAGAAGCTATGCAAGAAGAGCTCAGACAGTTCAGCATAAATGATGTCTGGGAATTGACATCCAAACCAAAAGGTAAAACTGTTATTGGAGCTAAATGGGTGTTCAGAAACAAGATGAACGAGAAAGGAAAAGTTGTACGAAATAAAGCAAGACTCGTGGCCAAGGGATATACGCAAGAAGAAGGAATAGACTATGATGAGACTTACGCTCCAGTGGCAAGGTTAGAAGCTATTCGACTATTACTTGCGTTTGCCTGTTATAAGAATTTCAGGTTATTCCAAATGGACGTCAAAAGCGCCTTCCTAAATGGATTTATCCATGAGGAAGTTTATGTGGAACAACCACCAGGGTTTGAAGACCCAAAGAAGCCAGACTCAGTCTTCAGACTGAAAAAGGCTTTGTATGGTTTAAAGCAAGAGCTTGGTACGACAGATTGAGTAAGTTTTTAATTCAAAATGGTTTTGTCAAAGGTAAAGTGGATACAACCTTATTTATCAAAAAGGAAAACAAAAGTTTCTTACTTGTTCAAATATATGTGGATGACATTATTTTCGGATCCTCTAATGAGAATCTGTGCAAGAAATTTTCTAAGTCTATGCAGGATGAATTTGAAATGAGTATGATGGGAGAATTAACATTCTTTCTTGGTCTTCAAGTAAAACAATTGGAGGTAGGAACTTTTATTTATCAAGAAAAATATGCTAATGATCTTGTCAAAAGATTTGGACTGGAAAATTGCAAAAAGGTCGACATTCCAATGTCAAGTTCTTTAAAGATAGACAAAGATGAAGAAGGGAAGAAAGTTGATCAAAAGCTGTACAGGAGCATTATTGGATCACTTCTTTATCTTACTGCCTCTAAACCTGATATTTTGTTGAGTGTTTGCATCTGTGCTAGGTTTCAATCAGATCCTAGAGAATCTCATCTCAGTGCTGCGAAACGCATCATTAAACACGTCGCTTCATCATCAAGCATTGGTCTTTGGTATCCTAAGAAGGGAGACTTTAATCTTCTGGGATATTCAGACACAGATCTGGCCGGTTGCAGAGTTGATAGAAAGAGCACTTCAGGAACTTGCCAGTTGCTTGGAAGCAGGACAGTGTCTTGGTTTTCAAGGAAACAAAGCACTGTGTCTTTTTCAACAACAGAAGTAGAGTATGTAGCTCTTGGAAGCTGTTGTTCGCAAATTCTATGGATAAAACAACAGCTGAGAGACTTTGAAATTGAAGACTCATGCACGGAGATTAATTGCGACAACACCAGTGCTATCAACCTCACCAAAAATTCAATTCTCCACTCAAGAGCAAAGCATATAGAGATTCGACATCACTTTATAAGAGACCATGTTCAAAATAGAGATGTTTCAATTCAATTTGTTGACTCAAAGAATCAACTGGCGGATATATTCACAAAGCCTTTGGAGAAAATTCAATTTGAGTCTATACGCTCCAGACTCAACATTTTGAGGTATGAGGATATCAAAGTCTAAAGACTTTCAGACTCAGGCTAGCAAGACTGTATCTACTGTCTTGGCTCGACCTTCAGACTGTAAGTCTTTCTCTCTCTCCAATCTTATCTTGAAAAGGTACGATCATCAGACTGTGTTTAAATTATTGCATCGATTCATTTTCAAAAAAAAAAAAAAAGTAGTTATTTTTGAAATGGCTATTTTTGCGGAAAAAGACAGTTATTTTGAAAAGGCATATTTTTATTTCCTTTGTGACGGTTCGTTTACTCTTCTTTTTAACCGATTGTGCACTATCGATTTCTCTTCATTCTTCTATTCACTTTTCTCTCAAAAACCCTCGAAAGCATCGATCCTCAATTCCCGTTTGTCTTCTTCGCTCAATCTTCAAAAAGTTGTCATCTTTTCTGGGAAAGTCAAGCAAGGAATCTTCCAAACACTGAGAAAGATGTCATCTTCACGAAAGTCCTCAAGAATCGCAAGCAGGGGACCATAGAGAATGAGTGAGGGGCCTACGCACTTCGATCTTACAGAGGAGGAAGAGAATCCTGAACAGCAAGCGAGCCCACAACTTTCTCAGCAGCGTCATTCTTCACCATCTAGTCCTCAAGGAGATGATCATCAGCAACAGGAAGAAATCATCGAGGATGCAGACCCCGTAAGAGTTCAAAAGCCCGCTTTTATTTACAAGCTTTATCGTGCCTTAAAAGGAATTCATACTCCTTTGAACTATGTTGATGAGTTTCTTAGAGACAAAGGATATAGGAACGAATATATCTTTCTGAGAAAAATGGAAAGTATGGGAATCGCTCGTAAAGGGGTGGCTGAGGAAACCCTTGCAAATATCCCAAGTGATTCTCGTGACTGGGGACCGAATCCTGTAGATGGGAATGACGATGACAATCTGTTCAGTCTATTTCAACCGAAAATGGGTATTGCGGCTGAAATTCAAGGAAAAAGGGGAGATTTGTTCAGATCAAAGGAACAAAAGGATTTGTACTCGAAATTGCTGAAGCGTGGGGTAATAAACCCTAGAAGTGTGGACTTTGATTTTCTGGATGCTGTGAAAGTGAACTTGAGGGAAAAGTTCAGTTATCTTCAACTTGAAAAGTTTTGCTCTGACTCAACTGAGGCCTATGCTAGATTAACTGCTTATTTCTATTCAAATCTTAGCTTTTTGGATGCGAATAGATTCTCTTTCAGCGTTAAAGATCAAGACTATGTTGTGGATATGGACATGCTGGCAGATGTGTTAGAAGTTGAGAGAGGCAGATATCAACCAATCAAAGTTTCCATTGCTGGGGCCACACTTGAACTGGTGAAGGACAGGAGAACAGATGAGAAGATCACCTACTCACGGATGAATGCATTCAACATCTTGCTCCACAAGATTGTGATCAATTGCCTTCGGCCGAAATCAACTTCCAAAACTGATGTTTCAAGCTCTGAGGCAAAGTTGATGTATGCCATCCTCTGTGGTAAGAAGTTTTCTCTCCCTCATACTGTTATGTTTCACATGTATAGAGCAGTGATGAAGGACAGAGGTCAATTCCCTTACCCAAGCCTTGTTACAAAGTTATTCAGACATCTGAATATTCAGCCTCCGCAAATCTTTTGTGTTCGATCATGCGATCATATGGTGGTAGGACTGAAAATGGTGACCAAAATGCGTCTGAAGGAACTGAGCAAGGAATTGGAGAAATTCAAGGAGAAGACTCCTTCCAAATCTCATCAACTCTCTTCTGCTGCTAAGAGAAAAGGGAAGGAGCCCATGGCTGCTTCATCAAAGAGAAGAAGAGCTCTCCTCGTTGAGGATGAAGATGATGACGAAGACATCACTATCTCTGCATTGGCCTTGAAGAATTTAGGTCGTCCTGTTCCACAGAAAGAATTGGAACAAAAGACGAAAGAAGCAGAGGAGAAGGAAGAAGAAGAAACAGAAGCAGAGCAAGAAGCAGAGAAAGAAAGACCTGAAGAAGAAACAAGAGAAGAAGGAGAACCTGAGGAAATCTTTTCTCCACCTGAAGGCATGGAAACAAGGGGAGATAAGGAGAAAGGAATGACGTCTTCATATCCTGATGCAAGTGAAGGAGTCAGTCGCTCGCCTGCAGACCCAGAAGATGTTTATGCATCTCAATTTCCAGAGGAAGGTCATGAAGTGTCATCGCCAAATCTGCAAGACTATGCTGATCTACCATCTTCTGCAGATTGAGCCGAAGCAAGTACTCAGACTGATAATAGAGCAGATTTTCGCAGAATCATGGATATTCTCTTGGAGATGAAAGGTCAGATTTATGCCTTGGGATGCGAAGTTCAAAGTTTGAAGACTGAAAGTCAAGCTTCTTCCTGTTCATTGAATGATAAGATGCAAGCCCTCTCTATTCAGAATCAGGCCAATGCCAAGAGTGAGGAGGTTGTTCAGCTGAAGGAAGACTTTAAAAGGCTGGAAGGCATCGTTCAGTCTATGGAAGATTTCCAGCTTGTCCGCATTCCCAAGACTTCATCTCATCCTTTTTAATGATGACAAAAAGGGGGAGAGATGCATGATTTGATCAAAACCTTTCAATCATTTATTTTTTGGATTGTGTTGTTGTTTAACTATTTTTAACAGACTTTGACTTTGTTTTGTGTCTGGATAAGATCTGAACTAGACTTGGACTTGACTGCTTCTATTAACAAGTATTGATATCTTATGGATGGTTTTATTATATACAAGACTAACCTATTTTCTGTGGTTGTAGATTCTAGTGTTAATCTTTTAGCCATTCATCTCTATAAGATATGCATATGTGTTTGAGAAATGTTTTGCAGGTCAATGTTATCCAAATCTGCAGGAAGGTTTTGTCACCATCAAAAAGGGGGAGATTGTTGGAGAAATCCTCGTGAAGTGTTTTGAAGTTGACAAAACGTTTCCATTAGTCTAGTCTGAAGGTCAGCAGACTCTGTTAAAGTCTGAAGACTTCTGGACAGCCAGACTCAAGACTCAAAGTCTATCCTCATTGACAGTCTCTAATCCGTTGAAGAAAGGTTATCCAGAACTGGATGTTTTGTTCAGGATTTATCCTTATCATCTGGAGAAGATCTCGTGGCTGGAGAAGACGTATCAGAATCCTTTGATTGATCAAGATTGATTCAATGACTGAAGATTCGATGATTGTCTAAATATTATTGGAAGGTTCTACTTATGGAAACCAAGATCCTGATTGTATGGGCGAACAGGATTGATGGGCTATCAACACGTTCCTTTTATAGCTCGAACGATCTTCCTAGATGATTCCGTCCAACGGGTAGATTGGAGGAATTCCTTTAGTAAGTGCCAACGGGTATGATGGCATAAAGGAGTATATAAGGAAGACGTTCTTAGCTGTTCAAGGAGTGCGCGATAGAAGAATTCCAAAGTCTGAAGCTCCAAATTGTTTAGACAAATCCTTTGAGCGAATACTTGTATACAAAAGAGAGTCTATATTTGTGAGAGACCTTGAGGAGGTGTGGTAAAACATCTACACTGTGGAATCAAGGCAAAGCTGTGCTGTAACTTCTCTTTTGATCATAGTGAAATCCAGCCGGTGGGCTGTCAGTGCGGAAGAGTGGACGTAGGCTTGGAATAAGCCGAACCACTATAAATCCTGTGTTCAATTTTCTCTTCCTTACTCTCTCTACCTCAATCGTATTTCATTTCGTTAATTAAGAGAGAATTTACCTTCCATCATATGTTAAGAATCGCTTCCGTATATCGATAAAGTGTTTAGGCACCTATTCACCCCCCCTCTAGGTACTCATACTAGCAATATCACACACAACACGGTGGGGCCTCGCTCTCGCCAATGGACGGCGAGGGCCAAGCTCACCGAATCTGGCAAGGCCGCTGTCGCCAGATCTGGTGAGGCTCAGCCTCACCTAGCCATGGTGAGGTCAAGCCTCGCCAGATCTAGCAACGACCGCCTCGCCGTCGCTAGGGGAGGCTCGCCTCCGCCAGTGGCCGGCAAGGCTGACCTCGTGGGCCCTCACCTTTGGCCGACATCGGCCGGCCAAAGGAGGGAGAAGAAGGCCAAAAAAGAAGTTTAAAAATTTTTAAAAAAATTAAAAATTCGAAAAAAATAAAAAAGATATTAAAAAATTACCTTGCCAATCGGCTGTCCCCCGTCGACATCCACGTCAGCACCAACCGACCAATTTTGGCTGGATGGACTGAATTGACACAATTATAAAAGGTTTAGGACTAAATTAGACAAAAAAAAAGTTTATGACTGAATTGGCACAATTGCAATAGGTTTAGGACTTTTTTGGTAATTCTCTTGGTTTAATCAGAGTAAATATAAATAGCCTAAAAAAAACATTTGAGCTATGATACTTTTTGCATATATTAGCCATTATTTTGCTAATTTCATTCCTCACTCTAAAGCTTGGCGGAAATTCCGAAAATTCCACGCCAGGAGACTTCTTGTTTGTGGTGTGCAGAGAATGCAAAGCCCTGAGCTGATCGAACTTGGAATTCATGGGAGGAAAGTTAAGTTGTGGCCCAAACCAAGCTTTTGTTAACACGATCGAATACTAGATCTATTCTTAATTAAGCGAGGCTAAATGCGAAGAGATTTGAAGACCCAACATTTAAAAAGAAATGCCACACAAGGAGAAGTGTGACATTCTGAAATTCGACCCCATTTCGATAAAGTGAAATGTGCATATCGTCGGCGTGCCTATGGTCCTTTTTCTATGAGTTGATCACTCACGAGTTAGCTAACCTATTGGGTGAAGCCGTTAAGGGATATAACCGCGGTAAAATCCTTAAAAGCTACCTAATTGGTTGGATTTGACTAAAATCGCGTCCGGTCGATTTTAATCATGAAATTTAATTCGGTTTTGGGAATCGAATATTCGGGCGTGTCACAATTCAATTTTAGGACCGTCTCATCGCCCGTCAAATTATTGACGAGTCTGAAATTTCAATAAAGAAATTATCGGAGGATTAATTGAAGACCAAAAGAAAATAGAAAGGGAAAGGGAAAGAAAAAAGGAAAAGTAGAATAATTGTATTATTTATTTCTTTCTCTCTCTCCCTTTTTCTCTCTTTTTCTCTCCCTCTTCTCTCTTCTCTCTCCTCCCCTCCCCCTTCGTGCGAGCACTCCACCGCCTATCCTCTCCCTCTCTCTTTTTCTTTGACTAGTCAAAGCCTCTTCTCTCTTTTCTCTCTTATCTCTTCTTCTCTCTCCTCTCTTTTTCCCCATCCCCTCATGACCGAACCCTTCTTTCTTCTTCTCCTTCTTTCTTCTTCGTGGAAACAGCGAACCAGAAGCTGCAGCTCGTCGTCTGCTCCGTCGCCGCTCGTCCCGCCACCGCGTCGCACGCCCGCGCCCGCGCTCGTACTCTCACCGCTCGCCACCGTGCGCCGCTAGCCCCGTCCCTCGCACCTAGGCGTCTCCCCTGTGCGTCTCCAACCGTTGCCCAGCCTTCGCCCAGCCCCTGTTCCGCCGACCAGCTCCACCTCCGGCCACCGCCCAGCACCGCCCGACCTCCCCGACGTTCCCCTTGCTCTCCGCCGGCCTCCCCTCGCCGTTATGGTCGCCGGATCGGCGCCGGCCAGCCTAGGGCAGAAACCCACGAGTGGGTTTCCAGCCCCTTTCGGGCCCGTTTTCGGCCGTTTCCGGGCCCCGGATCCGCGAGTCGCTTTGGGAACAATCGTTCCTCGCGTCGCCGCCGTCGGATTGATCCGATTTGCGCGCGATTTGGTGAGTAATCTCACTAATCTTGGATTAGTTGGCTAATTATGCTTTAAGGTTGGTTTAGATTTAATTAATTATGTTTAGGTTGTTAGATTAGAATAAATTAGCAATTATTAGCCAATTGTGATGGGAATTAGATAAATTGAATGTGTAATTAGCAAGTAGACGTGGTCTACTAATTATTGGAAGTGCCTTGGGATTTTTCCCGACCCTTAGTGGGCTCCAATTAGGCTTTTCGGGCCTAAGTGGATTTTTTAGTATTTAAATATTAATTTTCGGAATTAAATTAAATAATTATTTATTTTCTGAAAATTCAACTGAGATGGTCTGGAACCGGAAAATTATGCTGATGACCGTGGTGAAGTCCGTTTATGTAATCGGGCTTTATTTTGAGCTAAATTGAATTTTTAATAATAATTATTTAATTTTCGAAATTAATAAATAAATTAATTATTTTTCGGAAATTAAGATTTTCATGGCCGACGACCGAAATCTTGTGCTGATTGTCGTGGTGCAGTCCGTTTATTTATTTGAGCTCTACGTTGTATGGAATTACATAAATTGTGATATTTTAAGGATTTACCCTAATTTGATTGGAATTGATTGAGATTGAATTGGCCAAGTGTGTTATCTAACATTTATAATGCTTTATTGAGTTGATTTAATTAATTGATTGAGAAATCGTTGGGTATTGGTTATCACCTGAAAGGAAGCACGTGGGCTCGGTGAATTGGAATATCACCTGGAAAATGCACGTGAGTTTAGTGGTTGATTATATTGAATTGTTTACATTGGCTCTGTGATCAGTGTATCACCTTGGCGAAAAAGACGCCCGAGAGCATATTGAATTGTTTACGTTGGCTCTGTGATCAGTGTATCACCTTGGCGAAAAAGACGCTCGAGAGCATATTGAATTGTTTATGTTGGCTCTGTGATCAGTGTATCACCTTGGCGAAAAAGACACCCGAGAGCATATTGAATTGTTTACGTTGGCTCTGTGATCAGTGTATCACCTTGGCGAAAAAGACGCTCGAGAGCATATTGAATTGTTTATGTTGGCTCTGTGATCAGTGTATCACCTTGACGAAAAAGACGCCCGAGAGCATAGTAAAGTGTTCACTGTATGTCACCTTGGCGAATCGACGCCCGAGAGCATTGATGGAGCTCTGTGACTAAGTGCAGGCATCTAAAAGAGCACGTGGCTCGGTGACTTGATGTATCACCTTGGCAAAGAGGTCGCCTTAGAGAATGCACGTGGGCCCAAGGTTCGAGGCACGTGACTCAGAGACTTGGAAGGTCGTCCTGGAGAATACACGTGGCCTAGCTTTTAAATATCCCACAGTGGGGATTGATTTGTTTAACATGTAATCGACTAGGTCGATGTTTTGATTTGATGTTGTGAATTGATTGACTGAATGGAAATGACCGTGAGTGGTCTTGTTGGAATATAATCGACTAGGTCGATTTGATCGATGCTTTGATCAGTAATATGATTGCTTGGGTGCCTATTATGAATTGTACTGACTTGTAGGTGGGATCAGAGGCCAAGGTAAATCATCTGCCCTGTGCGTGTTTAGGTAGCCTTTAGTGTCACACCCCGATCCTCGGGCATGTGCACATCCTTCTATTTGGTCGATTTTATAATGCGATATCCCATGACAATGTATCGCCGACCCTTTCAATTTTTAAGCACATGCGGAAGTAGTTAAAATCCTCAGACAATAAAACGATGGGATAGAAAAGCAGGGTCATATTTTTCATATTGAAATTTATAACCAAACTTTTATACAAAACACAAACCACTTCAAAACTATTCACATCAAAAGAGAGATCTCAAAAGAAGACAGAAACTTAGACGAACTGGGCCGTACTCAAGGCCCCTCTCAGGATTGCCTTCTTCCTCCAAAAATCTTTCTCCTTAAGATTCGCCTCCGAGTCTTCCTTCTCGGATTCCTCCTTCTTAGCTCTTCAGCGGGGTCCCAAAATGGTTTCCCCAAACTGGGATGAGACTATGTCTCAGCGAGTTCTACCCCACTAAGCCCGATTAGGTAAACCATTATACTAAAGGCTGCCTAAACACGCACAGAGCAGAGGACTTACCTTGGCCTCAGATTTCACCTGCAAGTCAGTACAATTCACAATAAACAGCCATTCGCTTAAAACAAATCGAACTAGTCGATTACATGTCATACAATTCATTCTCCACGGAGGAGTATCTAAAAGCGAGGCCGTGTGCATTCTCTAGGACGACATTCCAAGTCTCCGAGTCACGTGCCTCGAACCTCGGGCCCACGTGCATTCTCTCAGGCGACCTCTTCGCCAAGGTGGTACATCAAGCCACCGAGCCACGTGTCCTTTTTACGATGCCCGGGCCCACGTGCATTCTCTAAGGTACTCGCTTACCAAAGTGACGCATCAGATCACCGAGCCACGTGCCCTTTAAGATGCCATTCCGAATACTGGACCCACGTGCATTCTCTAAGGTACTCGCTTACCAAAGTGACGCATCAGATCACCGAGCCACGTGTCCTTTTAGATGCCTGGGCCCACGTGCATTCTCTAAGGTACTTGCTTACCAAAGTGACGCATTAGATCATCGAGCCACGTGCCCTTTTAGATGCCAAACTCTGTCACCGAGCCACGTGCATTCTCCAGGACGACATACCGAGTCTCCGAGCCACGTGCATTCTCTCAGGCGGCCTCTTCGCCAAGGTGACGTATTCAACCACTGAACTCACGTGCATTCTCCAGGTGACATTCCAATTCACCGAGCCCACGTGTCCTCTTTGCAGTGGTTACCAATTTACTTTCAATATCAACAACCAATGCCTAACAATTTCTCAATCAAATAATTAAATCAACTCAACAAAGTATTATAAATGCTGAATAAACATACTTGGCCATTCACCAATCGATAATTCAATCTCAATCGATTCCAATTAATTTAGGGTAAATCCCTAAAATATCATAATTTATTCAATTCCATACAACGTGGAGCTCAAATAAATAAACGGACTGCACCACGACGATCAGCACAAGATTTCGGTCGTCGGACATCAAAATCTTAATTTCCGAAAAATAATTAATTAATTTATTAATTTCGAAAATTAAATAATTAATATTAAAAATTCAATTTAGCTCAAAATAAAGCCCGATTAAATAAACGGACTTCACCACGGTCATCAGCATAATTTTTTGGTTCCAGGCCATCTCAGTTGAATTTTCAAAAAATAAATAAATAATTAATTAATTTCGAATATTAAATAATTAATATTAAAAATCCCATTTAGCTCAAATTAAAGCCCGATTAAATAAACGGACTTCACCACCGTCATCCGCATAATATTCCGGTTCTGAACCATCTCCCTTGAATTTTCGGAAAATAAATAATTATTTAATTTAATTCCGAAAATTAATATTAAAATACAAAAAAAATCCACTTAGGCCCGAAAAGCCTAATTGGAGCCCACTAAGGGTTGGGAAAAATCCTGAGGCACTTCCAATAATTAGTAGACCACGTCTACTTGCTAATTACGCAATCAATTTATCTAAATCGCATCACAATTGACTAATAATTGCTAATTTATTCTAATCTAACAACCTAAACATAATTAATTAAATCTAAAACAACCTTAAGCATAATTAGCCAACTAATCGAGGATTAGTGAGATTACTCACCAAATCGCGCGCAAATCGGATCAATCCGACGGCGGCGATGCGAGGAACGATTGTTCCCAAAGCACGGCTTGGGTTCGAGGCCGGGAAACGGCCCAAAAGCGGGCCTAAAGCCGTTGGAAACCCATTTCATGGGTTGCGGATTTGGGCTGGCCGGAGCTAATCCGGCGGCTAGGGCAGCGAGGGGAGGCCGGCGAAGGGCAAGGGGAGCTCTGGCGGTCCGAACGGTGGCCGGAGATGGAGCTGGTCGGCGGAATAGGGGCTAGGCGGAGGCTGGGCAGCGGCTAGAGACGCATGGGGGAGACGCCTGGGCGCGAGGGACGGGGCTGGCGGCGCACGGCGGCGAGCGGCGCGGGCACAGGCGCGGGCGCGGGTGTGCGGCGCGGCGGTGGGACGAGTGGCGACGGAGGCTAGCTGTTGTCTTCGTGCCCTGCAACTTCTGCTCGTGCTTCTGTTTTCTGGTTTTGTTTGTAATAGAGGTGAGGGAGAGGGTGTCGAGAGAGAAGGAGGGATGAGAGAGAAGAGAGAGAAAAGATAGGTATTGACCAGTCAAAAGTAGAAAGAGAGAGAGAGAAGCAAAGTTGAATTTGATAAGGGGCAGTGTTCGGTGGGGGGGTGTCCGCACGAAGGGGAGGGGAGAGGGGAGAGAAGAGAGAGAAAAAAGAGAAAAAGGGAGAGAGAGAAAAAGAATTAAAATAATAACATTATTCTTATTTTTCTTTTTCTCTTTCCCTTTCCCTTTCTAATTTCTTTAGGTCTTCGATTTTTCCTCCGATAATTTCTTTCTTGAAATTTCGGACTCGACAATAAATTGATAGACGATGAGACGGTCCTAAAAATGAATTGTGACACGTCTGAATATTCGATTCCCAAAACCGAATTAAATTTCATGATTAAAATCGACCGAACGCGATTTTAGTCCAATCCAACAAATTAGGTAGCTTTTAGGGATTTTACCGTGGTTATATCCCTTAACGGCTTCACCCAATAGGTTAGCTAACTCGTGAGTGATCAGCTCAGAGAAAAAGGACCATAGGCACGCCGACGATATGCACATTTCACTTTATCGAAATGGGGTCGAATTTCAGGATGTCACATTTAGTATAATAGTTTTCTAATCGGGCTTAGTGGGGTAGAATTCACTGAGACGTAGTCTCATCCCAATTTGGGGAAACCATTTTAGGACCCCGCTGAAGAGTTGAGGAGGAGGAATCCGAGAAGGAGAACTCAGAGGTGAGATCTGAAGAGAAGGATTTTTGGAAGAAGAAGATAGTCCCGAGAGGGGCCTTGAGTACGGCCCAGATGGCTGAGAGTTTATCTTCTTTTGAGATCTCATTTTTGATGTGAATAGTTATGAAGTGATTTATGGTTTGTATAAAAGTTTGGTTATAAATTTCAATATGAAAAATATGGCACTGCTTTTCTATCTCATCGTTTTATTGTCTGGGGATTTTAACAGCTTCCGCATGTGCTTAAAAAAATAGAAATGGTCGGCGATACATTGTCCTGGGATATCGCATTATAAAATCGACCAAGTGAGAAGGATGTGTGCGTGCTCGAGGATCCGGGCGTGACAAGAAGCATGTCCGAGACTCGCTCTCCAATTAAAAGTACGGATTCAATGTGTTTTTAGCATGATAAGTCCAATATCCTTATTAGCTGCATCTAACTCCTCAAGCATCTCCAGTTAACCAACAACATCACCGAACTTTCTGATTATTTGAGGAGTGCATTGTAGTTTCATTTTGTTTTCCTTAAATTTCCAATTCAATCTGATAAATCGACTCTATTTAACCATTTTCAAGTCCGACACAACCAGCTAATCTCTTTTCTCAAGAGTTTGGAAGTTTGATGATTTTCTAGATCTTACACATGAACAAATTAGTGTAATTTCATTCTAATCTTTAAAAATGTACCAAGCATTAGAATCATAATCCAATTTAATCTCGACATGAAATCTCTAGAGAGCCTCCAAACATTAGAAAAAGAACTCAGTTCTACAGGACTTTATCACTTGTAACAGAAATCCATTTGCTTTTTCTTGGACAATGAACCAAACGAAAACTTCTATAACAATTTCCTTGCAGCGTCTGCGAGCTGTCAACGATCTTGACCTAAACTTCAGTCAACGCTCATGGGTTGACTTTCATCCGATGACCCAAAACATCCTTAATAACCAATTCAACTACATCTTCAAGGCTGCAGTAATGCACAAACAAAGAAAAATTGTTCCAGCTGAAGACACGGTGATATCAAAATGAACCAAATTGCTGATTCAATGCCTCCAACAAATGTAACCCTGAGACCTTTTGACTCATGCAGAAAGGAAGAGAGAATGAAAAACAAAAACAAAAAGTGAAGATTTTTTATGGTGTACCGCTAAGCAATTCTGTTTCGCCACATGGTTCCCACCGGATATGTTAAACCAGAGGATCTACTTCTGTGAACATATATGTACGGCCATTTGGTGAAATAACTTAAAAACTTCATAATTCCAATTGGTGGAATTTAGTATGAGCATCAGTTGATCCACGGCTATACCAAATTTCATCAGATATTGCTCGGTTTCAAGAAATTGAGATGCTCTAGAATTTCAGGCACCAATGCGAAGTAGCTATTCTTGATAAAATGAATGAAATTGGGTCCACCTACCAGACTTGAGGATATCATTTAACGTCTAACATTTATGTAATCTAAAATAATATGGAACTTGAATTCCGTGACAAGCAAATGAGATGCTGGTTCAAAATTTCCAAATAAAATCTAGAGAAACTATGCATATTCTTACAAGCTGTATTATAGTGATGTACGAGCAGAAACAATATTAATCTCTTTTATTTTTTTATGTATAAAGTAAATAAACCTATTTATCTTTGCTACGTATAATAAAAAGCGGTTCTCCAGTTCTTGGGGCAATTTCTTCTAATTTATATTTAAACTAGTAGAACACTCGTGATATGAGAATTTTAAAATTCCTTTTTTATTTTATTAAAGATCTTAAAATATTTGAATTTCTGTGCATATATCGATTCCCTTTGTTCCAGCATCGTTGATTTTTTTCAAGTTAACCTTGTTGACTTACAAGAGTGTTGTCTATTGTTCCGCAAAGTTACATGCTTAGATCACATTATTGTTCTCCTTACATTCCGCTTGCTTTCCGGTAAATCAACAATCAAAGAATATTTCTTCATTTTCCATTGTTTGTATTGCTTAGGAAAATGAGCCAACAATTTTTTTTTATCATCGATAAAAATATATAAATATAGATTTTTGTATAAAAGTATTTTCTACTAACTCATTTCCCCAAATGATACAGTAGCCAAACAATCTAGGAAATGTTTATTCGTTCGAAACAATTGGATATTATAGTCACTACATCTATATATCGTTATGAGTGTCATCAATTCTGTTTCAATTCAAATTCCATGAGTTATAATGAAAATGGTACCTTATTAATTCCATAGTCAACGCTTTCTGTGGTATCTTTTCTGATATGTTATGGATACTGTTAAAGAAAAAAAAAGGGATTTAATGCTATTATCTCTCAAATATGGAGTGGACTCAAACACATCCTACTCAACCTTCCATTCAAAAATTTTGCCCTGGCATAGACACTCTATAACAAAGAACAATAAGTGGACACCGTTCAAGAATGGAGAAATTGGTTTCCAATGGTCAACAAAGCTGACACTTAATTTCATAAATCTTTTATAGATTCCAACATTTAATCAACTTTTCTCCAATTTATATGCATTTCCTAAAACTTATATCACGCTTCTCTCCCTTCATCAAAATCTTCGTCATTCGTATTGCATGCCATTTCTTCCATGCGAAAACCAATGTTGGTAAAGTAAACTGAATCACTAATGTCTCATAATTTTTAGGGTAAAAAGCAATTAGTCCGAATATAAGCCTTACCAGTCAGTTTTCAGGTCGAACACCTTGGCCCGCGGGACCTCTTTAAGAGCCCGTTCCCATGCCTCCACTTCGCCGGCGTATCTTTCATCTCTGTGCCTGTCTAGGGCGTGTCTATATAACGGGCTTTCGAGCTTAACATCCTTAATGTCCACGTCAAAGAGAATGGGGAGGACTATATTTTCACCTTTTGACTTTGACGTGCAATCTATCATGTACGCAACTTTACGAAGACACCACGGACTTCAAGCATAGTTCTTAGAAAAGATGGGTATGTAGGTGTGACACTGGTCCATTTTTCGCAGCAAATTTTCATGATGGTTTTGTTTTTGCAATTGTACGTCATCCCAAGGAAAGGAAAATCAGGCCATTCAAACGGAAATGAATTATGCTGTTACAAGTGTCTGGTCCCCTACAACTCAGGAACACATCAGATGTTGGTTTTCTGTGGCAAGGCCAGGTCCTTGACACATCCATTAATCTTTCCAGGACAGTACAACCATGACCATCCCACTCCCAGCTTTCTATGCCCTCGATGCCCTCGATGCCTTTTAAATTCTCACAATCTTCCGGCTCAATATGTTGCAATTTATCCAACTTTGATAAGTTGGGTAATTCTTTTACTAAAGGACATCTGGAAAGACGGAGGTACATCAAGGATTCCAGTTCTGACAAACCTCAAATCTAAACAATTTTGAATAACCTGTTCAGATGCAAGCGCTATAGACTCTTCCAGAGTGAGAGATCAGGTATATCTACGAGGGATTTCGATCTACTTATTTCCAGTTTGTGACATCCTGAAATTCAACCCCGTTTCGATAAAGTGAAATGGGCATTTCGTCGACATGCCTATGACCATTTTTCTCTGATCTGATCACTCACGAGTTAATTAACCTATTGGGTGAAGCCGTTAAGGGATGTATCAGCTGTAAAATCCCTAAAAGCTACCTAATTGGTTGGATTGAGCTAAAATCACGTCTGATCGATTTTTAACCACGAAATTGAACTCGATTTCGGGAATCGAATTTTAAGCGCGTCATAATTCTTATTTTTAGGATCCTGTCTCATCGCTCGTCAATTTATTGACAGGTCCGAAATTTCAATAAAGAAATTATCGGAAGAAAAATTGAAGACCAAAAAGAAAATAGAAAGGAAAAGGAAAAGAGAAAAGGAAAATTGAAATAAAGAATTATGCATTTCCTTTTTTCTTTTTTCTCTCTCTCCCCTCTCTTTTCTTTTCTTTCTTTTCTCTCTTTTCTTTCTCTCTCCTCTCTCCTCTCCCCTCCCCCTCGTGCGAATTTCCCCCACCGCTCACTCTCTCTCTCTTTTATTGATCAGTCAATACTTATCCCTCTCTTCTCTCTCTCTTCTCTCTCCTCTCTCTTCTTCCTTCCCGCACACGATAGAACCAGCTTTTTCTTCTCCTTCTTTTCTTCGCGTGCGAACCAGAAGCTCGGAGCAGAAGTAGTGCAGCTCGTCGTTGCCACCATTCCGCCGCCACACCGCCCGCGCCGCGCCCGTGCGCCCGCTGCTCGCCGTCGTCCTACTGTCTTGCCGTCCGTCGCTCGCTGCAGTGCTTCTGTTAGGGAAATCCCTTATGATGTTTTGAAGATGACAAAATAAATCAAAGGCTACTAACATGTTTAATGGTTAAGTAATAGACCATGCAGATCATAGAACATGTAAAGGATATTATCAAAGTCTGAAGACTGCCAGACTCAAGACTCAAAGTCTGAAGATTGCTAGACTCAAGACTCAAAGTCTGAAGACTGCCAAACTTTAGTATCAAAGTCTGTTCTACATCAGAAGTCTGCTCACTCTGACTAATTCCAGACTGAACGTAAATGATGAACCAGAAGACAGACTTTATGCTGAAGCTGAACTGGGTACAGACCCATATTGTAAAGTCTACAGACTCATATTGTAAAGTCTACAGACTCATATTGTAAAGTCTACAGACTCAGATTGTAAAGTCTATGGCTATCAGACTTTACATCCAGATTCAATGAATCGTAACTCAAGCCCAATCATACAACGGCTAGTGATCTGGTTTGGATTCCACATCAAGATTGATTTGATTGAAGACAATATCTTTCTATACGAAGAAGCTTTACTTATGGAAACCAAGATTTCGTTTGTATGGGCGATCGGAATCAATTTGGGATTTTACCTTTGTCACTCAACGGCTACCAAATCTTCTAGATACAGAGCTGTCCAATGGGTATATTGGAAGACGATTCTCCGGGATGCTGTCCAACGGGTAGTTTGGAAGTGGAGGAGTATTTAAGGAGATCATGGACCGATGAGCAAGTAAGAGACGGAGCGTAGAATTTATAGTTCCAAAGTCTAAGCGACTTTAGATGATATACTTGTCTATTGAGAGCTTAAACGTTTGTAATCGTGAGAGAAATACCAAGAGAGTGACTTAGTGAGATAGTGTGATCTACTAAGTGTTTGCACTCGAAGTTGTAATCTCTTGTTGATTGTATAGTGGAATCCAGCCAAGAAGGCTGTTATCGTGGGAGAGTGGACGTAGGCTTGGATTAAGCCGAACCACTATAAATCTCGTGTTCTTATTCTCTTCCCTAACTCCTTTATTTTATTCATACTAGCACTCTCAGCTTCCCCCGAGCAGACCCAGCTTTGTTCGCTCCTATTCCAGCTCCGTCCGGCCACCTCCGGCCACCGCCTAGCCCCGCCGGACCACCCCCGCGACCCCCTCGCCCTCCGCTGGCCTCCCCTCGCTGCCCTAGCTGCCGGAGCAGCCCCAATCAGCTCCGTCCAACAGACCCACGAAGTGGGTTTCCAGCACTTCGGGCACGCTTTTGGGCCGTTTCCCGGCCCCGAACCCGAGCCGTGCTTTGGGAACAATCGTTCCTCGCATCGCCGCCGTCGGATTGATCCGATTTGCGCGTGATTTGGTGAGTAATCTCACTAATCCTGGATTAGTTGGATAATTATGCTTAAGGTTGGTTTAGATTTAATTAATTATGTTTAGGTTGTTAGATTAGAATAAATTAGCAATTATTAGTCAACTGTGATGCAATTTAGATAAATTGATTGTGCAATTAGCAAGTAGACGTGGTCTACTAATTATTGGAAGTGCTTCGGGATTTTTCCCGACCCTTAGTGGGCTCCAATTAGGCTTTTCGGGCCTAAGTGGAATTTTTAGTATTTAAATATTAATTTTCGGAATTTAATTTAATAATTATTTATTTTTCGAAAATTCAACTGAGATGGCCTGGAACCGAAAAATTATGCTTATGACCGTGGTGAAGTCTGTTTATTTAATCGGGCTTTATTTTGAGCTAAATTGAATTTTTAATATTAATTATTTAATTTTCGAAATTAATAAATTAATAAATTATTTTTCGGAAATTAAGATTTTGATGGCCAACGATTGAAATCTCATGCTGATTGTCGTGGTGCAATCCGTTTATTTATTTGAGCTCTACGTTGTATGGAATTGAATAAATTGTGATATTTTAGGGATTTACCCTAAATTGATTGGAATCGATTGAGATTGAATTATTGATTGGTGATTGGCCAAGTATGTTATTCAGCATTTATAATGCTTTGTTGAGTTGATTTAATTATTTGATTGAGAAATCATTGGCCATTGGTTGTTGGTATGGAAAGTAAATTAGTAACCACTTGAAAGAGGACACGTGGGCTCGGTGAATTGGAATGTCACCTGGAAAATGCATGTGAGTTCAGTGGTTGAATATGTCACCTTGGCGAAGAGGTCACCTGAGAGAATGCACGTGGCTCGGAGACTCGGTATGTCGTCCTGGAGAATGCACGTGGCTCGGTGACAGAGTTTGGCATCTAAAAGGGCACGTGGCTCGGTGATCTGATGCGTCACTTTGGTAAGCGAGTACCTTAGAAAATGCACGTGGGCCCAGGCATCTAAAAGGACACGTGGCTCGGTGATCTGATGCGTCACTTTGGTAAGCGAGTACCTTAGAGAATGCACATGGGTCCAGTATTCGGAATGGCATCTAAAAGGGCACGTGGCTCGGTGATCTGATGCGTCACTTTGGTAAGTGAGTACCTTAGAGAATGCACGTGGGCCTGGGCATCCTAAAAAGGACACGTGGCTCGGTGGCTTGATGTACCACCTTGGCGAAGAGGTTGCCTTAGAGAATGCACGTGGGTCCGAGGTTTGAGGCACGTGGCTCGGAGACTTGGAAGGTCGTTCTGGAGAATGCACATGGCCTAGCTTTTAAATATCCCACAGTGGGGATTGAATTGTATGACATGTAATCGACTAGTTCGATTTGTTTGAAGTGAATGGCAGTTTATTGTGAATTGTACTGACTTGCAGGTGAGATCTGAGGCCAAGGTAAGTCCTTTGCCCTGTGCGTGTTTAGGCGGCCTTTAGTATAATGGTTTACCTAATCGGGCTTAGTGGGGTAGAACTCGCTGAAACGTAGTCTCATCCCAGTTTGGGGAAACCATTTCAGGACCCCGCTGAAGAGCTAAGGAGGAGGAATCTGAGAAGGAGAACTCGGAGGTGAGATCTAAAGAAAAGGATTTTTGGAAGAAGAAGACAATTCCGAGAGGGGCCTTGAGTACGGCCTAGTTCATCTAAGTTTCTGTCTTCTTTTGAGATCTCTGTTTTGATGTGAATAGAGTTTAGAATAAAAAGTTGTGAGTGTTCTGGTTTGTGTTTTGTGTAAAAGTTTGGTTATAAGTTTCAATATGAAAAATATGGCCCTGCTTTTCTATCGCATCGTTTTATTGTCTGAGGATTTTAACTGCTTCCGCATGTGCTTAATAAAAGAAAGGGTCGGCGATACATTGTCCTGGGATATCGCATCATAAAATCGACCAAGGTAGAAGGATGTGTGCGTGCCCGAGGATCGGGGCGTGACACAGTTCCCTCAAATGTATTAGGTCTTGAGAGACAGGTAAGCTTGAAATAGGCCATCCATTGACACACAGATTGGATAAATTCTTTAACTTGGAAAAGTTTGGCAGTGGACAACCCTGGAGTTTCAAGGCTGACAAACAAGATGGAAGCTGATCAATGAATTGCTTTTTCATCCGAGTTGAGTAAGGTTCCTCGGCTGATCTAATTAATTCCAGATATTCTAATTTTACGAGGCTTGAGAGGTTAGGCAAAAACGAGAAGTCACGAGCTTGAAGCTGAAGGTGTGTCGAACTTGATGGGAGAGACGTCACTTCTTGAAGGTTCTACGAACCCAATTGGAGATGAGTTGGAAGGCCTATCACCTCAGGCAATGTAGAGACACAAGTTCCTG
Source organism: Eucalyptus rudis (assembly GCA_019915205.1). NCBI lineage: Eukaryota > Viridiplantae > Streptophyta > Magnoliopsida > Myrtales > Myrtaceae > Eucalyptus > Eucalyptus rudis. The sequence continues at coordinate 120,728 of JAHMTN010000001.1, forward strand.
ATAAGTTCAATATCCTTAAATGGGATAGCTTCCCAATTTTCTCCAGGTTTTCATCTGTCAGTTTCGAGCATTTCAAGGCATGCAACTCTTGGAGCATCTCCACACCCCCGATAGTACAAGGAAACTTTGTTATCGCCGTATAAACTATCCTCATCACCCTTAGATTTTTTAGCTCTCCAATAGAATCGGGTAGTATGCCTATTCCTGACTTTGATACATCCAACTTGAGCAACATCTTTAACTCCCCAATGGACCATGGAAGCTGCTTTATTCCCACACACCCACTTAAGGATAAGTGTGTCAGTTGCACCAACCTTCCAATAGACTTTGGAAGTTGGCTGATTCCGGGGTGCCCGTCTAGTATGAAACTTGACAAAGATTTCAGATTGCCAAATCCCTCTGGAAGCTTCAACAGTTTAAAATTTTGGGGCATGACAATCTTCGTCAAAGAAAGTAAAGAAGCAACTTCTCCGGGCAACCCTGCAAGAGAATGGCACCGCTTGATATTCAAAGTTTTCAGTTCCTCAAGATTACCAATGGAGCTATCAATTGTGATCAGCCTGGGACACTGAGCAAGTATTAACATTTCCAAAGACTTGAAATTTGAGAAGTCGGGTGTCCTCGTCAACTTTTTACAACTTGTTAAATTCAGAACTTTCAAATTTTTTGTCACCTGCTGGAAAAAAAAAAGTGAATTAAATAGAATTAAACATGACAATCATCTTACCATCTATATCTTGGGGAAGTTGATGTACAATCCTCATTTTTATAATTCAATGTGATCTTACAGTGATTGCAAAAGCACAACTTAATGAGGTATTGATCGATTTTCTAGAATGGCCTAGACTCCTTTAGGTGTAATTTCTACAAGTCTCTAGTTTAGTTTTAATTGGAGTTAGTTAAAGCTTGTGGCCATAAATATGTCCAAGAAAGAATGTCTCCGACAAATGCAGGGCAAGAAGATTATAAGTCAGTGGATGGAGCCTATAAATAGGCTTGCAATGTGTGGTCATGTACACAAGAGACCAACTAGCAATATCAAAGTTCCATGCGCATTACCCCTTGCAATTAAAAACTTAACATAAGCAAATACTTAACTATTTAAAAAAATTCCTATACTTTGTCCCTTAACCCATAGTTGAAAAACTACATTCACTGTAAAGCTCGAGCCTTCCCTCCCTAAATCTAACGAAGTAAAAAACTAAAAGTAATGTTATTTTTATTTATTTTACAGTTCACTAATGCAATTATAACATAACATAAATAAATACTTGACTATTAAAATAAGGCTAGTGAGCCGCTTGAAGTAGGTATTATAAAGCTCAACCTCACCTTGATTCAAATCATCTACTTAGCTATTGCAAACTTAATTCCAATTCAAATCATTTACGCAGTTCAAGTTGGGTGTTAACAATCTCAAACTTAATTCCAATTAACTTGAGTATAACTAAACTTGACTCAAACTTTACGTCATTCAAATCATATTTGATGCATATATAAGCAAAATGGCGCTTACTTAGTACACCAAATCCTAGGCAACTTGTAAGCCAAGGGTGAGCCTTTGGCCTCACCAGAGACCGCAAGGGTGAGTCTCGTTGACTATGGGTGAGGCCTGACCTCACTAGAGGCCACGACCCTATATCTTTAGTTGCATAGAAAGTAAGGTATATTCTCATACCTCATTTGGTTTCTTACCGACCCCAATAGGTTGATAGTGACTTTTTGTCACGCCCCGATCCTCGAGCATACACATATCCTTCTCATTTGGTCGATTTTATAATGCGATATCCTAGGACTAGTATCGCCAACCCTTTCATTTATTAAGCACATGCGGAAGCAGTTATAAATCCCCAGACAATATATCGGTGGAATAGAAAAGCAGGGCCATTTTTTTCATATTGAAACTTATAACCAAACTTTTATACAAAACGCAAACCAGAGCACTCCACAACTTTATACTCTATCTCTATTCACATCAAAATGGAGATATCAAAAGAAGATGGAATCTTAGTCCATCCGGGCCGTACTCAAGACTCCTCTCGGAATTATCTTCTTCCTCCAAAATTCTTCTCCTCAGGTTTCACCTCAGAGTTCTCCCACTCATATTCCTCCTCCTCAGCTTCTCATCGGTGTCCTGAAATGTTTTCCCCAAACTGGGATGAGACTACATCTCAGCGAGTTCTACCCCACTAAGGCCCAATTAGTAAACCATTATACTATAGGTTGCCTAAACACGCACAGGGCAAAGGACTTACCTTAGCCTCAGATTCCACCTGCATATTAGCATAGTTCAATAGGCACCCAAGCAATCACATCACAGATCGATATCTCGATCAATCGACCTAGTCGATCACACGCCAACAAGACCACTCACGGTCATTTCCATTCAATCAATCATTTCACAACATCATATCAAAGCAATGATCAATCGACTTACTCAATTACATGTCAATTGGACCATTTCTAGGTCATCTCACTCCATACCATATAATCTCCAATAGTACACTCAGTCACCGAGCCACAGTAATGCTCTCGGGCGTCCATTCGCCAAAGTGATGTATAATACACACTTTATGAGCAAGCTTTTAGGCATTCCAATTACTTTCAGCCACATGGGCACGATACTCGACACACAGAAATACGGCCACACAGGCACAATCTACGCCACACAGGCATGATCAATTATCACCACATAGGCATGATCAACTATCGCCACATAGGCATGATCAATTATTGCTACACAGGGATGATCAACTATCGCCACACAGGCATGATCAATATTCAACAATTTACGTGCATTCTCTAAGGCATCCTACATGCCAAAGCGATGTAATAATCGCCGAGCCACATGTCCTTTTTACGATGCCCGGGCCCACGTGCCTTCTCTTAGGTGCTATCTCACCAAAGTGATGCATCAATTCACCGAGCCATGTGCCATTTTAGATGCCACACTCTGTCACTGAGCCATGTGCATTCTCCAAGATGACATACCGAGTCTTCGAGCCATGTGCATTCTCTTAGGCGACCTTTTCGCCAAGATGACATAATCAATCCCCGAATTCACGTGCATTCTCCAGGTGATATTCTAATTCACCGAGCCCACGTGCTTTCTTTCAAGTGATTACCAATCTACTTTCAATACTGACAACCAATGCCTAACGATTTCTCAATCAAATAATTAAATCAACTCAACAAAGCATTATAAATGCTGAATAACATACTTGGCCATTTACCAATCAACAATTCAATCTCAATCAATTCCAATCAATTTAGGGTAAATCCTCAAAATATCACAATTTATTTAATTCCATGCAATGTGGAGCTCAAATGAATAAACGAACTGTGCCACAACAATCAGCATGAGATTTCAGTCGTCGGCCATCAAAATCTTAATTTCCAAAAATTAATTAATTAATTAATTTTGAAAATTAATTAATAAATATTAAAATTCAATTTAGCACAAAATAAAGCCCAATTAAATAAACGGATTTCACCACGATCACTAGCATAAAATTTTGGTTCTAGACCATCTCAGTTGAATTTTCGGAAAATAATAATTACTTAATTTAATTCCAAAAATTCATATTTAAATACTAAAAATTCCACTTAGGCCCGAAAAGCCTAATTGGAGCCCACGAAGGGTCGGGAAAAATCCCGAGGCACTTCCAATTATTAGTAGACCACGTCTACTTGCTAATTGCGCAATCAATTTATCTAAATCGCATCACAATTGACTAATAATTGCTAATTTATTCTAATCTAACCACCTAGACATAATTAATTAAAACTAAACCAACCTTAAGCATAATTAGCCAACTAATCCAGGATTAGTAAGATTACTCACCAAATCGCGCGCAAATCGGATCAATCCAACGGGCGCGACGCGAGGAACAACAAACTCCAAAGCGGGCCTCGGATTTGGGGCCCGGAAATGGCCAAAAATGGCCTTGAACAGGGCTGGAAACCCACTTTTCCAACCACTGTTCTTGGCTAGAAGAAGCTCGTCCGGCGGCTAGCGTGGCGAGAGGAGGCCGGCAGAGAGCAATGGGGACACTGGGGAGGTTCGGCGGGGTTGAACGGCGGCCAGAGGTGGCCGGACGGGGCTAAACGGAGGCTGGGCAACAGTTGGGTCGCGCGGGGGAGCACACCTGGGCGCGAGGGACGGCCGGCAGAACACGTGGCGTTGCGCGGGCAGGCGTCACGAGTGAGGTGTGGCGGCGGGACGGGAGGCGACGGTGGGCTGCAGCTTCTGATCTTCCTCAACTTTTGGTTTGCAAGAAGGAGAAGAAGAAAAAGGGAGAGTTCGGTCGCGTAGGGGAGGAAGAAGAGAGTGAAGAGAGAGAGAAGATAGGTATTAACTGGTCAAAGAGGGAAAAGAAAGAGAGAGAGAGGGCAGGCGGTGGGGGAAAAATCGCACGAGGGGGAGGGGGAAAGAAGGGAGGAAAGAGAGAGAAAAAAAGAAAAGAGAAGGGAGAGAGAGAGAGAGAAAAAGAAAAATAAACAATAATACTTTTCTTATTTGATTTTCTTTTTTCTTTCCCCTTCTAATTTCTTTTTGATCTTCAATTTTTCTTCCGATAATTTCTTTCTTGAAATTTCGGATTCGTCAATAAATTGATGAACGATGAGACAATGTCCTAAAAAAAAAAAAAGAATTATGACGCGCTTAAAATTCGATTCCCGAAATCGAGTTCAATCTCGTGGTTAAAAATTGACCAGACGTGATTTTAGTCCAATCCAACAAATTGAGTAGCTTTTAGGGATTTTACTGCAAATACGTCCCTTAACGGCTTCACCCAATAGGTTAGTTAACTTGTGAGTATCAGCTCAGAGAAAAAGGACCCTAAGTGCGTCGACGAAATGCCCATTTCACTTTATCGAAATGGGCTCGAATTTCAGGATGTCACAACTCTTCCCCTCTTATAAAAATTTTGTCCTCGAAATTTAAACCATTACACTTTGATCAAAAAGGTGGCGGGTACAATTGTCTCATCGATTCTTCAGTCTCCCAAGTCGCTCCTTCAATACCGTGGTGTTGCCAGACCACTTTGACCAACGGAATGATCTTTGTACGTAGAACTTGCTCTTTACAATCGACAATCTGAACCGGGCTTTCCACGTATGACACATGGTCATCCACGTCCAATTCCTCGAAATTGAGCACGTGGGTCAGGTCAAGCTCATACTTCCTTAACATCGACACGTGAAAGACGTCATGCATTTGCGCCAATCTTGGCGGCAACGCAAGACGATACACTAAGTTTCTGATTCTTTCAAGAATCTCAAACGGACCTACGTACCTCGGACTCAATTTTCATTTCTTACCAAAGCGCGAAGTTCCCCTCATTGGTGACACTTTCAGAAAAATGTGATCACTAACTTGGAATTCCAAAGACCTTCGACGCTTGTCTGCATAACTTTTTTGCCTGCTCTGCGCTGTCTTTAATTCGTCTCTGATCACTACCATGGTATTTACTAATTGCTGAACCAACTTTGGGCTTGTTATCTTTCTTTCTCCGACTTCATCCCAACACACTGGAGTTCTGCACGCTCTGCCATGCAACGCTTCAAAAGGAGCCATCTTAATGCTCTGCTGATAACTGTTGTTATAGGCGAATTTCACCAGATGAAGCCGATCTTCCCAACTTCATTTGAAGTCTAATACACACACTCTCAGCACGTCTTCAAGAGTCTGAATTGTCCTTTCAAACTGGCCATTCGTCTGAGGATGATACGCCGTACTGTATTGAAGCTTTGCACCTAAAACACTCTGCAAGCTCTTCCAAAAAGCAATAGTAAACCTCGGGTCTCTGTCGAAAGTTATCGTAACCGGCACTCCATGCATACGAACCACCCGACGTACATACAAGACAACGTGTCTATCCAGACTCAGGTCCTTTCGAACTGCAATGAAGTGAGCCGACTCTGTCAGCCTGTCGACCACTACCCAAATTGAATTATTTCCTCTTTGACTCATTGGTAGTCCAATCACAAAATCCATCGTGATATACTCCCATTTCCACTCTGGGATCGTGAAAGGTTGCAGAAGTCCTTCGGTTTGCAATGTTGGCCTTTTACTTACTGACATATCAAACACTTGGTGACATGTTTAGCAATGTTCGCCTTCATACCCGACCACCAATAGTGTTGACTCAAATTCTGATACATCCCAGTACTTCCAGGGTGAACGCTGTAACTACTACGATGCAATTCGGATAAGAAAGAGAAGAAGAAAAAGGGAGAGTTCAGTCGCGTGGGGGAGGAAGAAGAGAGAGAAGAGAGAGAAGAGAGAGAGAAGATAGGTATTGACCAATCAAAGAGGGAAAAGAAAGAGAGAGAGAGGGCAGGCGGTGGGGGAAAAATCGAACAAGGGGGAGGGGGAAATAAGGGAGGAAAGAGAGAGAGAAAAAGAAAAGAGAAGGGAGAGAGAGAGAAAAATAAAAATAAACAATAATATTTTTCTTATTTGATTTTCTTTTCTCTTTCCCTTTCTAATTTCTTTTTGATCTTCAATTTTTCTTCCAATAATTTCTTTCTTGAAATTTCAGACTGATCAATAAATTGACAAACGATGAGACAATGTCCTAAAAAAAAAGAAAGAATTATGACGCGCTTAAAATTTGATTCCCGAAATCGAGTTCAATCTCGTGGTTAAAAATCGATCAGACGTGATTTTAGTCCAATCCAACAAATTGAGTAGCTTTTAAGGATTTTACTGCAGATATGTCCCTTAATGGCTTCACCCAATAGGTTAACTCATGAGTGATCAGCACGTCGACGAAATGCCCATTTCACTTTATCGAAATGGGGTCGAATTTCAGGATGTCACACTTTTCATATAGAATTCTCATAGAGTTGATCGAAATTAAATGAGAATCACAATGTCGCTTGAGGTTAGGGATTGGGAAAACTTGAGTTGAGTAAAGATTGTCCTCAACTCAGTGTTAACTCTAAATTTGTCATTTCGTCGACACTTGCTTGGGAGGGGGTCGTAGTAGTACTTATTTGTGTGTTTTTTTTTATTTTTTATTTTTATGATACAAATATAGTTAGTGGGTAAAGGAAGCACAAGCATATCGGTTTAAGAGTTTTGTTGATAAAAAAATTAGTCTGAGTAAATGTGACATGGGTATATCAATTTAGAATTTTTGTAATATTAGCCCATGGAAGAAAGATGGATAGGCCATTGAGAGAAGCTTTGAATCTAATAGCAACCCTAGAGAGATTCTCTGAAGACGAGAAACAACCGATGGTCATGGGAATCCATAAATAGTATTAGAGAATGATTAAATCCAACATTCTCAAACGGAATAGTCTCCTCATTTCAACTGAGATTTCACTTGTTAGGCCTGTATACGAGCCGCATAACTTTTTCATTATTGAAAAATCTATTCAAATTGTCAACAACTAAAATTTGGCTATTATTTTAGGATTGAATTGCATAGAAAGTAGGAATTAATCATTAACTCTTAAACAAAAATAATTTCTATTTAAATTGCATGGCATATAAATATTAGGAGCATTTGTATTAATAGTGATAGAATTTATTAGAAAAATAGCAAAAACAAAAAACAAAAAGAAAAGAAAAGAAAAGAAAAATTAATATTTTAAAAAGATTATTTAAAAAATAAGTGCGGCTGGGTTGACTCGGCCCCTTCTTTTCTTTTTCCTCTTCCTTTTCCGTTTGGATCGGCCCATTCTCTATTTCTCAGCCCGACCCAGCTTCCTTCATTTCCTCTTTTTCCCACGCGCTGCTTATCTCTTCCCTCTCTTTCCCTCGCACCCTTTGGAGTGCGACGAGGACATTGGTTCGATGGGGAACAGTACAACCACAGGGAGTGTTGCGCGAAGACGTCCAGTAAGGGGTTAGGGTGGCAAGGTTAGCTGGCGTCGCAGGAGGCCATGCGCATTGGGCAACTTAAAAGGGAGAGAGGAGAGCGACCTTAGGGGGATTGGAGGAGAAGAGAGAAAGGGGGAGAGAGTGAGATAGAGAGAGTGAGAAGTAGGGAGCAAAAAGTGAGGCCGTGAGTGAAGGGCCTCTAGTAACCGCCGCGCTTGGACCTCAGCCGCCGACCCTCGCCAACACGTGCCTCTCCCCATGGTAGGTTTCTGTTCAATTTTTTTTCGCTTGTTTCGAGTCACGTTGATTTCCCGAGGATCCCGGTTCGGGGGCGTGCGGGGCCACCGGACGTAGTTCGATCTATCGAGCTTGCCCCCATTTGCCGTCATCAAGCCGGGTAGGGAGCATGCTGATAGCCCTCTGCTTTTCCCCATTTTTTTGCCCTGTTTTGCCTCGCATTGTTGTTCGGTTTGCGCGAGTCCCATCCCTGTTTGTTTGTGCTATGCTATTTTAGATTGTTGCTTGTTGATGGTCGCAAATTTGGGCTCAATTTTTTATGGTTTTATTATTATTGTGATGGGCCTAAGTTGGCCTGTCCGCCCATGTTGGGCCTAAAAGCCCGGCCCACAAGATTAGGGCTCATGGATGAAGGGATATGATGAAAGGACACGTTTCTTTTTGGAGGAGACGTATATAAGGGGAAATAAATAGGGAGGAATGCACCTTTTGGCATAACACACGTTCCTCCTCCCTCTCTCCCTAAAAAACGTTCCAAAAGAAAGAACAATGCACAAGAGGCGACACCCATCTTCCCTTCAAGGCGAATTGACATCATCGGATCTAACGGGATTAGAATTTCTTCCTCGATCTTTAACATTGATGTTTAATCTATGACTAACAAGGTACGCTCAATTCCGTGGTGAGCTTTAGGATCGGGGATACATGTTTTTCCCGGGCTCATCTTCCGCATAAGTTTAGGGGTTCGATTTAATGTCGAATCCGGTTTCAGGGAATCCGACAATCCCAACATTTGTATCAGAGCCATAATTCTTGTTTCCTGATCATTTTCCATGTTTTTCACGACCCATTTCATGTTTATGGATGATTTCTTGTTAATTTTTGTGAAATTAATCAGCCAACACCGATCGGAGCGGAAAAATCCCAACACCCGAGCATTGTTCATTCACTTTTTCGAGTTTCTATAAGTCGAAATATATTTCTGATGGCGTTGGATGGAAGGTCTCATCAAGACGAGCGCGACGAGTGGTGGAACGCCGCCAAAGGACACCGAACGCTCCCACACGCGCAGCCGGACGAACCGACGTCTTTGGCGCATGTGAGGCATGCGTCGATACGAACCTGCAGACGGGTGTGTCGCACTTGTGCACGTGCGACGCACGCGAGCGGGGGGCCATCAATGGCGGGTGCGAGGCACGCGCCAGCTGACATCATCATGATGTCAGTTGCACGCGTCTCGCATGTGCTAGGTTGGTCGGTCCGACCCAGTCTGACCCAGCTCATCCGACCCGACCCAACCCGGCAACTCGTTGACCGTTGACCCGTTGACCATTGACTTTGACCGTTGACCCAAAAAAAGAAAAGAATATGTTTCTTTTCCAATTATGTCTTTGTGGGTTATAAATAATCTATTTTTTATTCTATATTTGTTGCATAAATCATGGAAAGTTATGTATTTTCCCTTATGTTCATTATGGATTATAAGTGATCCATTTTTTAATTATGCATTTGTTGCAGGAACTATGATATGTTATGCTCGGATACCTGCATTCCCGAGAACGGACGAAAGAAGTGCAAGACTTAAAAGGCTGATGACGGAGTTAGCTAATTATCGTTGGCATGACGGTAATTTAGTATCACATGTGATCAGGGTTAATCAAATGATACAAGAAATCATCTAGAATGGTTATCTAATGTCGGATTTTGAGAAGGTGCCAGTCTTGATGAACACTCTTCCACCTGAATGGCAAGCAGTATTAGATCACATATGGAAGGTCAACGTGGTCCCGGGTTATAGGAGGCTAGTAGTAGCTTTTGTAAGAGAGTATTATAGGATTGAGTTAACCAAAACTTCAACCCTCAAATTGAGCGCCACATGGCATAGATTAAATGCGCCTTGGAGGCAACATGAAAGCTCTCCAAAGGTTTTTCCATTGTTGACAAATGTGCCTTTAGATTTCTTAAATATTTTGACTGATAGATTAGAAGAGATATTCCCTATTTATTTCTTAGATTAGTTTGAGATGTTTTTGGGTGTAAATATCTCTTTCTATGTTGATATTTTCCTCTGTATATATTACTTAGTGTAGTGAATAGTTGTATTATGTGAAAGCATTATTATTCTATTTAATGTCAAATATTATTTGCTTTCTGTTATTATTGACTGATGTGGGTAGTTCATAGAAGTTTTTGTAACTTCATAGAATTTATTTTGCATAAGACAATTATATTGATAATAGTTTTAAGTTAGGATTTTTGGAGGATGATTGGAAACATAGTAACCTTTTGATTCTGAAACCTTACTTGAAATTGTTCATTGATATGATGGGTCCATGCAAAGTGGATGCATAAATGATAGGCATTAATTATTCGTGCATATATGTCTGATGTGTTCAGATCGATGGTTTCAACAACTAAGAACATAATTGCTGATATGAACGGCAACAATTGTGAAATATCGAATATGATGATTCAATATGTGCTGGAAAAACAAAAAGCACTAGAAGCTCTTGACCATGTTATAGAAGATCTTGAGAATGCCGTGTGCCACCTTGAGCTAGTAGAGGACCGCCTAACGGCATTTGAGCCGAAAATAGACATTTGCAATGCTGGTTCTAGCTCAGAAAGGGCTTTGAGCTCTAAGCGCAAGCGTATTGATTCGCTCAATATGTAGGAATGCAAAGGATCAAGTCCTTATTGCAAGAAATCAAGAGTTAACCAACACAAGAGAGGAAAACGTCCTCAAGTGAAGAAAATGTCAAGGGTGAGGTGTTACAATTGTGACAAGAAAGGTCACTATGCTCGCAACTGTTGTGAGCTGAAAAAGGTAAACACCCCTTGTACATTTGAGAACTTTGCTTATGTGTTAAGTTCTGTATTATTGGCTGAATCCAATCCTTTGTGGATTGTAGATTCAGGAGCGATAGACTATGTAGCGAAGGATAGAGAATCTTTCTTGGAATTCCGACAAGTACCAACTGGAACTAAGTGAATCTATGTGAGAAATAACTCCAGAGCTGAAGTTAAAGGGATTGGCACCTGCCAATTGAACATGCGTGGTGGACGCACCTTGTTCCTACATGATGTTCTATATGCTCCAGAGATTCGTCGAAATTTAATGTCTATTTTGGTGTTGGTTAAGCTTGGTTTTAATATGAACTTCCATAATAGAGGTGTAGATTTGTATTTGGATACAAACTACTATGGTTGTGGTTATTTTCTAGATGATTTCATTGTATTAGATGTTGACTATGTTAATGCAAATGTTTGTTATTCCCTTCTCATATCTCCTAATTCGTATGATAATAATGTGAATGTGTGGCATGCTAGACTTGGTCATATTGGCAAACAACGTATGAATAGACTAATCAAAGAGGGCTTATTGGGCAACATTGAAAAAGTCGATTTGTCCATATATGAGCATTGCCTAGAAGGGAAAACGACAAGAAAACCATTTGGAAAAGGTAAAAGAGCTGAATTTCCTCTGCATTTAATCCATTCTGACGTTTGTGGTCCAATGAATGTGAGAGGAAGGCATGAGGCTGTTTATTTCATCACTTTTATAGATGATTATACTCGATTCGAATATGTCTATTCGACTTCTCATAAATCTGAAACATTAAGTTGTTTCAAAAGGTTTATGAACTTGGTAGAAAAGCAATTAGACAAAAAAAATAAAAGTATTAAGATCCAATCGAGGTCGAGAATATTTATCTGATGAATTTAAAAAGTTATGTGATGAAGAAAGAATAGAAAGACAATTGTCTCTTCCAAGTACTCCTCAACAAAATGGTCTGGAAATGGTTAAGTCTATGATGGCACATGCTAACTTATCTATCACTTTTTGGAGTGATGCGTTGTTAACTGTTGCCTATATACTTAACCGGGTGTCTTCCAAATCAGCTACTTCCACTCCATACGAGTTATGGACAAGTAGAAAAATGGACTTAAGTTTTCTTAAGTCATGGGGTTGTGCTGCCTATACTCATGAATCCTCTCGCAAGTTTAGGAAATTGGATCCCAGAGGAAAGGAGAGTATTTTCATAAGATACTCCTAACACTCGAAAGGGTATGTGTTCATAGGTAAGCAGGAAAGTGGGAGTATAACTGAATTTGAATTACGGGATGTCACATTCTTAGAGGATGAATTTCCTAAGAAGGGCAAAATAAGGGAAGATTACTCCCTATTTGAAACCTTGGATCAAGATAATGATATTAGTGGAGTTCGTCCAAGTGGGAGTAATATGAGAAGTGATGAATTGAATTCAACTTAGTCTCAATTACTACCACATGATGAGATGACGTCATTATTATCTAATCCTAGTGGGAATATAATGAGGAATGATGTGCAAAGTGTACAATCTCCCATATGGCAAACAAGTCGACAAAGTATTCCCCGTTGACGTTTTGATATTAAAGGGGAAATTTTTATGATTGCTCCGCAAGAGGAGGAAGAGCCAAGGAATATTAATGAGGCTCTAAATTGCCCTAGTAAGGAAAAATTGATTCATGTAATAGAAGAGGAAATGGAGTCAATGAAGTTAAACCATGTTTGGGAACTAGTTGATCTTCCAAAAAGATGCAAAGCTATTGGAAACAAGTGGGTTCTCAAAATAAAATGAAAAGCTGATGGCTCGATAGAAAGGCATAAGGCTTGCCTTGTGGCAAAGATGTATAATCAACATGAATGAATTGATTATGAAGAAACATTTTCTCCTATAGTGAGTTTTACCTCGATTCGCATTATTCTAGCAATAGTGGCAAGTATGGATCTTGAGTTACATCAAATGGATATAAATACTGCTTTCTTCAATGGAGAATTAGAAAAAGAGATATATATGGAACAACCTGCTGGTTTTATTAAAGAAGGCCAAGAATGAAAGGTATGTCGACTTTTGAAATCGATATACGGCCTTAAGTAGTCATCGAGACAATGGTATATATGCTTTCATAATGCCATAATGGCATATGATTTTACAATGATAGATGAGGATCATTGTGTATATATCAAAAGATCCAAAGATCAATTTGTGATCATATCATTATATGCTGATGATATACTAATTGCCGGAAGCAGTATGGAGTTTGTTAATACTGTCAAGAGTTGGTTGTCTTCCAACTTTGAGATGAAGGATATGGGTGAGGCTGCATACATTCTTGGGGCTAAGATTTCAAGAGATCGTTCGAAGAAATTGTTATCTCTTTCGCAAGAAACATATATAAATAAGGTTCTTGAACGATTTCGTAAGCAATATTGTAAACCTATAGACACTCTTATTGTAAAAGGTGAAGGATTGAGCCATAGATTGTATCCAAGGACTCCACAAGAGAAGGAACAAATGAAACATGTTCCTTATGCTAGTGCTGTTGGAAGCTTGATGTACGCTATGATGTGTATAAAACCTAACATATGTTTTGTAGTTGGAATGGTGAGTAGATACCAATCCCATCCAGGTCAAGCACATTGGAAGGCCGTTAAAAGAATACTAAGGTATCTAAAGGGAACTGTTGATTATACGCTGAGTTATCAAGGAAATGATCTGTGACTCTAAGGCTATTTTGATATTGATTATGGAGGAGATTTAAATGAAAGGAAATCTACCTCTGGCTTTATTTTCTTACTAAATAATAGTGCCATATGTTGGAGCAGTAAGAAACAAACGTGTATAGCCTTGTCCACGATGGAAGTTGAGTTCGTGGCATTATCAGCAGCAGTATAAGAAGGTGTTTGGCTTAAGAGATTTTTTGGATTATTTAGGCGTTATTAAGAAAGCTGTAAGTCCATTATTGGTTAACCGTGTAGCCAAGCAGTTATAGCGTACACCAAAGATCAAAAATATCATGGCAAGATCAAACACATAGATATAAAGTATAATTTTGTTAAAGATATGGTTGCACGAAAAGATATGAACTTACAGTACATATTACGCATAGAATGGCAGCAGATCCTATGACAAAGTCAATACCTAGAGATGTGTTCTGTGATCATGTAAAATCTCTAGGATTGTGTAGAGGCTGATGTATTGAATATTGTAATTTCCCTAAGTGTTCACATTTGATGAATTTGTGTTTTCATCATTAATGTCTATGAATCTTTGTTTGAACTTTATGCATCTTAATGCCCAGTGCATTACTTTAAGTTGAGAAAGTATGTCAGATAGATATAAGATTAGCCCACTCACACGGGTAATCGTTTCTATTTATTGTGTGATAAATAGAGATGAGACTGTTTTTAAGCTTATTATCTAGGTAATAATCGAGAGCTCAAGCTTAAAATACGTATGTTGCCTTAACTGAGTGTTAAGATGATGACATAATACTTACTATGTCCAAAAGTAAAATAACCCACATATTTTACTTTATCTATCTATGATGCCAGATGTGAGTTCTGATGAATTTTGTGAATGAGTAGATATGTGAACTCAAGTTAGACATTGGGTATGTCTGAACTATCATCTGTACGGTATTGAAGGTGTAGACATATGCTCCATGGGAAATGAGTTAATACCGTAATACGTATTTCATACTACGTATACATGAGACGACCAATAAGAGCGGTAAAAGTTTGATCTCAACTTTTATACTGTGTGAGGCTCTTGAGGAAAAGAGTTCCTCAATTTGAGTGCCCTCATGACTCTTACTTATTTTCAAGATTTCTATTTAGTGTTTGCTATCTTAGGATGTTGCCAATGGTCATGAGTTGATTCGATCTAATGGGACAATTCTAGAAAAGCAAGCTGAACTGAAATTGAGAGTTTGAAGGAAAGAGGAAGATCGAATTTATAGAAGCACATTGTAGTTTTGTATTCACTCGTTAACTAATTATGACTATCTTTGGGATAATCATAATTGTGAATACAATATATATATATCATTGCTTAAAAGAAATCAAGAGAGATATAAATATGATCGATCGATCTAGGGTACTGCATACTAAATCTACTTAGAGTGTGATGCCCATTATGAGCTGCTATATATTCCTAACAGATGTATGGTAATGAGCTCTCAAAATGTGCTGGTCGTACGGATTATTCACCAGTATGAATGTTGAAGAGAAATAAAAAGGATCCTGTTCGGTCCACTATGTGCGAGTTGGAGATGACGGTTTTATTATTATTGTGATGGGCCTAAGTTGGCCCGTCCGCCCATGTTGAGCCTAAAAGCCCGGCCCACAAAATTAGGGTCCATGGATGAAGGGATATGATGAAGGAATGCGTTTTTTTTTTTTTTTAGGGGACATATATAAGGGGAAATAAAGAGGGAGGAACGCACTTTTTGGCATAACGTACGTTCCTCCTCCCTCTCTCCCTCAAAAACGTTCCAAAAGAAAGAACAGTGCGCAAGATGCGACACCCGTCTTCCCTTCAAGGCGAATTGACATCATCGGATCTAACGGGATCAGAATTTCTTCCTTGATCTTCAGCATTGGTGTTTAATCTATGGCTAACAAGGTACGCTCAATTCCGTGGTATGCTTTAGGATCGGTGATACATGTTTTTCCCGAGCTCGTCTTCCGTATAAGTTTAGGGGTTCGATTTAGTGTCGAATCCGATTTCAGGGAATCCGACAATCCCAACAAGTTTGAGCCTCGTCAGTTTGGTTTTTCTTTCTCTTTCAGCGAGTGTGCTTTAAATGCTCAATAATTGATATAATGCCTCAGTTAGTGTTGTTGTAAAAATGAGACCGAGGTTTGGTTTGTTTCTATGAAAGCATGTCAAGGATCTATCTAAAATATTTTCATCTACTTAAGATGTCCTTTGATTGATTGATGTAGGATGAACTCGACACCAAAGTGTTGGGTCATCGACATGCCATATCACTTTTAGTCGAACGCCTGAGACTTGCTCAACGAAATGTTTCCGAGAAGTGTTTAAGAAATGACTTCCGTTTTGGTTCGAATTTGAAAGTGTGTCTTGATGTGGCTTGTTCGTTCACTAGTTGTTAAACTTGATTTTCATTGACAATGAAGTCACTGTGTTGCACTTTGTTTGATATATGTCGCGTCTCCTCCATTGAATGGGGATGAGTGGCCAATGTGATGGTAGATGTTGGGAGAGAATTTGGTTTTTTCAGTGGTAAGCCACTGTGGTGGTTAGTGATGGCCCGGTGGTGTTAGATCGACATATGGTAAGCGATAGACGATGGTGGTCAGAGATGTAGATCTAGCGCTGCTAGAGTTAAAGTTCGACCATTAGTTTTCGGGCTGTCGTGGCTACAGGGTGGTGGATAACAGTGAGTCTTGGCTTAGTGCCTTGAGAGCTTTGTCAACAAGTGAGCTTTCCCTTTGGTGTGTCTTTTTTTTTCTTTCTTTTCCAAAAACCTTAATATTGAAATAAAAGAGAAGAAGGAATTTTGACGTTGGGGAACAATGCGGTGAAGAGTTTGGAGTTTTGGGAATGTGAGTGGGCTTGGTCGGGTTTGAGTACCTTGGGCGGGCTTGGTCAGATTCAGGTTTAATTCAACCGTGGTGGGCTTGAGGCTACATGTGAGTAGACTTGGGCTCGATTTGAGTTAGAAGAAACGGGGTTGGGTCTGGTTTGTGACTATTCGGGCTGAATCTGTTCCTTAGCACATTGGCCTTGTTGGAAGGAAGGGCCTAGTGTAATAGCCCGATTTGCGTCCGAGGCCCAAGCTAGAAAGACTATAACAACTCTTGTTCGGGCTAGGTTAAAGGAATATTTTATTTTATTTAAAAAAAGAATTAAATTAAAAACCAAAATTTTTTAATTGAAAAATATTTTAAAAATTGGAAGATTCCTAAAAATTAATTTCTTCTAAAAATTAGGAAAGAGCTTAAAAGTTAACTTTGTAGTATTTTTCCCTTAAAATGTATGAAAATTCTTGATAAAAAATTGCGCTCGAAATTGAACAAGCTCTTAGAGTTTAGAAATAAAGTTTTGAATATTCTTAAAGACAAATGCTAGGTTATTGTTTGCACATTTCTATTTCGATTATCATTGGATTACATGTTCTCAATGTGTTGATTATTGTTTCCCTTTAGTCTAGTTAGGAATGGGATTTTTCTTATCTATTAGTGTTAGATTCTTTTTTTTTCTTGCAATTTATTTAATACTTCCTTTGTTATTGATTGCTATTTTAATTATTGCACACCATACTTGATCGCATTACATGTTAATGGATAGGCTTAAAATCAATCTAACTTGATAAACATCTTGTTGAACAAGATTAGTTTAATCAAGTCTTCGACTTTAAATTCTCTAATTGCGTAGGAAATGAGGTATAGTCACATACTTTGCTTGGTTTCTAGCCGATTTTAATAGGCTAGTGGTGACATATTTGAGAATACTTATAGCGTCAATTTTTTTTAACATTAAATACTCTAATGTTGAACGGAGTGAGAGCTGGGAGGGCCCATATCTAATCAAGTGCCTTAAGCTCATCATTTGGACAATACCCTTAAACCCATATACCTTTTCCCTCCAAATGGAAATATAGGTTGCGACACTAATTACTTTTACTTTCTTTAAATTGCCAGTTGAATCAAATAGATCGGCCATCTTTAATATTTTTAAGTCCAACTCACTCCACAATTTGAATTTCACATGAGTATGGAAGCTCCAAATCAACATAAATGTGTAAGCTTTAACTAGTCCTTCACTAGAATTCAGAAGCTCCTCTATCTCCCGGCACCCCCTTAATGACAAACGTGCAAGCTTCGCTAACCGCCCGATAGAGAGTGGAAGTTCAATGATTTTTTAGATCCTATACATGAACAAGTTAGTCTAATTTCATTTTAATCTTTCAAACAATGTACCAAACATTAAATTCATAATCCATTTTCATTTCAAAATGAAATTTTCACATCATTAATAATTAGCAAAGCAAATGAATGCAGCTTTGCAGAATTTTATGACGTGGAATAAATCAATGGAAATCCATTTCTCTTTTCTTTGACAGTGAGCCGACCAAATGCTTGAGTAACATTAAAACGGACGGTCAATGATTTCCTAGATCTTACACATGAACGAGCTAGTAGAATTTCATTTTAAATCTATCAAACAATGTACCAATCACTAAAATCATAGTCTATTGCAGTGATTCCAACCAACACAAAGAATATCTTTTCTGCACCTTCTTTTTCTTCACACCCACCTAGAATACTTTTCCAAACATAGCGGGAGAAACAACTTGAGCGTACTTGGTTGCTTTTGTGAAATGGTTTGCGTTGCAGTGACTAGGAAATTCTATTGTGGTAAAGTTAAAAGTTTTCATTGCATTTACCTCCTCTCTCTCATAGTTTTAGGACTTTCCCACAAATCAACACCCAACTAAACTCATGAATTCTTTAACAATAGGGTACCTTCCAAATTCCCGAACCGGCGAAGGAATTTCAAATCCCTGTGCTAGATAGGACGGGTAAATACCTAGATATCCCGTCAGATTAGGGACGTTCTAAATGGGACATGTTTGCTTAGATTTTGGGGAGAGTGAATGCAAAACTTGAAGGATGGAAATAAAACCTTATATCGAAGGGTGGTAAATAGATTCTGATCAAAACTGTTGTTCAGGCTATACCACAGTATGCCATGTCCATTTCTAAAATTCCTATGTCACTATGTTACTCCAATAAAAAGAAGATAGTGAGATTCTGGTGGCAGAATGATTGTCGCAAGTCAAGTATTCATTGGAAGAAATGGGAAGTACTAAAGAGTAGGAAGGAAAAGGGAGGCCTCGGATTTTGAGATCTCATTGCATTTAATAAAACAATGCTTGGAAAACAAACCTAACGTTTAATCCAACAACTTTTATCTTTGTTGAGCAAACTCTTTAAGGGTCTATATTTCCATTCACAGGATTTTAGATATGCTGATAAAGGTGTTCAACCTTCCTGGGGTTGGCAGAGACTACTGTTAGGACGGGACTCAATTTTACCAAAGCTTCAATGGTCGGTTGGCGATGGGACAAAGATCAAAATTCGCGAAGATCGATGGATACCAAGAGGAATGCTAGGCGGACCTGCTACTAGAGATGAACTTGTTATGGTGGCTATCTTGATTGCACCGGAATACAATCACTGGAATGTTACTTTATTATAATGTTATTTTGATGCTGAGACTACACAAGAAATCCTCCAGGTAAGGCCTCATTATGCAGTAGATCAACTAATTTGGACAAATACAACACAAGGTCATTATATAGTGAAAAGCGACTACCATACTATCAGACATGTAGCCCAGGTACTAACGACAATAGAGCCTCATCTTCGTTTCAAACACCTCAGATCCTTTGGAGAAGAATTTGGAAAATTAACCTAGCATCAAAAATTCGGATTTTCCTTTTGGTCTATATGCCAGAACGCACTGCCCACCAAAGACAATCTTTTTCGTAGACACATCAGCTTAGAGCCGGTATGCAATTTATGCTCTAATCAAACACCAGAGACGATGGAACATCTCTTTCTACTCTGTCCATGGACTTTCAGAATTCGATCTCACCCACAGATTGGTATCCAAATTCTACCCACAGAAGTACAATGTATAGATGCACGGCTAGCAAACATATTTGCAAATACGAAGACCTCACCTGATATGGAGATTGTAGCCACAATCTTGTGGCAAATGTGGAAGGCACGCAACAAGTTCATTTTCTGTCGTCAAAGCCCTAATCCGACCTCTGTCATGGATGCAGCCTTCGCCCAAGCTCGAATTGCTTAGAACTCCTCTTCAATCTCGGCGAGATCAGGGCGAAATCATTCAGATCCAAGCACATTATGGTGGCCCCCTAATCCAGGCGTCCTAAAGATTAACATCGATGGGGCTTTTCAAATAGCAAGCACTACTAGTTCTATGACATCCAGATTTTCGAGTTTTGACTTCGATTGGATAAATTGGACATTTCATCGGCGTGACTACAGTGTTTTTGTCTGAGTTGGCCACTCACTAGATAACTAGACTAGCTGAGTAAGCTATTAAGGACTTTAAGGCAAATAGACTTGAGAATTCGACCATGAATCGACTTCTCGACCATGCTCATCTTTAGAGATCATTACGGCATAGTTAAAAATCGAATTAAGATCAGAGATAGGTTAGTTTGACTGAGATGAATGACCGATCGTGGGTGACTCCACTAAATTGGAAAATTCTCATCGATCAGCACTAATTTGATTTTACTGTTATTTTAGTACCCTGTGTCCATATTTGAATCATCGAGATTTTCACGATAACTGAGAGTCGCCAATGTGTCGAATGGGTTCATTGTAGCTTGAAGAGAATCGACCATGCGTCATTTGTCCTAAAAAGTTTTGAAAACTACCTGGTAGCCTAGGTTACACTAAAAACGCGTCCGAGTGAAATTAATTGCCAATCTGAGTCTAATTTCAGAAATTGAAGATTCTGTCTTGTTACAATAAATTTTAGGAACGTCAACTCAGTCTCAGAAGATTTTTCTGACAATCGATACTTTTTGGGAAAAAGTTGAGTTAGGGCCGTTTTTATCAGAATTTGCAAAGGATCTCGTTTTTATTGTGCAATTGGGATACAAGTGGGTTATATTGGAGAGGAAGAAATCTAGTTCGACCAAAAACTTGACGGTTGAATTTTCAAAGGCCGGATTAAATTGTTTGAAGAAGGATTGGGGTCCGATTTGTGCCATTTTGCCTACAAATTCGTATGCCACATATACTCAACATTTTGGCCTACCTAAATGCTTCTAGAAGGGGCATATTTGGTCAAGAAAATGTGGGTGGAGGACAGCTAGGTGGTGGGCCAAGTTGGTGGAACCAAAGAGAGAGAGAGGAAGAGAAAACCGATTTCCCCTCACTCCTCCGTCGAGCACCTCCTTCATCTCCCTCTTCCTTGTGTTTTTGGTCTTCAGTAGCAACTGAAGAAGCTGAAGACCAGCGAAGACAGAGCTACCATTGCCATCACGCCAGAGCTAAGGCTGTCGTTGCCGCCTCACACCGCACGCCATCACTACTCCTTGGCCGCCATCCTCACCTCCGTCTCTTTCTCTCCATCTTGCATCATCGAAGCCTTCTCTCATCCATCTCCGGTTGCTGCTCAAAGACCCAGCAGATCTGAGGATGTTGGAGCAGCCAACGACCGCACATGACGCCACCGCCCTCTACCATTCGTCGCCGTGCTGCCGTCCTCACCGGCTGCTGCTAGCTGTGCGCCTTGGCCGCCCTTTCGTCCAGCTCTCTATTCCAGTGACTATTTTAGATCTGGTGGAGCTCCGTCGGAGCCATTCAGCCCATCTCCAGCCACTGTGAAGCCCCGCCTAGGTTTGGCTTAGCCCCTCGGTCCATCTAAGTTAGTTGTCGCCTCAACCCGAGCCGAAATCCGACCCCAACCAGCAATGAACAAAGAGTGCAAAAATGGGTATGACAGCAGCGTTTTGGCCTATTTTGGCCGTCTTCCCAAACCCGAATGCTCGACCCGCCTTGAGGAAAGTCGATCCTCGCATCGATCCCGTCGTTTTGGTGAGTTTTGCTCACTAATGCCTTTTTAGTGTACTAATTATACTTAAAGGTTGATTAGATTTAATTAAGTGCAATTATGTGGTCAAATTAGAATGTATTAGCAATTATTAGTTAATTGCATTGCATATTAGACAGGTGATTAGTGTACTTAACTAGAGAATTGCTTATAGTATTTATTGAATGCTTCTCGGGATTTTTCCCGACCCTTATCGGTTTTTAATTAGGCAACTCGGGCCTAAATGGAATTTTTAGTAACTAAATATTAATTTTCGAGATTAATTATTTAAGATTTATTTTCCGAAAATTCAACTAAGATGGCTAGTGACCGGAATTTTATGCTGATGATCGTGGTGCAGTATGTTTATTTAATTGAGTTTTATATTGTGCTAAATCGAAATTATTGTATTTATTTACTTAATTTTCGAAATGAATTATTAAATTATTTATTTTTCGGATATTCAACCGGGATAGCCGGTGAACAGAATTTTGTGCTGATTGTCGTGGTGCAATTCATTTATTTATTTGAACTCCACATTGTGATTAATTAAATTGATTGTGCAATTTAAGGAATTATTCCTTAATTGATTGAAATTGAGTGGAATTGAATGACTCATTGGTAAGTGGCTAAGTATCGCTATTTAGCATTAAAAAACACACGTAAACTGTCTATGACTTGTAACAAGCGTGGTTTGATGATTAAGGATATCACTGTGTGAAAACGGCGCCTTAAAGAACGCACGTAGACCGTCTATTATTTATGTCACATTGGCGAAAATGACGCCTAAGAGTATTAATGGAGCTCTATGACTAAGTGTGCTATTGGAGCCTTGGAGGTTATGTGGGATGAAGTGAATGACCTAGAAATGGTCCGATTGACATGTAATCGACTAGGTTGATTAAACCTTTTTTTGATTTGGTATTGTGAATTAGTTGATTGAATGGAATGATCGCTGAATAGTTGATTGAGTTATAATCGACTAGGTCAATTGATCATTACCTTGAATTGATGTTGTAAATTGGTTGGAATAATGGAAATAACCGTGAGTGGTCTTATTGGTGTGTAATCGACTAGGTTGATTTGATCGATGCTTCAATCAGTGATGTGATTACTTGGGTGCCTATTTGATCCGTGCTAATATGTAGATGGAATCTGAGGCCAATGTAAGTCCTCTGACTCATGTTATGCATAGGCAACCCTAAGGTGTATTAGTTTACTAATCGGGTTTTTTAGGGTAGAACTTGCTGAGACATAGTCTCATCCCAGTTGTGGGACAACATTTCAGGACCCTGATGAAGAACTTGAGGAAAAAGAACTTGAAGAGGAGTATCTGAAGGAGAACCCGAGGATGATCCAGAGTAGAATCCTGATTACTATTGCTATAGAATCTATTTGAGTAGAAACCAACCTTTTTAGCATGGTTTGTATATGTACATGTATTACTGAGTCATTATAGATGTACATAAGGGTGTTGGTTTTCAAGTTTAATTTTCTAGTCCTACTTATATATCCCATCGCTTTACTGTCTAGGGATTTTTTATAACTGCTTTCGCATGTGCTATTGAAAAGGAAAGGGTCGGTGATATGTAGTCCTAGGATATCGCATTTTAAAATCGACCAAAGGTAAAGGATGTGTGCATGCCTGAGGATCAGAGCATGATAGGTTCAATGGCATATATTTGCTATCACCATACTAGCAAAATGATAGAAGGATTTACCAGAGGTGTTGCAACTTCCTCGGCTTTGCAGGTTGAGGTCCAGGCGCTAAGTATAACTTTGCACCATCTTCTACAACACGGCAAGACTCAAGCTCCACTCCTGATCGAATCAAACTGCCTTATGTTGGTTGAAGCCGTGAATGATCCTCAAGCGATGCCATGGGAGGTCCGACCTTTACTCGTTGAAGCCGCCGCACTTCTCCCCTGTTTCTCTCATCTTCAAGTTAGGTTTTGCAGGCATGAAGCGAACTTTGCTGCAGATTGGGCTGCTAAAGCCCATACCAACGATTCTTTATCTCCAAATTGGGCTGCTTTCCCCCCACCCCTTTTGTTGGATCTTCTTTACTTGGACACTATTGCAACGGGTTGTACTGTTCCTTTCATCTGAATGCAGTCTGACATTTTGACCAAAAAAAATAAAAAAATTCCCCAACCTAGTTATGGATCCAAAACCTATTATCATCTCCTATTGGAGCGTGAGGTTAACAATTATAGTCATTCCACAGGATAACCACATATATTTTGTCGTTATTGATGAAAAAAAATGCTATATTCAGAAATACTTGCAAGTATCGTCCACTCTCCAGTCAATTCTTTTGTTTTCTTTTTCTGTTTTTGAAACCCCCGCAGATCTTTCCCTTTACCAAGATTTGACCACATTCCCAAAATTTTATGATTTCTCTTGAAAGATTTCCAGTCTTGTGTTTTTTTTTTTCAATTCACACCCCAACCCTCTTCTAGTCCATTATTGTGATGATCATGTTTTAGATGTCTCAAGGACTTCTTCTTTAAGCAATTCAATAACTCTTTCTAGGGCTTTAACAATCCACAACGAAACAAATAGTATGTTTTCATCAGTCACATATGAAAAGGATATCACAATGACAACTTTTGGTTACAGCTACACCAAAATTTGGTCGAACATTGCTCAATTTGAAAAAAATTCTAAGATGCTCCAGAAATTTCATGAACCAATTTGAAGCAGCTATTCTTGATGGAATGGGTGGAGCCAGATCCGATTGCCAAATTTGGATCTGATTATCATTATGTTACTTCATTGATAGACCAACATTTGAAGCCCATAGATATATCTGAAACGACATTTAGATCGATAATAATTTAAATTGTGAGATGAGCAAATCAAATAACAGTTGAGCTAAATCTTAGACTTTATACTAGTTTCCCTTCGATTTCGTTAAAATTTTCAGCTAAATCAAGTAGATTGACGATCTTTAACCATTTCAAATCCGACCCAATCAACTATTCTAATTTATCTGTCAAGCTCGTGGAAATAAGTATAAGCATCATCATCAGATATTGATACGAAGTAAATTTTCTCGATGTAATGGATGAAATTGGATCCACCTACCACACTTGACAACATCACTTAACGATCAATTGTTTCATTGGCCACTATTCCAAACCCATGTGTCTAATCCATACTTCAAATTAAGATCTTGAAAAATTAGTGCACATTCTTACAAGTTGTTTCTAGTGATGTGCTGATAGAAAAGACATTAATCAGTTTTATTTAAAAAACAATCACTCTGGAAAGATATATGAACTTCTTTATCTTTCCTCCGTATAACAAATGTGCTTCTCATACTCTTTGGGCATTTTCATAGTGTTTTCTTGAAGATTTTAAAAGATTTGAACTTCTGTTAACACAGTATTTCCCTTTACTCCATAGTTGTTGAATTCTTTTTTGGTTAACATTGTTGACTTACAGAATGTTATCTATTTTCACAATATATTACATGCTTAGATTATATTGTTCTTCTTACATTTCAGTCGTTTCTCAGTAAATCAACAATAATAATAAAAAAAAAAAACAATTCTTACTTTCAGTTGTTTTTATTGTTTAAGAAAATGAGCCAAAAAAAAAAAGTTTCTAATCATCAACAAAATTATGTAAATGTAGGAATTAGTCAATATGAAAATATTTAATATTGACTAATTTTCATAAATGATACAAAAAAGTAAAAAATCGAGAAAATTTCTTTTCAATTGTTGATTTTTTTATGAAACAATCAAATGTTATAGACACTCCATCTAGACGTATCTTTATGAGTATCATTAATTTTGCTCTAGTTCCAAATTCCCTAAGTTACAATGAAAGTAATACCTCATTCATTCCATATACATCACTTTTTTGGGTATCTTTTCAGTCATGTTATGGATACAATTAAAAAAAAAATCAATCCGATAGCTTCTTTAATGCTATTATCTTTCTATTATAGAGTGGACTTGAAGACATTTAACAAAACTTTCATTAAAAAATTTCACCAAAGCCCACATGCTCTATACAAAAGAATAACAGCTATGTATCTCCGACAATGGAGAAATTGAAATTTTTACAGTAGTTGACAAAGCTAACACTTAATTCCTTAAATCTTTAATAGATTCCAGAGAAAATTCTATCAAGAACCTAAAAGTATACAATGTGAAACCAATAATTTTTTTTCCCAAAAAATAACTTTTTTTTGTCACAAAAAACCCTACCTTGTATTAGTGGTGTTGGAAACGGATTCCTAAAAGATGAACCAATACTCAAACAATCAAATACGGAAAACAAATGCGAAAACATGGCCAGAAACATGTAACACCGATCAAATAATATATCACATACATTGTTTACCACAGATTAAGTATTGTTGCAGTCTTAGAGGAATTGATCAAAGCCCTAGAGTTCCATTCTTTGAGAATGAGTACACTCTTATCTCAAGGGAAGGAAAAGAATGTATGATTTGTATTTTATTCTAAACGTTCCTCATTTTTCTTATTTATACAATAGTTATTTTCACTTAAAAAATAATGGCTCATTTCTCTCATTAGTCCTTCTTTTATAGGTTGGGTTTGGCTTAACATGGGTAGACGAGCTTGATTTAGCCCATTAAATAAAAAACCCATCACGTTCCACTTGCACATGATGGGCTTAATAAAACTCTTTATTCATCTCTCTTCAACGTTTATACCAGTAAATAATCTGTGTAACCAACATACTTTAAGAGTTCGTTCTCATACATCTGTTAGGATTATATAGTAGCTCAAAATGGGTATTACATTTTCAAGTAAATATAATATGCAGTATCCTAAATTGATTGAACACATTTATATTTCTCTTGATCTCCTTTTAATAATGATATATTGTATTTACAATTATGATTATCCCACAACAATCATAATTGGTCAATCAGTGAATACAAAATTAGAATGTGATATCTCAAACTCAATCCTTTTCTTTTCTTGAAACTCTTAATTTTAATTGAACTTGTTTTTTTAGGAATGTCCAATTAAATCGAATCAATTCATAATCATTGACAACATTCTAAGATAGCAAATATTGAATAAAAATCTTGAGAATAAGGAAGAGTCATGAGGGCACTTAATTGAGGAATTTTTTTCCTAAAGAGTTTCACTCGGCATAAAAGTTGAGATCAAAACTTTTGCCACTGTTATTAGTTGTCTCATGCTACGTAGTTGAAATACGTATTACGGTATTAACTCCTTTTCTATGGAACGTATGTCTTCAATTTTAATATCATACATATGATAGTTTAAACTTACCTAATATAATTTGAGTTCACGTATTTACTCCTTCAAAAATTTATTAGAACTCACATTTGATATCAAAGAAAAATAAAGTAAAATATGTAGATTATTTTACTTTCAGATAGAGTAAATATTATGTTCTCATCTTAGTACTCAGTTATATCGATATTTTAATCTTGAACTCTCAATTATTACTTAAATAATAAGTTTAAAAACTATCTCATCTCTATTTATCACATAGTAAATACAGGCGATTACCTGTGAGAGTAAGCTAACCTCTTATTTGTCCGACATATTTTCTCAATTTTATATGATGCACTGAGTATTAAAATGCATAAACGTCAAACAAAAATCATAGGTTTTAATAATGAAATAAATGTGAACATTTAGGAAAATTATACTATTGAGTACATCAGCCTCTACATAGTTCTAGTGATTTTATATGACTATAAAATACATCTCTAGGTATTGGCTTTGTCATAAGATCTACTATAATTATATGCGTAGATATGTACTGTATGTTCACATCTTTTTGTACAATTGTATCTTTAACAAAATTATACTTAGCATTTATATATTTGGTCTTACCATGATATTTTGAATCATTGGTGTACATTATTGTTACTTGGTTATCACCGTTAACCAACAATGAGTTTGCAACATTCTTAATAATACCTAAATGTTCCAAAAATCTCTAAAGTCAAACACCTTTTTGTATTACTGTTAATAATGCCACGAACTTAGCTTTCATCATGGACAAGACTATACACATTTGTTTCTTATTGCTCCAAGATATGGCACCATTATTCAGTTTGAATTGAAAACAAATCTAGAGGTAGATTTTCTTTCATCTAAATCTCCTCTCCAATCAATATTTGAATAGCCTTCAAGCTGTAAATCATTTCCTTGATAATTCAGTTTATAATTAGTAATTCATTTTAAATATCCCAGTATTCTTTTAACAGCTTTCCAATGTATTTGTTCAAAATTAGATTAGTATCTACTTGCTATTCCAACCATAAAACATGCGTTAGGTTTTGTACACATCATAGTGTACATTAAGCTTCCAACAGTAGTAGAACAAGAAGCATATTTCATTTCAATATTCTTTTAACAGCTTTCCAATGTGTTTGTTCAAAATTAGATTAGTATCTACTTGCTATTCCAACTATAAAACATATATAAGGTTTTGTACACATCATAGCGTACATTAAGGTTCCAACAGTAGTAGAATAAGGAATGTATTTTATTTGTTCCTTCTCTTGTGGAGTTTTTGGACAAAATCTATGGCTCAATCATTCACCTTTCGCAATAAGATTATTTATAGATTCATACAAAATCGTTCAAGAACCTTGTTTATATAGATCTCTTGTAAAAAAGACAATGACCTCTTCAAATGATTCCTTAAAATCTTAACTCCAAGATTGTATGCAGTCTTACCCATATCTTTCATGTTAAAGTTGGAAGATAACCAACTTTTAACAGTAGTTGGTCCTCCCTGGTTCAAAGTCTAGATCCATTCATGGCATCAGAGCCATGGTTTCGTTCCTAATATTATCCGTTCCATGCGATTGGTAGGTGAATCCAGTGTTGAGAAGATCTCTTCTCATCATGTCTACCAAACCAGAAATTCTCGAAGCACCAGTTTCTCGTACTTCATCTCCTTCATCTTCAACCTCTCCAGAATTTCATGTTTCTAATGCCTCTAAGATAGATTACCTTTATGAAGTCTCTCTTAGTGATGAAACCAAGATCTTTGAAACCCAACTCCCCCTCATGAACCCTTACTCCGCTTTTGCCAAACCACACACATCTTTCTCACCCATCCACTCCATCAGCCAACTTATTCACCAAACCCCAAAGCAAGTCAAGGAGTACGTCCAATCCTCCAAATTCGACCAGCACGCCATTCCTACTACTAAAAATGAGTATTTTGTTACTCTTCATATCCCCCCAGAGTTTCCCAGACAATGGGCTCAGCAAGGATATACTCACGTCCATTATGGCGCTGTTCTTCTTGCTCTTACCTTCCATGGTCGTAAAGGTTTGCCAATTGTGGCACGAATTGCATTGTTGGATACTAGGTTATTACAATACCAGCATGCCTGCATTGGTACTGTTCAAACTACTTTGAATGCTGGAACAGTCTTCATGACTTTATATCCAAATTTCAGCATCGCTCTTTCAGACCCTCAGCTACTTTCTTTCTTAAAAGTTCAAGTTTAGCTCACTGGAGCTCTTCAAACTGCTGACTCTGTAGCTGCAACCCTACATTACCAAATGGTTTATCGAGTGCAGAACCATGCTCTTGATCTCAACTTCAATAATGGTAATGAAGATGCCTTTTTTATCTCCATGCAGAATGATTAAGCATCATGTATCCATGTTCCTAGGCAGATCCCGAAGGATACGTTAGCCAAGCTTCTCCCAAAGACTTGGATCGCCAATTACGAAAAGCTACATCAGCATAACAAGCCATTCCAGTCTACGGACTCTGAGTTTCTTCAGAAAAAAGATGGAATTGTTTCCATCAAATTTGGCAAGGAAAAAGAAGAAAGTCCTTCTATCTTCCAAACCCTCTTCATGATTGAATCATGCGTTCCAGAAGCAATTTCCGAGCCAGATCCAAAAAAACTTATTCGACACTTTAATGGTGATGGACATCCTGTCCATTACTATAAAGACAACTATGGTCATTGTTTTTGGGATCCTTTTTGCCAATGTTCCTATTGTATAAACTCCCCTGACGAGGTAGATCCTCTTGCAAGATCTTCACCTCGACGAAAAAGGCTAAAGGATAAAGTGTACCAAAAGTACTTAAACGGAGATCCCTCCGTTGATACTCTTGGTAAGTGTGATAAATACCAGTTTATAGTTTCTTATTCACCACACTCCACCACCAGAGTTTAGTACTACATCCCAAGTTTCATGTGATCTATCAAAATCACCGCCACCATCTCCTCCTCAGAAAAAACAAGCTCTTTCCCCGTTTTACAAGCCAATCCTATAATGGGCTAAGAAGCATTCTTACCCACTTGAGGTTCCAGCAGAAATACCATCCACTTCTTCCATTGCTATGTTCCATGATATAGACTTTCCTCCTCTTGTTAGAAAAAGTTCAAAACTCTCGTTTCCTCCAGAGGAATTCATTGATCCACAAGGCAGATATTGTCATACTCCTAAGATAGCTGCCCCCACTGATGTGGATGAACATGGAAGACAGAGAATAACTCATGCTGCTGAAACCGTTTTAAATTGGCAATCGGAGACTTTGCTAGCACAAAACAATGCCTTCAAAGCAATTGATTCCAAGATTGGAAATGTGCAACAAGACCTTCGAAAGTATGATGAAACCACCAAGAAAATGATTTCTGAATTCCAAAAGAGGCTAAATGCCTTGGAATCAGGACAAATGCCTTGGAATCAGGACAACATCTAGGGTATCATCATCTTGAGAGCCCCAAGCCGGAGATAGAAAAGCTCAAAAGGCAAATCCAACTCCTTGAAGAAGGAACGTTTAGACCTTTCGATTCACTGGCACCTCCTATCAGAACTGGGTATTTGACTCCAAAACCCCAGCCGTCTATTTTTGCTGCCATCCTAGAAGATTCTTTCAGAAAAGAACCAGATATGGCAAAAATGCAAAATCGTCTCAAAAATCTACAAAAGGACAAAGGAAAAGAAAAAATTCCTATAGAATCAAGTTTGATTGTTATAAAAGAAAGGCCAGATCAGACGATGTTATCCAATCCGCTAGAATCTTTTCTCAAGGATTTGGGTACTTAGAAACAGCCTGACCCTGTTATTCAACAGCCTGATCCTGCCATTTCTAATGATCAGATTCTGCTCCCAGTTGAACAAACTATTCCTACCACTTCTGATACTGAATTAGAATCAATATCATTTTCCTCCTCTTCATCCTTTTCAATTCCTGAAGTTGATTCCCTTCCTATTGCACCAGTAACTTCATCCATATTTATGGCTGATCCTCCAAATCGGGAAATGGAATCAAATTACTCCGACCCAGAGATTGTTCAAAACAATCCAGGACACCATGTGTCCATGGCTTCAAAACAGTTTTTCACGATAGATGACATCCCCTACCATAAATGGCTAGAAAGACTTGAGGAATTTAATACTTGGTTAAATACTCAGTCTATCACCAACCATGATATGAATGATGCCCTCTACAATTTTGTCACGAGGTTCACAGGAAGCCTCAAACTTTGGTGGAAATATGTGTCAAAACAAGACCAGAATCATTTTTTAATGTCACCTGATTTTAGCCATGCCATCACTCTCTTATATCATTTCTTTGTAGGGAAACTCACTGACCTCATAGAAATGAAAAGAAGAGAATTTTTCGAAAGAAAATGCTGCTCCCTCAAAAAGAAATATCTTGATAAGCATTATCGACAAATGCTTTAACTTTTTTATCAGATTGGAGCAGATCCAAATCTAAAACATGTTTTCCTGACTTCCATCCCTAAAGAACTATCCCAGATGGTTGAAAGATCCTTTTTTGGAAGACAAAGGAGAGTACAGGATATTCCCTTGGGAGAAATACAGCAATAAATCCATCTATGCCTTGAAGAATTGTGCCTGAAACGCCAGATGGTCCATACCTACATCACAAATGACAGAGAACTCGAGACAGCCTGCTCTCGCCAGAAGTTAAAGATCAAATGTTCCAAGAAAGACTGTGATGGTACTCATGGAAAGTCTTCTCGAAAGAAGAAACACTTCAAGAAGTTCTGGTTAAAGAAATCCAAACATGGCCACAAGCACTTCCGAAGAAAGAAGAAATGGCAATACCTTCGTAAGAGGAAAGATCATACAGGCCTCAAAAAATCAAATCGCTGCTTCATCTGCAACCAGAAAAGGCACTTTGCCAAAAATTGCCCCCAAGCTAGAAATGGTCAGCATCATTTGATACATCAAATTGAGAATGAAACAGATATTTCTCTTGAAAATGATAATATCGAATCATTATTCTTTGTTGATGAAGAACCAAGCGAACAAACTCTTTGTGTCATTCCATATTATTCCACTTCTAGTGAAACTGAGTCAGATTCTAAGTTTGAAGATATTTTTCATATATCACTCACATCTCTAGAACCAAGCTCTGACATATTTTTGAGTCAGACTCATTGTCCTCATTTCCCCGTAAAAATCCTTACTTCAAAGTTTGCCACCAATTAATGTCATTGCTCTCATTAATACTGGAGCAAGTTGTTCAATACTGGACACCAAAGTTCTTCCTGAAGAATTCTGGACTCCTTATATCTGATATTTTAATTCTGCCTCAGGAGATATTTTCTCCACGAATATTAGAACCACCCCCATAACTGTCCAATTATTCCCTCAGTGTTCAATATCCACAAAAATCTTTGGATCCAATCTTCCCAACAAAGACTTAATCATTGGTTGGGACATCATGACTCAAATTTCTCAGCTTCGAATCATTCCTGGAAAAGGTCTTGGGTATAAAGACCAATTCTCTGAGTTTGTCAATATTCAGAGACTATTTTCTATTCAAATGAGTTTATTAGATCAAATCATGCAAAAATTGTTGGAATCTTGTTCAGAATCCCATTCTAAATTCACTCATAAATGTTCTCATCCTCTATGGGAAAATCCAGAGTTTTAACCAAGGCCCACATTTATTCTAAATTTGACATCAAAGCCGGATTTTGGCAATTGGGCATCCATCCTGAAGACAGATCCAAAATAGGATACTATATCCCTAACTAGCACTTCCAGTGGAAAGTTCTTCCTTTTGGTTTAAAGGTAGCACCATCCCTTTTCCAAAAGGCCATGTGTTGTATTTTCTAACCAATCTTGTCAAGTGAAGCTGTATACATTGATGACATTCTGCTCTATAGTCTTGATGAGCAGTCACATTGTCGACTTCTTGAGCAGTTCGCAGAAATAGTGAATAAGTATGGTATTATGCTTTCCCAGAAGAAAATGAATATTGCCCAGACAAAAATTGAATTTCTTGGTATGCACCTCAACAAAGGTACATACTACCCAGGGCCACATACCGCTCAAGAATTATTGAAGTTTCCTGAGGATAACTTCACGATAAAACAAGTTCAGCAATTTCTTGGGATAATCAATTATCTTAGGGATTTTGTCCCAAACATTGCAAAGCTCTTAATTCCTTTGTAATCCATGCTAAAGAAGAATCTCCCACCTTGAGGAAAACCTCAGACTAAAGCAATTGCTGAGCTCAAGGAGATTATGCAAAATCTCCCACCATTGCAAATACCATCAATCAGAAAGAGAATCCTTCAATCTGACGCTAGTGATGAATACTAGGCAGCCATCCTGTTTGAAGAAATTGATGATAAGAGACATCTTTGTACTCACAAAAGCGGAAAGTTTTCTCAAGCTGAAATGCATTACCATTCCACTTTAAAAGAAATTCTAGCAGTGAAAAATGAAATAAAAAAGTTTGAATTCCATCTCATCGGCCATCACTTCCTGGTAGAATTAGATATGGCATCTTTCCCTCAGATGACCAAGTTTAAACAAAAGCATATTCCAAACTCCCAACTGCTTCGATGGGCTGAATGGTTTTCAAAATATTATTTTGAAACCAAACATATTCCCGGGCAAAAGAATGTGCTTGCGGCTTCTTGTCAAGACAAAAAGCACCAGCCGAAATCAACATGTACATCAAGAGGCATGCTTTTCACATTCTCAATCATAGAGTAAAATACAAGATTGAGAAGATCAAAGATTTACCAAGCTAGAAATATCCCCAGAAGATTGTAGAACAAATCCAGAATGACAGCCTCACTGAAAACATGGAAAATCTCATGTGGCAATGCCACACGGATCTATTCAAATTCAATGGATGTTCAATTCTTTATCCTTTTGGAGTAAATTTGAATTATCCATTCATTCATCCCCTTATCTGGAAGGAAGATGATTTCCCAAATCAACTCAAGACGTTATTACCGTACTTAACCAACAAGTACTTAATAGCTATTGAAATTCCAACCAGAAGATTCATTGTCAACCTTACCAGGATATTCTTACTCGGAAGAAATGTTGAGAAAGAAAGTGACAAGAATCTCTTAGACTTTCTTAATTGGTTCTATCATCCTACTCACTAGAAACGTCTCTTGGAAAAAGAATTGAGAACCATGACCCCAAATCCTGAAGTCCATGGCATTTTTTCATAAACAATGACAACATCATCGATGCTCCACAAGATATAGGAACCACATCCTATAGACCTCACCTAAACAGTCGAGAAGCTCAGATTCACAAATCTTATCCAAGATCTATTAGATATTGTGGAGACCAATACCGAGAACTCTAGAGAATCTTGTGCCAAGAGAATAAGACCATTCTTGAAGATGTATGGAACAATGTACCCACTACGTGGGATCATTATGACCTAGCACCAGAGGCTAAGGAAGCACTCATGCAATGTAGACAAGCTGTATCATCCCAAGATCATGAAATGACAAGTGCAGATACTGTTGTCCAAGCTACTCAGGACCCCTATGCACATTGGGGAGGTCCTCTTTCCCAAGATCCCTATGATCTAGGACCTTCGTCCTTATCCCAAAACATGGATACATCCTTCTATACACAACCATCCAATTGGCCTCAGCCAAGCATTCCTGCCAACACAACAAGTGACAACACAAATTAGGCCGAAGAAGAAGCATCCCACTAGGCTCATGAAGAAGCCTCTGCATCCTCATCTCGCCAGCTCAACCAGATTTTATCACCTGAAGACCTTGAAGCCCTTGAGCAAAAATATGATGCACATTGCTTAGCAACAGTGTACAGCTCGGATGACTCCGACTATGACTACAATGCTCGTGACGGACGAGACCACTGAGTCTGTACAATTTCATTGTAGTAAATCACTTTTACTGTAGCAATAGGCTAGGGAAAGTACTGTTCACAGTACAGTCACTGTTCATAATGTGCGAATAATTCTCTCTCGGAAGTTTCCGATGCCTTTATTTGTATCTGGACCCATGAGCATGGTCCTTGTGAGTGTCTTTGTGACCTCTTATCATCTATAAAAGTCGAGGAGGGTGTCATGTGTTGGGTAGAGTCCCCTGAAGAAAAATATGTGTTTTGTGGAAAACCTCTCTATGGCTTTCTAAACTCCTCTTCTTCTCCAACCTGGTAGGATCCTCCAAGAAATGCAGCTTGGGTAGATTAGAAACGTTTCCATCCTAGCATCTCGAAGTGTCTCTAGGCTCTGAACTAAAGGGCTTGGTGATTTTCTACTAAAGGTTGTCCCTGAAGGGCTTGAACAGGTTGTTCGCCCACTGTGGGAAGGCATACCTGCAGAAAATTGACTTGGTCCTCCCTGGTTCAAAGTCTAGGTCCATTCATGGTAACATATAATGATATGATCACAAATTGATCTTTGGATCTTTTGATATATACATAATGGTCTTCATTAATAATTGTAAAATCATATGTCATTGTGGCATATATCATTGTGGCATATATCATTGTCTCGATAACTGATTAATGGCATATATTGATCTCAAAAGTTGACATACATTTTATTCTTAGCTTTTCAAAATGAAATTAACGGTTATTCCACATAAACTTCTTTTAATTTTCCATTGAGAAAATCAGTTTTTACATCCATTTGATGTAACTCAAAATCCACACTAGCTACTATTGTCAAAATAAAACAAATTGAGGAAAATCTCACTACGAGGGGAAAATATTTTCTCATAATCAATTCTTTCATGTTGATTGTACCCATTCACCACAAGACAAGCCTTATGTCTTTCTATTGAGCCATCACCTTTACGCTTTATTTTGAGAACTCATTTGTTCTAAATGGTTTTGCGTCCTTTTGGAAGATCAACCAATTTCTAAATATGGTTTGACTTCATTAACTCCATTTCTTATTCAATTGCATGCATCAATTTTTCCTTATTATGACAATT
The DNA here is from genome assembly GCA_019915205.1 of Eucalyptus rudis. Lineage (NCBI taxonomy): Eukaryota > Viridiplantae > Streptophyta > Magnoliopsida > Myrtales > Myrtaceae > Eucalyptus > Eucalyptus rudis. The sequence goes on from JAHMTN010000001.1 coordinate 156,462, forward strand.
TAGATCCTCTTTTATGTTATTTGGCTCGTCTTCATCTTGTTGAGCAACCATAAAAGTTTCCTCTTCAATGTCCAAATGTTTATAGGGAATACTTTTGCCACTTGTTCGTCGTACAAAATATTATCCACTTTGCACATTATTCTTTATTATGCTCTCACTTGAATTAGATAATAACAATATCGTCTTATCGAGTGGTTGTAATTGAGATTGAGTCAAATTTAATTTCTCATTTATCATATTACTTCCACCTGGACGATCTCTATTTAATTCATTATCTCGATCTAAGGTTTCAATTAGGGAGTAGTCCTCACCTATTTCACAATTCTTAGGAAATTCATTCTTTAAGAATGTTAAATCTCATTATCCAAATTCAATTATATTCTCACTTTCCTACTCACATATAAATACATACTATTTCAAGTGTTCTGAGTATCTTATGAAAATACTATTCTTGTTCTTGGAACCCAATTTCCCATACTTGTGAGATGGCTCATGAGCATAAGTGACATAACTCATATGGAGTAGAAGTAATTGATTTGGAAGACATACGGTTAAGTATATAGGTAGAACTTGATAAAATATCACTCCAAAATGTGGTAGGTAAGTTAATATGAACCATCATTGACCTAATCATATCCAGTAGAGTTTTGTTTCCCTTTTCCACAACACCATTTTGTTCAGGGGTATAGGAAATAAACAATTGTTTTTCTATTCCTTTTTCATTGCATAAATTCCTACACTCTTTAAATAGATATTATCAACCTCAATCAGATCTCAATACTTTATTTTCTTATCTAATTGATTTTTTACCAAGCTCATAAACTTGTTGAAAAAACTCAATACTTCAAATTTAAGAGAAATCAAATAGACATATTCGAATTGAGTAAAATCATCTATAAACATGATGAAATAAACAGTCACATGCTTTTCTCTCATATTTATTGGACCATAGATGTCAGAATAGATTAATTGCAAATGAAATTCAAATTTATTTTATTTACTTTTTTCAAATGGTTTCCTTGTTGTTTTCCCTACTAGCCAATGTGCATATATGGACTAATCAATTATTTCAATGTTACCCGACAGGTTCTTTTCGGCTAATCTATTCCTACGTTGTTAGCCAACATAACCAAATCTAGCATACCGCATATTCACATCATTATCATATGAATTAGAAGACGTGAAGAGGGAATAATAAACATTGATATTACCATAGTTAACATCCAATGTAATAAAACCATTCAAAAAATAATTACAACCATAGTAGTTTGTATCCAAATACAAATCCATACAATTATTATGAAAGTTTAAACTGAAACCAATAATCAACATTAACATAAACACTAAATTCCGACGAATTCTTGGAGCATATAATACATAATGTACGAACCAAGTACGTCCACCATGCATATTTAATTGTTAGGTACTAATTCCTTTTACTTCAACTTTAGAGTTGTTTCCTATATAGATTCATTTTGTTCCGATCAGTACTCGTTGAAATTTCAAAAGGATTTTCTATCATTCGTTATATGACCTATTGCTTCTAAATCTATAGTCCACAAAGGATTAGATTTAGTTAATATTACATAATTTGATACATAATTTGATACATAAGCAAAGTTCTTAAGAATACAATAAGTATTTACCTTATTTGGCTAACAACAATCACAAGCATAGTAACTCTTATGACCATAGTTGTAACACTTTACCGTTGAAATTCTCTTCACTCAATGATGTTTTCCTCTCTTATGTTAATCAACTCTTAGTTTCTTGCTTGAATAACTTGATTTCTTGTATTTTCACATTTTGAACGAATCAATGCGTTTACGCTTAGAGCTTGAAGCTCATTCTAAGCTAAAACCAACACAACAAATATTTAATTCCCATTCAAACGCCATAGGGCAGTTCTCTACTAGCTCAAGGTGATGTATAGCAGCCTCAAGTTCTTCCACTACTTAGTTAAGAGCTTTTAGTGCTTATTATTTTTCTAACATATATTGAATTTTTATATTCAATATCTCATAATTCTCACCGTTCAATTTCTCTCATTTGTTCAACTCAACTATTATGCTCTTAGTTGCCGAAGTCATTGGTTTTGAACATATTAGATATACATGCACGAATTATTAATACCTATCATTTATGCATCTATTTTGCATGAACTAATCATATTAATGAATAATTTTAAATAAGGTTTTAGAATCAAAAGGTCACTATTGTTTCCAATCATTATCCAAAAATCCTGACTCGAAATTATTATTAATATAATCATTTATGCAAAAATAACTTCACCAAAGTCACTAAAACTTTCTTGAACTTCCCACAAATAATTGTACATTAACATAATATTTTGCAATAGTAGATAATATTGAATTTTAATTAACTAAGTATGTCATTTACATGAAATAATATATTCAAAGGAAACATATCAACATCAATATAGAAAGAAATATTTACACCCAAAATATCTCAAACCATTGAAGAAAAACAATAAATAAATTCAAAGATGCTTATATATCTCATAAACTGGGAAAGTTTCTTCTAATCTCTTAGTAAATTGCTTTGAGAATTCTAAAAGCACATTGGGCAATCATTGAAAGACCTTCGGAGAGCCTTATGGTTCCTCCAAGGCACATTCATTCTATGCCAAGTGACACTAAACTTGACGGTTGAAGTCTTTGTGCCTCAATTCTATAGTTATCTCTCACAAAAGCCACTACAAGCTTTTTATAATCTAAAACCACGTTGACCTCCCATGGGCGATCTAACACTAGTTACCATTATGATGGAAGAATGTTCATTAGAGCTGGCACCTTTTGAAAATTTAGCATAAGATAATTATTTCATATGATCCATTGTATTATCTAGTTGACCCTGATCATGTGTCACACTACATCACTATCATTCCACCGATAATTAGCTAGTTTTGTTTTTAGCCCTTTAAGTCTCACTTTTTGTTCGTCTGCTCTCAGGAATATAGGCGTGCATATAGAACACATCATTGTTCCTACAACAAATGCAGAACAAAAGTGATTACATAAAATCCACAACAAAATTGAAAAACGCATTTTCCATTTTTTCTTTTGGGAAACAGTCAATGGTCAACATCGATCAACAGTCAATGCCAGTCAACGGTTGGTCAATGGTAGGTCAATGATCAATGTTGGTCAATGGATGACCGGGTTGGGTTAACGGGTCAGCTAGGTCTATGAGGGGCAAAATAGTAATATTGATTAAAAAAATAAGGGCATAATTGTAAAAACAAATAGACAAGGGCAAAATGGTAATAATGTAAAGAAAACAGGGGCAAAAGAGTAAACTTATGCAATACGCATACCGTGCATGCACTGGCGGTTGCCATGTGCATGAGAATGTGCGTGCAATTACTGCGCATGTGCAATGCATGTGCATGTGGTTTACCATGCGCACATGCTGCACACATGTTGATGACTCTTCTCCTTTGGGCCGTGCTTGAGGGCGCATTCGGAGGCCCCCGATGGCAAGCCATCTATCGTTTTTCTCGTCTCGACAAAAACTATGACCTTGCACTTTCAAAATTAAGTTTTGACTCACAAAAAATCAAAAGGGAGGGGTGAATAGTATGCTAGTGTCGGGATTTCCATCTCCAAACGTCAGACGGTGACGTTTCTCAAAATTTCAATAAAAAAACAAATTATAATTGTCAATAATGATTGGAAAACATGAACAACATTGCTCTAATACCAATGTTGAAAATGGGTTTTTGAAAAAAGAATCGATACTTGAACGATTGAATACCGAAAACAAACGTGGAAACATGCCTAGAAACATGTAACACCAATCAAAAGGCATATCACGAAAACAAACATATCTTATTTACCACAGATTAAGTACTTGTTGCAGTCTCAGAGGAATTGATTGAAGCCTTGGAGTTCCGATCTTCAAGAAGGAGTACACTGTTATTTCAAGGGAATGAATGAACGTATTGTTTTTATTCTATTCTTAACATTTCTCATTTTTCATATTTATACAATAGTTATTTTCACTTAAAAAATAAGTATCCCTTCCTCTTATGAGCCCTTCTCTTATGAGCCAAGTTTGGCTCAACATGCTGTCGAAGATAGCTATTCTACATGGTGGCTTGCATCGCATTATCAATGTTTTCCCAGACAAGTGGCGATGATGGGGCGTACGTGAGCACCACATCAGAAAAAGAAAAACTAAAAAAGCCAAACAAACTAATAGAAATTCCAGTTCCAACAAACCTCGAATCTCAACTAGCCTATTCAAGCGTGGTAGACTCTTCAAGAGAGACGACAGGGTATGTTCTCAAGGAATTCAAATCCAATTCTTTTCAGTCCCCTCAAATGTATTAGTTCTGGAGAGACAGGTAAGCTTTGACATTGGACGTCCAAGGACACAGTTCTGCCAAATTCATTATGTTTCAAAAGTTTGGCAGTGGACTAATGCTTCTGAGTTTCATGAACTTCGAGAACCAAAGAGTTTTTCGAGATTGAAAAGTAGCAATATTTCTTAAGCCAAAGTGGCAAGAATGACAAAGTACATGGAAGCTGTTAGATATTGGTCAAGGGAAATGTCAGATCTGTCCATAAAATCTAAATTAACCATTTTCATGAGGCCATGAACAAACCGGATGTAGATGCATCAAAACAAAGACGGATTGAAAAAGCTTGGGGTGGCTGTCAAATTCCATTGCATCCAGAAAAAAGTTTATGGACATGGGAGAGAGAATAGATCATCGTGGGGAATCCATAGACAACTTCGATGAGTGTTATGCCCAAAAATCCTCGAACAGTTTGAATAGTCACCTAATTTCACCAAAAATTTCAACCTTCAGACTCATTTTCTGGCACCTAACCCCTCAATCATTTATAGCAGTCCAATAGCATTGGGTAACAACATTCTTATGGATGAAAAGTCCATTCTGGTTAGTTTAAGTTCTTTTTAGATTTCCAATTAAATCAGGTAGATCAACTATGTTTAACAGTTGACAGTCCAACTCTACCAGCGATTATGGAAGCTCCTTTTCTATTATTGTCCAGCAACCTTGTGCACACTGACGTATAAGCTTAACCCTCTAGTAAAACATGGGACTTCACTGATGTACTCGTCATTCACCTTGTAAATAATGCACCTAAGCATTAGCATCGCAAACCAATTTCATTACGAAATGAAATATCTAGATCCTCCAAACAATAGAATAAGAATGGAGTGGGGCAGAATTTCATTACATTAATAGCAAACACATTCACCTTTTCTTTGACAACCGACCAAAAGAAGGCTTCAAGAGTCAGCATCTAACAATTTCCTTGCCTTATAAATCTCTTCAGTAACCAATTGAAGTACTTCTTCGTAGCTGCAGCAGTGCATAATTGAAGGACAGCTCATTTTAGTTGGATAGACAGAAATCTAAAGGATATCAAAATGATGAATAAGAACGCCATAAATACTATAACTTTCATATGATGTTTACTTGAGTACCATAACTTTTTAAAAAAACTTGAGTGCCATAACTTTCCATGAATCATTTAAGTGTTTTTTTTTTTTTTTAAACGTTCACACAAGTGCCGAAAATTCAACGTGACATAGCATTTATGGTGAACATTTTAAAAAAGTTACGGCATTTGAGTGATCAGTTAAAAAGTTATATGGCACTCGAGTAATCATTTCGAAAGTTATAATACTTGTGGTGTTCTTCTCCTTAAAGTGATAATCTAATTATTGATTTGATTTATTAGACAACAAAACAATAGAAAAAAATTTGTGCAGCTGTACTAGTATGCAATTTTGTTCAGTTGGACCATAGAGTTCCTCTAGATATTACAAATTAGAAGGATCTGCTTCTCATTCTATAGGATTGAATTTGCTTGAGTGGACAACTCTGCATGCGAAAGAGTTACATTGCAGTAACTTGGAAATTCCCTGTGTCAGGAAAGTTCAATTGAATGACTTATTTAGCTCATGATTTAGTGGCGAAATAGCAAAATTACCTGTTATTTCTCAAGATGAACCCACTCATTGCTGCGACCTCAATTAGGGCCTCTTTCCATGCCTTCACTTCACTGTGGTCGAAGTTCGTCTGGTGCTTGTCTAGGTCACTTTTATATAAATCAGTTTTGAGTTTAACATCATCAATCTCCACGTCGTAGAACATGGGGAGGATTCTTCTTTTCCCCTTTGATTCTCTTGTGCATTTTACCATGTGGGTAAGTTTGCGAAGACACCAATAACTGGAAACGTAGTTTCTAGAGAAGATGGGTATATAGATATTGGAGTTAGTGAGTGCTTGTAGAATCTCTTCTCCAATACTTTCATTGGACTTTGAATCATTGTCATCACTTTGAACAGAAATTCGATCTTGTAACATCCAATAGTGAAGGAAACTAACAATGCCGAAACGAATGTCTCGTCCCCTAAAACTCAGGAACACATCATACATAGGTAACCTATGGGAAAGCCAAGTTGATCTTGAGACATCCAATAATCTTTCCAGTGTAGTGCGGCCATGACTATCCAACACCCAACTTTCTAAGCCTTCGATGCCTTCAATGGCTCTTAAATTTGGACAAGCTTCTAGCTCCAGATGTTGCAGCTTACCCAACTTGGATAAGTTGGGTAACTGTCCTATAAGATCACAGCTGGAAAGAAGGAGATACTGCAAAGATTCCAGTTCCGACAAACCTTGAATCTCAACTAACCTATTCAAGCCCTTCAGTTCCAAGCGCTCCAGACTCCTTAAGAGTGATAGACCAGGTATTTTCTCAAGGGATTTACATCTACGTATGAACAGTTCCCTCAAATGTGTTAGGCCTGGATTGATAGGTAGGTGTGATATTGCACAGTCAATTACATGCAGAACTGTCAAATTTATTAAGTTGGAAAAATGTGGCAGTGGACTGATACCCCTGAGTTTCAAGGCCGACAAACGAGATGGAAGCTGATAGGACGGTTGCTCTCTCAGCATAGCTGCTTCAACTTTTGAATGATAGTCTTGCCAAGTAGAGCGAGGTATATTTGTTGAATTGCTGAATCTTTGTAATTCTAGATGTTCTAAATCGGTGATGCTTGAGGGGTGAGGGACAAGAGAGAAGTCTAGAGCTTGAACCGCAAGGAATTTCAAACTTGATGGAAGAGCAGGCACTTGTTGAAGCTCAATCGAACCCACTTCGAGTTTTTGGAGATGGAGGCGACTAATCTCTGGAGGCAATCTAGAAACACTAGTAAATGCTAAGTTCAACGTTGTCAAATGGAATAGCTTCCCAATTTCCTCCAAATTTTTATCTGTCAAATCCCAAGATCTATCGGCATTTATACTTTCAAGCATCTCCAGCCCTCCAATAGTACGAGGAAACTCCTTTATCTTCGTTCCACGTAATATCAGCACCCGTAGTTTCTTTAAGTTTCCGATAGAATCAGGTAGTTCAACTATGCCTAACGTTGATATTTGCAACTCTACCAACATTTTTAACTCCCCAATTGAGCTTGGAAGTTCCTTTATCCCCACACACCCATGTAAAGATAAGTGCATAAGATTCACCATCCCTCCAATTGAGTCTGGAAGTTGGCAGATTTTAGGGTGCTCGTTTAAATCAAAACTCGACAAAGATTTCAAATTACCAATTCTCTCTGGAAGCTTCATGAGTTGAAAATTTTGGGGCATGACAATTTGCTTCAAAGATTGTAGAGAACAGACTTCTTCAGGCAACTCCGCAAGAGAACTACACCCTTTGATATTCAAAGTCTCCAAGAGTTGAAGCTTAGAAATGGAGGGGTGAATTGTGAATAAGTTAGAACACCGAGCTAGTACTAATGTCTCCAAAGATGTGAAATTAGAAAAGTTGGGTGTCCTCCGCAACTTTGTGCAATCCGTTAAATCTAGAACTTTTAATCTTTTTGTCATCTGCAAAAAAAATGAAAATACGGAATTGAAAAGAATGAAACACATCAATCATCCAAGATTCTTTATGTAAGTAATTATTCTCATTCTTATCGGTGAAATGGTAAATTGTAGTGAAATTCATAACCTACTAGAGATATATTGTGTTAAACCAGTTTATTCGTAAAAATATCAATGGCAACCATTACTACTATAAAGTATATAAGCAATCAATCCATACTCTACAACTGGAAAACCTGCTCATTTGTGAAATGTCAAAAGGCTGTTTATGATATACTAGGGCAAGCTTGGTAAATCGATTACTTCGTTAGTCTTTTACTGACTTATAAGAGTTGGTACTTGAAAAATTGAAATAAATTTAATAATCTACTTGAATTCACAGTAAAAGAATAGGTTTTTTGTTCATAAGTTACAGCCGGGAACCAATACTACTAGTAAAATATGTAAGCAATTGTAGTTTACTAGCTGAAAAACGTGCTCGTTTGTCAAAGCTTTCGTAGTTTACAAGGCTATTTCAAACTTATATGTTAATTATTTAATTTGTATGTTAATGAAAAATAAAACTTGGTACTAAGTAAAATCAAAGCGACGGTCATAATCAACTAACTATTTGCCATTGTAAATAATATTTTGTTTGCAAGTTAGAATAGTTAAACGACACTATTAGTAAAGTATCTATGCGATCCGTTATCTACTAATTAATGAAGGGGATCACTTGTAATATTAAAAAACAATTGGCAATTCACTATTAGGTTTGATAATGGTAAAACTGTTATTTTGTTGATAATTAATCGAACTAAAAAGTTGCCAATCAATTCTTACCTATCAATGATATTTCAAATCTGCCATCTATCATTCGAGTTTACAACGCGCGAACAAGTTTTTGTTTCGACAATGATTTTATGGAAATTTGCTTGTAAATAGACCTTGAAGTTTGAATCTTTCCATGGTTTTGAAAACGTTATTCGTAGCACTTCTATATGAACCTCATTCGCATATCTTCTCAACATAGAGTCGCAATTAAGTTACAAAAAAGAGAAAAAAAAAAAAAGATATTGTAAAGCGCCATGAAAAAAACTTAGATGTTGCAATACTGGGTGTCACGCCCCGATCCTCGGGCACGCACACATCCTTCTACCTTGGTCGATTTTATAATGCGATATCCCAGGACAATATATCGCCGACCCTTTCATTTATTAACACATGCGGAAGCAATTAAAATCCCCAGACAATAAAACGATGGGATAGAAAAGCAGGGCCATATTTTTCATATTGAAATTTATAACCACACTTTTATACAAAACACAAACCATAACCCTTCACAACTTTTTATTCTAAACTCTATTCACATCAAAATAGAGATCTCAAAAGAAGACAGAAACTTAGATAAACTAGGCCGTACTCAAGGCCTCTCTCAGAATTGTCTTCTTCTTCCAAAAATCCTTTTCTTCAGATCTCACCTCCGAGTTCTCCTTCTCGGATTCCTCCTCATCAGCTCTTCAGCGGGGTCCTGAAATGATTTCCCCAAACTGGGATGAGACTACGTCTCAGCGAGTTCTACCCCACTAAGCCCGATTAGTAAACTATTATACTAAAGGCTGCCTAAACACGCACAGGGTAGAGGACTTACCTTGGCCTCTGATCCCACCTGCAAGTCAGTACAATTCACAACAAACAGCCATTCGCTTCCAACAAATCGAACTAGTCGATTACATGTCATATAATTCAATCCCCACTCTGGGATATTTAAAAACTAGGCCACGTGTATTCTCCAGGACGACCTTCCAAGTCTCCGAGTCACGTGCCTCAAACCTCGGATCCACGTGCATTCTCTAAGGCGACCTCTTCGCCAAGGTGGTACATCAAGCCACCGAGCCACGTGTCCTTTTTACGATGTCTGGGCCCACGTGCATTCTCTAAGGTGCTATCTCACCAAGGTGATGCATCAATTCACCGAGCCACGTGCCCTTTTAGATGCCATTCCGGAATGCTGGACTCACGTGCATTCTCTAAGGTACTCGCTTACCAAAGTGACGCATCAGATCACCGAGCCACGTGTCCTTTTAGATGCCAAATCCTGTCACCGAGCCACGTGCATTCTCCAGGACGACATACCGAGTCTCCGAGCCACATGCATTCTCTCAGGCGACCTTTTCGCCAAGGTGACATATTCAACCACTGAACTCACATGCATTTTCCAGGTGACATTCTAATTCACCGAGCCACGTGTCCTCTTTGCAGTGGTTACCAGTTCACTTTCAATATCGACAACCAATGCCCAACGATTTCTCAGTCAAATAATTAAATCAAGTCAACAAAGCATTATAAATGCTTAATAACATACTTGGCCATTTACCGATCAACAATTCAATCACAATCAATTCCAATCAACTTAGGGTAAATCCCTAAAATATCACAATTTATTCAATTCCATACAACGTAGAGCTCAGATAAATAAACGAACTGCGCCACGACGATCAGCACGAGATTTCGGTCGTCGGCCATCAACCTCTTAATTTCTGAAAAATAATTAATTAAATAATTAATTTTGAAAATTAAATAATTATTATTAAAAAATTCAATTTAGCTCAAAATAAAGCCCGATCACATAAACGGACTTCACCACGGTCATCAGCACGATATTCCGGTTCCGAACCCTCTCCCTTGAATTTTTGGAAAATAAATAATTATTTAATTTAATTCCGAAAATTAATATTTAAATACTAAAAAATCCACTTAGGCCCGAAAAGCCTAATTGGAGCCCGCTAAGGGTCGGGAAAATTCCCGAAGCACTTCCAATAATTAGTAGACCACGTCTACTTGCTAATTACACAATCAATTTATCTAAATCACATCACAATTGACTAATAATTGCTAATTTATTCTAATCTAACAACCTAAACATAATTAATTAAATCTAAACCAGCTTAAAGCATAATTAGCCACTAATCCTAGATTAGTGAGATTACTCACCAAATCGCGCGCAAATCGGATCAATCCGACGGCGGCGACGCGAGGAACGATTGTTCCCAAAGCGACTCGCGGATCCGGGGCCGGGAAACGGCCCAAAAGCGGGCCCGAAGTGGCTGAAACCCACTTCGTGGGTCTGCTGGTCGCGGCTGAACGGAGCAGCTCCGGCGGCTAGGGCGGCAGGGGAAGGCCGGCGGAGGGCGAGGGGGACGAGGGGGAGGTCCGGCGGGGCTGGCGGTGGCCCACGGTGGCCGGAGGCGGGCTGGACGATGCTGGAACAGGGGCTGGTCGCGGCTGGATCGCGTGGCCTGGGCGTGTGCGGACGGCGGAGGGCGCGCGGGCGCGGGCGGCGGTGCGGCGGTGCGGCGGCGGGACGAGCGGCAACCGGTTCTCGGCGAGTTGCAGCTCCTGGTTCGCTCGGCGTGAAGAAAAGAAGAAGAAGATAGGAGCTGGTTCTGTCGTGAGGGGGAAGGAAGAAGAAAGGGGAGAGAGAAGAGAGGAGAGAGAGAGAGAGAGAGAGAAAATGAGCGGTGGAGAATTGCACGAGGGGAAGGGGAAAAGAAAAAGGGGAGAGGAGAGAGAAAGAAAAAGAGAAAAAGGAGAGGAAAAGAAAAGGGAGAAAGAAAAAAAGGAAAGGAAGAGAAAAAGAAAAACAAAAATGCATAATGCCTTTATGCAATTTTCCTTTTCTCTTTCTATTTTCACTTGGGCTTCAAATTTTCTTCCGATAATTTCTTTATTGAAATTTCGGACTCGTCAATAAATTGACGAGCGATGAGACAGGATCCTAAGAATAAGAATTATGACGCGTTTAAAATTCGATTCCCGAAATCGAGTTCAATTTCGTGGTTAAAAATCGATCAGACGTGATTTTAGCTCAATCCAACCAATTAGGTAGCTTTTAGGGATTTTACAGCTGATACATCCCTTAACGGCTTTACCTAATAGGTTAGTTAACTCGTGAGTGATCAGCTCAGAGAAAAAGGCTATAGGCACGCCGACGAAATGCCCATTTCACTTTATCGAAACGGGGTCGAATTTCAGGACGTCACACTGGGTGGTGATCAAGTGTTGAAATTGTCGTAGAAAAAGAGATGTATCGTGCAAGGCTGAACCAAAGGAACACCAATGCCAGCTCTTCCCTTCTTAAGAAAAGGTGAAGGCCGTCTAATTTTCAACTAAAGGTCTTTAGACCAGAGGCGATAGTGGATGCTTGGATAGTAACATGGATTGATGAGCACAGGTGCTGATTTGTGCTAGTACGGATTGTACGATATCATATTTATCCGTGGCTCGATTACTAAGGCAGTCTGTAGTGAATGGAGGAAATATAGAACAACAATGGTACTCTGCTTGTGATATAATTTACTGGGATGATGTGCTGATGCCATGTTATTGTATAGCTTCCTCTTCTTTCTTTTCAAATGTGTTTACTTGGTTGAAGTCGATTTTAGATGTTAGACTAACATAAAAAAATTTAGATTAGGGGAGCACACCACTGATGTGCACGATTCATTGAATGATCCATAAAGATTGAATAAAGATGAATAGAGTAAGGCATATCATACCTGGATATGGCTCCACCCATCCCAATCGTCTTTGATATCGCTCCTTGAAAGGTCTAGCACAACCAAATTAGTGAAATGAAAACTCCCCTCATAAAATTCCATTTGTGTAATTTCCCAAGAAAACCATCTTAGCTCCAAAAGAAGATTCTCAAAGTTGCCAAAGAAATTAATGCCTTTTGCTCGAAGGAATCGTAGATTTGGTAGAGCGGCTAATTCTTCACATGCAATGCTGCGGCTGCAGCCATCGAAAGTCAGGCTTAATGCTACCACGTCTTCATTCCTCTGCATATGGCAGACACAATATTGAGCATGCAGCATATGGTACAGAGCCAGAAAAGAGAGGACCTAGAAGCTCGGTCAAACAGTTTCGCCAATAGTTGAGCTTGCCACATAAACTTTCCAGAACAATGGCACTCTTGTTCCCAACAAGTAGTTGTTTCCTCCTCTTCTACATAATCTAGTTTTCGAGTCTAAATGTATCATATTTTCCAGTTTCTACTTTTCGGAAAATATAATTTGCATATTAATTCAACCTCTTATTAGATTGTTCTAAATAATCGGGGTTGAAAATAATTTTAAAATTCTCGATTAAGCAAGTCTTTTCATTTTACTTGGATCACACGTAAACTGTATAAACTAGATACAAGAAAATAAAGCCAACTGTCAGGCAATCTCTTTTAGCTCTCTTCAAACTTTGAGACATTTGACCAAAAGGTTTGACAGAGAGATGCAACCCCCGCAAGACAAAGCGACGTTAAACAAAGTTATCTATCGAATGCATATTTAACGAAATTGCTGCTTTAAATGGGAAAGAAAATTTCGAAGAATTTCTTGCACCAAATGTTTTCAAACATGTGCAGTTCTATCTACCTTTTTTCCCTCCAATAGTTTCAGGGCATCCTCATGGATCCACACCCTACAAAACTTGCAAGGATATACTTGACGAACAATGTACCTTCCAAAGTCTCGAACTTGGTCATGCATCCAAAACCTATTATCATCTCTAATTTTGATCAAGGACCTTTGAGAGAGAATCCTCATTGCAATGCTAGGAAAGTATCCACAATCCTTCCACATGATAACCGGATATGTTTTGTCAGTATTAATGAAAAAGCAGGCTATATCCAAAAATACTTCTTGGTGCTTATCCTCCAATCGTTCATAACTTAGCATTAATGTATCTCGGACATCCTCAAAAGGACCTTCCTTTAACTTCTTCAGCATCTCGTCCCATATTTCTCTTTTATCCAAATGCCCCAAATCTTTGCCCCAATCAAAAAGATTGGACCCTATCACCACGATGGCTAAAGGAAGCATGCCCACTGTAATAACAATTTCTCTTGAACAAGCAACATATTCTTCCACAACAGAATTACTTCTAAATGCATGCTTATAAAATAGATGACGTGCTAAATCAAATCTCATTCCATGAACTTCATAACACAAAATTTCTTTAGGTTGGTTGAGGATCTCATTACTGGATGAGCCCACTTGAGTCATTAGAATGCTTTTGTCCCTAGTTGTGATAATGATTCTGCTACCAGAACAAAACCAATCAAATTTTCCAACTGCCAGTTTTTCAAGTTGCTCTTTCTTGTCTATATCATCAAGAACTATGAGTAATTCTTTATTACTTAATGCTTTTTTGATCATCTTGATCCCACCATCAACATCTTTAATTTGGTTAGCGATCCCATGACCGGCCAAATCTATTAAGAGCTTTTTCTGCAACTCTAAAAGACCACCATGAGATTGGGATGATGCTCGAACATCTTCAAGGAAACTACAACGTTCAAAGTGAGAAGATAGTTTGTTGAACATGACTTTGGCAAGAGTTGTTTTTCCAACACCACCCATGCCATGGATACCAATAAAACGTACACCACCAGAGCCCACATCCAACAATTTCATTATGGCTTCCATCTGATCATTATCTTCAACCAAATTATCAGTCACAATCACACGTCTTGTATTGAGGTTACGGCAAACCACCTCAACAATCGATTCAATTTGTTCTCCTTGGCTAGCAAAGCATGAAAATTTCATTTCAGTCAAAGACATGATAGACTCCGGAACTCCAGGGAACATGTGAATACATAACTCAGCTATTTCAACAACTTAAACAAATGAAAATCAATCATTATAATTAGTTGAGCTGGAAATTTTTGGGTACAGGTTGGGTTTTACAAAGTTTTTTGCGGGTTTGAAAAAAGCACACCTTCACCCACGCCTCATTTTCCTTTTGTAGGGTTCTCTGGCACAGTTTTAGTCTAGACTCCCTTACCTTCTAATGTAATGCCACATTGATATAAGTATGAAAATTTTGGGACACAAAGCTTCTTCCAAAGAAAAAGTGCAGGAAAATTTCCCTCTGCAAGAGTCTTCTTCCACCGCTTCAATCCACTAGGGCCGAACTTCTAGTGCATGGAGACGCTTGTCCGTAGATATTGGTTTTGAGTTACATTACCCCTTCCGTATAAATCTTGAAAATATATATATATATATATATATATATATTCTTTTCACAGTGTGATTTCTTCATATTATGTCAACGATTTCTTTTCATTAAATAATAATTATAATATTTCATAACAGGGAAGTTTAGTAAAATCTTTTGAACGTCCCATTTTTGCATAGATGCATCGCATGTGCACTTTTGTAATGTTAAGATGCACGCTTTTTAGGAAAAATTCTAATCATGTCCTGGTATAATTTTAAAATTGCAATACTCATATTAATTCAACAATTTCACACAAGTTAGTCACTGCACAAGATTTGTGATTACCAGAGGATGTGAAAATTACAGAAAATGGCACTATTTCCACTATACTTATTGGGGTAATACAGTTAAGTAAAATAGTTTTTTTTTTTTTGTCAGTCCTACTCTATTCCTACTCTACACTTACTCTCAGACTTTTGCTCTGCCTCTTGCAGGGCGTGGAAGTCGAAACCCACTCCTGAAACTTACGCGTCCCCACCCCATCCCCCCTAATGAGGTGGGGATTTGAACCCCTCACCTCCCCCTTCCATGTTGGTTAAGTAAAATAGTTGATTAAGTAAAAAGTTGGTCTTACCTGTCGGGTCATGTTGGCTTAACCCGTCATGAATTGGAAAACTGCCTTGTTTGGGTTGGGTTTGACCCGATTTGGTGTGCTTTTAAAAAAAAAAAATCAGCCATTTTCCAATTTCTGTTGTGGGTTCTCAGTTGTTTTACTCTGGCTTTCATTAACTTCTATAGCAAATCTTAAATAAAAATGTCCAAATGCTTTATGTCTGGGAATTTTGAGGGACAAACTTTCATTCAATGAAATGTAAATACTATGCATATTAACCATAAAAAGTTGAGGAAATTTACCCTTTGCCTTTAAGATCCCACCCCTTTATATGCGCAACCTTAACAAGGGCATTTTCCCACTGCTTCAAATTATCGGAGCCATGTTATTACTGATCAAAAACAATAATCTAGAAACAGAAAACCAGAAGCTATAATTTTGAGTGAGGAAGAGAAGCACAGAGAAAACAGAGCACAAACTTGCGTACGTCAGTTTTCTAAGGAAACTGTCAAGTACAAGGCAACTTAAACAAGAACAAAAAACTGCTTACAAACCATACACACGTGCAGCATATAACTGCACCTAAACGTGTTAATTCACATCCTAGAAAATAGCAATAACACTAAATACGTAACTAAATGAACTTGCTGTTTTTTAATAAAAAAACAGAGTAAAACAGAGAGAAAAAAAAAACAGAACAGAAAACAGAGTAAATAAAAAGAAAACAGCAACTGAGACATTATTAATCTAACAAACTCCTCCTTGGATCAGTTGCTGCTGCATACTCCAATTTTCTTTCTTAATACTTCAAATCTTCCAGCTTGAAGTGGTTTTGTGAACATGTCTGCAAGCTGATCTTCAGATCTGCAATAGACCAACTTAACTTCGCCACTTTGTTGCACCTCACGCAGAAAGAAAAATTTGACCTTGAAATGCTTGGTTTTGCCATGAAAAACTGGATTCTGTGATATTGCTAAGGCAGCCTGATTATCCACATTAACTTCAATGCAATTACTAGAATTCAACCACAAATCCTTCATTATCTTCTTCAGTCACAAAGCTTGATTTGCAGTTGCAGTAGCTGCTATAAACTCAGCCTCTGCTGTGGACTGAGCTACAATCTCTTGCTTTTTGGAACACCAGGAGAAACAAGCAGAACCAAGATTGAAACAATACCCAGACGTGCTTTTCATGTCATCCACTGAACCAGCCCAGTCACTATCAGAAAATCCTTGCAAATTAAACTTCTGACCTTTCTTAAACTTCACACCAAAGAACAATGTTCCTTTGAGATATCTCAATACCCTTTTTGCTGCAATCAAATGTAACTGACTAGGACTAGTCATAAACCTGGATAAAACACTCACAGCAAATAGAATATCTGGTTTGGTTGCTGTAAGATACATAAGACACCCAATTAGACTTCTATACATAGAAGCATCTACTGCATCTGTTCCATCATTCTTCTGCAGCTTCTCTTTAGCAGCCATAGGAGTGCTTACACTTCGACAATCTTCCATCTGAAACTTCTTTAGAATTTCCTTCATGTATTTTTTCTGACAAATAAAGATCTCATATGAAGCCTGTTTGACTTCCAGACCCAAAAAATAAGACATCTTTCCCAAGTCTGACATCTCAAAAACTGCAAATAAATCTTGCTTCACCTTCTCTATCAATTCCATATCATTCCCCGTCACTAAAAGATCATCTACATAAAGTGACAGAATTACAACACTGTGATTCACCTTCTTGACATAAAGAGTGAATTCACTTAAGCTTTTTACGAAGCCAAAATCCTGCAAATATCGATCTATCTTCCCATACCAAGCTCTTGGAGCCTGCTTCAGTCCATATAGAGCTTTCTTCAACCTGTATACACTCTCTTCTTGCCCTTTGATACTAAAGCCTTCAGGTTGTTCAACAAAAATCTCCTCCTCAAGCTCTCCATTCAGAAATGCAGACTTGACATCTAACTGAAATATAGGCCACCCCTTCTCTGCTGCAATAGCTAACAGTAGCCTTATTGTATCAAGTCGTGCAACAGGAGCAAATGTTTCAGAATAGTCTACTCCCCATATTTGTGCATAACCTTTCACCACCAGTCTAGCTTTGTGTTTATTAACAGAACCATCAGGATTAAGTTTTGTTCTAAACACCCACTTAACCCCAATCACATTCTTATCAGATGGTCTGTCAACAAGCTCCCATGTGTGGTTTTTCTGGATCATTGCAATCTCCTCCTGCATTGCTGCAATCCACCTTTGATCCTCCTTAGCTTCCACAAAGTTAGATGGTTCGAGCATTGCCACATTGCTTCTTTCATAGATTTCAGCAAGTGACCTTGTGCCCCTCACTGGTAAATCATCAACACTGTCTTCCAATCCACCTATAACTTCATCAACCTCTACATCTGTTGCAGGTTGTTCTTCGAACTGCTGCTTTTCTGCACTCCTTCCTTCCATCCAATTCCACTCATCTTCCTCTAGAAAAACAACATCTCTGCTTACAGTCACCTTCCCTGTCATAGGGTGAAAAATTCTGTAAGCCTTTGATTGGAGACTATACCCAATGAAGATTCCCAGCTCTGCCTTCTTATCCAGCTTGTCCCTCTTGACCTCAGGAACATGAGTGTAACACAAACACCCAAAAACCTTCAAATTTTTCACAGAAGGTTTAACACCATACCAGACTTCAAAAGGTGTTGACCTCTCTAAGGCCTTTGTGGGCAATCTGTTCAACAAGAACACTGCAGTATTAGCTGCTTCAGCCCAGAACTTCTTAGGCAACATCTTCTCCTGCATCATACATCTGGCCATCTCCATAATACTTCTGTTTTTCCTCTCACTAACCCCATTCTGTTGAGGTGAATAGGGAGCAGTGAACTGCTGCACAATTCCTGCTTGCTCACAATTCAACTTAAACTTATGAGCAGTATACTCAGAACCATTATCAGACCTGAGCATTTTAATTTTCTTCCCACTCTGATTCTCAACTAAGGCTTTAAACTTCACAAACACATCAGCAACTTCAGACTTGGCTCGCAGAAAATAAATCCAACTCATCCTAGTCATATCATCAGTGAAGGTAATGAAATACCTGCTACCATTGAGAGAAGACTCAGACATAGGTCCGCATAGATCTGTGTGGACTAATTGCAGCTTTTCACATGCTCTCCAGCCTCCTCCTTTGAAAGGAAATCTAGCTTGCTTGCCAAGAAGACAAGTTCTGCACTGTGGAAATTCCTCCTCCAAACTTGGCAAGTCATCTGCCAAGCTATTTCTCTGCATAAACAACATGCTCTTCCTGTGAACATGCCCAAGTCTTTTATGCCATATCTCTGCATTTTCTTCTTTGCACTTTAAAGCCATTTGTTGCATCTCTTGTGGCTTGAACATGAAACTCTTGTCCTCCATTGGGATTCTTAGCACTTCTTTGCTATCTGCATTATTAATAAGACATTCATTCCCTTCGAACTTCACTTTATAGCCCTTCTCAACTAATTGACCAACACTCAATAGATTATGGTCAATATTTGGCACAAAGAGAACATCACTGATCAGCTTCACTTCCTGATTTCCTTCAATAGCCACTGTACCCTTCCCTTGCACTTCAATATACTGTCCGTTGCCAATTCTGACTTTGGACCTGACTGACCTGTCTAGACTCCTAAACAGCTTCGAATTGCCAGTCATATGATTGGTACAGCCACTATCCACCAGCCATGCATCATTCCCAACAGAAGATTCAGGAAAAGAAGCTACAAACAAGTGCTCTTCCCCAGTTTCATTCACTGCAACCTGGGCTTTTCCTGCTTGCTGGTAATTTTTTTCTTTGCAGATGGCTTCCATGTGACCCAACTTGTGACATCTTCTGCATCTAGCATCAGGCTTTCTCCAACATCTAAAAAACTGATGATTAGTTCCACCACAGTATTGACAAGGCTTTTTGTTCATCTTCCATTTGCTAGACCCACCAGAATTTCCTTCTTTTGCTACAAACTTGGAGTCACCAGCATTTTCTCTGGACTGAATCCATTTCTTCCCTTTGCCTCCATCATTTGACTTCACTCTAGCTTGCAGCGCACCCTCTACAAACTCTTCTTTTCTCATCAGTCTTCTGTGCTCCTGTGCCTGCAAAGCATTCAACAATTCTGCAAGCTTTATATCAGGTAAGTCTCTTGTATTTTCCAGAGACGCTATGGTGGCTTCGAACTTCTCTGGAAGAGACACCAGAATCTTCTGAACAAGCCTTTCATCCTTCAAGTCAGTCCCTAAAACTCTGATTTTATCAGCTATCCCAACCAACCTATCAGAGTACTCCTTCACTGACTCTGAATCCTTCATCTGCTGTCTCTCAAACTCCCTCAAGAGATTCAGCACCTTCATACCTCTTATCTTCTCATCTCCTTCATATTCTTCCTTCAAGAAGTCCCATATGGCCTTTGCAGAGTCACACTTCATAATTCTGGTAAAGATGGTAGGCGAGACAGCAGCATACAGGCAAGATTTTGCCTTGGCTTTTCTTGTGGTTCTCTCTTTATGAAGTTTGATTTGATTCATGGTTGGATTGTCTGGAAGTGGAGCAACCTCATAATCATCCTCCACAGCCTCCCATAAATCATGACCCTCCAAGAATGCCGTCATCTTGATAGCCCATGCTTGATAATTCTCTCCAGTAAATACTGGAGAAGCCATCGCAGAGAAACCACTCGACCCTGTCTCCATCACCCTTTAACTTCTTTACACTTCGATACTTGCTTCACTTCACAGTCCCTCAAGATCATACACGCTCTGATACCACTGTTATTACTGATCAAAAACAATAATCTAGAAACAGAAAACCAGAAGCTATAATTTTGAGTGAGGAAGAGAAGCACAGAGAAAATAGAGCACAAACTTGCGTACGTCAGTTTTCTAAGGAAACTGTCAAGTACAAGGCAACTTAAACAAGAACAAAAAACTGCTTACAAACCACACACACGTGCAGCATATAACTGCACCTAAACGTGTTAATTCACATCCTAGAAAATAGCAATAACACTAAATACGTAACTAAATGAACTTGCTGTTTTTTTAATAAAAAAACAGAGTAAAACAGAGAGAAAAAAAAAAAAACAGAACAGAAAACAGAGTAAATAAAAAGAAAACAGCAACTGAGACATTATTAATCTAACAAGCCAAACTTCTTCTTGTGCCTAGGCATGACTTTACTATACAACTTGATCTTAAGCTTAACATCATCAGGATCCACATCGTAGAAGATGGGAAGTATCTCTTTCTTTTCATCTGATGTTGAGGTGCGTTCTACCATATGCGCAACCTCACGGAGACACCATGAACTGTTTGCGTAACCCTTAGAGAAGATAGGTATATAGATTCGAGACTTGTCAAGTGCTTTCGAAAGCTCTCCACCAATTTCTTCACCAACTCGGAGTTCTTCGCTGTCAAAGAAAACGTGGATTCCAGCATCTCTCAAGCGATGGTAGAGGCAATTGGCGAACCCATTGCGAGTATCTGGTCCCCGGAAACTTAGGAACACATCATACGCTTCGCAAGACAGATTATCAGCTCTTGAGGTTGACTCAGAGTCCCTCCTTAACGCCTCCTCCTCTTCTCCAGACCCATTGTCCGTTCTCGTGGTTGACTCCGAGTCCCTACTTCTCCTCGATTCCGTGAGACAAAAATTACAGACTTGTAACCTGAACGAGACGTAAAATAAGGAATGTGAACTGAACAAGCAGGCTGAAATGTATCAAACATTTACAGAAGCAAAATTTTGTTTCATTGTGCATTATCAGTCAACAAGAGATCGAAAAGAAGCCTAGTTAGAGCACTTACACTCTTGCTACAGTCAAGGCGAGGTTGGTGATTAGAGCCTGAACTCCATTGGATCCCATCGGTGGGCCGATCCTCTCAGCTGTATTCACCCGAAGAAGAGAAGCGTTCTGTGAAAAGAGCAAATTGGGACGGTTCAGTGATGGGAGACTATAACTTCTCAAGTTGACGAAGAGGAGGCGGACGGAGACCGAGAGGAGTCAACAATAGGAGGGCAAGGGCAAAGTCCTCCTGGGGGAAAAATTATAGCCCAATATTACCAGCTCATGTACGACGCACGTGGTCCAATACTAGTAGAAGTAAACAACAGATAGTTGAAGATTAAAAAATGGAAAAAAATCCAGCAAACAAATAAAACAAGAAAACGGAAAGGAGCAAAATTGAAATTTCGAGAGAAATTTAACAGAATATTGCATGTTTTAACGGGGTTAAAGGGGACATTGGCTAGATTGATCTCAGGTTTGAAAGTACATGCAATTCGCTTGGTTCAGGTTTTTCTTCTTCGGACCTCTTTCTTTGCAACAGAAGAACAGGCTTTGATCTTTTCTATTTCACAAACAATTTACCAAAAAAGCTATAATCTTAAAGTGATTTTCTCTAAATTATGTATCCCATCATATTGGTAATTCCTTAAACGCCTTGGTAAATTATCTATCAGTAATTAAATTTTAACAGGCAACTTATTTAGTTTGTAATATGTTTCCAACAGTTTATTGAATTAAAGTTACTGACTCTTATAGCAAATTACATATCAATATAAGTGATTTACCAACTTTTCACAGACTAAGTTATCATATAGTTTGAAATTTACTAACTTTTACTTGATTGAATCATCAACATCTATTCAATTGCTTCAAAATCACCTTTTATTTTTCTATTTTACCGATATTTATTTGCAGATGTTATTACCAGCTCATATGAAAAATTACCAATTCTATCACGCCCCGAACCTCAAGCGCGCACACATCCCTCGGTGGTTGATAAAATTTTGCGACGTTCCCAAGACGCGTCGCCAATCCTTTTTATTTTATGCACATGCAGAAGCGAATTATACAAACCCCGGACAACAATCAAATACAAGGATAGTAGAAAGACATGCGACCATTTTTCACAAAACACACTTTATATACATACCCGGTTAAACCTACGAGTTTATAAACATAAGTTAGTCTCAAAGGAAACCCCTAGGCAACCTAACTCCACTAGCAACAGGGGCCGCCACGAGATGTTGCATCTCGCGCCCACCAAATCCACACTCAACAGATCTCCATGCTACGACCTTGAAAAAGGTTAGCCCACGATGGGGTGAGAATAAATTTCAGCGAGTTAAACCCTAAGTCCCGACTAGGAAGATAATTCACCTAGAGGTAGCCTAAAAACACGTCATATAAGACTTACCTCGCCTCAGCACCTCCTTATATGTTAGCATATCTCATATATCATAAACATACAGTACATGCGATCAATAATTGGAACACTTCAACCCATATGCCAATCAATCACAGGGGTCTCGATTATAAGGCCAAATCATTATGACATATTCCATTCCGTGCCACACAATTTTGTCTCATAATCAATCGTGGTCATCTCACTCATTCAAGCATTCCAATTAGTTACGACCCAATAGCCACGGCCGACTCAATAGTCAGTGGTCTTCTAGCATTTCTGGGTGTCGTCTCGCACCATCGAGCATGACAACGTCTATATCTAGACGGCATTTCTGAAGGAGCATTAGCCCAACCTCTACAGCGACCACCATCGGTTGACATGGGGCATGTCTAAAGGAGTATTGTCTGGCATAAAAGCTCGTGATGGGTTCCAATAATGATTCCATACATATCCAATCCTGGCCAAGGATATCGTGCTTTACACTCAAATGCCTCAATTTAAATAATATGCTTGGCCTATTTTTTTCACATTAAAAACATCCGGTAAAATAGGTGTGTGTGGACACACGGTTAAATTGGACCATAAAGCGTGATATCCTTTCATTTTAAAATCTCACAATTTTATATAGTACTAAAAACATTTTCGGCATTAAAAACCGACACCTGGTATTTTTTTCTAATTAAATACCGAAATTTCACATTTTTGAAATAATAATTCAAGAATCAACACCCAGCATCAAATTGCACAAATTAACAATCATTTACACAAACTAATACAGCCAAGACGATCATCAAGAAATTCTGACAACCGACTATCCTGGTATAATTTTCGGAAAATATTAAATAATTAAATAAATTACAATTAAATAAATAAATTGCGTTTAATTAAACCAAACTACCTAATTAACCTGACCATGCAGGCACATCATCGATCAAGTCAAGTTTTACCTTCCATTATATAGCCAAAATACCAAAATCCCCTTTAAAAGTAAACTTAGTAACTCCTTTTTTTTTTGTTCAAACCTTCCAAAATACATTCGTACGGGTCCCGTATTTGAAATTAACCCGCCAAACTTTGCATGAATTTAGTATAAAACCTCATCGTTTTATTGAGCACATAAAACTTGGTGTCCAAACCTAACGGCATATTTCTTTTATAATTTCTTTTCCCAACCCCCTCTTTTGAAAACAACCTTTAGTAACCCCTCTTTTTTTTTTTTGTTCAAACGTTTAGAAATAAATTCGTAAGGTGCTCACATACTCAAAATTAAACCGTCAAATTTTGCACATACTAAGTTTAAAACCTTATTGTTTTATTGGGCAAATAAGTTTTGTGTCTAGACCTGATACCTCATTTATTTTCTATTTAATAGTCCAAGAGGTCACATTTTATAACAATGCTAAATAACCAACATAGAGCGATCCATCTCATCACCTCACACCTAAGTTATCAACATACCACAAGTCCACCACATCACTAAATACACCTTATTTAGCAAGCAAAACATCAAGAACAACCACAAAACCACTATCGGTCAAAATCGGTAGAAACTGGGCCACTCGCATGTCTCCAAGTTTAATTCTAGAAACCTACCCAAACGAGTTTAGAAAATTCTCAAATTTGAATATGTTGTGGATGAAACCTAAAAGAAAATTTTTTATGAGACACCTTAACCCATATCTTTCTATATTAAGCCTAATAAATCGCTCAATCTAGTACAAAAAACTCAGTCCGTTTCTAAAAAGTCTGTTTTCCAAAATCAGTTTGGTTCAAGACCCAAAACCTGCCTGTTTGATCTGAAATTTGAGTATGTTAAAACAAAAGATGTTGCAAACAACTTTTGTGATGAAACTATTTTGAAATTCAAATCGTAAGAGTTGATTAAAATCCCTAGAATCTCAAAAGGTCACAAATTCCAGCACAGTCCGAGAATTTGTTTGCAAAGGACGGAGCTGAAATCTCATACTTTCAAATATCTAAAAATGTTGAATAAAATATATGTCATATTTGAATATGTCTAAAACATTTCTCAAGAAGGAATCCACCTCAAATTCACAACCCATTTCGATCTACAAAAATGGCAAACGGCGAGGATCTAGTAAACTAATCCGAATTTAAGCTAATCTAACTTAATTAATATTAATCCTTCTTAGCACTAATATAACCATGATAATGGACACTAATCTAACTCCCAAAGTGTAATTAACAACCTAATCAATGATTAGGAAGTTAACTCACCGGATTAGCGAGAAAATGGGCTCATGGCGACGGCGGTGAAGACCCGTAACTACCGAGTCTCCAACGGAGGCTCAACGGCAAAGGACAAAGCCTTACAAGCTCATGGCTGAGGGGCTCGATTCTGGTTCTGTTCTACTGGGTCGATCTGGGCTTGGTGGTTCTGCTTGGCAGAGCTTGCTGGCCGTTGGCAGGTTGGTGGTGGACGTGTGAAGGGGCTGCGGTGGTCGGTTCGCTGGCTGCTCGGTGAAGCGTTGCTGGGCTTCGGTGGCTGTGGTGGAATGAAGAAATCGCTGGCGTGAGGTGCAAAGTTGGTGAGGTGCGGCTGACGTGAGGGGGAAGGATCGTGGGGAAGCTGGATGGTGGATGATGATATGGTGGGTGAGGGATGGTGTTGGTGGGGTGTGGGCGGTGAAAATGAAGGAAACAAAACCAAATGGGAGAAGGGCAAACGTGGGGGAAGAAAGGGGGCTGCGGCAAAACAAAAGAAGAAAAGCGTGAGGGAGGCGATGAACGTGAGAGGAAAGAAAGAGGAAGGGAAAACGTGAGGAAGAAGGGAGGAAAATTGGGGCTGGTCGTTTGCTGCAGGGGTTTTCACGCGTGAGAATAGAGGAGAGAGAGAGAGGGGCACCAAAAGTCCAAGCATCAACTACTAAGAAGCCTTGGAGAAATATCAATTTCATCATCGATGTCCACAAAGTCTTCATCCTTGAAGGCAAATGGCCCTCCAATAAGAGAATTAGCTCTATTTTCACCCCAAATAAGCCAATATGGGCAGCCAAAATAGCTCCCCCTCCTCTCATCCGAATTTCCACTTTTATTTTCCGAATTGTCCGAATCGATTTTTTCATAAAATTTCGAACTCATCAAAATTTCACCAAAAGATGAGACGGCATCCTATAAATGAATCGTGACATGCTCGAACGTCCGATTCCCAAAACCGAGTTCAATTTCGTTGTTAAAATCGACCGGACGTGATTTTAGCGCGACTCGACCTACCGGGTAGCTTTTAGGGATTTTTATCGCGTTTGACCCGTGGTTGATAATTTTCGATCCACATTTGTGCACCTTCAACTCGTCGGTGACTCTCGATTGTCATAAAAATCTCAAGATTTCAATTACAAGTACCGGGTACAGAATCAACAGAAAATTGGGTTAGTACCGTTCGACGCGAATTTTGCAATCATGTGGAATCACCCACAATTTAATTACACAATTCTATTGAATTGACCTATATCTGATTACTAATCAATTATAACAGTACCGTATTGACCCTTGTCGATTATTACGATCGAGCAGTCGAATTATGATCGAATTCTCAAGTCTACTGCATTTATATCCCTTAACGGATTCACCTGGTAGATCAGTTAACTTGTGAGTGGCCAACTCAGATAAATAAAATCATAGATGCATCGACGAAATGTCCATTTCATAAATTCAGAATGGGGTCAAAATTCAGGATGTCACAAACTCTTACTAGAATTCATTTACCAATATTTATTTCATTGTTTCAAAGTACCAACTATTTTAATAGTTTATCAAAATTTATTTTGGAACTTACAAATGAGTTGAAATACAACATATATAATATTTTGCCTCGATCAATCATTACGGGCATCCGAATATATGTAACATGTATTTAAAAAGGTCTCCCAAATATTGAAAACATAAATTAATTTAATGCACGATAAACTTGATAACTGTTTTCTCAAGGGTGTATTTAACAATAAGATTCTAAACGTAACGAATTATGATAATAAACAGAGCAATGGCGGCGTTCCTTCTTACGAACTCATCGGACATTGTTTTGCGCTTCCCGAGGTGTTGCTTCTTCTTCAATAAAATCCATTCTTGAACTGCTACTGCTATGCCCCATAATATATCAATAAGAGGGAAAACAAAAGAGTTGAAAGAACAAAGATGACAGCTAATTTACCACGAAGTTGAAGGTGTTACTGGCAATTTTAGTTCTAACAGTTCATGAGAAGCTACCTTATTATATACTATCATCGAGTTTTTCAAGTAACTAATGCGGTTGAAATTTGATGGCATCGAAGTCGTGTCAAATTATTTCAAAGCCAAACATCAAAGAGTACATTTGTAGAGTACTTTCCAAAATTTAAGTTAATTTATTTTTTTTCAGACAGCAGATAGTATTGTGGTGATGGGATTAAGAAGAGATCAAGAGGTACGATATGACATATTGATTTATCATTTTGTTTTTGTTGAGTTATTCCAGATTTGAATAGTAGTTGGGTGGGTTTTTATAGTGAAAACATGCCCATATTGAAGAGTGTTAATGATAACCATTCATTTATCATTTTTACATTTAGCATATGTCTTAAATTCTTCTTTTTCGTCGTCACTAGCAAACAAAGAACACGTGGAGTGAGTGCGTACAAAACATGAAAAAGAACCTAACAACATAGAAAATGGATTCAGATGAATTCAAAGTGCAAAAAAAAAAAAAGGAATGAAACAAAAGCTGCTAGTGACCAACCGGGGGAGGTGTGAGGCTTGGCCTAGGAGATAAAATCATGTTTGGATACTGAACCTTACTTATATATCATGTGATTAAATAAGGGCTTTTAGTCAGACCCATATACACTGCATGACTCCTCACGCATCTTCAGCTGTCCAATGGCTTCTTTTAACTTTCTCATTACTAAGGAGTTCATCCTAATTTCCTTTCTATTTCTTTAAATTTGAATTGAATTATGTTGATCGATCATCTTTAACCATTCCAACTGAAAACACAATGATATTTAAACAAACATAATTCTGAAGAGAAAAAGAAGAGACAATGAAAAAGATTAAAAAAAAAACAAAACAAAAAAAAAATGAAGGTCTTTGATGGTGAGCTGTTGAGCAGTTTCTAGGAAAATTATCAAAAAAATTATAAACCTATTATACGAATGCCAATGCAGTTAAGAAATTTCAATTTAACCAATTTAATCCTAAACATTTTGATAATTTACCCAATTAGTCATTCTGGCCAATTTTGAGCTAATGTGGTCATCGGTCGACGGTCGTGCTAGTTAGGTAGTCAATGCTAACATAAACAAATTTTGCAATTTCTTATTTTTCTTAATTTTATTTTCTTTTTTTCATAACCATAGCAAACAAAGAACACATGGAGTGAGTTTGTACAAAACATGAAAAAGAACATTAACAACATAGAAAATGGATTCAGATGAATTCGAAGTGCAAAAAATAAAATAAAATAAAAAAGGGTATGAAACAAAAGCTGCTATTGACCACCCGGGGGACGTGCGAGGCTTGGCCTAGGAGACAAAATCATGTTTGGATACTGAACCTTATTTATTTATCATATGATTAAATAAACTATGATTCAATAAGGGCTTTTAGTCAGACCAATATACACTGCATGTGACTCACTCAAGCATCTTCAGCTGTCCAATGGCTTCTTCTAACTTTTTCATTACTAAGGAGTTCATCCTAATTTCCTTTCTTTTCTTTAAATTTCCAATTGAATTATGTTGATCGATCATCTTTAACCGTTCCAATTGAAAACACAATGATATTTAAACAAACATAATTCTGAAGAGAAAAAGAAGAGACAATGAAACAGATAAAAAAACAAAACAAAAAATGAAGGTCTTTGATGGTGTGCTATTGAGCAATTTCTGGGAAAATTATCAAAAAAGTCATAAACCTATTATATTAATGCCAATGTAGTTAGGAAATTTCAATTAAATCAATTTAATCCTAAATATTTTTAATAATTTACCCAATTAGTCATTTTGGCCAATTTTGAGCTAATGTGGTTGTCAGTCGTGCTAGTTGGATAGCCAATGCTAACATAAACAAATTTTTTCGTTTCTTATTTTTGTTAATTTTATTTTCTTTTTGTCATAACCATAGCAAACAAAGAACACGTGGCGTGTGTACAAAACACGAAAAAGAACCTAATAACATTGAAAATGGATTAAGATGAGCTCAAAGTGCTAAAACAAATGGGAATGAAACAAAAGCCGCTAGCGACCACCCGGGGGAGGTGTGAGGTTTGGCCTAGGAGAGAAAATCATGTTTGGATACTGAACCTTATTTATTTATATATCATACGATTAAATAAACTATGATTAGTACTTAAATGAGGGATTTTACTCAGTACACTGCATGTGACTCCTCAATCATCTTCAGCTGTCCAATGGTTTCTTCTAACTTTCTCGTTACTAAGGGGTCCATCCTCATTTTCTTTCTATTTCTTTAAATTTCCAATAGAATCATGTTGATCAATCATCTTTAGCGTATTCCCATTGAAAACACGATTATATTAGTACAGACGTAATTCTAAAGAGAAAAAGAAGAGACAATGAAAAAGACAAAAAACAAAACAAAAAAAGGTCTTTGATGGTGTGCTGTTGAGCAATTTTTGGAAAAATTATCAAAAAAGTCATAAACATATTATACGAATACTAAAATGTATTTCTCAAGAAAATGAACCAATAAATAATATTTTTATCATCAATAATAACATTTAAATGTAGGTTTTTGTAGACAATAAAGCATTTTCTATTAACTCTTTTTTCCTAAATGACACAAAGGAAAATTGAGAAATGTTTTTCGATTGTTCACCTTTTATAAAACAATCAAATGTTATAGTCGCTCCATCTAAATATATCTTTATGAGTCATCACTGTTTGTTTCAGTTTAAATTACCGTGAGTTACAGTGAAAGTAATACCTTGGTCATTCCGTACTTAGCACTTTGCGGTATCTTTTCTGTCGGTTTTTGGGATTCAATGAAAAAAAAGTGGATCTCACAGCTCCATTAACGCTATTATCTCTCTATAATAGACTGGACTCAATAGACATTCAACTTAAACTTCCACTTAAAATTTCGCCAACGCCACACACTATAACAAAGAATAATAACTATGTATCATACAAAAATGGAGAAACTGGAAACTTTCAATTGTCAACAAAGATAACGCTTCATTTCGTAAAACTTTTATAGGTTCTAACATTCAATCAAGTTTTCTCCGGTTCAAAGGCATTTCGTAAAACTTTAATCACGCATCCCTCCCTTCATCAAAATTTTCGTCATTCTTTCAAATGCCAAAAGCCACAAAGTATATTTGTATGTATTATTGGATACTTAAGACGTTTGGTTCATTTGAATAATAGATAACTAACAACAACAACAACAACAAAATTCTAATTGTTCTAAAAGTTTGAGTTGTAAGATAATTGTGTGGTCTTAATATTTAATAATATGCCCCCCACGCACTGGCTGGAGTTTAACCTAAGACTAAATTGTGGAAATATATAATATTGGAAGCAAATATGGGTTTGGAAATATTTGAAGTCATCACCTCTTATTGTATGGGACCATTACTAACTATTCAAAAATCTTAAACTATTAGATGACATGTAGTGGTAATATTTTAATATAACAAACACATGGTATTGAGATGGCGAGATTAAATTGGTTTATCGTTATATATTTATTGAAGAAGTGTTAACGATGACAATCCATTGATTAATTTTTTTCCATTTAGCATATGTGTTTGTAAAGATTCTTTTTTACCATTTTCATCGAAGCTAGCGAAAAAAAGCACACGCGGAGTAAGTGTGTACAAAACACGAAAAGAACCTAACAATGTCGAAAATGGAGTCAGATGAATGCAGAAGTACAAAAAAAAAAAAAAGGAATGAAACAAAAACAGGTTAGGCAAAGCTCTAGCTCCAAGCCAGCGACCACCTGGGGGAGGCGTGAAGTTTGGCACTGGAGAAAAGTCATGTTTGTGTACCAAACCTAATTTTTTTATTAAATGATACAATAAACTGTGATTGGTATTCCAATAAGGGGTCTTAATCAAGCATCCGAGGAAAAATCTTGTTAAGACGCCCTAGATTTTTTCAACTTCAAAAGATTTGGTGTTCTTTCCATTGAACCACTCCCAGTAACTCTAGGTTCCTCAAGGATTCTGATTCCTCCAAATGTTAGCAATAATGTAATCGATAATACGGAACTTCATAATAAAAGAATCTTAGATCTTCATAATTTATTCATGACAAGAGGTATTTAGGTATACTTGTATCCATAAATAACCTTGAAAATGTAATATTCTTGAGCTTTCAATTATTGTGAAAATAGGAGAAACGATAAAATCCGATTTCTATCCCTTAACCCATTTTTTCTTAATGTATTTTATCTGATAAAGAATAGAATACAACTTTTCTTTTTCTTGATGGGTGGAGAGAGGACTAGGCTTCTTTTATAAGCTATCAATAGATGTTTTCGACAAGTGTTCAATTAAAGCACATAGAATTTTCTATCTTCATAAAGGTTGTGACTTTTCATATGCTATCTTCATTGAAAAAAAAAATGCAAATTTTCATAACCAATATGTTTTTAGCATGTAGACAATTATTAAGCCATTGACAATATCATCTAGGCTGCAATTGTTCTTACACAAAAAACCTTCAATCTAAAGAAGGCTCTCTAATTGAATCGAAACCAAGTAGGGTGGATTCTTCAAGCAGGATATGTAAGAATTTCTCCCAATTGATATATATATATATATATATATATAGAAAAATTAATTTCAATACCTTCTAGCATCTCTAAGTCTACAAGGACCGTGAAGTGTGCAATCGACCATTTATGAACTTCCAGAACCCGTAAGTTCTTCAAGTTTGAAAACAATGCCAATGATTTGTTATGCCAAAGTCATGAAAGTGACTAAAAAACTATACGGAAGCTGGCGGATCTTCCTTTTGCCTATCCTTTAATCCTTCATCACTTAGACTTTCAACTTTTTTATTTTTTAATTCGTGTCCTTTTTTCTGTTACCCTTCTCTTTTTATTTTTTATCCTCCTTTTCTTCTTCTTCTTCTTCTTCTTCTTCTTTTTTTCAATTTTCAAGTTTTTTTCCGATATTGTAATCATTAAGGGCCAAATCAGTGCCACGTGTTTAAAATAATAAAAATAACATATTAGTTTTTTTTTGTTAGCCAAATCAAACAGAGTTAATGGAGGGATTTTATTGCACCAAATCAATAAATTTTAGGATTTTATTTTACCATTTGAAACTTGTAAAGTTTGATTGCACTTTTACGACAAATTCTAGGAAATTTTTGTTCACTTATCCCCAACAATTAAGATTAAGGTTAGTTTTGCTTTTGCTGCACATTATTTCTTGGTATTTTTAGACCATTATAATAAAATAAAATAAAATAAAACTTACTAACATCTATAGAATATATGCAATCAAATGGCACTGCAAGAACAGAATTAAATCTAACCGAGTTCTTCCATAAGGGAAAAAACAGATAAGTACAGAGTGTAAGTAAACACTTGCAGGCCTTTAGCAAGACTATTATTTCTTTGTTTATGCCAACAAAAACTTCTTATCTTATAGGCCAAGACTATTTTCTTTATTGCTACTTTACTAAAACGTTTTAATATTGATGCATTTCTTCCTTCTTTTCTTAAGGCTTGTCTATCACAAGAGAAATGGAGAAAGATAAAATATTGAGCCAAAAATTTAAAAAAAAAAATACTTTATATATTTTGACATTAAAGCCCAATATCAGCAGTCACATCTGACTCACATGGTCCAATATTAGTATAATCAAACAGGAGGTCGTTGAAGATTAAAAAAGGAAAAATCCCACAAACAATGAGAAAAAGGGGGTAAATTTGAAATTTCGAGAGAAATTAACAGAATACTCCATGTTTTAACAGCATTAGGAGGATATTTTCTAGATTTATCTCAAATTTGGGAGTATATGCCCTTTTTTATAACCTAGTAAATGGTAAATGGTTTGGTTTTTGTTTTCTTTTCTTCTGACCTATTCGCACTTGGTCAAACAAAAAAACAGATTACAAGAGTTAGAAGACAGAGGAAAGGTAGTTTTTTTTTTTAGTTCCCCCTTCTTTTCGCAACTAAAGGATCACGTTAAGTAACGTGGCTGGATATTCAATGGTGTTTTTTCAATCAACTAATTGATATGTTCAGATTGAGTTTTATCTTTTAATTTTTTTACAAACTTTGCGACTCATGCTTTGATTTTTATTTTATTTTTTCAATTTTACCACCTGAAATTTTCATGTTATACAATAAATATTTATACAGCAGAATTTTTCTTTTTTATATTTGAAAGAATACTCTATATAGAAAGTGAAAAAGTTGATTCTTAGTCAAGCCAAAATAACAGGCTCGGGTGAGTTTTTTTTCCCTTTTAGAGTTAAAGGAAAATTTGCCACATCCTTTTCTTATTAATCCACTAAAAATTGTAAGCGAAACATTCGTTATCATGATATTGCTAGAAGTGTCGGGATGGAATAGGTAACTTCGTATGTATTTGTCTAAATAAAAGAGGTCCTACTTGATCATAATTACTTTTTCTTCCTTATATATATATATATATATATATATATATATCTCGAATATCAATTGAAAAAGACCTAAATGAATGCTTCTATCTTATCTTTCATGTAATTCTATTTGAATGATTTATCTTACAAATAATTCTACTAAAAAAGGGTCAAATCTTGAAGTAATTTTATCATTTTGCATAAAAGTGTTCAATTTCTTCATATTATGTCAATAGGCAAAAGTATATCATGAGTGCCAAAAATTGACACAGATAAACACTTAAGTGCCAAAACTTTCAAAACGTACACTTAACTATCACTTAAAAAAAAAAAAAATTGGACACTTAATTGCCAACTCTGACATTGGTAATTGGAAATCCGATGTGACATTATTTTAAGAATGAACATGGTCTACGTGATTTGCTAGAGTTGTCTACTCAGCAATCAATGTGCAAAATTATTTTGGGCTTAATTAGTCACATTAGTGTCATGTGGATAATTTTTTTTTTTTAAAGAAATGCCATGCCAGTAAAAACTCTCGCCAAAAAAAGCTATGTCAATAGTTTAGCCGAAAATTCTCACCGTTGGCACTTAAGTGTTCATTTCTTCTTTGATTTTGGCACTTAAATATATGCTTTGGAAATTTTGGCACTTAAGGCTTTGCATGGCAATTTGCCAATTTCTCTAGACTTTTGTTCTTTTGCTCTTTAAAACAAAAAAAGAATAGAAATCCATTTGGTAACATCAACTAATTTTTCTTTAAAATAGAAATAAGAAGCCGAAAAGTAGCCTTTTATTTTTTAGGAATAATTTTTAGAAATAAGTCATTTTCTTTTTCTTTTTTCATTTTCTTCTTCTTCTTCTTCTTCACCACTCATCGTTGTTACCATTAGTGCTACCACCGGTCGCCAAGGCGCGTTTGGTAACATTTCCGTTTCGGAGAATAATTCCCTTTCAAAAATAATTATTTTCTAATTCTATTTTCTGAAATAATTTTTGAATAAAAAAACTCGTTTAGTAACTATACAAAATTTTTATCCTTAAAATTAAAAAAAAAAATAAGAATGAGTTTGATATGACCCATATATATATATATATATATATATATATATATATTGTAACGTAAAATTTCTTTTAATTTTTAATAATTTTTTTAGATTTTTTTTTCCCTCTCTTCTTCTTCTTGGTCCAGCAACTAATGGCAGTAGTGGCCAGCAGAGGCAGGCAACAACATGCGGTGGGGGGCAGCAAATGGTGAGGAAGAAAAATAAAAAATGACTTATTTTTTGAAATTATTCCTGGGAGCAAGAAACTTTTTTTTTTCTTTTTCTTATTTTTGATCTAAATAAAGTAACCGGCTACTTTTCTATAGCTATTGAATATCCAACCACGTTATTAAACCAAACAACACCGAGTTAAAAAGGCACTTTATTAATAATTTGAACGCACCTCATTCAACAATCAAAAAAAAAAAAAATCATGGTGATGCTAAGACCTCATTTGTATAAAGATTTAAAGTGTAATGCCAACAATTCTTTACATTTAATGCCTGACAACACAAATTAAATTAAGCCATACTTTACAATCGGGGCAGTTGGTTTGCATAATTGAGTCGTCCAAGGTAATGCAAAAGTCTTACATCCCTTGAAAATGCACATAAAGTTCCAAAGACAAAGGTCCACAATCAAACAAAGTTAATTATGCAAACCAACCGCCCCGTTGTAAAGTATGGCTTAATTTAATTTGTGTTGTTGCGTATTAAATGTAAAGAATTGTTGGCATTACACTGTAAATCTTTATACAAATGAGGTCTTAGCATCTCTATGAATTTTTTATTCTTTTGACGGTTGACTGAGGTGCGTTTAGATTATTAATAAAGTGCCTTTTTGAGTAGGTGCTGTTTGCTTTAAAGAGAATGGTCCCCTTTCCTGTTCTCACTCTTTTTTGAAAACAAGGCATTGATGGGAAAGAGAGCCCAATGGTTGCAGCTTCTTTTCTAAAAGAATTCCCTCCTTTTTAAGACTAATCGCAGGTTTTCACTGATGACCCACTTTGAAAGATTCCACATCTTGTCGGCACATAGATCTTTGTCGACAAATCATATAGACTTTGCGTAAAAAATGCATATAATAACAAAAAGGAAAAGGAAAATAAAGGGGAAAAAAGCAAAGATACAAGAAGAGAAAAAGAGAAGAAGAAAATAGTCCAAGGGTCCAATTGGGTCATGAAGGAAATGCCCTGATCCAATAAGCCCGATTGGCTTGGCCCACTAATCCAGGTCCACGAACTCAATCAATTAGCCCAATCAAAGATCAGAACTCATTAAGGCTCGGCCTGGCAAGTGGCAACCTTTTGGGATTGTCAGCCTCTCTTCATTCTGGCGGATTCCACGTTTCTCAGTTCTGTTATGTTCCAACGAACGCACCTCCTCCTTCCTGTTCAGTTCTTCGATTACTGCAGTGGCATGGAAGTTAAGTCACCCTCTTCTTCTCTGATTTTCCATGCGCGATTCAATCAGTAATATTGATTTCTCCATGTTCTTGCTTGTGTCACCGGGGTATGCCTCAACGCATCTCCGATTCTAATGACGCTATCTACTCAGGAACTCAACTCCAGTCTCAGGATCCATATTCCCTCTTTGCCGAGCTTTTTCATTCGATTATTTTGGAACTTCCTAGATTGTCACCGAAGTCTGGTCTCTTCACATTGTCAAAGATCTCGTTGAGTGGGGCTTTCTCGGTTCTGCTCTGTAAATCCGATCAGAGTGCTCGAAGCACTCACGGCCCGTTCAATTCTCCTTCGCTGCCTTCAATCACCATTGCCAACGCATCCATGGCCTCCTCTGACTAGTTGAACGACGGAATGTGACTGATGCTCGCTTCTAGCTAAGGTGAAAGCTCTCTGCTCTGTTTTTAAGTGTTACGAGTATAAGATAGAACCCGAGGGCTTCGTTGTTGCTAGCAGGAAAATTGTTCACGATTGAGACTATATTAATGAGTTAGAATCTAGCTTGATGATCTTTACTGATTGGGTTGTGATTCTCACTATCTCATTGTTACGTTGTGCCTTTTGATTGAATGCTCATTAATTCTTTGGTGAGATGCCCGAATCGTATGAAGTATGAACATGACTTCAAATTTGATTGTGATCATTCTGTCTGCTTGATTGATTCTTTATACTGGTTGCATAGGTTAAGTAAATCTAATCGATATTCACTTTTGAGTCCATTCCCGAAGGTCTCAGTCTTGATGCACTTCCGGTGTTCGCAGGCAATGGTTTGACTTTGTCAAATTAGCTAAAAAAATGTTGATGTGCTGAATTGTAAATACTCGTTGATGGTCACTGATGCATCCATGAGC
The DNA here is from genome assembly GCA_019915205.1 of Eucalyptus rudis. NCBI lineage: Eukaryota > Viridiplantae > Streptophyta > Magnoliopsida > Myrtales > Myrtaceae > Eucalyptus > Eucalyptus rudis. The sequence goes on from JAHMTN010000001.1 coordinate 193,116, forward strand.
ATAAGCTCACCATCTGGACTTATACATTGGAGTGCAGATCTCAGTTGCTATACATATCTTTTCCTAAGAGGGAATTCCGGATCATGTCTTTTCTGTGAACGAATATGCTGAGATCCTGTCTTCTGTATTTTGCATAAAGTACTTTAGGATGATTGTCAAGAGTCGCTTGAGCTTACATGTACTTTAGGAATCACGGTTGACTATGTTAATAAAAGAAGCCTCCTCATTAGTGTATTGACTTTATGCCTTGGAAATCATTTCAATATTCCTACCTCAGCTTGGTCGGTTCTATATGAGACCAAGGCTGTTTTGGCATTAGTTGTTTGTTATTAAAGCTCTAAGAGCATATACATGAGTATGGATACCCCTGACAATTGATATACATCTATTTCTCGTCAAATAGGATTCTTCTGAACTTGAACCTGCTAGAATTAACTTTGTGGCTTACTGGTCATGACTGTTTTGATGTCAATTTAGTTCCAATTTGGTCTTAATTTGGTTATGCTTGCATGTAATTTTCATACAATGAGTGGGCAACGAGTGGCTGTGAAGAATACATGTCAATTTTGAAGAAATAGGTACATGGCCATGTTTGATTATGCTGGAATGAAATTTGGACTTGCTGGCTTAAATAATTGGAGTACAATTTGGACTTTTTGTGATGCCATTTTTATCATTTGAACATGTATGTCGATTTAGGAGAATGTTATGGTGAATTGGTGATAATTTTTAGCAAAGTAACCATGATGCTGTGCCTTGAAACTTGCTGGATTTTTATTCATGACTGCTATTCTTGCTTTCGCCACCTCAATTTGATGATGATTTGATGGAAATTGGCTCTCATCTTGATTGCACTGGCTCATCATATGCCTTTGTAGGAAAACATTAAATCGATTACATGCTAGTTTGTTGTAAAATTTTATTGTTTCTTGGTCATGAATGCCTTGATCAGTGCTGGATGGTTGTTGGACATGACCGAACATCATTTATTGAATGTGAATTTGGATAAACTTATCTCAGCTCGACTTTTGAACACAAAAAAGAAAATTTAAGAAATGATCAAGGGCTAAAGTATACCGCAATTGCCAAAACTTAGTATGGATGGATACTAAGTACCAAAATTTCCAAAAGGTACATTCAAGTGTTTCTTTTTTTTTTTTTTTTTTGGGATACTTAAGTGCCAACTTCAACGAAGATAGCCAGAAATCTGATGTGGCTTATTTTAAAAATAAATGTAGTCTAGCTCATCAGAGTTGTCTATTCAACAATCAAACTGCAAAACGATATCGTTTTGCCCAAAATTTGATTTTTAATATAATATTAATTAAATTAAATTAAAAATGGGGAGGGGGGCAATGTTCAACCCTCGCTGTTGCCACCACCCCACCATTGTCGAAAAGGCTGATAACGATGGGGCAATGGTTGACTAGGTGATCGGGCCTCAACAAGTAGGTGGCGACCCTAGCTGACCGCCAGGCCCTCACCTAAATCTAGGGCAAGGGCTCATGACCCTCCCCTAGATTTGGTGAGGGTCACTGGCCCTCACCCAATTGGGCCCAAGGCCGTTGTTGGCTAGGGTGGGCTTGCCTAGCCTTGCCATAGCTAGCGATGGTCCTTGGCCCCTTTGGGCGAGGGCTTGTAGGCCCTTGTTGGCACTCGGCCAGGGTCGTTGGCCATTGGCCGAGGCCCAACAACCTTGGCCGACCCTTGCCTCACCGTCGCTGGCCCTTTTAAACAATGGTGGGGCAACGGCAGCAACAAGGGCCATAAAGGCCCTCGCTAATTTGCTTCCCTCCCTTCCTTTTTTTATATTTTAGTTTAATTAATATTTGTATTAACAATCAATTTTTGGGATAAAACGACATTGTTTTGAGACAAGCTAGCAACGTTAGTGTCATGCGGATAATTTTTTTTTTAAATTAATTGTCACGTCAGCGCTGCATGAATACTTTTTTAAAAATAATTGCCCAGTCAACAAAAAAAGACGTTAGAAAATGGGATGTCAATATTTTGGCCAGAATTTCTTGCCGTTGGCACTTAAGAGTACCTTTCTTCTTCAATTTTGGCATTTAAATGTATCTTTTGGAAGTTTTGGTATTTCACTGTTCATCCATGCCAAATTTTGGCACTTGGGGTGTCTGGCACTCAATGATTGAGAGATGCATTTAATTTACAGAGCATATACATTAAAAGTATTATGAATTGATTTGGTTAGTAATTTTCGAGATCGTGCAACAATGTGAGTTAAACACAGTAGAAATAAAAGTTTAAAGAAGAAATACATTACGTTAGAAATGGAGAAGGAGCTCCATCAGATTTGTTCTCAACCCCGAAGTGAACTACAGATTTGTATGAGACCTGATTTGATTCAATGTAAAGTTTGAGCCTTCGTTCATTAACCCAGGTAAGATAGAAGAGTAAAAGTCATGGAATTTATTTTATTTACAGTTCATTAACATAAATTAGGCTATTAAATTAGCTATTTGAAATAACTATTAAATTAGGCTAGTGAGCCGCTTGAATAAAGTATTAAGAAGCTCAATCTCGCCTTAATTCAAATAATCAATGTAGCTTTTCCAAATAAACTTGTGATCATTTACTTGGTTCAAGTTAAATGTTACCAATCTCAAACTTGATTTACAATTGACTTTTATATTACTCAACTCAAACTTTACGTCTTTCGTCATATTATGACGCATACTGTAGCAAAATGGCACTAAAATTTATTGGAATATACTACTTTTTATTTGACTACACCATTTCCAAAGCCTAAGCAAGTTTCAGAGCTAAAAAAACCAAGGTTAGAATCCACATGAAGCATTTTTTATGTGGGACATAATTGTGTTTTACTTTACATAAAAAGACTTAGGATTTACTCATGCAAAATATATTCTACACTCAAATGAAACAAGGAGTGCAGCCAACCATTAGGTCAATTGTATCAGGTAATGATACAAAGAAGTGAAGTGCATATATATTGCTTCTATCATCACGAATGAGGTAATGACCATAAAGAAGTATATAAAATAAGGCGGATCATAACTTCATTTGGCTCCACCCACCCCACCCATCTCCAATACTGCTATCCGAAAGGTCAAGCATGAGCAAATTACTAAAATGAAAGTTAGAGTGGAAAGTCGTTTTCCATGTTTGTCAAAAAAGCCATCTTAGCTCCGAAAGAAGATTCTCAAAGTCGTCACAAAAATCAAACTCTTTCACTCAAAGGAACCTTAGATTTGGTAGAGCAACAAACACTTGGGGTGTAAAGTTGCGGCTACAGCCACCTAAAGTTAGGCTTAGTGCTTCTACATTTGGATTTCTCTGCCAATAGAAACTCAAGATTATTGAGTTCATAAAACTTTAAACTCTCAAATAGCTATAAAAGAAAGGAAGCATATGAGCTGGTAAACAATTTCTCCAACAGGGAACCAACCCCAGCACACGCCTTCTCCCAAGTTGACTTAATATTTTCATTCATATGATTAACAGAACATTTAAGCTCCATTTGGCTGGGAACTTAGTTACAATTAATGCCATTTCGTTACCTAATATTATTCATTTCAAAATGTTTGTCAGGTAATTTGGATTGATTCTAAATTTATTCACTAATGTGTGAGGTGATCATATAAATGCACAATCATTAAAATAACAATTAACAAATAAATAAAGCATTAGATAAATTACAAGAAAAAATAAGAATCCAATACTAAAAAATAAGAAAAATGCCATCTCTAACTAGACTAAAGGTAAACCAGAACCAACATATATAAAATGCACAATCAAGAGCATTTATCTTAAAAAAATAATATTTAAACCCTATTATAAAACTTTTAAAGCTTATTCAATTTTGAGCATAATTTTTTTTATCGGAGATTTTCACAAATTTTAAGAAAAAACTACTCAAAAATAATTTTAAAGCTTTTTCCTAATTTTAGAAAAGAAAAATTGGAATTTTTAAATTTTTTTTAAAAAAAAGAAATTTTTATTTTTTAATCTGGAAATAGGGACCTGGGTCGGATATCCGGATCCGGTATCTGGCCCGGGTTGCCAGGCCCTCATACCGACCGGGCCTTATGTACTGGGCCGTGAAGTCGCGTGCCTAATTTACGGCCCTTGTCCAAACTAAGGTCATGTTTGGGTTATAAAAGGACATGCTTCAAATGGGCTTACCATTGGGCCTATTTTAATTAAAACTTAACAAGCCCACTGTCTTCCTAAAGCAACACCAAGCCGTTACTGAAGCCCTCTTTCAGTTAGTCAATCTAAGCCCGGAAACACCAACCCAATTATAATTAGAACCACGCCCACCTGCACTAAAATCCATTATGCCCCTATCGCCTTCCACGCTTGCTCCGTCACATCTTCTCCAGCATGCCCCGAAACCAACGGCGCCCATTAAACCCAGATCAACAAAAACGCCAACTATCCTATATTAAATCAAGAATCACTCGATCCTCCAACGACCACCGTCGGCTATTGGAGCGTCTTCATGAGCGATTTGTACTCGACAGACCCGACTCAGACCAAACCGTTACAGACCCTGACTCCTCCATTAGTGGAAGTTTGAGCGACACGGAGTTGTCCTCGGCCAAGCCGACTCCCAGCCCCCGTAAACGTTACCCCTCCACGAACCTATCACGACGCAAACAAAGGATGCGTGAAACGACCTATGTTTCCCGAAGCAAATCAAACTCAAGAAAAGTTTGTGGATCTAGTTGAGGCATTTTCACAAACAAGCAACGCGCGACACTGATAATGGAGTTTTCGACTCGAACGGGACTCAACCCCGCACTGGGTTCTCGACGGAAGACAAGGAGATACTAATGACAATAGATCATAGGACTGACGGGGCCGGAGATCGCGTGAACCGGACGGCGATGAGCTCCGGCCTGGCGCAGTCAAAACAGGACAATGGCAGAGCCGAGGCTTATTTGTTCGGCGCCGGGAGAGGTCGTCGGACGGGTCCGCGCGTGGCCGAGATGTTTGGAGCCCTCACTCTCTCTCAGTCGCCCCTTGTTATAAAAAAATAAAGAAAAAAGAAAGCTCTCCTCTCTCCGTTTCTCAAGCTCTTCCCCGAAATTCTTTTGGCTGATTTTCTTTCTCTTCAAAGACCACAGGCAGGCGCACATGGCTTCTGCTGCCGCCAGCCTGCCATGGTCGACTGATCCCTGACCCTACGATTGTGCCGCGGCCTGCTCCGCTTCTGTATGTCGCTGTTGCGCGACGTGAGGAAAGAAGACGACTCGCGCGTGGGCGGGCCCGCGTGGGGAAAAGAAAAAGAAAAAGAAAAAGGAGCCGAGCCAGGCTCCATTTTTTTAAATAATAATAATAATTTTTTTTTGTTGTAAATTTTAATACTAGTAATGCAAATACTTTTAATATCTATATGACACCGAATTTTGGTAGATTTTGCAATTATTCTACCACTCATAGCACTGTCCCTTCCTTTTTTATCTCTTTTACAATTGATGTACTTTTTAATCGCACCAAGCACTTTTCCAGCTATTTATTAATGTGATAAATGCATGATAGTGATGGGTGAACATATGTAGTAACATGGCATCCGAAAAATTAGTCACACACCATGTCAGCATTTTAATGGAAGATTTCCAATTTATGCAAAATCCAACCAAAATGCATCATTAGATAAAAAAAAAAATGGTAAAGTTTTCCGTTCTTAATGAAAGAAACCAAAATTCAATGGCTCGATGGCAAGTACACTAAAGTTCAGTAAACGTCCATAAAATTTATGTTGAAATTCCTCAAGATATTTGTGCTAGGAAAGTTAGATAACTTTCTAAAAGAGATCCTGTGCTCATTTGCATTCTTCCAAAATTCTGTACAGGCTTACAATGTGTATCGACTATAGCCCATCTTGAGTTACACTTCTGTCGAAATTTGGCGTTGACATCCATTAGATGTCTCGAAACCTCTCAATAGTCAATTCGACCACTTCTTCAAGGCTGCGGCAATACACAAAGAACGAAAAGTTCACATTAGTGACTCGAAGAAATGTAACCCGAAGGTCATTTTAACTCATACACCAAAGAAGAGACAAAAAAAAAAAAAACAAAAAAAAAAAAAAAACCAAAACAAGAACTTATGGTCTATTTTCCCCGACTCAATGCCTCTAGCTATGATGAACTACAAGGATTTGCTTAAAGGGATCCTTTGCCATTAGCTCTTTGACGAACAAATATTTAAAATCCATGGATCTATTTGAATTAATATGTTGATTGCTTTAGAACTTGAATTATGAGATAAGCAAATTAGACACGAGTTCTTAGCAAAATCTTGAGAAATCAGGAAATTTCACTGAAAATTTCACTTGTCGGACTTATATATGACCCACATAACTTTCTTATTACTAAAGATTCCGTTCTAGTTACTTTCAACTTCTTCAAATTTCCAATTGAATCTGGTAATTGACCATCTTTAACATTTCAAGTCCAACTAAACCAACAAGTATATTTTTCACAAGGGTATGGAAGCTCCTTTATCACAACACCCACATCAACATAGTTGTGTAAGCTTTAAGCCCTTCAGGAGAGTGCGGAGGCTCCTCTATCTCCTAGCACCCCCTTAACAACAAACCTGCAATCTTCACTAACCTCCCGATAGAGTGCAAAAGTTCAATAATTTTCTAGATTGGACACATGAACTAGTTACTTGAATTTCATTCTAATCTTCGAAACAATGTACTAGGCATGAGAATCTTAATCCATCTTCATTTTAAAATGAAATTTCTTGTTCCTCCACAATTAGAAAACAAATGTAGTTCTAGAGAACATCATTTCGTGGAATGGATCGATGGAACAACATTTCTTTTTTCTTCATCAATGAACCAAACAAAGGCTTGAGAAATAATTTCATTACAGCGGATATCAACTATCATTGATCTTCAGCTAGACTATAGTCGAATTCTGGGATGACATCCATAAGATGATTCAAAATCTCTGTAATAATCGATTCAACCACTTCTTCTGGGCTGCAGCAATGCTCAGAGAGAGAAAACAGTTCATATTAGTCCGATGGAAAACAAAGCGATGCAAGATGACTACTTAATTGTTGATTCAATGTCTCAAACAAACATAAGCCGGATATCTTTTAAATCACACACCATAGAAGAGAACAAAAAAGTAATAATAATAGAACAAAACCTTAAGGTCTTTCATGGTATTGGTTTGCAACTCCGTTTCCCCACACAATGGACTATATGGATTTACTTCCGTGGACATATCTAGGGCAAGGGCCATGTAGTGAAATAAATAAATAACTTCCATGAATCTTTTTGAAATTACATGTTTGGGTTCAAAATGAAATCTCGAGAAACCTGAGATAATTCTTACAAGCTATTTTTAGAGATATTCTAACAAAAACAAATTAATTGGTAATATTGTCTTATCATGTTTACCTATTCTATACATAATGAAAAGAGGTTCTCCTATTGTACATTTTCCGTCTTCACATTCAAACTAGTAGAATACCCGTGAGACACAGAATTTATAAGTCCTTTTTGTTATGGTTAATTCAATCAATTTTTTCCATTAGCATGTGCCCCGTACATAACTTTTAAAGGTATTTAGTGCATTTTTCACCTTAAGTTTCTCTATTTAATGCCTATTCTACCCTAATTTCAAATTCAAATAGCCAATAAGCTGAAGTACAAAAAAGGAAGTTTTAATTTTTTTATTGATTAAAAAAAATAGAGAAGCCTAGAACATAAATAAAACTACTGGGATAGTAAACTACAACAAAAGAATGACTTCAGATGAAAATAATGAGAATCTAAAGCCTTCAAGAAACCCAAAAGTGCTAATGAGCCATAATAGAATGCTTTGTTTATTTTTTCTAAAGTTAAATTAGTAAAGTAATTACTAATAGTGCTAATGAGCCATAATAGACAATTAACGAACATTTCAAACAATTGAATTTTTTTTCTTCTAATGTATGTTACTTCCAACCAACACAAAGAATGTCTTTCCTTCATTTCAAATTTCTTCACCCACCTAGAAAACTCTTTCTAATGTAGCGTAAGAATCAACTTGAGCGTTATGCCAGCTGGACTCATTTTGGCAATTGGAAATGTATATTTTGGTTTGGACTCAATTAGCAGATAGGAGGGATGGTAATGTAAATGACTATTCTGGTTTTGTCCAAATATTCGCTAGCATAGTTTATTGTCCTAGTTGTTTATTCATAAGAAATGTTAGATTCAAATTATTACGTATAAATATTACAGAGAAATTGATTGTGATTTTTTTAAACTACTATACATTAGAAGTGTAGGGATTATCAGATTCCCAAAAAACCGGATTTGACACTAAATCGAACCCCTAAAACGACTGCGGAAGACAAGCCTGGGAAAAACATGTATCACTGATCCTAAAGCACACCACGGAACCGAGCGTACCTTGTTAGCCACAGATTAAACACCGATGCCGATAAGAGGAAGAGAAAACCGATCCCGTTCGATTCAATGACGTCGATTGGCCTTAAAGGGAAGACGGCGTCGCCTTTACTCACTGTTTTTCTTTTGGAGGGAGAGAGGGAGAGGAACATACGTTAAAATTGCCAAAAGGTGTGTTCCTCCCTCTCTTTCCTCCCTTATATACGTTTCCTCCAAAAGGAATCGTGCCCCTTCATCATATCCCTCCATCCATGGGCCCTAATCTTGTGGGCCAGGCTTTTAGGCCCAACATGGGCGGACGGGCCAACTTAGGCCCATCACATAAAACCATCATCTCCCACTCGCACATGGTGGGCTGAACAGGATTCTCTTTACCTCTTTTCAACATTCATACTGGTGAATAATCCGTGCAACTAGCATACTTTGAGAGCTTGTTGCCATACATTTGTTAGGAATATATAGCAGCTCATGATGGGCATCACACTCTGAGTAGATTTAGTATGCAGTACCCTAGATCGATCGATCACATTTATATCTCTCTTGATCTCTTTCAAACAATGATATATATTGTATTCACAATTATGATTATCCCAAAGACAATCATAATTGGTTAACCAGTGAATACAAAACTACAATGTGATTTTCCAAATTCGATCTTCCTCTTTCCTTCAAACTCTCAATTTCAGTTTAGCTCGCTTTTTTAGAAATGTCCCATTAGATCGAATCAACTCATGACCATTGGCAACATCCTAAGATTGTAAACACTAAATAGAAATCTTGAGAATAAGTAAGAGTCATGAGGGGACTAAAAATTGAGGAACTCTTTTCCTCAAGAGTCTCACACGACACAAAAGTTGAGATCAAACTTTTGCCACTCTTATTGGTCGTCTCATGCATACGTAATATGAAATACGTATTACGGTATTAACTCCTTTCCCATGGAGCGTATGTCTACACCTTCAATACCGTACATATGATAGTTCAGACATACCCAATGTCTAACTTGAGTTCACGTATCTACTCATTCACAAAATTCATCAGAACTCACATCTGACATCATAGACAGATAAAGTAAAATATGTGGGGTATTTTACTTTTGTACATAGTAAGTATTATGTCCTCATCTTAACATCCAGTTAAGGTGACATACGTATTTTAAGCTTGAGCTCTCGATTATCACCTAGATAATAAGCTTAAAAAACAGCCTCATCTCTATTTATCACATAGTAAAAGAGGCGATTACCCGTGCGAGTGGGCTAATCTTATATCTGTCCGACATACTTTCTCAACTTAAAGTAATGCACTAAGCATTAAGATGCATAAAAATCAAACAAAGATTCATAGGCATTAATGATGAAAAACACAAATTCATCAAATGTGAACACTTTAGGGAAATTACAATCCAGTACGTTAGACTCTACGCAATCCTAGAGATTTTATATGGCCACAAAACACATCTCTAGGTATTGGCTTTGTCATAGGATTTGCTACCATTCTATACGTAATATGTACTGTAAGTTCACATCTTTTCGTGCAATCATATCTTTGACAAACTTATACTTGGTATCTATATGTTTGGTCTTGCCATGATATTTTGGATCTTTGGTGTACATTTTTGCTGCTTGGCTATCACGGTTAACCAACAATGAATCTGCAGCACTTCCAATAACACCTAAATGATCCAATAATCTCTTAAGCCAAACATCTTCTTATATTGCTGCTGATAATGCCACGAACTCAGTTTCTATTGTGGACAAGGCTATACATTTTTGTTTCTTACTGCTCTAATATATGTTGCCATTATTCGGTAAGAAAACAAACCCAGAGGTGGATTTTCTTTCATCTAAATCTCCTCCCCAATCAGCATCAGAATAGCCTTAGAGTCGCAGATCATTTCCTTAATAACTCAGCGTATAATCAGCAGTCCCCTTTAGATACCTCAGTATTATCTTAACGGCCTTCCAATGTGTTGGACCTAGGTTGGATTGGTATCCACTAACCATTCCAACTGCAAAACATATGTCAGGTCTTGTACATATCATAGCGTACATCAAGCTCCCAACAGCACTAGCATAAGGAATATGTTTCATTTGTTCCTTCTCTTGTGGAGTCCTTGGACACAGTCTATGGCTCAATCCTTCACCTTTTGCAATAGGAGTGTCTATGAGTTTACAATCTTGCATACGAAATCGTTCAAGAGCCTTATTTATATATGTTTCTTGCGAAAGAGATAACGATCTCTTCAAATGATCTCTTGAAATCTTAACTCCAAGAATGTATGCAGCTTCACCCATATCCTTCATCTCAAAGTTGGAAGACAACTAACTCTTGATAGTATTGACAAACTCCATATTGCTTCCGGCAATTAGCATATCATCAACATATAATGATATGATCACAAATTGATCATTGGATTTTTTGATATATACACAATGATCCTCATCAATCATTGTAAAATCATATGCCATTATGGCATTATGAAAACGTATATACCATTGTCTCGATGACTGCTTAAGGCCATATATCGATTTTAAAAGTCGATATACCTTTTCTTCTTGGCCTTTAATTATGAAACCAGCAGGTTGTTCCATATATATTTCTTCCTCTAATTCTCTATTGAGGAAAGTAGTCTTTACATCCATTTGATGTAACTCAAGATCCATATTAACCACTATTGCCAGAATAATGTAAATCGAGGCAAATCTTACTACAGGAGAAAATGTTTCTTGATAATCAGTTCTTTCCCGTTGATTATACCCCTTTGCCACAAGGCGAGCCTTATGCCTTTCTATCGAGCCATCAGCCTTTCGCTTTATTTTGAGAACCCACTTGTTCCCAATAGCTTTGCGTCCTTCTTGAAGATCAATCAGTTCCCAAACTTGGTTTGATTTCATTTACTCCATTTCCTCTTCCATTGCATGAATTCATTTTTCCTTACCAAGGCAATTCAGAGCCTCATTAATATTTATTGGCTCATCCTCATCTTGTGGAGTAACCATAAAAGTTTCCCTTTCAATGTCAAAACGTCGACGGGGAATACTTTGGCGACTTGTTCGCCGTATGGGAGATTGTACACTTTGCACATCATTCCCCATTATGCTCCCACTAGGATTAGATAATGATGATGTCGTCTCATCATGTGGTTGTAATTGAGAATGAGTTGAATTGAATTAATCATTTCTCACATTACTCCCACTTGGACGAATTACACTAATATCATTATCTTGATCCAAGATTTCAAATAGGTAGTAATCTTCCCCTATTTCGCCCTTCTTAGGAAATTCATCCTCTAAGAATGTGACATCCCGTGATTCAAATTCAGTTATACTCCCACTTTCCTGCTCACCTATGAACACATACCCTTTTGAGTGTTCGGAATATCTTATGAAAATACTCTTATTTCCTCTGGGACCCAATTTCCCAAACTTGTTAGAGGACTCATGAGTATAGGCAGCACAACCCCATAGCTTAAGAAAACTTAAATCCGATCTTGCTACCTGTCCATAACTCATATGGAGTGGAAGTAACTGATTTGGAAGGCACCCGGTTAACTATATAGACAGCAGTTAACAATGCATCACTCCAAAAAGTGATAGATAAGTTAGCATGCGCCATCATGGACCTAACTATTTCCAGTGGGGTTCTGTTTCTTCTCTCCGCAACACCATTTTATTGAGGAGTATATGTAATAGACAACTGTCTTTCTATTCCTTTTTCATCACATAATTTTCTGAACTCATCAGATAAATATTCTCGATCTCGATCGGATCTTAATACTTTTATTTTCTTGTCTAATTGATTTTCTACTAAGTTCATAAACCTTTTGAAACAACTTAATGCTTTAGATTTATGAGAAATCATATAGACATATCCGAATCGAGTATAATCATCAATAAAAGTGATGAAATAAACAGCCCATTGCCTTCTTCTCACATTCATTTGGACTACAGACGTCAGAATGGATTAAATGCAGAGGAGATTCAGCTCTTTTTACATTTTCCAAATAGTTTCCTTGTCGTTTTCCCTACTAGGCAATGCTCACATATGGGCAAATCGACTTTTTCAATATTGCCCAACAAGCCCTCTTTGCCTAGTCTATTCATACGTTGTTGGCCAATATGACCAAGTCTAGCATGCCACACATTCACATTATTATCATATGAATTAGGAGATGTGAGAAGGGAATAACAAACATTTGCATTAACATAGTCAATATCTAATACAATGAAACCATCCAGAAAATGACCATAACCATAGTAGTTTGTATCCAAATACAAATCTACACCGCTATTACGGAAGTTCACACTAAAACCAAGCTTAACCAACACTAAAATAAACACTAAATTTCGAGGAGTCTCCGGAGCATATAGAACATCATGTAGGAACAAGGTGCGTCCACCACGCATGTTCAATTGGTAGGTGCCAATCCCTTTAACTTTAGCTCTGGAGTTATTTCCCACATAGATCCACTTAGATCCAGTTGGTACTCGTCGGAATTCCACGAAGGATTCTTTATCCTTCGCTACATGGTCTGTCACTCCTGAATCTACAGTCCACAAAGGATTGGATTCAACCAATAATACAGAACTTGACACATAAGCAAAGTTCTCAAATGTACAAGATGTGTTTACCTTTTTCGGCTCACAACAGTTGCGAGCATAGTGACCTTTCTTGTCACAATTGTAACACCTCACCCTTGACATTTTCTTCACTTGAGGAGGTTTTCCTCTCTTGTGTTGGTTAACTCTTGATTTCTTGCAATAAGGACTTGATTCTTTACATTCCCACATATTGAACGAATCAATACGCTTGCGCTTAGAGCTCAAAGCCCTTTCTGAGCTAGAACTAGCATTGCAAATGTCTATTCTCGGCTCAAATGCCATTAGGCGGTCCTCTACTAGCTCAAGGTGGCACACGACATTCTCAAGATCTTCCATAACATGGTCAAGAGCTTCTAGTGCTTCTTGCTTTTCCAGCACATATTGAATCTTCATATTCAATATTTCACAATTGTTACCGTTCATATCAGCAATTACGTTCTTAGTTGCTGAAACCATCAATCTGAACACATCAGACATATATGCACGAATAATTAATGCCTATCATTTATGCATCCACTTTGCACAGACTCATCATATCAATGAACAATTTCAAGTAAGGTTTCAGAATCAAAAAGTTACTATGTTTCCAATTATCCTCCAAAAATCCTAACTTAAAACTATTATTAATATAATTGTCTTATGCAAAATAAATTCCATGAAGTTACAAAAACTTCTAGGAACTACCCACAGCAGTCAACAATAACAGAAAGTAAATAATATTTGACATCAAATAGAATAATAATACTTTCACATAATACAACTATCAATTACACTGAGCAATATATACAGAGGAAAAATATCAACATAGAAATAGATATTCATACCCAAAAAACATCTCAAACTAATCTAAGAAATAAATAGGGAATGTCCCTTCTAATCTATCAGTCAAAATATCTGAGAAATTTGAAGGCACATTTGCCAACCATGGAAAAACTTTTGGAGAGCTTTCATGTCACCTCCAAGGCGCATTGACTCTGCGCCATGTGGTGCTCAATCTAAGGGTTGAAGTTTTGGTTAACTCAATCCTATAGTACTCTCTTACAAAAGCTACCACTAGCCTCCTATCACCCGAGACCACGTTGATCTCCCATAGCTGATCTAACACTGCTTGCCATTCAGGTGGAAGAGCGTTCATCAAAGCCGACACTTTCTCAAAATCCGGCATAAAATAACCATTCCAGATGATTTCCTGTATCATCTGATTGACCCTGACCACATGTGATACTAAATTATCGTCATGCCACCGATAATTAGCTAACTCAGTCATCAGCCTTTTAAGTCTTGCACTTCCCTCGTCCGTTCTCGGGATTGCAGGTATCCGTACATAACGCATCATAGTTCCTGCAACAAATGCAGAACTAAAAATGGATTACTTATAATTCGTAATGTACATAAGAGAAAATACATAATTTTCCATGATTCATGCAACAAATGCAGAATAAACAATGGATTACATATAACCCACATAGACATAATTGAAAAAAGAAACAGATTCCTTTTTTTTTTTTTGGTCAACGGTCAACGGTCGTCAGTCAACGGTCAAAGGTCAACGGTGGTCAACGGGTCGGGTCAACCGGTCGGGTCGACGGGCACGCGGGTCAGACTGGTTGGACTGGTCGGACCGGTCGAGCCGGTCGGGCCGGGTCGGACGAACCGACTCGGCACGTGCCTCGCACACGCAAGCAACCAGTCGGATCTCGGGTTGGGTCGTGTCTTGGGTCGGGTCGATTCGCCGGTCGGGTCGGGTCGCCGGTCGGTCGCCGGTGATGATGTCATTGATGATGTTATCCTAGCAGTTACCGACCATTGGGTGACGTCATTACGCGTCGGTTCGCTGATTGGCGCGTGCCGGTTCGCCGGCCGGTGGCGTCGCGCACGTGTCGGTTCGCCGACCGGCGCATGTTGCGCACACGTTGGTTGAGGCAACGCTTCAGGCGCGTGGCGCCCATGTGCAACGGCTTTTGGTCGCGCGTGTAGGCGCGTCTGGCTTCTCCCGGCGGCGTCCGAACCATCGACGGACTCGTCTCGACGATCTTTTTCACCCTATGCCATCAGAAATCGATTTCGACTTACAGAAACTCGAAAAAAAATGGATGAACAGTGCTCGAGTGTCGAGATTTTTCGCCCCAATCCTTGTTGGCCGATTATTTTCACGAAAATTCAATCAATAATCATTCATAAACATGAAAAGGGTTGGGAAAACATGAACTAGGGCTCTGATTCCAATGTAGGGATTATCGGATTCCCAAAAAACCGGATTCGACACTAAATCGAACCCTTGAAATGAATGCAGAAGACAAGCCCGGGAAAAACATGTATCACTGATCCTAAAGCACACCACGGAATCGAGCGTTCCTTGTTAGCCATAGATTAAACACTGATGTCGATAAGAAGAAGAGAAAACCGATCCCGTTCGATCCAATGACGTTGATTGGCCTTGAAGGGAAGACGGCGTCGCCTTTACTCACTGTTTATCTTTTGGAGGGAGAGAGGGAGAGGAACGTACGTTAAAATTGCCAAAAGGTGTGTTCCTCCCTCTCTTTCCTCTCTTATATGTGTTCCCTCCAAAAGGAATCGTGCCCCTTCATCATATCCCTCCATCCATGGGCCCTAATCTTGTGGGCTGGGTTTTTAGGCCCAACATGGGCGGACGGGCCAACTTAGGCTCATCACATAAAACCATCAAGAATGATAGTTAAGGCATGACACGCTCCATGATGCCTAATTACTTGATCTGCCTACTATATTTTTGGGTATATAAAATTCTTACTTTTATAAACAAAATAAAACTTTACATTCCGTGCTGTTTCTTGTGCATGAAGCTTATCGGTGATTGGATATCACCAAGACGTTGTTAGTGTGTCATTGTCCTGGCAATTCTTATCAGAAGCGAAGGCTTGTCCGACAGACAATAACCAAAAACCAGTGTTCATCGACAAGCCATATGAACACATGAATTTTTCTCCTCGGTTCGTCTTAATCAAAAGTTGACTTGACTTGGCGTTTTCCCGATCCTTCGTTTCAGTTGCGTCTCACGCACTGACTTACTATTATTGATGAAGTAAATGCGTGGAACTCCACTGAGTCATGGTAGAACTCTCGAAGCAAGTTCCTCTCTTTTTTCCCTCGTTTGACCATCCTTGCGATCTGCTAATTGAGTCCAAACCACGCTTTCTTTTTCATTTTTTTTCTTTTTAATTAGAGTTTTCTTATTTTCCGGGAAAGAGAAGGATTTGGTCAATTAAAATAAACAGTTTTCTGGTTTAATTGAGAATTCCCGAGAACTAAGCAGGCCTATATAAATTATCAACCGTGCATGTAATCAAGTGATTAGTGACGTAATCGAGCTATTAACACAATATTTAGAGAGAAAAAAACAATTCCGTTTAAAGTCTCTAACAAAAATGTGTGAGGGGATTAAATGCACAAGTTAGGTTAGATTTTTCATATCATCAAATTTTAACATGTCATGTCTTGACAACTGTAGTATAAAAACATTTAATAAACTTAGAGAAGCCTCTTCTGTTAAAAAAAACTTAGAGAAGCCTCTCAATTCAAGCGTCACTAAGTTCGAGCTCAGTCCATTCCATACTTCAGCGACCTAAACTTGAGCCTCTCATGATCATTGGTTTGGATCAATGTTCAATTCTAATCTGTTTGAATTAGGAGTTCCACACTTTAGTGTATTTTCAAGATTTTTGCTCTTGGGGCGCATTCAGCCCAAAGCTATAAGTGCTACTCACACCTAGTCCTCCTCTATTCAGGCAGTGTCTGATATTAAAATGTGGGTGCTTTATATTTTTGACATCATCGGTTGTGTTTGTTTTTCCCCATAAAATTAACAAGTTGAATAGAGAAGAGAAAAGATAAAAAAGAATTTGTATGATGTCTAAGAATGGTTTGAAATCCTCTCGGCTATGTTGGTGTTGAGCAAAATGTTTTCCTTCTTAGCGAAGGACTAGTTTTACTATTACAATTTTGCATGGCCTGTCCAATTGGTCGACAAGATGTTTAAAAGTGTAAAAATAATAAACTAACAAGATGAGAATGAGTGGCAATTGCCAATAAGAGTTTTGTGTTTCAGTGAAATTTTTTTTGTTATAGGGTGGTGTCTTTATATAATACAAGCTAGGGTTACAGAATCAATGAGGGACACGATCATGATCTCCTCTTTGGAAAGAATTGATCTTACTTGATGAGCAAGTGGTGGAGAGATTGTAGCTGAATCAAGATACGTCATCGTGATCTCTTCTCTTTGGAAAGAATTGATCTTGCTTGATGAGCAAGTGGTGGAGAGAATGTAGCTGAATCAAGACCTGTCATGTTTCCTTTAAACCTCACAAACCACACCCCCCCCCCCCCCCCCGGCGTGGGCGCGCAAGCTGATGTGGCGGGACACACAGTAAGCATGGAATGTAGAAGTCGAAAGTGAGTTGTGAAGAGCCCTTTGGTGAAGACATTGGTATGTTGAGTGGTAGTGGAGATATATTGAACATACAGTTGATTTTTGGCAATCCATTCCCGCACAAAGTAGTAATCAATTTCCATGTGCTTTGTCCAAGCATGAAAGATGGAGTTCCTATCAGATAGATGGCTGAGATGTTATCACACCAAAGAACTGGAAGGTCTTGCCAAGAGACACCGTGATCGTGTAGGAGAGCCTCGATCCAAATGAGTTCAGTAGTTGTGTCGGCTAATCTTTTGAATTCAGCCTCTGTGCTGGATTAGGCGACTGTCTGTTGTCTATGGGAACTCCATGATAAGTTTTGAGCTAAGGAATATGCCAAAGTCGCCAATTGACCATCTGGTGTCATGGTCCCTAGCCTAACTTGCATAAGAAAAAGCATGGAGATGGAAATTGCGGCTACGGGTAAATAGTATACCATGATGTTGTGTGCCGCGAACAACGTGCAATATACATTTGATAAACTGCCAATGGGCCTCCATGGGTGCATGCATGAACTCACAGGTAGTGTTGACAGTGAAATCAATGTCGGGCTCGTTCAAAAAAAAAAAAAAAATCAATGTTGGGCCAAGTAAGAGTAAGATACTACAGTGCGCCCATGGTACTACGATAAAGTAGCGGATCCAAGAACAGCTCACCACAATGAGTAGATAAACTTTCTGAGCCTCCTAAACATGGGGTGGTGATGGGCTTCGCATCCAACATTTTTGCTCGGGTAAGAAGATTTGCTGCGTATTTTGTCTAGCGAAGAAGAATACCATATGAAGCGCATTGTAGTTTTGTCCCAAGAAAATAAAGGAGTTCACCCAAGTCTTTGATAGCAAATTCCTTTTGTAGAAACTCTAGGAGAGTAGATAATGGCGCTGTAGGGGATCCTGTAATAATGATGCAATCAACATAGACGAGCAGGAAGATATTGTATTGGACTGTGAGATAGCTAGTATAAGCACTTAGAGGGGGGTGAATAGGTGCACAAACAATTTCTCGAGATACGGAAGCGATTCTAGGCAAACGATAGAAAAGAAAATACGATCAAAGCAAAGTAAAGATTAGGGAAGAGAGAAATGAACACAAGATTTATAGTGGTTCGGCTTATTCCAAGCCTACGTCAACTCTTCCGCACTGACAGCCCACCGGCTGGATTTCACTATGAACAAAAGAGAAGTTACAGCACAGCTTTTCCTTGATTCCACAGTGTAGATGTTCTATCACACTTCCTCAAGGTTTCTCACGGATATAGACTTTCTTTTGTTTACACGATTTTACTCAACAAATGAATTGACTAAGAACAAGGAGCTTCAGACTTTGGAATTCTTCTCTCGTGCACCTCCTTGAACAACTGGAACGTCTTCCTTATATACTCCTTCATGCCATCATACCCGTTGGTACTTACCAAAGGAATTCCTCCAATCTACCCGTTGGACGGAATCAATTAGGAAGATCATTCGAGCTATTAAAGGAACATGTCGATAGCCCATCAATCATGTTCGCCCATACAATCAGGAACTTAGTTTCCATAAGTAGAACCTTCCAAGTATACTTTGCCAATCATCGGATCCTTAATCTTCAAATCAATTATAATCAAATAAGGATTCTGTTATGTCATATCCTGCCAAGAGATCTTCTCCAGTCGATAAGGCCACATCCTTAATGAAACAACCAGATATGGATAGCCTTTCTTCAACGAATTAGAAACTGTCAATGATGATAGACTTTAAGTCTTGAGTCTGGCTATGCGGAGGTCTTCAGACTTTAAATAGCAGAGTCTGCAAGCCTTCAGACTAGACTGATGGAAACGTTTTGTCAACTTCAAAACACTTCAAGAGGATTTCTCCAACAATCTCCCCATTTTTGATGATGACAAAACTTTCCTGCAGATTTGGAAAACTTTGACTTGCAAAACATTTCTCAAACACATATGCATATCTTATAGATAAATGGCTAAATGAATAACACTAGAGTCTGCAACCACAGAAAATAGGTTAGTCCAGTATGCAATAAAGCCATCCATAAGATATCAATAGTAGTTAAGCAGTCAAATCCAAATCCCAAATTTAGTCCACATCTAGACACACAAGACAAGTCAAAACAAACCACAAAACAAACAAGCCAAAAGTTCGACAAATTTAAGTTAAAGTTCAAAGTTTTTCAAGTCTCGCAACTCTCCCCCTTTTTGTCAGCATAAAAAAGATTGAGATAAAAATGAAGTCAAGGATTCTTAGGAACACGAACAAGCTGAAAATCTCCTATCGACTGAATGATGCCTTCCAGCCTTTTAAAGTATTCCTTCAGCTGAGGAACATCCTCACCCTTAGCATTAGCCTAAATCTGAAGAGAAAGGGCTTGGATTTGATCATTTAATGAACCCGAAGAGACTTGTTCTGCATTTTGCAAGTTCTGAACTTTACATCCCAACGCATATATCTGACCTTGCATCTCCAAGAGAATATCCATCACTCTGCGAAAGTCTGCTGAATTGTCGGTCTGCGTACTGGCATTAGCACGATCTAATGGAGTAAATGCAGATGATGGTAGATCAGCATAATCACGCAGATTTGGCGAAGAAACCTCATGACATTCCTCAGGAAACTGCGAGGCAAAGACTTCCTCTGGATCTGCTGGGGAACGACTGATTCCCTCACTGATTGCAGGATTTGAGGACATTCCTCTTTTCTCTTGGTCTCCCCTTGTGTTCATGCCTTCAGGTGGAGAGTGCTCTTCATTTTCTCATTCTTCTTGAACTCTTTTCTCTTCTTCTTCTTTTTCAACTCTCTCTTTATCAGCATCTCTTTCTCCTTCTTCTTCTCTTTCCTTCGTTTCTTTTTCCTCTACTTCTTTCTCTGCTCTTTCTTCTGTCTGTTGTTCTGACTCTTTCTTTGGAATAGATCGACTGAGATTCTTCAAAGTCATTGCAGAAATGGTGATGTTATCCTCATCTTCTTCATCCTTAACGAGGAGAGCTCTTCTTCTCTTAGATGGAGCATCCATGGGCTCCTTCCCTTTCATTTTTCCCGCAGAAGAGAATTGATGAGATTTGACTGGAGTCTTATCCTTAAATTTCTCCAATGCCTTGCTTAGTTCTTTCAGACGCATCTTGGTCACCATTTTCAGTCCTACCACCATATGATCGCACGATCGAGCACAAAGAATTTGCGGAGGCTGAATG
Organism: Eucalyptus rudis; assembly: GCA_019915205.1. Classification (NCBI taxonomy): domain Eukaryota; kingdom Viridiplantae; phylum Streptophyta; class Magnoliopsida; order Myrtales; family Myrtaceae; genus Eucalyptus; species Eucalyptus rudis. The sequence continues at coordinate 213,758 of JAHMTN010000001.1, forward strand.
TTCATATGTCTGAATAACTTCATCACAAGACCTGGATAAGGAAGTTGTCCTCTATCCTTCATCACAGCTCTATACATGTGGAACATAACAGTATGAGGAAGTGAAAACATTTTCCCAGTGATGATAGCATACATAAACTTTGCCTCTGAACTTGAGACATCAGTCTTGGAAGTTGATTTCGGTCTGAGGCAATTGATTACAATTTTGTGCAGCAAGATGTTAAATGCACTCATCCTTGAATAGGAAATCTTTTCCTCAGTTCTCCTGTCCTTAACAAGTTCTAGAGTAGTACGGGCAATAGAAACTTTGATCCGTTGATATCTTCCTCTCTCAACTCCTAACACATCTGCCAGCATATCCATATCCACAACAAAGTCTTGATCTTTGACACTGAAGGAGAATCTATTCGCATCCAAGAAACTAAGATTTGAATAGAAATATGCAGTTAGTTGAGGATAGGCCTCTGTTGTGTCAGAGCAGAATTTCTCAAGTTGAAGATGACCGAACTTTTCCCTCAAGTTCACATTTACAGCATCCAGAAAGTCAAAATCCACACTCCTAGGGTTTATCACCCCACGCTTCAGCAATTTTGAGTATAGATCCTTCTGTTCCTTTGATCTAAACAACTCTCCCTTTTTTCCTTGATTTTCTGCCGCAACTCCTATTCTTGGTTAAAATTCGCTGTACATTTTATCATCATCATTTCCATCCACTGGATTAAATCCCCAATCACGAGGATCACTTGGGATATTTGCAAGGCTTTCTTCTGCCACCCCTTTACGAGCAATTCCCAAACTTTCCATTTTTCGCAAAAAGATATATTTATTTCCATATCCTTTGTCCTTAAGAAAATCATCCACATAGTTCAATGGAGTACCAGTCCCTTTTAAAGCACGATACAACTTATAAATAAAAGAGGGCGTTTGAACTCTTACAGGATTTGCATCTTCAATGATTTCTTCATTTTGATGATGATCAACATCTTGAGGACTAGATGGAGGAGAATGATGCTGCTGAGAATGTTGTGGGCTCTACTGCTGATTTGGAGAAACTTCTTCTTCAGTGAGATCGAAGTGCGTAGGCCCCTCACTCATTTGCCGTGGTCCCCTACTTGCGATCCTCGATGACTTTCTTGAAGACGACATCTTTCTTAGTCTTTGAGAGATTCCTTGCTTGACTTTCCCAAGAAAGATGACAACTTTTTCGAAGATTAAACAAGAGAAGAAAACAGGAATGGAAGATTGGTGCTTTTTAGGGTTTTGGAGTTAAGCGAAGAGAAACCGACTGTATATAAGACAATTGAAAGAAGGGGATACCAATCGTCGTAATGGAAAGTGAAAAGATACATTTTAAAAAATAACTGCCTTTTTCGAAAAATGGTCATATCAAAATAACTTCTTTTTCTAAAGGAAATGATGCAATAATTTCGTCAATTAAAGATAGTGGTTGAGCAACAATAATCAACACGGTTGATGAACGTACCTTTTCAAGATGAGATTATAGAGAGAGAATAACTTACAGCCAAAGTCTTTTAGTCAAAGTCTTATTTGTCTGAGTCTGAGAGTCTCTAGACTTTAACTTCTTCAAACCTCAAAATGTTGAGTCTGGAACAGATAATTTCAAATTGATTTTTCTCCAAAGGCTTTGTAAATATATCCGCTAGTTGGTTCTTTGAGTCAACAAATTGAATCGATATTTCTCCATTTTGAACATGATCTCTAATGAAGTGATGTCGAATCTCTATATGCTTAGCTCTTGAGTGAAGAATTGGATTTTTGGTGAGATTAATTGCACTGGTGTTGTCACATTTAATCTCCGTGCATGAATCTTCAATTCTGAAGTCTCTTAGCTGTTGTTTTATCCACAGAATTTGTGAACAACAACTTCCAAGAGCTACATATTCTGCTTCTGCTGTAGAGAGAGCTACTGTACTTTGCTTTCTTGAAAACCAAGACACTGTCCTGCCTCCAAGTAGTTGATAGGTACCAGAGGTGCTCTTTCTATCAACTCTGCATCCGGCTAAGTCTGCGTCTGAGTACCCAAGAAGAGTAAAGTCTCCCCTTTTAGGATACCAGAGATCGAAGCTTGAGGTTGATGCAATATATTTGATAATACGCTTAGCAGCATTTAAATGTGATTCTTTAGGGTCTGCTTGAAATCTAGCACAAATGCAAACACTAAACAAAATGTCAGGTCTAGAAGTAGTAAGATAAAGAAGTGAACTGATGATACTCCTGTATAACTTTTGGTCGACTTTCTTTCCTCCTTCATCTTTATCTATCTTCACGGAGCTTGACATTGGTATATCGGCCTTTTTGCAATTGTCCAGTCCAAACTTCTTCACAATATCATTAGCATATTTTTCTTGATGAATAAAAGTTCCTTCCTTCAGTTGTTTCACTTGAAGTCCAAGGAAGAAGGTTAACTCACCCATCATGCTTATTTCAAATTCATCCTGCATAGTCTTAGAGAATTTCTTGCACAGACTTTCATTAGAGGATCCAAAAATAATATCATCGACATATATTTGAACAAGTAGAAAACTCTTGCTTTCTCTTTTAATGAAAAGAGTAGTGTCTACTTTACCTTTAACAAATCCATTTTCAATCAAAAACTTACTCAGTCTGTCGTACCAAGCTCGAGGAGCTTGTTTCAAGCCGTATAAAGCCTTTTTGAGTCTGAATACTGAGTTTGGTTTATTTGGGTCTTCAAACCCAGGTGGTTGTTCCACATAGACTTCCTCTTAGATGAATCCATTTAGGAAGGCACTTTTGACATCCATTTTGAATAACCTGAAATTCTTATAACAAGCAAAAGCAAGTAATAATCGAATTGCTTCTAACCTTGCTATTGGTGCGTAAGTCTCGTCATAGTCTATCCCTTCTTCTTGTGTGTATCCCTTGGCCACGAGTCTTGCCTTGTTTCTTATGACTTTTCCTTTCTTGTTCATCTTGTTTCTGAAAACCCATTTAGCCAATAACAGACTTACCTTTCGGTTTAGGAGTCAATTCCCAAACATCATTAATACTGAATTGCCTGAGCTCTTCTTGCATAGCTTCAATCCAGCTTTCATCAGATAAAGCTTCTTCTATGCTTTTGGGTTCTATTTCAGAATTAAGAGCCACAACACTAGACTCTTCGCGCCTTTTGGATCTTGTGCGAATTCCTTCATTGATGTCGCCAATAATAAGATCTTTGAGATGACTGGACTTATGTTTCCAGTTGCTGGTTAATTTGTCAGGTTGATGGTTACTTCCTTCACTTGAATCTTCAACAGTCACTTGTTGCTGGTCCTTCAAAGTCTGAGATATTTTAAATTTTGTAGAGTATGGAGCAGGTTCAGATTCTTCAAGATGAGTCTGAATGGATTCATTTTGCATAGAATCTTGGAATTTAACATTCATTGACTCTTCCACTGCTTAAGTCTTCTTGTTGTAGACTCTGTACGCTTTGCTTGTGGTTGAATATCCAAGGAAGATGCCTTCATCTGACTTTTCTTCAAACTTATCAACTCGATCATTTGCATTTTTTAGTATAAAACATTTGCATCCAAATACATGAAAATATGAAACAATAGGCTTCTTTTCTTTGAATAGTTCATAGGGGTTTTTTCCAGAATAGGCCTTAGAAAACTCTATTTATAATGTAACATGCTGTAGAAACTGCTTCAGCCCAAAAACGTGAAGAGATGTTACTTTCAATTAAAAGAGTTCTAGCCATTTCTTGAAGAGATCTATTCTTTCTTTCCACAACTCCATTTTGCTTTGGAGTATATGGAGATGAGAATACATGCTGGAAACCAGATTTATCACAGAATTTTGTAAAATCATGATTTTCAAATTCACCTCCATGATCTGTTCTTATATTTGAGATAACATACCCCTTTTCATTTTGAACCTTTTTAGCAAACTTTTCAAAGTAAGAGAAAGTTTCAGACTTACTTGCCAAGAAATATACCCAAGTAAATCGTGAGTAATCATCCACAATTACTAGGCAATATTTCTTACCTCCAATGCTTTGTGTTCTGGTTGGTCCAAAAAGATCCATATGCAGAAGCTGCAGTAATCGGTTAGTGGAAACTTGATTTATTGGTTTAAAGGAATTTCTTACCTGTTTTCCTAGTAGACATGGTGTACATAGATCAGACTTTTGGTATGATAAATTGGGTAGACCACGAACAAGTTTCTTTGCTGAGATTTTGGCTATTTGCTTCATATTGACGTGCCCAAGCTTTCTGTGCCATAAGTTTCCTTCGTCTTGGATTGAGATTAGACATTGTGATCATTTGGTTTTACATCCAAGAGGTAGATATTTCCATGTCTTTGACCCATGAATGACTGAGTAGAATCTTTACTGATTCCTGAACATATTCCCTCTTGAAAGTTGATTTTAAAACCAGTATCACATAGCTGACTAATACTGAGCAAATTGTAATTGAGCCCTTCCACTAAGGAAACATTGCTGATTTGAGATTTCCAATCTTTACAGTTCCAAATCCCATAATTTTTCCTTTGCTATTTCCTCCAAAAGAAACTTTTCCACCATTTACTCGAATAAGCTTTATGAAGTAATTTGAGTCTCCTGTCACGTGTCTTGAGCATCCACTATCCAGATACCATTTTACCTTTTTCTTGATAGTGACCTGCATTTAAAAAAGAAACTCAAGCCTTCTTTGGTACCCATATTTTCTTGGGTCCATTGGTGTTAGTATGATATGCAGTTTTTGCCCATACCTTTTTAATAGGTTTCCAAATCATAGGACATTCTTTTTCAAAATGATCTGCGTTGTTGCACTTTGAGCATCTGAGAGCATTGCAACCTACTGATTTTACAAAGATTCTTTTAAAATGATTTTTGTAAGCATCTCTTGTGGGTCTTTGTTTGATTCTTTCCTTCACCTTAGGAAAATCAATTAAAGGAATGGTTTCATCATTGATTCCCAAACCAGATTTATTAAAATAAGGTCTTTGAACATAAAGAATTTTTTCTAGTTTCTTAGATCCTATAGAAAATCTTTTGGAAATATTTGAGATATCTCTTTTCAAGAATGCATTTTCTTTTAACAAATTATCTTCACTTTCTTTAAGAGAAGAAACATTTTTGTCTAAACTTTTCACTTTTTCTTTCAAAATATTTTCCTGTTGTTTTAGAGTAGAATTTTCCTTCTTGATTTCGAAAATTCTTTTAAGAGAAGTCTTAAGACTGAAACACAATTCATCAATGTACTTTGAAACCTTAATAGGGATTTTGAAGTTACTTACCTCAAATTCGCTTTCTGAGTCTGAATCTGTCTCGGAATTTGAATTTGAATCCGATTGTGCCATCAGACATATATTGGCATAATCATCATCACTTTCTTCACACTCTATATCACTCCAGGTTTCAGCTTTAAGAGCTTTTCGGTACTTTTCAGTTTTTCCTTTCTTCTTCCTCAGAAGAGGACAGTTGGGTCTGATGTGTCCCTTTTTCTTACATTCAAAGCAGACTACATCTTTGTTTGATTCATCATCCTCAACAGACTTAGTCTGTTGCTTTTGAAAGCTTTGTTTCTTTGGATTGAATCTTCTTCCTTTTTTGTTCGGCTTTCTGAATCTTAATATCATGAGAGCAAGTTCCTCATCATCCATATCGTCTTCAGAATCTGTAACATCAGAATTATCATTAGATTTTAAAGCAATGGATTTCTTACCTTTAGGGTTTTCGTCTTCATTGATTCGTTCTACTTCATAAGACTGAAGAGTCCCAACCAACTCATCAATAGATAGTGGCATGATTCTTTGGGTCTTTATGATTGAGGTATTTATGTGATTCCAATCCTTGGAAAGTCCACGCAGTAGCTTGTTTACTTTCATGGGATCAGAAATTGGTTGACCTTGATTTTCAAGTCCATTCACAATATCAGTAAAGCGACTGAACATATCCGTTATAGATTCTCCTGGTTTCATTTTGAAGGCTTCATACTGACCGAGGAGAATGTTGATTCTAGTCTCTTTCACTCGATCGGTTCCTTCATAGGTAATATGTAATCTATCCCAGACTTCTTTAGCTATAACACAAGAAGATATTTTGTTATATTCAGTAGGAGATAAAACACAATATAAAGAATAAATTGCTTTTGCATCAAGAGCTTGTCTCTTGATTTTCTCTTCCTGAGTCATTTCGCTAGACTCAACAACATATTTTCCTCTTTCTGAGACAGATGCAGTTTTAGGAATGATTCCTTTTTCTACAACATCCCATTCCAGAGGATCCTTTGATCTTAGGAATGCTTTCATCTTTTTCTTCCATATGTTGTAATCCTTTCCATCAAAGTAAGGTGGTCTGGTATTGCTTTGCCCTTCTACCAGTCCTGGAGCCAACATACTAGCCATGGATCTTTAACTCTGAAGTAAAACACTTCAACAAAAGTGAGTACACAAGCTCTGATACCAATTGAGATAGCTAATATAAGCACCTAGAGGGGGGTGAATAGGTGCACAAACAATTTCTCGAGATACGGAAGCGATTCTAGGCAAACGATAGAAAAGAAAATACGATCAAAGCAAAGTAAAGATTAGGGAAGAGAGAAATGAACACAAGATTTATAGTGGTTCGGCTTATTCCAAGCCTACGTCCACTCTTCCGCATTGACAGCCCACCGGCTGGATTTCACTATGAACAAAAGAGAAGTTACAGCACAGCTTTTCCTTGATTCCACAGTGTAGATGTTCTATCACACTTCCTCAAGGTTTCTCACGGATATAGACTCTGTTTTGTTTACACGATTTTGCTCAACAAATGAATTGACTAAGAACAAGGAGCTTCAGACTTTGGAATTCTTCTCTCGTGCACCTCCTTGAACAACTGGAACGTCTTCCTTATATACTCCTTCATGCCATCATACCCATTGGCACTTACCAAAGGAATTCCTTCAATCTACCCGTTGGACGGATTCAATTAGGAAGATCATTCGAGCTATTAAAGGAACATGTCGATAGCCCATCAATCCTGTTCGCCCATACAATCAGGATCTCGGTTTCCATAAGTAGAACCTTTCAAGTATACTTTGCCTATCATCGGATCCTTAATCTTCAAACCAATTATGATCAAATAAGGATTCCGTTATGTCATATCCAGCCAAGAGATCTTCTCCAGTCGATAAGGCCACATCCTTAATGAAACAACCATATCTGGATAGCCTTTCTTCAACGGATTAGAAACTGTCAATGAGGATAAACTTTGAGTCTTGAGTCTGGCTGTCCGGAGGTCTCTAGACTTTAAATAGTAGAGTCTGCAAGCCTTCAGACTAAACTGATGGAAACGTTTTGTCAACTTCAAAACACTTCAAAAGGATTTCTCCAACAGACTGTATGTAATATAAATAGTGAGGAGTCAGTGGTAGAATTTACAAAACCAAGGGAGATGAGAAAATTACAGAGATGTTGGTGCCAATTATGGGAAGCTTGTTTCAAGCCATAGAGAGATTGTTTCAGGTGGCAGACATGCCAACGAAACCTGGCGGTTGATCCATGAATATTTCTTCGGTGAGATTACCATGGAGAAAGGTATTCTTGACATCTAGCTGCCGGAGTTGCTAACTGAAGATTTCATTAGAGCAAATTCCTGCTCTTGATGAAAGCCCTTTCTGACTAATCTAGCTTTGTATTGTTTAATGGAGCCATCTGCACGAAGCTTGACCAAAAGGACCCATTTGCAGCCAATGGGCTTACAGTGCTGAAGAGATGGTACAAGCTCCCATGTCTGATTTTTCAACAATGCTGAGGAGACAGAATAACTCAGGTCTTTTATTGCTGACTGTAACAAGATGGTGAGGATGGGACTGCAATCAAAGTGGTGAGTGCATAGGTGTGATCCTTTTGCACTGTCGGCCGGGAATGGTGCCGTCTCGAAGTGTGGTCACCATGGGGCGGGTTGGTGCCACTGGTTGTGGGGGAGGATTGTGGGGGAGGAGGGTAGCCTGTTGGATTGTGGTCTGTGGGATAGTTTCAGCGGTAAGAGATGGTACTTCTGGTTGCAGTTGGAGAGATATGGAGCGGGAGGTAGTGGGATTGCTATGCACAGTTGTTGACATGTGGGATGCATCAGTCCTCGGTTCCTGCATATGTGAATCATCAGGTTGCAAATGCGTTAGTGGGGGAACACAAAGGGGTAACTCCAATGATGCTGGTGGGGACACATTCAATGATACGTCGGTGACAGGAGCGGCAAACGGAAAAATAGTCTCATCAAAGATGGTGTCTACAACTGTGTGAAATCGTCGTTGTTGTGGAGAATAGCAGTAGTAGCCCTTGCTATTGAAGGGATATCCCAAGAAAATACACTGATGTGATCTGGGCTCTAGTTTGTGCTTGGCATAGGGTCGTAGGTTCGGGTACATAGTGTAGCTAAAAACCCGAAGATGTTCAATGGATGGTGTGGTAGAAAAGAGTACTTCCTAAGGGTTGCGCTGCTACAGAACGGGAGTAGGCAGTCGATTGATAATGTGAACTGCACTTTCAAAAGCAAAATCCCAAAGATGAGAAGAAATAGACGCGTGATGCATCATGGCCTGAACCATTTCAACCACATGTCTGTGTTTGCGCTCGATGGAACCATTTTGAAGGGCCAGGTGATGACAGGATGTCCGTTTATAAATGCCATCCTCTTGCAACAATTTTATTAAAAGATGCAAAAAGAAATTCTCCGGTACAATCATTTTGGATGGCTTTAACTCGGGTATTTAGCTGGTTTTCAAACAAAGTTTAGAAAGAACGTGAAGATATGTAGAAATTGATCACGAGAGTTGAACACATAAAGCCAAGAAAATTTGGAGTAATCATCAATAGAACAAATATAATATATATATATATATATATATATATTTTTTTTTTTTTTTGATGAGACGTTACAGGAGCCGGCCCCCAAATGTCAAAATGAACTAATTCTAGGAGCGCCTTGGATCTATGAAAAGTGGGAGGATGACGATGAAGATGACTCCTACTAGATGCACATGTCGAGCAAGTTGGCTGAACAACTGACGACTTATTAAACATGAGAGAAATAAGAGAATATGTAGCATGGCCTAAACGATGGTGCCAACGGACAAGGGAGCTAGACTGAGACAAGTAATAAGCTGAAGGAGAAAGCTGAGACTGATCCGACAGTTGATAGAGTCCTTAGTTAAGGTTCCCTTGGAAGAGAATCTTGCCGGCGGGCGCCACTTCACAGAGAAACAATTTAAGTGAGAAAATGAAATCACAATTGTTTTCCTATGAAAATTGACGAATGGAAAGTAAATTTTTCTTTATAGAGGGAACAACTAGGACATTAGACAAATGGAAATTTTGAGAAACAAGAGTACCTGTATCAGTTATTGGGAGGCTAGACCCATTACTTATGGTAACATGTCAGTTGCCTGTGTAAGGCTGAAGAGAAGACAATTGAGACGGATTATCTATGACGTGGTGTGTGGCACCGGAATCTGGATACCACGGGTTCAAAAAGACTGACAGTGGTGGTGGAATTTCAGAAATGTGGAGCTATAGTGCCGAGCCTAAAGATTGCGGTGGAGACCCATGATCATGGCACACATTGGCTCAGTGGCCAAAGCGATTGTAGAGTTGACATGGAACACTACCCCTCCTTTGATGTCTGTAATTGCCTGCATTTGGTGAGTAATTTGGGGCTGAATTTCATGGACCAAAGTGTTGCCCACTTTGCGGAAATTGTTGCCTAGGCCGCGGTGACTTGTCAACGAGAGAAGGAAGCTGTTAAGGTGCTTGGTGTGTTGTCCACGTCATGCTTGCTGCTGGAGTGGAGGTGAGGGGCTCAAGAAAATCAAGTCATGCATCATGACTAAGAGCAGCCCGTGTAGAGACTCACATGTAAGGGATTGGTGTTGACTTTCAATGAAGATCGACACTGCTAAACTTCGATATTCCGACCCGAGTCCCCTAAACAGGTGAGTTTGATATTCTTGTGAAGAGATGTTCTCACCAATCGAGGCAAGTTGATCAACAAGGAAGGCTGCTTGTTGTACATATTCTGTGATTGTTTGATTTCCCTTGTGAAGAGTCTACAGTTGCATTTATAGATGTGTGGCACAGGCACTGTTACATGCTACATATGATTGAGCCAAGAAGGACCACACGGCTGCTGTGTGCATTAGTTTAGTAAACTACTATCAAGCTAATAACAAATATATGAGAAAATTATACCGTGTTAACTAGAATTATTAGTTTTAGGGTGGTTGAGGTGGGGACGAATTAGTTTCAGGAGTGGATTTCGACTACCATGCCCTGCAAGGAGGCAGGGCAAAAAGTTTGAGAGTGAGAGTTAGATTAGGAGTAAAGTAGAACCGATAAAAAAAAAACTAGAATTATTAGTGAAAAATTTGTTAGGCTTCAAAGTATATAGTTTAATACATACAATAATGACAATTAGAGATGTTAAATGGGTAGAAAACCCATTTATCGACCCATTTATGCTTAAATGGGTCGTTAATGGGTCAGCCTTTTTTTCCCAAGACACCCACGTGGGTTTTAAAAATAAACGGACTGGGTCTTAAATGGGTCTACTATATACCCATTTACCAACCCATCAAAATTAGAGGTGTTAAATGGGTAGAAAACCCATTTATCGACCCATTTATGCTTAAATGGGTCGTTAATGGGTCAGCCTTTTTTTCCCAAGACACCCACGTGGGTTTTAAAAATAAACGGACTGGGTCTTAAATGGGTCTACTATATACCCATTTACCAACCCATCAAAATAAACCCAGTAAGTAACCCACGAAGGCCACGCCCAAGATTGACGATTCTACGACCCCCTCTTCACTTTCGATTCGCTGCCACCTCCATCGCCTCGTCGCCGCCCATCGTCGCCTCGTCGCTGCTTGCTGCCACCCATCGTCGCCTTGCCACCGCCCATCGTCGCCTTGTAGCCGCCCATCTCTAGTGGCCGAGGTTTTCCAACAACTTAATCGTCGCATTGTCACCACCAGTGGTAGGGTTCGGGTCGGCGAGGATGGAGGAGGGTCGCTCGTGCTAGTCAGCAGCGGCTGTTCCAAGAAGGAGGGAGGGAGTCGAGGGACTACTTCCAGCAGCAGCCGTATGGAATTTGTCCATTCAATCAATTGGGAATTTTAGCGCCACGATCAGTCTCGCGGATTAGCTGGACTAGGGCGTTCCTCTCGATTTCGCGAAGCACGTCAATCTGCATCTTCATTCGACATCGAATCTAGAATCTGCAAAACCCTAAAAGCAGCACTCGTCTGCTCGCCGCGAACGGCTCGCGGATCCATCGTCGAAGGATGGAGACGCTCGGTTCAGGTACTCCGTCTCAACACGCAGTCGTGGACTTTTTGGGGGAATTCTGTAATCGGATGATGATTACAAGTACTGGTGTTTTTGTTTGCATTCATCTGATTATGTCTCCTTAGTCTCGGTCTCCTTGTGTGTTTTAATTCTAGGACTTGAAGATGGAGGAACTCTTTGTGGCCATACTCTCAATGCTTCTCGTTTTGGCGCTTATTCCGCTGTTTGTATGGAAGCGGCGAAAGGATTCTTCATCAACTGATACGCACGAAGAAGGACAAGATCATGTTTATTTCCAATGCTTCTTCTCTGCATTCGGTAGTGCATTCAAAACGGATAAAACCATTTGTTGCTAGGGCTGTGTGGATCAAAATATACTCTTTGTCCAGTCATTTTGTGAGTTACGGGAGAGCCATGTACTGCAGTTGATCTTCATTTTTTATTTCCCTTACGGGCAGTTCGCTCTACTACTGGTGGTGACCGCTTTGTGAGTTACGGGAGAGTCGGATCTAGTGGAGTTGCAGCGGGTGGTATCTTGCGAATAGAGAGTTGTTGCGGTTCCTCAAGCTTAGGCACAGAAAGTTCTAAGTGAAGGTAAGGATGAATTTGATGACTGTTGCGATTTTTCAATGTTCTAGTGAATAGAAGTTGCTCTTTCGACATCGTATTCCTCCACTCTGTTGTTAGAGCTTCTTTTCGGTAGCTCATTCTTTACCCTTTATGTTAGATTCATAACATGCAATCCTGAACCCTGAACCTGTTCTAATATATGTTTTCTCCAACTAATTAGTTGACATGTCAAGAGATAATGAGGATCGAGAAGAATATTCAACTACGGAACAATTCGAGAGACGTAGAGTTGCATCCTTAGTTCATGAGGACGAGGAAGATAACTCTACTTGCTCTAAGCGTCCAAGAAAATGCACTTCGATTGTATGGTCTGAATTTGAAAAGTTCACAGATGGTGATGGCATGAAGAGGGCTAAATGTAAGTGGTGCGAAGTAAGTTACACGGCTAGCCATGGGACAAAAAACTTGTTGCGTCATTTAGATACTTGTCCCAACCGAGAGGTTAATGTTGATGGTTCTGTAGTACAATTTGACCAAGGTGTGTTTAGAGATATGCTAGCAAGAGCGATAATCAAACACAATTATATGTACTCTTTTGCGGAGCATGAGGCTACTAGAGAGTTGTTTAGTTACCTCAACCCTAATGTGAAGCACATTTCAAGGTTTACAGCAAGAAGTGATGTGGCAAAAGTATATGAAAAAGAGAAGGGAATTTTGAAATCCAAATTATTGTCTCTTTCAAGTCGAATATGTTTGACTTCTGACCTATGGACTTCTGTTACTACGGATCATTATATGACTATCACTGCTCATTATATCGATGAGGATTGGGAATTGCATTCAAAAGTCTTGTGTTTCTCCTATGTGCCACCTCCATATAGTGGACCCATACTTTTAGAAAAATTGCTGACTTTGTTAAGAGAATGGGGTATTGAGAGAAAGATTTTCAGCATTACTTTAGATAATGCATCATACAATGACAGTATGGTTGATATTTGGAGAAATACACCTTCTGTGAGATCCTCTTTGTTATGTGATGGACAGTTTTTTCATGTGCGTTGTGGTGCACATATTTTGAATCTTATTGTACAGGAAGGTTTAAAGGTTATTGATAGATCGTTACATAATATTAGAGAAGCTGTCAAGTATGTGAGGGCTCCACAAGGGAGGAGAATAAAATTTGCCGAATGTATATCGCAGTCGTGCTTAAAGGCCAGTAAAAAGGTACGCCAAGATGTGGTTACGAGATGGAATTCTACATACCTAATGCTTGAGGGTGCCCTTTTCTTTGAATGTGCATTTTCACATTTGAAGTTAATTGACCATAACTTTCTCACATGTCCATCTTCTGAAGATTGGGTTAGAGGAAAGAAAATTGCTTTCTTGTTGAAACCCTTTTATGATATTTCTACTCTGTTCTCTAGAGTTAGATATCCAACGGTGAATTTATATTTTTATGGAGTATGGCAGATTCAGCTTCGTTTAATACAGGCAAGGGATACTGAGGATGAGGCTATTAGTTCTATGGCTAAGGCAATGCTCAAAAAATTTGAAAAATATTGGAAGTGTTATAGTGTTGTCTTATCATTTGCTGTTATATTAGATCCTCGCTATAAGTTACACTTGTTAGAGTTTTGTTACTCAAAGTTGGACATGGATGATCATGTGGAATTTGTATGGGGCATTCGAGAGAAACTCTATACACTTTTTGATGAATATGTGACTTCTATGTCTAGAGATGATCGTTTTACTTCTTCAACTAGTCGAGGTAACATTTCAGTTGAGGGCATCGATGAGAACATTGGGGATGACATTGATGAGTATGATGCATTTGAGAGTGAACACTTTGGATCACAATCTACTAAGTCACAATTGGATTTGTATTTGGAGGAGAATAGGCTTGATAGAAAGAAGTTCCCGGATCTCAATGTCCTTGATTATTGGAAGACTCATTCTCATCGATATCCCGAGTTATCCCTCATGGCACGTGATATATTGAGCATTCCTATCACTACCATTGCCTCAGAATCAGCCTTCAGCATTAGAGGACGCATTTTAAATAAATATCATAGTTCCCTTTCCCCTGAAAGCGTAGAGGCTGAGCTATGCACTAGAAATTGGTTACTTGGAGTTCCGCCCGAGGAAGATTTGGATGAGAAGTCTCTCGTCATTGAATTTCAAGACTATTTGCATTAGGTAATTTCTTTCATCTCATTCTTTTCATTTGCTCATAAGATTTGGATGAGAAGTCTCTCGTCATTGATTCTCTTGTGCTAATCTGCAAAGCTACTCTCACAGAATTATGTGATGAAGCAAATTTATCCCCCTGATTGTTTGACTGTTTGATTTGTCAACATTGAAGGTGTGGGGCAAGACAGGCTCTAAAGTATATTGGCCACGGGCAGGGCTAGATTACAAGGATAACCAACTTCGCTTTAGCTTGTTGTGCCAGGTGAGTTTTAAAATTTCTTTGCAAGTGATATACTCTGGACAAGTCTTCCAGCCGTACTATTGGCACATTTGGAAGATATGATTCTTCTGTTGGAAATTTCCTATAATATGGGCTTACATTAATTAATTGATTTTCTATTTTAAATAATCGGGTTAATGGATATTCCAATATTTGTTGAACCCTAAAGTGATCTGATTGAATTGAGTATTGACATCTATTGATAACGGGCCTAGTTGAGCAACAAAGTGTAGGCAATTGTGTTTGATTGAAGCCCGTAATGGGAAGGGCCCAGTTGACATGCTGTTGATTAGGGTTTGCTAGGTCCCCTCTCTAGCCTATAAAATGGTAGGTTATACCTATCAGTTGCTTTGATCCCATTAAAAGCTGCTATACTGAAATAGGTCATAGAGAAGAAGATCTGGTATTCCGATAGATCCCTGATTATTAGAGTGATATACTTTTCTGCAAATGAAGCAATGTCTCAAACAGGTACGCTTTAATTCCGCTGTATTTATTGATCTCGGTGTTTTACAATCATGTATGGATCCGTTTGTTCTTAATTGATTAATTGTTCATGAGAATAATTTTCTACAAGTGTTATCAGAGCCGACTCCCGACTGCGTGTGGGACCACAGCTTGAATGCTGTTCTGATGCCCGTGGGGCCATAGCGAGGACACTATTCTGTTAAGAGGTGGAGAGTGTGATAACCTCCCTCTTGTCCCACATCGCCTAGGGAGGGAGATCTTGGTCAGCTTATAAGGCTTGGGTCCCTCTAACCTGTGTAACGCGTTTCACGTACGCTTCCGCTGCGCTGAAAACAAAGCCGTGAGGGAGGACGGGCCGGTGAGCCGTGCCTCCAAAGCGGACAATATTATGGCTTGGGAGAGGGCGGGCCAGTGGGCCGCGCCTCTGCCCCTGCATAACGCGTTTTAAAGCCGTGAGGGAAAAGACCGTGGCTGGGATGGCGGTGCGTCCGCGCCAGGGCGGGTGACCCAAAGCGGACAATATTACACAGTGGGGCCCTAGTGTTTCGGCTACTGAGTTTGCCCTAGTGTTTCGTATTTTTGAAACCGTAGTGTTTCGGCTATTGAGTGAGCCAGTGGTTTCGGTTGTGTACTGTTCCGTTCCGAGACAACAGTATCCTAAAATTGTGAAGACGGTCAAAATTAGAACTCCGGAACAGTTTTTGTTTTTTCAAAGTTGTTGACTGATTGTAGGCCGGATTTACTAGCAAGTAAGTAGTGCAGAGCTTGGGATTTGACTGCTTCGAACTATGCTCGTTATTTTTTTTTAAGAGATCATGGTAGCTGATTATTATTTTTTTTATGAGAAAATTCTCGGATAGTGTTTGTTTGCTCTCGAGTCGTATCCGTGCTTTCCGTTTTGTTATTTGCTCGTGTTCACGTTTGTTGTTTTGGGGCTCGTCTGTTAGAATCAGTTTCTGGGTTACGTGGATTGCGAAATATTGTCATCAGTATCTGAAATATTTGCTACATGTTGGGTAGCCATAGTAAATATTGTAGAAATTGCTCCGCGCATGGGAGATTTTCTTGTTCTTGCGTTCCTTTACGCTTGATCTTGTTTGATGGTTCCTTGTGGTGTTCTGATTCTGTCACATTGCTGACATCTTGGGTTCTTTTATTTTTGTCATGTGATGGCTTGGCCCTTTTGTTAGACTTTAGAGTTATAATGGAGTAGGGAAATTAAGCAACTCGGTGGAATTTATTTGATTGAGAAAGATGATTGACGATTGTGTTGTTTTCTGCATTGCCGACATAACAGTGTTTTGGGAAATCTTCCGACAAAAAGATTTGGTTGCATTAATTTCTTGTATAGAGTTTTACCCAAATCATGTGACTTGTGTCCACTGACCACATATATGTGTTGTGCATTGATTAAGCAATATTAAGTAATCCTCTCGAGTCACATGTGCCTCATCTATGCAGATTTTCGCTGGGATTTATTTGATAGTGAAAAAGTTCTAAAATTTTCAAATTACTTGAAATTGAAATTGATTGATGTTCGTTGTAAATTGTTGAATGGATATTGTTATATATATGTTTTAGCATCCTTTTGTTGCATCAAGGTAAGTTTTTAGGGTTTAAATTTAAGAAAACCAAATTTTCGGCCATGGGGGGCTTGGATTTGAAATTTGGAAGCTTGTATGTGGTAGATTTACTCGGTTTCTCTTTGTTTAATTCATTCTAGTCAATTATATTGATGTTATATGCAAGTCTCCGTTTCACAAACCTTTTGGCTTGAAATTATCAAGCGTTTTTTCGTGTTATTTGCTCGTGCTATTGCTATTATATTGATGTTCTAGAAATCGGTATTCTATTAATCGGATTTTAGTTTAGTTCGTTGCGAGCTTGATTCGAAGCTGGGTAAGGCGTGATTTTTCGTGTGATCTGTGTGAATGTGGATATTGGTTGATTTCATGTCTACTTGTTTCGAATCTTTATGGTGTTTATGAGTTTCTCGTTGATGGGCTTTGTTTTTTTTTTACTGAAATTATTTGGGATGGGATTTAATTGTTACCTGCCCTGTTCAACTAGACTAGATGGGTAGAATGTTCAGTCTTTGAGGAGAGGAGCTGGTGACCATTGAGTAAGTTTTTTTTTTTTTTTTTTTTTTTTTTTCAGTCTCATGGCTAGAGTTACAGGGCTGAAGATCACCTTGTCTGCTGAATTTTCTTTCTTTCTGTGCGAAAAAGGAGTGTCGAGTGCTACCTGTCGGAGAACAATGAAACTGTCGAATGTCAATGGTGAATTTGTGTGCAAGCATGTTTCCATGTTTCTGAATATTTACGTCTCGCGAACCTTGTCGTCCTATATGTTCAGAAGGGTGTCGTAGCTAGTGATGGTTCAAGCTGACAATTTAATGAAAGGCGGAGTACCGAGCATGCTCTTATGTTACGATCCCTTCACAAAGTAGTGAGTGCTTGCAAATAAGCTGCGAGAGATGAAATGTGGATTAAGCTGGTTTGCTGAAACTAGTGGATAGAAACTCATAAAATGAAGCAACACTTATGTTTTCCTTTGAATTATTTTCTTTGATGAGCGTACAAAGCCTTGACTGCCTATTTCTGTTAGCAATCACTAATTACCCATGATCTTGTAGCCACTGCCATTTTTTGTGGTGACTGTACATCAGTGCCATTCAGGAACCTTCTATTTAATTGAATACCTAGAGCTTGCTTGTCATCATGCCCATTTCCTCTTGAGCAATCCTTGCTTCTGGACCATCTTCTGCTTTCACCACCATATATATATATATATATATATATATATATATATATATATCTTTTTAACAATTCTGTCGATTGGAGTGTTGAACAGTAATGGGTTGACTATCGGTAGTTGATTACTCGATAGACATTTATGCAGCTCCCAGTAAAAGAACTCAAATATGTTTCTTTTAGTGTGGTTTGTACTTTGCGGTCAACCGTCTGCTTGTTTGAAAGTGGCGGTGAAATCCCAAGGGAGGTTACGGTCACAGTAGTTGGCCGTCCGAAATTTGTCAAATTTTTGGGTTTTGTCAGTTTTTGAATTAGTTTGTGAGATGGATTTTGATGCTGGAGCATGGTGGGTTTTAGGTATTGGGAAATCCCATGATGCGGTCTTCTTGAATGTTGTGCTTAAAGTAACATAAATTAAAGTAAATTTTAGATTGTTTTAAATTTGGAGGATCTGATTCTTTACTATATAAATATTTGTTTTGAGGATATGATTATTTATTTAATTATTCTTTTTTCTTCCTCTGTGGGTGATCAAGTTAGAGAATGATCTTGAATTTGCATCGCGTATGTGTTGTGCGGGATCATTAGCTGTGGAAGTGATTTATGTATCCTTGGTTGGTTGTTGATGTCTCTCTCTTATATCCTTAGTGCTGAGTGGCGTGTCTTTGTTCTGATTATTTATATGTTACTAATTTGAGAAATATATGGCACTTTTCTTGCTTCCCATCACCCATTGTCGGAGAGCTTAGCCTACGGGTAGTTAAGATCTCAGGCCCAAAATTTGTGGAAGTGATGCTTTCTTTCATAACATATTGCAATTCTTGCTACAGAATCAACGTTCACTTTTCAATTTGCTGTTTTGTCTTGGTCTCTTGCCTATATGTACTTGGGATTTGATGTGAGTGCTTAAGATTTGCTGGTGGGGCTTTTATTTATTAATTTAAACACGAGGACCTATTGATTAAAGGTGACTGAATGGTGGGTTGTTTTCCTTGTCTGAAGTAATTGGGTGCTTTTGTTTGGTATTCGGTGCACGAGTAATTTAAACTTAATACGAAATATGTTGACTGAAGTGCTAGAGGCACATATCTTTTCTTTTGTTGGGTTAATTCAGTGATTTGGATTAAAACCGTTTTTCTGACCCACGAAAAAAAAAATTTGTGGGAAAAATTGTTGCTTGATAAATGCAATATGATCTTGGGAAGCACATGTTGTACAGTGCTTCATATTATTTGATGAATTTTGGGCATAAACTTTGTTGAAGTTCCTTATTGATAAAAATTAGTATATACAATTGCCTGCCCAAAGGGGGTTATTGTATATTAATTTGAAAATTGCATGAAGATAAATTCCAAAATTAAAAGATGGGGATGTATGACTCAAAAAGATTTATCTGCCCAAAGGGGATAAATTCTTTAAAGTTATATGTAATTCCCCTCTATATTGATATATTAGAGATGAATGATGGGGATGTGTGACTCAAAAGGTTTATCTACCTAATGGGGATAAATTTTTTAGAGTTATGTGTAATTCCCCTCTATGTTGAGATATATATAATTTAAAGGATTTGTCTGCCTAAAGGGGATTGATCCTTGAAGATTATATGTAATTCTCTTTTATCGTCTCTATATATTGATATCATGGAGATGTATAATTTAAATGATTTGTCTACCCAAAGGGGATGGATCATTGATAATTATATGTAATTCTTCTTATTGTTGCTTTATAAACTTCATGCTGTGAAAAATAACTGTGCATTATACACTCTGTCTAAAGGGGAGTTTATAATGTACTAATTTTTTTTTGTTGAAATATTTATTGCCCATAATTGATCTTATTGCATTATGTGTGACAAACAATTACTTTTGCTATAAATAACAATAATGCCACGGTTGAAATGTTAATTGGATAAAATATTATACTATTAAGGACTTGGTCAAAAAGGGAGACATTGTGATTGAGAATATTAGAACTAAGTCCATATTGGCTGATCCTCTAATAAAAGGCTTACGACCCATTTTGTTTAAAGAACATGTAAAGAATATGGGTGTTTTAGATTATTTTGATTTCTTTTATTAGTGGGAGTTATACAAATTGTATTTCTGGATATTATAGTTATATGCAGACTGATAATGCTTTTATGATGTTTATTAAAGCATTTATTTTGATAATTGTTATTGTTGATTCTATTGTTATCCTTTCTCCTGTTAACTGAGAAATGGAAATAGAAAACAATATCTTTAAACAAATTTTGTTTAAAGATGACTGGATGTCACTGATTATGAGATCTCATGTTGGATTGTGACATAATTGTGCAATTTCATGTTGTTTAGAAATTGCGCTAATGCAGTTTCATGTCGTTGAGAAATTGCGTTGAGGACCGATAAGAAATAGTGTATATCTTGATCACATGTTGGCACTATTTCTTACTACACTACTAGGCCCATGATCCATGAAAATATAATACTTATTATATGTGATTATGGAAGGTCTTGTGTTGTGGTATTTTCTTAACACATTGATCTCCATGGTCCTATATTGAGGTTATATAGGATTTGATTGGTATTGAGATGCCATTATTGGAATATTATTTTTAAAAGTTGTGGCCACATAAAACAAAATTTTAGTTATTAACCCGATAGTGTCGTTTTCAATATAAAATCTTTTTCAAAATAAAATAAGTTAATTAATGTAGCCCAAGTGGGAGAATGTTGGAAATTTCCTATAATATGGGCTTACATTAATTAATTGATTTTCTATTTTAAATAATCGGGTTAATGGATATTCCAATATTTGTTGAACCCTAAAGTGATCTGATTGAATTGAGTATTGGCATCTATTGATAACGGGCCTAGTTGAGCAACAAAGTGTAGGCAATTGTGTTTGACTGAAGCCCGTAATGGGAAGGGCCCAGTTGACACGCTGTTGATTAGTGTTTGCTAGGTCCCCTCTCTAGCCTATAAAATGGTAGGTTATACCTATCAGTTGCTTTGATCCCATTAAAAGCTGCTATACTGAAATAGGTCATAGAGAAGAAGATCTGGTATTCCGATAGATCCCTGATTATCAGAGTGATATACTTTTCTGCAAATGAAGCAATGTCTCAAACAGGTACGCTTTAATTCCGCTGTATTTATTGATCTCGGTGTTTTACAATCATGTATGGATCCGTTTGTTCTTAATTGATTAATTGTTCATGAGAATAATTTTCTACATCTTCCTGATTATGGTATGCTCTACTTTTGTCCTTTTTGAATTGAATGACAGATGGCCTTTACCTATTAAAAGTTGGAATTGGAATTGTGAAGACCATAGTGAGTGTTAAAGCTTGGTTAAATATGTTGCATTCTCTTGTTAACATAACACAACAAGCCAGTTAAGACATAAGGTTGTGATAACCTTTCTGTGAGCTGTAAAGGTTTGATCACTCGAAAAATACTTTCTCATGTGTGTATTCTTTCGTGTTTTCATTTTTGTAATACACCTTTTTATTGCTTGCAGGCTGCTCTAGAGGCACCTCAGGTTCTGAATCTAAACAACAGCGAAAATTTTTCAGGACCATATGGTGGGAATTTTTTCTATCATTGTTTCGTTGAAGGTCAGTTTTCAGTTCTAAATATTGATTGAAAGTTAAATTTTATTTGTGCGTCAAGCAGGTGAAGATGTTGTCTTCATTGCCAATGACTGGCACACTGCTCTTCTTCCATGCTACCTCAAAACAATGTACCAATCTCGAGGGCTTTACAAAAATGCCAAGCTAAGTTTTCATCTTATAGTTCATTGTTTATGACACATTTTTTGTTAGATAGTCTGGACATGCAGCTGAGTAGATAAACTTGATTCCAGGTAGCATTCTGCATCCACAACATTGCCTACCAGGGAAGATTTCCCTTTGGAGATTCGCCCTTGTCAATCTACCTAATGAATTTAAGAGTTCTTTTGACTTCATAGATGGGTATGTCGTCTGGGTCTAGTGCAACCTTCCATTTTGCAAGAAGATTGTAGTTTGGTTGCCTTAACATCAACTTTCTTTCTACTGAATCTGTTGGTGTATCTTGCAGGAATCTCAAGGCTGCAAAGGGAAGGAAAATCAACTGGATGAAGGCTGGAATTATAGAATGCCAGAGGGTCTTAACTGGATGATGCTTACAGTGAAGATGATGCAGCAGAGGCTTCATGGAGTTCTGAGTACATATGAGTTTTCATAAATAATCAGCATATGATGTACCCCTGTTTTAAGTCAGATTGAAATCTTTTAGTCTTGAGTCTACCATGCATTCGTTTTGTTTGATGTATATTTTGCATCTGCTATGTGTGGATATTGTATCAATGATGAGAGATTGGCAATGAATAGGAGCTGTTCAATTATGAGATCCTTCTGGGATTCCTTTTCGCTTGACGGAGTGTGGGTCAGTGGCAAATTTCAATACTTGTGACCTCTTAAAATCAGTCTAGGCATAAAGGTGGCACCTGTAGAGAATGTTGCATCAAAGTTATTTGTTCAATGCTCTCGGCAAAAGGGGCTCATGAAGATCTATAGACACTTGCTCAACTATCAAAGTACTACACTAATATTCCTTAAATTCTTACATTCATTAAGACACATTCCATCTATAAAAAAAAAAAAAAAATCTTTAGAAAAATCGGTCACTTGGCCAATTGGAAAAATGATACTAGAGAAGGATATATTGGTTTCACTTTTTACGTTGGAACCCTTGTGAGAATACTTACATAATTTGCTCAATCAAATTATATATATATCCTCTAGAGCTTGTCGAGCAAGCTTGAGGCTCGCTTGTGGCCGATTGCCAGCTGTTGTCATGGCCAGCGGCCGGCCAAAGAAGAAGAAGAAGAAAAAAGAAAAAAGAAAAAGAAAAAGAAAATTTATATTTAAAAAATAAAAATAATTAAAATTTTATTTTAAAAAATAAAAATAATTAAACTTCGATTTTTTAAAATAATTATTTTAAAAGTTATAAAAATTTTCCATTAAATTTGTATTTTATAAAATTATTTTAGCAATACCATTTTTTTAAATATATATAATAAATTAAGTTTAGTTAAATGGGTCGGGTATGGGTTAGGTATGGGTTGGGTCGGGTATGGGTCAAAATTTTTGCATTGCAATAAACGGGTCATAAACGGGTTAAATGGGTCGATTTGGGTCGGACCATTTATGACCCGACCCAAACCCGACCCGACCCACCCGTTTAACAGGTCATTGACAATGTATCTTCCTTGCGACAAAGGCCTTGTCGCACCTTTGACCACTAATGGCCTCATCGCAGCCTTTGGAGACAAATTCGACCAATGCTTTAATGCGCTGAGTGGTGATCTCAAGGGTTTCTTCGGTCATGTTCGCGAAGCACACTTGGAACCATCCCAACTCGCTGCAGTGGCACAATGACTCCGGCGAGATTTAGCTTGACGTCGTACACGATCTTCTCCCATAGCTCCATTTTCGCTTCAAACGTGTTCTAACTCAACAGGCGTCTCATGTTGACCAAGGAGAACAGCCCTGCATTGCTCTTGAGGCAGCTTATGTCCGCGTTATGAAGGCATAAGAAAACATAAAAATAAAAAAGAAAGAAAGAAAAATTGGGTAAAAGATGAAAACCGGTTAAAAAAGTCAACTAGTTTCCATCCAAGATGTGCGGTCCTTAGATTATCATCACTCCGTCATTGACACGGTGACGATCGGCCAATTTCCAACTTTTCCAAAGTAAAGGGAAAAAAGTAGAGGGCGGAGAAAATTCCGACCCAAAAAGGGAAGAGTAGAGAGAGAGACACAGGCGAGTTCAATCTCTTTGTCAAGTGGTTTGCAGGCGTCACGTGGTGCATCATTTCTTTCTACAATAAACCGCTTACAAATTGATTATAAAATTAAACAAAATTAAAAATCTCAGTCCACCTCATTTTTTCTCTTATTTATGCTTCCTCCTCCACCTCCAGCCACCTTAAGTCCAACCTCCTCGCCTCCCTCCGCCTTCGCCATCAGCGAAGTTGCTGGCGTTGCATCCAAGGCGACCATTGCCGAGTGACCAACCCTCTCCATCGTCTTTTTGGTCTGCCAATCCATGATGCTGCTTGTCCATGGCCGCGTTCAAGCTTTAATTGTCTCATCTATGGTCGCGTTCAAGTTCCGCCGTCTTCCCCGACATCTATTCCTCTATTCTTTATTTTGCTGTTTGAGTTTGCAATCCATGGCCATCGAAATCTTGAACTCATTGTCCATGGCCGCCAAATCTCTAGACAAGCCTCCTCGCGAGCCATGGACGAGGCCAGATTTGAAGGCATGACTCCCAGTCCAGATTTGGACGGGCACGAACACAAGCCAACCGCTAGCAACGACCAACGATGGAGGAAGACAGAGGAGACCACAAGAACAACAGAGAGGACAATGGCAATCAACGAGCCGTCATTGATCACGACGGGACTTTCAGATTTGCAACCATGCCTCCTACGACAGCAGCGACTCTAATTATAAAAACAATTGTCTTAATTAAGAAAAAAATATTAAACTGTGAATATTAGTAAAATAATCTCCACGATTTGCGCTTCACACATTTTGATCTTATTTTAGACTTTGTGACGTAAATTGTCAATTATTTCTCACGATAATGAATAACTTGTGTAAAATAGAATTATCTAAGATGAATTTTAAAATCAATCCACTTAGAGAACAAAACTCAAAAAGATTTTATGCTTACGAGTTATATCCTAGGGGTGAGCATGGTCTGGGTTGGTCCGGGCCACCCCCTAACCCTATGACCAACCCGTACAGTGTCGGTCCTCAATTTTTAGGACCGAGGACTGACCCTATTGAGCCTGGGATCAAGGACCAGACTGACCCAATGGGTTCGGTCCGGTTCCAGGGTCAACCCGGGACCGATCGATAATTTTTTTCGTCTTATTTTTATACTTCCTAAAAAAACAAACCTACAAATTCAAATTACACATCTATCAACAATACAATATTGTGAAACTAAACTATAAAAAATACCAATACATATTTAGCAAATTTAAGATGACACAATAATAGAAATTTCGTATCCACTAACCGCTCATCGAGATATGGGACAAGATGGAAAGTTCTTGTAATCATCTATCTTTAATATTTATAACACCATATGCAAAAGCGTTTTCCTGATCATGTAGAGTCCACTCAATCAAAAAATGAGCTTCACACCATTTGACTAGCATTTGATTATGTAGAGTCTACTCAACTAAAAAAATGAGCTTCACACCACTTGACTAGCAAATCACCGTAGCAACTGCAGTACTACTCTATTATTCAAAAACTTCTACCATTTGACACAAATTGAAAAGCAAAGTGCAGCTGAAATTCATTAGTAAAATACAATTAAATCATAAAAAGTTCAAAATACTTAATATAAACCATGAATTTATAACTTCACATCTTGTTAATTCACTTAAACTTCTAAACACTTGAAAACAAAACAAACGACACATAATTAATACTTAACAAAAGTTTTAAGTTGAAATTACTATTAGTGCTATTGATAGAACATCTCAACATAATATAATATGATAGACATTATACTTAGGTTTGAATATATAAAAGAATTATAAATAATATAATATAATATACAGGGTTGGTCCAGGGTTGGACCGACCCAAAACTCTTAGGACCGAGGACCAACCCGCATAGTGTTGGTCCTGGAATTTCAGGACCAAGGATCGACCCAGTCCCCTTGGAAACCGGACCAGGACCGGCAGGGTTGGGCCGGTCCAGGGTCGGTCCAGGGTCGACCCTAAACCGCTGCTCACCCCTATTATATCCCATGAATTTCGGTGCTCATAAAAGATTTTAAAAGGTGGTGCCCATGAGCCCTATTAGCAATCATCCCGGCGCATGCCGACATGGAAATTCGTAAAATTGGAAACTGCGTTCGGAGTGTAAAAAAAGAAAAAGAAAAAAAAGAAGAAGAAGCTGTCATTTCCTTCCACAACCATTTGCCCCCTTCCCCCAAGCATCACCACCGAATCGCCATCCTCTCTCCTCCTCCTTCAATAGCCAATTCAGAACCCTCTCGTGCTCCTTCCATGGCCACGAGGAGAAGCACCTCCGAGCTCACCGAGACCGCCTTCGCCGCTATGAACGCGGCCTCCTCCGCAACGGTCCTCCGCCGCCGCCGGAGCTGCCTATGCCCTCTCTCGCTCGCGGTCGCTCCCTGGCTCCGCTCCCGGTTTCGGGAACTCCGTTCACCCGTTGACTGGCCCAGCGCTTTGCGAGGCTAATGTTCTCGCCTCAGTATCTGTCGGGGCCGTCAAGCTCCGCGACGTCGTCGGCTTCTTTTCACGGGGCTTTGGCCTTCCCCCTCGGGCTTACTCAACCGCCGCGAGCGGGTCTCAGGTTGGAATTCGATCGATATTCATTATGTGAATGCGGGTATTTTTGTGATATTACTGATAGGTGTGATTTTGAAGTGTTTTGGTCGGTCGGTGTCGGCCTGATGCTAGGGGCTTATGTCATTTCCATTTTATTTGAGGTTTTTATGTTAGAGTTGGGAATAGTGCTCGTTTGTGAAAATAGAGTTTAGAGCAATTTGTCTTCAGTCTTCTTCTGGTGTTGCTGAAGCTTTTGGGACTTAAGCTTGGTGCTTCCTGCGTTAAGTTTCTGACAATCTTTTTCCTCTAGGAATTATCTCTCAGTGTGCTGCAGCTACAGAATAGAGATATAAGGGGCGTTCGATGTAAACATTATAAGCTTAACGAAATAAAATTTTCTCCTGTATCACTAAAGTGCATTACTGTTAGCTGTATTCTCAATGACTGTTATATTCAAACTATCGTTTGATGGTTCTTTAAGGTATACTTTGGAGAATTATAAGCTGCAACTTTCCCATCTTCCGTGACCATCTGCTTATGAAGGTCTGCCTAACACTTGAGTAGCTATAACATTTTCTTAGCAGTGGAGGCTACGGTTCCTTGATTTTACAAGTTAACGCAGTTCCTTGAGTTAAGACTATGTGTTTTATTTTCAACATCCAAAGTCTAAAGCTGGTTGTTTAATTTTTTCGTGTTTTGGTGATGAATCTGTACTCAGTATGTTTTCTTTTGATTTCCTTCAAGGTCCTAGATATGGTGGACCGGAGTTCAGTGTGATAAACGTTAGAAGGTTACTTACCAACCAAGTAAGCATCTCCTATTGAAGAATTCTGTCCTAATCCCGTTAAATTTACTGGATCTTTGTGTTTAATATAGCAGGATTGACCTAGCAATTTTTGCCTCGTCATCCTTTAGTCAGAATTTATGGAAGAGAGGTTGACCTGTTTCATTTGTTATGTTTCTTCTAATAAAAGCACTTGAAGCCCAGCTTTGTTTGACTAAGACAAATCCATCAGAGTTCACTCAGATGGCCTGGGAGGGCATTGTTGGTGCTGTTGATGCAGCTCGAGTTTGCAAACAACAAGTGGTGGAAACTGAGCATCTAATGAAAACTTCTTTGGAGCAAAAGGATGGTTTAGCCAGGAGAATTCTCACCAAAGCTGGTCTTGACAAAACATCAGTCTGCAGGCTGTGGACAACTTCATATCCCAACAACCAAAGGCATCTATTCAGTTATATATTTGTTTTTCAATTTAGTTTTTTCCTTCTCCAAAGGTTATTTGGAGTTTAATAACAATCTGAGATTTTGCGCCAGGTTGTGAGTGATACCAATGGCCCTATAATGGGCTCACATCTTGCCTTCCTTTTGGAAAATGCTCGGAAGTACAAGAAAGAAATGGGAAATGATTTTGTTTCTGTGGAACGTCTTTTACTTGCATTGCATTCTGATAAGAGGTTTGGGCAGCAATTATTTCGAAATCTCCAGCTTAGTGAGAAGGATTTGAGGGAGGCCATTTCAGCTGTTCGTGGAAATCAAAGAGTAACAGATCAAAGTACGTCCTACTGTTATTCAACTTCTGCAACGATTTTTTTTTTCTGAATCACATGATACTATGGAAGGCACCAGTCCTTATAAAACATTGCTTCGCATGTTTTCTCAGAGGTTCCTGTAAGTTAGGACTTGAACAGGCTAACTGTATCCATGACACAGGCTAGCCATTCTTTTCATCAAACTTCATTAATCAACGAATTCTACATAGCTACCACATGTTGTTGAATTAAGTACATCTGGGTTGTTGTTTGGATGGGTTTCTGCTTTCCTGATGGACTTCGCTTGTTTACTCTGTCGATTAGAAGTCCATAGGGACAGTGAGAGTTTGCTTGTCGGTTGTAAGATAAGAGAGCAGTGCCGCTGGCAGCTTCTGTGGAACAATTCTGCATCCTGCAAAGAACCATCTGATTCGAGGGAATAATCATATTGAAACTTTTACTTTTGATAATATTCAACTATTAGAGAAAGATATGTTTTGAGCATCTCAAAGTGGTTAGGATATCTTCTCAGGGATATTGCCATGCTTAACTGAAGCTTCTAAAACTTTATCTCAAATATTTCACTGCATTTATCAGCTTTATCTCGGACCTTTCACAATGTTCCTCAGCTGGCTAAGTATTCCTTATAATAAGCATGTTGTAGCACATGGCTTGTTATTGTCCTGCCAAAGCATGAAGACCTTTTGTAGATTCCCTGTCTATTTCCTTTGCTTCTTTGACTACTAATGCATTAGTCGTAACATTTTCTTTGGTCTCCTACAAACAGACCCAGAAGGACAATATGAAGCTCTCGAGAAATATGGCAATGACTTGACGGAAATGGCTTGGCGTGGCAAGCTTGATCTTGTTATTGGCCGTGGCAATGAGATCCAGCGTTGCATTCAGATGTTATGTAGAACGAAGAATAATCCAGTAATTATTGGTGAGCCAGGTGTGGGGAAAACTGCAATTGCTGAGGGGTAGGTTTCTCGGTTCAAACTTATTTTCTTAAGCTTAGTATATTAGTCCCTGATGTGTTGTTTGACTTGTTCTCTTTTGCTTAAATTGTTTGTGTGTGCTGCCAGCATATATAATGATGATCATTCGTTTAGCTCCCTGGGTAACATTGCTGTTATTTAGTGTCATATGAATAGTTCAATGTTTTTAACCTTTTCTCAACTTTAGTTCTGTCTGAGGTATAGTTATTAGGATCAAATTACTTGTGCAAATCATTTTTCTGATGGACTAAAAACTGGCTTCCTTTCTTTTATGATGATGTCATAATGTGGGAAACTTTGTTCATGAAGATGTAATTGACCTTCACGCTGATAAGGTGCACTGTTGTTACAGTTATTCTCAGGTGAAACACTATTGGATTCTGCAAACCAGTAGTGCTGAGCTGGGCTCTATAGGTTCTTCTACAGATCTAAATCTAGAGCTAAACTAGTTCAAAAGGGTGCTGGTGGTACTCAGTCAATGTGCTGGTTCCATTTTTTTAGCTGTCATGTAACTTTTGCTTTGCAGTAGAGAGTATTCTGAGAGTAGCGATTGTTAAACTATGTACATTTTACCGTCATTTTGGGAGTAAGCATGTCTAGTAACATGGTTTCTAGTGCGAATGTTGCAACTTTATGGATTGTATGGTAATTTCTTTGGCATAATTCTCACTCTTAACAGGTTGGCTCAACGTATAGTCTGCGGGGATGTACTGGAGCCACTGTTGAACAGAAAGGTTGTAATTGTTGACTGTCTGATCAAGATAAGTTGGTTAGATCATAATGTGATCTTTCAGTGAGCTTTCTGCTAACAGGATGTCTGCTTGATCTCGACCTAGGCAGTTGATTTCCTTGGATATGGGAGCACTAGTTGCGGGTGCTAAGTTCCATGGAGATTTTGAGGAACGACTGAAAGCTGTCTTGAAGGAAGTAACAGCTTCAAATGGGCAGCTTATATTGTTCATTGATGAGATCCACACTGTAGTAGGCGCAGGGGTATATCCTTCTTGCATTTTTTTCCTGGTTCCATCTCTATCATTGTTATTAGAGACTATGTAAAACAATTTTTTGACAGGCATGAAAAAGTCATTTATCATGTTATTAAAATTTGTAATCATGCAAATTCTAGTATAATCAATATCTTTTCATGTTTTCATTTTGCTTTTGTTTTCCATGTGATGGTTTTATTCAGATTCCTATGTGCTGCTTTTCTTCACTTACTCCCACGTGCCAAATGCAAATTGTGTATTGAAAAGTACTGCTTGCGTTGTGCATGTAGGAGTAACAAGTGGCGCAATGGATGCAGGGAACTTATTGAAACCGATGTCAGGTCGTGATGAGCTACGTTGCATAGGTGCAACAACACTGAACAAGTATAAGAAGCACATCGAGAAGGATGCTGCACTAGAGCGTAGGTTTCAACAAGTGTTTTGTGGTCAGCCATCTGTTGAGGACACAATTTCCATTCTTCGCGGATTGCGTGAGCGGTATGAACTACGCCATGGCGTTAAAATATCAGACAATGCCCTTGTTTCAGCTGTTGTCCTTTCAGATCGTTACATTACTGAACGCTTTCTGCCTGACAAATGTAAGCTAAGAATTTTACCAGTGTTGGATTGTATATCTGTGCTTGTGACTCTTGCTATTTTCCATCGTAAGAGCAACTAATTGACTCCCCTCAATTGATAACGACATACTCCAGTAAAATTTTTCAAATGATAATTAATGTTCCTGTCGTTGAGAATGACGCATTAAATCCCAATGATAATGCGCAAAGGCCATGCAACTGCACGATATCTTTTTTCTTTTGTTGGGGCACCTAAAGTTGCATTGCGATTTCAAATATAAAGTTACTCGCAGTATGGTATTATCTGTCGGCTATTATTTTATTTATTTCCTATTTTCTTCTTCTTTTGCTCAATATTTTTTATCCATTATTTTCTTCATTGGCGGTACGAACTAGGTCCAAACGGACCCGATCCTCCTCACCAGCAAGTCGGCAGCCAACCGGCGCCGATCTAACCCCTTCGGCGATCACCGGCCTCCATTGGACGATTCTTGACATCCCTGAGTTGCTGTGGTGGTCCAATTGTGGCTTGATTGAGTTTGTTTCATTGAAAATTGCACAAAGGTAAACATCTAATCCCGAGCTCGATGAAACGAGATCTCATTAGAAGATCGAGGCTAGAGCTCTCGGTTAGGGCTTGTTCAATGATGATTTTGCCTATTATAGGATGATTAGAATGATCTAGAATGGATATGGGTGATTGATGATGGTTTGATAATGGTTGATTGCTTGATTGAACTTGATCTGTAATTTTCGGACGATTAGATGATTGATCTAAGAAATGGCTTGATATCAGTTTGTAAGTGTGTGTGTGTTTTTTTTTTTTTGGCCTCGTTTGATATGGTTTTTGAATGTCCAAAGTCAAGTCCAGAATCTGCCACTATTTTGCTATTCTATTGATTCGTGGTTTGTACTATTTGTTGATTTTTTGCTGATTTTTGTGTTTTGATTTTGAGATTGTTTTCTTTCACAAAAGTTGCTCGAAATTGCTTTGGTTATGATTTTTTTTTTCAGATTTTTTGGGGCAAAGGAACACCCCAAGTGCCAAAATTCGGCACAAGGGGACACTTAATTATTTTTGTAACTTTTTGCATTTAAATGTCACATTTTTGGAAAAATGGGATACTTGAGTGCCATAGGTTGTGCATGACAAAATTTCTGAAACATAAATTGATTTCTGGCAAGAAATCAATTTCTTAATTTCTATTCCCCGGACAAGTTTCTGAGTAAAGAATCCCGTTTGATAACGACTCAAAATTTTTATTTCTAAAACAGAAATCCGTTTAATAACAGAACAAAATTTCTATTTCTAGGAATAGAAATTGATTAAATAACAACATAGGAAATCCTGAAATACAAAATAATAGTCGAAATAATACTAAAATAACATAGGAAATCCTCAAATACAAAATAATAGTCGAAATAATACTAATACATTACAAAAGTTGAAAATACAATTTCATGGAATTTCCGGCATATTATTATCCCTTGCTATTTCATTAGCAATTGTTTTCCTAAGCATATTTATCTAGTTTCTCTCCTCGGTCAATGTATCGTTTGTAAGCTCATCCTGCGTAAGTTCAAACAAGTACTGCGGAAGCATGAATATGGGTGCCATCAATGGTGCCTATACAGCCTTGTCATTTTATCAAAAACTAGTATTATACAAGATTCTCAACTAAATAAAATTAATGGTGTAAAGGAATATATGAGAATTTTACCTTAAAGTAACGTTTATGGTTAGGAACCAATCGGGGGAAGGTCGGTTTATTTTGATTCTCAAATTGAATCAGTCTAGTTGCTCATCCCTAATTTCTTTATTGTTGCTCAATGAACCTTTAATGGCTCTTGCATGGCAAAGAGAGAGATTCTCTTGAATCTCTTGCATTCGAATTAAAATTCAAGATTGTGTAACAATCTAATTATTTTGATTTTGCAAGAATTTTGAATCCGTAAAAAAATAAGGTTAAATTTCTACGCATGTTCTTTATTCATCTATTATGTAAGAACTTTTTCTTCAACTGGCCATACCCGTGCATTTTCTAGGAGGAAAGAGCCCCATTGTTTTTAAGTAAGCATTTAAAAACTTTGGTCATTTTTGAAAATTGGGGACCCATTTGATTGCCTTTCATCTTAAAGAGGAAGTTATAAAAAAAAATTGAAAAAAAAAAAAAAAAAAAAACACGAGCAAAATGAGAAAAAGAAAATTAGCAATAATTTGTGAAGTTGTGGTTATGAGTGAATTAAATTAGCAAGAAAGTACAAGGTTCTTTTATATGGTTTGATTTCAGTTTCTGATTTCTATTTCAGAAACTGAGAAGTTAAAAATTTCAGCTTCTGATTTCTTCAATTTCTCTATTTCTGGAATAGAAATCCGTTTCAGAAATAGAGAAATCAAATTGCGTTACCAAAAGAATTTATGTTCCAAACCTGTTATGGGGAACAGAAAAATTGAGAAACAGAAATTTTGTCATGCGCGCCCATATTCGACAAACCCCACCGGAAATCCTACATGGCAATTAAATATTAATATTGTTCGCCTATGTGGCTCACCGAAAAGCTGACTTAACTCTGATTCATCCAAAACGATGACGTTTCTATGGTTGGCCAAAATAAAACCCTTAAATTGGCCAAAACGATGTCGTCTCCCCAATTGCTCTAAATCTAAAACCCTAAATTGGGTAAAATCCTCATTGAAGCACTCAAGCCCTAATTCCGAATCCTAATTCGATTTGCCTCAAATTCTACAGCTGAATATTGGAAATAGAGAGCATGACTTTAAACAGCAGCTCAAATTCCTCTTGTCGAAGCAAAAGAGAAGGTGAGTGTTTCTACTTTTGTGGATTACCGAGTCTAAGAAGAATATCTTTGACTCGAATGAATCCTGAGAGAAGATTCTATGAATGCGCTCGATATAGAAAAAGGTCGAAGTGTAAATACTTTAAATGGCTCATTGCAAAATTCTCTCATCAAGCCATAGAGGTGATATTGGACCTACTTAATGGACAATATCAACTTTCATCTATAATTGTGGATGACTTGGATGATGTTGACTCAATGCAAGCTCAAGCATCTTAGGCTAACCATTTGAAGAATGAAGCTTTAATGATGAAAATTAAACGGAAGTGTTATCAATCATTTATTATGGTGCTGTTTTTTTTTTTTTTTTTCCTATTCTACTTTATGATGAAATGTAAAGTACTAGAAGATAGAGCAAAAGTTTCTTTGACTGCCATAGTTGTAAATGAGTGAACAGATGTGCTTGTTTTGGATCAAATGTAACTTATTTTTTGGGAAGATAAGAAAAAGTTGTGTGTTATCCACAAGATTGTTATGGCTTTTTTTTTTTTTTTTTGGTGCTATCATATGTATTATGTGTTACTTCTTATACTTGTGGGGAGGTCAAAGAAAGGAAATGAATGAATGAATGAATGAATGAATGAATGAGATACTGTTTGTACTATGTTTTTTTGCTTGTTCTTAAATATAAACCGGCAAGGATGGACATGTATTGGGCCAATGTGTTGTGGTGACTTCTTTACTTAAACTGAATGTAAACCAACATCAAACATTGAATTGAATGGAATTGCCTTAAATTGAACTAAATATATAAACTAGTAGCTTCTCTGATTTGCTGCAAATCATCACATATATAGGACATACACGAGTGATTACTTGAGTGCCATAAGTTTAGTGATCACTCAAATGCCGGTCATGATAAAAAAAATAATTATTAAGTGATCACTTAAGTGCCATTTGTGGTTAAAAGTGAACATTTAAGTGTCAAGTTTTTTAGAATGTGATTGGTTAAGTGTCAATTTTTTTTATATGTTTCATTTATAAATTGCACCAGCCACCAGTCACCACCACCGCCTACCATTGGCCACCATCAGCCTCTAGTCATCACCAGCCACATTAGGCATCTCGGGCACCACCAGCCACCACTGTAATGGTGATGTGCTGTTGTAGAAATTGCTGGTGCAAGGTGCATTGCACCAGCACCTTGCACCATCACTACTTGGTGCAAGATGTGCATATTGCACATTTGTATCTTGCACTAGGTGTAGCACAAGCCCCCAATCCAACCCCCATAATAGACTCACCACTACTAGGTATCAGCAGCCACCCCTAGCCACCACCATCACCCCAGCCATCACACCATCATACAACCACTACCATAGACCCACCATTAGTAGCCACTACTAGTGGTGGGTGGTGGGTCTATTACAAAAGGGGTTGTTGCAAGCTATGCACACTGCACACTTACACCAGTACTAGGTGCAGCATGAGCCCCCAACCCAACTCCCACAACAGACCCACCACTATTAGGCTTCACGAGCCGCCACTACTAGCCATACGAGCACTCTAGCCACCACCACAAACCCATCATCAGAAGTAGTAAGTAAAAGTAGAATAAAAAAAATGAAAAAGACAAAAATAACAAGCAACAAGATCGTTCCATTGATATTGAAATTAAATCTCACAAGCTCAATGGCAAACTAAAAAAGCAAAAAAAATTCATTGCAAATTATAAACAAAACAATTGACTCCTCAGCCCCACAAACCCTATCCCGTCCTATTTCATCAATCAATATGCACAACGCCTCCTGTTCATGCTCTTTTTTATAGACCTTTCACTTGATTCATAATCCTTGCACTTTTTCTAATTGGATGTGCGACTTCTTTTTCAACTATCTTAAGATGCACTAATTTTGATAGAGCTGCAACTTTCTTAGGCTGAACTGATTCAGAAGGAGCTGCAACTGTCGTAGGCTGAACTGATTTAGATGGACCTACAACTGAGTTCATCTTACTCTTCTTTCTTATTGGCGCAACTGATGTCTTCTTCTTTGTTAACGTAACCGTTGATTCTTGAGTTGGGCATTAAGAGATAAGAACCTCCAAACTTGTGGCACCCCGAACCCTTCATAGGTCTCGCCACAAGCACCAATGTTACACCTTATTACCTTTCTTCTTAGAAGAGGTGTCGTAATTCATAGACATTTTTTTTAAACGGTCCCAGCGCGACTCATTAGTGGAAGCAAAATAAAACATCACCATCTCACCCTCCATCAACCATGATACAAATACACACCACTAATCATCATGATTAAAAGACAAGCTATGACACTTTATTTACATATATCCAAGATGGGATTTCTTTGGATCGGTACATCAAAAGGAAAAGCCAGGACTCATCCACGCCCGGCCTAAAACCCCAAAAAGAACCCTCGACCCGCTACAACTCACGTGCAAAATCTCCATCATCAGTGTCGGCTAACTATCCCCAAAAAGATCCAGCTCCTACTCGTCACGCATGGGCCCTCACACCCAACCCGATGCATCAGGTGGTGGCGGCGGCAACATCCCATGCATCACACCGTCGCGACGAATGTGAACGTATATGAACTCCTGGACAATAGGGCCCCCAGCCAGGCCTACATCGTACATAACTAGACAGCGCACTCGAATATACATCAATCCAAGAACAGAAGGATAGCCAAACTCCTCGCACTCGACCTCTACATCGGATGGTAGGCCATAAAACACACCCCGCGTGACAGCAGGGAGCGGCATGCTGCTAATATGAAATGTTGGTCCCCAAAAGGGGTGAGTACAATCACTCAGCAGGTAAAGGAATCCAATAACCACTCAAAGCATCATACAATCCAATCACAACATCATACATGCTATTCATGCATCCATGTGTACTTACCTTGGCGCCATGCGTATACCATCATGCATCATCATCACAATCATATCATATACATGTCATCATCATTATGTCCTAGACATATCATCATCATCATATTATATCATATATCATCATCATCATGTCATACCCATATCATCATCATCATGACATCATCCTATCATACACATGTCATCATCATCATGACATCACCATATCATACACATGTCATCATGCCATAAGTGATCATCATCATATCATATCATATCATATCATACATGTATATAATCATCATATCATACATGCATATCATCATGCCATGGGTGATCATCATCATATCATGCATATCATCATGTCATGGGTGATCATCATCATACCATACATGCATATCATCAATTTCCACCTTTAACTTTTAATTCAATCACCACATCACCCTTCCTCGGATCACCAATTTCATCCCATACATTACACTCGCACCCCATTCTGGCATCGCGAGAAAAACCTCCGGCATTCAGCCATTCAAGGCCACCGGGCATCCGGCACCCCCACATTCCGGGCATCTCGCATCCCAACTGGCATCACGAGGCATCCCCTTGGGCAAAGACCTCCAAGGCTTCCGGCACCCAACCATTCCGGGCATCCTAATACTCCCAGGGCCATCCGGCAATGTATCTTTATACATTCTGGGCATCCGGCACCCCCCATCCCGGGCATCCTGATACTCCTAGGGCATTATCATCCGCCACAACAATCTCCTCACTTGTCATTATTCATATTCACCAATTTCGGTCTCAATTTAACATGGCATATTATGTGATGGCAAACAAAATCATATTCGGCATTGAATTCATACATGCATCTCAATTCATTGTCATGCATGCATCAAGATCTAATCATACATGCAACAAGGTACAATTATTCATAAAATAAGATTTATGGAATTCATACTAATTAAAATAATCCATTTATCATGTCCTTTTTAAATTTATTTAAATTCCAGCTTGTATCACTTTCAAAAATATTTAATTTAAATAATCATATGATTTTCAGAAATCATAAAATTAAGGCAAGTGATAGACAAGACAATAGGATAATGATTTCATGCAAAATACATGGCCAAATAGAATCCCACACAATTTCATAATTCGCACAAATACAACATGTAATTTCGGATGAAATCAGAATGCACAGTTTCCGAAATAATTTGATTAAAATATCTGAGCGACCTCCAAAAATTACAAAATTTCACCAAGTTATAGCCAAGACACCAAAGTAGATTTCTCATGAAGACTTTCAAGCCAGATTCGTTTTAGATTATTTTCTACAGTCACACGAAGCTTCTGGATCTAACACCGAAACGTCCAGTGCATGCTTCTCCGAAATACTGAGTCTTCACCTACCTATTCTTCTTCGTTTCCTCTGAAATTTGGATATGTTTTAAATCAAGATGTTCTATACAAGTTTCATGAAGGGATCTAAGTCAAATATCCAGATTATAGTCATAATATGGGTCCATGAAGTCTCGGGTGTCCTGTACCACGTCTCCAGATTTACCGTCTTCAAGAGTAAGTCGATTTACTAGGTTATACTTGTTCATTTTACTTCAAATTTGAGTATGTTGTAGTTTAAGATGTCCCCTACAACTTTTATGAATAAATCGAAGAGAGATTCTTAGTGAAAATTAACATGCAACCACAAATCCACCGAAAGGTCAGTGAAATCGTTCCAGATCTGATGTCTCCGTAGGATGAGAGTTTGACCCCTTAAATCTCCATCATTTTGTACCAAATTTTATTATGCCGTAGTTTAAGATGTTAGCTAAAAATTTCATGCAGAGATCAAAGTCAAAATCGAACTCAAAACATGCATGCAAGCTCTCACAAAGTTCTGACTCAAACTATTCATGCGTAAACAACATGCATCTCAAGTACCAAACACATTAGCTTCACTCCCATGCCTCCAAACATCCTAAATTTCGACCATACATGCCAAAAATTGGTGCAAGAGTAGAAAGTGGACTCCCAACTTGCCTCTAGACCGAACGAACAACGGCACACGGCGGCGAACGGGCGGCGCACGGGCGGACAGAAAGCGTGTGACGGCAACTCCTTCCTCTCGGCTTCTCCTCCCTCTCAGCCTCACTCTCCCTCTCTCTCACACAATCTCTCTCTCTCTTTGGGCGGTAGCTCAACCGGCCACCTCTCTCTCTCCTCTTCCCTTTTATTCCCCCATTTCCTAATCATTTGCAATGATTAGTTTGCCTTTCAATTGGCCAATGCATGCCATCTCCTCTTGCCACTTGTCACAACACATGCATGGGCTTGGGCTTTGGGAGCAATTGGGCCAGCAAATGGGCCGGCCATTCCTCCCTCCCCCTCACACGGTCAACGCCACTTCATGGGCCTCAATGGGCCGGTGACAACAGCCCCTTTCGCCGGCCTAATTGGGCCGACCAGCTTGGCCCACTAAGGCTTAGGCCAATGGGCCTAAGGCCCAAACCTAAATGAAATCAAATTTTCCCCTTTTTTATACTTTCCTCTATAAATTTTAAATTTTAAATTCCACATGGCCAAAGTCTTGTGACATTTTATTTATAGAAATTTAGTCTATAAAGTGCATGGCCAAGCATATATTATTATCATTAATCTATCAAATTTAAAATCTCATAAACACAAGCACAAATCACCTAATCTTAAAAGGAGACTAATGGCTAAAGCATAAACCATAGGTAATTTCATTACCTAATTACGAGCTTTAATACACCTTAGAGCTTGTCCTGAATTTTGGGATGCCACAAAACTTCTCCCAGACTACAAAAAGAAAACTCAATTATCAGCAAAAATAAATTAAACTAAATTAAATGCAGCCAATAAAACTTATATTAAGAATGACTGTTCTAGTACGCTCATATGTATAAAGGCCATAACCATATTGTCTTAACCTCTTCTCAAAAGCTCCTCTTATTTGAAAGGGAGTGTCATTTTCAGGTACTTGTGATTTGTTGGCTCTTCTTATTGCCTGTGATTTATTAGGCCCTTGTTTTGACCATTTAGCTACAGTAAGGGCTTTTTCGGCTAATTTTTCAGCTAGATGTCTTCTAGATGGCCTTCTTGTAGCTGGCCCTTGACTTGGCTTTCTTCTGATTGTTCTTCTATGTAGCCATTCAACTTTAGTGACACCTTCTATTGGCCCTTGTGGTGGCTCTTGTGATGACCTTTCTGGTGGCTTTTGTAGTGACCTTTGTGATGGATCTTGTGGTGGCTCCTCAGTTAATTGTTGAGCTCCAACTTGCTTTCTTCGAATTTAAGAAATAGGCAAAGGATATCATAATATAACATCGAGCCATATAATAACATAAATGAAAACTAAACACAAATTATTGAACTTATCGGGTATTTTTTTCTCTACTATTGAAGAAGAGTCGACTTAACTGGCTCTTCAGTTGCTTCGGCCAATCCTTCAGCTGGCCATCTTCTACCTTGCCTTATTTGATTAGGCTCTTTAGTTTCAGCTATAGTAGGGGTTTCAGCCAATCCTTCATGTGTCATTCTCGTAACTTGACAAAGACAAAAACATTACATGCAGGCCAATTGTATCTATGTACATATTTGTAATAAATCATAAAACAACATAAACACAAATTTTATGACTTACTAGGTTTCTTGTTGTCAACTAAAGAATAGTGGACTCATTTTTCCCTTCTGTTTGTCCTTCTCCAACTATCCTTTCACTAGGTCTTTTGACTAACCTCAACTGTTCCTGCTGCTTCTTTAATTGACAACATTTAGTATTGTGCCATGCTATATGGCAATAAGAGCACGTCATCTTTACACATGTCCTACTCATCCTATGCTGACTCGAGACCTCTCCCTTTGTCATTCTTCGTTTTCGCTTTGGTCTTCCCATTTTCTTCTTTAGTGGCAAGGGTTGAGGTGTTTTATGATCTATTGGCTTCCAAAACTTGCTACTTCTGATTGGCTAAATCATGAATTGGTACTAAGTAAGATATTTCGGTTTCTTGTACCAATCATTAATGTAATCCTCTGCATTGTGGCCCCTTCAATTGAATGGTATGACATGTGCACAATAAATTCCAATTAGTTGCCATGCTCTACATGAACACTTCCTTGTACCTAAATGGACAAAATACTTATCGAAACTATTTATTATCTCATATCCTTCATCCCTGTCACGCCCCGATCCCCGGACGCGCGCATATCCTTCTACTTGGTCGATTTTATAATGCGATATCCCAGGACTATGTATCGTCGACCCTTTCTTTTTATTAAGCACATGCGGAAGCAGTTATAAATCCCCAGACAATAAAACAATGGGATAGGAAAGCAGGCCATATTTTTCATATTGAAATTCACAACCACACTTTCTTTAACAGCACAACTCATAGTATATTTACAATACTATTCACAGCATAAAAGTCTCACACCTATCTATACCAAGATAGGGTTCACAAAAGGGATGGGATCTCAATCCACATCCGGGTTATATTCAAGATCCCTCTCTGGATCTTCTTCTTCTTCAAAAGTCTTTCTCCCCTTCAGGTTCCTCTTCCTTAGCTTCTCCTCAGGGTCCTGAAATGGTTATTCAATAACCAATGAGACCACGTCTCAGCGAGTCCTACCCCCTACGACTCGATTAGTAAACTAATATGCCATACGGTTGCCTAAGCACAACACGAGTCAGAGGACTTACCTTGGCCTCAGTTCCAACCTGCAATTCAAGGTTAAACACAGATATTCAAACAATTCACGACATACGATCAAGCACTGGTCAATCGACTAAATCGATTACATGACAGCCAGACCCTTTCTAGGTCATTCCCACTCATACCACGATTTCCCAGTGGTGTACTCATTCACCAAATCACATGTGTTTCTCCGGCGTCGTTTTCGCCAATGACTTACCGATCACCGACACCGTGCGTTCTTTAAGGTGCCGTTTTCACCAATGATAACCTTGATCACCGAACCACGTGTCCTTTCAAGGGCGCCGTTTTCGCCAAGGTGACATCGGCTATAGACAACATCGTGCGTTCTTTAAGGCGCCGTTTTCACCAGTGATATTCCCATAACCACCGAACCACGTGTGACTATAAGTCATTTACGTGCGTTCTTTAAGGCGCCGTTTTCGCCAGTGATACTTCCCATCACCGAACCACGTATGTCCAATAATATCGTACCTGATTGGTCTCACCATTCTCCCTACTATATAGCCCATCAATGTACTGGCGCTATATACCCATGCTTGGCCATTACCAATCAAATATTCAATAACAAACAATTTATGACAATTCCTAAAATTCCACAATAAATTCAATTCCACACAACGTAGAGCTCAATTAAATAAACGGACTGCACCATGACAATCGGCACAAAATTCCGGTCACCGGCCATCCCGGTTGAATTTCCGGAAAAATAATTAATTAAATAAATAAATTTCGAAAATAAATAAATAAACATTAAAAATCCAATTTAGGCCTATATTGCCTTATTGGAGCCCGAAACGGGTCGGGAAAAATCCCGAGATACATTCAATAAATAACCGAACATTTCTACTTGCTAATAGCTAGGTCTAACCACCTAACATGCATCCTCAAGTCACTAATTTAATTGTTCTAACCTAATCTAACCACCTAAGTGCACTTAATTAAATCTAACCAACCTTAAGCATAATTAGCAAACTAATAAAGCATTAGTGAGCAAAACTCACTTGACAAAGCGGAGACCGAATCACCGCAACGGCGACGCGACGGCGGCCGAAATCGGGCTTTCGACAACACCGGCGGGCTTGGATCGGGCCTTGACCTTGGCTCAACAAATCTCAGCCCAAGCTGAGACTTGTTGCTGAATTGGGCTTGACTTCACGGGCTTGGGCCTCAAAATCGCGGGCTTGGACTGCTGACTTCTTGGGCCAATGCTGGGCTAGACCAAGGATGGGCTTCAACTGCGAGCTGATGGTGCGGGCTGCTTGCTGAAGACTTGGGCCATACGAATAAGCAGCAAAGGCCCCTGTTGAGCCACAAAATTTGCTGGATCCGTGGGCTTTGCTGGGCCCAAAGGCTGAGGATGGACCGCAAGTGAGGAAACAGGTATGCGACTTCACACGGAGAGACTTCGCTGGCCGAACTGCTGCTCGTGAAGTTACAATGGCTGAGCTGGCGTCTGCACGAGGGAGAGAGAAGCTGACCGGCGTGGCTTTCGGTGGACGGTAGAACTCGGTGGAGCTGCTGCTTCGCTGGGATTCAACTCGGCGGAGGCTGGCATGAAGAGCTGAAGATCGATGGAATGGAGCGGGCTTCGCTGGCAGTCGTGGGATGGAGATGCGGAGTCAATAGAGGATTATTTGCTGGTTCGTTGTTGACCGGCACTGGCAGCTGGGAGACGCGTGGAGGAGGGCTGCAGCTGGGACGTGAGTAGCCGACCAAACTCGGTGGAATCGTGCGGCTTCCTTCGGCGGTCTTCAATTCCGCTTGCTGACCGAAGAAATACAGAAGCGGCCAAGTGGCAGCAAAACCAAACTGTTCGGTGAAGACGCTGAAGATGCAAGCTGGCGGAGGCACTCGTGAGTGGGCTGATGCGGTCAACAGTTGGGCTCCGCTCTTGCAGAGGTTGACCGAGAGATGCTAGTTGATGGGCAAGTGGCGAGGAGCATCTTAAATTGAAGATCTCGTGGCTGGCGTGAAGAAAGCTCGGTAGATGGCTTCGGTGGACGCTGGGTTGCAGTCGTTTACGGGGCAGAGAAGTGGAGTTGAGGAAGACACGCGGAGGAAGCTTTGCTGGTTCTGCCTCCCTTTTTGCTGGTCACGCACGGTCTTGAGGATAAGAGAGAGTGGAGGGCTCCATCAAGGCTTGATATTTTCCAATCTTGCTCTCTAAGATTTATCCTAGGCCAAGTATAACTCATGGCCTCCAATGAGCCACCAAGACACTCTCCATAACCTTCCAATTGGTCTAAATTAGCTAGGCTTATGGGGGGTTACGAATTTGGGAGAGAGATGGCCTCAATTGATTCTAATTCCCTCTTGATTTCATCTCAATTGATTCTCACAATTTCAATTGATCATTCATTGATCGTCTCTGCATTTTTCTTCACTCAAGAATCCACCAAAAATCCAAATTGATACCAATGATGCACACCCTCATCTTAAGATTCGATTTTAACTAAGGCAAACTAAATTTCAATTCCAATCTCTCCAAATTGAGGTCCAATTGTGATGTAGAAAAATCCCAAGAAATTTTCTATAAATCTCCGACACACACAGGCTCAACCCAAAAGTCAAATTTCCCATTAATTTAGCCAATCTGAACTTCGGCCAAACTTCCGCGACGTCCGAACCCAATTTCCGTAAAAATCTCGGGACCTCCGAAAAATCTTCTGAGGCTGAGTTGACGTTCCTAAAATAGCTTGTGACATCACTGAACTTTCGATTTCTGAAATCTGACTCAAATCGACGGTTAATTTCACTCCGGCGTGCTTTTAGTGTGACCTAGACTACCGGGTAGTTTTCAGAACTTTTTAGGGCAATTGACTCGTGGTCGATTTTCTTCGAGCCACAATGAACCCACTCGACACATTGGCGACTCTCAATTGTCGTGAAAATCTCGAGGGCTCGACTACTAACACAGGGTACCAAAACGACAGAAAATCAAATTAGTGCCGGTCGACGAGAATTTTCCAATTTAGTGGAGTCACCCACGATCGGCCACACATCTCAGTCGAACCGACCTATCTCTGATCTCAATTCGATCTTTAACTGTGCAGTAATAACCTCTAAAGATGAACACGGTCGAGAAGCCACTTCCTGGTCGAATTCTCAAGTCTATTGCCTTAATATTCTTTAATGGCTTACCCAGCTAGTCTAGTTATCTCGAGAGTGATCAGCTCTGAGAACAACCCTATAGACACGTCAATGAAATACCCGATTAATTTAATAGAAACAATACTGAAAATTCTGGATGTCACAATCCCCATTTCAAATGAGATGACAATACCTACTTACAGCCAAGTTTTCATCCAATTTCTTAGCAATCATAGGACTACATTGCCTAGTCCACTTTGCAGCCTTGTCTCTTTATTTGTGCAGCCGAGTCACGATCATAACCTGTATATCTTCAAGCAGCAACATGATTGGTTTGCATCTAGCATTTATTATTTTTCCATTGAATGCTTGCATATGATGTTATTAATGTTATCGCACTTGAATTCCTCGTTGAAAAATGCCTTACACCAATACTTTGGTTTTGTTTGAAATAGTGCATCATAACCTTCATTTGTCA
Organism: Eucalyptus rudis; assembly: GCA_019915205.1. Lineage (NCBI taxonomy): Eukaryota > Viridiplantae > Streptophyta > Magnoliopsida > Myrtales > Myrtaceae > Eucalyptus > Eucalyptus rudis. The sequence continues at coordinate 257,743 of JAHMTN010000001.1, forward strand.
ACTAAAGCAGTTCTTCTTTAGCCATCATAAAGTTAGTCATATTTGTGTTCTTTACTAGCTACCAAAATTACGAGTGCAGCTTATCCTCTTTATAGATCTTTGCCCAATTTGCGTATATGTGCCGTGTACACATTTGATGTTTGGCATAGGGCAACAATGCAGCTATTGTCGGAACCAGTCCTTGCAATAATTCAAAATAAGAAATGTAAGCAAATAACATATTGATATCAAAAAGTAGACAATTGATCAGATTTTTCAAAAAGCAAACATTAACTTTTGTTGGTCGCTCATGAATGCCCACCATTTCCTATTTGTTATCTCTAAGTTATTCTCTATCCTCACAATAGCCTAAGCCAGTGGAAACATTTGGTTATCGCATCTTTTCTAATTGCGGCTAGCAATTCTCCTTTGCGCAAGCCCTTCAAAAAACAGCTGTACAATCCTATAATCTGTCTACAACCAGTTAAAAATCATCGTTTACATGCATCAAAGCACACATAAAACTTATCGAACTTGGTCCTACTATTAGGAAGTAGCCTCTTCACGACCTGTATATACACTATACTTGAAGAGTTTTGCAGTCTACACTCTCAAGCATAATCCCACAACTGTCTATATTCGTTGCCATACTAACTAATGAGTATCTTCATCACTTTTTACTTCGATCTTTTGCATTGATTCTTGGATACATTGATGCCTACACGTTCTTTCACCAGCATCCTGAACTCAGTACTCTTTATCTAGGGCATCGGTTTAATTAGATCGAAGAAGTGCTTGGACAACCATACATTTGTTACCATTTTATTTTGAAAATTAATGGAACAAATATGTTCCTGTTAATAAGCTCTAATATGGAAGGATCCACTTTTCCTAACAAATGCACCATAGATCTTCCATGGACAATTTTGCTGTAAATACCTAACTTTTACAAATGTCTTAGTATTTTTAATGAAGTTAATAGTCCTTTGTGTAGCAATGGAGTTCTTTAGTATAGCTTCCCTAAATTGTTTTGCATCTTGAAATTTCATACCTACCAACAAAGTAGGAGAGGCAACAATGGATCATAAAAATGAAACTTACTTTTCCTTCTATGCATAGTTCCTTAATCTTCTTCAAGCTTATCCTGAGAAGTATCATTCTTAATGCTTTCTTCATACTTAGTTTCCTTGCCAACTGTTGGAGAAATCTTTTTGAAGTATTTTGAAGTTGACAAAACGTTTCTATCAGTCTAGTCTGAAGGCTTGCAGACTCTGCTATTTAAAGTCTGAAGACCTCCGGACAACCAGACTCAAGACTCAAAGTCTATCCTCATTGACAGTCTCTAATCCGTTGAAGAAAGGTTATCCAGAACTGGATGTTTCGTTAAGGATTTAACCTTATCAACTGGAGAAGATCTTGTGGCTGGAGAAGACATAACGGAGTCTTTTGATTGATCGAAGATTGACTCGATAATTGAAGATCCGGTAATTGCCTAAATATTATTGGAAGGTTCTGCTTATGGAAACCAAGATCCTGATTGTATGGGCGAACAGGATTGATGGGCTATCAACACGTTCCTTTAATAGCTTGAACAATCTTCCTAATTGATTCCGTCCAACGGGTAGATTGGAGGAATTCCTTTGGTAAGTGCCAATGGGTATGATGGCATAAAGGAGTATAGAAGGAAGACGGTCTTAGTTGTTCGAGGTGTGCGCGATAGAAGAATTCCAAAGTCTGAAGCTCATTTTTGTTTAGACAAATCCTTTGAACGAATACTTGTATACAAAAGAGAGTCTATATTTGTGAGAAATCTTGAGGAGGTGTGGTAGAACATCTACACTGTGGAATCAAGGCAAAGCTGTGCTGTAACTTCTCTTTTGTTCACAGTGGAATCCAGCCAATAGGCTGTTAGTGAAGAAGAGTGGACGTAGGCTTGATATAAGCCGAACCACTATAAACCACATGTTCAATTTTCTCTTCTCTCAGTCTTACTTTGATTATCGTTTCCTTCAACTGTTTAATATTGTGCAATTGTTGAAGAAAAATCTTTTATATACCTATTCACCCCCCTCTAGGTACTCATACTAGCAATATCAATTGGTATCAGAGCCTGTGTACTTACTTTATTTGAAGTGTTTTACTTCGTAGTAAAAGATCCATGGCTAGTATGCTAGCACTAGGGCTGATGGAAGGGCAAAGCAATACCAGACCACCCTACTTTGATGGAAAGGATTACAACATCTGGAAGAACAAGATGAAAGCTTTCCTACGATCAAAGGATCCTCTGGAATGGGACGTTGTAGAAAAAGGAATTACTCCTACCACTGCATTAGTCTCTGAAAGAGGAAAAGAAACTAATGAGACCAGCGGAATGACTCAGGAAGAGATAATCAAGAGACAAGCACTCGATGCAAAAGCCATTTACTCCTTATATTGTGCTTTGTCACCAACTGAATATAATAGAATATCTTCTTGTGTTACAGCAAAAGAAGTTTGGGATAGATTGCATATCACCTATGAAGGAACAGATTGAGTGAAGGAAACAAGAATCAACATTCTTCTCGGTCAATACGAAGCCTTCAGAATGAAACCAGGAAAATCTATATCTGACATGTTTAGTCGTTTTATAGATATTGTGAATGGTCTTGAAAATCAAGGTCAACCAACTTCTGATCCCATGAAGGTAAACAAGCTACTGCGTGGACTCTCCAGGGATTGGAATCACATAAAGACCTCGATAAGAGAGACGCAAAGAATTATGCCATTATCTGTCGACGAGCTAATTGGAACTCTTCAGTCTTATGAAGTGGAACGGATCAATGAAGATGAAGATCCAAAAGGTAAGAAATCCATTGCATTAAAATCAAATGATGATTCTGATGATACAGATTCTGAAGATGATATGGACGATTAGGAGCTTGCTCTCATGATAAGAAGATTCAGAAAACTGAATAGAAAAGGAAGAAGGTTCAACTCAAAGAAACAAAGCTTTCAAAGACAGCAGACCAAGTCTGTTGATGATGAGGAACCAAACAAAGACGTAGTCTGCTTTGAATGTAAGAAAAAGGGACACATCAGACCCAATTGTCCTCTTCTGAAGAAGAAGAGAGGAAAAGCTGAAAAATTTCGAAAAGCTCTCAAAGCCAAAACCTGGAGTGATACAGAGTGTGAAGAAAGTGAAAATGATTATGCCAATCTATGTCTGATGGCACAATCAGACTCAGACTCTGGATCAGACTCAAATAGTGAATTTGAGGACCCAAGAAAGTTTGGGTACCAAAGAAAGCTTGAGACTCTATTTTAAATGCAGGTCACCGTCAAGAAAAAGGTAAAGTGGTATCTTGACAGTGGATGCTCAAGACATATGACAGGAGACTCAAATTGTTTTATAAAGCTTGCTCAAGTTAATGGTGGAAAAGTTTCATTTGGAGGAAACAGCAAAGGAAGTATTGTGGGATTTGGAACTATGAAAATAGGAAATCTCACAATAAGTAATGTTTCCTTAGTGGAAGGACTCAATTACAATCATCTCAGCATTAGTCAATTGTGTGATACTGGTTTCAAGATCTTCTTTCAAGAAGGAATATGTTCTGGAATTAGTAAAGACTCTACTCAGTCTTTCATGGGTCGAAGACATGGAAACATCTATCTTCTGGATGTGAAACCAAATGAATTGAAATGTTTTATCTCAATTCAAGATGAAGCAAGCTTATGGCACAGAAAGCTTGGTCATGTCAACATGAAGCAATTAGCCAAAAATCTCATCAAAGCAGCTTGTTCGAGGACTACCCAAATTACCTTATCAAAAGACTGATCCATGCACTCCATGTATTTTGGGAAAGCAGGTAAGAAATTCATTTAAGCCAATAAATCATGTCTCTACTAATCATGTATTACAGTTGCTGCATATGGATCTCTTCGGACCAACCAGAACACTGAGTATTGGAGGTAAGAAATATTGCCTAGTAATTGTGGACGATTACTCCCGTTTTACTTGGGTATATTTCCTTGCAAGTAAGTCTGAAACCTTCTCGTATTTTGAAAAGTTTACTAAAAAGGTTCAAAATGAAAAAGGATGTGTTATCTCAAGTATAAGAACAAATCATGGAGGTGAATTTGAAAATCAAGATTTTACAAAATTTTGTGATGAATCTGGCTTTAATCATGTGTTCTCCTCTCTATATACTCCTCAGCAAAATGGAGTTGTGGAAAGAAAGAACAAATCTCTTCAAGAAATGGCTAGAACTCTTTGAATTGAAAGCAAGATTTCTTCACGATTTTGGGCTGAAGCTGTTTCAACAGCATGCTATATCATCCATAGAGTCTTCTTAAGACCTATTCTAGAGAAAACCCCTTATGAGTTATTCAAAGGTAAGAAGCCTATTGTTTCATACTTTCATGTATTCGGTTGCAAATGTTTTATATTGAAAAATGCAAAAGATCGAGTTGGTAAGTTTGAAGAAAGATCAGATGAAGGTATCTTCCTTGGATATTCTACATCAAGCAAAGCCTTCAGAGTCTATAACAAAAAGAGCTAGTCTATGGAGGAGTCAATGAATGTCAAATTTCAAGACTCAACGCAAGATGAATCAAGTCAGATTCATCAAGAAGAGTCTGAACCTGCTCCAGACCTTCCAAAGCTTACAACTCAAGAAGCATCTCAGACTCTGGAAAACCAGCATCAGGATGTTCGTGAAGATCCAAACAAAGAGAGAGATCATCAACCAGACAAATCAACAAGTAATTGGAAGCATAAGTCCAGTCATCCCAAAGATCTTATAATTGGCGAAATTAATGAAGGGATTCGCACCAGATCCAAAAGGCGAGAAGAGTCTAGTGCTGTGGCTCTTGTTTCTGAAATTGAACCAAAAAGCATAGAAGAAGCTTTATTTGATGAAAGATGGATTGAAGCTATGCAAGAAGAGCTCAGACAGTTCAACATTAATGATGTCTGGGAATTGAAATCCAAACCAAAAGGTAAAACTGTTATTGGAGCTAAATGGGTGTTCAGAAACAAGATGAATGAGAAAGGAAAAGTCGTACGAAACAAAGCAAGACTCGTGGCCAAGGGATATACGCAAGAAGAAGGAATAGACTATGATGAGACTTATGCTCCAGTAGCAAGGTTAGAAGCTATTCGACTATTACTTGCGTTTGCTTGTTATAAGAATTTCAGGTTATTCCAAATGGACGTCAAAAGCGCCTTCCTAAATGGATTTATCCATGAGGAAGTTTATGCGGAACAACCACCAGGGTTTGAAGACCCAAAGAAGCCAGACTCAGTTTTCAGACTGAAAAAGGCTTTGTATGGTTTAAAGCAAGCACCTCGAGCTTGGTACGACAGATTGAGTAAGTTCTTAATACAAAATGGTTTTGTCAAAGGTAAAGTGGATACGACTTTATTTATCAAAAAGGAAATCAAAAGTTTCTTACTTGTTCAAATATATGTGGATGGCATTATTTTCGGATCCTCTAATGAAAATCTGTGCAAGAAATTTTCTAAGTCTATGCAGGATGAGTTTGAAATGAGTATGATGGGAGAGTTAACATTCTTTCTTGGTCTTCAAGTAAAACAATTGAAGGAAGGAACTTTTATTTATCAAGAAAAATATGTTAATGACCTTGTCAAAAGATTTGGACTGGAAAAGTGCAAAAAGACTGACATACCGATGTCAAGTTCTTTGAAGATAGACAAAGATGAAGAAGGGAAGAAAGTTGATCAAAAGCTGTACAGGAGCATCATTGGTTCACTCCTTTATCTTTCTGCTTCTAGACCTGACATCTTGTTGAGTGTTTGCATCTGTGCTAGGTTTCAATCAGATCCTAGAGAATCCCATCTCAATGCTGCGAAACGCATCATTAAATACGTTGCTTCATCATCAAGCATCGGTCTTTGGTATCCTAAGAAGGGAGACTTTAATCTTCTGGGATATTCAGACGCAGATCTGGCCGGTTGCAGAGTTGATAAAAAAAGCACTTCGGGAACTTGCCAGTTGCTTGGAAGCAGGGCAGTGTCTTGGTTTTCAAGGAAACAAAGCACAGTGTCCCTTTCAACAACAGAAGCAGAGTATGTAGCCCTTGGAAGCTGCTGTTCGCAAATTCTATGGATAAAACAGCAGCTAAGAGACTTTGAAATTGAAGACTCATGCACGGAGATTAATTGCGACAACACCAGCGCTATCAACCTCACCAAAAATCCAATTCTCCACTCAAGAGCAAAGCATATAGAGATTCGACATCACTTTATTAGAGACCATGTTCAAAATGGAGATGTTTCAATTCAATTTGTTGACTCAAAGAATCAACTGGTGGATATATTCACAAAGCCTTTGGAGAAAAATCAATTTGAGTCTATACGTTCCAGACTCAACATTTTGAGGTATGAGGATATCAAAGTCTAAAGACTTTCAGACTCAGACTTACAAGACTTTATCTAAAAGATAGTCTTGGTATGTCCGTCAGACTGTAAGTCTTTCTCTCTTGAATCTCATCTTGAAAAAGTACGATCGTCAGACTGTGTACAAATTGTTGCTATATTTAATTAAAATAAATATTGCATCGTTTCATTTTCAAAAAGGAAGTTATTTTTGAAATGGCTATTTTTGCGGAAAAGACAGTTATTTTGAAAATGCATTTTTTTTATTTCCTTTGTGACGGTTCGTTTATCCCTCTTTTTAACCGATTGTGCACTGTCGTTTCCTCTTCACTTTTCTCTCAAAAACCCTAGAAAGCATTGATTCTCCATTCCCGTTTGTCTTCTTCGTTTAATCCTCAAAAAGTTGTCATCTTTCTTGGGAAAGTCAAGCAAGGAATCTTCCAAAAACTGAGAAAGATGTCATCTTCAAGAAAGTCTTCGAGAATCACAAGCAGGGGACCACGGCGGATGAGTGAGGGGCCTACGCACTTCGATCTTACTGAAGAAGAAGTGACTCCAGAACAGCAAGCGAGCCCACAACATTCTCAGCAGCGTCATTCTCCTCCATCTAGTCCTCAATGCGTTGATCAACAACAACAGGAAGAAATCATCGAGGATGCAGAGCCTGTAAGAGTTCAAAAGCCCGCTTATATTTACCAGTTATATCGTGCCTTAAAAGGAATTCGTACTCCTTTGAACTACATTGATGATTTTCTTAAAGACAAATGACATGGGAACGAATATATCTTTCTGCGAAAAATGGAAAGTTTGGGAATTGCTCGAAAAGGGGTGGCTGAGGAAACCCTTGCAAATATCCCAAATGATCCTCGTGACTGGGGGCCGAATCCTGTAGATGGTAATGATGATGACAAATTGTACAGTCAATTTCAACCAAAAATGGGTGTTGCGGTTGAAAATCAAGGAAAAAGGGGAGATTTGTTCAGATCGAAGGAGCAAAAGGATCTGTACTCGAAATTGCTGAAGCGTGGGGTAATAAACCCTAGGAGTGTGAATTTTGATTTTCTCGATGCTGTGAATATGAACTTGAGGGAAAAGTTCAGTTATCTTCAACTTGAAAAGTTCTGCTCTGACTCTACAGAGGCCTATGCTGAATTAACTGCATATTTCTATTCAAATCTAAGCTTTTTGGATGCGAATAGATTCTCTTTCAGCGTTAAAGACCAAGACTATGTTGTGGATATGAATATGCTGGCAGATGTGTTAGAAGTTGAAAGAGGAAGATATCAACCAATCAAAGTTTCCATTGCTCGGGCCACACTTGAACTGGTGAAGGACAAGAGAACAGATGAAAAGATCACTTACTTAAGGATGGGTGCATTCAACATCTTGCTTCACAAGATTGTGATTAATTGCCTCCGACTGAAATCAACTTCCAAGACTGATGTTTCAAGTTCAGAGGCCAAGCTGATGTATGCCATTCTCTTTGGAAAAAGGTTTTCTCTCCCTCACACTGTGATGTTTCACATGTATAGAGCAATGATGAAGGACAGAGGTCAACTCCCTTACCCAAGCCTTGTTACGAAGTTATTCAGACATCTGAATATTTAGCCTCCACAAATCTTTTGTGTTCGACCATGCGATCATATGGTGGTAGGATTGAAAATGGTGACCAAAATGCGTCTGAAGGAACTGAGCAAGGAGTTGGAGAAATTCAAGGAGAAGACTCCTGCAAAATCTCATCAAATCTCTTCTGCAGCTAAAAGAAAAGGGAAGGAGCCCATGGTTGCTCCACCCAAGAGAAGAAGAGCTCTCCTCATTGAGGATGAAGACGATGAGGAAGACATCACCATCTCTGCATTGGCTTTGAAGAATTTAAGTCGTCCTGTTCCACAGAAAGAATCGGAACAAATGACGAAAGAAGCAGAGGAGAAGGAAGAAGAAGAAATAGAAGCTGAAAAAGAAACAGAGGAGGAAAGACCTGAAGAAGAAAGAAGAGAAGAAGGAGAACCTGAAGAACACTCTTCTCTACCTGTAGGCATGGAAACAGGGGGAGATCAGGAGAAAGGAGTGAAGTCTTCATATCCTAATGCAAGTGAAGGAGTCAGTCGCTCACCAGCAGACCCAGAGGATGTTTATGCATCTCAGTTTCCAGAGGAAGTTCATGAAGTTTCATCGCCAAACCTGCGAGATTATGCTGATCTACCATCGTCTGCATTTACTCCATCAGATCGAGCCGAAGCAAGTACTCAGACTGATAATGGAGCAGATTTTTGCAGAATCATGGATATTCTCTTGGAGATGCGAGGTCAAATTTATGCCTTGGGATGCGAAGTTCAAAGCTTGAAGAATGAAGGTCAAGCTTCTTCCTGTTCATTGAATGATAAAATGCAAGCCCTCTCTGTTCAGAATCAGGCCAATGCCAAGAGTGAGGAGATTGCACAACTAAAGGAAGACTTTAAAAGGCTGGAAGGCATCGTTTAGTCTATGGAAGATTTCCAGCTTGTCCGCGTTCCCAAGCAATCTTGACTTCATCTCATCCTTTTTAATGTTGACAAAAAGGGGGAGAGATGCAAGATTTGAACAAAAACTTTTCATTCATTAAACTTTTAATTGTTTGTTGGATTGTTTTATGGTTTGAACTCTGTTTGACTTTGTTTTGTGTCTGGATGAGAACTGAACTAGACTTGGACTTGACTGCTTCTATTAACTAATATTGATATCTTATGGATGGCTTCATCATATATTGGACTAACCTATTTTCTGTGGTTGTAGATTCTAGTGTTATTCTGTTAGCCATTGATCTCTATAAGATATGCATATGTGTTTGAGAAATGTTATGTAGGTCAAAGATATCCAAATCTGCAGGAAAGTTTTGTCACCATAAAAAAGGGGGAGATTGTTGGAGAAATCTTCTTGAAGTATTTTGAAGTTGACAAAACGTTTCTATCAGTCTAGTCTGAAGGCTTGCAGACTCTGCTATTTAAAGTCTGAAGACCTCCGGACAACCAGACTCAAGACTCAAAGTCTATCCTCATTGACAGTCTCTAATCCGTTGAAGAAAGGTTATCCAGAACTGGATGTTTCGTTAAGGATTTAACCTTATCAACTGGAGAAGATCTTGTGGCTGGAGAAGACATAACGGAGTCTTTTGATTGATCGAAGATTGACTCGATAATTGAAGATCCGGTAATTGCCTAAATATTATTGGAAGGTTCTGCTTATGGAAACCGAGATCCTGATTGTATGGGCGAACAGGATTGATGGGCTATCAACACGTTCCTTTAATAGCTTGAACAATCTTCCTAATTGATTCCGTCCAACGGGTAGATTGGAGGAATTCATTTGGTAAGTGCCAATGGGTATGATGGCATAAAGGAGTATATAAGGAAGACGGTCTTAGTTGTTCGAGGTGTGCGCGATAGAAGAATTCCAAAGTCTGAAGCTCCTTTTTGTTTAGACAAATCCTTTAAACGAATACTTGTATACAAAAGAGAGTCTATATTTGTGAGAAATCTTGAGGAGGTGTGGTAGAACATCTACACTGTGGAATCAAGGCAAAGCTGTGCTGTAACTTCTCTTTTGTTCATAGTGGAATCCAGCCAATAGGCTGTCAGTGAAGAAGAGTGGACGTAGGCTTGATATAAGCCGAACCACTATAAACCGCGTGTTCAATTTTCTCTTCTCTCAGTCTTACTTTGATTATCGTTTCCTTCAACTGTCTAATATTGTGCAATTGTTGAAGAAAAATCTTTTATATACCTATTCACCCCCTCTAGGTACTCATACTAGCAATATCACCAACAACACTAGCATTTGTTTTGGCCTTATTTGGAACTTCATTAGTTACCTGCAAAGCTACAAACATTTCTAATAAAAAAACCCTTTTGTTTTTTCCTTAACTGTACAAGCTCTTCATCATCGTCATCACTTACGAAATTTTTAGCAGGCAACCCTTCATTGTCATCGTCACTAGATTTAGCTACTTCATAATCTAATCTAGTGATTGTGACGTCACCTATGTCATCATTACTTTGGTGAATTGCATTTGCACGCTTCTCCTCTCCATCTTGTTTATCCTGCCCTTATTCATCCCTAACCTCAGTACTACCTTGAATATCATCTGTCCATTGTCCTACTTAGGCGCTCTCTCTGTCATCATTTTCGTCATCACTATCACTATCATACTCAACATATACTTTTACATTTTCGCCATGAAGATAATAGTATATGACATTTCTAAAACCATTATCATTTTTTAAGCTTCTTGAACCATCTCTTAAGCCTTTTCCAAGAACACAATACAGTAACTTCTGAACTTTATAAGGCAATTAGGTCACTATATCCTTAATAAATCCTATAAAGATGCAGTTTTTATATTGACAAAGATGGTGCCCTCATTTCCATCCACATACTCCCACTTATCCTCCCCAATCACAAAATCCCCATCGTAACAAACTATGAACAATGACATAATCCTTGTTATAAGCCATTTCTACACCAAGAAAAATAATAATGATCTTTTGGGACCACATCAACAAAGAATAACAGATAATTGCACATGGAAGTCCCCCTATTCTCTTGGACTTTATTAAAGAAAAGGGAGGAGAGAAAAGATGCAAATGTCAAACCATTTATTAGAAAGATACCTTCCACGACAAAAAGAGGTCTCTACACTAACAATATGACCCTACATGATAGCTAATTTGATTATTCACCTTCTCCTAAAATATTAACAAAAAGACAGAGGTCCCCACGACAAGCACAAGTCCCCACGATAATCACAGGTCCTCACGACACCCATTTCAACACTGTAATTTAAGAAAAGTGACAAGACGTCCCTACGACAACCACTCCGAGCAGTCAAAATCACCGTCGCATATCATATTTCACATCTAACCCTTAAAAATTGCCCTTGCACATCACAATACCACATCAAAGCTCTAAACACACATCACAGTAGCACCACTCTAAGTCACACATTATAATAACACCACATCTTTAAGGTCGAGCCCTAATTTTCCCCTCGTTGAATACTACATTTTGAGGCCGAGCCCTAAATTGCCAATCTGAATTTCCCATCGGAGCCCTTGTTGGAGAAATCTTTCCAAAATATTTTGAAGCTGACAAAACATTTCTATCAGTCTAGTCTGGATATCGACAGTTTAAAGTCTCAAGACTTTGTAATCTCAAGACTCAAGACTATTCTCACTGACAGTCTTTCTAATCCAGTGACGAAGGAAATCCAAAGCCGAAGTATATGGTTGAGGATTCGATCATATCCTCTGGAAAAGATCCCTTGGTTGGATAATCATTTCGGATTCTTTGATTCTTATCTAAGATCAATTGAAGATCCAATGATCGACGAAACATTCTTGGAATGTTCTATTCTTGGAAACCAAGATCCTGATTGTATGGGTGAACAGGATTGATGGGCTATCATCAGATTCCTTAAATAGCTCAGATGATCTTCTTAATTGATTCTGTCCAACGGGTAGATTGGAGGAATTCCTTTGGTAAGTGCCAACGGCTATGATGGCATAAAGGAGTATAAAAGGAAGACGTTCTAGTTGTTTTAAGTGTGTGATTGGTAGAAAAATTCCAGAGTCTGAAGAACCTTGATTGTTAGTCGATACAGTTCGAGCGAAATTGTATACACAGAGAGTGTTTATACTTGGTGTTACCTTGAGCGAGTGTAGTAGATCGTCTACATCGAGAAATCAAGGAAGATCAACACTGTAACATCTCTTTGTTCATAGTGGAATCCAGCCAATCGGCTGTCAGTGCAGAAGAGTGGACGTAGGCTTGAATCAAGCCGAACCACTATAAACCGCGTGTTCAATTCTCTCTTTCCTTTACTAAGTCTTATGATTGATTTTTAATCCTTTGTCTGTCTAAATATTGTGCAATCTTCAAGAAAATTTTTATAAACCTATTCACCCCCTCTAGGTACTCGTACTAGCAATATCAATTGGTATCAGAGCTCGTGTTCTTACTTTATTTGAAGTGTTTTACTTTAGAGTAAAAGATCCATGGCTAGTATGCTAGTACCAGGGCTGGTGGAAGGGCAAAGCAATACCAGACCACCCTACTTTGATGGAAAGGATTACAACATCTGGAAAAACAAGATGAAAGCTTTTCTACGATCAAAGGATCCTCTGGAATGGGATGTGGTGGAAAGAGGAATTATTCCTACTGCTGCATCAGTATCCGAAAGAGGGAAAGAAACTGTTGATATCAGCGGAATGTCTCAAGAAGAGATAAACAAGAGACAAGCACTCGATGCAAAAGCAATTTACTCTTTATATTGTGTTTTATCACCAACTGAATATAACAGAATATCTTCTTGTGTCACAGCAAAAGAAGTCTAGGACAGATTACATATCACTTATGAAGGGACAGACCGAGTGAAGGAGACCAGAATTAACATTCTCCTTGGTCAATATGAAGCCTTCAAAATGAAACCAGGAGAATCTATAACTGACATGTTTAGCCGTTTTACAGATATTGTCAATGGCCTTGAAAATCAAGGACAGAAAATTTCTGATCCTATGAAGGTGAACAAACTGCTGCGTGGACTCTCCAAGGATTGAAATCATATAAAGACTTCAATAAGAGAGACGCAAAGAATTATGCCATTATCTGTAGACGAGCTGATTGGAACTCTTCAGTCTTATGAAGTGGAACGAATTAATGAAGACGAAGATCCAAGAGGTAAGAAATCCATTGCATTAAAATCTAACGATGATTCTGATGATATAGACTCTGAAGAAGATCTGGACGATGAGGAGCTTGCTCTAATGATTAGAAAATTCAGAAAGCTGAATAGAAAAGGAAGAAGGTTCAACTCAAGGAAACAAAGTCTTCAGAAATAGCAAACTAAGTTTGTTGATAATGAGGAACCAAAAAAAGATGTAGTCTGCTTCGAATGTAAGAAAAAGGGACACATCAGACCAAATTGTCCTCTCCTAAAGAAGAAGAGAGGAAAAGCTGAAAAGTCTCGAAAAGCTCTCAAAGCCGAAACTTGGAGCGATACAGAGTGTGAAGAAAGTGATGAGGAATATGCCAATCTGTGTCTGATGGCACAATCAGACTCAGACTCTGGATCAAACTCAGACAGTGAATTTGAGGTAAGTGATTATAAAATCCCTGTCAAAGTCTCCAAATACATTGATGAACTATGTTTTAGTCTTAAGACCTCTCTCAAAAAGATTTCCGAACTTAAAAAGGAAAACTTAGTTTTAAAACAAAAGGAAAACATTTTAGAAGAAAAAGTGAAAAGTTTAGACTTAAATGTTTCTACTCTTAAGGAGAATGAAGATAAACTTTCAAAAGAAAATGCTTTCTTAAAAACTGACTTATCAAATATTTCAAAGAAATTTTCAATAGGGTCTGAAAAACTTGAAAAAGTTCTTTTAGTCCAAAGACCTTACTTCAATAAGTCTGGTTTAGGTATGACAGCAGAAACAATTTCTTTGATTGATTTTCCAAAAGTAAAAGAAAGAATTAAGAAAAGACCGTCAAAAGAGGCTTACAAAAATCATTTCGAGAAAGTCTTTATAAAGTCTGTAGGTCGAAATGCTCTAAGGTGTTCAAAGTGTAACAGCCAGGATCATTTTGAAAAAGAGTGTCCTATGGTTTGGAAGCCTGTTAAAAAAGTATGGCCTAGTAATGCTCATTCTACTAACGCCAAAGGACCCAAGAAAATTTGGGTACCAAAGAAAGCTTGAGACTCTCTTTTAATGCAGGTCTCTGTCAAAAAGAAAGTTAAGTGGTATCTTGACAGCGGATGTTCAAGACACATGACAGGAGACTCAAATTGTTTCATAAAGCTTGTTCAAGTGAATGGTGGAAAAGTTTCATTTGGAGGAAACAGCAAAGGAAGCATTGTGGGATTTGGAACTGTGAAAATTGGGAATCTCACAATAAGCAATGTCTCTCTAGTGGAAGGACTTAACTACAATCTTCTAAGCATTAGCCAATTGTGTGATACTGGTTTCAAGATCTCCTTTCAAGAAGGCATATGTTCTGGAGTTAGCAAAGACTCAACTCAGTCTTTCATGGGTCGAAGGCATGGAAATATCTACCCCCTTGATGTAAAACCAAATGAAGCACAATGCCTAATCTCAATTCAAGATGAAGCAGTCTTATGGCACAGAAAGCTTGGCCATGTCAACATGAAACAATTAGCCAAAATCTCATCAAAGAAGCTTGTTCGAGATCTACCTAAATTGCCATACCAAAAGTCTTATTCATGCACTCCATGCATTCTGGGAAAGCAGGTAAGAAATTCATTTAAGCCAATAAATCATGTCTCTACTAATCACGTATTACAGTTGCTTCATATGGATCTCTTCGGACCGACCAGAACCCAGAGCATTGGAGGTAAGAAATATTGCCTAGTAATTGTGGATGATTACTCTCGTTTTACTTGGGTATATTTCCTTGCAAGTAAGTCAGAAACCTTTTCGTATTTTGAAAAATTTGCCAAAAAGGTTCAAAATGAAAAATGATGTGCAATCTCAAGCATAAGAACAGATCATGGAAGTGAATTTGAAAATCAAGATTTTACGAAATTTTGTGATAAATCTGGTTTTAATCATATGTTTTCCTCTCCATATACTCCAGAGCAAAATGGAGTTGTGGAAAGAAAGAATAGATCTCTTCAAGAAATGGCTAGAACACTTATAATTGAAAGCAAAATTTCTTCACGATTTTGGACTGAAGCTGTTTTAACAGCATGCTATATTATAAATAGAGTCTTTTTAAGACCTATTTTAGAGAAAACCCCCTATGAATTGTTCAAAGGTAAGAAGCCTATTGTTTCATACTTTCATGTGTTTGGTTGCAAATGCTTTATTTTGAAAAATGCAAATGATCGAGTTGGTAAGTTTGAAGAAAGATCAAAAGAAGGCATCTTCCTTGGATATTCTACATCAAGCAAAGCCTACAGAGTCTATAACAAGAAAAGCCAGTCGGTGGAGGAATCAATGAATGTCAAATTCCAAGACTCAATGCAAGATGAATCCAGCCAGACTCAGTATGAAGAGTCTGAACCCACTCCAGACCTTCCAACTCAAGAAGCTTCTCAGTCTCTGGAAGTCCAACATCAAGAATCTCATGAAGATTCAAATAAAGAAAGAGATCATCAACCAGACAGATCAACTAGTAACTGGAAGCATAAATCTAGTCATCCTAAAGATCTCATTATTGGCGAAATCAATGAAGGAATCCGCACCAGATCAAAAAGGCGTGAAGAATCTAGTGCTGTGGCTCTCATTTCTGAAATTGAACCAAAAAGCATAGAAGAAGCTTTATCTGATGAAAGTTGGATCGAAGCTATGCAAGAAGAACTCAGACAGTTCAACATCAATGATGTCTGGGAATTGACATCTAAACCAAAAGGTAAAACTGTTATTGGAACCAAATGGGTATTCAGGAACAAGATGAATGAAGAAGGAAAAGTCGTACGAAACAAAGCAAGACTCGTGGCCAAAGGATATACGCAAGAAGAAGGAATAGACTATGATGAGACTTACGCTCCAGTAGCAAGGTTAGAAGCTATTCGTCTATTACTTGCGTTTGCTTGTTATAAAATTTTTAGGTTATTCCAAATGGACGTCAAAAGTGCATTCCTAAATGGATTCATCCATGAGGAAGTTTATGTGGAACAACCACCTGGGTTTGAAGACCTAAAGAAGCCAGACTCAGTCTTTAGACTGAAAAAGGCCTTGTATGGTTTAAAGCAAGCACCTCGAGCTTGGTACGATAGACTAAGTTTTTATTACATAATGGTTTTGTCAAAGGTAAAGTAGATACTACTTTGTTTATCAAAAAGGAAAACAAAAGCTTTTTACTTGTTCAAATATATGTGGACGATATTATTTTTGGATCACCAAATGAAAGTCTATGCAAGAAATTTTCTAAGTCTATGCAGGATGAGTTTGAAATGAGTATGATGGGAGAGTTAAACATTCTTTCTTGGACTCCAAGTGAAACAAATGAAGGAAGGAACTTTTATTTATCAAGAAAAATATGCGAATGATCTTGTCAAAAGATTTGGATTGGAAAAGTGCAAAAAGACCAATATACCAATGTCATGTTCTCAGAAGATAGACAAGGATGAAGAAGGGAAGAAAGTATATCAAAAGCTGTACAGGAGCATGATCGGTTCACTTCTTTATCTTACTGCTTCTAGACCTGATATTTTGTTGAGCGTTTGCATTTGTGCTAGGTTTCAATCAGATCCTAGAGAATCCCATCTCAGTGCTGCAAAACGTATTATCAAATACGTTGCCTCATCTTCAAGCATCGGTCTCTGGTATCCCAAGAAGGGAGACTTTAATCTTCTAGGATACTCAGATACAGATCTGGCCAGTTGCAGAGTCGATAGAAAAAGCACTTCTGGAACTTGTCAACTACTTGGAAACAGGACAGTGTCTTGGTTTTCGAGGAAGCAAAGCACTGTAGCTCTCTCAACGACAGAAGCAGAGTATGTAGCTCTTGGAAGCTGCTGTTCGCAAATTCTATGGATAAAACAACAGCTACAAGACTTTGGGATTGAAGACTCATGCACAGAAATCAGATGTGACAACACCAGTGCGATCAATCTCACCAAAAATCCAATCCTTCATTCAAGAGCAAAGCATATTGAGATTCGACATCACTTCATTAGAGATCATATTCAAAATGGAGAAATCTCGATTCAATTTGTTGATTCAAAGAGTCAACTAGCGGATATATTCACAAAGCCTTTGGAGAAAAATCAATTCGACTTTATCCGTTCAAGACTCAACATTTTTAAGCTTGAAGAAGTTAAAGTCTAGAGACTCACCAACTCTAAGACTCTAATCTTTCAGACTTTAAATCCTCAGACTCAGACATTCGTGGCTATAGACTGTAAGTTGTAAAGGTACGAATTTTCGTTTAGTTATTTTATCTAAACTCGAAAAGGTACGATCTTTCGGTTATCCTATAATCCGTGTGAAATTTGAAGACTTGTCTTTTTTAAAAAAGAAATAATTTTGACAGTTATTGATTTTGAAAAGAAGTGTTCGTACACTTTCCTTGCACCGATTGAACTTCCCTTTTCAAAACTGAGTTATATATATACAGTTTTTCTTTTCCCAATCTTCAAAACCCTAAAAGGCACTCTCCTCCCAATACTGTTTCTACTGCTTGTTCGTCGTCGAGAAAGTGGTCATTTTTCTTGGGAAAGTGAGTGAAGGAATCTTTCAATCGACAAAGAAAGATGTCTTCTTCGAGGAAATCATCAAGAATCGCAAGCAGGGGACCACAAAGAATGGAGAAGGGACCGACTCACTTCGATCTCACTGAGGAAGAAGACTTAACAAGTCAGCGACAAAGTCTGATTCGCTCTCATCCACGTCATTCAACGCCTCCTGCCCCACAAGGTGAAAGTCATCTTTTGGAAGAAGAGATAATCGAGGATGTCGACCCAGTAAGAGTTCAAAAACCCTCCTTTATCTATAAACTTTATCGTGCGATGAAAAGCATCGGTACTCCATTGAAATATATAGATGACTTCCTTAAGGACAAAAATTATGGAAATGAGTATCTTTTTCTGAGGAAAATGGAGGAATTGGGAATTGCCCCGAAAGGAAAAGCAGAGGACGCACTTGCGAACATTCCAGGTGATCCTCGTATGCCAGGACAAAATTTAATTGAAGGGAACGATGATGACAGAATGTTCCTTGAATTTCAACCGAAAATGGGAGTGGCAGCAAAGGTGAAAGGAAATCGGATGGATTTGTTCAAATCCAAGGATCAAAAAAAAGTGTATTTCAGGCTGTTGAAAAGAGGGGTGATAAACCCTAGAAGTGTCGATTTTGACTTCCTGGACGCCATCAACATGAACTTAAGAGAAAAGTTGAATTTGTTTCAACTTGAGAATTTTTGCTCTGACTCTACTGACGGGTATGCTCATCTGACCGCTTATTTCTATTCAAATCTTAGCTTTCTGGATGCAAATAGAATTTCATTCAGTGTACGAGACCAAGTCTACGTGGTAGATGTGAATATGTTGGCAGACATAGTTGGAGTTGAACGAGGACGTTATCTACCAATCAAAGTCTCACCTGCTCGTACTACTCTGGAACTTGTCAAAGATAGGAACGCAGAGAAGAAAGTTACCTATTCCAGGATGAATGCCATCAACATTGTGCTTCATAAGATTGTAATCAATTGTCTCAGACCGAAGTCTACGTCAAAGACTTCCGTGTCTCTTTCTGAAGCAAAGTTGATGTACGCGATCAATTTAGGACGGAAATTCTCTCTCCCGCACACTATTCTCTTCCATATGTACAGAGCAATGTCGAAAGACAAAGGACAATTGCCTTATCCTGGTCTGGTGACCAAGATCTTCAGACACATGAATATTGAACCGCCACAAACACTTTGTGTTCGACCGTGTGATAAGATGGTGGTAGGTTTGAAGATGTTAACGAAGATGCGTCTGCAAGAACTTTCCAAGGCAATGGAGAAATTCAAAGTGAAATCTCCAGTTTAGTCTGCTTCAAAGAGAAAAGGAAAGGAGGCCATTGGTGCCCCATCGAAAAAGAAGAAAAGAACTCTCATCCTGGAGGATGAAGATGAAGAGGATGAAGATCCTACTATCCATGCACTGACAAGAACCAGACGTTCTGTGTCTCAGCCGACAGAACTTCAGAAGAAACAGAGAGAAGAAGAAGAGCAAACCAAGAGCAGAGAAGAAGAAGAGCAGAGAGAGAAGGAGAAAGAAGCTGAAGAAGAGAAAGAAAAGTCTGCTGCTGAATCTGGAGAGAAGGGAAATCAAGAGCATGATCATCACTCTTCCCCTTTGGATGTCCTAGAGACAGGGGGAGTTGGCGAGCAAGAAAGATCCACACCTCATGCTGCCGATAGTGAAGGTCCAAGACAATCTCCAGCAGACCTAGAAGAATTTCAGGCTTCTCAATTGCCTGAAGAAGGTGATACGTCAACACCAAATCTGCAAGACTATACAGAAGCGCCATCGTATACATTTACTCCATCTGAGAAAGCTCATGCCAGTACACAGACGGACAATTCTGCAGATTTTCATCGTATCATGGATATTCTTCTGGAAATGCGTGGCCAGATATATGCTCTGGACTGTGAAATTCAAGCCATGAAGAATGCTGGACAAGCATCTTCAGTCACCCTGGAGGACAAGATGAAAGACCTCGCTCTGCAACTTCAAGCCAATGCCAAAGGAGAGGAGGTAGCTCATCTAAGGGAGGACTTGAAGAGGCTAGAAGGCGTAGTCCAGTCAATGGGAGATATCCAGATCGTGCGCATTCCCAAGCAGACATGACTCATTTCTCACTCTTTTTAATGATGACAAAAAGGGGGAGAACCAATTTGAACCAACATTTTCAAAAACTTTGACTTTTGTGGTTATGTTTATTTTTGAGTATGACTTGAGAACTTGAACTTGGGTGTGAATTTAGATTTGATTGAATTGGCTGTGGATTTTGATGCTTGACTGGTTGCATTTATATCAAGTATTGTTATATGGTATTACTCATGAAAGACTAACCAATTTGCTGTGAATGCAGAGTCTGGTTGTTTTATTAATCTTTATGAGTTAGCCATATTGCTTGAGAAATGTTTTTGCAGGTCAAAGTTGTTCAAATCTACAAGAAAGTTTTGTCACCATAAAAAAGGGGGAGATTGTTGGAGAAATCTTTCCAGAATATTTTGAAACTGACAAAACATTTCTATCAGTCTAGTCTGGATATCGACAGTTTAAAGTCTCAAGACTTTGTAATCTCAAGACTCAAGACTCAAGACTCAAGACTATTCTCACTGACAGTCTTTCTAATCCAGTGACGAAGGAAATCCAAAGCCGAAGTATATGGTTGAGGATTCGATCCTATCCTCTGGAAAAGATCCCTTGGTTGGATAATCATTTCGGATTCTTTGATTCTTATCTAAGATCAATTGAAGATCCAATGATCGACGAAACATTCTTGGAATGTTCTATTCTTGGAAACCAAGATCCTGATTGTATGGGCGAACAGGATTGATGGGCTATCATCAGATTCCTTAAATAGCTCGGATGATCTTCTTAATTGATTCTGTCCAACGGGTAGATTGGAGGAATTCCTTTGGTAAGTGCCAACGGCTATGATGGCATAAAGGAGTATAAAAGGAAGACGTTCTAGTTGTTTTAAGTGTGTGATTGGTGGAAAAATTCCAGAGTCTGAAGAACCTTGATTGTTAGTCGATACAGTTCGAGCGAAATTGTATACACAGAGAGTGTTTATACTTGGTGATACCTTGAGCGAGTGTAGTAGATCGTCTACATCGAGAAATCAAGGAAGATCAACACTGTAACATCTCTTTGTTCATAGTGGAATCCAGCCAATCGGCTGTCAGTGCAGAAGAGTGGACGTAGGCTTGAATCAAGCCGAACCACTATAAACCGCGTGTTCAATTCTCTCTTTCCTTTACTAAGTCTTACGATTGATTTTTAATCCTTCGTCTGTCTAAATATTGTGCAATCTTCAAGAAAATTTTTATAAACCTATTCACCCCCCTCTAGGTACTCGTACTAGCAATATCAGCCCTAATAAATGAGTTCGAGCCCTAATTTTACCACAGGGGAGGGGGAGAAGGGGCCAAACCTAGACGGGCGATGATGGCGAGCGACGACGTAGAATCGATAAGCACCTTTAGGTGTGAACAACAACGAAGAGAATGGCCTCAAATCTAGTGTGAACGCAAGTGAACGGAGATGAATGGTGACAGCCAGGTCTACTTAAGTCAAAATAACCTAAACGACGTTGTTTAGCACCAAGGAAAAACAACATTGTTTAGGTCGACCAAGCTAGCGTAGATGGACGACGTCATTTTTGTTGTCCATGTGTGCTTTTCTTATATATATTTGCCACCTTAGTAAAATATGTCATCGGAAAATGCCACGTATGCAATTTGGCTGGATTTTCTCACCATTGGCACTTCACTGATTCATTTTGCTTCGATTTTGGCAATTAAGTATTACTTTTGTAACTTTTGGCACTTAAGTGTTCATTCGTGCCAAGTTTTGGCACTCCAAGTGTCCCGGTGTTGATTTTTTGAAATGAGCCGGTAAATATGTTTGATTGGAGTTGTATCCTTCATGAGATCGTAAGGCACTTCATAAGCTTTCTAATAAGGTATAGATTGCATCAAACAGTCGTCATTAGCTAGGTTAATTGTTTGCGCAAAGTAATGCTTGAGTTGCTGCAACTTTTGATGTTGGGTTCTTTGCTCTATTTTCCCATTTTCATATAGATTTTCGTGAGCCGAATTAGACTTTGATGTCTTCATGAGAAATGATCATGACATTGCATTCTATACATAGGAATTTTCGTAGATTTTTTTCATGACATTGTTGGAGAAATCCTCATGAAGTGTTTTGAAGTTGACAAAACGTTTCCATCAGTCTAGTCTAAAGGTTTGCAAACTCTGTTGGTTAAAGTCTGAAGACTTCCGGACAGCCAGACTCAAGACTCAAAGTCTATCCACATTGACAGTCTCTAATCCGCTGAAGAAGGGTTATCCAGAACTGGATGTTTTGTTCAGGATTTATCCTTATCATCTGGAGAAGATCTCGTGGCTGGAGAAGGCGTAACAGAATCCTTTGATTGATCAAGATTGATTCAATGATTGAAGATTCGTCGATTGTCTAAATATTATTGGAAGGTTCTATTTATGGAAACCGAGATCCTGATTGTATGGGCGAACATGATTGATGGGCTATCAACACGTTCCTTTAATAGCTCGAACAATCTTCCTAATTGATTCCGTCCAAAGGGTAGATTGGAGGAATTCCTTTGGTAAGTGCCAACGGGTATGATGGCATAAAGGAGTATATAAGGAAGACGTTCTTAGTTGTTCAAGAAGTGTGCGATAGAAAAATTCCAAAGTCTGAAGCTCCTATTTGTTTAGACAATTCCTTTGAGCGAATACTTGTATACAAAAGAGAGTCTATATTTGTGAGAAACCTTGAGAAGGTGTGGTAGAACATCTACACTGTGGAATCAAGGCAAAGATGTGCTGTAACTTCTCTTTTGATCATAGTGAAATCCAGCCGGTGGGCTGTTAGTGCGGAAGAGTGGACGTAGGCTTGGAATAAGCCGAACCACTATAAATCCTGTGTTCAATTCTCTCTCTCTCTCTCTATAGCTCGATCGTATTTCATTTTGTTAAGAATTGCTTCCGTATTTCGACAAATTGTTTGTGCGCCTATTCACCCCCCCTCTAGGTGTTTATACTAGCTATCTCAGACATTAGATCAATGAAAATCATCCATATTTTGTGCAATTCCTACTGCAAATTTGAGTCTAGAATTTGCCATGATCGGGCCTTGTTTGATATGGCTTTTGCATGTCCAAAGTCAAGTCCAGAATCTGCTGCTATTTTGCTATTTTGTTGATTCGTGGTATGTATTGTTTGTTGATTTTTTGCTGATTTTTGTGTTCTAATTTTGAGGTTGGTTTCTTCATGAAAGTTGCTTGAAATTGCTTTTGTTATGACATCTTTTTTCTAGATCTTTTTTTTGGGAGTAGATTTGATTAGGAAATTCCTCAAAAAATTGTCCTTATACTGATCTGCCTTACTTGAGGCCGATATGTGTTTGCTCAGAAATGAGCTAGTAAACATGTTTGATTGGAGTTGTATCCATCATGAGAGTTGTAGGGCACTTCATAAGCTTCCTATGAAGGTATAGATTGTATCAAATGGTCGTCATTAGCTAGGTCAATTGTTTGTGCAAAGTAATGCTTGAGTTACTGTAACTTCTTTTGATGTTGGGTTCTTTGCTCTATTTTCCCATTTTCATATAGATTTTTATGGGCCAAATTGGACTTTGATGTCTGCATGAGAAATGATCATGAAATTTCATTCTATACATAGGAATTTTCATAAATTTTTGTCATGATATTAGATCAATGAAAATCATCCATGTTTTGTGCAATCCCCACCGCAAATTGCGATTGATTGTGTTTCCGTGAAAATGTCTTTGATTGAACTCCTTAAGTGCGTAATTGATGCATGATGCCTTCTAGACATACTTAGAGCACATCCCAAGCTTCAAAACGATGTATAGCATGCATCATTTGAAAGTCATTTGCTAAGTGAAATCCACTTGCTAGATTGACATATTACTGCTGAAATTATCATGCATTATGTCATGAGTGTTTCTTAATGGCAAGTCACCTATTGATGTTTATGAATTTGTGTGATTTTTTGTATATCTATTTGGGGTTAGATGTCTCAATCAAATTTGTTCGTCGCATTTAGTCCTATGTCATGTTTGAATGTCACAATTTTCATGCATCATTTACGTAGTTTAGTAAGCCTATTATCATGCATCATGTTCTATCATGCTTATAACTAATTTGCGCACTTTTGCAATTGCCATCATTCAAGCATGAATTTGACCTTAATCGAACTTGATGTCTCTTAGAAAGTCTTAGGGCACATCTTAAGCTTTCTAATGACGCTGATTTTGCATTATTTGCATGTCGTTTGACCTATTTTCCATTTTTAGTAAGTATTTTTAGGTCGAGTCTTTAATTGAGTTTGTTTGTCATTCTCATGTATATGTTGTGGAGAAATTTCAGAATTTTTAGACATCATTTACTAGGGAAAATTATTGTTGATTTTCCATGATGTCCTACCGCCCTATGCAATTCTTGATGCACCATCTTCAGTTGAATTTTTATAAATTCATGTGTAGCTTATCTTAAGAAACTTCCTTCACAAAAATTGTTCCTTATTGAGTGCTTGATGTACTGTGATTTTCTTAGGACCAGTTGTTCATGGGTCATGACCCAATTGTTTTGATTTTGATTGTCCCGTTTAATGTTTTCTGTTATGATTATTTGATGCAATTCTCTTCAATAATTTTCTAGAATGTCTTGCATGCTGAATTGGAATTAGTTGTCTTCATGAGATTTACTCCAAATTTCACAATCTTTATTGTCAAAAATCCTAAAAAAAATAAAAGGTCTTATAGTCATCTTTGTCAATTTCTTTCGGATTTATAGCAAAGTTGATTTTTCAAGTCAAGGTGACTGGCACATGTGATGCCCCCAACATTAACTATTCTAGTATCTATCATGTGACATCCTGATTTTCAGGCTTTGATTTCGATTGGTTAAATTGAGCATTTCATCAATGCGACTACAGTGTTTTTCTCTGAGTTGGTCACTCACGAGATAATTAGACTAGTTGGGTAAGCTATTAAGGACTTTAAGGCAGATCGACTTGAGAATTCGACCAGGAATCGATTTCTCGACCGTGCTCATCTTTAGAGGTCATTACGGCACAGTTAAAAATCGAATTAAGATAAGAGATAGGTTGGTTCGACTGAGATGAATGACCGATCATGGGTGACTCCACTAAATTTGAAAATTCTCATCGACCAACACTAAGTTGATCTTACTATCATTTTGGTACCTTGTGTCCGTATTTGAATTCTAGAGATTTTCACGAAAATCGAGAATCGTCAATGTGTCGAGTGGGTTCGTTGTGGCTCGAAGAAAATTGACCACAGGTCATTTGTCCTAAAAAATTATGAAAACTACCTAGTAGTCTAGGTCACACTAAAAGCGCGTCCGAATGAAATTAACCGCCAGTCCAAGTCCGATTTCAAAAATTAGAAGTTCTGTTATGTCACAGGTCATTTAAGGAACGTCGAATCAGTCTCAGAAGATTTTTCTGACAACCGAGACTTTTTGGGAAAAAGTCAGTTTAGGGCCATTTTTGTTCAGTTGAAGTCAGGGATTGTGAAATTGAGAAGTATGAGGGATTCTTGGATGAGGAAAATAATCAATTTGATGAGTGAAATATCAATTGATTTTATGAGAGTCATTTGAGAGATTCAAGAGGGAAATTGGATGTAGAAATACAAGTGGGGACCAAGTACTCTAAGTTGAAATTTCTCTTGGGAATCTATGAGCCAATTCAAAAGAAAATGGGACGAGAATTTTCTATTATAGGAAATTCATTTGTTTTGTTTTCTCCCCATTTTATTTTCCTTTTTGGGCCAAACATCTTTTCCTTTCCCCCTTTTTCTCTCTCCCTCTTTCTTTCTTTCTTTTTCTTTTTCTTTCTCTCTCTCTCCCCCTCCCCTTTCCCTCGTGCGAATCTCCCCCCCACACCGACCGAATGCCCTGCTGTCTTCCATCTCTGCTTTTCTTTTTATCTTTTGACTTTTCAAACCCCATTTCACTCTTATCTTCTCTCTCCTCTTCCCTCACTCTCTCTCTCGACATTCTCTCTCCCTCACCGTGCAAACCAGAAGCAGAAGCGAAAGAGAAGACAACAGAATCAGAAGCAACTTGCCTGGGATCGGAGCAGCCCACCGTCGCCGCCCACGCTCCGCCGCTCGCTGGTCGTCCTTCCTCGCGCGCGCCCGCGTGTAGCCACTCGACCGCCTGCCCTCTCCACCAACCAGGCGTCTTCCTCATGCGACATCGCCTTTGCCCAGCCTTGTTCGGCCATCTCAGGCCGCGGCCCGACCCCCTCTAGCCACCGTCCGGCCTCACCGGAGCTCCCCTCACCCTCCACCAGTCTTGTCTCACCATCTCAGCCCCGAATTCGGCCTCAACCAGCAGCAAACAGAGAGGAGAAAAATGGGTATGGCAGCAGCTTCGAGGCTCGTTTTGGCCGTCTTCCCGAGCCCAGATGCTCGGCCTGCTTTGAGGAAAGTCGATCCTCGCGTCGATCCCGTCGTTTTGAGTGAGTTTTACTCACTAATGCCTTCTTAGTTTGCTAATTATACTTAAAGGTTGATTAGTGTTAGTTAAGTGTAGTTAGGTGGAGCCATTAGAATTGATTATCGATTATTAGTTAATTGCATTGCATATTAGTTGTTTGGTTAGTGTACTTAGATAGAGAATTGCCTATAGTATTTATTGGATGCTTCTTAGGATTTTTCCCGACCCTTATTGGGTGTTAATTAGGCAATTCGGGCATAAATGGAATTTTTAGGAATTCAATATTAATTTTCGAAATTATTTATTTAATTATTTATTTTCTGGAAATTCAACTGGGATGGTCAGTGACCGGGATTTTATGCTGATGATCGTAGTGGAGTCAGTTTATTTAATTGAGCTATATATTGTGCTAAATTGAATCTATTGTATTTATTTATTTAATTTTCGAAATTAATTATTTAATTATTTTTTTCCGAAAATTCGATCAGGATGGTCGGTGATCAGAATCTCGTGCTGATTGTCGTGGTGTAGTTCATTTATTTAATTGAGTTTTATTTTGTGCTGAATTGAATTATTTGTGAAATTGGGAATTATTCTTGAATGGAATCTTTGGTTATTAATTGAAAAATAACCGGGTGTCGGTCGACAGTGCCAAAAATATTTTGGTGGATTATATAAAATTTTGGGATTTGTGGAAAGGAAATTATTTTATTTTAGCTAAGACCGATCGTGTACCCACACAATATTTTTATCGGAAATAATAAAATAGTGATTTGATTAAATGATCAATTTTCGGCATACTATAAAGGTATGGCTGGCAGCTTCTAGTGAGCATATATATTATTTTCAACATACTATAAAGGTATGGCTGGCAGCTTCTGGTGAGCATATATATTATTTTCGGCATACTATAAAAGTATGGCTAGCAGCTTCTGGTGAGCATATTATTATATCGGATCAATGGATCTAGCAGTTTCTGGTGAGCATCGAGAGTATACTATATCAACCTACAGGCGATATGTCAGCTTAGTGAGAGCAGTATACTTTAACCCTATCAGCTTAGTGCGAGCTATACTATCTATATATCAGTTTAGGGTGAGTAGTCCTAGACTATAGTCAGACTTATAGATAGTATTGAATGTGCCGACCAAGCATGGGTCATGATGACATGTAATCGACTAGGTCGATTGATTATTGGTTCATTATGATGTTGTGAATTGATTGATTAAATGGAAATGACCGTGAGTGGTCTTGTTGGCGTGTAATCGATTAGGTCGATTTGATCGATGCTTCGATCAGTGATGTGATTGCTTGGATGTCTATTTGATCTGTGCTAATATGCAGGTGGAATCTGAGGCCAAGGTAAGTCATCTGACTCATGTTGTGCATAGGCAGCCCTAAGGTGTATTAGTTTACTAATCGGGTCTTAGGGGGTAGAACTTACTGAGACGTGGTCTCAATGGTTATTGAATAACCATTTTAGGACCCTGATGAGGAGCCTGAGGAGGAGGAACCTTAAGAGGAGAACCCTAATGTGGAACCAGATGAGAATGAAGATTTTGGAGAAGAAGATGACCATGAGGAGGATCCTAAGTACGACCCGGATGAGGACTGAGATCCCATCTTGTTTTGTCAGACCTTAACTATATGTGGATAAATGTTAGATCAGACCCCTGTGAATAGTATTGCATTATATACTATGAGGTGATTGTATAAAAGAGTAGTTGAGAATTTTAGTATGAAAATTATGACCCTGCTTTTCTATCCCATTGTTTTATTGTCTGGGGATTTATAACTGCTTCCGCATGTGCATATTGAAAATGAAAGGGTCGGCGATACATAGTCCTGGGATATCACATTTTAAAATCGACCAAAGGTAAGGGATGTGCGCGTGCCTGAGGATCGGGGCGTGATGTGACGTCCTAGGGCGTCACGTACTAAGCGCAAGCGGAATTATAATTATAATTATTATTATCTTCCTAACTAGTAATCTCCTCTAGATAACCCATAGCGTTTACCATTGAAGGTTAGCATGTATAACATAGATTATTTTAAAATCTCAAGTTTATATTATAAGGTTATCCTGCAATGCACATAGACAAGATCATAAAAGGCTTCCTTTCATTTTATCATCATCAGGGCATACAAAATTATCGACCTAGACTCGTTCCATGTTCTTCACCTATATATTTACATCATATACAAAACAAAAGTAAGGCACAACAAAAGCCAGGGATATGGGTGAGGTTATCTAGTCCACAAGTTCCCACACTAGCCCGCATCTAACAAAAAACAAAAGTCAGTCAGCCTCTACACGATCCAAGGCGTCTAGGCGTCGTCCATCCCCGCTCCAGGTCCTCCTGCTCCAAAGGGTAAAGGTCCGAACATCTCCCCTTCATGGTTGATAAACCATGCAACGAACGTCATCGATAACAACTCAGCTCTACCATCATCCAGCCATAAAGTCGCCTCATACTTGGAGAAAACCATGTCAATGTTGAGATCATACACGTTATGAAGAGAAACATCAAGACGCACTACCGCCCCGTATCGAGCTACTGGCGGTACATCCATGCTATCAATCTGAAAATGTAAGGTATGAGCAAACAACCTTGCCCAGTAAAGAATGATAAAACTCTAACTTAAACAATCCATAGCCATCAAAGTTACAAGTGAATCACCAAACAATTTAGGATGCTAAAGGAAGTATATCACAAGCATTAACACATCATGTATATAATCACCTTATGAGCATCCATCTCTATGCTTACCTTTCTCAAACTCAATCTCATATCAAGATGTAATGCAACAATAATAAATGAACTCACTCACCAAATAGAATTATATTTAGTGTGCATAAAATCCACCCTCGAATCAGTCACAATCGGGACTCTACTGGCCTGATCGAGTCACTTCCAGAAAGTACGTTATCCGGACTTCCACAATACCTCTAATTGTGGGCATCTCACTCCGAGGCATCCCGGCATCACACAACCGAGGTCCTCCTTGATCACACACAAGAGCATCTCACTTCGAGGCATCTAAGTATCTCTCTACCAAGGCATCCAAGACCACTCATCAAGGGCATCCCAAACATCCGGGGGTATCACCGGTATCTCGGTACCAATGGGTTCATTCATCTTAAGCACATGTTTCACACCACCACACCTTTGATTAATGCATTTATCGTATGCAAAAGAAAAGACTCCAAAGTATCTAACTAACTCTCATGAACCTAGCACACGTGCGTGTCCAAATTATAAGATAAAACCCATTACATCATGTCCCATTCCATGGCGAACAGATATTTATCCCATAATCAAGCACTATGCACTGCACTCATTACACACACATGATTCTATATGCACTTATATCTCAAATGATATATGAGACTTACTCTTATATGACTAACATCTATTATGAGGTTCATTAGGCTCTATGTACATCACGAAGACCTAATATAAAAGACACTTCATCTAATATATGTTCTCGGGTCTAGACAGTTTACTAACTAAATGTACAGTTTCGGTTTTGGACACAGAAGGTATATTAATTCTTGTCGAAATATTACCAAATTTTAGTATGTTATATTTAAGACATAGAATAACAATTCCCATGGAGAAACTTAAGTCTTATTCTCACTGTATTAAGAGTAATAGTCGCCATAATCTTTACTAGTACCCTGTACCGATGTCCAGATTTCGAATTTACAAAGAAAATTGTTTCACTAACCAAATCTTATCGATTTAATCTCAAATTTTCACACGTCATTCCTTAAGATGTATTCTACAATTTTCATTAAGGATTCGAAGTCCAAATCTAACTAAGTAAATACAGAAAATTCGGATAATCAATAAAGGTCATACCGTTTCTCACAAGAACAGTTTACTGGTTTTACTAAGTACACTTCTGTCTCTATAGTCATATGATTATAGCTACGTGTATAACTTGATCTTATAGATGTTCTATCATGTAGAATAGTTTCTCTCTTATTTCTATTAACATACATAAAGAAAACTAAACACAAACAGAAGACTCCATAACTGTTTTCATTTAGAACAGAATAGATACACAAATTTTCTCACTTCTAACTCAACGAAACAACTTGTCTATCCACAAATCTCTTCTAAAATACTCCAATGCTTACTCACAGTAACTCAAAGCAACTTCAGCATATATTTCTCTAACAAATGATCAATTCCACAGCTCGGCTCGAAGTGTCGTTGCATCTGTAAGCCACTTATCACGATTTCTACCAAAACAACACACTCATCCATTTCATCCCTTCACTCAACAAAACAACATACTCACACAAGGATTTCGAAACATGCAGTCCTCAAAAACAACATGCAATGTCTTCTAACTCTAATCTAACACTTACTCAGCTGAGATCAATCACAAAACAGCAACTACAAACTATATCCATCACTGTTTGGTTAGATCCTCAAGCTCCCTTGATGAAACAATGGATAACTTTCAATTTAGAGTTAGATCTTTCCTTACCTTGCTTCAGCTACTAAACAACACAGAGACACTTCAAGATCAACACTCAAAATCAGCATTCAAGAAGGAGAAATCGCTGGTTTGCTTCTGGTTTTTCGCTGCTCAGCCGAGAGAAAAAGAAAGAAGAAGATGAAGATGGGTTGTTCGGTTTTATATGGAAAGAGAGAGAGTACGAAGCTTAAGGGGGAAATAGGTCTACAAACTAATCCCTAGGCTAGTGTAATGATTAGATTTGGCTAATGATTATGCTTCCTTGGAGTTGCCATCTTCGGTTCTATGGATTGAGAAAAACCGTGGGTGTTGATGAGAGAATCGAGAGAGAGAGAAAAGTGTCGTGGCTTTCATGCATGAAGATTTTCGCCATCTGTCGATCGTCTCTAATTAACAGTTTATCGATATCATTCGTTAGTTCATTAGCTTCTAATATTTTCATCTAATTGCCTTTTGTTTCTACTTAATCCCAATTATACAAAGTCATAACAAATATATAACATATCGAATGGCATAACATATCGACTAGTCAATGTTGGTCTATAAAGAATTCATCACAAAATGCTAAAGTTAGAAATTGATATTAGCATTATAAACATTAATCAAGTTATCATAACTATAAAATAAAATCATTCGGGCCTAAATATTCATTCTCGGCCCAATAGGCTTAATCTATAACAATTCCGGCCCACTAAACTAAATCTACAGATCTAATAATTCCGAACCTTGGCCCGCTTCAAGTCAATTCTAAGCCCAGCTCTCCCATTCGAATCTACAAGCCCGGTTCTAAAGTAATTGTGTGGCCCACTTACTCTCAAGCCCACATGTTCCTCAAAGTCCACTGGGTTCACTTTCCGGCCCGTTCTAGATAAATCTAAGTTTCTAATGATCTAATTACACTAATGAAGGTCAATGAAATTTGGGATGTCACACGTGACATATCAACTTTCGATTTGAGATTAATTCTGTTTAATTTTGGGCCATTTTCAAAATGCGTGCGACGCCCGCTAGTAGTGCATGATATGCGCCCCGGATTAGTTTTGGCAATTAAATGCATCCCATAGCTATAATGTAATTATATCTCAGTTGTGCTATTTTCTTTTCAATTTGATATTGAACTCATCCAGGTTTGGGCCGTATTTGCTCGTGACATTCGTTAGTAGTACATAATATGTGTTCTAGATTAGCCTTGACAATTAAATATGTTCCATAGCCGAAATGTACCTATGTCAAACCATCTCATCAGTTTGTTTCAAATCGATGTTTCAAATATATCCTAAACATTTTTGAGACATCACATGGATCCTACATGCATAACATCCCTTCATTCATTAGAAATGCATGTGGATGTCTTTGGAGCATGATGACTGAATAAGTGATTTGTTGTCGGCTCACTAATTTGCTTGGTTGATTGAGAACCAAGGCCTAAGGGCTTGTGTGCATGTTTACTTTCAATTATGCATGTGATTTTTAGATATATGCATAAGTGTGATGCATAATCTCGTGGGATATCTTGGGTCACACTTAGATTAGAATCCGTTTTAGGGACTTCTAGCATTGGTTGTCATGTAAGAACGCAAATTGTGGCCAATGGCTATAAGTCTTTCAAAAATGAATTGGCTAGGCATCCTAGATGGATTGTTGCATGAATCACAAAGGCCAATCCTTAGGTCTAATTAGTTAAATACATTGACTTGATTTCTTGATTGTGGTTGTTTTTGTTTGTTCATGATTGTGATTGTTTCTGTTTGTCTTACTATATATACATTTCTTCATATTGTAAACATTCTAGTCTTAATATTATATTAGATTTAGAATGGGCCCATGGAGGTGGCGATCCCGAAGACGTGAAGACAACAAATGGTTGATGTCCAATCCGACCCGATTCTATACCATTCATTCTTCGGTATATGTTTTGGGTTGTTTTATGTTATATAAATGCCTGACGAGTTGCGGGTTTCTTTTCTTTTACTTTACTTACCGTTTTAGGATTGTATGTTAGATTTACCGCTTTCATTAAACTGTTTCGAATGTTTATTCACTACATTGCCTTTAAATTTCAATTGATTGTCCTATTTCCTTTTCCTCTTTAATAGAAATATAATGACACGAAACTGATCATCTACGCATGATCACTTAGTAAATTTCTTATTGAATGAAAATGTAAAAAAGACACATAAATTCCTTAGGAAACATGACAAACTGTTAGATACTGAAATTGCTACTAGAAATATTAAATTAATCCAAGTCCCCAAACTTGAGAATCTCTGGTTGTGTGGATATCAAGGAATTGCTCCCGATCCTATGTTGTTAGTTAAGTATGTGCATTTAGTCGTTTCGCACATACGATCCTCGCTGAGACCTTCATATCCCTAAACCGTTTCAAAGAAAATGGAACCCTTAGAGCCCTGATAGGTCTTCTTCAAGTTTGGCTCCTTTCTCACATCAAGGAATTTGCTGCTTGTGAGAATTGTTAATGTCAAAAAAAATTATCATCCTATCCTTATGTTCCATGATAAAAGTGAGTTCTTTCCTTCGTGGTCCTTTTCCATTTTATTTCACTTTCTTAAAAGACTCACCCCAAGCCAAATCCAATGGCACGTCTGATGGCTAGGGAATCGCGAAGTGCATATTGTTAGCGGAGTTGACAACCCACTCTCCCTCGTGGGGTTGATAGTTCTAATGTTGTATTACCCTTTGAAGGTGCTCCATCAATATAATGCACTTCAAACGATCCCGCCAATCTTCAAACTGGGGTTGTACTGTCTTGATTATGACAAAGAGGTCATCGTGGAGGTCTAAATTGGCCACATTGAGATCACGATTCGAGCTGCTACTAGGGTATGGTACCCCCGTGCCCCACAACATATAGTTGCTATCGATGAGTTCGAGTTAGAGGGAGAGATGAGGATACATCATGTGATGATCGACTACATTTATTGTCAAGTGGAACCTAACTTGAAGTCGAGTCGCTCGACATTCCCGAGCCTTGAGAATTCCAACAAGCTCACATCATAAGTGAAGAAGACGAAGCTTTGGTCAATGTGGAATGCTTGACCCATGACGACAAGCGCTTCCACACGGTCCCATCGGGTTCCTTTAGCTCTTAGGATTTTTCTTACCTAAGACGTTTCATGTACTTTCCTTTCCATGTAAAAAGAGGATTCCTTGTACTTTCTTCATTTCATTGTAATCGAGATTTCCCTATATTCATCTTCACATTACTAGTAAATTGAACCGCTTTGTAATATCAAGTATTCAAGGGTTTGTTTATCATGCAATTGTTTGATATGATTAATGAAAGTTTATGAGATTACTCATTTTGATGTAATTTTTTAGAGAATGGGCATTTGGATTAAATATTCATTGTCATTCTTTTCAATTTTATAATTTATTTTGAAGAAATTTTGATAAGATGTTGTTATATGATAATGGGGTCATATACATTTCTTATCACTATTTCATCTAAAAAAAATATAGAATTGATAAGGTTCGTATTTTCTTAATTATTCAATCACATTCTAATTCAAGCTTCTTTTCCTTGACAAAGGTACTAAAACACGGCTAAGACGCGTTCTATTATACGCACCCGTCGTCAAACAAGGATGGATACGAGGACACTCGTACTCGTATTATTACCATGGAGAATAAGATGGCATAGATGATGGCACTCCTAACTGATCTTTCCAATCAAGTGAAGAATCTCACTCCCGTAGCCTCTACTATTGCGACATCTATCCCCATCGCGCCTGCTGACATGCCGGTGGCAGACCCCACTGAAAAAGGGCCTACTGAAGAGGTTCTTGTTACCACTCCGACTATTATGGACTTGGAGGTTCCACTTAAGGAATCTCTAGATGTCCACCGGGATGAAGAGAGTGCGAGACGCCTCGTGAAGATGAAAGAAAGCTTGTGCATGCTGCAAGGCTACCAACTCCAAGGGTTTGACAAGCTGTCACTGTTTGCTAAGGTGAAAGTCCCAATGTTTTATAAGGATCCCGTGTTCGTAAGAAAGTACGATGGGACCAGATGCCCAAAGACACATCTCAAATATTATTTGGGTAAGATGGCTCGCTATTATGACAATTCTCTGCTACTGATCAACACGTTGTTAGACAGCTTGATTGGGTCTACCCTGACTTGGTTCATTGAGCTCGATTTGGAGAAGATATATAACTGGGAGGACATGGGGGATGAGTTCCTCCAACAATACAAATTTAATTTTGAGATTGCTTCGACTCATGAAGAGCTGATTCGAGTCGACAAAAGGAGAACTGAAACTTTTAGGGCGTATGCCTAAGGTTGGAGAGCTATCGCGTCCCAAGTCAAGCCTCCACTGACTGAAAAGGAGACCATGCAATTGTTCCTATGAGCCTTACCCCGAGAATTTTTGGATCAGATGTTTAACAACACTTGTCTCAATTTCTCTATAATATTTGAGTTGGGGGAATGCATAGAGGGAATTATGTGAGATGGTAGACTATCTGAGACGACGACTAGTAAGTTCATCCCAAAGAAGGATAAAGAGTCAGTGGTGGAGGTTGGTTACATCCAGAACCCGTCTGCTCAAAAGCCGTACGCCCTTCCTGTCTATAAGCCTGCCATGGAAGATTGGAGCTCTTCCGGAAACTTTGATCGCAAAGGGAAGGCCCCGCAAAGGCAGTTTACTCTACCAAGACCGATGTCCCTGTTACACCCTATGTTGATTGAGCACCAGCTGGTGGCTAAAGATGTCCTGAGCGGCAATCCGCCAAAGTTCATCGAGTCCAATATGAATAAGATCTAGGAGTACCACATGGAAGAAATAGGGCACAATGTCGACAATTGCTATGTCCTCCAAATGAAGATCCAAAATCTACTGGATAAGAATATGCCGACCTTCAAGGACATTGTGCCTAATGTCCAACAAAATCCACTCCTGAATCATGCTGAAGCTGTTAATATAATCTTTGGAGAGGAAATAAATGCCCATTTCTTGTTATACTCATAAGCGGAGTCAAATCATGGCCTTCATCGATTATTGAGTGAAAGGTGATGATATCTCTCGCGAGGAGAAGATAGCCTGCCTAGCCTAGCTAGCTGAGTTGGGCGTGATTCAATATGATGGGGAGGGAACAACCGAAGAGCCGACGGCTGTGGTTGTGTTTGATTTGATTGACAAGCGTGTTATCTCCAAGGTTATACAAGAAGCGAAAGACCCATGCTTGGAGTCTTTGGAAGAAGACCCCAGTAAAAGCGATTCTCAATATGGTGATCATCGAGCCGCAAAGGGGAAGTCTTCAATTTGTCAGTTAGAAGAGGAATGCTCGAATTCTGAAGATGAAGTTGAATGTAAACCTTCCCGCATGGATCATGAGTTCATCAATAAAGCTCATGAGAAAAGTGAAGTCGTTGACACTCTTGATCAAACAAGCGACAAATACGATTTCATGGTAAAATACACACCCCCGCTGAGTTTTTTCATTGACTCGAAAAATATTGTTCCAAGTGGATGGGGGGACGAAGAGGATGAGATTGATCTTATAGCACTTGCATTGAGCAACAAATGAGTTTATTCTAACGACGAGTCAAAGCCTAAGTACAAGACATCCCATTAGGATCGTAAGTTTGTGAGGAAAACTCATGAAAAAGGTGAAGTGGTTGATACACTTGGGCAACCAAGTGGAAAATACGACTTCATGGTTAAGTATAATCCTCATTCGAGCTTCTTTAGTGACCCCAAGGACATTGTTCCAAGTGGATGGGGGGATGAGTTCGATGATGAGATCGTAGCCATGATTACTCCTATTGTGATTGACTTAGTTGAAGAGAACGCCACTTGTGGGATCCGATCGACTGATATGGAGTCCATTGTTAAGGATTTGTTGGTTGATAGCTTTGAAGCCATGAAGATTTCAAACACGGATTTGGAATAGTTATCATTGAGTTACTGCCGAAGAAGGATGAAAATTCAAAGGCCGAAATGCCTCCCACCTATAGTTCCAAGGTAGTTCCATGGAATTATGACTCCAATGAAATTGACACTGTTACCCGATCAGGTCGATGCTTTCCACCTCGTGAAGGCATTGAGAAGAAGGCTGTGATTGAAGAGGAGGCAAAGCAACTAATCAAGACCTTCAAAACGAGTGAGTCTAAAGTGAAATTGCCAATTCAAATTTCCTGAAACTGTTCAAATCCTCCGAGAAGCATAGGAATGCTCTTCTGAAGATCCTAAACGAAGTACATATGATTGAGACGATAGGAAAGTTACAATTGAAGGAATTTGCAGGTGCTATTTTGCCTAGGGACCAGATATCATTTTCCAAGAAGGATCTTCCTACAGAAGGGCGGATGCATTTAAAGGCGCTACATATCTCATTCCAACACTATGACACCAAAATATCGAGGATATTCATTGATAATGGTTCTGCCCTAAACATATGTCCCTTAGCAATCCCACGCTAATTGGGCATAAACATGGAGAATATTCATGCCTCGAAAACCCTTGTTAGAGCCTTCGATGGAATGAAGGCGGCTTTGGGTGAAATAGATTTGCAATTGATGATTAGCTCAATCTTGTTTACCCATATTTTTCAAGTGCTTGACATTCTGAGCAATTTCAACTTGTTATTGGGGTGATCCTAGATCCATGCCGCGGGTGTCATACCCTCGAGCCTTCACCAAATGATTTGCTTTGTGGTGGATGGCGAGTTTATAACCATCCTTTGTGAGAGAAATGCAAAAAATTTTCGTAACACCGCGATCACATATGTGGAGCTTGAAGTCAAAGGAGAATCAAATTATCATTCATTCGATTTGGTGTCAAGCACCCATGTACCTGCGGGAACAGTCATGAGGGAGCCTCAGTTTTCAAAGGAGGCCCTTATGTCTAGCAAGGTGCTGATTGAAAATGGATTTACCATTGGCAAGGGTTTGGGCAAGCTCACTTAAGGCTTTTTGAACTTTATTGAAGCAATCACGAGAAAGAAGCGTGAATGCATAGGTTACTAAGGTGACCAAGAGGGTCAAGGTAATCAAAAGGGCCTGAGTATCAAAGGCAAGAGCTACTGACGTCTCTTTCCTCATCTGCTGAAGAATATCTTCCCTGGACCGCAGAAGGTGCTCCAAGATGAAGAAGCCAACATTCGTTATATTGTCGATCTCTTCCAAGATGACTTTGTTTGCGCCATTGACAAAGATGAAGCACCTGCTGATCCCACTATCTATGACACTTTGCATAATCATGATAGTCATATGCATGGCTCGGATCCTTGTTCAAAAGATTTCTGTGTATCCAATTATATTGATTCAGAGTGCGAAGATGATCCCAGGGTTATTGAAAGAGAATGGATCAGACATGAAGAGTCTAAACCATCCATTACGGAGCAGCCTGTTACCATAAATTTGTGGGATTCAAGAAACCCCAAAGAAACGAAAATTAGGTAAGCTTTTCTCAAGCAAAAGTGTACAAATTAGTCAAGCTTTTAAAGGAATACCGAGATGTCTTTGCTTGATCCTATGTTGACATGCCGGGTCTAGACACTGATATTGTGGAACGCGTATTACCTCTCAATTCAGGCGTTCCACCTAAAAAGCAGAAGTTTAAGAGGATGAAACTTGAATTACCAAACAAGATTAAGAAGGAAGTCATGAAACTGTTAAATGTGGGTTTCATTGAAGTCACCCACTATGATGATTGAATTGCCAATATTGTCTTAGTCATGAAGAAAGATGGACGAGTTTGGATATACGTTAATTACCGTGACTAGAACAAGGCAAACCATAAGGACGATTTCCTTTTACCACAAATCAACGTCGTAGTTGATAGTAAGACAAGATTTGAACTATTCCCTTTCATGGATTTTTTTTTTTTTTTGTTGCTATAACCAAATCTGAATGAAAGAAGAAGACAAGACTAAGACATCATACATCACCCCATGGGGGACCTTTTGTTATAAAGTCATGTCCTTTGGCCTAAAGAATGCGAAGGCACTTATCAAAGAGCTATGGTGGCATTGTTTCATGATATGATGCATAAAGAAATTGAAGTCTATGTTGATGACATGATCGCTAAATCAAAACAAAGCGAAGATTACGTCGAAGTCCTAAGAAAGTTGTTTGACTGATTGAGGATATTTAAGCTGAGGCTTAACTCTACGAAATGCATATTTGGGGCAAAGTCTGGGAAATTTCTTGGATTTACGTTTAGTAGCAGGGGCATTGAGATTGACCCTTCAAAGGTGAAAGTTATTTGTGAATTAAAACCCCATTCTACCATTAAGGAAGTCTAGAGTTTATTAGGAATATTGAACTATGTAGCAAAGTTTATCTCTCAATTATCAGAAACAGTAAAGCCATTTTTCAAGCTATTAAAGAAAAAATGCCAAGATCAATTGAGATGAAAAGTGCTGGAAGTCATTCGAAGAAATCAAGCAATATCTTTTACAAACACCAGTTTTGGTATCGCCTACTCAAGGCATACCCTTGATTTTGTACCTTAACATCCATGACAAATCTTTGGGAGCTATGTTGGGGCAAAAAGGATCAAAGGATGGGATGGAGCATGCTATATATTACCTTAGTAAGAAGTTCACTTCTTTCAAAGTTCGATATCCTGAAGTTGAAAAGACATGTGTAGCCTTGATTTGGGCATCACACCAATTAAAGCAGTATACTATTAACAATCTTATTCTGCTTGTGATTGAGAATGACCCAATCAGATATCTTTTGGAGAAGCTTGCACTAGTTGGAATGCTCGCCAAATGGCAAATACTGCTCTTTGAGTTCGATATCCAAAACATGGCATAGAATTCTGTCAAAGGTCAAGCCATAGTTGATATGTTAGTTGAAAATCCCGTGAAGTCTAATGAGTAGGAAGAAGTTGATGTAAGAATCCATTTAGTTTCACATGACAAGCGGACCATGTATTTTGATGGTGCTGTTAACCTCTCTGGTTCTGGCATTGGGGTAGTCTTAGATCCCCTATGACGTTCAAGCACCATCACATACTAAGTACAAGCGGAAACTATACGAATTATTGTCATGATAGGACTTGTCTAATTCAATTATTGCAATATAGTATTCTAATCTAATTAGTTAGCATGTATAATATGGATATTATATGATCTGGAATTGCTCTAACACCCGATCTTGTATCAGTCTTATCACTTAGCATTAGACAATCCGATTGAGAACATATACAAAGATCATGAAGGACTTCATTACCTTTCCCGCTGAAACATTTTGGGCTTACATACATCGACCTGGATAACTTACAAGTCTTGTGCCTATGTACATCATATATTTACAAGTTCACGCTCAAAAGTGTAAATTATCAATCAGGGAAGGGGGTAATTAAGGGTTCTTAACTTCACTACCCACTTGTCATGACTCGACCTCCACCCTTGCGACCTCAAGGGAAATGATGGAAGGAAAGATCGGATTTATGGGTACTTGACCATGAGTGTTTCCTCACGATTTGCATTCTACAAAGGCATCATCACCTCGTCTCTTGGGACGAACCTCTTGTGAGTTTCCTCACACATGGTCGTGAGCTCTCCCAAGTTTGCATCCCGAGTGACAATAGAAGGTGTCGTGACCCTACCTCAACATTGTGGCATGTCTTGATAGGTGATTTTAAGGTCAAAAGGAAGCAAGACGTAAAGGTGAATTTAAGGATATTTTGACGATCATGATAGCCCTCTTGAGATATACACCCACCAAAGATGGCATCACTTCTTCTTTTTTAGCTTCACTATCTCGAGAATGCTAAATCACAATTGTGAGGCTTTTCCTAAGGTTCATACCCCTCAGACGGGTTCATTAAACGATCTAATTGTTTAAAACAACCTAGAAAAGAAGACGGAAGTAGCCACTAGCCTCATTTTTTAGGGTCAGCTAGAAAAGTTGTCCCTTGATTTCTATGCAACTAGATATCTAGGTTCGGGGACTTGAATTACACTAATATTTCTATTAGAGCCTTTTCAGTACCTAATAGTATGTCATGTTTACTTAAGATGTCCATGTATTTCTTTATATTTTTTTGGAATCATTTAACCTAAACTAAATGATCACACATGATTGGTCATTTTCGTGTTATTTTATTTCTAAGAAAGATAAAAGGAAGCACGCAATTGAATTTAAAAGCACAAGACGGTAAATAAATAACCAAGTAAAGCGGTAAATCTATCATACGGTCCTAAAAAAGGTAGAAAGGAAAATAAAATGAAAGAATAGGAAAGAAAGAAACCCGCAACTCACTGGGTTTTTATACAATTAGGAAAACTAGAGACATGTCGGGGATGAATGGTACAAAAGTATGGTCGAAACGGACATTGACCATCCACTGTCTTTGCATCAGCTCTATCTTCGAGATCCTAATCAAATCCTAAAATAAAAACTATAGCTAAGTACATACAATAGAACAAAAGCATGGCATAGAATCAAGAGTAATCAATAAAGTGAAATAAAGTTCAAAATTAATCAAATTTGGGCCTCGAGGTCGGTCTTTGCAATTCATGCGTAGGTCCCTCTAGACACCTACCGAATTCATTTTATGATTTACAGCCATTATTGATCATTTGTGTTCTTGCATGCCTAATGATGCTTGTAAGTCCCTAACAAGGCATTCTAAATGACTTCCCAAAATTTTCCCTCAATGTCATGCATCGTGCCAAACATACATGTAGAATTCACATGCTTTAGTGTGGATTAAACACACAAGCATGTCTTTTAGACCTTATTTCTCAATCAATCAACCAAGAGAGTGAACCGTCGATGGGTCACTTATTACAAAGGCATGTGCCAATCACAAACGTAAGTGTTTTTAATGAATGACGTAATTATATGCATGGATAATGAAAAGTGAGTTTGAAATCTTGACTATGGAATGCATTTAATTGCCAAAGCCAATTTGGGGCTTGTATAAATGCACTCACAAATATCACATGCATTTTAGATATAGTCTAAATCACGATTATCACAATGTCAAATCGAGTATTAAAAATGATTTCTAAATGTTTACTTTTGAAAATATCACATGTACCAAAGACATTTCGATGTGCAATTGAAAAGTCAATTCATTTGTTGAAAACCATTTGACAACGAAGATTAAAGGATTTGAAAAAAAATTCATGAAAATGACATGTCTTAATTCCATGCATATACTATACTAAAAAAATCTATATAGGCAATTACAACAAAGGCCTATGATAGAAAGTTTCAGACATAGAACATCAAATCAACAAAATCAAGTGGCACCCATTGATGATCTAACTCTAAAAAATTACACGACATGCATGACGTGATATGAAACAATTTTCGTGAAAAAAGTTTCCCAAAAAGAGCTAAGCATGATTTTATACAAATCTAACAATGAGCAACAATGCATCAGGAAATTGCCAAATCAGCAGGATGCCAAGTCATTACAACTGAGATTTACCCTACCAGATGAAGTTTAAAAATCATTAAATTACACCACAAAGTCCAAAGAACGACAAACAAAACCCATTAAAGGGCCAACTTGAGAATTCTTACCGAAAAATTGGTACAAAAATGGCAGGGTTCTGAATTTATTCATTGGTCAAAATTCTAACCTAATTTATAAAAAAATGAAAAATGGGTCTAACGACGAGCAATTTGCATGAAACTAGTGGTGTTTGAAAGGTCTAAGTGTGCATAACAACTTCCTAGAATGATCTGGGTTCAATTGAAGTCAACTCGGTGCTCTAAAGTTGAGATTTGTGAAAGTGTGCACGTTAGTCATTTAAGAAACCATAATGCAAATATGCATCAATAAGTCTTAAAATCATTCATGCAATGCACAAATGTCATGAAAATCACACACGACCAAGAATTAGATGTGACAAGTGATTAGGGTAAACATTTAATCCTAAGTCGGCATGTGAAAATGTCATATGAGTCGATGTCAATGCAACGTGATTTAAAACTATGATGATATATTTGAGGATTTCAAAGTGCAATTAGATTAATTGTGGCATAATTTGTACATACGAAATTGCATTCAACCATGATGAACCATATATGCACACAAAACCTAGAAGGTGTATTTTAATAGTCAAGAAGGCACCGACATGAGATTTGGTTTCTAAGAAATCTAAACATGCATATGACAAGGTATGAATCCAACTTTGAAATCACAAAGCATGCTTAATTTTGGTGATCTATGAACATACAAAAATGTCACCAAAAAATTGACATATTAAATGAGTGATGGCTAGCATTTTCCGTTAAGACCTCAAAGCCCAATAGTAATCACACGAATTATGACGAAAATGGCAAGACAAGTATGCATTACTAAACAACCTAATTGCAGCAGAAACTTACATGTGTTTACACATACAATTGACATATCAAATGGCAATAAAATCATGCAAATTATGCACCAATGGTAAGCACATAACATGTATTTCAATCTTCATGAAGATCCTAAAGCCAAGTGGGCTTATTTATGTGCTTAATTTTGTCAAAATGTGTCTCTGAATAGTGCAGGGCAAAATGACCTATGTTTAGATTTAGGTGATTTTGATCTACCAAAACTTGTCCAAAAAATCTATAAAATATATATATATATATATATATATATATATATATATATATATATGGGACATTTGTGAGACATTTAGAACAAACTTTGCGAAGACAAATTTCTCATAAATCAATCACAAAAATAGCAAAATTCAGAGTCGAACTCAAAATAGAACCTAAAACATGCTTAAAAATCTGCAGAATTGAGCAAATCACGAGGCGTTTTTCAGGGGTCAAACATCAACCATTCGGGCAGTACGACCTATCAAATCAAAGGTCTTGGAATGAACTTTCTATGTCTAGAAGGTCTCATATCCAAATAATGTCATCTAAGGCCCCGTTTTAGGCCAAATAGCAAGCACATCATAGAGATTTGAAAATTGCAGATTTGCATCAAAATCAACCATTCAACCCTAAATCATTTTCAATCTCCATTCAATTTCAGAAAATTAATGATCAAGCCTATCAACAACATATCTAAGCATTTCATAGAGTCCTAAGTGCGAATCCTAGCCCCGGTTAGTTGTTCTAACCTCGTTTTATCAGATTCAAGTCCAAGATTGTTACTTCTTGCGTGATTTCGTAGATTTTGGTGTAATTAGACCAATCGATCTTACCGGAACATGACTGGACCTCCAAGGATTGAACTAGAATTCCGTGAACCACCAAAGAGGCGATTGGACCACCAGTCTAAAAGACCAAGTAAAACCGGTCCAATCTCAAATGGACAGGCCTTCAAACTGCGAATCGAAAAGCGATCACTGGAAGTGATTTGGTGACAAACCAACAGATCCCCGACCACAGTAAGGTAGGGACTCACTAGAGAGAAGATTAGCAGCAAGCAGCACTGGTAATAGCCACCGTCGGCCACTGGTTTGGCGTAGGAACAAGATCGATCCAAGGATGGATCAGTTTGGGATATGCTGGAGAGAAGAGGCCATTGGAAAGGATCCATTGACCGGACGACTGTGATTTGACCACGAGTAGGTTAGGAACAACTTGAGGACTCAATCGGACTAGATCTGATAGCAACTGAGCTGCCGTCAGTTGCCAGATTGAGCGGTTGAGGAGACCGGTTTAAATCGAACCGACTTGGCGCATGAGGAGGGGCTGGCTTGATTAGGCTAGCTCTAATCATCGTTTAGCAAACTTGAGGCTGCGAGGGACTTGAGAATGGGGAGAAGATAGCCACGCGGGTTAGGCGATAGCTGGTGTGCCGTCGGCGTGAAGCCAGCGAGCCTAAACCGATGGTGCACAGGTTTCTATTTGAGGGAAGGAAGAGAGAGGAGAGTAAGATCTATAGAGAGAGTGGATTTGTAGAAAATGAGCCTCCCCAATTTTGGAGGGAAAAATCCTATTTATGTGACATCAAGAAAATTCAGTTCTGATTTCGATTGGATAAGTCGGACCTTTT
Source organism: Eucalyptus rudis (assembly GCA_019915205.1). Lineage (NCBI taxonomy): Eukaryota > Viridiplantae > Streptophyta > Magnoliopsida > Myrtales > Myrtaceae > Eucalyptus > Eucalyptus rudis. The sequence continues at coordinate 302,258 of JAHMTN010000001.1, forward strand.
ATCGACGTGACTATAGTGTTTTTTTCCGAGATGGCCACTCACGAGATAATTAGGCTATTAGGTGAAACCGTTAAGGGATTTTAAATGCAATAGACTTGACAATTCGTCTACAAATCAACTGTTCGACCGTGCTAGTTTGCAAATGTCATTACGGTACAATTAAAAATTGATCAGAGATCAGAGATAGGTTGGTTCGACTGAGATGTGTGGCTAAATATGGGTGATTCCACTAATTTGCAAAATTCTCATCGATCGGCACTAGACTGATTTTTTTGTCGTTTTAGCGTCTTGTGTCCATATTTGAAACCTTTAGGTTTTCACGACAATCGAGAGTCAACAATGTGTCGAAGAGGCATGTGTGACTCGAAGAAAATTGACCACGGGTCAATTGCAACAAAAATTCATAAAAACTACATGTAGGTTAGGTTATGTTAAAATCACGTCAAACCGAAATTAACCGCCAATTTGAACCCAATTTTTAAAAATTGAAGGTTCTGTCATATCACAAGTCATTTTAAGAACGTCGACTTATCTTTTAAGGAATTTTCGGTGAGTTCAGGATTTTTACGGAAAATCGATTCGGACGATTTAGAAAATGAACGGAAATTTGGATTAGCCAATTTGAAAGGATTTTCGGCCTCTGGTGTGAGCTACTTAATGAAAGGGAATTATGTGGGCCTTTTCTTCAACAAAATTGGACCTCAATTGGAGAGGTTTGTTCAGAAATCGGATTCCGAGAAAAATGAATTAGACTTCAGAATTGAGGGAAATTCGTAGGTTTAAGGGACTGTTGCATTTTAATCCTTATTTGGACTTCAATTGGGACAAGTTGGTGTGGAAATTGGCCTAGGATGACCAATTGATATTGTTATGGGAAATTGAAAAAAAAAATAGTTGCGTTTAACTATTTTCTTTTGTTTTTCCTTCCTCCCCTCACTGGATCCCCCTCCAATTCGCACACCCTCTCCCCCCATCCGACCACCTTCTGCGCATTGCTTTGACTGTTGACGCACTCTCTCTCTCTCTCTCTCTTCTTTAATTGCTGCACATTCTTTTCCCCTCATGGCCGACCATCTCTGCTGCCTTATCCCCTCCCTTATCCCTTCCATCTTGCTTTTCCTCTTCACGTGCAGCTACCCCCAACCCCTTTCTTATTTCTGCCTTACCTTTTCTTCCTCCTGTTCGGTCGAAGGCCCAGAGTGCCTCCCTCTCCTCTGCCATGACGTCACCCTCCACTGAGCAGCCAAGTCTTCGTAGTTGCCACACGGCCGAGTCTTCAGTTGCTCGGGCAATCTTCAGCTGAATTTCCCCCAGGCATGACTTTGATGCAACAATAGCCCATCTCCACCGCTCGGCCAACCATCCGCATCAACGATCGCGTTCCAGCTCCTTCGCCGGTGCTCCTCACAGTCGGTCAACCCATTTGAAGTCCCACCATAGCTTTGGTCCAGCGAAATCAAGCTCCGCAACTCAGCCCATACATGTCCAGCCGTATCTCTCTCTCTTTCTCTTTTTCTCTCTCTCTCTCTCTCTCTCTCTCTCTCTAAGTCGTGACTAGTAAGACCGCAGTGCTGAAGCAGGAAACCCAGCTAACCGTGTGCTTCCTCGGGCCACTTTTTGGGCCTGATCCGTGCCTCGTTGGTGTCGCCACTTTGGGGTTTATCGGCTGCCGTCGCGCCCTCGTCGTTTTGGTCCGAACGGATCGTCAATCAAGTGAGTTTAACTCACTAATCCTTGTTTAGTAAATTAATGACACATAATGGTTGATTAGTTTAATTTAAGTATAGATTAGGTGGATAGATTATATTAAACATTTAATTAATTGTTATTGCATGCTAGGTGGTTAAAATAGTGTAAGTAGAGCCTAGACAAGCTCTAGTATTTATCTAGAGTAGTTCGGAAATTTTCCGAGCTTGTCTCGACTTTTATTTAGGCTTTACGGGCCTAAGTGCTATTTATTCAATTTAATAATTACTTTCTATAATTAATTAGTTAATTAATTATTTTCCAGAAATTAGATCAGAATAGCCGGTGACCGGAATTTTATGATGATTGCAATTGTGTGATTTATTTATTTAATTGATTTTTAATTTGTGCTGATTGTGTATGAATTGTGATTTTTGGGAATTTATTCCTAAATTTACTTAATTTCAGAAATTAATTGAAAAATCACAGGGCGTCGGTTTACATTGCCAAAAATGGATTTGTGGACTGTTGAAATTAGTGGGATTTTCAAAGTTGAAAATATTGTATTTTTGGCTAAAACTGACCATATACCCAAACACGGATATTTTTATTGGGAATGATAAAAATGGTGATTTGATTAAATTATTATTTTCAGCATATTATAAAAGTATGGCTGGCAGTTTCTAGCGAGCATATATAATTTTCAGAATAATATAAAAGTATGTCTGGTAACTTCTGGTGAGCATATATAGTATATTATCTCAATATTTGAGGCAACTTATGGTGAGCTATGCTATCTATTATTAGCTTAAAGTAAGCAGTCCTGGATTATGATCGGACTTTATAGATAGTATTGGTTAAGATGATTGGGGAATGGTCCCAATGATGTGTAATCGACTAAGTTGATTGATCGATGGTTTGATCCGATTGATTGAAATGATTGGATAGTTATTTGAATTATATTGACTTGCAGGAAGGAACGAACGCCAAGGTAAGTCCTCTGACTCGTGATTGTGCTTAGGCAGTCCTTTGGGTGTATTTTCTTCCTAGTCGGGTCTTAGGGGGTTGAACTTGCTAAGATGTCGTCTCACTCCATTGTGGGATAACATTTTAAGGTCCATAAGGTGAAGAATCCTAGAGTCGAGGTGGAAGGGTCAAGAGCATGGATGGCTCATAAGTTCTTTTTTAAAATGGACTTCTTATACATAGACCCTAGAGTTGGCCTCTATTTGTAAACCAGATTGTGATTTTTATTAATGTGTTGATTTGAAATTTGTTGTCCTACTTTCCTATCCCACATTTGTTATTGTCAAGGGGTTAGTAATTCACTTCCGCATGTGCATTAAAAATGAATGGGCTCGCAACGCGTCCTAGGACGTCGCAAATTTTATCAACCATCGAGGGATGTGTACATGCTTGAGGTTCGGGGCGTGACATCCTCATTTAGTGGTGTCAAAGCGGGTTTATGTTTGGAGTGATAAGGTGTGATGGGATTTGGGATAGTTAGTGGGAAAAGCCAGTTTTAATTTGCTAATGCATGTGATTGATAGGTAATTGGTAACTTGTTTGTTATAGGTCACTCAAATTCTAATATGGTATTGGAATTAGAAAACAGGTTTCTATAAAAGATCCTGTAGCATGAGTGATCAAGAGTAAAGGACTCCTAGGAGGCGTACCATCAGACCTGTTGCTCGGGGGTGAACACCGACATGGGTCGGTGCCCGAGGAGGTCGTGGTGGTGGTAGAGCACCGGCTCAGGCCAGCACAAATGAAGGAGTACCCTCGCAGGCTAGTATAGTGTAGTAGCACCGAGCAATCCTAGGTTAGACAGGATCATTCAGGCTCTAGTTAACCTTGGGAATTTGTTGAGTCAAAAGACTCAGAACCAAGCTACCGCTGTAACTACCGCCGCCAATGCCGTAACCACTATTGTTGCCGCACCTACTGAGGTTCAACCTGGAGTTGTGATCGGGGAGCAAGCTATCGCATCTAGGTTAGGATTCAGTTCCAATAAAGATGACAACCGACAAGGAAAGAGACCGATGTTGGAAGAAGGGTGTTCCATTCATTCCAACTGAAGAAATAGAATTAGAAAGTCAGTGCGGAGTCAGAATGTCGTGTGTCACTTCTGCGGAAGGCGACATGGACCGGCCCCGTGCCATTTTAAGATGGGAGCTTGTTTTGAGTGTGGACAGCAAGGTCACTTGGCTAGAAACTATCCACGCAGGTAGATGGAACCACAACAACAGTTGCTGCCGCCACCAATAGAATAGAACTTAGGGAATGCGTTGTAAGACATTCAGTGGGATACTTGGATCAAGCCTCCAGTGCAAGGAAAGGTGCAAGCTATCACCCAACAAGAGTTAGAGGATTCATCAAAGGTATGCCAAGTTTGTGGAAGAAAGCATGAGTCAGCCCAGTGTCCGAGGATAATATGAGCATGCTTTGAATGTGACCAGCACGGCCATCAAGCGAGGAATTGCCTGTGTAGGTCCAGGAGAGCGTAAGCACCGTTACTGTAGATAGGATGCCACTAGGATGGCTAAAGGAATAGGAATGAACCGACCATGCATCGATCATGGGAAGAATGTTTTTTAGGTGTTTTTATCAGAGTAGTGCATCAAGATTAGGAATGAAGGCTGTAGAATTCCTGTTGTTGTAATAAAGTAGTAGAAAGAAAAATCTCTGACTATAGTCGTACTAGACTGGGTTGCTTATGTGTAACTTTAGTGTTATATAAAAAGATTTGGCTCGAGGAGCTTTTGTTGTAATGAATTATGGTAGTATTATATTACTGTTTGATCTGTTAGCAAGTGAAGGTTTCGAATTTATCAGAAGTTGAGGAGGATCTTCGATCCCTTTTATTTCATCACTAAAGGTGACCAATTTTTGGACGTAGGTTGCTAAGATTTATTTGGCAACTGTAGTGGATGCAACAGTTAAGGAACCAAATGTAGAGAACGTAGCCATGGTACAAGAATTTTCTGAGATGTTTACAAGAGAATTGCCAGGCCTGTCGCCAGAGAGATAGAATTCATGAATGAATTAGCACCTGTGACAGAGCCACTCTCTAAGGCTTCTTACTAGACGTCGTTGTCTGAGTTGAAAGAACTGATGGTACAGATGAGAGAATTGCTGGATAAGGGATTTATACCCACCAATTCCATACATGAAAAAGAAAGATGGTTCGTTGCATTTGTGCATCGGCTATCGTCAACCCGATCAAGTGATGATCGAGAACAAGTGTTCATTGTCGAAGATCGATGAATTGTGATCAGTTACAAAGAGTGTCGATATTTTCGAAGGTTAACTTGAGAACAGGTTATCATCAACTGAGAATCAAAAAGGAGGTTATATCAAAGATAGGGTTTCGTACTCGATGTGGCCTTTATGAGAGTACTGTAATGCCATTGGGTTTGACGAGCGCTCCAGTTGCTGTCATGGATTTAACAAACCAAGTGTTCAAGGAATATCTAGATCAGTTCGTGATCGTGTCTATCAATGATATTATGGTGTGTTCGAGGAGTGCTGAGGAATATGAGGATCATCTGAAAATGGTATTTCAAACCTTGAGGATTCATGGATTGTATGATAAGTTTAGCAAATGCAAGTTTGGTTGACTTGTGTCGCGTTCCTAGGCCACATGATTTTAGGCGAAGGAATCTCCGTGGACCCGACCAAGATCGAAGCAGTTATCAGTGGACCAAGACCGACAACAGTATCAAAGATCAGAAATTATTGGGTTTTGGGCAGATTACTACAGGAGGTTTGTGGAAGGATTTTCAGCATCAGCGTCGCCGTTGACTCGACTCCTGAAGAAAGAAGAAAAGTTTGTGTGGATAGACAAGTGCGAGCGTAGTTTCCAAAAGTTTAAACATAAGTTGACTAGTGCACATGTGCTGACCATTTCATCTAATCCTTGAGGATACGAGATCTATGGTGATGCGTCGTTTAGAGGATTGGGTTGTGTACTAGTGCAACATAGTAGGATTGTTGCATACGTGTCCCGTCAGTTGAGACCTCCTGAGTGCAATTACCCGACACATGACTTAGAACTTGCCGCAATCATTTTTGCTCTGAAGATTTGAGGACATTATTTGTGTGGAGAAAGATTCCAGACATTCACTGACCATCAAAGTCTTAAGTATTTATTCTCTCAGAAGGAATTGAATATGAGACAACGTTGTGGATTAGAACTTTGAAAGGACTATGATTGTAATAACTTGAATTACTCTAGAAAGACGAATTAAGTCGCAGATGTGCTGAGTCAGGAGTCTTCAGTTGCGCTAATGGTGGTTAAAAAATGGACCTTACTTGAGAAAGTACAAGATTCGGTTTTCAAATTTGAGATAGGTGTTGCGACCAAATTTTCGGGTGCACCACTTAGGGTTTGGCTAATGGATTACTAAGCCTAAACTTAACTCGGACTATCTCAAGCCCATACCAATTCGCGACTTAGGTTCAAATTCTTAACATACAAATAATTTTTCAATTAGGAGTTGCCACTAATCTATTTTTCGGTGGTTCAATTAGAAACCCAAGTAAATTAACAGGAGATTTACTTTACTTTTGTAAACCAGAGATTATGAGTTCGGGGACTTAGTTACGCTAGATTTTTCTAACGGCATTTCGGTACCTTTCTCTTTTATTTAAAAAAAAAAATGTTTGGCAAGCAGCTTGAATTGATTTTAACTTATCTCCCTAACATGTGAGGTGATCCTGCGAGTACGCAAACCGCCAATTTAACACCCATATAAAGCAGTGAATAAATTACAGGATTTACCTCATAACAACGAAAGCATCTGCAATGTTAGATCAGAATTCACATCGGCAGTCTTAGATATGATTTCTAATTAACACACAATTTATTCATTTTTTTCACTTATTTAATGAGAATCATGCAATGCATGCTACTAATTTAACATGAAGTGATATGGCATGTCAATATGATCTAAACTATATGACCTGAGTAAAGTAAATTTTAAAGAAATGCAATAATTAAATGTGCAATCTAAATTAACCATACAACATAATTCTAATGACGAGCAATTTCTAATTAAATGAACCTAGTAACAATCACTAAATGACGTGCATTTCATGAACCTAATTCTATATGACATGCACATGATTTTTTATTTTCATAATAGGCTTGCAATCTATCCTAATATGCAATGATGTGCAAAAAAATGCCCTAAATTTTACATGACATATGCATGCTATTTTTTTTATGTTTTTTTTAATAAAATTCGAAATTTTAAAATTGTCACATAATTAAACATGCAACTTAAATTAAACAAAACTAACATCCTAAATGAATGCATTTTTTTGGATTTTTTATTTTTAAAAATTTGAAATAAAATTCCTATTCTAGATAACCCTAAAACAAGAAATATTCTAAAATAAACATAATCGTAACTTAAATATTTTTTTTTTTGGATTTTTCCTTTTGCAAAAATAAAATTGATTCATGTTGATTGACTCATATAAGATAGGATTGATATCCACATATTGGTGAACCATATCTCACACATAAAATCGGGTTGGACAATTTTTAAATAAATCGCGAATTGAATCTTGAGCGTGAGATTGAATTGTCGATTTTGCAACAGATTGTGAGTCGGATTTCGGACGTGAAAATTGGACTGTCAATCCCTAATTTGAGGGCTATTTCATGTCAGAATCTTCATCATACATCAAGGAATAATTCTACTAAAAATAAATAAAATAAAAGCAAATAAAAAAACTACCTAATTTTGATTCTTTTTTCTCTTTTTTTTTTTTACCCCACGGCTTGGCTGCTCATGGGATTCAACTAAGGGAAGCTGGTCATCGGTCCGACAAGGGCGTCGCGATCGGAGCTCCAGCGAAGGTCTAGCGAGGGGCAGCAATGTGCGGTGAGGGAGTAACAGCGGCTCGGCATTCAGGTGTTTCGGGTTTGCTAGCATTAGTCACTGGCAGAAATGAACAGGGCAAGGGGCAATGCCGGGTCATCGAATCGCTGGATCTGTGGCATTGAGTCACTGATTGGAGGTTGCGGTGGTCGAATCTAGTTGCAGGAGCAAAGCAAGGCAAGCATGGTGGTGTAGCGCGGTGTAGGGACACAAGCTTGTGGGCGAGAGTTCCGGCGAGATGGGACAACGACGGCTTCGAGGGTCCGGCTCTGGTGGATGAATGTCGATTGGCTCGGGATCTACTAGTGTCGCGGGTTGCAGAGGCGCAACGGCGTTGAGCTTCGACAGTGCTGCTAGGCGTCGGCGTTGGGTCGAGCGGTGCTGCTGCTCTGGTGCAGGAGCTTGTCACGGGTCATTGGGTGCGATGCTCAGGCAGTGGCGAAGCAAAGTCATTGCTGGTGAAGCAAGGCGCGGCACGGTAAAGGAAAAACCAGTAGTAGGAGGGCTCGGCGAGGGACTCGGGGTCGGCAGAAGCAGCAGATCGGCGACGGTAAAGGTGAAGCAGGGCATCGGGGCTTCTAGTACTGCAGGTCGGCGACATGGATAGGCAGAGAGGGGCGTCATCAGGTGTTGGCTCGGGTAAAGGCGGTGGGCGACGGCAACAAGGGTGTCGAGGGCTTCAGTTTGTAGCGTCCGAGGGCGCAAGAGTAGTGGCGACCGATGGCTGTGGCTGCGGCGATGACTCGGATGCGCTTAGGTGAGGGGACTCAGAACGGTGGAGGCCTGGATGCGAGTGGTGCAAGGGTGTAGGTGGCGACTGACGGCTCGGGCAACAGTCGAAGGGCTTGAAGAGGGAGATGAACAGGAACTCCTTTTCTTCTTTTCTTTTTTTCTCTCACCCCTGTCCTCTCACGTCCCCTCTCTGTACACCTTATGTTGCCTTTTTCTCTCTCTCTGTAGAAGCAAAAACTTCTTCTGTTGTTGACTTTTCTCCTCTACCACTAAAAGCTTTTTTTTTTTTCAAGGGAACGAACGGAGAAGCCCAAGCTTTCCATCTCTTTTTTCACATGGAATTTTTCTTGACCTAGAAACTGAGAGAAGCCCCCCAAAACCCTACGTGTTTTTTTTTTCTTTTTGTAGGCTATGGATTAGGGTTTTAATTTTTTCCAAATCAATATCCACGAAGATTTCTTTTCCGAAAGCAATATTTGTTTTTGATACTATTCGGGATTGCAAGAGAATTTTTCTTGAATTTGAAATCTTGCAAAGATGAATCCATAAAATCTCCTCGAGGATACGAGCTTGGGCCAATTTGTTCTCTTCATGGACTTAGCTCAACTCATCAAATTGAAGTTCTAAACCATCAAGTCAAATCCATCCGTCACCGGTCCAATGTAAATATAAATTAAAAATAAATGCACCTAAAATTATATGATATGTAATTAATTAAATTTTTGTAGGGGTTAAAATTAATCCCTAATTTTTAATGCAATAACTGACTAACCGAGTCGCCAAAATTTATGTGTCAACAGCAGCCCCTCTTTGAAGGTGAGCTCATAGAGGTTGCCTTCAAAGACAAATTGAGACCTAAATTTTGACTATGCACATGCACTAAATGATTTTTTGTTGGAAAATAAATTCCATTTTGAAATGCAATTTATATGATGCATGGAAATGCTAATGCAAATGATAAAGGACCCTACCTGGAATGACTTACCTTCAAGGAGGGTAGAGTTGGTGTTTCATGTCCAGGACCCATACATTTATACGGTCACCCAGAATAGTAATGAGGTTTTGTAAGGAAATTGCTTTCCTAGGACTCGTACCTTTCTACGGTCCCCTAGTATGGCAGTGTTTGGTTGTGTTTAGAACCGATGCCTTTCTATGGTCACCTTGACAAAAAAAAAAATTGATTTTCCAGGACCTGTACCTTTCTATAGTTGCCTGAATGGGGAAATAGATGTTGTCTAGGATCCGTACTATTCTACAGTCGCCTAAACAAGGATTTACTTTCCAAGACCCGTACTATTCTACGGTCGCTTGAATGGAGAAATTACTTTTCCGGGACTCGTACCTTTCTACGGTCGCCTGTTAGAGCAATAAATGTTGTCTAGGACTCGTATCATTCTATAGTCGCATAAACTGAGGTTTTGCTTGGCTAGGACCCAAACCTTTCTTCGGTCACCTTAATCAGACTGAATATGGAGAAAAATTTTTGGGGGACAACTCATTCGAGTGTCGATTTCGGGTTACGGAAGCACGTCGATTTGATAGGGGGACTCATGCCATGTTGGTGAAAAGAACTCTGGGCTATGAAAGCACGCCAGGTCAATAAAACAAATCCAAACTACAGAAGCACGCCGGTTTGATAAAAGGGACTCTGGGCTACTAAAGCATGCGAGGTCAATATAAATGGACACCGGGCTACAGAAGCACACTAGGTTGATAAAGAGGGACTCTGGGCTACAAAAGCATGCCAGGTCAAAAACTTTGGGCTACGGAAGCACGTCGAGTTTATTAAAAGGGAAATCGGACTATAGAAGCACGCCGAGTCAATGAAAAGGGACACTAGGCTACGAAAGCACCCCAGGTCAATACAAAGGACATCAGGCTACGGAAGCACGCCGACTCAATGAAAGAGGGACTCTGGGTTACAAAAGCACATTAGGTCAGGAACTCCAGGCTACGGAAGCAAGCCGGGTCAGTATAAAGGACACCGGGTCGATGAAAAGGGGGACTTTGGGCTACAAAAGCATGCCAGGTCAGGAATTCCGGGCTACAAAAGCATGCCGGGTCTATTAAAAGGAACATCAGGCTACAGAAGTACCCCGAGTTAATGAAAAGGGACATTGGGCTACGAAAGCGCACCAGATTAATATAAAGAACAACGGGCTACGGAAGCACGGCGAGTCAATAAAGAGAAACTTTGGGCTACAAAAGCACGCTAGGTCAAAAACTCTGGCCTACGGAAGCACGCTGGGTCTATTAAAAGGGACATTGGGCTAGAGAAGTATGTCGAGTCAATGAAAATGGACACTAGGCTACGAAAGCATGCCAGGTCAATATAAAAGACACTGTACTACGAAAGCACGCTGTGTCAATGAATGGGGGACTCTAGGCCACAAAAGCACGCCAGGTCAGGAACTCTGGGCTACGGAAGCACATCGAGTCAGTATAAAGAACACCGGGTTACGAAAGCACGTCGGGTCGATGAAAGGGGGACTCTGGGCTACAAAAGCACGCTAGGTCAGGAATTCTGGCTACAGAATCACGCTGGGTCTATTAAAAGGGACATCGGGTTACAGAAGCACGCCAAGTCAATGAAAAGGGACACTAGGTTACGAAAGCGCGCCAGGTCAATATAAATGACACTGGGCTACGGAAGCACGCCGGGTCGATGAGAGAGATAGCTTGACAAAGCCAAGTGTTGATGCACTTGAGAGAGAACACATGCACAATGACAAGTATTTGGAGTATGGGTTGAGATATACTTACCTGGTGATATCTCTGATTCTTGGGAATATGTCTTTTGAGATTTAGATATCTTGTAAAGGTCTCTCACCTCTTGGTAGAAATAAATTTTGGAACATCAAGGATGCACCTTGAATGTTCATGATAGTTTCTCTTCTTTTAATATCATGAGACATTCTGAAAGGAACCTGAATGTCAAGAACTCTTGGGTCTTTGAGAAAACATTACCTATCAGACGTGATTTAAAGCAAAAATGCATTTACCAAAGAAATAAGCAATTAAGGCTATTTTGGAATGTACACTTCAAAATCCACTGAAGTTTTTATCTATTCAATTGGGGTTCATGCATAATGACATTTGCATCACTCAAATTTCCACTGGAGAGATTTCAAAAGAATATTTCAATCTGAACACATGAGTGTCATGGATCTGTTAAGTGAGGGATCTTTCAGTCTGAAAGGACTTTTCACTCATTCTCATTAAAATGGCTATTTCATCCCGACCTTTGATGCATGATTTTTGACAATCACTCTATCTCACTATCATTGTGCCAAATAAGGGTCTGAGCAATCTCGCAAATTGTACGACCTTACCAATCTGAGAGGTCTTTAACAGGGACTGTAATGTGGGCTTGATCAACGGCTTAACCAAGGGGACTCTTTGAGTCGAGGCTTTTGAAAAATAAGTGACATTCTGCAATCACCTTGGGGTTTACAAGTCAAGAAACAACGAAATGAGGCAGAAATTATCTTATCCTCACTTCTTCAAGTAATGCTCTCAAACATGTGAAACTTAACATTAATTCAAGTGCCCTAATCTGAAGAGACTTTACAAGGGATGTAATGAAGGCTTGGTTCATGGGTTGAGAAACGAAAGGATCATTAGGCTCAAAAAGTGTTTAAGGGGTCAAAGTTGGTGATCATCTTTACATTTTTACCAATTTTCTTCTCCACCCTCGAAGATTTTCTTCATATCACAACTCCATTGATTACAACATCTCAGCATTTGAGTTTTTAGTCCACCTTGCTGGGGATACGACTCACTACGTCAAGTGTTTGATTTTTCTCTTTAGGCATTGGCCTTGATTTTATCAGGCATACGGCTTTTTCACGCCCTCTTTTTTGTATTTATTTTCTTTGGACTCGAACAGCCTTCATCTTTTATCAGTATTATAAACCATGCTACTTGAGTGATTTGTTTTTTTCTTGCCTTGCCCCAATGTGAGGGATGTCACCAATTGGGTTTAATGTGAAACAAATTCATGGGGTCAAATGGGCTATGTAATGGATAAAAGTGTATAAAATAAAGAAAGAACTGCTCTTCGTCATCCTAAGGCACTTTAATTATCGTATAAGTTACAATGCGAAAGCAATACTTGAAGATTGATGCAAGTGTGAGTAAGAAAATTTCTATCATTCACTTCAAATTTGGTCCCAGTACGAGATAATCCTTGATATGGATAATTTAAAAAACTCTCCACGTGTGTGGGCTCAAAGGGCTAAACAATGGGTATACCTATAGTGTTTCGGGTAGAGGAAGAAACTGCCTCTCATCACCTCGGTTGACGTACCTTTTGCGAGATCGCCCTTTTCCTTATGGGCATGGAATTTTCCACATAACTCAATGGAGGTTAGTGTATGAAACAATGTATGGAATAAGGCTCGCCATTCGTCATTCCAAAGTATCCCATTTGACACATTCAATCCATCTCACACAATTCACTAAGGAAGAAAAATACAAGATTTGCAACAAATTTGAACAATTCAATGCCTACAGCTCAAAACATGACACGGCAAATTTTATCATGGGTAATGCTTTTTGACAACATTGGAATTAGCTGGAGTGGAAAACTCACGACCATCCATTTCTACCAAGATCAAGGCACCTCCAGGAAGTACCTTCCTCACCACATATGGGCCGCTGTAATTTGGAGCAAACTTGCCCCCAGGATCTTCCTCCGGAGAATCATGGTCCTCTTTTACTTGCCTCAAATTTGCTTTTTCGTTGCAAGTGCACTCTAAGCCCATTGATCACGAGTCAAGTTATGATTATTGAATCTCGATACGCTATTTTCAGATGTCCCTTGTCATAACAAGTTATAGAATTATGCTCTGAGACAAGAAGTAAATGAGTAAGACAAACAAATAAGCTTAATCTACTAAAAGCTTTGGGAAAAGTTTTTTTTTTTAACAGTGAAATACTTTTGTTTTCGAAAAAAATTTTGGGAGGAAGTATGAGAAAGTCCAGCCCTCATAATTTCTCCATGGATGATATTTTATTTTCATGGTTGGATATCGTCATTGGATTGGTTTGGTGTACCCCGTCATGCCCTCAAAATTGGAAATAAAATTGTAATTTCATTGAATAGAATCAAATGAATTACATTATTGGCATGGAAAATGCAATTCCCAATCCCTAAAAAGAGAGTAAAAGAAGAAATCGAAGACAATTCCTAGAAAGTGAAAACAATTCCTAAAAAGCAATATAAATTTCTAGAAAGCGATAAAAATTCTCACGTAGGGGAGTGTGTAAAAGTAACAAGTTACTCTTGCGGACTAACGCCCATGTCTTGCGAAGTTCCATTGTCATCGGCTCTTATGAAGAGATCATTGAACAGACTTGTGATCCCTCCCAGGGCGTCAACAGAGTTCTCTGTGTTTAGAAGCGTCGGATCGTCCATGCCATCTCACTCGTCTGGAACTATGTTGCGGGGATCAATATAAAAGCTGGGAGGAGCCGAATACTTCACCCAATAATCGAATTTGCCACTTGGTTGCCCAAAAGTGTCCATCAATTCCACTTGCTCCGTCTTAAAGACATTGTTAGGCTTAGTTTTTTTTTTGGGAGTGACCAATAGTGGCTCATCTTCCAGTTTAGGTATGTCTTCATTGCTCATTTGGGTCTTATCTTCCTGCTTCGGAACTACTATCTTAGGGAGAGCAGGTGCAGGAGTCAAATCCGCTCGGATGGATTAGATTTGAGCTATCATGAGTTGCATAGAGGTAAGCAACTATTGGAGTTGGTCTTCCATAGCGGAGATACGATCATGCATTTCAGTTTGGTTGACCATTTTAGCTCTTGATCGTGTAATACGTGGAGGATCCGTAATCACCTAATTCAAATGAATGAAAATATGTAAGTAGAAGGTGTAAATAGAGAGCTAATCCATGACAACAATCTATTTTTTAGTTAAGAAAAGTCCACACATGAAGAGGATTTCCTAAAAATGGACTAGGAAAACAAAGACATAGGATGCCCCAGTAGAGACGAAATTTCCTAAACATGAATTAGGAAAAGCCAAGACATGAATTGAAAATAAAATTCCATTTTTTTTATTTATTTTCCAAATGATTCATTGCATGGCAATTTCATCATTTCATTCCTAATTGACAAAGGAATTAAATCAATGATTGATCTAAATTGTCATGGATTGACCAAAAGCACGACAAAATAAATGGCATGATATAAAGATAGAAGACTTACTTCACAAAGGAAAATTAATGGCAATCACATAGACATGCACATGAGATGTGAGGCTCGATTTCTACTCTAGACAGGCTTAGCAACGTGAAGCCACAAGGATGATCGGACTAACCGCGGGAGTGTAGACTATGTTGGGTCCTCATGACTCCGGCTTGGTCAAAGAGCCGACCCAAGTTGCAGGCATGCGGACCGAGGTGGGTACTCTTGACACCAAAAAAGACATTTCGGGATCAAGATGGGCGACTCGTACTGTGGGCATGCGGTCAGAGTGGTATCCATCTCGATACCATCCTAGATAATCATATGCGGCTCAGGTCCAACGGCAGGTTGTGTGTGCAGGAGTGTAGTACAAATGTGAGCATGCACAACAGTTTATATCAAGCAACACTTCAACATGAAAATAAACCATACATTCCTACACCTCCCTACAAAATAGAGGTTAGCAAAACACTTCCCCTTGTACCTTCCATCCTGCAAGAACATTTAACACCTTAAATGTTAGGGACGTACCTAGAATCCTCGCTAGCAAACAAAAACATTTTTCAAAAGAAAAGAAAAATTGGCATAAGTCCACTAAGAGTATTAACTCAAATCCCCAGTGGAGTTGCCAAGCTATCATGACCAAATTTTCAGGAGCACCACTTACGGTTTGGCTAATGGATTACTAAGCCTAAACTTAGCTCGAACTCTCCCAAGCCTATACCAATTTGCGATTTAGGTTCAAGTTCTTAATATACAAATAATTTTTCAATCAAGAGTCGCCACTAATCTATTTTTCGGTGGGTCAATTAGAAACCCAAGTAAAGTAATAGAAGATTTACTTTACTTTCGTGAATCAAAGATTGTGAGTTCGGGGACTTGGTTATGCTAGATTTCTCTAACGCCCTTTCGGTACCTTTAAATTTTTTGAAAAAAATAATGTTTAGCAAGCAGCTTGAATTGATTTTAACTTATCTCCCTAACATGTGAGATGATCATGCAAGTGCGCAAACCACCAATTTAACACCCAGATAAAGCAGTGAATAAATTACAGGACTTACCTCATAGCAACGAAAGCATCTGCAATGTTAGATCAGAATTCACATCAACAGTCCTAGATATGATTTCTAATGAGAATCATGCAATGCATCCTACTAATTTAACATGAAATGATATGACATGAGTGAAGTAATTTTTAAAGAAATGTAATAGTTAAAGGTGCAATCTAAATTAACCGTACGACCTAATTCTAATGACAAGCAATTTCTAATTAAATGGACGTAGTAACAATCACTAAAGAATGTGTATTTCATGAACCTAATTCTATATGATGTGAACATGATTTTTTATTTTCTTAACAGTCATGCAATCTATCCTAATATGCAATGACGTCGAAAAAAATGCCGTAAATTCTACATGACATATGCATGATATTTTTTATGTTTCTTTTGATAAAATTCAAAATTTAAAATTGTCACATAATTAAACATGCAACTTAAATTAAACAAAACTAACTCCTAAATGAATGCATTTTTTTTGGATTTTTTATTTTTAAAAATTCGAAATAAAATCCCTATTCTAGATAACCCTAAATCAAGAAATATTCTAAAACAAACCTAATCCTAACTTAAATATTTTCTTTTGGATTTTTCCTTTTACAAAAATAAAATTGATTCAATCAACATGATAGCAAATCAGATAAGAGAGGATTGATATCCATAGATTAGTGAACCATATCTCGTGCATGAGATCGGGTTGGCCAATTTTTTAATAAATTGCGAATCGAATCTCGGCTGTGAGATCGGATTGTTGATTTTGCAAGAGATTGTGAGTTAGATTTCGGGTGCGAAAATTGGACTGTCAATCCCTAATTTGAGGGGCGATTTCATGTCAAAATCTTCATCATACATCAAGGAATAATTCTACTAAAAATAAATAAAATAAAATAAAATAAAAAAAGTACCTAATTTAATTCTTTTTTTCTCTTTTTTTTTTTACCCCACCACTTGGCAGCTCGGGGATTCAACCAAGGGAAGCTGGCTGTTGGTCCGGCAAGGGCGTCAGGATCAGACCTCTAGCGACAGTCTGGCGAGGGCCAGCAATGCTCGGTGAAGGGGTAGCAGCAGCTCGACGTTCTGGTTTTTCGGGTCTGCTCGCATCAATCACTGGCAAAAATGAACAAGGCAGGGGGCAACGTCGTTGGATCGCTGGATCTATGGCGTCGGGTCATTGATCGAAGGTCGCGGTGGTTGGATCTAGTTGTAGGAGCGGAGCAAGGTGAGCACGGTGGTACGGCGTGGTGCAGGGATGCCATCTTGCGGGCGAGAGTTCCGGCGAGATGGGACAGCGACGGCTTCGTGGGTCCCGCTTTGGCGGAGGCACGTCGACTAGCTCGAGATCTATTGGCGTCGCAGGTTGCAAAGGCACAATAGCGTTGGG
This sequence comes from Eucalyptus rudis, assembly GCA_019915205.1. NCBI lineage: Eukaryota > Viridiplantae > Streptophyta > Magnoliopsida > Myrtales > Myrtaceae > Eucalyptus > Eucalyptus rudis. The sequence goes on from JAHMTN010000001.1 coordinate 319,207, forward strand.
CTCCGACAGTGCTATTGCGCGTCAATGCTGGGTCGCATGACACTGCTGCTCTGGTGCAACAGCTCGTCATGGGTCGTCGGATGTAATGCTCAGGCCATGGCAAAGTAGAGTCATCGCTGGTGAAATGAGGTGCGGCACAGTAGAGGAAAAACCAGCAACAGGAGGGCTCGGCGAGGGACTCGGGATCGGCAGACGCAGTAGATTGGCAATGGCAGAGGCGGAGCAGGGGATCGGGGCTTCTGGCGCTGCAGGTCGGCTACGGGGACAAGCAGAGAGGGATGTCGTCGGGTGCTGGCTCAGGCAGAGGCAGTGGGTGACGGCAACAGGGGCATCGAGGGCTTTAGTTTGCAGCATCCGAGGGCGCAGAAGAAGTGGTGATCGGCGGCTGTGGCTGCAGCAGTGACTCAGATGCGCTCAAGCGAGGGGACTCGAGTGGCACAAGTGTGCAGGTGGTGACCGGTGGCTCGAGCATTGATCGAAAGGCTTGAAGAGGGAAATGAATAGGAACTTCTTTTCTTCTTTTCTTTTTTCTCTCTCTCCCCTGTCCTCTCACGTCCCCTCTCTGTACACCTTCTACTGTCTTTTTCTCTGTCTCTATAGAAGCAAAAGCTTCTTCTTCTATTGACTTTTCTCCTCTTCCCCTAAAAGCTTTTCTCTATTGCTTTTTTTTCAAGGGAACGAACGGAGAAGCCCAAGCTTTCCGTCTGTTTTTTTCACGTGGAATTTTTCTCAACCTAGAAATTGAGAGAAGCCCCCCAAAACTCTACGCGTTTTTTTTTCTTTTTATAGGCTATGGATTAGGGTTTTAATTTTTTCCAAATCAATATCCACGAAGATTTCTTTTTCGAGCGCAATATTTGTTTTTGATACGATTCGAGATTGCAAGAGAATTTTTCTTGAATTTGAAATCTCGCAAAGATGAATCCATAAAATCGCCTCGAGGATACGGGCTTGGGCCGATTTGTTCTCTTCATGGGCTTAGCTCAATTCATCAAATTGAAGTTCTGAACCATCAAGTTGAACCCATTGTCACCGGTTCAATGTAAATGCAAATTCAAAATAAATGCACCTACAATTATATGCTATGTAATTAATTAAATTTTTATAGGGGTTAAATTTAATCCCTAATTTTTTATGCAATAAATGACTAACCAAGCTGCTAAAATTTAAGTGTCAACAGTAGGCTACCTTCTAAATTTTATGGCCATCTTAAGAATTGAGCCGGATACTCAAATTAGAATCAAGACGCTTCTGTTGACAGACCTTGATGTTCAGAAGATCATGCAAGAGGATACTGATAAGAGAGAGGCTGATTTTCAAATTTTTGAAGACGGAACACTAAAGTTCCGAGGATAATTGTGTGTACCGGATGATGTAGCACTCAAGAGGAGAGTTTGTCAGAAGCTCATCGTAGTAGTTACAACATTCATCATGGCAATATGAAGGTGTATTAGAATCTGTGTCAACACTGTTGGTGGTCCGGTATGAGGACGAACATCACCAATCATGTCGCCAAGTGTCCAGCGTGTCATTGAGTGAAGGCTTAGTGTTACAAGTCGGGAGGACTTTTGCAACCTCTAGAGATTCTTGAGTGGAAATGGGATCATGTCACAATGGACCTTGTGACAAGCTTACCGAGGAGCCGAAAAAGTAATGATACCAATTGGTATAGGGGTCAACAGATGGATGAAGCTGACTCACTTCGGTGCAATATGAAAAGACATCGATTTGAATAGGCATGCATAAGTGTATGTATGTCAGATAGTTCGTCTGCATGGAGTGCGAATGACAAATTTATATCAGATCTAGATCCGAGGATTCTCAATTTTAGCAGAACAGTCAGATGGTTTCTTTTGAAGCAGGGCAGAGCAGAGTATATAGAACTTCAGTTTGTTGAGATGAGGTCAGAGAATGAAAGATCGCAGCCCAGAGTCAGTTCAGCAGTTAGTGATTGCAGTTGCCATGATTAGAGATAGATTCAAGACTGCTAAGAGCCGCTAGTAATGTTGTATCGTTGAGCATCAAAGGCCTTTAGAGTTCCAAATTGGTGATTACATCTTTCTAAATGTGTCACCAATGAGAAATACCTTACACGTTAGCAAGGAGGGAAGACTGAAACTGAGGTTCATAGGTCTCTTTGAAATTCTAGAAAGAATCGGGATCCTAACGTATCATCTTGTGTTGTCGCCGAAGTAAGCGCAAGTGCATGACATCTTTCACGTGTCAAGGTTGAGACGTATGAGCCTGACCCGACCCACGTGCTAAATTTTGAAGAATTTGATGTAGATGATAGAGTGTCGTACGTAGAAAGCTTGGTTCAGAGTGTGGTTCAGAAAGAACAAATTTTGTGTACCAAGATGGTCCCATTGGTCAACGTGGTCTGACAACACCATTGGACTGAAGAAGCAACCGAGGAAAGCGAGACTCGATGAGACGACGATACCTCCATCTTTTTGTTAAGGATTGGTAAATGTTTAAATTTTGATGAAGAAATTTTTATAAGAGGGGGAGAGTTGTGACATTCTAAAAATTCAGTTCTAATTTCGATCGGATAAGTCGGGCATTTCATCAATGCAACTATAGTGCTTTTCTCTAAGATAGCCACTCACAAGATAACTAGCCTATCATGTGAAGCCATTAATAGATTTTAAATGCAATGTACTCGAGAATTCGACTACAAATCGACTGCTCAACCGTCCTAGTCTACAAGGGTCATTACGGCACAATTAGAAATTGATCAAAGATCAGAGATAGTTCGATTTGACTGAAATGTGTGGCTAAACGTGGGTGATTTCACTAATATGCAAAATTCTCGTCAATCGGCACTGGATAGATTTTTCTATCGTTTTAGCGCCCTGTGTCCCTATTTGAAACCTTGAGGTTTTCACAACAACCGAGAGTCGTCAATGTATCGAAGAGGTACGTATGGCTTGAAGAAAATTCACCACGGGTCAATTGCACCAAAAATTCCTAAAAGCTACCTGGTAGGTTAGGTCACACTAAAATCGCGTCAGACTGAAATTAACCACGAATTTGAACCCAATTTAAGAAATTAAAGGTTCTGTCATATCACGAGTCATTTTAGGAACGTCGACTCATCTTTTGAGAAATTTTCGACAAGTTCAGGATTTTTAAGGAAAATCAATTTGGACGATTCGGAAAACGAACGGAAATTCATATTGGCCAATTTGAATGGATTTTCAGCCTCTGGTGTGAGCTACTTGATGAAAGGGAATTGTGTGGGCTTTTTCTTCAACAAAATTGGACCTCAATCGGAGAGGTGTGTTAAGAAATCGGATTCCGAGAAAAATGAATTAGACTTCGAAATTGAGGGAAATTCGTAGGTTTGAGGGACTGTCACATTTTGATCCTTATTTGGACTTTAATTGGGACAAGTTGGTGTGGAAATTGGCCTAGGATGACCAATTGATATTGTTGTGGAAAATTGAGCAAAAAAATAGTTGTGTTTAATTATTTTCTTTTGTTTTTCCTTCCTCCCCTCACCAGATCCCCCCTCCAATTCGCACAACCTCTCCCCCTATCCGACCACTTTCTGCCCATTGCTTTGACCGTTGACTCTCTCTCTCTCTCTCTCTCTCTTCTTTAATTGCCGCAAATTCTTTTCCTCTCATGGCCGGCCATCTCTAATGCCTTATCCCTTCCATCTTGCTTTTCCTCTTCATGTGTAGCTGCCCCCAACCCCTTTTTCATTTTTGCATTTCCTTTCTTTCTCCTGTTTGGTCGAAGGCCCAACATGCCCCTTCTCCTCTGCCACGACGTCACCCTCCACTAAGCAGCCAAGTCTTCACAGCTACCACACGACCGAGTCTTCAGTTGCTCGGTCAATCTTTAGCTGAATTTCCCCCAGGCGCAACTTCGAAGCAACGGCAGCCCATCTCCACCGCTTGGCCAGCCACCCGCATCAATGACCGCATTCCAACTCCTTGCTCCTCATGGTCGGTCAACCCATTTGAAGCCCCAACGCAACTTTGGTCCAACAAAATCAAGCTCCGCAACTCAGCCCATACACGTCCAGCCGTCTCTCTCTCTCTCTCTCTCTCTCTCTCTCTCTCTCTCTCTAAGTCACGACCAGCAAGACCACAGTGCTGAAGTAGAAAACCCAGCTAATCGTGGGCTTCCTCGGGCCACTTTTCGGGCCCAATCCATGCCCCATTGGCATTGCTGCTATGGGGTTTATCAGTCGCCGTCGCGCTCCCATCATTTTGGGCGAATCATCAATCAAGTGAGTTTAACTCACTAATCCTTGCTTATTAATAACGCTTAAGGCTTGATTAGTTTAATTTAAGGATAGATTAGGTGGATAGTTAGGTTAGATTAACAATTTAATTAATTGTTATTGCATGCTAGGTGGTTAGAGTAGTGTAATTAGAGCTTAGACAAGCTCTAGTATGTATCTAGAGTAGTTCAAAAATTTTCCGAGCTTGTCTCGACTTTTATTTAGGCTTTACGGGCCTAAGTGCTATTTAATGCATTTAATAATTAATTTATGTTAATTAATTATTTATTTATTTTTCCAAAATTAGATCGGAATAACCGGTGATCGGAATTTTATACTGATTGTAATTGTGTGATCTATTTATTTAATTGAGTTTTAATTTGTGCTAATTGTGTGTGAATTGTGATTTTTGGGAATTTATTCCTAAATTTATTTGATTTCATAAATTAATTGGAAAATCACTGGGCGTTAGTTTACAGTGCCAAAAATGGATTTTTGGACTATTGAAATTAGTGGGAAATTCAAATATGAAAATATTGTATTTTTGGCTAAAACCAACTGTGTATCCACACACAAATACTTTTATTAATATGGATAAAAATTGTGATTTGATTAAATTATTATTTTCAGCATATTATGAAAGTATGACTGGCAGCTTCTGATAAGCATATATAATTTTCAACATACTATGAAAGTATGGCTGGCAACTTTTGGCGAGCATATATAATTTTTAGTATATTATGAAAGTATGTCTAGCAGTTTCTGGCGAACATATATAAATACTATATCAGTATTTGAGGCAGCTTCTGGCGAGCATATATAGTATATTTTCTCAGTATTTGAGACAACTTATGGCGAGCTATACTATCTATTATTAGCTTAAAGTAAGCAATCTTGGATTATGATCGGACTTTATAGATAGTATTGATTGAGATGATCGGGGAATGGTTCCAATGACGTGTAATCGACTAAGTCGATTGATCGATGGTTCGATCCAAATGATTGAAATGATTGGATAGTTATCTGAATTATATTGACTTGTAGGAAGGAATTGAGGCCAAGGTAAGTCCTTTGACTCGTGATTGTGCTTAGGCAGCCCTTTAGGTGTATTTTCTTACTAGTCGGGTCTTAGGGGGTTGAACTTGCTAATACGTCGTCTCACCCCGTTGTGGGATAACATTTTAAGGTCCCTAGGGTGAAGAATCCTAGAGTCGAGGCGAAAGGGTCAGGAGTATGGATGGCTCAGAAGTTCTTTTTGAAGATAGACTTCCTATACTTAGACCCTAGAGTTGACCTCTGTTTGTAAACCAGATTGTGATTTTTATTAATGTGTTGATTTGAAATTTGTTGTCCTGCTTTCCTATCCCACGTTTGTTATTATCAGGGGTGCATGTGCATTAAAATGAATGAGACAGCGACGCGCCCTGGGATGTCGCAAATTGGGGTCAAATTGCAAATTTGCAATATCCGAGGGTCAATTTGCAAAATCAAGAGAAGATGAGCATAGGAGTGAAATTGACATGGCAAGAATCCCATAATCGGTCGTCGAAGATCCAGAACAGGTAGCAAGGGTTGAATCGGCCTGCCCTGTTGGCGGCCGGTCCAACCAATCAAATTGGTTCATGTCGATTTAACTGTAACTGGACTATTCTTGATCGGTTCTAGTCGGTTCTTACTAGTTCTCGCCTTTGTGACCCTTGTGGGTTCAAAATTTATGTAATTTGGTTCGTCACAGATCAAATTGAAAAGAAAACTTGCATGATTTGAAGGGAAATTGTCTAGTGTTGATTCAATTAAGTCATTTAGACTTTGTAAACATGATCTATGAACCCTCTATTGACTTAATTGAGTGATTGTTGGGAAAAACAACGGACCAAAACTATGGATACATGACATCGAGCCTTAAGGGCTAAAATGAGCAATTTTGTAATTTTGTAGCCAAAATTGCAAATTAATTGTAATTGTAATTTTGTAGCCAAAATTGCAAATTAATTGAAATCAAATTCAATTAATATTACAATAGATCTATTTAACTAATTACCCATATGTAAGATCACCTAATGTATTCAAATTAACCTTGGATTAAAGTGTCAAAATTTAGGCAAAAAAAGAATCGGGATCTAACGTTAAAATTAGACCTAAAGTCATGCAATTGAACCCTAGCTTTGAATGGGTCAACCTAAGTTTCTTCAATTGAAGCACAACGACTTGGTTTTCTTACCTTCAAGAGAGCGAAATCCCTCAAATCAAGGGGTTCTCATGTGAATTTCTCAAAATCGACCTTGAATTTGGACTTATCTTAAGAAAATGAGTAGAAGACTATCGTCCGTTCATAAATTGTGAAGAATTGATTTTGACCCCCTAGTTAAGGCTTAAAATGGCAACTTGTCTTTCGATATGGCAATTTGTAAAATTGAATGCACGGGTGAATTAATAATAGTCCCTAGACCAAATGTCGTAAATGGAATTATGCCTAATTATGGTTAAAATAAAAGTACTTTATCAAATTTTGATTTTTTTCAATTTTTTGGTCAAAATTTTGATGAAAAATCAACCATTGAGTTGACTTTTTTAAAAGGTCGATTTTCCAGTCAAATCTTTGGATTTTTAGAAAATTGATTTAAGAAAAGTGAAATTTAAACCAATTGGCATTTTCTTGGGTAAAAAGTTAATTTTTGACCTAGGATTGACGTTTGGTCAAAGAGTTGATCAAAAAGTTAACTTGAAAGTTAATCGTTTGACTTTTTGAGTTTTTCTTGAAAATGAATAGGAAAATACTTAAAAACCATAATGCAAAAGAAATAAATGGAAATCAATACTTTTTGGTCAAGAAACGGGCTTCGTCGTGACCAGAAACCCAAATCTCTATTTTTATTTTTATTTTACTTTTTTGATGTGTCGACTAAAAGTTAGGTGTCAATACTTGTAAGCTAGCCCATAATATATATAAAGAACAAACAAAAGACGTCTTCTCTGTCTTTGTCATGAATTGGGCGCCTAAGCGCTACCCGCCTCGGCTCTAAGTCCACTAGCATCAAATGAAGAGGGCCAAATAACTCCCTTTCATGGTTTATAAACCATGCCACAAATCTCATCAGAATCCAATCTATCCTTTTGTTGTCCATCTAGAGCGTAGCTTCATAGTGCGTATAGGTTAGCTTGATATCGGGGTCGTATATGTCATGAAAGGAAATGTCAATGTAGGCTATCACCCCATATCGTGTAATTGGTGGTATGTCCATACTAATGATCTGAAAAATAGAAAGGAATGAGTGATGCTCAATAAATAAATAATAAGACCCTAAACTAGACAATCCACAGTCGGCAAAGAATGCAAGAGACAAAACCAAATAACTCAACTTACTAAGATAGGATCATCACAGGTATGGCTAAATGGACACTAAGAGGTCGCATGATTAACTACTTATTAAACACGCTAAATGCACAAGTTTGCCTTATATTACTAACTAGAACTAAGATGGGACACAACAATAGCAAGCGAACTCACACGTCAAGTGGAATTATATTATAGTGTGTATATCAAATCCACCTTCAATCAGTTTATCCACCGAAACACAAGCCGGCCTGTTCGAGTCACTTCCGAAATCTCATATATGAACTTCCACCATATTACTATCATGGGCATCTCACTCTGAAGCATCCCAGTATCACACAACTAAGGCATCTCATGATCACACGGTAGGGGCATCTTACTTTGAGGCATCCTGATATCCCACAATCAAGGCATCCCTGACCACACATAGAGGCATCTCACTCTGAGACATCCTGATATCTCACTCAACCAAGGTATCCAAGATCACACAACATGGGCATCCCACTCCTCAGGGCATCACCGGTATCTCAAAACTGATTGAAATCTCCTACTCATTTTATTCGCACATTTCACGCATCACACCTTTGAATTTCATCACCTCATCAGCATCTATTCAAAAGCACTTCATGGCTTCAAGCAGAACTTAATGCTCACACACAGCATCTCAATCATGCCGCACTCATTGCACGCATAGACTATAAATTGCAACCATTTAAATAACCACACTTTGATTATGGAAGAGACATGTTTATGTACAAACTAACCAAGATAGAGAGACCATTAGACTTCCCAAAAGCCATAAAAAATTATAAACAAGAGGGCTGTCATCTAATGTACAATCTCGGACCAAGACAGAACATAGGCTGTTTTGAGGAGTTTCAAACACAGAAGCGAAAAGTGCAACAAATCTTATCTAAAGATTATGATTTTAATATGTTATAAAAGAGACATAGATTGACATTTTCTGTGAAGAAACCTAAGCCTATTTCTTGTCCTTTAAGGAATAGTAACTTACTATATTAACCCCTAAAATTCTGCAGCAACTTTCTAGATTAAGTGCCTACTAAAGAAAGGTCGTTTCACTATACAAACCTCAATCGTTTGTTCTCAAATTTTGATATGTTGTTCCTAAGAATGTGCTCTACGATTTCATGAGGGTATAAGTTCCAACTACGTCCCAAAAAGTGCAGAAAATTCTCGGAACGTCCCTAGGTACTTCGGTTTTTCACTGGTTAGTTTGCTGTTCTATGAGAAACACGTACACACTAGCTAGTTTACTTAAGAAAAACACTCTTAAATTACATGTTGAAGCTTAAATTCTTTAGCGCACACTTAGGAAAGCTAGTTTGTTCCATCGATGACACATTATAATCCAAATAACACCTAAACCAGCTTCCATTGTGTTTTTCTCTTCTGAACAAATCATCTACTAGTTTTGGATTCTTTGTACTGTCGCCACAATGCTATTTACTTAGTCTACGACCACCTTTAGGACCTCAGTACTGCATCCACATAACCAAGAATGGTTTAGACTACCCGTAGACTTTAAGTAACAAACCTATTGTGCATACCCAAACCTAGACTCGCCTCACGACCACCCAAGATCAACATGTAGAACACGTCTCTGCCCATACAGTCCCCAACTCCACCATCTCGATACCCACAGCTTCTACGCACTTGGTTCATCGTCCATCCAGCCTCGATCCTCACATGCGAAAGCTCTAGACTTCATTTGAACTCTCATCTAGTCCATTCCAGCCCAAAAACAAAAGCATTAAGACCTAAATCACCACTATCCAGCATGCTCCACATATTCCCTTGACAAACGGTGGACAAATTCGAGTTTAGGACCTCATCATTTCTTCACCTGGTGGTCCGGCGTCACTGGTGGCTCAATCCTCTCCAAGAATCTGTTCTCAGGCTCGCGCAAGAAGAAGAAGAAGCAGTTGAAGGCGAGAAACTTTGGTTCTGCTCGAGCCGCGGAAGAAAGGAGAAGAGAGAGAGAGAGGAAATAGAGAGAGATGGATCGGTTTTTGGGGGAGGGAGAAGGCATGAATGTTGAGGTGATCAAGATGTGCGTGTAGATTTTCTTTTAAATCCCAAGAAGGGAAATCATTAGGAAGAAATAATGATGTTGTCTCCTATGCAGATTTTGGGTTGATAGAAACCTAGAAGAGATGGGGGTTGCGGTTCCTTGCATGCAGTCCCTTCATGGTTGACACTTGGCACTCGAGGATGAGTTAGGATTAAGTCGTAATCCTTATCTTAAATTAGTCTACTTATTTCTACTGTCTTCTGCTTAATTTTGTTTCGAACCCGCAAATTTTCAGTCCTTCCATAACTATAAGGATCTAAGAGTTCGCGCGAATCAAATTAACACGTTAATGTCTCAACGTTAGTCTACAATCACAAACAAGAGATAATCACGAGAAAAATACTAAAGTTAGTGTTCGATTAAAAGCTATAATCACTTATAAATTTTAATAGGATTCTTTTTAAATATTGCATATGACTAATCTATAATCTTCATCATAAAATTAAAGTTCTCTGCCTAAATACTCGTCTCTGGCCCACCGGGCTCATTCCATAGCTCCTTAGGTCTAATTCATAACTTTAACGAGCCCAACTCTTTCCAAGCCAGGCCCAAGTCCATAGCTCATCCTTTGGCCCATCAAGCCTGTGCTCGTTATCTTAGCACAGCTCATTAACTCCTTAAGCCCACACATACTCTCCTGACCCATCAGGCTTATCATCTGACCCACTTTAAATCATTTTAAGCTCATAACAATCCGAGGTTTCGACAGTAATTGGACCCTCTTCAAAGCTAGCATAGAATTTGAGTCTCCTTTAATAAAAACTAAAATACAACACCTGGTAAAAGATATTTCATTGTGGGATCCTAAATTGACGAAACCCTTGAATAGCCGGCCGTGGCCCTGTACGCTCTCCTTACCGCTGCTTGTTGCCAGTTGCTGCTGGACCTTGCCAATCTCTACTGTCGCCTGCTCTGCCTCACGACGTGTTGTGTCTACTTGGCCTTCCTGCTCGTCACGCACCCCCACCTTCACACAGCAATCCGCTCCACTCCACCGCAATCACATGTAGCTTTGCCTGCTCCTCTCTGTCACACCTGTCCCGCAACGTCTATAGTAGCTCGCTGCTTCGCAATCGTCATTTCTGCCGCTCTCTGTCAACACTACAGCCATAAGCAGCCGCGCCTCATCGCCAACATTGACCTCTTTGCTCGAGACCACAATAGTTCCCTAGCGGTTTCATTGATAATTTGCATGTTCTTAGCATTCCCGCCCACGTCCAGCCCTCTTCCAACAACGCTGCCGGTCCTTGTTGTTTGTCCATGGCTCAATGACCCATCCTGCTATGCCGTCTCTGCGACATTGCCGAGCGACATCCTCTCGGTCATTAGCTGTCGTGCCTAGCTACTGTCGTCCCTTCCCGATCCATGTGAACTTCTGTTGCCGTCCTGATCTTTGGAAATAAATTTTCCAAACTAGGTAATGCCGTAAACCAAGCATGTTCCTTGCATATCGATGATCCAATCTTTAAGCATTAAGATCAGGTTATGAATTGCATTTGTTTCATATTTCGAATTGAGAGGAATATATGATTTTGCGGTTTTACTATTTTGGATTGAATCGAATTAAATTAGGAAATTTTATAACTTAGAATAGGATTTGAATTTGATTTAAATTATTTCATATATTAAATTAGATAATTCTATGTTTAGATAGTTTTCTATTTTTATCTTGATAGAAAAAGTATGACATAGGATGAATAGCACCATGCCACGTCATCATGCCATGTCATTTTGCTACTTCATCATTTCATGCCACGTCAGAACACGCCACACCATGTTGCCAAGTCAAAAATTGCATGTTATAATCCCCATGTCATTTAGTGATTGCATGTTTAGGGTCATATAATTTAAAATGCATGTTATGTTAAAGTAGTTCGTATTAATTTTTGTCTCATTAGATTTAGGTCATATAAATTGCATGTCACATATCATTAGTGTAAAAAAATCATGCATGTTAAACTTAGATTAAATTGAATATAATTTAATTTCTATAAAAAAAAAAAGAGAATCAATTAGAGTTGCATAATTATTTGGAAACCATGAAGAGAGGCATGCATTCTTTTTTATTGACACTTTGCAGAAATTTGAGACATTAAGGTTATGCTTTGCTTTGCATTGAGGTATTTCGATCATTGCCCTGTTCTCAGCAATTTATTTATTACTTTGATTTCTTGAGTATAAAATTCTTGATTATGCACCCGTATGATCACTCTTGTATGTTAGTGGTTTAGGCTTAAAATCAACTAAGATTTCTTGTAAACTATTTTTCAAAATAAAGAGAAAATGTATCAAAAGGTGTTAGATTAATGTAGTGTAATTTAGGCCCCAAATCCATTAAATCTCTAGTTTACAGAAGCAAAGTATTCTCCGATATTTTACTTGGTTTCTAATCGATTCTAATTGTTTAGTAGCGGCTCCAAAAGGTAAGAAAACTTTATGTTAAATCAAGTGCCAAGTTACAATTGGTAGGGCTTGGAAGAACCCGTGCTAAACACAAGCGATTAGGATGGTGCAAAACAGACCGCTCAAATCGAGAACCACTCGGATTGGATCGGACCGGACCGGCAATTCGGTTCAATTTTTGGGAGTGTCGGTCCGATTCTTGGTTCCTAAAATTGGGATCGGTGTTCGGGTAGTCCGATTCTTGATTCCAAAAGGGAACTGGACCAACTATAAATACTTTTTATTTATTATTTCTTCAAAAAAATTAGCAAAATTTGAACTAAATACTATCATGTCCAATGATACTGTGACATCCTCAAATTTAATCCCTATCCTAGACTCGAAGAATGGTTTAAAGCTTCGATGTGCCCTTAACAGGAATAGGCTATTGATTGATTTAAGTATCATTTATAAGTCAACTATCCAATTAGGAAAGATAATTGTGAATAAAAAATGCACTCAATTACTCGATTATGGAACGATAGTCCGACTATAAGGATCAATGCGAGACAACCTTATACCAGCACGGATCAATGAATGAATGATTAGATCGATTCGGCCTAAGTATATATATAGCTGGATTGCGGGAGATTATGTACGGTCATTATACTAATCTCGCATGACCCTAAATCGATTCTAAGTGACTGTGGATCAAAGTAAGTAAATTGATTCTCACACAGTTACATGACAACCAAGGATCATCCATGGATCAATTAGGCTCAAACATGGATTGGTTGGGAATCAACTATGAGTTGTGCAAGCGATACCCCCAAGGAACCCCCCAATTCATACAAGCCCAATTAAAGCCATTTCTAATCGAATTTAGCCATGAACCTAAGTCCAGTTATAGGTATCCTTTGTGAATAATTAGCAAACATCCCTAATCGGTTTAGCCAACGTTTAACCCTACAAATAGTTTTGGGCCCCAAATCTTTGGTCTTGGAAAATTCAGTCAACCATTAGAAGCCTAATGGGCTACATGCCCGAGTTAGGCCCAATGGGCCTCATACTCAATTAAAGATTCATTAAGCTCGTTAAGGCCCAAATTAGATGAGTTAAGCCCAAATCCAATTTTGTCAAACCCAAACTCAAACCATATGTGTGTGAATGGTAACCTGCATGAATAGTGACCTAGTCTCTAGAAGCCAATGAGATTTCCCTTTATGGAGACTTGCCATATTTTGTTTCTTAGATTCTGACTTAAATTTCCAGTTTTTCGAAACTACTGGACCTTCATTGTTTTCCAATTTTATAGAGCTTTCTACAGTTCGAATCTCATAAAACTTCATACGTGAAAGTTGTTCAAAACATCTGGATCTACAACATATTTTAATTTCTTTGAGATGAAATGATTGGTATGAAAGCCTAGTCATTTACCGTGTGGAATCTATTTTTTCGCAGTAAAAATAGTAACCAAGTTGCTTTCTTGAATTTTTATAAAATTTTCTCTTTTGAATCTGAACATGCTTCCTCTTAAAAGTTGTAACGGACATCTACGTCTACAACTTATTAAAATTTCAAAGTGTTTTATGAAGATTTGGTTTTTAAAATGGGTTTTCATCTGCAGTCGTTGCAACTGTTCAATGGATAAGATGTTGGGTTGTGCTTAGTAATTTACTGTTCTTTCCAGAGCATGAACTAGGTTTGGCTTCCTTCACGAAAAATGTCATTTAAAATATTTTTTTACAATATATTAAATTTTTATAATTTTTCGATTCCATTTGATAAGGTAATGGCTCTGATTTCGAAAATTGTTTGAAACTATTCTTCGTCTAAAATGAGTGAACCTCATGCCCCATGCTTGAAGAACAAACTTGGCAAGAAGAGTTATTGGCTTGACACTTGAATGGTTGAGATCAACCCTTGCTCACCAAGTTTAGGAATTTCATCATTGCAACTATGATAATTAAGAATTGAAGAAGCAATCTTGGCCATTGATTTTGGTTGACAAACTTGGCAAGATGAAGGGTTGAGATTGCCTCTTGACAAGCAAGTTTTGGGTCATCATGAATTAAGGACAATAATGCAAGATTGTCCTTAATTCTCTCCCTCTCTCCTCTCCATCAGCCAACCCCATCACTCCCCTCTCCCCCTCACGCCTTTCTCTCTCTCCCTTTCTCAATCGCTCATCACCATCATCAACCGCCATTTCACTCGCCGCCACGCTGTGATGCCGTCCATTGTTGTGACACCATCCTTCTCTGTGAGTCGCCGTTGCCGCTGCTACCCTCATAGCCGTCTCACACCACTTCCTTATTGCACCACATGCCATTGCCAGCACCACCCCCGTGGGCCGCGTGCCATCGTCGTTATCGCCGCTCACCGTCAAAGTGTGAAAGCCAATCCCGTGAGTGAATTCTTAACCCTTGATTAGGATGACGGTTACGCTTGGGATTAAGGTTAGGATTAAGGTTAATGTTACTTAGATTAAGTAATAGATGGATTATGTGATAACTTATCTTGATAAGTGATAAGTAATGGTGATAGCTTATCTCGATAAATGATAAGTAATGGTGATAGCTTATCTCGATAAATGATAAGTAATGGTGATAGCTTATCTCAATAAGTGATAAGTAAGGGTGATAACTTTTCTCAATAAGTGATAAGTAATGGTGATAGTTTATCTTAAATAGTAATAAGTACTTGTAATAACTTATCTTAAATAGTGATAAGTGCTTGTGATAACTTATTTTAAAAATTGATAAGTGATTGTGATAACTTATTTTGAAAATTGATAAGTTATGTTGATATATAAACCCATGGTGTGATTTTGTGTGGAATTGATGGGTGATTATCTTGAGGTTGTCATATGATTATTTAAATGGATAATTAATCAATGGTGATCACGTGGAATTATTTCATGGCATTTTTGTGTGCAAAAATTGCCAGTGTTTAATGTATGAGCACTAAACACTCTTGCATTGGCTAAATTGAAAGATAAAAAGTGAATTGAGTGGTTGACGTGTTTGTGTAATCACTTAAATAGTTTCATACTCATATGATTACGAAGGACAATGCTTGATGGATTTCATATGCCCCCACGTAAACGGGATGCTGTTCGCAAACGGATTTCGGAATGATACTCTCAATTAAATGTCGCCTTTGAGTGAGGTTGAGATGTTGTCGTGCCCGATGGGGTGGGATGATACCCAATTATGCAGAAAGACCATCAACACAAGTGGCAATCGTTAGGGATGATTGGTTCCTAATCCGGTCGGGTTCCACCTAGGAACCAAGAACTGGACAAGGAGGACCAGTTCCCAATTTTTGGGACCAGGCTCTAGACTGGACATTCTAGGACAGGGAACTAATCATTTAGCAAAAAAAAAATTATAAAAAAAAAATACTAAAGTTGTTACTATTTTTAGGGTTTATTGTTATTTTTAAGAAATTGAAAAAATACATTTAAAAAAAGAGTCAATCCGGTCCATTAGTCCAATCCAATTCGGCTCCACCTCGGAATCGGGAATCGAATTGACAAAAATGGAACTGGGAACCGAACCGAACCGGTCCAATCCGGATGGTTCCTGATTTGGGAGATCCAACATGCTCACCCCTATCAGTCGTATCCGGACTCGTGTGGATGCATCGTGTAAGGAAGCGATAATGGTTGTGTTTGAATTATTATTCATATTTATCATGTGCCTGCTAGAATTGTAGACTCACGTGGAGAATTATTTACGGAATTATTGGATACGTTGTTAAGGCATCGTATGATTTGCTATTGATTTGCTATTGAGTTGCTTAATTCATGTTTTAGATGGTGTAAAGCAAAAGCTTTACTATTGATTTGCTGATTTGCTATCAACAATTAAGCTGTGCATATAGGGTGTCTCCGCGGTGAAGTGCTCTTGTACACGAGGTTTAGTGAGTTCACTTACTGTGTTTTCTCACTCGTTATTGTCTAAATTTTTCAGGCCCTAACCATGGATAGTCCATTCCACCATGTGCGTTTCGGGGTGCCTATAGATCAGTTTATCTAGGTAATCCCCCTCCCGATAAAGAAGCTAGGCTAACCCCCAATCCCTTTTTGGTAAATCAAAAAGAATCCGCATTGCGGACATGTAATTATTAAACTTCCAATGTACTTAGTTGATTTATACGTATATATGTATATATGTATGAAAGTGTTTATTGATATGTTTTCCTTGCTATCCCTATTGGTATGTATGATTGGGTAGAGTTGATTATGCTTTTGCTTGTGTTTAATCTAAAAGATAAAAAGAATGTGTCAGCCGCAAATAAATGACCTTGGAGGCTTGTCGCGCACCCGAGACTTGTCATTAGGATGCAGGGCATGACAGGTTCCACAAGTTACGACAAAATAACTCTTCACTCATCGTCGTTTTGTTAATATCTTAAGATTTGCCACTCTCTTTCATCATGCACAACCACCCTTTAATGGGAAAAAAAAAGTGGCCGGTTCCATTAAACTGGACCGAAATCAACAGTCTGTTTCGATTCTTGGTCCTAGGACCAAACAGTCCGATCCTCAATTCACAAAATTAGGAACTGGTCCTCCCAGTTTGGTTTCTGGTTCCACCATGGAACCGAACCAGACCAAGAACCAATCACCCCTACGAGCGATTACCTCGTGAGAGTAACCTTGTTCCCATTTAGTAATCTATTAACTTCCCTTGGTGTTTCACCTTTGGGAAGGGAGCGACAACAATTTATTCCTTAAATCTCATACAGATTTAAGGGAAAATCGCATGAAAAACCCCAAAGTATACCATTGGTTAGGGGCGGGCAAAACGGACCACTCGAACTAGGAACCACTCGTACCAAACTAGATTGAATCAGTCAGTTTGATTCAATTCCTAAGACTGTCTATTCGATTCCCGACTCCTAAAAGTGGAATCGGTGTCCGGGTAGTCAGATTCCCAGTTCCAAAGGGGAACTGGACTGGATTGGACCAAACCAAACCGAACCAACTAAATATACTTTTTTTATTATTTCTTTAAAAAATAAAAGTAATCGACTTTTTTTTCTTTACCCAATTCGCAACATATAACATCAAGTAGTGGAATAAAAAAAAGTAAAAAGTTCCATTGGACCATACCGAACCGGTGGTGCAATGCGATTCCCAATTTTGGAAACCGATCCTCCCGATCCGATTCCCAATTCCATCTTGAAACCGGACTAGATGGGGAATCGACCACTCCTAAATACAACTATTCTTTTGTCACCAAAAACCCCCCACTTTGTACTAATGTGACACAAATGCCCTTTCCATCAAGGATGGCCGTCCTTCATGGTTGTTGGCATCTCATTATAAACGTTTTCTAGGACAAGTGGCGATGATGTGGTGCCATGTGAGTGCCACGTCAAAAAAAAGATAAAAGAAAATGAGAAACTAAAAAAAAAAGAAAAAAAAATTCCAGTTACGACAAACCTCGAATCTCAACTAGCCTATGCAAGCAATTTAAATTCAAGCGTGGTAGACTCTTCAAGAGTGACGACCAGGTATTTTCTTGAGGAATTCAAATTTTATTATTTTCAGTTCCCTCAAATGTATTAGTTCTGGAGAGACAAAGCTTGACATTGGACGTCCAAGGACCCACAGATTTGCCAAATTCTTTATGATTGAAAATGATGGCAGTGGACTATAATGCCTTTGAGTTTCACGAACTTCGGGAACCAAAAAATTCTACAAGATTGCAAACTAGCAATATTCTTAAGCCAAAGTAGCAAAAATGACAAAGTACATGGAAGCTGGTGATTATTGGTCGAGGGAAATGTCAGCTGTGTCCGGGAAATCTTAATTAACCAGTTCACAAGGCCATGAACAAACCGGATGTAGATGCATCAAACAAAGATGGATTAAAGAAGCTTGATGTGACGGTCAAATTTGGTAGTAACGGTCCAGAAAAAAGTTCATGGACATGAAATAGAGAACATATGTTGTTGGGAATCCATAAATAACTTTTTTGTGATGGGCTTAAGGCCCGTCATACCTAATGGTTTTATGTGATGGGCTTAAGGCCCGTCCGCCCATGTTGGACCTGAAAGCCCGGCCCACAATATTAGGGCCCATGGATGAAGGGGCACGATTCCTGTTTGGAGGGAACATATATAAGGGAGGAAAGAGAGGGAGAACGCACCCTTTGTCATAATTCCAACGTACGTTCCTCTCCCTCTCTTTCCCTCCAAGCACTAAAGGCGACGCCGTCTTCCCTTCAAGGCTAATCGACATCATCGGATCTAAAGGGATCAAAATTTCTTCCTCGATCTTCAGCGGTGGTGTTTAATCTGTGGCTAACAAGGTACGCTCGAATCCGTGTTGTGCTTTAGGATCGGTGATACGTGTTTTTCCCGGGCTCGTCTTCCGCATTTGTTTTAGGGGTTCAATTTAGTGTCGAATCTAGTTTTTGGGAATCCATTAATCCCAACATTGGTATCAGAGCCCTAGTTCATGTTTTCCCGACCCATTTCATTTTTTTATTGATTTTTCGCGAAAATATTCGGCCAACACGGATCGAGGCAAGAAATCCCGACACCCGAGCACTGTTCGTCCTTTTTTTCTGAGTTTCCGTAAGTCAAAATCGATTTCTGAAGGCACAGGGTGAAAGAGCTCGTCAACACTAAATCGAACCCCTAAAACGAATGCGGAAGACAAGCCTAGGAAAATCATGTATCACCGATCCTAAAGCACATCACGGATTCAAGCGTACCTTGTTAGCCACAGATTAAACACTGACGCCAATAAGAGGAAGAGAATTTGGCCCTGTTCGATCCGATGACGCCTTGAAGGGAAGAAAAACGTTGCCTTGTGCTTACTGTTTTTCTTTTCTTTTGGAGAGAGAGTGAGGAAGAGGGAGATGTACGTACGTTAATTATGCCAAAGGGTACGTTCTCCCTCTCTCTCCTCCTTTATATATGTCCCTTCTAAAATACAAACATACCCCTTCGTCCATGGGCCCTAATCCTGTGGGCCAGGCTTTTAGGCCCAACATGGGCGGATAGGCCAACTTAGGCCTATCGCATAAAACCATCATCTCCCACTCGCATATGGTGGGCCGAACACAATTCTCTTTACCTCTCTTCAACATTCATACCGGTGAATAATCCGTGCGACCAGCATACTTTGAGAGCTCGTTGTTATACATCTGTTAGGAATATATAGCAGCTCATAATGGGCGTCTCACTCTAAGTGGATTTAGTATGCGGTACCCTAGATCGATCGATCACATTTATATCTCTCTTGATCTCTTTTAAACAATGATATATATATATATATATATATATATTGCATTCACAACTATGAATATCCCAAAGACAGTTATAATTGATCGACCAGTGAATACAAAACTACAATGTGATTCTCCAAATTCGATCTTCCTCTTCCCTTCAAACTCTCAATTTTAGTTCAGCTTGCTTTTCTAGAAATGTCCCATTAGATCGAATCAACTCATGACCATTGGCAACATCCTAAGATAGCAAACACTAAATAGAAATCTTGATAATAAGTAAAAGTCATGAGAGCACTAAAATTGAGGAACTCTTTTCCTCAAGAGTCTCACACGGCATAAAAGTTGAGATCAAACTTTTGCCACTCTTATTGGTCGGCTCATGTATACGTAGTATGAAATACGTATTATGGTATTAACTCATTTCCCATGGAGCGTATGTCTACACCTTTCAATACCGTACAAATGATAGTTCAGACATACCCAATGTCTAACTTGAGTTCACGTATCTACTCATTTACAAAATTCATCAGAACTCACATCTGGCATCTTAGACGGATAAAGTAAAATATGTGGGTTATTTTACCTTCGGACATAGTAAATATCATGTCCTCATCTTAACACTCAGTTAAGGCGACTTATATATTTTAAGCTTGAGCTCTCGATTATCACCTAGATAATAAGCTCAAAAACAGTCTCATCTCTATTTATCACACAGTAAACAGAGATGATTACCCATGTGAGTGGGCTAATCTTATATTTGTCTGACATACTTTCTCAACTTAAAGTAATGCACTAAGCATTAAGATGCATAAAGATCAAACAAAGATTCATAGGCATTAATAATGAAACAACACTAGTTCATAAATGTGAACAACTCAGGGACATTACAATCCAGTACATCAGACTCTACGCAATCCTAAAGATTTTACATTATCACAAAACACATCTCTAGGTATTGGCTTTGTCATAGGATCTGCTACCATTCTATGCGTAGATATGTACTGTAAGTTCACATCCTTTCGTGCAACCATATCCTTGACAAAGTTATACTTGGTATCTATATGTTTCGTCTTGCCATGATATTTTGGATCTTTGGTGTACGCTATAGCTGCTTGACTATCATAGTTAACCAATAATGGATTTGTAACTTTATCAATAACACCTAAATGATCCAAAAATCTCTTAAGCCAAACTCCTTCTTGTACCGCTACTGATAATGCCACAAACTCAGCTTCCATTGTGGACAAAGCTATACATGTTTGCTTCTTACTGCTCCATGATATGGCGCCATTGTTCAGTAAGAAAGCAAATCATGAGGTAGATTTTCTTTCATCTAAATCTCCTTCCCAATCAGCATCTGAATAGCCTTCTAGTTGCAGATCATTTCCTTGATAATTCACCTTGTAATCAGCAGTTCCCTTCAGATACCTTAGTATTCTCTTAACGGCTTTCTAATGTGCTGGACCTGGATTGGATTGGTATCTACTCACCATTCCAACTGCAAAACATATATCAGGTCGTGTACACATCATAGCGTACATCAAGCTCCCAACAGCACTAGCATAAGGAACATGTTTCATTTGTTCCTTCTCTTGTGGAGTCCTTGGACACAGTCTATGGCTCAATCCTTCACCTTTTGCAATAGGAGTGTCTATGGGTTTACAATCTTGCATACGAAATCGTTCAAGAACCTTATTTATATATGTTTCTTGCTAAAGAGACAACGATCTCTTCCAACGATCTCTTGAAATCTTAATTCCAAGAATGTATGCAGCCTCACCCATATCCTTCATCTCAAAGTTGGAAGACAACCAACTCTTGACAATATTAACAAACTCCATATTGCTTCCGGTAATCAGTATATCATCAACATATAATGATATGATCACAAATTGATCCTTGGATCTTTTGATATATACACAATGATCCTCATCAATCATTGTAAAATCATATGCCATTATGGCATTATGAAAACGTATATACCATTGTCTCGATGACTGCTTAAGGTCGTATATCGATCTCAAAAGTCGACATACCTTTTCTTCATGGCCTTTCACTATGAAACCAGTAGGTTGTTCCATATATATTTCTTCCTCTGATTCTCCATTGATGAAAGCAGTCTTTATATCCATTTGATGTAACTCAAGATCCATACTAGCTACTATTGCCAGAATAATGCGAATCGAGGTAAATCTCACTACAGGAGAAAATGTATCTTCATAATCAATTCCTTCCTGTTGATTATACCCCTTCGCCACAAGGCGAGCCTTATGCCTTTCTATCGAGCCATCAGCCTTTCGCTTTATTTTGATAACCCACTTGTTCCCAACAGCTCTGCGTCCTTTTGGAAGATCAACCAGTTCCCAGACTTGGTTTGATTTCATTGACTCCATTTCCTCTTCCATTGCATGAATCCATTTTTCCTTACTAGGGCAATTCAGAGCCTCATTAATATTTCTTGGCTCATCCTCATCTTGTGGAGCAACCATAAAAGTTTCCCCTTTAATATCAAAACGTTGACGGGGAATACTTTGGCAACTTGTTCGCCATATGGGAGATTGTACACTTTGCACATCATTCCCCATTATGCTCCCACTTGGATTAGATAATGATGATGTCGTCTCATCATGTGGGTGTAATTGAGAATGAGTTGAATTCAATTCATCACTTCTCATATTACTCCCATTTGGACGAACTCCACTAAGATCATTATCTTGTTCCAAGGTTTCAAATAGGGAGAAATCTTCCCCTATTTCGCCCTTCTTAGAGAAATTCATCCTCTAAGAATGTGACATCTCGTGATTCAAATTCAGTTATACTCTCACTTTCTTGCTCACCTATGAACACATACCCTTTCGAGTGTTCTGAGTATCTTATGAAAATACTCTTATTTCCTCTGGGACCCAATTTCCCAAACTTGTGAGAAGACTCATGTGTATAGGCAGCACAACCCCATGGCTTAAGAAAACTTAAGTCCGATTTTCTACCTGTCCATAACTCATATGGAATGGAAGTAACTGATTTGGAAGGCACCCGGTTAAGTATATAGGCAGCAGTTAACAACGCATCACTCCAAAAAGTGATAGGTAAGTTAGCATGCACTATCATGGATCTAACCATTTCCAGTAGGGTTCTGTTTCTTCTCTCCGCAACACCATTTTGTTGAGGAGTATATGGAATAGACAACTGTCTTTCTATTCCTTTTTCATCACATAATTTTCTAAACTCATCAGATAAATATTCTCGACCTCGATCGGATCTCAATGCTTTTATTTTCTTGGCTAATTGATTTTCTACCAGGTTCATAAACCTTTTGAAACAACTTAATGCTTCAGATTTATGAGAAATTAAATAGACATATCCGAATCGAGTATAATCATCAATAAAAGTGATGAAATAAACAGCCCCATGCCTTCCTTTCACATTCATTGGACCACAGACATCAGAATAGATTAAATGCAGAGAAAATTCAGCTATTTTACCTTTTCTAAATGGTTTCCTTGTCGTTTTCCCTTCTAGGCAATGCTTACATATGGGCAAATCGACTTTTTCAATGTTGCCCAACAAGCCCTCTTTGGCTAGTCTATTCATACGTTGTTGGCCGATATGACCAAGTCTAGCATGCCACACATTCATATCATTATCATATGTATTAGGAGACGTGAGAAGGGAATAACAAACATTTGCATTAACATAGTCAATATCTAATACAATGAAACCATCCAGAAAATAACCACAACCATAGTAATTTGTATTCAAAAATAAATCCATACCTCTACTATAGAAGTTCATTTTAAAACCTAGTTTAACCAACACTAAAACAGACACTAAATTCCGACGAATCTCCGGAGCATACAATACATCATGAAGGAACAAAGTGCGTCCACCACGCATGTTCAGTTGGCAGGTGCCAATTCCTTTCACATCAGCTTTGGAGTTGTTTCCCACATAGATCCACTTAGTTGTAGTTGGTACTCGTCGGAATTCCACGAAGGATTCTCTATCCTTCGCTACATGATATGTTGCTCCTGAATCTACAGTCCACAAAGGATTAGACTCAGTTAAGAATACAAATCTCGACACAAAAGCAAAGTTCTGAAAAGTACAAGGGGTGTTTACCTTCTTCGGCTCACAACAATCGTGAGCATAGTGACCATTCTTGTCACAGTTGTAACACTTCACCCTTGCAAGCTTTTGCATGCGAGGCTTTGGTTTCTTCCCTGAAGGACTTGCTTCCTTGCCTTTCCCTTTATCAAACCAATTAAGGGGTTTGCGCTTGGAGCTCGAAGCTCCATGTGAGCTAGAACTAGCATGATAGAGATCAGCATCCGGCTTAGCCGCAAGAGGCGGTCCTCTTCCAGCTCAAGATGGCGCACTCCATCCTCAAAGGTTTTGATGTTTTCATTATGGGTTAGGTGCACCTTCATATGCTCCCAACTCTAAGGCAAGGAACGAATCACTGCTTGCACTTGCTGCTCATCTGTCAGGACATGGCCAGCATCTTTCAGCTCATTTATCATGTTTGACATCTTTCTAAGATGTTGCTTCATGGTCTGACCATGAGGCTTCTTATAAGAGTCAAACCTAATAGTGAGCTGCCTCAGTCTGGTCACCGAAGTATGACCAAATCTTGCTGCCAATGCTTCCCACATTTCTTTGGCATTGTCAAAACGCCTAAACTCTCGCATGACGTCATTTTCCATGCTGCTCAGCAACGTGATGCGAGCAAGAGAGTTCTTTCTTTTCCATGCAGCAAAAGCTTCCTTATCTCTCTTGTGCTGTGCAGTGTTTCCTTCTTCAGGTTCAACCATGGTCAGGTTAAGAGCTTCCAGTGCCTCTTGCTCTTCCAGCACATACTGGATTTTCATGTGCCAAATTTCATAGTTGTCACCATTGAGCTTTTCACCTTTGTTCAGCTCGGCAACTATGCTCTTTGTGGCTGAAGCCATTGATCTGAACACATCAGGCATATATGCACGAATTATTAATGCCTATCATTTATGCATCCCTTTTGCACAGACCCATCATATTAATGAACAATTTCAAGTAAAGTTTTAGAATTAAAAGGTCACTAAGTTTCCAATCATCCTCCAAAAAATCCTAACTTAAAACTATCATTAATATGATTGCCATATGCAAAATCAATTCTATGAAGCTACAAAAACTTCTAAACTACCCACAGCAACCAACAATAACAGAAAGCAAATAATAATTGACATACAATATAATAATAATGATTTCACATAATACAACTAACATATATAGGTTGCTACATCAACAACAATCAGGTAGTAAACATTACATAAGATGTCCACAAAGCACACTTAAACAAAAAACAACCAATACATCTAACACCAAGTCAATACACGAATTGGGAAAGATCCTCTTTTGTTCAATTTCTTGATCTTTTCCCTTGTAACAATCCAGTAATATTCATTTACAAAATCCATCACAATTTTCTTATATGAAGCAGCTCTGTTGACATCCCATATGCGATTCAACACTCCTTGCCATTCAGGTGGAAGGGTGTTTATGAAAAATCGCACCATCTCTGTCTGTGGCATATGACGACCATTCCATATGACCTTTTGAATTTTTCCATTGACTTCAACGACATGATCAATTAAGTCACCACTCTCCCATCGACGATCAGTTAGCTCAGCTATCAACTTAGAAAGCATTTCCTTTTGTTCATCGGTAACTGCGCGAATAGGTGTGCGCAACCTGAGAGGACGCATAGTTCCTACAACAAATGCAAAATTGTTCCTGCAACAAATGCAGAACAAATAAGGGATCAAATATAATCCACATAGACTTAATTGAAAAAGAAACACATTCTTTTCCTTCTTTTTTTTTTGGGTCAATGGTCAACGGTCGTCGGTCAACGGTCAACCAGTCAACGGTCAGGTTGCCAGGTCGTCGAACCGGTCGGATCGGATGAGCCAGTCGGACCAGTCAGACCGGTCGAGCCGGGTCGGACGAACCGACCAGCACATGATGCGCGCGTGCGCGGGCTGACGTCACGCAGACGTCAGCCGGCACGTGCGCGGCATGCGCCAGCTTCCATGGGGGTCGGGTAGGGTCGGCTCGCCATCGGGTTTGGTCGTCGACCGGTCACCGGACGGCCAACAGTCGTCGGCGATGACGTCATCGATGACGTCATCTCGGCGGTTACCGTGACGTCACAGTGACGTCAGCACGCGTCGCTTCGCCGACCAGCGCATGCCGGTTCGCCGGCCGGCGGCGCCCACGTGCCGGTTCGCCGACCGACGCGTGTGCGGCATGCGCTGGGCGAGCCAGCGCTTTGGGCACGTCGCGCCCACATGCAACGGCTTCTAGCCACACGTGTGGGCGCGTCCGACGTCGCCCCTCGACAACTATGCTCTTTGTGGCTGAAGGAACATTCCCTATTATGATGGTTTTATGTGATGGGCATAAGGCCAGTCCACCCATGTTGGGCCTAAAAGCTCGGCCCACAAGATTAGGGCCCATGGATGAAGGGGCACGATTCTTGTTTGGAAAGAACGTATATAAGGGAGGAGAGAGAGGGAGAACACACCCTTTGGCATAATTCCAATGTACGTTCCTCTCCCTCTCTTTCCCTCCAAGCGCTAAAGGCGACGCCGTCTTCCCTTCAAGGCTAATCAACGTCATCGGATTGAACATGATCGGTTTTCTTTTCTGCTTATCGACATTGGTGTTTAATCTGTGGCTAACAAGGTACACTAGATTCCGTGGTGTGCTTTACGATCGGTGATACATGTATTTCCCGGGCTTATCTTCCGCATTCGTTTTAGGGGTTTGATTTAGTGTCGAATCCAGTAATTGGGAATCCGTTAATCCCAACATTGGTATCAGAGCCCTAGTTCATGTTTTCCCGACCCCTTTGATGTTTTTTGATTGATTTTTCGTGAAAATAATCGGCCAACACCGATCGGGGCGAGAAATCCCGACACCCGAGCACTGTTTATCGATTTTTTTGAGTTTTCGTAAGTTGAAATATATTTCTGAAGACATAGGGAGAAAGAGCTCGTCGGGACGAGTCCGACGACATGTCGTGCACCGCCGGGAGACACCGGACGTGCCCACATGCGCAGCAGAAGGCTGCAATGCACCCGAAGCGCTGGCTTGGCCAGCGCATGCGCCACACGTGCCAGTCAGCGAACTGGCACGCGTCGGTCGGCAAACCGACACGTGCTGACGTCACCATGATGTCACGGTAACCGCTGGAATGATGTCAACAATGACGTCATCGCCGACGACCGTTGGCCGGCCGGTCACCGGCCGACGACCGTGGGCCGGCCGGTCACCGGCCGACGACCCGACCCGACGGCGACCCGACCCGCATGGAAGCCTGGCGCATGCCACGCACGTGCCGGCTGACGTCTGCGTGACGTCAACCCACGCACGCGCGCGGCACGTGCCGGCTGACGTCTGCGTGCCGTCAGCCCACACACACACGCGGCACGTGCAGGTCCCACCGGTCCGACCCGCGCGCCCATAGACTCGACCCGTCGACCCGTTGACCCGTTGACCCGTTGACTGACGACCGTTGACCGACGACGGTTGACTGTTGACCATTGACCGACGACAGTTGACCGTTGACCGACGACCGTTGACCGTTGATAAAAAAAAAAAGAAATTTGTTTCTTTTTCCAATTATGTCTATATGGGTTATAAGTAATCCATTATTTATTTGGCATTTGTTGCATTAATCATGGAAAATTATGTATTTTTCCTTATGTACGTTATGGATTATAAATGATCCATTTTTAGTTCTGCATTTGTTGCAGGAACTATGATGCGTTATGCACGGATACCTGCAGTCCCGAGGGAAGTGCAAGACTTAAAAGGTTGATGTCAGATTTAGCTAATTATCGGTGGCATGACGGTGATTTAGTATCACATGTGGTTAGGGTCAATCAGATGATACAGGAAATCATCTGGAATGGTTATCTTATGCCGAATTTTGAGAAGGTGCCGGCTTTGATGAACACCCTTCCACCTAAATGGCAAGCAGTGTTAGATCAGCTATGGGAGGTCAACGTGGTCCCGGGTTATAGGAGGCTAGTAGAAGCTTTTGTAAGAGAGTACTATAGGATTGAGTTAACCAAAACTTCAACCCTTAGATTGAGCGCCATATGGCGCAGAGTGAATGCGCCTTGGAGGCGACATGAAAACTCTCCAAAAGCTTTTCCATGGTTGGCAAATGTGCCTTCAAATTTCTCAGATTTTTTTACCAATAGATTAGAAGGAACATTCCCTATTTATTTCTTAGATTAGTTTGAGATGTTTTTGAATGTGAATATCTCTTTTTATGTTGATATTTTCTTTGTATATATTACTTAGTGTAATGGATAGTTGTATTATGTGAAAGCATTGTTATTCTATTAGATGTTAGATATTATTTACTTTTTGTTATTATTGACTGATGTGGGTAGTTCATAGAAGTTTTTGTAACTTCATAGAATTTATTTTACATAAAACAATTATATTAATAATAGTTTTAAGTTATGATTTTTGGAGGATAATTGGAAACATAGTAACCTTTTGATTCTAAAACCTTACTTGAAATTGTTCATTAATATAATGGGTCTGTGCAAAAAGGATGCATAAATGATAGGCATTAATTATTCGTGCATATATGTCCGATGTGTTCAGATCGATAGTTTTAGCAACTAAGAACGTAATTGCTTATATGAACGGCAACAATTGTGAAATATTGAATATGAAGATTCAATATGTGCTGGAAAAGCAAGAAGCACTAGAAGCTCTTGACCATATTATGGAAGATCTAGAGGACTACCTCTCGGCATTTGAGCTGAAAATAGACATTGGCAATGCTGGTTCTAGCTCAAAAAGGGCTTTGAGCTCTAAGCGCAAGCGTATTGATTCGTTCAATATGTGGGAATGCAAAGGATCAAGTCCTTATTGCAAGAAATCAAGAGTTAACCAACACAAGAGATGAAAACATCCTCAAGTGAAGAAAATGTCAAGGGTGAGGTGTTACAATTGTGACAAGAAATGTCACTATGCTCGCAACTGTTGTGAGCCAAAAAAGGTAAACACCTCTTGTACATTTGAGAACTTTGCTTATGTGTCAAGTTCTGCATTATTAGCTTAATCCAATCCTTTGTGGACTGTAGATTCAGGAGTGACAGACCATGTAAGGAAGGATAGAGGATCCTTCAT
This sequence comes from Eucalyptus rudis, assembly GCA_019915205.1. Taxonomy (NCBI): domain Eukaryota; kingdom Viridiplantae; phylum Streptophyta; class Magnoliopsida; order Myrtales; family Myrtaceae; genus Eucalyptus; species Eucalyptus rudis. The sequence continues at coordinate 347,700 of JAHMTN010000001.1, forward strand.
GGAATTCCGACTAATACCTACTGGAACTAAGTGAATCTATGTAGGAAATAACTCTAGAAATGAAGTTAAAAGGATTGTCACCTGCCAATTGAACATGCGTGGTGGATGTACCTTATTCCTACATGATGTTCTATATGCTCTGAAAATTCGTCAAAATTTAATGTCTGTCTTGGTGTTGGTTAAGCTTGGTTTTGGTGTGAACTTCCATAATAGCAGTGTAGATTTGTATTTGGATACAAACTACTATGGTTGTGGTCACTTTCTGGATGGTTTTACTGTACTAAATGTTGACTGTGGTGATGTCAATATTTGTTATTCCCTTTTTCACGTCTTCTACTTCATATGATAATGATGTGATTATGTGGCATGCTAGACTTGGTCATATGGCCTTAAGCAGTCATCAAGACAATGATATATACGTTTTCATAATGCCATAATGGCATATGACTTTACAATAATAGATGAGGATCATTGTGTATATATCAAAAGATCCAAGGATCAATTTGTGATCATATCATTATATGTTGATGATATACTAATTGCCAGAAGCAATATGGAGTTTGTTAATACTGTCAAGAGTTGGTTGTCTTCCAACTTTGAGATGAAGGATATGGGTGAGACTGCATACATTCTTGGAGTTAAGATTTCAAGAGATCGTTCGAAGAGATCGTTATTTCTTTCGCAAGAAGTAGATATAAATAAGGCTCTTGAACGATTTAGTATGCAAGATTGTAAACCCATAGACACTCCTATTGCAAGAGGTGAAGGATTGAGTTATAGACTGTGTCCAAGGACTTCACAAGAGAATGAACAAATGAAACATGTTCCTTATGCTAGTGCTGTTGGAAACTTGATGTACACTATGATGTGTACAAGACCTGACATATGTTTTGTAGTTGGAATGGTGAGTAGATACCAATCCAATCTAGATCAAGCACATTGGAAAGCCGTTAAGAGAATACTGAGGTATCTAAAGGGAACTGCTAATTATATGCTGAGTTATAAAAGAAATGATCAGCAACTCAAAGGCTATTCTGATGCTAATTGGGAAGGAGATTTAAATGAAATGAAATCTACCTCTGGGTTTGTTTTCTTACAGAATAATGGCACCATATGTTGGAGCAGTAAGAAACAAAAGTGTATAGCCTTGTCCACGATAGAAATTGAGTTCGTGGCATTATCAGCAGCAGTATAAGAAGGTGTTTGGCTTAAGAGATTTTTTGGATCATTTAGGTGTTATTGGAAGTGCTGCAGATTTATTGTTGGTTAATTGTGATAGCCAAGTAGTAAAAGTGTACACCAAAGATCCAAAATATCATGGTAAGACCAAACCTATAGATACCAAATATAACTTTTTGTCAAGGATATGATTGCACGAAAAGTGTGACCTTAGAGTACATACTACGCATAGAATGGTAGCAGATCCTATGACAAAGCCAATATCTAGAGATGTGTTTTGTGGCCATATGAAATCTCTAGGATTGCGTAGAGCCTGATGTACTGAATATTTTAATTTCCCTAAGTGTTCACATTTGATGAATTTGTGTTTTCATCATTAATGCCTATGAATCTTTGTTTGATCTTTATGCATCTTAATGCTCAGTGCATTACTTTAAGTTGAGAAAGTATGTCGGACAGATATAAGATTAGCCCACTCACACGGGTAATCGCCTCTATTTACTGTGTGATAAATAGAGATGAGACTGTTTTTAAGCTTATTATCTAGGTGATAATCGAGAGCTCAAGCTTAAAATACGTATGTCGCCTTAACTGGGTGTTAAGATGATGACATAATACTTACTATGTCTGAAAATAAAATAACCTACATATTTTATTTTATCTGTCTATGATGCCAAATGTGAGTTTTGATGAATTTTTGTAAATGAGTAGATACGCGAACTCAAGTTAGACATTGGGTATGTCTGAACTATCATCTGTACGGTATTGAAGGTGTAGCCATACGCTCCATGGGAAAGGAGTTAATACCGTAATACGTATTTCATACTACGTATTCATGAGATAACCAATAAGAGTGGCAAAAGTTTGATCTCAACTTTTATGTCGCGTGAGATTCTTGAGGAAAAGAGTTCCTCAATTTTTTAGTCCCCTCATGACTCTTACTTATTCTCAAGATTTCTATTTAGTGTTTGCTATCTTAGGATGTTGCCAATGGTCATGAATTTGATTCGATCTAATGGGATATTTCTAGAAAAGCAAGCTGAACTGAAATTGAGAGTTTGAATGAAAGAGGAAGATCGAATTTGGAGAGTCACATTATAGTTTTGTATTCACTGGTTAACCAATTATGACTGTCTTTGGGATAATCATAATTATGAATACAATATATATATCATTGTTTGAAAGAGATCAAGAGAGGTATAAATGTGATCGATCGATCTAGGGTACTGCATACTAAATCTACTCGGGATGTGATGCCCATTATGAGCTACTATATATTCCTAACAGATGTATGGCAACGAGCTCTCAAAGTATACTGGTCGCACGGATTATTCACCGGTATGAATGTTGAAGAGAGGTAAAGAGAATCATGTTCAGCCCACCATGTGCGAGTGGGAGATGATGGTTTTATATGATGGGCTTAAGGCCCGTCCGCCCATGTTGGGCCTGAAAGCCCGGCCCACAATATTAAGGCCTATGGATGAAGGGGCACGATTCTTGTTTGGAGGGAACGTATATAAGGGAGGAAAGAGAGGGAGAACGCACCCTTTGGCATAATTCCAACGTACGTTCCTCTCCCTCTCTTTCCCTCCAAGCGCTAAAGGCGATGCCGTCTTCCCTTCAAGGCTAATCGACATCATCGGATCTAAAGGGATCAGAATTTCTTCCTCGATCTTCAGCATTGGTGTTTAATCTGTGGCTAACAAGGTACGCTCGAATCCATGGTGTGCTTTAGAATCGGTGATACGTGTTTTTTCCAGGCTTGTCTTCCGTATTCGTTTTAGGAGTTTGATTTAGTGTCGAATCCGGTTTTTTGGAATCCGTTAATCCCAACAAGACCCGTATACTGGCACCTAACCCCTCCATCTTTTTTAGCAGTCCAATAGCATCGGGTAACATTCTTATGGATGAACAGTACATCCTAATTAATTTCAGTTCTTTTTATATTACCGATTAAATCAGGTGGATTAACTATCCTTAACTGTTGCCAATCCAACTTCACAAGCGATTGAAATTTTCCAAACTGTGAATGGAAGCTCCTTTTCTTTAATTGCAAAGCACCCTTCTAAACACTCACGTATAAGCTTAACTAACCCTCTAATTAAGCATGGGGGTTCACTGATACACTTGTTCATACAGATATCTAGATCTTCCAAACGATAGAAACAGAATGCAGTTGGGGAGAATATCATTACATTGATAGCAAATCCACTCACCTTTTCTTTGACAACTGACTACAAGAAGGCTTCAGGAGTCAACGTCTAACGATTTCCTTGCTTTAAAGACCTCTTCAAGAACCAATTGAAGTACCTCTTCGTAGCTGCAGCAATGCACAATTGAAGGACCCTTTCATTTTAGTTGGACAGACAGAAATTTAAAGGATATCAAAATGACAATCCAATCGTTGATTTTATTTCTCAAACCACCGTAACCTGAAGATCTTTATCTCAGAAGACTGAACAAGAGGAAAAAAAAAATGTGCGGCTGTACCAGTTTGCAACTCTGTTCTGTTCGACCACAGAGTTCCGCCAGATACTACAAACTAGGATGATCTACTTCTTATTCTAAAGGATTGAATTTGCTTGAGTGGACAACTATTTGTACGCAAAAGGGTTGCATTGCAGTAACTTTGAAACTCTCAGTGTTGGGAAAGTTCAATTGAATGACCTTTTACCTCGTGATTTAATGGCGAAATAGCACAATTACCTTTTATTTTTCAAGACGAAACCCCTCATTGTTGCGACTTCAATTAGGGCCTCTTTCCATGACTCCACTTCATTGTGGTTGAAGTTCATCCGGTGCTTGTCTAGGTCGCATTTGTATAAATCAGTTTCAAGCTTGACATCATCAATCTCCACGTCATAGAAAAGGGGGAGGATTCTTCTTTTCCCCTTTAACTCTGACGTGCATTTTACCACGTGGGCAAGTTCGCGGAGACACCAATGGCCGGAAGCGTAATTTCTGGAGAAGATGGGTACATAGATATTGGAGTTGGCAAGTGCTTGCAGAATCTTTTCCCCAGTCCCTTCATTGGACCTCAAGTCATTGTCATCACTATAAACAGAAATTTGATTACGTAACATCCAGTAGTGAAGATAATTAGCAATGCTATAATGAGTATCCGATCCCTTAAAACTCAGGAACAAATCGTACATAGGTAAAATGTGGGAAAGCCAAGTAGATCTCGAGATATTCCACAATCTTTCCAGGATAGTGTGGCCACGACTATCCAACGACCAGCTTTCTAAGCCCTCGATGCCCTCGATGGCTCTTAAGTTTGGACAAGCTTCTAGCTCTAGATGTTGTAGCTTACACAACTTGGATAAGTTGGGTAACTTTCCTACTAAATCACAACCGGAAAGAAGGAGGTACCGCAAAGATTCCAGTTCCGCCAAACCTTGAATCTCAACTAGCATATTCAAGCCTGTCAATTCCAAGCGCTCCAGACTCTTCAAGAGTGACAAACCAGGTATTTCCTCAAGGGATTCACATCTCCTTATGTTCAGTTCCCTCAAATGTGTTAGACCTGGAGTGACTGGTAGGTGTGATATTGGACATTCAATTACATGCAGAACTGTCAAATTTAATAAGTTGGAAAAATTTGGCAGTGGACTAATACCCCTGAGTTTCAAGACCGACAAATGAGATGGAAGCTGATAGGACGGTTGCTCCCTCATCAAAGCTGCTTTAAGTTTTGCATCATAGTCCCGCCTAGTAGAGTGATGTCTATGTCTGAAATTGCTGAATCTTTCTAATTCTAGACGTTCTAAGTTGCTGATGCTTGAGGGGTGAGGGACAAGAGAGAAGTCCATCGCTTGAACCGCGAGGAATTTCAAACTTGATGGAAGAGCAGGCACTTGTTGAAGCTCAATCGAACCCACTTCAAGTTTTTGGAGATGGAGACGACTTATCTCTGGAGGCAATCTAGAAACACTAGTAAATGCTAAGTTCAATGTCTTCAAATGGATTAGCTTCCCAATTTCCTCCAAATTTTTATCTGTCAGATCCCATGATTTGTTGGCATATAAACCTTCAAGCATCTCCAGTCCTCCAATAGTACTAGGAATCTCCTTTATCGCCGTTCTACATAAACTCAACACCCTTAGTTTCTTTAAGTTTCCTATAGAATCGGGTAGCTTAACTACGCCTGACAATGATACATCCAACTCTGCCAACAATTTCAACTCTCCAATTGAGCTTGGAAGTTCTTTTATCCCCGCACACGCGCGTAAAGTTAAGTGTGTAAGATTTGTCGCCCCTCCAATTGAGTCAGGAAGTTGGCGAATATTGGGGTTGTCACATAATGCAAAACTCGACAAAGATTTCATATTACCAAATCTCTCCGGAAGCTTAAAGGGTTGAAAATTTTGGGGCATGATGATCTGCTTCAAAGATTGTAGAGAACAGACTTCTTCAGGCAACTCCCCAAGAGAACCACACCCTTTGATATTCAAAGTCTCTAGGTGTTGAAGCTTAGAAATGGAGGGATGAATTGTGATTAAGTTGGAACATCGAGCAAGTACTAACGTCTCCAAGGATGTGAAATTAGAGAAGTCGGGTGTCTTCCTTAACTTTGTGCAATCTGTTAAATCCAGAACTTTTAATTTTTTTGTCGTCTGCAGAAAATGAAAATGTAGAATTAAAAAGAATGAAATATATCAATCATCCTATATTTTTTATGTAAGTAATTATTCTCATTTTTTAAATTCAATATACTCCCTCGTTTACTTGCAAATGATGCAATTAAGTCGCTTCTAACACTTCCTTCGGGGAAAATGGAATAATCTTCCGTTCATGGTAAACATGTACCGTCAACGTAATTGAAAATTATTAAGTCATTTCTTTTTATAAATATACTACCCATAACTAAAACTTTGTGGTGAAATAGTAAGTTGGTATTGAAATTCATAAGCTACAAGAGATTTATAGTGATAAAACAGCTGGTTTGTTTGTAAAATATTGGTATTCGATACTACTGGTAAAGTATATAAGCTGTTAATTCATACCGTACGAAAGGAAAAACCTGCTCATTTGCAAAAAAACAAAAACAAAAACAAAAACAAAAACAAAACAAACAAAAAAAAGCTTTTTATAATCTACTAGTGCAACCCTAGTAAATCGATTATTTCCTTAGTCTTTTACTGACTAACAAGCATTAGTACTTGTAAAATCAAAATAAATCTAAAAATCTCCTACGATTTTATAGTAAATGAAGAGTTTTTTTTTTTTTTTTCATAAGTTACGATCATTTGACCAATACTACTAGTAAAGTGTGTAAGCAATTCATAGTCTAGCTGTTGACAAACGCGCTTACTTGTCAAAGCCAACGACAGTTTGTAGTCTCAAAGGGTATTTCAACCTGACAAATTAATTATTACATTTGTATGTTACTAAAAAATAAAACTTGGTAGTCAGTAAAATTGAAGCGATGTTTGTAATCTACTAACCATTAACTATGATAAATAGTATTTTGTTTGTAAATTATAACAGTTAAACCACGCTATTAGTAAAGTTTCTATGCAAATTGTAATCTACAAATTGATGGAGGGGACCACTTGTAATATTCAAAAACAGTTCGAAATCTGCTATTAGGTTTGATGATGGTAAATTTGTTATTTTGTTGATAATTTTCGAACTAAAAGGTTGCCAATCTGTTCCTACTTATCAACGATATTTCAATATAATGTTCAAACAAGTTTTCGTTTCGGCAATGAATTTATAGAAATCTGCTTGCAGATAGCTCTTGCAGTTAAATCTTCCGATGGTTTAAAAGCGGTACCCATGGAACTATATTTCAAGTGTATCAACTATACGAGAATGAGGCACTTAGATATATATATATCCCTCACTCATGCATCTTCATGATTTAGAATGGTAGTTAAGCTACAAAAAAGAAAATTATAATGTTTCAAAAAAGAAATTTACGATGTTACAAAATTTTGTTGTAATCAAACTTCAAATGGGTCATAGAAAGACACGACGCGTGAGGGTGGACGCACATACATGAAAGGGGTAGCATTTTCTTCGATACCATGTTAGAAAATCCAATCCAATTTATTAAACTGATAGGTGGAGAGAAACAGCATAAATTAAAAAAGTCTATAAATCCGTTATCAAGCGATGTAGAATAGTATATTGACAATTAGCTATTAAAAAAGTGACTACAATAAGTCATAAAGCATCCGAAGTTCAAACTCCGAACTAGATAAATCTTGAATTTATCAAACCAAGGCGATGATGGATGCTTGGATGATACAATGGACTGGAGAGCGCGGCTAATGATTCTTGCTAGTACGGATATTACACATATCATATTCATTTGTGGCTCGATTACTAAAGCAATCTGTAGGGAATGGATGAAATATAGAACAAAAATGATATTGTGCTGGTAATATCATTTAGTGGGATGATATGCTGCTGCCATGTGATTAGCTGGTTGTAGTCAATTTTAGATGTTAGACTAGCACAAAATATTTTAGATCCGTCTTACCAAATATATATATATATTAGATCCGGAGAGCACGCTGCCTATGTGTACAGTACATTGAATGATCAGTAAGAATAGAAAGAAGGTGAATAGAGTAAGGCATATTGTACCTGGATTTGGCTCCACCCACCCCAATCATCTTTGATATCGCTTCTTGAAAGGTCTAGCACAACCAAATTAGCAAAGTGAAAACTCTCAGCATGAAATTCCTTATGCGTGATTTCCCAAGAAAACCATCTTAGCTCCAAAAGAAGATTCTTGAAGTTGCCAAAAAAATCAATGTCTTTCACTCGAAGGAACCTTAGATTTGGTAGAGCAGCTAATTCTTCAGATGCAATGCTGGGGCGATAGCCATCTGAAGTCAGGCTTAATGCTACCACATCTTCATTTTTCTGCATAACAGAGACTCATTAGTGAGCATGCAACATACCGTTTACCGAGCTAGTAACAGAGAGGACCCAAAAGCACGCTCAAACAATTTCTCCAATGGTTGAGCTCGCCACATATGCTTTCCAGAACTATGGCACCCTCTTTTTCCCAACAAATAGTTGTTTCCTCCTATTCTACGTAAACAAATGTCCGAGTCCGAAGGCATCATAATTTTCGTTTCTAATTTTCCGGAAATATAATTTGCATATTAATTCAAAATTCTTCTTAGTTTATGCTAAAAAATCGGGACTGAAACTAATCTTAAAGTTCTTGATAAAGCAAGTTTTTTCATTATACCCGAATCACACGTGAATTGTTCTATGTTTTTCAAAATTTCAAAAGAGCTACTTTCTATGGACTAGAACCAAGAAAATAAAGCCAACTGTCGGCCAATCCCGTTTGGCTCTCTCTTTAAGCTTTTGAGATCTTTGACCCGAACGTTTGACACCCGCAATACAAAAGCGACGTTAAACTAAGCTGTCTATTGAATGCATATTTTAATCAAAATGGGAACGAAAAATTCAAAGAATTTCTTGCACCAAATATTTTTAATATGATGTTCCCGTTTACCTTTTTTCCCTCTAGTAGTTTCAGGGCAGCCTCACGAATCCAAACCCTACAAAACTTGCGAGGATATACTCGAAGAGCAATGTACCTTCCAAAGTCTCTAACTTGATCATGCATCCAAAACCTATTGTCATCTCTAATTTTGATCAAGGACCTTTGAGAGAGAACCCTTATCGCAATGCTAGGAAAGTATTTACAATCCTTCCACATGATAATCGGATATGTTCTGTCAACACTGATGAAAAAGCAAGCTATATCCAAAAATACTTCTTGATGCTCATCCTCTAATCTTTCATAACTTATCATTAATGTATCTCGGACATCCTTGAAAGGACCTTCCTCTAACTTCTTCCATGTATCGTCCCATATTTCTCTTTTCTCCAAATGCCCCAAATCTTTGCCCCAGTCAAAAAGATATGACCCTATCACCACTATGGCCAAAGGAAGCGTGCCCACTGTACGAACAATTTCTCTTGAAAGAGCATCATATCCTTCTATAGCAAAGTCACTTCTGAACGCATGCTTATAGAACAAATGAAGTGCTAAATCAAATCTCATTCCAAAAACTTCATAACGCAAAATTTCTTCGGATTGGTTATGGACCTCATTATTGGTTGAGCCCACTTGAGTCATCAGGATGCTTTCATCTCTAGTTGTGATAATGATTCTGCTACCAGAACAAAACCAATCAGATTTTCTAGCTAGTTTTTCAAGTTGCTCTTTCTTGTCTAGATCATCAAGAACAATGAGTACTTCTTTATTACTCAATGCTTTTTTTATGGCCTTGATCCCACCATCAACATCTTTGATTTGGTTAGCAATCCCATGACCGGCCAAATCTAGTAAGAGCTTTTTCTGCAATTCTAAAAGACCACCCTGAGGTTGTGATGATGCTCGAATGTCTTCAAGGAAACTACAACGTTTAAAGTGAAAAGATAATTTGTTGAACATCACTTTGGCAAGAGTTGTTTTTCCAACACCACCCATGCCATGGATACCAACAAAACGGACACCACCAGAGCCAACATCCAACAATTTCATTATGGCTTCCATCTGAGCAGTATCTTCAACCAAATGTTCAGTCACAATCATGTGACTTGTATCAAGCTTACGGGAAACCTCTTCCACAATCGATTCAATTTGTTCTCCTTGGCTGCAGTAAAGCATGAAAATTTCATTTCAATCAAAGACTTGATAGACTATAGGACTTTAGGGAACATGTGGATACATAACTGAGCTATTTCAACTACTCAAGCAAATGGAAATTAAGCAATATAATCAGTGAACTGGAAATTTTCGGATGCAAATTAGGTTTGACCTAGTTTTTTGCCCGTTTGAGAAAATTTTTTCACCCACACCTCTTTATTTTTTGTAGGTTCTCGAGCATAATCTTAGTCAGAATTCCATTAACTTCTAATATGATGCCACATTGATATTGGTTTGAAAATTTGGACACACAATTTCTTCCAAAGAAAAAGTACACGAAAATTTTCCTATATGTTCACACCTAAATTTTGATTAAATATTTAGGATTAAAATTATAAAGAAAATTAGGGACCAATTTAGCCATAGCAAAAATATATATATTCATATCACGAGATATTAATATTATTTACATCGACTAAAGTTTTAATTTTATTTTATTTTCCTTTATTTCGAATAAATAGAAATCAAAAAAAGGGGGGCTCAGGGGCTAGGGTTTCGGCCTAGCCTTCCCTTCTCTTTTCTTTCCCCACCACACGCGCCCAAGCCCATCTCACCCCCAACTCTACCTATCACGGCCCAGCACATTCCCCCATTCTCTTGCTTCCTCCTTCCTTCTCCGTCCCAGCAACTCACGTGCTAGCTACTCACCGGTTACCATCGAGGCAGATTAGAGTAGCCGGCGACGTCTTGCAGGTGTCATTAATGCCGCCGAATAGAGCAACACTAAATCCAGCAAGAAACCCTGGTGGAGGGGACGTCTAGGCGGGCGCCTTCAATGCTGAGCAAGCCTCCGCAGAAAAGAGGGGATAGGACACCGGTTCCCCCACACCGGTCGGCATGCCAAGGACCGGTAGCCAAGCCCTCCGTCAACCAGACTCTCCTCGCCTATAAATAGAGGGCTACAAGGAGGATGATGAAGGAGGCCAGGGGAGCGAAAGAGAGAGAAAAGAAAGGTGGAGAGGAGAAGGGGTTTTCTTCTAAGAGATATCTGAGAAGCTCGAGAGAGTAGATGGTGGAGAAGAGACCGAGGGAGGAGGATCTGGAAAAATGGATATTTGAAGGGGGGAAAGAGGGTGATGTTGAGTGGCCAGATCTTAGGGAGAGAGAGAGAGTCGCGAGGGCGGCAAGACCTGAGGGGAGGCCTTTGGAGAGACATTCGAGGAACCTCAGGGAGAAATTTTGAGTGAGAGAGATCTGGGTGGGGGGGAGAAGAGGTAAAGGCCCAAGGGAGAAAAAGGACAAGATTTGGGCGATGAGTGAGAGAGAGATTTGGGCGGGGGAAGAAGGTGAGATCCGAGAGAGAGAGAGAGAGAGAGAGAGAGAGAGAGAGAGAGAGAGAGTCCTCTCTCGACCAAGTCGTAGAGACCCCCCGGCCGTGCCATTGCCGCCCGATGCCACCTATTGCTACAACAACGTCACTTGCTGATGCCCTGTGAACCAAGATCGGCCGCTGCACTGGCAGAGCTCTAGCAACGAACCGTAGCTTGCGTCACCTCTGGCCAAGCTACTGCCTTGTTGCGCCGAAATCAAGTTGTGCTGTCATTGTCCCCAATGGTCGTTACTACCTCGCCACTACAAGCCCGAGTCGCTGCTGTTCGCAATGTAAAAATTTTCCTGATGTGGACTACATTAATTGAGATTGTAATTAATCGTTTTTACGGAGTTGATTTAATAAGGTAGGATATAAAGTTTTTTCACAGTCGAATATGGGTCTAACTTGTGTAGGCCGAGTTGGGCCCGACCCGTTATGAGAGGACCCGTCCAAAACTCTATAAATAGCCTAAGGTCCCTCCTCTAGCCCTCACTTTTTGCGATTATAAACACACACACCCACTATCTCACATAAGGAACACTCATGAGGAGCGGTCTCATCGAGCCAAGGAATTTAGGGTCATAAAGGAGAAGATCTTCAACATCAAAGGCATGGATTGCTACCGTTCTGCTCCAAGAACCATGGATTCTAAATTAGGTACGCAAATCTTCGTCTTCTCCTTTAAGACATTCGAGTTTCTAGCTATGTCAATCTTGGAAAGCCGTTTCGACGGCCTACACGTGACCTACCACCCGAGCCTCATGCTGTCAAGCTCATGGTCATCCTTGCTGCTCGTTGCAGCTAGGCGGCGACGTGCTCGATCCCAACTCTACCTATCACAACTCAGCCCATTCCCCCATTCTCTTCCTTCCTCCTTCCTTCTCCATCCCAGCAACTCGCGCGCTAGCTACTCACCGGTTACCACCGAGGCAAATTAGAGTAGCCAGCGACGTCTTGCAGGTGTCATTAATGACGCCGAATAGAGCAACACTAAATCCAACGAGAAACCCTAATGGATGGGACATCTAGGCGGGCGCCTTCAGTGCTGAGCAAGCCTCTGCAGAAAAGAGGGGATAGGACACCGGTCCCCCACACCGGTCGGCATGCCAAGGATCAGTAGTCGAGCCCTCCGTCGACCAGACTCTCCTCGCCTATAAATAGAGGGCTACAAGGAGGTTGATGGAGGAGGCTAGGGGGGCGAAAGAGAGAGAAAAGAAGGGTGGGGAGGAGAAGGGGTTTTCTTTTAAGAGATATCTGAGAAGCCCGAGAGAGTAGATGGTGGAGAAGAGACCGAGGGAGGAGGATCTGGAAAAATGGAGATTTTAAGGGGGGAAAGAGGGTGACGTTGAGTGGCTAGATCTAAGGGAGAGAGAGAGTTGTGAGGGCGGCAAGACTTGAGGGGAGGCCTTTGGAGAGACATTCGAGGAACCTCAGGGAGAAATTTTGAGTGAGAGAGATCTGGGCGGGGGGAGAAGAGGTAAAGGCCCAAGAGAGAAAAAGGACAAGATTTGGGCGGTGAGTAAGAGAGAGATCTGGGCAGGGGAAGAAGGTGAGATTCGAGAGAGAGAGAGAGAGAGAGAGAGAGAGAGAGAGAGAGTCCTCTCTCGGCCAAGTCGCAAAGACCCCCCCTGTGCCATTGCCACCCGATGCCACCTATTGTTGCCGCAGCGTCACTTGCTGATGCCCCGTGAACCAAGATCGGCCGCTGCACCGGCGGAGCTCTAGCAACGAACCGTAGCTTGCGTCACCTCTGGCCAAGCTACTGCCTTGTTGCACCGAAATCAAGTTGTGCTGTCATTGTCCCCAATGGTCGCTACTACCTCGCCACTACAAGCCCGAGTCGCTGCTGTTCGCAATGTAAAAATTTTCCTGATGTGGACTACATTAATTGAGATTGTAATTAATCGTTTTTACGGAGTTGATTTAATAAGGTAGGATATAAAGCTTTTTCACAGTCAAATATGGGTATGGCTTGTGTAGGCCGAGTTGGGCCCGGCCCGTGATGAGAGGACCCGTCCAAAGCTCTATAAATAGCCTAGGGTCCCTCCTCTAGCCCTCACTTTTCGATTATAAACGCACACACCCACTATCTCACATAAGGAACACTCGTGAGGAGCAATCTCATCGAGCCAAGGAATTTAGGGTCATAGAGGAGAAGATCTTCAACGTCAAAGGCCTGGATTGCTACCGTTCTGCTCCAAGAACCATGGATTCTAAATTAGGCACGAAAATCTTCGTCTTCTCATTTAAGACGTTCGAGTTTCTAGCTATTTCGATCTTGGAAAGCCGTTTCGATGGCCTACAAGTGACCCACCGCCCGAGCCTCACACTGTCGAGCTCATGGTCGTCCTTGCTACTCACTGTGGCTAGGCGGCGACGTGCTCGGTCGCGCCCCCCCCCCCCCTCGGCGCAAGCGTTTAAGGCAACGTTGTGCAATGCAAGCCCGGCAAGCATCGCCACTCGTGGCCAAGAGAGGCGCGAGTCGGGTCAGAGCCAGGTTGGACCAGTCGAAAGCAAGGGTCCGACCGGGCCTTTGGGGTATGACTTTTTGGGCTGAAATGAATTAGGCCTGTTGGGCTTATTCTGTTCTCTTGGGCCGGACTTGATTTTTGTTTAGCATGTGGGCTTAACTAATTCTTCTATTCATTTTCAGGTATTTCCCTCGGGCCAGGTGAACCGGGCCCATTTGCCAGACGCTATGCATAAGGGCTTCGAAAAGGAGGTCGCGACGTGCGAGAGCCTTTTTTACACCGCTTCAATCCATTAGCGCCAAACACGCTTGTCCGTAGATATTGGTTTCGAGTTAACATTACCCCTTCCCTTTAAATCTTGAAAATATTTTTCTCTTTTCACATTTATGTGTTCAATTTCTTCATCCTATATCAATAATTTCTTTTCATTAAATTATATATTATAATATTTCATTATAGGGAAATTTTGTAAAATCTCTTGAACGTCCCTTTTTTTAATAGAAGCATCGCATGTGCACTTTTGTAATGTTAAATACGCACTGCTGTACTCCTATTAATTCAATAATTTCACCAGACTTTGTTATTGTAAAAAAATTTGTGATCATCACGGGAGGTGAAAAATACAGAAAATCAAATGTTTTCCACTATACTTATGGTAGTAATATGGTTAAGTAATATAGTTGATTAAGTAAAAAGTCGCTCTTACCTGTTGGAAAAATGCCTTGACTAGCTCGGGTTTAACCCGTAAAAAAAAAAAAAATTAATCATTTGCTATTTTGGGTGCTCGGTTGTTTTAGTCTAGTTTCATTAACTTCTAATGCTAATCTTAAATAAAAATGTACAAATGCTTTATGTTTGGGAATTTCGAGGGGCAAACTTTCATTCAATGAAATGTAAAACCATGCATATTAATTATATAAAGTGGAGGAAATTTACCCTTTGCCTTTAAGTTCCCATCCCTTTATCCGTGCAACCTTGACAAGCGCTTTTTCCCACCGCTCCAATTTATCTTCCCACCGCTCCAATTTATCGGAGCCAAACTTCTTCTTGTGCTGGGACATGGCTCTTCTGTACAATTTGGTATTGAGCCTAACATCAGCAGGATCCACATCATAAAAGATGGGAAGTATATCTTTCTTCTCTTTCATCCCATTTGATGTGAAGGTGTGATCTACCATGTACGCAACCTCACGGAGACACCATGAGCTGTTAGCGTAACCCTTAGAGAATATAGGTATGTAGATTTGAGACTTGTCAAGTGCTTTCAAAAGCTCTCCACCAATTTCTTTACCGACTCGGAGTTCTTCGTTGTCGAAGAAAACATGGATTCCAGCATCTCTCAAGCGATGGTAGAGGCAGTTGGTGAACCCGTTGCGAGTATCTGGTCCCCGAAAACTCAGGAACACATCATACTCTTTGCAAGACAGATTATCGGCTCTTGAGGTTGACTCAGAGTCCCTTCTTAACGCCTCCTCTTCTCCAGACCCATTGTCCGTTCTCGAGGTTGACTCCGAGTCCCCATTTCTTCTCGATTTTGTGAGACAAAAATTACAGACTTGTAACCTGAACGAGACATAAAATAAGGAATGTGAACTGAACAAGCAGGCTGAGTTGTATCAAACATTTACAGAAGCAAGAACTTATTTCATTTTGCATTATCAGTCAACAAGAGATCGAAAAGAAGCGGAGTTAGAGCACTTACACTCTTGCTACAGTCAAGGCGAGATTGGTGATTAGAGCCTGAACTCCATTGGATCCCATCGGTGGGCCGATCCTCTCAGCTGTATTCACCTGAAGAAGAGAAGCGTTCTGTGAAAAGAACAAATTGGGGCGGTTCAGTGAAGGGAACCTGAAACTTCTCAAGTAGACGAAGAGGAGGCGGACGGAGACCGAGAGGAGTCAACAATAGGAGGGCAAGGGCAAACGACAGAAAGTCGAAGATTAAAAAAGGAAAAATCCAGCAAACAAATAAAACAAGAAAACGGAAAAGAGCGAAATTGAAATTTCGAGAGAAATTTAACAGAATATTGCATGTCTTAACGGGGTTAAAGGGGACATTGGCTAGATTGGTCTGAAATTTAAAAGCACATGCGATTTATAGCTTGGTTCAGGTTTTTCTTCTTCCGACCTCTTTCTTTGAAACAGAAGAATAGCCTTTGATCTTTTCTATTTCACAAACAATTTACGAGAAAAGCTCTAATCTTAAAGTAATTTTCTCTAAATTATGTATCCCATCATATTAGTAATTCCTTAAACGCCTTGGTAAATTATTTATCAGTAATTAAATTTTGACCGGCAACTTATTTAGTTTGTAATATGTTTCCAACAGTTTATTGAATTAAAGTTACTGACTCTTATAGCAAATTACATATCAATTTGAGTGATTTACCAACTTTTCACAGATTAAGTTATCATATAGTTTGAAATTTACTAACTTTTATTTGATTGAATTATCAACATCTATTCAATTGCTTCGAAATCACCTTTTATTTTACTGACATTTATTTGCAGATGTTATCTGCCCGTTAAGATTACCAGCTCATATGAAAAATTACCAACTCTTACTGGAATTCATTTACCAATATTTATTTCGTTGTTTCAAAGTTCCAACTACTTTAATAGTTTATCAAAACTTATTTTGGAACGTACAAATGAGTTGAAATACATCATATATAATATTTTGCCTCAATCAATCTATACGGGTATCAGAATCTTTGTAACGTATATTTAAAAAGGCCTCCCAAATATTGAAAACATAAATTAATTTATTGTACGATAAACTTGATAAATGTTTTCTCAATGGTGTATTTAACAATAAGATTCTAAACGTAACGAATAATGATAATAAACAGAGCAATGACGGCGTTGCTTCTTCCGAACTCATCGGACATTGTTTGGTGCTTCCCAAAGTGTTGCTTCTTCTTCAATAAAATCCATTCTTGAACTGCTACTGCTATGCCCCATAATATTTCAATAAAGGGGAAAACAAAGAGTTGAAAGAACAAAGATGACAGCTAATTTACCACGAAGTTGAAGGTGTTACCGGCGATTTTTGTTTTAACAGTTCATGAGGAAAGAAAGAGCTACCTTATTATATACTATCATCGAGTTTTTCAAGTAACTAATGCGGTTGAAATTTGATCGGAGTCGTGTCAAATTATTGCAAAGCCAAACATCAAAGAGTACATTTGTAGAGTACTTTCCAAAATTGAAGTTAATTTATTTTTTTCAGACAGCAGATAGTATTGTGGTGACGGGATTAAGAAGAGATTAAGAGGTATGATATGACATATTAATTTATCATTTTGTTTTTGTTGAGTTATTCCGGATTTGAATAGTAGTTGGGTGGGCTTTTATAGTGAAAACATGCCCATATTGAAGATTGTTAATAATAACCATTCATTTATCATTTTTACATTTAGCATGTCTCAAATTCTTCTTTTTTGTCGTCACTAGCAAACAAAGAACACATGGAGTGAGTGCGTACAAAACATGAAAAAGAACCTAACAACATAGAAAATGGATTCAGATGAATTCGAAGTGCCAAAAAAGAAAAGAAAAGGGAATGAAACAAAAGCTGCTAGTGACCAACCGGGGGAGGTGTGAGGTTTGGCCTAGGAGACAAAATCATGTTTGGATACTGAACCTTATTTATATATCATATGATTAAATAAGTTATGATTAAATAAGGACTTTTAGTCAGACCCATATACATTGCATGACTCCTCAAGCATCTTCAGCTGTCCAATGGCTTCTTTTAACTTTCTCATTACTAAGGAGTTCATCCTAATTTCCTTTCTATTTCTTTAAATTTCCAATTGAATTATGTTGATCGATCATCTTTAACCATTCCAACTGAAAACACAATGATATTTAAACAAACATAATTCTAAAGAGAAAAAGAAGAGACAATGAAAAAGATAAAAAAAACAAAACAAAACAAAAAATGAAGGTCTTTGATGGTGTGCTATTGAGCAATTTCTGGGAAAATTATAAAAAAAATCATAAACTTATTATATGAATGCCAATGCAATCAAGAAATTTCAATTTAACTAATTTAATCCTAAACCTTTTGATAATTTACCCAATTAGTCATTCTAGCCAATTTTGAGCTAATGTGGTCGTCGGTCGTGCTAGTTGGATAGCCAATGCTAACATAAACAAATTTTGCAATTTCTTATTTTTATTAATTTTATTTTCTTTTTTTCATAACCATAGCAAACAAAGAACACATGGAGTGAGTTTGTACAAAACATGAAAATGAACATTAACAGCATAGAAAATGGATTCAGATGAATTCGAAGTGCAAAAAAAAGGGGGTATGAAACAAAAGCTGCTAGTGACCACCCGGGGGAGGTGCGAGGCTTGGCCTAGGAGACATAATCATGTTTGGATGCTGAACCTTCTTTACTTATCATGTGATTAAATAAACTATGATTAAATAAGTGCTTTTAGTTAGACCAATATACACTGCATGTTACTCCTCAAGCATCTTCAACTGTCCAATGGCTTCTCCTAACTTTTTCATTATTAAGGAGTTCATCCTAATTTCCTTTTTATTTCTTTAAATTTCCAATTGAATTATGTTAATCGATCATCTTTAGCCATTCCAATTGAAAACACAATGATATTTAAACAAACATAATTCTGAAGAGAAAAAGAAGAGACAATGAAACAAATAAAAAAAACAAAACAACAAATGAAGGTCATTGACGGTGTGTTATTGAGCTAATGTGGTCATCGATAAAAAATTATCGAAAAAGTCATAAACCTATTATATGAATGCCAATGTAGTCAGGAAATTTTAATTAAACCAATTTAATCCTAAACCTTTTGATAATTTACCCAATTAGTCATTTTGGCCAATTTTGAGCTAATGTGGTCATTGATCGTGCTAGTTGGATAGCTAGTGCTAACATAAACAAATTTTGCAATTTCTTATTTTTATTAATTTTCTTTTCTTTTTGTCATAACCATAGCAAACAAAGAACACATGGAGTGTGTACAAAACATGAAAAAGAACCTAGTAACATTGAAAATGGATTTAGATGAATTCAAAGTGCCAAAACAAATGGGAATGAAACAAAAGCCGCTAGTGACCGCCCGGGGGAGGTGTGAGGTTTGGCCGAGGAGACAAAATCATGTTTGGATACTAAATCTTATTTATTTATATATCATATGATTAAATAAACTATGATTAGTACTTAAATAAGGGCTTTTATTCAGACCCATATACACTGCATGTGACTCCTCAAGCATCTTCTGCTGTCCAATGGTTTCTTCTAACTTTCTCATTACTAAGGGGTTCATCCTCATTTTCTTTCTATTTCTTTAAATTTCCAATTGAATAATGTTGATCAATCATCTTTAACCATTCCAATTGAAAACACAATTATATTAGAACATACGTAATTTTAAAGAGAAAAATAAGAGACAATGAAAAAGACAAAAAAACAAAACAAAACAAAACAAAAAAAAGGGTCTTTGATGGTGTGCTATGGAGCAATTTCTGGAAAAATTATCAAAAAAGTCATAAACATATTATACGAATACTAATTCAGTTAGGAAATTTCAATTTAATCAATTTAATCCTAAACCTTTTAACAATTTGCCCAATTAGTCATTCTGGCCAATTTTGAGTTAATGTGGTCATTGGTCACACTAGTTGGATGGCATATGCTAACATAAACAAATTTTGCAATTTCTTATTTTTATAAATTTCATTTTCTTTTTTCCATAACCATGGACCTTTTTTGAAGTAATAAGGAGCTTCAATTCCGTGATAAGCAAATAAGATAAGGGATTAAAATTTCCAAGCAAAATCTTGAGAAACTAGGGCATTTACAACCTGTTTTTAGTGATGTTCTAATGGAAACAATACTATTCTGTTTCTATCTTTCATTAGAAAATTAATCTAGAAAACTATATAAACTTCTTTATCTTTACTACATATAATAAAAACCGGTTCTCCAATTCCTTGACCATATTCTTCCTCTTTATATTTAAACTAGATTAGCACTAGTGAGATGTGGAATTAAAAAAATCCTTTTTATTCGAACTTAAAGAGCTTAAACGATTTGAATTTCCGTGCATGCAAGGGAATTTTAGCTTTGCGTTGAATTTTTTCAATTTAACATTGTAGACTTATAGAGTGTTATCTATTTTTCTGTTACGTTACATGCTTAGATTAAATTTTTCTTCTTATTCCACTTTTTCCCCAGTAAATCAGCAATCAAAAAAAAAAAATCCTCATTTTACATTTTTTTTGTATTTCTTAAGAAAATGAACCAATAAATAATATTTTTATCATCAATAATAACATTCAAATGTAGGTTTTTATAGACAATAAAGCATTTTCTATTAACTCTTTTTTCCTAAATGACACAAAGGAAAATTGAGAAATGTTTTTCTATTGTTCGCCTTTTATAAAACAATCAAAAGTTATAGTCACTCCATCTAAATATATCTTTATGAGTCATCACTTTTTGTTTCAGTTTAAATTACCGTGAGTTACAATGAAAGTAATACCTTGGTCATCCGTACTTAGCACTTCGCGGTATCTTTTCTGTCGTTTTCGGGATTCAATGAAAAAAAAAAAAAAAGTGGATCTCACAGCTCCATTAACGCTATTATCTCTCTATAATAGACTGGACTCAATAGACATTCAACTTAAACTTTCACTTAAAATTTCTCCAAAGCCACACACTATAACAAAGAATAATAACTGTGTATCATACAAAAATGGAGAAACTGGAAACTTTCAATTGTCAACGAAGATAAGGCTTCATTTCGTAAAACTTTTATAGGTTCTAATATTCAATCAAGTTTTCTCCGGTTCAAAGGCATTTCGTAAAACTTTAATCATGCATCCCTCCCTTCATCAAAATTTTCGTCGTTCTTTCAAATGCCAAAAACCACAAAGTATATTTGTATATATTATTGGATACTTAAGACGTTTGGTTCATTTGAATAATAGATAACTAAAAAAAAAAATCTAATTGTTCTAAAAGTTTGAGTTGTAAGATAATTGCGTGGTCTTAATATTTAATAATACACCCCCCACGCACAACCTGGAGTTTAACCTAAGACTAAATTGTGGAAATATATAATATTGGAAGCAAATAGTGGTTTGGAAATATTTGAAGTCATCACCTCTTATTGTATGGGACCATTACTAACTATTCAAAAAACTTAAACTGTTAGATGACATGTAGTGTTAATATTTTAATATAACAAACACATGGTATGATGGCGAGATTAAATTGGTTTATTGTTATATATTTATCGAAGAAGTGTTAATGATGACAATCCATTGATTAATTTTTTTCCATTTAGCATATGTGTTTGTGGAGATTCTTTTTACCATTTTCATCGAAGCTAGCGAAAAAAAGCACAGGCGGAGTAAGTGTGTACAAAACATGAAAAGAACCTAACAATGTCGAAAATGGAGTCAGATGAATGCAGAAGTACAGAAAAATAATAATAATAATAATAATAATAATAATGGGAATGAAACAAAAGCAGGTTAGGCAAAGCTCTAGCTCCAAGCCAGTGACCACCTGGGGGAGGCGTGAAGTTTGGCACTGGAGACAAAGTCATGTAAGTGTACCAAACCTAATTTTTTTATTAAATGATACAATAAACTGTGATTGCTATTCCAATAAGGGGTCTTAATCAAGCATCCGAGGAAAAATCTTGTTAAGATGCCCTAGATATTTTCAACTTCAAAAGATTTGGTGTTCTTTCCATTGAACCACTCCCAGTATCTCTAGGTTCCTCAAGGATTCTGATTCCTCCAAATGTTAGCAATAATGTAATCGATAATGCGGAAATTCATAATAAAAGAATCTTAGATCTTCATAATTTATTCAAGAGGTATTTAGGTATACTTTTATCCATAAATAACCTTGAAAATGTAATATTCTTGAGCTTTCGATTATTGCGAAAATAGGAGAAACGATAAAATCCTATTTCTCTCCCTTAACCTATTTTTTCTTAATGTATTTTATCTGATAAAGAATAGAATACAACTTTTCTTTTTCTTGATGGGTGGAGAGAGGACTAGGCTTCTTTTATAAGCTATCAATAGATGTTTTCGACAAGTGTTCCATTAAAGCACATAGAATTTTCTATCTTCATAAAGGTTGTGACTTTTCATATGCTATCTTCATTAAAAAAAAAAAAAATTGCAACTTTTCATAACCAATATGTTTTTTTTAGCATGTAGACAATTATTAAGCCATTGATAATATCATCTAGGCCGCAATTGTTCTTACACAAAAAACCTTCGATCTAAAGAAGGCTCTCTAATTGAATCGAAACCAAGTAGGGTGGATTCTTCAACCAAGAAATGTAAGAATTTCTCCCAATTGATATATATCGAAAAATTAATTTCAATACCTTCTAGCATCTCTAAGTCTACAAGGACCGTGAAGTGTGCAATCGACCATTTATGAACTTCCAGAACCCGTAAGTTCTTCAAGTTTGAAAATAATGCCAATGATTTGTCATGCCAAAGTCATGAAAGTGACTAAAAAACTATACGGAAGCTGGCGGATCTTCCTTATGCCTATCCTTTAATCCTTCGTCACTTAGACTTTCAACTTTTTTATTTTTTAATTCGTGTCCTTTTTTCTGTTACCCTTCTCTTTTTCTTTTTTATCCTCCTTTTCTTCTTCTTCTTTTTTTTTTTTTCAATTTTCAAGTTTTTTTTCCGATATTGTGCTCATTAAGGGCCAAATCAGTGCCACGTGTTCAAAATAATAAAAATAACATATTAGTTTTTTTTGTTAGCCAAATCAAACAGAGTTAATGGAGGGATTTTATTACACCAAATCAATAAATTTTAGGATTTTATTTTACCATTTGAAACTTGTAAAATTTGATTGGACTTTTACGACAAATTCTAGGAATTTTTTGTTCACTTATCCCCAACAATTAAGATTAAGGTTAGTTTTGTTTTTGCTGCACATTATTTCTTGGTATTTTTAGACCATTACAATAAAATAAAATAAAATAAAACTTACTAACATCTATAGAATATATGCAATCAAATGGCACTGCAAGAACAGAATTAAATCTAACCGAGTTCTTCCATTAAGGGAAAAAACACATAAGTACAGAGTGTAAGTAAACACCTGCAGGCCTTTAGCAAGACTATTATTTCTTTGTTTATGCCAACAAAAACTTCTTATCTTATAGGCCAAGACTATTTTCTTTATTACTACTTTACTAAAACGTTTTAATATTGATGCATCTCTTCCTTCTTTTCTTAAGGCTTGTCTATCACAAGAGAAACGGAGAAAGATAAAATATTGAGCCAAAAATTTTTTTTTTTAAAAATACTTTATATGTTTTGACATTAAAGCCCAATATCACCAGTCATATTTGACTCACATGGTCCAATATTAGTATAATCAAACAGGAGGTCGTTGAAGATTAAAAAAGGAAAAATCCCACAAACAATGGGAAAATGGGGGTAAAATTGAAATTTCGAGAGAAATTAACAGAATACTCCATGTTTTAACAGCATTAGGAGGATATTTTCTAGATTTATCTCAAATTTGGGAGTACATGCCCTTTTTTATAACCTAGTAAATGGTGAATGGTAAATGGTTTGGTTTCTGTTTTCTTTTCTCCTGACCTATTCGCACTTGGTCAAAAAAAAAAACAGATTACAAGAGTTAGAAGACAGAGGAAAGGTAGTTTTTTTTCCCCTTCTTTTCGCAACTAAAGGATCACGTTAAGTAACGTGGTTGGATATTCAATGGTGTTTTTTCAATCAACTAATCGATATGTTCAGATTGAGTTTTATCTTTTAATTTTTTCACAAACTTTGCGACGCATGCTTTGATTTTTATTTTATTTTTTCAATTTTACCACCTGAAATTTTCATGTTATACAATAAATATATATACAGCAGATTTTTTTCTTTTTTATATTTGAAAGAATACTTTGTATGGAAAGTGAAAAAGTTGATTCTTAGTCAAGCCAAAATAACAGGCTCGGGTGAGTTTTTTTCCTTTTTAGAGTTAAAGGAAAATTTGCCACATCCTTTTCTTATTAATCCACTAAAAATTGTAAGGGAAACATTCGTTATCATGATATTGCTAGAAGATTCGGGATGGAATAGGTAACTTCGTATGTATTTGTATAAATAAAAGAGGTCCTACTTGATCATAATTACTTTTTCTTCCTTATATATATTATATATCTCGAATATCAATTGAAAAAGACCTAAATGAATGCTTCTATATTATCTTTCATGTAATTCTATTTGAATGATTTATCTTACAAATAATTCTACTAAAAAAAGGTCAAATCTTGAAGTAATTTTATCATTTTGCATAAAAGTGTTCAATTTCTTCATATTATGTCAATAGGCAAAAGTATATCGCGAGTGCCAAAAATTGACACGGGTAAACACTTAAGTGCCAAAACTTTCAAAATGTACACTTAATTGTCACTTTAAAAAAAAAAAAATTGGACACTTAATTGCTAACTCCGACAGAGGTAATTGGAAATCCGACGTGACATTATTTTAAGAATGAACGTGGTCTACGTGATTTGCTAAAGTTGTCTACTCAGAAATCAATGTGCAAAACGACATTATTTTGTGCTTAATTAGTCACATTAGCGTCATGTGGATACTTTTTTTTAAAAAAAGAAATGCCATGTCAGTAAAAACT
This sequence comes from Eucalyptus rudis, assembly GCA_019915205.1. Lineage (NCBI taxonomy): Eukaryota > Viridiplantae > Streptophyta > Magnoliopsida > Myrtales > Myrtaceae > Eucalyptus > Eucalyptus rudis. The sequence continues at coordinate 372,039 of JAHMTN010000001.1, forward strand.
CTCGCCAAAAAAAGCTATGTCAATAGTTTAGCAGAAAATTCTCACCGTTGGCACTTAAGTGTTCATTTCTTCTTTGATTTTGGCACTTAAGGCTCTGCATGGCAATTTGCCAATTTCTCTAGTTTTTTGTTCTTTTGCTCTTTGAAACAAAAAAAGAATATAAATCCATTTGGTAACATCAACTAATTTGTCTACCTCTCGGAGTAGAAAAGTACTCAGGCAGTATATTTAAAACAGAAATAAGAAGCCGAAAAAGTAGCCTTTTATTTTTTAGGAGCAATGTTCAGAAATAAGTCATTTAAAAAAAAATTATTTTCTTCTTCTTCTACACCACTCATCGTTGTTGCCATTAGTGCTACCGCTAGGGCGCGTTTGGTAACATTTCCGTTTCGGGGAATAATTCCCTTTCAGAAATAGTTATTTTTTATTTCAATTTTCTGAAATAATTTTTGAGTAAAAAAACTCGTTTAGTAACTATACAAAATTTTTATTCTTAAATTTTTTTTAAAAAAAGAATAAGAATAAGTTTGATATGACCCATATATATATTGTAACATAAAATTTCTTTTAATTTTTTAATAATTTTTTTAGATTTTCTTTTTTCCCTCTCTTCTTCTTCTTGGTCCATAGTGGCTAGCGGAGGTAGGTAGCAACATTTGGTGGTGGGTAGCAAATGGCGAGGAAGAAGAATAAAAAAATGACTTATTTTTTGAAATTATTCTTGGGAGCAAGAAACTATTTTTTTTCTTTTTCTTTTTTTTTATCTAAATCTATTCTCCAGCTACTTTTCTGTAGCCATTGAATATCCAACCACGTTATTAAACCAAGCAGCACCGAGTCAAAAAGGCACTTTATTAATAATCTGAACACAGCTCATTCAACAGTCAAAAAGAAAAAATCATGGTGATGCTAAGACCTCATTTGTATAAAGATTTAAAGTGTAATGCCACCAATTCTTTTCATTTAATGCCCGACAACACAAATTAAATTAAGCCATACTTTACAATCGGGGCAGTTGGTTTGCATAATTGAGTCATCCAAGATAATGCAAAAGTCTTACATCCCTTGAAAATGCACATAAAGTTCCAAAGACAAAGGTCCACAATCAGACAAAGTTAATTATGCAAACCAACTACCCCGATTATAAAGTATGGCTTAATTTAATTTGTGTTGTTGCGTATTAAATGTAAAGAATTGTTGGCATTACACTTTAAATCTTTATACAAATGAGGTATTAGCATCTCTATGAATTTTTTATTTTTTTGACGGTTGACTGAGGTGCGTTTAGATTATTAATAAAGTGTCTTTTTTGAGTAGGTGCTGTTTGCTTTAAGGAGAATGGTCCCCTTTCCTGTTCTCACTCTCTTTTGAAAAGAGGGCATTTATGGGAAAGAGAACCCAATGGTTGCAGCTTCTTTTCTAAAAGAATTCCCTCCTTTTTAAGACCAATCGCAGGTTTTCACTCATCACCCACTTTGAAAGATCCCACATCTTGTCGGCACTTAGATCTTTGTCGACAAATCATATAGACTTTGCGTAAAAAATACATATAATAACAAAAAGGAAAAGGAAAATAAGGAGGAAAAAAGCAAAGATACAAGAAGAGAAAAAGAGAAGAAGAAAATAGTCAAAGGTTCCAATTGGGCCACGAAGGAAAGGCCCTGATCCAATAAGCCCGGTTCGCTTGGCCCACTAACCCAGGTCCACGAACTCAATCCATTAGCCCAATCAAAGATCAGAACCCATTAAGGCTCGGCCTGGCAAGTGGCAACCTTTTGGGATTGTTCAGCGTCTCTTCATTCTGGCGGATTTCCACGTTTCTCAGTTCTGTTATGTTCCAACGAACGCACCTCCTCCTTCCTGTTCAGTTCTTCGATTACTGCAGTGGCATGGAAGTTAAGTCACCCTCTTCTTCTCTGATTTTCCATGCGCGATTCAATCAGTGATATTGATTTCTCCACGTTCTTGCTCGTGTCACCGGGGTATGCCTCAACGCATCTCCGATTCTAATGATGCTATCTACTCAGGAGCTCAACTCCAGTCTCAGGATCCATATTCCTTCCTTGCCGAGCTTTTTCCTTCGATTATTTTGGAACTTCCTAGATTGTCACTGAAGTCTGGTCTCTTCAGATTGTCAAAGATCTCGTTGAATGGGGCTTTCTCGGTTCTGCTATGTAAATCCGATCAGAGTGCTCGAAGCACTCACGGCCCGTTCAATTCTCCTTCACTGGCTTCAATCATCATTGCCAACGCATCCATGGCCTCCTCTGACTAGTTGAACGACCGAATGTGACCGATGATCGCTCCTAGCTAAGGTGAAAGCTCTCTGCTCTGTTTTTAAGTGTTACGAGCATAAGATAGAACCCGAGGGCTTCGTTGTTGCTAGCATGAAAATTGTTCACGATCGAGACTATATTAACGGGTTAGAATCTATCTTGATGATCTTTACTGATTGGGTTGTGATTCTCACTATCTCATTGTTATGATGCGCCTTTCGATTGAATGCTCATTAATTGTTTGGTGAAATGCCCGAGTCGTATCAATTATGAACATGACTTCAAATCTGATTGTGATCATTCTGTCTGCTTGATTGATTCTTGGTTGCATAGGTTAAGTAAATCTAATTGATATTCACTTTTGAGTCCATTCCCGAAGGTCTCAGTCTTGATGGGCGTCCGGTGTTCGCAGGCAATGAGTTTAACTTTGTCAAATTAGCTAAAAAAATGTTGATGTGTTGAATTTTAAATACTCGTTGATGGTCACTGATGCATCCATGAGGCATAAACTCACCATCTGGACTTATACATTGGAGTGCAGATCTCATTTGCTATACATATCTTTTCCTGAGAGGGAATTCCGGATCATGTCTTTTCTGTGAACGAATGTGCTGAGATCCTGTCTTATGTATTTTGCATAAAGTACTTTAGGATGATTGTCAAGAGTCGCTTGAGCTTACATGTACTTTAGGAATCATGGTTGACTATGTTAATAAAAGAAGCCTCCTCATTAGTGTATTGACTTTATGCTTTGAAAATCATTTCAATATTCCTCCCTCAGCTTGGTCGGTTCTATATGAGACCAAGGCTGTTTTGGCATTAGTTGTTTGTTATTAAAGCTTTAAGAGCATATACATGAGTATGGATACCCCTGATAATTGATATACATCTATTTCTCGTCAAATAGGATCCTTCTGAACTTGAACCTGCTAGAATTAACTTTGTGGCTTACTGATCATGACTGTTTTGATGTCAATTTAGTTCCAATTTGGTTATGTTTGCATGTAATTTTCATACAATAAGTGGGCAATGAGTGGCTGTGAAGAATACGTGTCAATTTTGAAGAATTAGGTACATGGCCATGTTTGATTATGCTGGAATGAAATTTGGACTTGCTGGCTTAAATAATTGGAGTACAATCTGGACTTTTTGTGATGCCATTTTTATTATATGAACATGTATGACGATTTAGGAGAATGTTATGGTGAATTGGTGATAATTTTTTTAGCAAATTAACCATGATGTTGTGCCTTGAAACTTGCAGGATTTTTATTCATGACTGCTATTCTTGCTTTCGCCACCTCAATTTGATGATGATTTGATGGAAATTGGCTCTCATCTTGATTGCACTGGCTCATCATATGCTTTTGTAGGAAAACGTTACATCGATTACATGCTAAGTTTGTTGTAAAATGATTTTGTGTCTTGGTCACGAATGCCTTGATCAGTGCTGGATGGTTGCTAGACATGACCAAACGTCATTTATTGAACGTGAATTTGGATAAACTTAGCTCCGCTCGACTTTTGGTCACAAAAAAGAAAATTTAAGAAATGATTGAGGGCTAAAGTACACCGCAATTACCAAAACTTGGTATGGATGAATACTAAGTACCAAAAGTTTCAAAAGGTACATTCAAGTGTTTTTTTTTTTTTTTTAATTTGGATACTTAAGTGCCAATGTTGCAATCAATTTTTCGGGTTTGAACCACCTAGAGTTTGGGTAATGGATTATTAAGCCTAAACTTAACTCAGGCTCTCCTAAGCCCATACCAATTCGCGACTTATATTCAAGTTCTTAACATACAAATGATTTTCAATTAGGAGTCATCACTAATCTATTTTTGGTGGGCCGATTAAAAACCCAAGTAAAGTAATTTGAGATTTACTTTATTTCTACGAACCAGAGATTTATGAGTTCGGGGACTTGGTTACGCTAGATTTCTGTAACGCCTTTTCGGTACCTTTCTTTTTATTTTGAAAAATGTTTGGCAAGTAGTTTGGATTGATTTTAAATTTATTTCCTTAATATTAGAAGTGATCATGCGGGTGCGCAAATCACCAATTTAATATCCAAGAAAGCAATGAATAAATTGTAGAACTTACCTCCTAGCAACAAAAGCATCTGCGTTGTTAGATCATAATTCACATCATCCCTAAATATGATTTCTAATTAACACTCAATTTCTTTTTTTTTTTTTTTGTTTTCACTTAATTAATGAGAATCATGCTTTATGCAATGCATGCCACTAATTTAACATGAAATGATATGACATTGCAACATGACTTAGCTATATGACCTAAGTGATATGACATAAATAAGCATGTAATCTATCCTGAAGCGTGAGATGGATTTATTCTAAAAAATAATTTTTTGTATTTTCCATGAGATTCGAAATTAAATAAATGCAACACTTAAATATGCAATATAAATTAATCTAATGACCTAATTCTAATGACGGGCAATTTCTAATTAAATGAACCTAACAAAAATCACTAAATGACGTGCATTGTATGAATCCAATCCTAATGACGTGCATATGACATTTTTTCTTTTTTCTTTTTTTTTCTTTCTTTTTCCTAAAAAAATGCAATCTATCCTAGAAAATAAAACTAATTCAACCTATGGCATTTTTTGTATTTTTCATGAAATTCGAAATTAGGTAAATGTGAAAATTATCTAGCTAGATTAAGATCCTATTTAATTTATATTAGGAATTAGGTTGAGCCAAATCCTAATTTAAACTAAAACATTATCTTAACCTAAATAATCCTAAAATGTAATATATCTAAAAAATACCTAAACTTATAATAAATTAAGGAAAATTTTTATCTAAAATTAAACTAAGTGCAATTTAACCATAATATGCAATGACGTACAAAATATGCCCTAATTCTACATGACATATGCATGATGATTTTTGTTGCATTTTGGGATAAACAAAGCAATTAAAAGACAAACACCAAATCATTCGTGATCACCAAGGATAATATCCATCGCTCAAATCTGGAAACGATATTTAATCAAACTTGATTATTTCGCTAATAAAATCGATAAATTGATTTTAAGCCTTAAAGATCAAGATATCAATTTTATTCCCGCGTGATTAATTATTCCATCTAAAGCCTTATAGATGGAATAAAAAATCCGTGCGGTTGCGGATTAGGCAATAAATCTTAATTGAAAATTATGTCCATCACTCATGGATATGAACACTAGATATAAATAGACATATATTAGGCAATCAAATATCCAAATATAATAGAGATGAGCATTTTACCTAATTTGAAGATATTCTTTCCAAATTTGGACTAAGTGCAATCGGACCGGATCGCAACCAGCTCCTCACGGGTGAACGGGGGTGGTGAGTGACTCATAGCAGCAACTGCTCATGTTGATGTGGACCTCTTGGCTCGAGCTGTCGGTGGCCAATGGTGCTTCTCGGCGAGTCAAGGCTTGCGGATCAACAAATGAGGTATTACCGAGACTTCATGGGTGCTTGGTGAGTAACCGGTGATTAAAAGTTGGTGGTCGGCAAAACTCACGAGGCGGCCGTCAAGGAAGGTGCTGCTCGCGGTAGTGACAACGACAGGATGGACTCCACAATGGGGTGCGCCTCTCCTTCATGAAGTCCACGCTCAAAGATGTGTCGCCCGCTTGATGAATATCAGTAAATATGCAGAAAAGAATAAACGCGGATTGGACCAACGCTTGACCTGCTGGGCTTGGGAATGATTGGGAACCCACTAAGACTTCAATACAAGGACACTTCTGGATTCGCTGGGACGTTGCTGGAGTTCACACAAAGTCACTATTCTTCGCTGGTCAACGCCGCAAGAGGTGTAGGACCGAAGCTCAGGTGCAGTGGGTGGCGCTCGATGACTTCGGAGCACAGCAAAATCGTCGACGTTGGCTTGAGCCTACGCGGGATGGGGCAGTAGCTTGGCGTTGGGCTTGAACAGCAGGTAGCGGTCAGCGTCGTCAAGCGTATCGTCCCTGGTCAGTGCAGCAACAGGTTTGCAGCACGAGTGGCACTGGTCGTCGCTCACGTCGGGCTTGGCAGCACGGGAGCAGATGGAGACAACAGCTCCTCATCATGGCTTGATTTGAGCGGCAACACCTCAGTGTCGATGGCAACGATGGACAGCGGGCGGGTGTCGTCGGGTGCCGCGGCAAAGCAAGGACAGCAAGGCTTGGGCTCACTTCAGTGCAAGGCACGGCCGCGGGCTGCAAGAAGGACGTCTCGGCCAAGGCTTGGCCGAGAGCTCCTTATCTCTCTCTCTCTCTCTCTCTCTCGTGTGTTCTCTATGTATTCCCCCACCGGAAGATAGTCCACTTTCTTGGCTTTTTATGCTTGCTTTCTTTTTGCTTCTTACGCATCTTTCCTCTTTGAGACAATCTTAATTGATTTAAATATTGCCGTGTCCAATTTCCTTTCCTCTGAGGAATGTTCAAGATATATTTTACTCTGACTTCTTTCCTTTTTGCTTGTGCCCGTGGGTGCCTAAAGATGGTCTCGATTATATTCCCCATGTTGACCGATCCCACTTCTTGTAATCTATATATTTTCCTTGCGCGAAGAGGCGAACTTGCACATCTACTTTCATTTTCCTTTTTCCCCTTTATTTCCTTCCCATAGCTAAAAGATTCAGCCCCCACTCAAATATCATGCGCATTTCAATGAAATCTTTGCATGCATAACTTTAGCCATCAAAGGAATAATGGGCTTGGCCAAATTTTTTTTGTCAACTCACCAAATAGAAGCTCAGAACCATCGAGTCAAACACATTCGTCATCGATCCAAATAAATGCACATAAAATTATATGCTACGCAATTAATTAATAATAAATTTTTTTAGGGGTTAAAAATTAATCCCTAATTTTTAATGCGATAAATGACTAAACGGGTCGTCTAAATTTAGGTGTCAACAGCCAACTCTGGTGAGAATAGTCAGAAATCTGATGTGGCATATTTTAAAAATAAATGTAGTCTATATAGCTCATCGAAGTTGTCTACTCAGCAATCAAAGTGCAAAACGATATCGTTTTGCCCAAAATTTGATTTTTAAGATAAATATTGATTAAATTAAATTAAAAAGGGGGGAGGGGGCAATGTTTGGCCCTCGCTGAGACCCTCACTGTTGCCACCACCCCACCATTGCTGAAAAGGCTGATAACGATGGGGTGATGGTCGGCTGGGTCACCAGGCCCCAACAAGTAGGTGGCAACCCTGGCTAATCGCCAAGCCCTCACCTATATCTAGGGCAAGGGCTCACGACCCTTTCCTAGATTCGGTGAGGGTTGCTAGTGTCACGCCCCGATCCTCGGGCACGCACACATCCTTCTACCTTGGTCGATTTTATAATGCGATATCCCAGGACAACGTATCGCCGACCCTTTCATTTTTAAGCACATGCGGAAGCAATTAAAATCCCCAGACAATAAAACGATGGGATAGAAAAGCAGGGCCATATTTTTCATATTGAAATTTATAACCACACTTTTATACAAACCACAAACCCTTTCATTACTACTCCCATCAAAACGGAGATCTCAAAAGAAGACAGAAACTTAGATAAACTAGGCCGTACTCAAGGCCTCTCTCAGAATTGTCTTCTTCTTCCAAAAATCCTTTTCTTCAGATCTCACCTCCGAGTTCTCCTTCTCGGATTCCTCCTCCTCAGCTCTTCAGCGGGGTCCTGAAATGGTTTCCCCAAACTGGGATGAGACTACGTCTCAGCGAGTTCTACCCCACTAAGCCCGATTAGATAAACTATTATACTAAAGGCTGCCTAAACACGCACAGGGCAGAGGACTTACCTTGGCCTCAGATCTCACCTGCAAGTCAGTACAATTCATAATAGGCACCCAAGCAATCATATGACCGATCGAAGCATCGATCAAATCGACCTAGTCGATTACATGCCAAACAAATCAATCCCCACTGTGGGATATTTAAAAACTAGGCCACGTGTATTCTCCAGGATGACCTTCCCAGTCTCCGAGTCACGTGCCTCAAACCTCAGACCCACGTGCATTCTCTAAGGCGACCTCTTCGCCAAGGTGGTACATCAAGCCACCGAGCCACGTGTCCTTTTTACGATGTCCGGGCCCACGTGCATTCTCTAAGGTGCTATCTCACCAAGGTGATGCATCAATTCACCAAGCCACGTGCCCTTTTAGATGCCATTCCGGAATACTGGACCCACGTGCATTCTCTAAGGTACTCGCTTACCAAAGTGACGCATCAGATCACTGAGCCACGTGTCCTTTTAGATGCCAAATCTTGTCACCGAGCCACGTGCATTCTCCAGGACGACATACCGAGTCTCCGAGCCACGTGCATTCTCTAAGGCGACCTTTTCGCCAAGGTGACATATTCAACCACTGAACTCACGTGCATTTTCCAGGTGACATTCCAATTCACCGAGTCACGTGTTCTATTTGCAGTGGTTATCACTTTACTTTCAATCTCGACAACCAATGCCCAACAATTTCTCAATCAAATAATTAAATCAAGTCAACAAAGCATTATAAATGCTGAATAACATACTTGGCCATTTACCGATCAACAATTCAATCACAATCAATTCCAATCAATTTAGGGTAAATCCCTAAAATATCACAATTTATTCAATTCCATGCAACGTAGAGCTCAAATAAATAAACGGGCTGCGCCACGACGATCGGCACGAGATTTCGGTCGTCGGCCATCAAAATCTTAATTTCCGAAAAATAATTAATTTATTTATTAATTTCGAAAATTAAATAATTATTATTAAAAATTCAATTTAGCTCAAAATAAAGCCCGATTACATAAACGGACTTCGCCACGGTCATCAGCACAATATTCCGGTCCCGAGCCACCTCAGTTGAATTTTTGGAAAATAAATAATTATTTAATTTAATTCCGAAAATTAATATTTAAATACAAAAATATCCACTTAGGCCCGAAAAGCCTAATTGGAGCCCACTAAGGGTCGGGAAAAATCCCGAGGCACTTCCAATAATTAGTAAACCACGTCTACTTGCTAATTACACAATCAATTTATCTAAATCACATCACAATTGACTAATAATTGCTAATTTATTATAATCTAACAACCTAAACATAATTAATTAAATCTAAACCAGCTTAAAGCATAATTAGCCACTAATCCTGGATTAGTGAGATTACTCACCAAATCGCCCGCAAATCGGATCAATCCGACGGCGGCGACGCGAGGAACGATTGTTCCCAAAGCACGGCTCGGGTTCGGGGCCAGGAAACGGCCCAAAAGCGGGCCCGAAGATGCTGAAACCCACTCCGTGGGTCTGCTGGACGGAGCTGATCGGGCCTGCTCCGGCGGCTAGGGCGGCGAGGGAAAGCCGGCGGAGGGAGAGGGGGTTGCGGGGGAGGTCCGGCGAGGTTGGCGGTGGCCGGAGGTGGCCGGAGATGGGCTGGTCGGAGCTGGAACAGAAGCGAACAGCAGCTGGGTCCGCTCGGGGGAAGCGCTGCAGCGAGCGACGGACGGCGGGACGGCGGGCGCACGGGCGGGCGGCTGTCGCAGGCGTGCGAGCGGCGGTGCGGCGACGGTGCAGCGACGGTGAGCTGCTGTCTCCGATTTTCTGCTTCTGGTTTTCGCTTGCTTCAGCGTGCGGAGGAAGGAAGAAGAAGAAGAAAGAGAGAGAGAGAGAGAGAGAGAGAGAGAGAGAGAGATAAGGTTGGACCGGTCAAAGAAGAGAGAGGGAAAGTGAGTGGTGGGAATTCGCACGAGGGGGAGGGGGAAAAAGGGGAGAGGAGAGAGAAAGAAAAAGAAAAAGAAAGAAAAGAAAAGAGAGGGAGAGAGAGAAAAAAGAAAAGGAAATGCATAATTCTTTTATGCAAATTTTCCTTTTCACTTTTCCTTTTCCTTTCTATTTTCTTTTGGGCTTCAATATTTCTTCCGATAATTTCTTTCTTGAAATTTCGGACTCGTCAATAAATTGACGAGCGATGAGACAGGATCCTAAAAATAAGAATTATGACGCGCTTAAAATTCGATTCCCGAAATCGAGTTCAATTTCGTGGTTAAAAATCGATCGGACGTGATTTTAGCTCAATCTAACCAATTAGGTAGCTTTTAGGGATTTTACAGCTGATACATCCCTTAACGGCTTCACCCAATAGGTTAGTTAACTCGTGAGTGATCAGCTCAGAGAAAAAGGCCATAGGCACGCCGACGAAATGCCCATTTCACTTTATCGAAACGGGGTCGAATTTCAGGATGTCACAGCTAGCCCTCACCCAGTTGGGCCAAAGGCCATTGTTGGCTGGGGTGGGGTCGCCTAGCCTCACCATAGCTAGTGACGCTCCTTAGCCTCTTTGGGCAATGGCTTGTTGGCCCTCATTGGCAATTGGCCAAGGTCGCCGGCCATTGGCCAAGGCCCAACAACCTTGGCCAACCCTTGCCTCATCGTCGCTAGGCTTTTCCAGCGATGGTGGGGCAACGACAACAACAAGGGCCATAAAGGCCCTCACTGATTTGCTCCCCTCCCCTCCTTTTTTTTTTTAAAGATATTTTAATTTAATTAATATTTGTATTAAAAATTAATTTTTGGGACAAAAAAATGTTGTTTTGAGACAAGCTAGTATACCCGTTAAACGGATGGGTTGGGTCGGGTCATAAATGGTCCGACCCAAATTGACTAATTTAACCCGTTTATGACCCATTTATTGCAATACAAAATTTTTGACTCATACCCGACCCATACCCAACCCATGACGTCGGCGAGGCCTCCGTCTCGCCGATGTCGGGCGAGCTCGAGCTCGCCTTTCGCCGGATTTGGTGAGGCTCGAAGCTCGCCGGCGTCAGGCAAGTTCAAGCTCGCCCCTCGTCGGATGTTGGCGGGGTCTTCGCCTTGCCAGATCTGGCGAGCTCGAGGCTCCCTGCATTGGGCAAGCTCGAGGTTGCCCCTTGCCGGATTTGGCGAGGCTTGAGCCTCACCCGATGCCGGCAAGTTCGAGTCTTGCTAGATCGGCGATGCTCGAGCCTCGCTGAGTGTCGGCTGGCGAGACTCGAACTCGCCAGCGTCGGCTAGGCCTCTGCCTCGCCAAATTCGACAAGCTCGAGGCTCGCCTAGCCGATCGCCGGCCATTGGGGGAAGAAGAAAGAAAGAAAATTAAAAAAAAAATTATTATTATTTCGATTTAAAAAAAAAATATTTTCGTAAAGTTAAAGAGAGAAGAGAGAGATTGTGAGGTTTTGGGCAAAAATAAATGGGTTTATTTTTAATGGGTTGATAAATGGGTCTTAAATGGGTTAGCTTTTTGACCCATTTAAGACCCATATATCTCAGTCTTGACCCATTAAAATCCATTATGGGTGCTTTAGGAAATAGGCTTGATCCATTAACGACCCATTTTGATACCTGTTGACACCTAAATTTTGGCGACCCATTTAGTCATTTATCGCCTTAAAAATTAGGGATTAATTTTATCCCTAAAAGAATATTAATTGCAAAGCATATAGATTTAGGTGCATTTATTTTTTAATTTGCATTTTTTACATTTATTTATTGGACCGGTGGCGGATGGGTCGAATTAGTGGTTTTGGGTTTTAAATTAGCAGGCTGGGCTAGGCCCATGAAAGGAGAAAATTAACCCAAGTCCGTCGTTATGTTTAATTAATTATCTTGTGAAAAATTAAGATTTGATGCGATATTATGATTTTTGGAAATTAAAAAATCGCGTTGTAATCTTATCTTTATCAATAGATGATGAAATCGAGGGAGAATATTTTTGAGATAAGGATTTGGGTGATCAGGAGATTATAGATTATCTTCGTGCATATTGAAAAAAACAAGATAAAATATTCTACGAAGATTACCTATTTTTTACCTATAAAAGCAATCGTGTACGGAGAGGAAGGGGGGAAGCTTCTTTGGAAAAAATTCAGAAATAAGTGAAGAGAAAGGTCAAGAGAGGGAGGGGCTTCTTTTAAAAAAAAAAGAAGAAAAGAAAAGGAAGAGGAGTTTCGTTTCTGCAGAAGGAGAGTGCAGAGAAAAGTCAAAAAAAGGGGAGAAAGAGAAAGGTGAGGGGACGTGAGGGAGACTTGAGGAGAGAGAAAGTAAAAAAAAGTCACTGTGCTTCTTCTCCGAGAGGTCCCCGCCGACTCCGCTGCTGCTCATTGTGCCTCCCGTTGCCGCGACCACCGTCTCCGGCCGCCCTGCTGTTCCGCGACGCACCATCGCGCCACCTCCGCGCCACCTCACCGTCGCCGCTCGCTGTGACCTGACACCACCGCTGTAGCACCGCGACCCCCTTGACCGTCACCCCCTCAACCCAATCGACGCCATCGTCTCTGCTCCAACGCCTCAGCCTCAGCCTCAGCCTTCGCCGTGTCGATCTCGCTCGCCGACGCTCCCTACAACCCACTGATCCGGCCATCGTTCGCCTCCGCCTGGAGCCAGAATCCGAACCTGCTGCAACGCTGCTCACCCCCTCGCTGGTGCCCGAACGCCGGCTGCTTCGCCCGAGCACCCCTGCAACGCTGCTGCCCGACGACACTCCACCCTCCACGAGTAGGCCCGAGCCGTGCTACAGCCGAGCTGCCTTCCCCGCACCGACATAGCCGCCGGTCTCCGTCCACGAGCCCCAACGACCCGCGCCACCAGCCACCGAGTCCTTTTGCCGGAGCTCCGACCACCGTGACCTCCGTTGACGGTGACCCACCACCACAGCCACTGCCCTTGCCGGATCCCCTTTGCCGGACTGATCAGCCAGCTCCCCTTGGAGATCCACAGCTATGCGTGGAAAAGAAGGAAGAAAAAAAAAACAAAAAGAAAATCTGATTAGGTGGTCTTTCTTTTCTTTTATTTTACCTTTTTTTTAATATTATGTTTTAGTGGAATTGTTCCTTAATACATTATTGATATTCCAACATGAATAGTCCCTCAAGCTAGGGATTGACAGTCCGATTTTCGCGCTCGAAATCCGACTCGCAATCCCTTATAAAAATCGACAATCCAATCTCAAGCCCGAGATTTGATTTGCGATTTAATTTAAAATTGGCCAACCCGATCTCATGCGCGAGATATGGTTCGTCAATTTTTAGATATCAATCTTATCTTATTTGATTTGCTGTTGGTTGAGTCAGTCTTATTTTCATAAAAGGAAAATCCAAGAAATATTTGAGTTAGGATTAGATTTGCTGTTTTAGGGTTAAAATTGCAATCTTATCTCGAGTTTTAAATAAAAAAATCCAAAAAATGTTGAATTAAGATTAGGTTTGTTATTATCTTTTATATTTAAAATAAGAATTTTATTTTAAATCATGAAAAAGAAAAACACATCAAAAAAACCATCATGCATATATCATGTTGCATTAAGGCATTCTTTGCACGTTTTTGCATGTTAGGGTTGCATGTTTATCAATTATAGGTAGATAATCTCTCCTAGATAAATTGCATGTTTTGTTAGGAAAATAAAAATGCCCATGTCATATAGAATTGGGTCCATGAAATGCACGTCATTTAGTGATTATTGTTAGATTCATTTCTAATTAGAAATTGACCGTCATCAGATTAGGTCATTTAATAAATGTCGTGTGACATATAGCTCACAAGTCATTTTAATTGAAATAATTTTGTATGTCATTGCATTGCATTGCACGTCATTAGAGTTAAGTCATTTTGGTTAATTTAGATTGCATATTTAACAATTGCATGTTCATTAAGAAATCATTAGTTTTTTTTACTCATTCATATAGTTTATGACATATTGTCATGCCATATCATTTCATATTAGATTAGAAGCATTGCATATGGACTATATTTTCATTAAAAAAAGAAAACAAAAATTGAGTAATTGCTTGTTAATTAGAAACCTTATCTAGGATTGTTGATGTGGATTTTAATTTAACACTGCAGATGCATTCGTTACTTTGAGGTAAGTTCTGCATCATTTAATTGCTTTCTTGGGTGTTAAATTAGTGGTGTTGCACCCGTATGATAACCTCACATGTTAGGGAAATAAATTTAAAATCAATCCAAATTGCTTGCCAAACATTTTTCAAAATAAAAAGAAAGGTACCGAAAGGGCGTTAGAGAAATCTAACGTAACCAAGTCCCAGTACCCTTAGTCTCTGGTTCGTAGGAGTAAAGTAAATCTCCTGTTACTTTACTAGGGTTTCTAATCGACCCACCAAAAATAGATTAGTGGCGACTCCTAGTTAAAATTTAATTGCATGTTAACAATTCAAATCTAAGTTGCGAATTGGTATGGGCTTGGGAGAGCCCGAGTTAAGTCTAAGCTTAACAATCCATTAGCCAAACCCTAGGTGGTCCAAACCCCGAAAAACTGGGTCGCGACAATACCTCTACAAGCTAGCAACGTCAATGTCACGTGGATAATTTTTTCAAAAGAGTAATTGTCACGTCAGCGCCGCATGAATAATTTTTTAAAAATAATTGCCTAGTCAACAAAAAAAGTCGTTAGAAAATGGGACGTTAATATTTTGGCCAGAATTTCTTGCCGTTAGCACTTAAGAGTATTTTCTTCTTCAATTTTGGAATTTAAGTGTATCTTTTGGAAGTTTTGGTACTTCACTGTTCATCCATGCCAAATTTTGACACTTGGGGTGTCCGGCACTCAATGATTAAGAGAGGCATTTAATTTACATAGCATATACATTAAAATTATTATGAATTGATTTGGTTAGTAATTCTCAAGATCGTGCAACAATGTGAGTCAAACACAGTAAATATAGAAGTTTAAAGAAGAAATACATTACGTTAGAAATGGAGAAGGAGCTCCATCAGATTTGTTTTCAACCCCGAAGTGAACTACAGATTTGTATGAGACCTGATTTGATTCAATGTAAAGTTTGAGCCTTCGTTCATTAACCCAGGTAAAATAGAAGAGTAAAAGTCATGGAATTTATTTTGTTTACAGTTCATTAACATAAATTAGGCTATTAAATCAGCTATTTGAAACAGCTATTAAATTAGGCTAGTGAGCTGCTTGAATAAAGTATTATGAAGCTCAATCTGGCCTTAATTCAAATAATCAATGTAGCTTTTCCAAATAAACTTGTGATCATTTACTTGGTTCAAGTTAAATGTTACCAATCTCAAACTTGATAACAATTGACTTTTATATTACTCGACTCAAACTTTACGTCTTTCAAATCATATTCTGATGCATACTATAGCAAAATGGCACTTAAATTTATTGGAATTTACTACTTTTATTTGACTACACCATTTCCAAAGCCTAAGCAAGTTTCAGTTTCAGAGCTAAAAAACAAAGGTTAGAATCCACATGAAGCATTTTTTATGTGGGACATAATTGTGTTTTACTTTGACATAAAAAGACTTAGGATTTACTCATGCAAAATATGATCTACACTCAAATGAAACGAGGAGTGCATCCAACCATTAGGTAAATTGTATGAGGTAATGATACAAAGAAGTAAAGTGCATATATATTGCTTCTATCATCACGAATGAGGTAATGACCATAAAGAAGTACATAGAATAAGGCAGGTCAAAACTTCAGTTGGCTCCACCCACCCCCATCCATCTCTAATATTGCTATCCGAAAGGTCAAGCATGAGCAAATTACTAAAATGAAAGTTGTTAGAGTGGAAAGTCGTTTTTCATGTTTGCCAAAAAAGCCATCTTAGCTTTGAAAGAAGATTCTCAAAGTCGTCACAAAAATCAAACTCTTTCACTCAAAGGAACCTTAGATTTGGTAGAGCAACAAACTCGTCGGGTGTAAAGTTGCGGCTATAGCCACCTGAAGTTAGACTTAGTGCTTCTACATCTAGATTTCTCTGCTAATAGAGACTCAAGATTATTGAGTTCATAAAACTTTAAACTCTCAAAGAGCTATAAAGAAAGGAAGCATATGAGCTGGTAAACAATTTCTCCAACAAGGGACCAACCCTAGCACACACCTTCTCCCAAGTTGACTTAATATTTTCATTCATATGATTAACAAAACATTTAAGCTCCATTTGGCTGGGAACTTAGTTACAATTAATGCAATTTCCTTACCTAATATTATTCATTTCAAAATGCTTGTTAAGTAATTTGGATTGATTCTAAATATATTCATTAATGTGTGAGGTGATTATATAAATGCACAATCATTAAAATGACAATTAGCAAATAAATAAAGCATTAGATAAATTACAAGAAAAAACAAGAATCCAATATTAAAAAACAAGACAAATGCCATCTCTAACTAGACTAAAGGGAAACCATACCCAACATATTTAAAATGCACAATCAAGTGCATTTATCTTAAAAAAAAAATATTTAAACCCTATTATAAAACTTTTAAAGCTTATTCCAATTTGAGCACAATTTTTTTTATTAGAGATTTTCACACATTTTAAGAAAAAACTACTCAAAAATAATTTTAAAGCTTTTTCCTAATTTTAGAAAAGATATATTTTTTGGATTTAAAAAAAATATTTTATTTTATTTTTTAATCTGGAAATAGGGACCCGGGTCGGTATCCGGCCCGGGTTGCCAGGCCCTCATACGGACTGGGCCTGATGTACTGGGCCGTGAGTCGCGGGCTTAATTTACGGCTCAGGTTTGGGTTATAAAAGGTCATGCTTCAAATGGGCTTACCATTGGGCCTATTTTAATTAAAACTTCACAAGCCCACTCTCTTCCTGAAGCAACACCAAGCCGTTACTGAAGCCCTCTTTCAGTTAGTCAATCCAAGCCCGGAAACACCAACCCACTTATAATTAGAACCACGCCCACCTGCACTAAAATCCATTATGCCCTTATCGCCTTCCACGCTTGCTCCGTCACGTCTTCTCCAGCATGCCCCGAAACCAATGGCGTCCATTAAACCCAGAACAACAGAACGCTAACTATCCTATATTAAATCAAGGATCACTCGATCCTCCAACGACCACCATTGACTATTGGAGCGTCTTCATGAGCGATTTGTGCTCGACAGACCCGACTCGGACCAAACCGTTACAGACCCTGACTCCTCCATTAGTCGAAGTCCGAGCAACACGGAGTTGTCCTCGGCCAAGCCGACCCCCAGTCCCTGTAAACGTTACCGCTCCGCGAACCTGTCACGACACAAACAAAGGATGCGCGAAACGACCTATGTTTCCTGAAGCAAATCGAACTCAAGAAAAAGTTTGCGGATCTAGTTGAGGCATTTTCACAAACAGGGGACGTGCGACACTGGTAATGGAGTTTTCGACTCGAACGGGACTCAACCCCGTGCTGGGTTCTCGATGGAAGACAAGCAAATACTAATGACAACAGGTCATAGGACTGACGGGGCCGGAGATCGCCTGAACCGGATGGCCACGAGCTCCAGCCTGGCGCAGTCAAAACAGGACAATAGCACAGCCGAGGCTTATTTGTTCGGCGCCGGGAGAGGTCGTCGGACGTGTCCGGGCGTGGCCGAGATGTTTGGAGCCCTCACCCTCTCTCTGTCGCCCCTTGTTATAAAAAGAAAGAAAAAAAAAGAAAGCTCTCCTCTCTCCGTTTCTCAAGCTCTTCCCCGAAACCCTTTTGGCTGATTTTCTTTCTCTTCAAAGACTACAGGCTGGCGCACATGGCTTCTGCCACCGCCAGCCTGCCATGGTCGACTGATCCCTGACCCTAGGATTGTGCTGCCGCCACGGCCTGCTCTGCTTCTGTTCTTGCTGATATGCTTCTGTATGTCGCTGTTGCACGACGTGAGGAAAGAACAAGACCCGCTCGTGGGCCGGCCCGCGTGGGTTAATGAAAAAGAAAAAGAAAAACAAGCCGAGCCAGGTTCCATTTTTTAAAAATAATAATAATTTGTTTTTTTTTTTTTGTAAATTTTAATACTAGTAATGCAAATACTTTTAATATCTATATCTATATGTGACTGAATTTTGGTAGATTTTGTAATTATTCTACCACTCATAGCACTGTACCTTCTTCTTCTTCTTCTTCTTCTTCTTTTTACAATTGATGTACTTTTTAACCGCAACAATCACTTTTCTAGTGATGTATTAATGTGGTGGACACATGATAGTGATGAGTGAACATGTGTAGCTACATGGCAATAGAAAAATTAACTGCATTTTCACCATGTCAGCATTGGAAGATTTTCAATTTATGCGGAATCTAGCAAAAATGCATCATTAGATTGAAAAAAAAAATGGTAAAGTTTCCTGCTCTTAATGAAAGAAATCAAAATTCATTGGCTTGATAGCAAGTACGCTAAAGTTCAGTAAACGTCCATAAGATTTATGTTGAAATTCCTCAAGGTATTTGTGCTAGGAAAGTTAGATAACTTTCTAGAAGAGATCTTGTGCCCATCTGTGTTCTCCCAAAATTTTGTACAGGCTTACAACGTGTATCGACTATCAACCATCTTGAATTAAACTTCTATCAAAATCTGGCGTTGACATCCATCAGATGTCTCGAAACCTCTCAATAGTCAATTTGACCACTTCTTCAGGGTTGCGGCAACACACAAAGAACGAAAAGTTCACATTGGTGACTCTAAGAAACATAACCCGAGATCATTTTAAAGAAGAGACAAAAAAAAAAGAAGAAGAACTTATGGTCTATTTTCCCCCACTCAATGCCTCTGGCTATGATGAACTACAAGGATCTGCTTGAAGGATCATTTGCCATTAGCTCTTTGATGAACAAATATTTAAAATCCATGGATCTATTCAAATTAATATGTTGATTGCTACAGAACTTGAATTACGAGATAAGCAAATTGGACACGAGTTCCTAACAAAATCTTGAGAAATCAGGAAATTTCATTGGAAATTTCACCTGTCAGACTTATATATGACCTATGTAACTTTCTTATTACTAAAGAGTCCATTCTAGTTACTTTCAACTTCTTCAAATTTCCAATTGAATCCGGTAGATTGACGGTCTTTAACATTTCAAGTCCAACTAAACCAACAGGTTTATTTTTCACAAGGGTATGAAAGCTCCTTTATCACAACACCCACATCAACACGGTTGTGTAAACTTTAAGCCCTTCAGGAGAGTGGGGAGGCACCTCTATCTCCTAGCACCCCCTTAACGACAAACCTGCAATCTTCACTAACCTCCCAATAGAGTGCAAAAGTTCAATTTTCTAGATTCGATTGACAAAGTGCAATAGATTTAAGACTTTTTGGACAATTTTCCTCTTCTGTTGTGATGACATGATTAAGTAAAAGTTATTACTAAGTGTGAAGTGGGTATTACCTGTCGTGTCATATTGGGTTAACCCAACAAGAATTGGAAAATGCCTTGCTGGGGTGGCGGTTCGTTACGCGGGTTATCGGGTGTTGGGTCTAGCTTTCACTAACTTCCAAGGCAAATATTAGCAAAAAATAGCCAAAAATATTTGGAAATTTCAAGGGAGTAAATTTCATCCAATGAAATGTAAGTATTGGGCTTGCTAACCAAAAAGTCGAAGAAAATTACCTTTCGTCATTTTTAACATTAAGATGCCATCCCTTTATATGGGCAACCTCTACAAGGGCATTTCCCACCGCTTCAATTCCTCGGAGGCAAACTTCATCTTGTGCTCAGATATAGCTCTCTTGTACAATTGGGTTTTGAGCTTAACATTAGTAGGATCCACGTGATAGAAAATGGGGAGTATCACTTTCTTCCCCTTTGATTTTGATGTGCATTCTACCATGTGTGCAACCTCACGAAAACACCACGAACTGGTAGGATAACCCTTAGAGAGGATAGGTATGTAGATTCAAGTCTTGTCAATCGCTTTCAAAAGCTCTCTACCAATTTCTTCACCCTTTTGGAGTTCTTTGTCATCTAAGAAAACATCGACTCTGGCGCCATCAACATGGTACAAGGGAAAGAAGCAAAATCCCGATGCACGTCCGGTCCCCTAAAATTCAAAAACACATCATACTCGAATTTTGATTTAGTTTCCATGCTCAAGATTACCTAGAGCTCCTCTTCCTCTTGATTTTGGTTAGTCGTCTCAGAATCCTGCCAATAAGTATAGACTACAGCCTTATGAGACTTCAAAATAGTAATCTCACCAAACAAGCACAGCCAATTGCATCCAACATTTTTAAGTGCAAGTTTCTTTCCCTTGCCTCAAGGTCTGTCAATTTTTGTAAAAATACTTAACACTTATTTAAATATGAAGTGAAGTAGATTACGTATTTACAGTTCACTTGACTCGACGAAGTTCAGAATGTCATAAAAGTGGCGCCTCGATGGAGTCCAATTTGCGGCCAATCATCTACTATTGCATTCACCAGCAATATAACCACGGCCTGTAAAAAGAGCTAATTGCGACAAGACTTGATGAAAGAAGATCCGACTAGCGCTTCTCGAGGACAAGTGTTTCTCTTTGGCTCTGCAACCAAAATGAAGAAAAATCAAGAAACGTGGGGAGGATGAGGGTGATTTTCAGAGAAAGAGAGGAAAGACAGGAGTTAAGATGCGAGCCACTGGGGAAAAGAGGAACAATATTAATTGGGCAGTTGGGTATTTGAAAAAAAAAATGGGTAAGAGTTTATCTCATTACACTGTAAAATGAAATTTTTGTTTCTCCTGATAAGTTTCCGCAAAAGAGCGGACCCCAGAATAGTAGCAATCAAATATGCAAACAACTAAACCCCAGAATAGTAGCAAGCGGTCGGGACGTGGTCGGGAGCATTGGGATTGGAACAAGGTGCGTCCACAGCTTCCTTTTTTACCGTTCCCTCACCCCCCCCCCCCCCCCCCCCCCCCCCCCCCCCCCAAAACTGAAAACACTCCATTGAGTGGGAACGGAAGTTGATGGTTGCAGATTCTTTTTTATAGATATCTCTCATGCTAAAGACTAATAGCAGATCATCTTCTTTACCAAAAACACGAAGCTCATCTCAAGCTTCTCGAAATCTCGCACTGCAATCTTATATTCACTCGCCCTAACCTTCTCTAGATGACCTCTGATGCAGCACTAGGCTAAGGCTTGTCCGAGAAATGAAACCACATCTGTATTGTAAATTTGCAGTTGCAAATAATCCAGCTAAAGTAATATGAATTAGACCTAAGACAATTCCAAATAGAAAAATTTCAATCATTTCAATTTTTTTGAAAGGGAAAAAGGAGAGGTAATATCTATCCCTACATATTAATCCGCATTGCCCATGAGTCTCAATGACCACTAATTGAAAATCGACTTTCTAAGGAACTATAGAGTCTATGGGGCTGTTTGTTTAAATTTGTTTCTATTCCCGGCAACACAAATTTTTGTTCTTTTGTCCCAGTGAACAAAAAAAGAACAAAAACGCGTTTGTTTTCAAGAACAAAAATCTATTTTTTTGTTCCCGGGAACAGATTTGGAATAGAAATAAGAAGTAGAAAAAACTTGTTTCTTGTTCCTGGGAACAATTTCGAGAAACACTTCTTGTTTTTTCTTTTTCTTTTTTCATTGGCCGGTCGCCGGCCTTAGCCATGGCCGGCGACTGGCTGTCGAGGGCTAGTGACCTCGCCAAAGTGTCATCGGCCTTGTCGGGGGCCGGTGAGCCTCGTCGTGGCTGGGCGAGGCTGCCAGCCCTCATCGGCCGGTCGCCGGCCATGGCCGAGGCTGGCGACCAGCCAAAAGGAACAAAGAGAAAAAGGAAAAAATGAAAAATAAAATAAAAAATATTAAAAAATTAAAAGAAATAAAAAATTATACAAGTTTACCAAACACGTTTTTCTGTTAAAAAATTATTCCCTAGAATAGAAATAGTTTTTTCTGTTTCTATTACGAGAACAATTTTTGAATAAATCTTACCCAAAAAAAATAATAATTTTTGAATAAAAATGTTACCAAACGCGCCCTTTAAATTCACAGAAAGATGATCGATAAGTCATATGAACGCATGAATCTACTTCCTCGGCTTGTCTCAATCAAAAGTTGACTTGGCTTTTTCACGATCCTTTGTTTTCAGTTGCGTCTCCACACTAACGCACTATCGTTGGTGAAGGGAGTGCATCGAACTTTATTGAGTCAAGCTCGAACTCAGAACTCACGCAGCAAGTTCCTCTCCATTTTCCTCATTGAATCATCCTTGGGCTTTGCTAATGATGTTCAGCCCATGTTTTCTTTTTCTTTTTTCTTTTTTTTCCCCATTTGACCATGCGGTGCGCATCAAGTGGACGTGAGGGCTATCAGCTAAGGTCAGGTGTGTGTCTATGTTGACACCTAAATTTTGATTAGATTTTAATTAGGCCTTAATTTCTCTATTTATGTATTTTTCCTTTTTTTCGGATAATAAATAATAGATAATAATAAGAGAAAACAAAAAAAATAAGAAGCCAAAGGGGGCTGCTCATTTTCCAGAAAAATAAAAAAAAATAAAAAATATCCCATATTTTCCCAAAAAAATTAAAAAAAAATCAGAAAAAGCCAAAAAAATGATTTATATTTTCCAAAAAAAGACCAAAAAGTCCAAAAATCCCTTTTATGTTAAAAAAATAGAAAAATATCCAAAAAAAAAATGTTTTTCCTCCACAAATGCATGGAAAACCCCTCAAAAATCCAAAAAAAAAAAAAACATTAGGGTTTAAACAAGATTAGGTACCAAAAGGGCATTAGTGATTATGTATAATCAAGTTCCCAAACCTAGTTTCTCTGGTTACACACGAGCGAGTATTTCTCCTAATACTTCGCTTGAGTTTCTAATTGACTCACCCCAAATTGATTAGTGATGATTCCTATTTAAAATTAACTTTCAGGTTACACAAACTTGGACCATTAAGTCGTGAATTGGTGGACTTAGAAGAGTCCAAGCTAAGCCTAATAGACCTAGCCAAACCATTAGCCTCCGTAGGCACCTGGCCTTGAACGGGCACCGAAAAAGAGGTCACGACGGTCTAGTCCCTTGAAATTCAGAAACACATCGCACTCGTCTTTTGGCTCAATATCCATGCTTAGGATTGCCTTCGAGTTCCTCTTCATCTTGATTTTAGTCAGTCATCTCAGAAGCCAGCTCATAATTATAGACTCTAGCCTAATGAGACTTGGATATAGGAAGACCATCAGGCAAGCACAACCAATTGCATTAATTATATGTGCCAGTTTCTTTGCCGTGCCTCAAAGTCTGTCAAGATTTGGACATATGCTTAGCACTTATTTAATTTTGAAGTCAAGTAGATTACGTGCTCACAGTCCACCTACCACGACGTAGACCTCATCACCTTTCGATCTTAATAAATGTATTTTCACCCTCGATTATCTTAGCTAGTTGTTGTCAAACGAATGATAGTTACTACAATTTTCCAAAAAGTATTATGGCTTAATTAATTAAGGCAATTGATTTCAATTTTTACTTTTGCATATTCAAGTTTATGGCTTTTTTACATGACACAAGATTATTTTGGTTTTGTTCAAATTTTCAGTAGCGCAGTTTAGGGGTAAGCATTAGTCTAGGGTTGACCCTAGACCGACTCTAGACCGACCCAACTCCGCTAGTCCCAGTTTGGTTCCTAGGGAGATTGGGTCAATCTTTGATCCTAGAATTCATGGACTAGCATTGTGAAGGTTGGTCCTCGGTACTAAGAGTTTAAGGTTGGTTTAATCCGGACCAACCTTGACTGTATAATTATTATATATCTACTATATTATTGATAATTTTTTTTATATAGAGAAAACTCTAAAATAAACGGCGCAACAACATTAAACAACTCTTTAGTGAGGAGTCCAAGTAATTTTACACTGTTATTTAATAACTTAGATTTCTAATGTATTTTATGACATCAACAACGATAATTTACAAATGAGGAAAATGTTTTTTTGAGGAGTCCTCACATCGTCCAAAATGACATAAACATCTCCTCACAGCATCCTCCCTTAGTACTCGTTCTTTTTTGTCTTATTTGTCATCTTAATCTTCAATTTGTCAAAATTGATAGAAACAACTTATTCGCTCACCACTCGACATTCGACTTGCTCGCTTTTGGCCACTCGTGCCGCTTACCACTTGACGCTCACCACGCTCGACACTCGATGCTCACCCTGGCCTCTCTTAGCTAACCTCGCTCGTCACCAAACCTATTGGGTTAGTCTAGTCATTGATCACCTTTTTATGGAGTACAAAAAATGAAATAAAAAAAATTATCTATTGGTCTCGGATTAATCCTGGAATCGGACTGAACCCATTGGGTTGGTTCGGTCTTTAGTCCCAAACTCAATAGGGTCAGTCATCGGCCCCAAAAATTGAGGACCAACACTGTACGGGTTGATCCTAGGGTTAGAGGGTGGACCGGCCCAACTCGGACCATACTCACCCCTAGCATAATTTATTATCTAAGAGATGTTAGATTTAGGTTATTACATATAGATATTATGGAGAAATTGATTATGGATTTTTTTCAAACTATCATGCATTAGTTTCGCGGTGTTTATTGACTTGGTGCACTTATAATATTTTTTGGTATTTAAATTCTTACTTATAAATAAATAAAAAGACTTCGCAAGACCTCCCTATTTGTTGGGCACGAAACTGATCGGTGATTTGTGAACACATGAATTTCGCTCCCCGGCGGGTCTTAGTCGAAAGTTTTGCCCGGTCCTTTGTTTCAGTCGCGTCTTTTGCACTGACTCGCTATTATTGGTGTACTAAATGCGTGGAACTTGACCGAGTCAAGGTATAGAACTCAAGAAGCAAGTTACTCCCTTTTCTTTTTCCTCATTTGACCATCCTTGCCAATGGAGTCCGACCCACGTTGGACGAGTTTTAGTTTCCAGGAAAGGAAAGGGGGTCAATTTAAATAAACAGTTTTCAGGTTTAATTGAATCCCGAGAGCTAATTAGGCCTTAATAAATAATCAATCACACATATAATCTAGTGATTAGTAATGTAATCAAGCTATTAACACTATATTTAGGGAAAAAAGAAAAGCATTCTGTTTCAAGTCCCTACAAACATGTGTGAGGGGATTCAATGTGCAAGTTAGGTCAGATTTTTTGCATGACTAAAGTTTAAAATGCCTTGTCTTGACATATACTTAGCGCTTATAAATTATGTTAGAAAAACACCATATTGGAAAATTGATATGGAGTAGAGTAGTTAATATATTATACTTGATCCATTACAGTTTTTGAGTGAAGTTGATTCCAACTGAATATATTGATGTGCTCAAACTTGAACTTCCTCTTGCTTGTGGAATGCTTAAAAAACAAACAAACAAACAAATATAATTAATAATTAAGTAATCAATTAATTAATTAGTCTTCCGATTGTTGAACAGGAATTGTAGACGTCAGCAGGTTCAAGTCAAGTTGTAGTGCAAGGAAAGAAAGAATCTGGAAGGTGGACAAAATTACAGATAGAAACATTGGCTGTTCGAGTGAAATAAGAGGAAAAAAATAAAAACAAAAGTTGGTTGTGTAAGTACTAAGTACCATGAACTGTCTAGTGTGTTTGTTTGGAAATTTCCCATGCTGTTAGTTGAGAATTTTTATGCGGATGATCTTGTCTATCAATGTTGTCGGGCAATAATTCTCTCGTAGGACACATATACAATCATAATACATTAATTTTGTGATAACTTCATCTTAAAAATAGACGAGATAATCTCTCTTGATATTGAAATCATAATTGACGAATGCTGGACATACTCTTTTTTTTTTTTTTCTAGACCTCATAAGCTTTCGATCTCAATAAATAGATTTTCACCCTTGATTATCTTAGCAAGTTGTTGTCAAAGAAATCATAATTAATACAATTTTCCAAAAAGTATTACGGCTTAATTAATTAAAGCAATTGATTTCGATTTTTACCTTCGCATCTTGAAGCTTTATGGCTCGTTCACATGTCACAAGAGTATTTTGTTTTTGTCCAAATATTTGTTAGTATCGTTTATCGTCCTAGTTGTTTTTTCATATGAGATGTTAGATTCAGATTATTATATGTAGATTTTACCGAGAAATTGATTGTGGATTTTTTTAAACTACTATACATTAGAAGGATGGTTGATGCATGATATGTTTCGTGATGCTTGATGACATGCTCCACTTACAATATTTTTTGGAATACGAATTCTTACTTATAAACAAATAAATAGACTTCGCAAGTCCACGCTCTCTTGTGCATGAAACTCATTAGTGATTGGATATCACCAACTTCTTGTTATTACGTCATTGACCTCGCAATTCTTATGAGATAATGACCAAGAAACAATGTCTATCGACCAGCCACATGTACACATGTATTTCCCTCCTCGGCTTGTCTAAATCAAAAGTTAGCTTGGCTTGGCGTTTTCCTGTCCTTTGATGTCAATCGCGTCTTCCGCACAGATGCACTATTATCGGTGAAGTGAATGCGTGGAACTTTACTGAGTCGAGGAAGAACTCACGAAGCAAGTTCTTCTCTTTTTCCCTCGTTTGACAGTCCTTGCGATCTGCATTGAGTCCAGACCACGCTTTCTTTTTCTTTTTCTTCATTAAACTGGAGCTTTCTTATTTTCCACGGAAAGAGAAGGGTTTGGTCAAATAAATAAACAATTTTCAGGTTTAATTGAGAATTCCCATGACCTAAGCAAGCCTTAATAAATGAACAATCATTCATGTAATCTAGTGATTAGTAATGTAATCGATCTATTAACACAATATTTAGAAGAAAAAAAAATTCTGTTTTGAGTCCCTAACAAACATGTGTGAGGGGATTAAATGCATGAGTTAGGTCAGATTTTTTTCATAATCAAAGTTTAACTTGCCTTGTCTCAAGCAGTTGTAGTATAAAAAAGTTTAATTAGCTTAGAGAAGCCTCTCAAATCAAGTATCACTAAGTTCAAGCTTAGTTCGTTCCATACTTTGGCAGCTTAAACTTGAGCCTCTCATAGCCATCGGTTTGTCTCAATGTTCAATTATAATATATTTGAATTAGAAAGTTCATGTTTTAGTGCCTTTTCATGGTTTTTGCTCTTGGTCCGCATTCAGCCCAAAAATATAACACCTGGCCCTCCTCTTTCTAAGCACTGTCTCATATTAATATGTGGGTGCTTTATTTTTATGACATCATCAATTATGTTTGGTTTTCCCCCAATAATTAACGAGTTAAATAGAGAACAGAAAAGGAAAAAAAAAAAATTGTAAGATGTCAGAGAATGGTTTGAAATCCTCTCAGCTACGTTGGTGTTGAGCAAAATGTCTTCCAGTTACTGTAAGCCCAACTCAATAAAGAACAAACTCAGCCCAAAACCAAATCACACTAAACTAAGCCCAAGCTCAGTTAAGACTGTTCAAGCCCAAAGTTCATTAAACCTAATTAAGCCCATCTTGAAGGACGACTGTACTAAGCCAATTATGGATTAAGCCCTGAACCACTCTAATTCTATTTTCCAATATAAAGACCATCCCTCTCTCTCTCTCTCTCTCTCTCTCTCTCTCTATCTCTATATATATATATTGACCAAACACGCGCAAATCTAAGATGACATCTACGAACGACCTTGGTTCAGCTAGAACCGTTCATATACTACCCCGCAACCGCCATTGACTGCCTCCGGAATACCGCCGTGTCCATTCAGGGGCCTTCCAAGATAAGGCCCCCGATATTGCAGGACGTTCTTTAGTATATTAAGAACCACCAAGGCCAATCCAAGCACCTGAAAATACGTTAATAGAGATTCGACAATATGCATATCCGTGACTCTTGCTCATTTTGCTCGCCAATAATCACCCTTGTGAAACTGTCATCAGTAACTGGATCGGAAGCTTTGGTTGTCGTTGAGGATCAGAGTCACGGCCAACGAAAGGATCTGACTTTCAGCAATGAACCCGAGCAGATCAGAGCGGAGCGCGTTGTACACCCTTTCGAAACTACAGCTGACGGTGACAAGCAATGATCAGCCGAGATCAAGATAGATGGAAGACGTCGGGGACTGGTTTTGAGGAGGATTTCTCACGTGCTCTGAGACAAGGTCCCTCTCGGTTCTGTATTGGCCAGCGAGTGGAGGTGTGTTGATGGGGGATGGTGAACGGCGTACGGTAGTGTCGTTCGGTGGCTGACTCGGGAGAGCCAACTTCTGGAGGGGATTTCTTCTGGATTTTCTCTCCGTAAAAAAAATGGTGTAAACCTTGATCAATAAAAGAGGGATTGTTTCTTCTTTTACATGTGCCGCTACCCGTCCAAAATGGGTAGAAGAATACATTTTATTTTTTTTCTTTAGGATTTTGTGCGGTTACATCAAGTGGCACGAAGTGTGAGTTTAAGTAAATTCTAATCTTATGTGCCAAATATCACACTCTAAATGAGTGATTGGTTCCACAGGTTGAGATTTCTTTAATCAGATTGAAAACTTCTAAATTTGCCGTCTTTAAATCAAATGTATGAAAAAAAAAAAGAGATTAGAAACTAATGAAATATTGATTTTTCAGTTGAAGGTTTGACAAAAAATTCAACCGGTTGGCCATTTTTACAAAAATTCGAAACTTAAAGGCCTAATTCTACACACCTATCTAAATTGACATCTATACACAATTTATTATATCTTTTTTTTTTTTTTGCAATTTTTTTACTTAGGGCGCGTTTGGTAACGATTCTGTTCCCGGGAACTGATTTTGACCAGAAATGATTATTTCTGATTCTGCTCCCGGGAACTGATTCTGAGTAAAAAAACGCATTTGGTAACAAATAAAATTTCTGATTCTGGAATAGAAAAAGAATAGAAACGCATTTGGTAACTATATAAAATTTCTATTCCAATTCTTTTTTAATTACCTTTTTAGATTAAAATAAATTTGATATTGAATTTTCATAAACCATTCACTGATTAATTATATTTTTATACTAAGTAATAAAAATATTAACTAATCAATTTTTATTATATAGTAAATAATAAACCATAGTATAAACTATACTAATATCCCTACAATATGTAATAAATAAAAATACTAAATTATAACATAAAATTAAATATGTATTCTATATACAACAAATATATATTTCATACTAGGAAGAAATAAAAATAAAATATAGAAATGAAACTTTTTTTTGATTCGGCACTTTTGATTCTCTTTTTTGATTCTCGGACGGAGAATCATATTTTTTTCTGATTCTGAATTCTTGTCCAAAACTGATTCTGGGAGTAAATTTGTTCCCAGAATCAGTTTTGGACAAAAAATTTACCAAACGCGATTCTGTTCCCAAACTGATTCTGGGAACAAAAAATCAGAATCAGGCACTGTTTGGATGGTTGCCAAACAGGGCCTTAGAGTTGACTTTTTTGGGTTTGACTAGCCCAAAAAATCAACTCTTGGTTTATTGAAAAATTGATGCCTAATTACTGGTGAAATGCAATACTCCTAATTTCTACGTGCAATTGAGATACTAAGGACATTACACTATTTTTTTTTTTTTTTTAAAGAAACGAGACTTACGACAATTGAAGATCTTGAACCAATGAATTTTCTTATGTAAAACGTCAGGAAAGTTCGGATATCAACAATTTGCTAAAATTTTAAATTTGATAGTGGACAACATGATTAGTTTTAGCAAGAAACTATAGAAGAATGCACCCCACATGAGCAAGAGCATAATGATGATATTGTATCACCCAATTATAGCAAGGGACCTGATGTTGAAAATAACTTATTTATTATGCATTTTTTTTGTGCAACTTGTGTGCACTTTTTTTTCCCAATTATATGAAGATGTACATGTACTTAATTTGATATAATTTTAATAATTTTTATCAAATTTCTCAATTAATTTTTCTTGTTATATTTTAACAAAAATTAGTTATATTGAACTTTTTTTTTCTTTTTTAAAAATCGGGCCAAGGCCAACCATGAACAAGCCCCGACACATGGGCTGACAAAATAATGTACCGATCCTGGCATGCTCAGGCCACGCATGCCCAAGCAAGGCCCGGTGCCGAGCCTTAGTTTAATCGCTGGCGTAAATTCGGAGAGTCCAAAAAAATTAAATAAAAAAAGTAAGATTAGTCAAAAGAAGACAAAAGCCGCAAGATACGCTGGACGGGTAACAAATTGTTCACACATTAATGGGATAAACTTTTGGCGATGTTTAACAGATCCACTCAAGCCAATTCAATCCTAAATTTTTAGTGGTCTATAAAAAGTTATCTGCACATTAAGTGTTTACTTAGAGTTTATTTTGATTGTTGTTGACCAATTAGAATAATGACAAATAATTCAATTTTAAATTTACTAGACAACAATCAATTCAATTATTATTATTATTTTTAATTTTAGCCAATTTAGTTCTACACATTTTGACAATTTATCAATATAGTCCTTTAGTCAAAATGTGACACGACAGATGTTAATGCGAATGATTTTTGCAATGTTTTTCTGAAGTAGATGATAAAATTTAGAATAATTCATTGCAAAGTAGACCCTCTCTTCGTCGAATTTGGTCCAACACAAATCTAAGACCAAATTGATTGTGACTTTACGTGTCAAGTGTCATCTTCTTGGTGTTTTGAGGTGATGAAAAAGCCATCGAAAGGGATGGAGATCACATTGCTTACAAACAAAACCAAGTAATCTGAGACTTGCGCCTGCACATATTGCTTTGATTCGGACAAGACTGTGGTTGTGGACAGAATTGAGTGTAGAAATACCCAGAAATGTGGAAGCGGAGAGACAAAGTGTGAAACAGTTTTAAATCATGTTGAACTGGGATTTCAACGTAATTCCAGGATGGACACCAACCTTAAAAGTTCTCCCTTTACAAAGTAGCTTGGATCTGGCGTGGTTATTTTTAAGATACGCGAGCATATCTTCAAAGATCCCTTTTCTATAATAGGATGCGAACCATCAATGCAATGCTTGTAGAAAATTTTAATTCTACTACAATAAACCTCACATCTTCAAAGATTTGATTACTAATGACAAGCTTGAACTTTCCACGAGTTTCCAGCCCACTTCAATAATATTTTGCAAAAGGCCAATCCCCACAACTTGAGAATCCAATTTAATTGATCATTCGACCTGCAAATTTATCTGTTAGTTTCACACAGACCGGAGTACATTGCTGATCCTCAGCATGTTCATGTCCCGTATGCTGTTTCTTCTTTGAACTGGCTTCACCTTTTCTCAAGTTTGAGAAGTCAAAGGACCTCAAATCTCTAATTTCTCCAGAAATTTCAACTGAAACTTTGTATTTCAAAACCACGAATTATCTAAGTTTTCATGCTATACATATTGGAATCTCAAGAAGAATTTCAGTTAGTCACCTGGAAGATATTTTCAGCTTCAGTTTAACATCATTCTCTTGCACAAGAAACTCCGCTAGCTCTTGTGGCCGTCTGTACCACATCTGAATGACCGAAATATGGTTGGACGCAAGCAAGCTAAAAGCATGATCAATGAAAACTGCCTCTGTGTTATTACCTTATATTACGACAACATTTAGGTATCATAAAGTTTTGAACTTGTCTTCTCATTGATTCATTCCAGTATGTTGCCAAAGAACTCCACTAAAAAGTCACGTATTAAATTCACTCAAAAATGAAAAGATACATAGGAAAACTGGTCCACAAGAGTCTTCTGCCCAGATTTTTAGCTAAACAATTTATCTTTGTTGACTGCAATATCGAGGGCAAAATCATTACAAAGACCAGGTTTGGCATCAGAAGTTCGATATGCCATAAACAAGAAGTAGATGAACTAACAAGGAAGAAAAGAAAAGTGCAGCATATGGCAGGAGGAAATGGTTAATTAGGGTATTGAGTCAATGTGGAAAATAGAAACCATGTAAATGTCAGTAGCACTAGCAGGTATCATGCCATAGGAAATAGGTGTAACCCCTTTCTATCAAAAGCTGCTCAAATCCCAAGCCAGATGTGTCTTTTCTTTGCATACCTCACGACCACCTTTAAGTCTTCCCACACCGTATGCTTATGGACAATGATTATGCTTCAGACCGATTGTCTTAGTGATGAAAGTGCAGAAAGTCATCAATTACGATCCCAGCCAGGGAGACTTTAATACAAATCTCTTTCATGAGCTGCTTCTGCCTTTTGGCGATCTCCAATTTGTCTCTGCCTTTGTTCCCAGCCTAGTCTGCTCTGTCCGGTGAGTTCCAAGCAACACCAGTGAGCCTCTTCGCAATGTTCCAGCTCTGACGAGGCCCCAGCGCACTGGTATGGGCGAAGCTCTCCATAGGCCATCTCAGCACCTTGAGCGAGTTCAGTCCCAGCCAATCTCGTGCGGTCAGTCCAGACGCAGAATCAGCCCCTCGGGTGCAAGGATTCACAAGTTCAGCAATATCCTACAGTGCTTGCATGTCTGCAAGACGAAACATCCGCGAACTCTCTCTCCCTGTAGCTTCATCGCCTCACATCACTCACCACTTCCCGACCCAGGTTGGAAGAATTCCAATAAGATTCGATCCTTTCGTATTAATTGCTAAGTGGAGTGCAGGGCTGAAGACAATACCCACAGAAGAAAAGTCGAAGAAGTCCAGCAGTGGACAAAAACAGTCAGAACATGGTAGGTTTTCAAAGGAATAAGATCTGGGCAAGTGGCAGCAATGTTAAGGAACAGCCGAGAAGCGCACTACAGGTTTGTACGAGCACGAAACAATAAGAATATAAGGTAAGCCTTAATTATTATCGGTTTGCGAGGTAAGTAACCAGTTGTAGACAAATTCAAGCTTGTAACCCTTGACTTGGACCTAATGTGGTCAACGGCTAGCTTGAGTTTAAATGTAAAGCAAATGAAACTGTTTCAAACCAACGCAAATAGCGAAAACAGCGAGAGATTAGAGAGAGTTCTGAACAAGCATCATCATGACGCCTTAGGATTAGCAATATTCAAGAGGAAATACACACATATATACCAGTACGCCGAGCATCACCCAATCATAATCATCGCAAGTAGCAATTCCTTAACAAGCTTCGTTTGAGGTCACTCATACCTTTTATAAGAATTTTTTATCCGGCTTTCACATGGATCAAACTACACATTGGAAGTGGTTGAGGCATGACTCTTTGTTGGCGTTACAAATTTATTGATGGGGACTTTGTTTGAGGAAATTATATAAAAAGAAAAATCATAAACCTATTACAATAATATCAATTTAGTTCTAAACTTTTTTGTTTTTGGCCAAATAAGTTCTAAACGTTTTGTATAAATATCAATTCAATTCATATGGCCTCATTATTTCCCACCATTAATCTAACTTTTCGCTAGGTGAGAGAGATGAGTGATCGTGGTAGGCAAACCAGAAATACGAATACCAGAGAAATCCACGATCCTCAAGTGGGATAGTTTGCCAATTCCATCTGGGATATTACCCGTAAGATCCTCACAATCCCGGACATGTAACTCTTCTAGGTGAGAGAGATGAGTGATCGTGGCAGGCAAACCAGAAATACGAGTACCAGAGAAGTCCAAGATCCTCAAGCGAGATAGTCTACCAATTGCATCTGGGATTTTACCCGTAAGATCCTCACAATCCCAGATACGTAACTCTTCTAGGTTAGAAAGATGAGTGATTGTGGAAGGAAAACCAGAAATACGAGTACCAGATAAGTCCAAGATCCTCAAGTGGGATAGTCCCCCAATTGCATCTAGGATTTTACTCGTAAGATCCCCACAATACAAGACACGTAACTCTTCTAGGCGAGAGAGATGAGTGATCGTGGCAGGCAAACCAGAAATACGAGTACCAGAGAAGTCCAAGATCCTCAAGCGAGATAGTCTACCAATTGCATCTGGGATTTTACCCGTAAGATCCTCACAATCCCGGAAACGTAACTCTTCTAGGCGAGAAAGATGAGTGATCGTGGAAGGAAAACCAGAAATACGAGTACTAGAGAAGTCCAAGATCCTCAAGCAAGATAGTCCCCCAATTGCATCTGGGATTGTACCCCTAAGATCCCCACAATACTGGACATGTAACTCTTCTAGGCGAGAAAGATGAGTGATCGTGGAAGGAAAACCAGAAATACGAGTACCAGAGAAGTCCAAGATCCTCAAGCAGGATAGTCCCCCAATTGCATCTAGGATTGTACCCCTAAGATCCCCACAATACCGGACATGTAACTCTTCTAGGCGAGAAAGAAGAGTGATCGTGGAAGGAAAACCAGAAATACGAGTACCAGAGAAGTCCAAGATCCTCAAGTGGGATAGTCCCCCAATTGCATCTGGCATTTTACCCATAAGATCCCAACAATCATGGACACGTAACTCTTCTAGGCGAGAGAGATGAGTGATCATGGCAGGCAAACCAGAAATACGAGTATTAGAGAAGTCCAAGATCCTCAAGCGGGATAGTCCCCCAATTGCATCTAGGATTTTACCCGTAAGATCCCCACAAACATGGACACGTAACTCTTCTAGGTGAGAAAGATGAGTGATCATAGAAGGAAAACCAGAAATACGAGTACCAGAGAAGTCCAAGATCCTCAAGCGGGATAGTCCCCCAATTGCATATGGAATTTTAACTATACGATCCCCACAATACCGGACACGTAACTCTTCTAGGCGAGAGAGATGAGTGATCATGGCAGACAAATCAGAAATACAAGTACCAGAGAAGTCCAAAATCCTCAAGCAGGATAGTCCCCCAATTGCATTTAGGATTTCACTAGTAAGATACCCACGATACCGGACACGTAACTCTTCTAGGCGAGATAGATGAGTGATCGAGGTAGGAAAACCAAAAATACAAGTACCAGAGAAGTCCAAGATTTTCAAGCGAGATAGTCTACCAATTGTATCTGGGATTTCACCCATAAAACACCTACAATCCCGGACACGTAACTCTACTAGGTGAGAGAGATGAGTGATCGTGGTTGGCAAACCAAAAATACGAGTACCAGAGAAGTCCAAGATCCTCAAGCAGGATAGTTCACCAATTGCATATGGGATTTCACTCGTAAGATTTGTACAATTTCGGACACGTAACTCTTCTAGGTGAGAGAGATGAGTGATTGTGTCTGGCAAACTAGAAATACCAGTACATGACAAGTCCAAGATCTGCAAATGGAAAAGATTCCCAATAGCATTTGGGACTTCGCCTAATAGATCGGGACACTCTGGGCAATGTAACTCTTCAAGCATCTCTAGCTGTCCAATTGCGTTCGGTAACCTTTTTAACTTTGTATGTCCCATGTTGATGGCTTTGAGTTTCTTCAGATTTCCAATGGATTCAGGGAGAATGTCTATCCCTGAGAATGACGAATCCAACTTGACCAGTGATTCTAAACCCCAGAGAGAGTGTGGGAGCTTCTTTATCCCCTCACATCCTTTTATAGAGAAACATGTGATTTTTGCTAATCCTCCAATAGAGTTCGAGAGTTTGTTCATTCCCTTGCAATAATTTACATTGAAGGTTGACAAAGATTTCAAATTCCCAAAACTCTCTTTGAGTGTGACCAATTTGGAAGATCCGGAGAAGATGAACTCTGTTAAAGATTCTAAAGAACCAACCTCTTCAGGCAACTCCTCAATAGTCACATCCATCCATATTGAGAGTTTTTAACAGCTGTAGCTTACTAATTGAGCAATCAAGCGTAATTAACTTGGAGCAGCCAGCAAATATCAGTATCTCCAAATCCAGGAAGTTAGACAAGTCAGGTGTCCTTGTTAAGCATTTGCAGTTTCTCAGGTCCAAAACTTTCAACTTTTTTGCCGTCTGCACAAGTATGCATCTTAGAACAAAACTCCATAGCCAAAGACTAGAGTATCCTCGCTATGAAAACACAAAAAGGTATAATTCCCAAATCACCCACAAACCCCAAAAACCAACACGCTAAGTTTTTGTCCACCCACCGCCACTGGGGACCAGCACAACACCTCCGACCACAATCTCTTCCTCTCTCCCTCTCCCTCCCTCCCTCCCTCCCACTCTCTCTCTCTCTCTCTCTCTCTCTCTCAAGTGTAAAGTAAAGCCTACTTAATAGTCAGAGATATAAAGTGATGGATTAAAAAGTTGTTAAAATAATCAATGCAATTTCTAGGAAAATCTAGTGTGCATAAGATATTTGTAAAATAGGTATTTGCAGAATAGCCTACACGCATACTCACACTTGCACGTCAACAACCAAAATTAACAAAATTGAATGATGCAAAGTGAAGTTGATATAAAAGGTGAGAATGATTTTGGGTATTCTACCTTCAACTTAATAGGAGCATCCATTTTAAGTTGAAAAATTGTAGAAAGATCACAAGAGGTGACTCACTGGCAACTGTTAGCGGGGAGGGTACCCAATCGAGCTAAATTGATTTCACACAATTTTTGTAGCTCAAAAATTGACTTAAAATTAATTTTAAAAATGGAAAAGGCACTCCATCACATCTGTTCTCCACCCTGAATCTATACCATAGATTTCTCTGAGATTTGATTTGACGTTGTGATTAAAAACTAGATTCAATGTAATACTCTAGCCTTCGCTCATTAACTCGAGTTAATTACAAAAGCATTGATAATGTAATTTTCATTTATTTGACAATTCATTAATGCAAATTATAAAGAAACATTTAACTATTAAATTAGGTTAGTAAGCCCCTTGAATAAAATCTCGTGATGGTCAAGATCGCCTTAATTTAAATTATCAACTTATTGATGCAAAACGGCTTCTTTATTGGAGTACACCAACTCCAAATCCTAAGTAAGCAACTTTCATAACTATGAAATCAAGGTTATAAACCCCATGGAGCATTTTTTTTTTTTAATGTGGGATATAATTGTGTTTTACTTTGATTCATGCAAAAATATATTCTACACTCAAACGAGATGAAGAGTGCATGCAACCTTTAGGTCAATCATATGGGGTAATGATGCAAAGAAGTAAAATATATGTCTTGCATTTGTCATTGCAAATGAAGTGATGATAGAAAGAAGTACATAGAGTAAGGCATATCATACCTTCATTTGGCTCCACCCATCCCAGCCATCTCCAATATTGCTATCTGAAAGGTCGAACATGACCAAATTACTGAAGTGAAAGTTATTTGCATGGAAAGCCATCCCCAATGTTTCCCCAAAAGGCCTTCCTGGCTTCGGAAGAAGATTCTCAACGATGCCATCCAGGCCTTTCATTCTAAGGAATCTTAATTTTGATGCAGCAGCTAATTCTTCAGCCATATAGATACTCCTCCAGCCACCACTGGAAGTCAAGCTTAGTGCTTCCAGACCTTGATTTCTCTGCCAACAGAGACTCAAGATTAGTTAAGCATACAGTTGAAGATGTCTTATAAATCATTTGTCCATTTCCCATTTTCTACTATTCAAGAAAAATATTACGCAAATTAATTGCAATCTTCATATTTTTTTTTTCTAATTGTGTTTGAAAGTAAATTAAAAATTCTTCATACCACTAGTTTTCTTCTGACTTTGCTCGGATTGCTTGTGAAACGACGCTTTGCTGTTTCAGAACTTCTAGAACACAATGTA
This sequence comes from Eucalyptus rudis, assembly GCA_019915205.1. Lineage (NCBI taxonomy): Eukaryota > Viridiplantae > Streptophyta > Magnoliopsida > Myrtales > Myrtaceae > Eucalyptus > Eucalyptus rudis. Next base: position 409,634 of record JAHMTN010000001.1, read on the forward strand.
CTACTCTACAAGTCTAGAAAAAATATAAAAAAATCTGGTCTCTCTCCACCAATTTAAAATATCTTTTGACCCGAATGTTTGAGAGAGCTCTCATGGGAAGTTAAACAAAGCTAACAATAAAATAAAAGCAAAACTGCAAGAAGTTTCTCTTTCCAAATAAAAATAATGTGACATAATCTTCCATTTTACCTCTTTTCTCTCCCATGGCATTGCTACAACACGCTCATGAATCCATAGCCTCCTACATTTGTGAGGGTATTTTTCAACTATGATTTTCCTTCCCAGATCTCGCAATTGGTTATGCATCCAAAATTTATTATCTCTAATTTTTATTAAGGATTGTTGGAGGAGGACACTAATTGCACTCTGACAGTCATCCCACATGATACCTGGATACGTTTGGTCCTCGTTGGTGAAAAAGCAAGCAATATCCAAAAATACTTCTTTTTCCTCATCTGCCAATCCTTCATAAAATGCATCGTAGACAACCTTCAAAGGACCTTTATTTAACTGCATCAACTTATCTTCCCATTCTCCAATTTTTTTACTAGAACGAAGACTTGAACCTACCTCCACGACAGCCAGAGGAAGCATTCCCACTCTACGGACAATTTTCTCTGCAAGATGCTCATATCCTCCTATGGGGTAGTCTCTCCTGAATGCATGCTCACAAAACAACTGAAGTGCTCGACCAAATTCCATTTCATAAACTTCATAAACCAAAATTCCTTTAGGTTGATTTAAGACCACTTCCCCCAATGATTCCACTTGAGTCATCAAGATACTTTCGTCCCTAGTTGTGATAATGATCCTGCTACCCGAACCAAACCAATCAGATTTTCCGGCTAGCTTTTGGAGTTGCTCATTCTTGTCTAGATCATCAAGAACAATGAGGACCTTTTTAGTCCTACATACTCTCTTGATTTGAGCCATCCCATCACCTATATCTTTGATTTGGACTGTATCCCCAAAACCAATAACATTCGATAATAACTTTTTCTGCAAGTTTACAAGACCATCGAGATTATGTTGGGATGATTCTCGAACGTTTTGGAGGAAACTAGCACTGTCAAACTGAAGAAGTAATTTGTTGAACACAACCTTTGCAAGTGTTGTTTTACCGATACCACACATTCCATGTATCCCAACAAAACGGACACCACCAGAGTGAACATCCAACTTATCTATTATCACTTCTATCTGATTGTGATCCTCAACCAAATGTTCAGGCACATCCACATTTTTGCCCCTAAGCTTGCATGAAACCTCTCTAACAACCGATTCAATTAGTTCTCCATGGCTGCAGCAAAGCAGGAAATACCTTATTCGTCAATGACATGAAAGACAAAGGCATAAATTTCATTCGGATATGACGATCCTATGGTTAAATAAGTCAACCGTTTTAGTTTCTATGAACGGAAATTAAGCACAATAGTAAGCTGACATGTACACTGGAATTTCATGAAAAGCCGCTCAATTTGGTGTATTGGAGATGCTTTAGATAATGCATGAGCCGATTGATATGAAGCATACATTCTTGATGGAATGGATGTAGTAAGATTAACAAAACTTAAGAAGGTAATATTCTTTTCATAATGCTCGGATTTTTCATAAAATCCAAAGTGATAAGCACAACAGATATTCTTTATAGGTAAAACTGTTTTATTATTTTCTTCGTGAAAAAGTTTTATTTTTGGCATAAAAAAGTGAACATATATTATTTGGTAAGTTCACACTAGATCTATCTGAATATTGCATAGAAGAACCTAATTTTTCACTTTTTCTCCATATCAAAAATTCGTAAATTCATTTAATAAACAAAAATTAGCTGATATGAAGACAAATAAATATTCTCCCTTGAATTATGCATCCGTTACATTTTTTTTCCCTTAAATGTCCTCCCTTGAATACTAGAACTAGATAAATCTTCTTTCTTCTATAGGCAAAATTGAAAGTCGATAAAGAATCTAACCGAATATTCCTATGATAAATGGAATTAAATGGTTTGGAATAGTTTTTATACGACTTAGAGAGATTTGGCTACTTTTTTGATAGGTTTAAAGGTTAGGATAAAATTAGAGTGTTAAAAATATAGAGATTTACTGTCATTTGGCCTTTAAGTAATAACCATATCAGATAATTTTTCCTAAATATTCATACTTATTTATCATTTTTTCGAGGAAATTTCAAATAAGAACCTGAACTGCTCTCTATTTCTCAAAAAAGGGCCTAAAGTGAGCCTTGCTTCAAATAAGGACAAGAAATCGCCATGTCAGTCTCAAAGGAAGACCTTACTTCATCGACTTGTCTAGGGCATTTCTATCCGTCATATTTTCTTATTTTCTTCCCTTTTTTGCTTTTTTTTTTCCTTTTTCTATTTTTTCCATAAAAAAAGACTAATACTTAAAAAAATACAAATTTAAAAAACAAAAAACCAGGCAAGAGGGTGGTCCAGCCCTCCCACTTGTGGGCTGGAGATAAAATAACAGAAAAACGAAAGAAAATAAGAAAAAGTAAATGATGAAAATGCTCTCACCAGTCGATGAGGTTTAACTCCTTCTTTAAGACTAACATGGCCACTGCATGCCCTTATTTGAGAAAATAAAAGCACTTCATGTTCCTATTTGAGATAATATTTACTTCATATCCTTATTTTAGAAATTGAGGGCACTTCGAACCCTTATTGAAATTTTTTCCTTTCTTTCATCATTGACTTTTTAACTTTTAATTATTTTTATTAATAAAATTAGATTAATCCTGAGGTTAGTGTAGGAAATTTTTTCTTCTTATGTATTTTATTTGTTTTTTATTTGAATTAAAGAAGGCAAGGGGCATTTGACACAAAATTCAATTAAAACAAAATACCACTTTAAACCCATTACACACACCCCCTTCCAAGGGTACAAAATAATAAAAACATCATACATAACAAATACATAAATAAATATAATTCAAAGACTTGATCTTCTTTTCGGTTAAAAGGGCACATTTCAAGGTAGAAAAGACCATCACATTGACAATTCTACATTGGTTGTTGCAAAATTCAATTTATCATTCAATGGCAGGCTCTTGGAAGAAAAATTACCAAAACATTCTAAAATCTATTGAAATTGTCAATTTAGTCTTAATTTTTTTTTCTCAATTTAGTCCTAAAATATTTACATTTGTCAATTTAGTCCATCCAATCAATTTTGACTAGTTGACGCTAATATAGATACCGGCCGTTGTACATGATGCGACCAGCATTAATATGGACAATTTTTAACAATATTTAATTTTTCAAACTATTTATTCATTTATTTTCATTTATTTTTCCTTTTCTTTCTCTTTTTTTTTCCTTCCCTTTCTTCTTCTTCCAATTGGTCACTAAACCTCAACGACCAACAAGAGGTGAGGGCTGGCAAGGTTGACTTTATCAACCTCGCCCCATGGTGAGGCTCACCCTCGCTAAAGGTGTGGGTTAGGCTGGGCTAGGCTATGCAAGACTCGCCCTTGCAAGAGGTCACGACCTTCAACCTGGCAACTCTAACAACGGCTTAGGCCTCATTAGTGGCTAGGCAAGTCTCAACCTTGCCTCACCAACCACATGGGTGGCTTGGGTGAGGTCAATGAGCTCACCAGCCCTCACCTCTGACTGATCGTCAAGGTCCAACGACTAATTGGAGGAAGAAGTGAAGGGAAAAAAAAAGTGAAAGAAAATAAATAAAATTCAAAAGAAATTCAAAAATAAAATTCAAAAAAATAAAAAGTATCAAAATATTATTAAAAATTGTCCACTTTAACACCAAACGCGTCACATAAGACAACCAACGTCCATGTTAGAGCTGGCCAACCAAAATTGGCCAAATATATTAAATTGACTCAAATGCAAATGATTTACGACTCAATTGACCAAAAAATTTCAGTCAATACAATTGTAATAGATTTATGATTTTTTTAGTAATTTTTCTAGCTCTTGGAGGATGTTATCTGAATTTTTTTTTTTTAGCAATTTTTCTGGCTCTTGAAGGGTGTTATCAAATTTTTCGCAATGTATATATGCTTAAAATTGATCGTTCTTAGTCACTCCATCTATACATAAATTTAGGAGTCATTAATTTCATTTCACTCGAAGAACCACTGCATTTATTCTGGATTAACACTTTTGCACTGCCTTTTATGTTCCTGTTATGGAGACAATTGAAGTGATTATCTCAAAGCACCTTTTATCATCACTCCATATCATAAAATGCACTCAAAACGACTTTCAACTCAAAACATTATTAGAAAATTCTACAGAAGCTCATACACCATGTTACCTCGGTAAGAAAAAATGACATTTGTGTAACATCAAACCAACGATAAATTGGAAACCTAATATGGCCAAGAGAGTTAAATGATTTACCTCGTGAATCTCATATGGGTTCTAAACTCCAACGAACTTCTTTCCATCTTGTGACAATTTAAATCAACTTCCTAGAATAATTTTAAATCACACCTTTTCTCCATTTATAGAAATTTTCTTCGTTCTTTTTGGGTGCCTTGTTTTCTATTCTTTAGTTGTATAAACAAAAACACTCCGTTTGGAAAGCAAGATTCAGAGTGGAAAGAATTTATCGTGCCTGGGTTGAATCTTAAAATGCAGATGCTGATATGGAAGTAAAATAAATTTTTGCCGGGTCAACCAACTATGTTTCTCGCCGAGGTGTCAAGAAAGCAGGGGAGAAATTCCCACTTTTTTCTCTCATTTCCAAATGAACTCTCAAAAGTAATAAAAAATGACAAAATTGTGAAGGATTATATAGTAATTATCCAAAGTCTATTTAAATCCTTTAATTTTCATAGGACAATGAGAAGTCCAGCCCAGGCAACCTTCTCTGCTTTAACAATAGGCTTTCTGTAGACATCGTTCAGAAAACGAATTTTATCAGCCGTTGCAAACAAATTAACTTCATAGAAGTCAAAATACAAAGAAATATATATGCCAATTTTCAATTTTCATTCTTCATTTTCACATCCCTACACTATCTTCACCTCCGCACCCTACAACTCCAAGCAACCCAAAGAATACATTTTCTTCACCTCAAATTTCTTTGCCTTCTTTTTCTTCACCAACCTAAGAAACTCTTTCATACAAAGCATAAGAATTCACTTGAGTGTCCTCGACTGTTTCTGTGCAGAAGTTTACATTTTTTTTATCATGAAATTCTATGGTGCTAAAGTTCAATTTGGTCCAGTTAATAAAAGATAGCAGCATTACCTGTTACCATTCATGTTGAACTGCCTCATGTGCGCGATCTCTCTTAGAGCCATTTCCCATTCCTCCACTTCGTTGCCAAATTTCCACCTATGCTTATCTAGGGCACTTCTGTACAAAGCGCTTTTAAGATTAACATCATCAACCTCCACATCGTAGAAAATGGGAAGGATTATTTTTTTCCCGTGTGAGTTTGACGTGCATTTTACCATGTGGGCTAATTCACAGAGACACCTCCAGTTAGAAGCATAGTTCTTAGATAAGAAGGGTATGTAGATATGGTAGTCGTTGAGTGCCTGCGGAAGCTCTTCGCCAATTCCATCACCAAAGCTCAATATGTCATCATCCCTGATAACCGAAATTTGGTTACGAACCAAATTCTTGTAAAGGACATCGACAATGCTAATAGAAGTGTCCGGTCCATTAAAACTCAGGAAAACCTGGCACTCTGGTATTTTGCGGGAAATCCAAGTCGATCTTGAGACATCCAGCAATCTCTCTAGTACAATGCAACCACGATTATCCCACACCAACCTTTCTAAGCCCTTGATACCCTCAATTGCTTTTATTTTTGGACAAGCTTCTAGCTCAATGTGTTGCAGCTTATCTAACTTTGATAAGTTGGGTAACCTTTCTATCATATAGCAGTCAGAAATACGAAAGTGCAACAAGGATGCCAATTCTGACAAACCTTCAATCTTAACCAACCTGTCCAATCTGTTTAGTTCCAGGTGCTGTAGATTCTTCAAGCATGACACATATATTATCTCAACAAATTTGCACTTACTCAGTTTCAATTCCGTTAAATATATTAGCCCCTGAGAGATAGAGAAGTATGGCATTAGATATTCGATGACACACAGAACTGATAATTTTCTCAAGTTGGAAAGAGATGGTAGTAGCATGATGCCCCTGCATTTCAAAGTTGACAAGCCACTTGGAAGCGGATGGATCAATTGTTTTACTGGCAAATTGTTTATCCAACTTGGGTTAGGTTCCTCTCTTGAAACAGTTAATGTAGATAATTCCAGATAATCTAAATTAACAAGACTTGAGAGGTTAAGGATAGATTGAAACTGACGTGCTTGCATGTGAAGGCGTGTCAAACTCGAGGGAAGATCAGGTACTTCTTGAAGGTCACTCGAACCCAATTCAAGTGTGTGGAGATGAGAGAGACAACCTAGCACCGCGGGGAATCTAGATACATGAGTATATGATAAGTCCAATATCTTCAAATGGGATAGCTTCCCAAATTCCTCTATATTTTCATTTGTTAGATCCCAACATTTCTTGGCATGTAACTCTTCAAGCATCTCCACCTGTCCGATCGTACGAGGAAACTTTCTTATCATTGTATAGCTTACTCTAATGACTTTTAGTTTCTTCATATCTCCAATGGAAACAGGTAATTCAACTATTCCTGACATTGATAAATCCAACTCGCCCAACATTTCCATTTTTCCAAGAGAGCATGGAAGCTTTTGTATCCCCACACACCAACGTAAAGATAAATATGTAACTTTCACTAACCCTCCAATATAGCTTGGAAGTTGGTTGATTCCAAGGTGCTCGTCTAATATCAAACTCGACAAAGATTTCAGAATGCCAAATGCCTGAAAGTTTGAAGCATTGAAAAGTCTGGGGCATGATAACCTCTGTCAAAGATTGTAGAGCACCGACTTCTTCCGGTAACTCCCCAAGCAACCTGCATCCCTTGATATTCAAAGTAGTTAGGTGTTCTAGCTTACCAATGGAGCGGTCAATTGTGGTTAACTCGACACACCCAGCAAGAATTAGCTTCTCCAAAGACATGAAATTAGAGAACTTGGGTGTCTTTTTTAACCTTACGCAACCCGTCAGATCTAGAATCTTCAATCTATCCATCTGCAGAAAAAAAAAAGTCAATGTGAAAAAAAAATGAGAAACATCAGCATGTGTCGTAATATTACTAATAAGCTTATTATCCATAAGTCATTATTTAGGATAATCTAGGTAATTTGATTTTCCCAGAATTTTTGGGGTTGCTGCAAATAACTCTCGTACTTTAAATTTTTAGAATAATGCCCGACCTGGGAGTTAGGCCCCTGTTAGGAGTCAAATTTATACCACAGGTAACAAAGGACCATTCCACCTTTTACTTCACGTGCTTTATTTTAAAAAAACCCTTAGTTCCCTTCTTAGAACAAAACTCCACAAACAAAAGGCTAAAGTATCATTGCTACGAAAATACAGAAGACTCTAATTCCCGGATCACCCACAAGCACCAAATACCAGCACCCCTAGTTTTTCTCCACCCACTGCCATTGACCACCAGCACACCACCTTGAACAACAATCTTCAACATCACCGCATTCAACCCCCGTGTGAGATCTAATTTAATTCAATGTAAAGCTTGAGCCTTCGCTCATTAATTCAGGTAAAATAGAAAAGTAAAAGTAATGGAATTTTCATTTATTTATAGTCCAGTAACGTAATCATAAACATAACATAGATCATAAACATAACATAGACAATCAGCTATTAAATTAGGCTTGTGAGCCACTTGAATCAAATATTATGAAGCTCAAGCTCGCCTTGATTCAAATAATCAACTTAGCTATTCCAAATAAACTTGTGATCATTTACGCTTCAAGTTAAATGTTACCAATCTCAAACTTGATTCCAGTTGACTTTTCTAACTCAACTTGACTCAAAGTTTATGTCATTCAAATCATATTCTGGAGAATATTGAAGCAAATGGCACTTACACTTATTGGAATACACTAATTTTATTGGAATACGCCATTTCCAAAGCTTAAGCAACTTTCAGAGAAAAAAAAAAAAAAAACCAAGGTTGTAATCCACATGAGGCATTTTTTATGTGGGACATAATTGTATTTCACCATGATATGAAAAGATTTGCGATTTACTCATTGCAAAATATATTCTACACTCAGATGGAACAAGGAGTGCATCCAACCATTGGGTCAATTGTATGAGGTAATAATACAAAGAAGTGAAGTATATATGTTGCTTCTATTATCGTGAATGAGGTAATGGCCAGAAAGAAGTGTATAGAGTAAGGCAAATCATACCTTCATTTGGCCCCACCCACCCCAGCCATCTCCAATATTGCTATATGAAAGGTCGAGCACGAGCAAATTGCTAAAGTGAAAGTTATTCACGTGAAAAGTTGTTTCCCATGTTTGCCACGAAAGCCATCTTAGCTCCAAAAGAAGATTCTCGAAGTTGCCACAAAAATCAAACTCTTTCACTCGAAGGAACCTTAGATTTGGTAGAGCAGCAAACTCTTCAGGTGTAAAGTTGTGGCTACAGCCATTGGGAGTAAGGCTTAGTGCTTCTACGTCTGGATTTCTCTGCCACCAGAGACTCAAGATTATTGAGTTCATAAAACTTTAAACTCTCGAAAAGCTATAAAGAAAGGAAGCATATGAGCGCTGGTAAACAATTTCTCTAATAGGAAACTAACCTCGCACAAACCTTCTCCCAAGTTGACTTAATACGTTTCTTTCACATGACTAACAGAAAATTTCAGCTCCATTTGAACATATCTCCTAAATTTATTCTCCCTTTCTCATTTGCTACTTTTCAAGAAATATAATTGCCATATCAAATCCAATCTTCATAGTCTTTAGTTTTTTGTGTAATTATGTTTAAAAATAATTTAAAAATTCTTCATACAAGTTTTCTTCTGCCTTTGCTCGGATAACAGAGACTCAATATTAAAAAATATTGTGGGACATACTCTTCCATTTACCTCTTTTCTCTCCAATAGCTTTAAAGCATCCTCTTGAATCCATACCCTACTAAATTTGTGAGGATTTTCTTTGCAAGGATATTCTTCGAGGACAATGTACCTTCCCAAATCTCGAACTTGGTCATGCATCCAAAACTTTTTACCATCTCTAGTTTTTATCAAGGACCGTAGGAGGAGAATACTAATTGCATGGTAAGGATGGTAATTACGGTCACGCCACATGATAATTGGATATGTTTGGTCCTCATTGGTGAAAAAGCAAGCAATATCTAAAAATACTTCTTTGTGCTTAGGCTCCAATCGATCATAACTTATCATTAATGCATCTCGGACATCCTTGTAAGGACCTTCATCTAACTGCTTCAACGTGTCTTTCCATAGCTCTATTTTATCAAGATGTTCCTCCTGGACCAAGCCCTCACAATAAAGAGATGAACCTATCACCTCGACAGCCAAAGGAAGCATCCCCACTCTACGGACAATTTTCTCTGCAAGATGGTCATATCCTTCGATGGGGGAGTCTCTTCTAAATGCGTGCTTACAAAATAACTTAAGTGCTTGACCATATTTCATCTCACGAACTTCATAAGACAAAACTCTGTTGATTTGATTTTGGCCTTGTTCATTAGATGATTCCACTTGAGTCATCATGATACTTTTTCCCTAGTTGTGATAATGATCCTGCTACCAAAACCAAACCAATCTGATTCTCCAGCTAGCTTTTCAAGTTGCTCTTTCTTGTCTAGATCATCAAGAACAATGAGGCATTTTTTAGTATTGTATACTTTCTTGATCCAACGCATCCCATCCTCAATGTCTTTAATTTGGTGAGCAATCACAGAACCAACAAAACTTGATAGTAACTTTTTTTGCAAGTCTATAAGACCACACTTCGATGATTCTCGAACGTCATTAAGGAAACTAACGCCGTCAAAGTGGTGAGATAACCTGTTGAACACAATCCTCGCAAGTACTGTTTTACCAATGCCACCCCCTCCATGAATACTAAGGAAACGTACACCATTAGAGTCAACTTCCAACTTTTCTGTTATTGCTTTTATCTGGGGATGATCTTCAATCAAATACTTAGGCACAGACACGTATCTGGCATTAAGCTTACAGAATACCTCTTCAACAACCAACTCAATTAGTTTCCCTTGGCTGCAGAAAAATAGAACATTTTTGTTTAGTCAATGACATGAAAGAAAAGGGTAAAAATCCTCGCGGATATGAGATCTCTCTTTCTCTAGGGAACATATGGTTAAATAGGTCAACGGTTTCATGTACTATGGATGGAAATTAAGCGGCACAATCAGTTAATACACATGTTGGAATTTCATGGAATGTCACTCAATTTTATGTATGAGAGATGATTCGGATAATGCATGAGCCGGTTGACGTGAAGGAGATATTCTTGATAGTAAGATTAAATATTTTTTTTCATAATGCTAACATGCAGCGACATGTGATCCAAAGTGCTAGTATTGTTGAGATATATTTATAGGATTGAGCTGATGTAACAGTTGAATTCTGAGATAAAAGAAAAAATTCGGGGACTCGAGCAAAAAAAAAAAAAAAAGCACTACTTTTTGGCAAAAAAAAAAAGGAACAGATTTTAGTTGGTAAGTTCTCACTAGAGCTATCGGACAAGATTCAAGTAAGAGTCGTCGGATTCACTCATAAATTGAATTAAATGTCGCGTTGCTTTATTCCTAAAATTTTGAGGACAAAATTTCTTCAAATGAGAAGTGTAACTACTGCCTTTATTAACAAGAACCAAAAAATTTGAGGAAAATTACCCTTTCCGTTTAAGATCCCATCCCTTGAGACGTGCAACCTTTACAAGAGCAGCCTCCCACCGCTTCAATTCATCAGGGCCGAATTTCTCCTCGTGCTTGGCTATGGCAGTTTTGTACAATTCAGTTTTGAGTTTAACATCATCAGGGTCCACATCATAAAAGATGGGAAGTATCTCTTTCTTCCCATTTGATTTTGAGGTGCATTTTTCCAAATGCGCAACCTCACGGAGACACCACGAGCTGGCAGCATAATTGTGAGAGAAGATGGGTATGTAGATTCGAGACTTGTTAAGTGCTTTCAAAGGCTCTCCACCGATTTCTTTGCCGACTCGGAGTTCTTCGTTGTCTAGAAAGACATGGAATCCAGCGAGTCTCAATCTACGGTAAAGGCAATCGGTGAAATTGTTGCGTGTGTCTGGTCCCCGGAAACTCAAGAACACGTCGTACTCTGTTCCCGATGTGTTGAACGCCTCGTTCTCTTCTCCCGATACATCGTCCGTTCTTGAGGTTGACGCCGAGTCCCTCCTTAGCGCCTCGTTCTCTTCTCCAGACGCATCATTTGTTCTCGAGGTTGACTCCGAGCCCCTCCTTCTCTTCGGTTTCGTGAGTTGTCCCCAACCAAAGTTTCTTTTTTTGTCCATCATCTGCCAACAATAGCTCGAACAGAAGCGCAATCAGAGCAATTACAGTCCTCCTACAGTCAAAGCAAGGATGATCATTAGAGCCTGACTTCCGTCGAATTCCATCTGTGGGCCGATCCTCTCAGCTGTATTCACCCACAGGAGAGAACCGCTCTGCGAAAAGAGCTAATTGGGAGGGTGCAGTGGAGTAAGATCGACTATAACCTCTCAAGTTGAAGAGAAGAAGGCAAAGTCGATGCAGGAAGGTTGAAGGCGAGTTACTGGGAAACGAAGGGAGTCGGCAAAAATCAGAACATGGAGGCACACGGAGACGGAGAGGAGTCAACAACTTAACAATACAGGGCAAAGGGCAAAGGCAAAGTCCTCCTGGAGGAAAATTTGTGAAGACCAAGTCACGTGGGATGCACGTGGCCCAACAACGGGGAGTTGAATATTAGAAAAGGAAAAATCTTACAGGCAACAAAAAAAAAAAGAAAAAAAAGAAAAGGAAAGGTGCAAAATTGAAATTTCGGGACCAATTTAGCACAACATTCCATGTTTTAAACGGCTTTGGAAGGACATTGGGCAGTTTAAGTAAATGGCAAATAATTTGAGTTTTTTTTTTTTCCTTCCAATATATTCACGCTTTTCACTCTTACATGCCAAAAAAAGTACATGAGCTAGAAGACAGAGAAGGTGGGGGATTTTTCTTTACAGCCAGACAATAACGTTAAGTAAAGCGATTGGATATTGAATAGTGTTTTTTAAGTCAACTAATTAGTCTGTTCAAATTTTGCACAGAAAAAAATTAGTTTGTTCAGATTGACTTTCTTTTTTTCTTTTTCTCTAAAATATGCCAATACACATCTTGGTTTCCCAATCTTAGATCTGAAACCTTTACATTAGTCCAATATTGGCCAGTGTGTCAAAATACATTTTTCACCATTTTTTAATTATTGAACATTGGTTATCTTGTATAGTGTTGTGTAGGAACATTGGTTATCTTTTACTAATTCAAGTGTTATGGCGACCCTTTCGAAACAAGATAACCAATTCATATGAGAAATGATTCACATAGGTCGTTAAGCCAACCATCAGTCAATCTCATTTGGCTCTCTCTACAAACTATTGAGACCTTTAATAAGAAGGTTTGACATAGAGATACCACAAACACACAATTATTTGTGGACAACGTATGCTTTATCCAGAAAATGAAGAGAATCGTGGATATCGACCTCTCAAATGATTCTTTTCTTTTCTTTTTCTTTTATGATAGAACTTTATGCGATTTTTTTCCATTTAGCAAGATTTGGCCCCACTCCCAAAATTTTGTGATTTTTATTAAATAATTTCCTGTCTTTTGTTTTTTTCAAGTTACACCCACACCCTGTTCTAGTCCATTATTGTGTTGGTCGTGTTTTTAGTTTCTCTTCACGCTAGCGAAAATTCAGGCCGCTACCATCTGGGCTCTATGGAACATTCTAACTTGGACCCGATTTTCCTTTTTACCTTAATATTTTTCATAACTAATCTTTTGACTAAGCTTTGCAGTTTAAATACAATTACAATTTGGGCTCTATTAAACATTCACTCATACAATAAGTCACTTACTAAACAGATGAAGAGATATTACTTGGAATGGAATTCCATTTCTTTTTGTCCTTGATGGCAACTTAAGTATTTCCAAATCCTACTTAATGCATTGGCATATTTCAGATGTCTAGAATTCTCTTCAGTAACCTCAAGTACTTCTTTGAGTCTATAGCTTTGCACAATAAAAGAAAACATCTGTTTTTGTTAGGCACACAATATAAAAAAATCAAAATGACGACCTAATTGGTCTACATACACTGAAATTTGGTCCGACATTGCTCAAATCGAAAAAAGTTAAGATGCTTATCACAGAATAGGAAAAGATGCGAATGTATATAATCGATTTCCCGTGACATAAGTATGTGATGGTGGACTCCTTTGTTTTATGGCTCCATTCTTGTGGGCTTGGCTTCATTTGTCTTTTGTTCTGACTTGCCTGCCCCACTCACTGCTGCGAGTTGGTCCATGCGTGCAGTGCATGAGGCTTCTCCACCTTGTATTTCGTGCTGAATTATTTACAATTACAGTGTGCTTGTCTTGATTTACGAATTTTTTATACACAAATATATAATATGGAAAAAATTCTCATATTCTAATATCGTGTTTGCAATTCAGAAAAAAAAAATCAATTTATCCATAAATCACCTGTGCAGCCTGTAAATATGAACTTTTTAAACTATTGCTTCATTTGTCATGTGTGACAAACCTTGTCCCTTCTATTACTGAGTCTAGCATGATACGGTTTTCTGAATACTTGTTTCTATGCTTGTTCTGGTTATTGATTAAATAAAATGGCTTACAACGTTGTATTTTTTATATTCATCTTATTCCAAATGGGACTTCCAAGGTTGCTAGGTATTACGGGATGTACATATGATTTTGTGCAGTGAAACTATATTTATAATTGGAAAGGTGTTAGTACCTCACATACTAATTGGATTTCTAGTACCACGACGATGGCAGTTTTGATAATCTTTCCAATTGATTAAAGATAGGGCAGATCACATGTTGACACCTAAATTTTGACAATTCGTTTAATCATTCATTAATTGTATCGAAAGGGATTAATTTTTAACCGGTAACAAAAATAATTTACATTAAATGCACGGTATATAGACATTAGGAGCACTTTCATTGATAGTAACAGAAATTTTTAAAGAAAAAATGGGCAGGCCGGCCCAGCCTCTTCCTTTTTACTTTCCTTATTCTCTCTCTTCGCCTGGGCCGGCCCACTTTTGCTTTATTTACCCCAAGACCGGCCCAGCCTTCTCTTTCTCTGCCTCTCTTTCCCTCGCGTTCTGCAGAAAAGAGAACGACGAACGCGAACAAAAGGACGGCGCGGAGGAGACAAGCGTCGCGCGAGACGTCCGGTCGGGGGCCAGGCCGGCAATCGCAGCTGGCAAGGCACGGCAAGAACTGAGAAGCCACGCCCACGAGCCGATGCTTCAAAGGGATAGAGGGGGGCGTGTGTCGAAAGGGGGGATTTTTGGGGGGTTTTGGAGAGCTTGAGACCGGGATGGGGAGAGAGGGCAAACGGAGAGTGACAGATCCGAGCGACTGAGAGACGGAGAGAGAGGGATCCTCGGCCAACGCCTCGGCCGCTCGAGGGCCCGTCCGACGACCTTCCTGGCGACGCCCTTAAGCCGAACAGGTAAGCTCGGCTCTGCTCTTGGCCTGTTTTGGGCGCGCCGGGGCGGATCTCCCGGCCGTCCGGCTCCCGCGAGGTCCGGCCGGCGTCGCTCCACGTTTTGTTTCCGATATATTTTTCGTCGCGTGTCGAGAGTCCCGGTAAAGGTCGAGCTTCGGTTGAGCCAAAAATCCCTCGTTATAGTAGCGCTCCCCAATTGTTTGATATAATGCCTGAACTAGATTTGAAAGTTTGTGTGGGAAATACTCGTTCTCGTCGTGTTGTTTCATCTGTGGCCGTCGCTGCCCCTTTCTTTGATCGAGCCGACGGGGTCAAGCGTCGCTGAGGCGTGGCTTTGGGACGGTAGGGGTGTGTCAAAACCTTAGAGTGGGTCTTGGTTTGGCCGTTCGGGGCAAGGTTGGCCCCACCGTGAGGGGGCCAGCCAGGGAAAGGGTTCCGGCGGCGGCCGTGGTTGTCGGTCGTGACTCGCCGAGCACCAGGTGTGGTCGGATGTGGAGGTCCGGGCGCCGTTAATGCTTCTCGGCTGGTCTAGGCGGTGGGGCTTGGTGGAGACTCGGTCATGGGAGAGAGGCTGCTGTTCAGGGGATGAGATGAGTCCATCGTGGACTCAAGGCGTGGGGGGCCTTGTGTTAGGTACAGGCTGAATTTTGTTGTTGGGCTTAGGTTAGTTTATTGGGTTTAAGGTTATTTTTATGTCTAGGAAGGAGAGAGTGGGGCTAATTTCGGAGCGGGGCTTTTTTTGACGTGCTGGAAGTTGCTTAATAGTGACCCTTAGTGTAAGTAAGCTTAAGTGTTTTCCTTTGATGAATTTGGGCTTGATCATGGCCCTTGTCCGAATGGGTTGGAGTCATTGAGCCCACTTCTTTAATTAGGCTTTTAGTGTTCATGACCCAAACCCATGAGTCCTTACCCGACCCACATTTGAACCGGGCTGAGGGCCCTGCCCAAATCCCTATTTTCGGAATAAAAATTACATAAAAAACAAAATATTTTTTTAAGAAATTTAAAATATATTTTTTTGAAAAAATTTCGAATATAGATTCTTTATAAAATCAGAAAAAAAAACTTAAAATTAGTTTTTGAGTAGTTTTCTTTTAAAATGTGGGAAAATCATTGATAAAAATCGAGTTCAAAATTGAACAAACTCTCAGGTCTTTACAATAGGGCTCCAATGTTTCCCTCTTTGAGACAAATTATCAATTGATGGTGTGCTTTCAATATATTGATCGTGATTTCCCTTTAAATTAGTTGGGAATGGGAATGGCATTTTTCTTATATCTTAGCATTAGTTATTTAATACTTTCATGGTTGCTAATTATTACTTTAATATTTGCGTATCTGCATGATCACCTCATGATCACCTCATATGTTAGTGGATAGGTCTAAAAATCAATATAGACTGCCTGACAAACACTTTTTTTTTTTAAGTGAACAAAATTAAGTACTGAAAATGTATTAGTTGATCAATTAGTATAATCAAGGCATCGGCCTTAGATTCTCTAGTTGCATAGGCAATGAAGTATACTCTCATGCTATACTTGGTTTCTAACTTACCTCAATAGACTAGTGGCGACTTATCATTAGAAAATTCTTATAGCATCATTGTAAATACCCTAATATTGCACAAGATATGGGTTTGGGAGAGTCCACATCTATAATGAGGGCCGTAGATTAATTTTTTAGACA
This sequence comes from Eucalyptus rudis, assembly GCA_019915205.1. Classification (NCBI taxonomy): domain Eukaryota; kingdom Viridiplantae; phylum Streptophyta; class Magnoliopsida; order Myrtales; family Myrtaceae; genus Eucalyptus; species Eucalyptus rudis. Next base: position 425,973 of record JAHMTN010000001.1, read on the forward strand.
ATACCTCTAAATTTATGTCTTTTTCCCTTTGGACGAACATGGTAGGTCATGACATCACGTATTCCTAAATGTACAAACTAGCCGTGTTGTGCGGGGAATTAATAGTCACTTAAATGTGTCTCAGTTGTGCTATCTTAACATGGCTACTAGAAATATGGTCTTTATGTGATTACGATACTTCTCATTAGATTAGAATTTATAAAATATTCTTATCAGATAATAATTCATATAATATCTTCTTCATAACGCAATGAAATAGTCAAGGGATCATGTAATACAACTTGATCCGGGCTCCTTGATTGTTTTTTAAATTCATTTCATAAGGGTTGCTATTTAATGTTCCTTGTGGGAAGTAACTTAATTCTTTGAATAAACCTAGTTGATTGTTGAAATTATCTCGATCTCATTGTGAGAATTTAAAAAAAAAAAAATTGTGAAAATGTTAAATATGATTAGAAGATTTTACTCCGCTAATCGAGCCCTTAAGGATAAATAATAAACTTAAGCTAATGTTGGATCTTTCCTCCTAATATAAATTTAATAGGGGAAAAAATCACCAAAAAATCCAAACTTTGTCCAAAATGACAAATTTACCTCAAACTTTTTTTGTGACATGAAAAATCCCGAAATTTGCTAATTGTGACACATTTACCCCAAATTATTTTTTGTGACATAAAAAATCCTGAACTATCATTTGTATGACACATTTATCTTAAATCATAAGGGCATTTTGGTCTTTTTACTTTTAAAAAGTTATTTTTTTCTTTTTTTTTCTTCTTCTTTCTACCCTCCGCCAGCCATGACGGAGCCAGCAGAGGGAAGCCCGCACCAGGCGAGGGCCGCCCTCACTTGGGCTGGCTAGGGTTGCCCTCGCCAGGTCGGGCGAGGGCACTGGTGAGGGCCTCGCCCGACCCCGATGAGGGGTGCCCTCTCTTTTGTTGGGCAAGGGGTGCCCTCGGTTGCGTCGAGCGAGGGTGGCCTCGCTAGATTTGGTGAGGGAGGCCCTCGCCCAATGCCGACGAGGGCAACCCTAGCCGGCATCGAGCGAGGGTCGCCCTCGCCTAGGCCGATGCCAGAGAGGCCAGCTCTCATCGAATGCTGGCTTCCCTCCGTCAGTTCCGGCGAAGGGAAGAGAGAAAAAGAAAGAAAATAAGAAAAAAAATAGAAAAAAAATAGAAAGAATAAGATGAAAATACCCTTAATAGGGTAAGTATGTCACAGTTTGTAAAGTTTAGGATTTTTCATGTTACAAAAAAAAGTTTGAGGTAAATTTGTCACTTTGGACAAAGTTTGGATTTTTGGTGGTCTTTTCCCATTTAATAATAAGAAAGTTTCTTTTTCACCGTACTTATCCTTTCATGGCGTTGGAGACGGACAAGCGAAGATAGCTGCCATGTCTCCATATATGTAAGTTCATGCAAAGGCTTCCCTAGACACTAACCCTACATTAAAGCATGAGAGTTCAAACTCTATCTCTCACTCGTTCATGGCGATATGCTAACCTTTTGTAAATTGTGCACCAAAGCTTTAGAACTGTAAACTAATTTCATGACAAAATGAAATATCTAGATCCTCCAAGCCATCGAAAGAGAATGCAGTTGTATGGAATATTAACTATAAAGCAAATCCATCCTTTTTTACTTTGACAAAGAAACAAAAGATGGCTTCAAGTGTCAACGTCTAGTAATCCCCTTGCTCTCATAACCTTTTAACAACCTTCTTGACTAGTTCTCCATACCTACCAACGATGCACAGGTGAAGGATAGTTCATTTTAGTCAGACAGACAGAAAGTAACAGGATATCAAAATAACAATGTAATTATTGATCTGATGTCCCAAAAAATAACGACTTGAAGATCTTTAACTCGCTACACAAAAGAAACAAAACAATGAAAAAGTAGATGGTAAAGATACGGCTATGCAATTTTGTTCGACCACAAAATTCCTCCGGATATATTTAACTATAGAATTCTACTTTTGAGAACATAATCTGTAAATGAAAACTTAATGGTTTTATGACTCTAGAGATTTAAGTATTAGCACACATTAATCTACAGCTACACCAAATTTTCATCGAATGTTGCTTGCAAGAAGAAATTAAGATGCTCTAGAATTCAGGAACCAATGCGAAGTAGCTATTCTTGATAGAATGAATGAAATTGGATCCACCTACCAAACTTGAGAAGATAATCTCGTTGACAACATGTAAAATCCAGGGATCTATATTACAATAACATGTTGATCGCTACAAAAAATAATTTGGAATATTAGATGCAGGTTCCAAGAAAGATCTTGAGCATTCGGGACATATTCTTTTAAGATATTTTTAGGGCTATTCTAAAAACAAAATTGATGGTATTAAATTAACTTATGATGAAAAAAGGTGCTCCACTTTCTTTGAGCATTTTCTTCTTCTTTACATTTTAACTGCAGCAATTTTTTTTTTTTTTATTATAAAGAAGACATGAACTTAAATCTGGAGGACAGAAATATCTTCACTTTTCAAAGGCCCCAAAAACTGCACGGACCATTACTTATATACAAAAATTTGCACCATCAAATTTTTCGTGCGTGCAAGCTAATGTGGCATTTAACGTGGCTAATGGTGTGGGTGAGTACAATAGAGATGTCAGCAAGACAAAACAACGTTGTTTCTCGCCAATGAATAAAGATGTCGTTTTTTAGATTTCTGAATTTATGACTCGTCTGTTTCAACGAGAGAGAGAGAGAGAGAGAGAGAGAGAGAGAGAGAGAGAGAGAGAGAGAGAGAGAGAGAGAGAGAGAGAGAGAGCAAACCCCAAATTGAAAAAGTCCGTTGTTAATAGAATTCGTTTTGCCCCAAACCGAAAATTATTGTTGCAAAGAGACTATTTCGAGCGTATTCATGGACTTTTTTTGTTATTGTCAGATTTCATCAACTTGAATGGATGGAAAACTTAAAAGTTGGTTTTTTCATCCCTCAAGTAAAGATTTATAGGGAAAATTACCAAAGAATCCTAAACCTATTATAACTACACCAATTCAGTCATAAACTTATGTTTTTAGTCAATAGAGTCCTAAATCTTTTGAAATTATGCAAATTCAGTCATTTCGGCCAAAATTGGCACTGACGTGGCCATTGGCGATACTTTTTTAATAATATTTTATTTTTCGAATTATTTTATTAATTTTTTTTATCTTTTATTCTCCTCCCTCCTCCCTCCTTCTTCCTTTGGCTCCAGCGAACAGCCAGCCAAAAGAAGAAGAAGAGAGGAGAAGGGATGAGGAAAGAGGAAGGAGGAGAAAAAAAAAGGGGAAAAAAGATAAAAAAAAATAAAAATAAAATAATTCGAAAAAATAAAATATTATTAAAAAAATTGTCGTCAATGCCAGTCGGCTAATTTTGGCCGGAGGGACTTAACTGACACAATTTCAAAAGGTTTATGACTCAATTGATCAGAAAAATAAACTTGAAACTGAATTGACAAAATTATAATAAGTTTAGAAAATTTTTGGTAATTTTCCCGTAACTCATATATCCTTTTGGGCCATTTGGAAAGTGGGGATACTTTTGTCTTGTAGATATAAGTTCATATAGTGTTTTTGGATTTGGCCTTCAAACTAGTAGAACACCTGCGTCAAATTTTAGAAATCCTCTTTGTTAACTTTTAGAGATCATAAAATTGTTCTAAAGAATAAAAATTTGCTTGAGTGTACGGTTATTTGGATGCAAAAGGCTGCACTGTAGTTACTTTGAAATTCTATGTATTGTTTAAATCAATTGAATGAAATATGTTGTCATAATCGAAATGGAAGCAATTACCCGCGAGTTTTCTGTCGACTCCCTCGATATATGCCTTCACTTAGAGGGGTGGAGATTCTCCCCATCGCTTGATATCTGCGGTCACCTGGAATGGAATTCCATTTCTTTGTTCTTTTTTCCTTGATGCTTATTTCCGTGCAGATTCCTATCGACAACCACTAGTCTTCAACTGCTTGAGTTCTCCTTATATCGGCACCTTCCAGATCTTTCAAAACATCTTCAGTAACCGATTCAATTAGTCCTTCGAGGCTGCAGCAATGCACAACGAAAGAAAAGGTTTATTTTGGTCAGGCACGCAATAAAAGGATATCAACACCTTATTGGTTTACAGCTATGCTAGAATTTGGTCGGACATTGCTCAGTATGAAGGAATTTAAGGTGCCCTAAAAATTCGCAAAACCAATGTGATGTTGCTGTTCTTGATAGAATCAGTGAGATTGGATCCAACCAACTGAAATGATATGTCGCTCTCAACAGAACTTGAATTCTGAGATAAGAAAATTAGGCATGGGTTCTAAGCAAAATCTTGAGAAGACTATATTTTATAGAAGAAATTATCTTCGAATGCCCTTTTGGCCCTTTTAGCTTTAGGTACTTATAACATTGCACTGATGACTATGCTTTATAGAAGAACCCATTTTTCTTTATTTTTTTCTTCATACTAAAAAATTCCAAAATACTTGGATTAAACCAAAAAAAAGGCTGAAATGGAGCGAAATAAATACTCTTCCTTGAGTTATACATACGTTAAATTATTTTTCCTAATATATTCTCTTTTGAATAATAAGTCAAGATAATCTTTTTGTTGGGAATGACTGATCCCCAAAAACCGGATTCGACACTAAATCGAACCCCTAAATCAATGCGGAAGACGAAGCCCGGGAAAACACGTATCACCGATCGTAAAGCACACCACGGATTCGAGCGTACCTTGTTAGCCACAGATTAGACACCAATGCCGAAGAAGAGGAAGAAATTCTGGCCCCGTTCGATCCGATGACGACTTGAAGGGAAGGAAAGCGCGCCGTATGCTTACTGCCTTTTCTTTTTGGGAGAGAGAGAGCGTGAGAAGAGAAAAGACGTACGTTTATCAGAACGTTGTCTTCTCTCTCTCTCTCCTCCCTTTTATACCTTCCCCCTCCACGGGCCCTATTCTCGTGGGCCGGGCTTTTTTTGGGCCCAACTTGGGCGGACGGGCCAACTCAGGCCCATCTCATAAATCCATCATCTCCCACTCGCACATGGTGGTACAAAACCAACATGGGCGGACAGGCCCTACTCAGCCTCATTAGAGAAAAATCCATCATAGACTTTCTCTTAACATGGTGGGCCGAACAGAATTCTCTTTTCCTCTATTCAACATTCATACCGGTGAATAATCCGTGCGACCAGCATACTTTGAGAGCTCGTTGCCATACATCTGTTAGGAATATATAGCAGCTCATAATGGGCATCACACTTCGAGTAGATTTAGTATGCAGTACCCTAGATCGATCGATCACATTTATATCTCTCTTGATCTCTTTTCAAACAATGATATATATATTGTATTCACAATTATGATTATCACAAAGACAGTCATAATTGGTTAACCGGTGAATACAAAACTACAATGTGATTCTCTAAAATCGATCTTCTTCTTTCCTTCAAACTCTCAATTTCAGTCCAGCTTGCTTTTCTAGAAATGCCCCATTAGATCGAATCAAACTCATGACCATTGGCAACATCCTAAGATAGCAAACACTAAATAGAAATCTTGAGAATAAGTAAGAGTCATGAGGGGACTAAGAAATTGAGGAACTCTTTTCCTCAAGAGTCTCACACGACATAAAAGTTGAGATCAAACTTTTGCCACTCTTATTGGTCGTCTCATGCATACGTAGTATGAAATACGTATTACGGTATTAACTCCTTTCCCATGGAGCGTATGTCTACACCTTTCAATACCGTACAGATGATAGTTCAGACATACCCAATGTCTAACTTGAGTTCACGTCTCTACTCATTTACAAAATTCATCAGAACTCACATCTGGCATCTTAGACAGATAAAGTAAAATATGTGGGATATTTTACTTTCGGACATCATAAGTATTATGTCCTCATCTTAACACTTAGTTAAGGCGACATGTGTATTTTAAGCCCGAGCTCTCGATTATCACCTAGATAATAAGCTTAAATACAGTCTCATCTCTATTTATCACACAGTAAATAGAGGCGATTACCCGTGTGAGTGGGCTAATCTCTTATCTGTCCGACATACTTCCTCAACTTAAAATAATGCACTGAGCATTAGGATGCATAAAGATCACACAAAGATTCATAGGCATTAATGATGAAAACACAAATTCATCAAATGTGAACTCTTAGGGAAATTACAATATTCAGTACATCATCCTCAACGCAATCCTAGAGATTTCACATGGCCACAAAACACATCTCTAGGTATTGGCTTTGTCATAGGATCTGCTACCATTCCATGCGTAGTATGTACTCTTAGTTCACATCTTTTCGTGCAATCATATCCTTGACAAGATTCTACTTGGTATCTATATGTTCGGTCTTGCCATGATATTTTGGATCTTTGGTGTATACTTTTGCTGCTTGGCTATCACAGTTAACCAACAATGAATCTGCAGCACTTCCAATAACACTTAAATGATCCAAAAAATCTCTTAAGCCAAACATCTTCTAATACTGCTGCTGATAATGCCACGAACTCAATTCCATCGTGGACAAGGCTATATACTTTTGTTTCTTACTGCTCCAACACATGGTGCCATTATTCGGTAAGTAAACAAACCTAGAGGTAGATTTCCTTTCATTTAAATCTCCTCTCCAATCAACATCAGAATAGCCTTTGAGTTGCAGATCATTTTCTTGATAACTCAACGTATAATCAGCAGTCCACTTTAGATACCTCAGTATTCTCTTAACGGCTTTCCATTGTGCTGGACCTGGATTGGATTGGTATCTACTCACCATTCCAACTGCAAAACATATGTCATGTCTTGTAAGCATACATAAAGCTTCCAACAGCACTAGCATAAGGAACATGTTTCATTTGTTCCTTCTCTTGTGGAGTCCTTGGACACAATTTATGGCTCAATCCTTCACCTTTTGCAATAGGAGCGTCAATGGGTTTACAATCCCATATCATTCAATTCAAAATTTGGAAGACAACCAACTTTTGACAGTATTGACTAGCTCCATATTGCTTCCGGCAATTAGTATATCATCAACATATAATGATATGATCACAAATTGATCCTTGGATCTTTTGATATATACACAATGATCCTCATCTATCATTGTAAAGTCATATGCCATTATGGCATTATGAAAACGTATATATTATTGTCTTAACGACTGCTCAAGGCCATATATCGACCCCCAAAGTCGACATACCTTTTTCTTCTTGGCCTTTCACTATGAAACCAACAGGTTGTTCCATATATATTTCATTCTCTAAGTTTCCATTGAGGAAAGCAGTCTTTACATCCATTTGATGTAACTCAAGATCCATACTAAATACTATTACCAGAACTATGCGAATCAAGGCAAATCTTACTATAGGAGAAAAAATATCTTCATAATCAATTCCTTCCTATTGATTATACCTTTTCGCCACAAGGCGAGCCTTATGCCTTTCAATCGAGCCATCAGCCTTTCGCTTTATTTTGAGAACCCATTTGTTCCCAATAGCTCTGCGTCCTTTTGGCAGATCAACCAGTTCCTAGATTTGGTTTGATTTGATTTACTCCATCTCCTCTTTCATTGCATAAATCCATTTTTCCTTACTAGGGCAATTTAGAGCCTCATTAATATTTCTTGGCTCATACTCATCTTGCGGAGCAATCATAAAAGTTTCCCCTTCATTGTCAAGACGTCGACAGGAAATACTTTGGCAACTTGTTTACCGTATAGGAGATTGTACACTTAGCACATCATTCCCCATTATGCTCCCACTTGGATTAGGTAATGATTATGTCGTCACATCAGGTGGTTGCAATTGAGAATGAGTTGAATTCAATTCATCACATCTCATATTACTCCCACTTGGATGAACTCCATTAATATCATTATCTTAATCCAAGGTTTCAAATAGGAAGTAATCTTCCCATATTTCGCCCTTCTTAGGAAATTCATCCACTAAGAATGTGACATCCTGTGATTCAAATTCAGTTATTCTCCCACTTTCCTGCTCACCTACGAACACATACCCTTTTGAATGTTCGGAGTATCTCATTAAAATACTCTACTTTTATATGGGACTCAATTTCCCAAACTTGTGAGAGGACATATGAGTATAGACAGCATAACCCCATGGCTTAAGTAAACTTAAGTCCGGTTTTCTACCTATCCATAACTCATATGGAGTGGAACTAACTGATTTGGAAGGCACTCGGTTAAGTATTTAGGCAGCAATTAACAATGCATCACTCCATAAAAGTGATATGTAAGTTAGCATACGCCATCATGGACCTAACCATTTCTAGTAGGGTTCTGTTTCTTCTCTCTGCAACACCATTTTGTTGAGGAGTATATGGAATAGACAACTGTCTTTCTATTCCCTTTTCATCACATAATTTTCTGAACTCATCAGATAAATATTCTCAACCTCGATCGGATTTAAATACCTTTATTTTCCTGTCTAATTGATTTTCTACCAGGTTCATAAACCTTCTAAAACAACTTATGCTTCAGATTTATGAGAAATCAAATAGACACATCCGAATCGAGTATAATCATTTATTAAAAGTGATGAAATAAACAGCCCCTAGCCTTCCTCTCACATTCATTGAACCACAGACGTCCAAATGGATTAAATGCCGAGGAAATTAAGCTCTTTTACCTTTTCCAAATGGTCTCCTTGTCATTTTCCCTACTAGGCAATGCTCACATATGGACAAATCAACTTTTTCAATATTGCCCAACAAGCCCTTTTTGGCTAGTCTTTTCATATTTTGTTGGCCCATATGACCAAGTCTAGCATGCCACTATATTCACATCATTATCATATAAAATAGAAGACGTGAAATAAGGGAATAACATATTGACATCACCACAGTCAACATTTAGTACAATAAAACCATTTAGAAAGTGACCACAACCATAGTAGTTTGTATCTAAATACAAATCTACACCTTTATTATGGAAGTTCATTCTAAAACCAAGCTTAACCAACAGCAAAACAGACACTTAAATTTCGACGAATCTCCAGAGCATATAGAACATCAAGATGCGTCCACCATGCATGTTCTATTGGTCGGTGCCAATTCCTTTACCTCAGCTCTAGAGTTGTTTCCGATATGGATCCACTCAGTTCCAGTTGGTACTCGTCGGAATTCCACAAAGGATCCTCTATCCTTTGCTTCATGGTCTGTCGCTCATGAATCTACATTCCACAAAGGATTGGATTCAGCCAATAATTCAGAACTTGACACATAATCAAAGTTCTCAAATGTACAAGAGGTGTATGCCTTCTTTGGCTCACGACAGTCGCGAGCATAGTGACCCTTCTTGTCACAGTTGTAACATTTCACCCTTGACATTTTCTTCAATTGAAGACGTTTTCCTCTCTTGTGTTGGTTAACTCTTGATCTCTTGCAATAAGGACTTGATCCTTTGCATTCCCACATATTGAACGAATCAATACGCTTGCGCTTAGAGCTCAAAACTCTTTATGAGCTAGACCAGCATTGCAAATATCTATTCTCAGCTCACATGCCATTAAGCGGTCCTCTACCAGCTTAAAGTGGCGCACAACATTCTCAAGATCTTCCATAACATGGTCAAGAGCTTATAGTGCTTCTTGCTTTTCCAGCACATATTGAATTTTCATATTCAATATTTCACAATTGTAGCCGTTCATATCAGCAATCACGCTCTTAATTGCTGAAACCATCAGTCTGAACACATCAGACATACATGCACGAATAATTAATACCTATCATTTATGCATCCCAATTTGCATAGACCCATCATATTAATAAATAATTTCAAGTAAGGCTTCAGAATCAAAAGGTCACTACGTTTCCAATCATCCTCCAAAAATCCTAACTTAAAAATATCATTAATATGATTGTCATATGCAAAATCAATTCTATGAAGTTACAAAAACTTCTATAACTACCCACAGCTAACTACCCACAGCAATCAGCAGTAACAGAAAGCAAATATTATCTAACATCCAATAAAATAACAATGCTTTCACATGATACAACTAATATATCGGTTGCTACATTAACAACAATCAGGTAGTAATCATTACATAATCAATCAAAAAAATAAATAGGGAATGTCCCTTCTAATCTATCAGTCAAAACATCTGAGAAAACTGAAGGTACATTTGCCAACCATGGAAAAACTTTTGGAGAGCTCTCATGTCGCCACCAAGGCGCATTCACTCTGCGCCACGTAGCGCACAATCTAAGGGTTGAAGTTTTGGCCAACTCAATCCTATAGTACTCTCTTACAAAAGCTTCCACCAGTCTCCTATAACCCGGGACCACGTTGACCTCCCATAGCCGATCTAACACTGCTTGCCATTCAGGTGGAAGAGTGTTCAACAAAGCCGGCACCTTCTCAAAATCCGGCATAATATAACCATTATTGATGATTTCCTGTATCATCTGATTGACCTTGACCATATGTGATACTAAATCACCATCAAGCCACCGAAAATCAGCTAACTCTTTCATCAGCCTTTTCAGTCTAGCTCTTCCTTTGTCCGTTCTCGGGATTGCAGGTATCCGTGCATTACGCATCATAGTTTCTGCAACAAATGCATAACTAAAAATGGATCACTTATCATCCATAATTAATATCAGAGAAAATACATAATTTTCCAAAATTCATGCAACAAATGCAGAATTAAAATGGATGACCTACAACCCACACAGACATAATTGAAAAAGAAACAAATTCTTTTTTTTTTTTTTTTCGGGTCAACGGTCAACGGTCGTCGGTCAACGGTCAACGGGTCAACGGTCGGGTCAACTGGCGCGCGGGTCGGACCGGTCGAGACGGTCGAACCGGTCGGACCGGACGGGCCGGTCGGACCGACCGCACGTGCCTCGCGCGTGCGGGGGATGACGTCATGCAGACGTCATCCGGCACATGCCGGGCGCGTGCCTCGTCCGCGGGTCGGGTCGGGTCGCCGGTCGGTGACCGTCCGGCCAAACGTCATCGGTGATGACGTCATCGGTGACGTCATCCGAACGGTTACCGACCGTTGGATGACGTCACGATGACGTCATCTCGTGACGTCAGCACGCGTCGGTCCGCGGACCGGCGCGTGCCGTTTCGCCGGTCGCCGGCGCGCACGTGCCGGTTCGCCACCGGCGCGTGTGGCGCACGCGCTGGCGAAGCCAGCGCTTTCAGGCGCGTGGCGCCCACGCGCAGCGGCTTCTGGCCGCGCGTGTGGGCGCGTGTGGCGTCGTACGGCGGCGTGCGACATGTCGCCGGCCTCGTCTTGACGTCGCCTTTCACCCAGTGCTTTAAGAATTTAATTTCGACTTACGAAAACTCAGAAAAATGGCCGAACAACGCTCGGGTGTCGAGATTTCTCGCCCGGTTCCATACGGCCGAAGGGATTTCGCGAAAAATCAATCAAAAACATCAGAATTGATCGGGAAAGACGTGAAACAGGGCTCTGATACCAATGTTGGGAATGACTGATCCCCAAAAACCGGATTCGACACTAAATCGAACCCCTAAATCAATGTGGAAGACGAAGCCCGGGAAAACACGTATCACCGATCGTAAAGCACACCACAGATTCGAGCGTACCTTGTTAGCCACAGATTAGACACCAATGCTGAAGAAGAAGAAGAAATTCTGGCCCCGTTCGATCCGATGACGACTTGAAGGGAAGGAAAGCGCGCCGTATGCTTACTGCCTTTTCTTTTTGGGAGAGAGAGAGCGTGAGAAGAGAAAAGACGTACGTTTATCAGAACGTTGTCTTCTCTCTCTCTCCTCCCTTTTATACCTTCCCCCTCCACGGGCCCTATTCCCGTGGGCCGGGCTTTTTTTGGGCCCAACTTGGGTGGACGGGCCAACTCAGGCCCATCTCATAAATCCATCACTTTTTTCTTTTAGTGGCAAAGTCAGAATTCGGGAAATAATCTAATGGAACATTCCCTCCTATTAATGGTGTCGAAAGACTCGTAATAGATTCGAAACAAATTCGAAAGGCTGGACATTTTTTTCATAAGTTCAAAAGGTAGGGATTAAAATGAAAATCATTTAAAAGATTGGAATTTATTTTGTCATTTGTTCTTGAAAAATAATCATATTAAATAATCTTTAAACATTCTTACATATTAATAATTTTTTTCATTTTAATTTTTAAATTTTAATTATTCTCTTAATAAAATTAGACTAATGCAGAGGTGACAATACCTCATTTATTCCCTCTAGCACTTTTGCAGTACATTTCATGTTTTGTTATGGAGATAATTGAATTAAGAATTTCATAGCTCCTTTAATTAATGTTATTACACTCAGTAACAAATTTTAATCTTAAATATTATGAAAAAGTTCCACGGAGGCTCGTGCAAACAAACAGTAAACTTGTATGAACTTTTACCCATCTCGTAACAATTTAAATCAATTTCCTAGATTAATATAAATCACACTTTTTCTCCCTTCACCAAAATCTTCTTCGTTCTTTTTGCGTGCCGTTTTTTTTTTCTATTCATTGCAATGTTGTAAGTACTTAAAGCTAACACTCTGTTTGGAAAGCAAGATTCTGAGTGGAAAGAATTATAGGGGAAGGAATGATTGTGAATGCAAAACCAATGTTTGGAAGAGCAAGAGAAAATGAAGATACTGATTTGGAAGTGAAACGAATTCTGCTGAGCCCACTAAATTTTGTTCCTCGCGGAGGTGTGAAGAAAGCAGGGGAGAAAGTCACACTACTTCTCTTATTTCCCAATATACCATCAAAAGTAATAGAAAGCGACAACTGTGAAGAATGATATAGTAATTGTTCAATGAGATGCAGTCCAACTTACAATGTAAACATGCCAATTTTCATTTTTCTCTCATCATTTTTCAAATCCCTATACTGTCTTCCCCTCCGTATCTTAATACTTCCAACCAACAAAGGATGTGTTTTCTTCACCTCAGATTTCTTTACCCACCTCAAGAGCTCTTCCAAAGAGAGTGTTAACAATCTAGTCGAGTGTACTTGATTATTTTTGTGCAAAAGTTTGCATTGCAGTGACTTTGAAATTTTTTGGTGGTAAAGCTGAATTGAATGACTTATTAGCTCATGATTTAGAAGGTAAAATGCACTAAATAAAAAAGCAGCATTACCTGTTAGTTGTCCAGTGATACCCATCCATGTCCCCGACATATTTAAGAGCCTCTTCCCATTCCATCACTTCGTCGTCGCTGTTGTGATACTTCCTGTGGTCACTTAGGGCATCTTTGTATAAATTGCTTTCAAGCTTAACATCTTCCTTCTCCACATCACAGAAAATGGGCAGGATTCTTTTCCCATTTGACTTCTTGCGTGCTACCATGCGGGCTAGTTCATGGAGACACCATTGACTAGAAGCATAGCCTTTAGATAAGAAGGGTATGTAGATATGAGAGTCATCGAGTGCTCCTAAAAGCTCCCAGCTAATTCCTCTGTCATGGGCCACCGCCTCATTGTCCATATAAACCAGAATTTTGTTATGAACAAGATTCTTGTGAAGGATCTCGACAATGGAAAAACGAGTGTCCTGTCCCCTAAAACTCAGGAACACATCATAAGTAGGTATTCTGTGAGAAAGCCAAGTTGATCCTGGGTCATCCAGCAACCTTTCCAGGACTGTGCAACCACGATTATCTAACTTCAAGGTTCCTGTGTCCTTGACACCCTCGATCTCTTTTATCTTTAAACAAGCTTCTAGTTCAATGTGCCGTAGCTTATCTAAATTTGATAAGTTGGGTAACCTTTCTATCTCATTACAATGGGCAATACGGAAGTGCTCCAACGATTTGAGTTCCAACAACTCATGAATCTCAACCAGCCTTTCCAATCTGTTCAAATCCAGGCACCATAGGTTCTTCAAGAGTGCCAGACCAGGTATTTTCTCCATCAATTTACATTTTCTTAGTTTCAATATTCTCAAATGTGTTAGGTCTTCAGAGATGGAGAAGCGTGACATTGGATGTTCCATTATAGACATTTCCGACAATTTTTTTAGGTTGGAAAAAGGTGGTAGTAGATGCATGCCCCTTAATTTCAAGGTCGACAAACTAGATGGAAGCAAATGCGAATCGTTCATCCGAGCTATGTCAGGTTCCTCCATCGAACCATTTAATATAGATAATTCCAGATGATCTAAATTGACAAGGTTTGAGAGGTTAGGGATAGATGGGAAGTGAGGTGCTTGCATGTGAAGGTGTGTCAAACTTGAGGGAAGATCTGGTACTTCTTGTAGGTGACTTGAACTCATTTCAAGTGTTTCGAGACGAGAGAGACAGCCTAGTACCATAGGGAAACTAGTTACCCTCGTATATGATATGTCCAATATCCTCAAATTGGATAGGTTCCCAATTTTTTGTAGGTTTTCATCTGTTAAATTCCAACATTTCTTGGCATGTAATTCTTTAAGCTTTATCACGTGTCCAATAGCTTCAGGAAAGTTTCTTATCACTGTATAACTTATCCTGATCACTTTCAGTTTCTTTAAAGATCCGATGGAATTAGGTAATTTAACTATTCCCAACTTTGATAAATCCAACTCAGCCAACATTTTCATTTCTCCAATAGAGCCTGGAAGCTTCTTTATGCCCACACACCCGCATAAAGATAAACGTTTAAGTTTCACCAATCTTCCTATAGAGTTTGGAAGTTTTTTGATTCCAGGGTGCTCATCTAATATAAAACTCGACAGAGATTGCAAATTGCCAAATGTCTTTGGAAGTTTGAAGTGTTGATAATGATGGGGCATGATAATCTCTATCAAAGATTGTAGAGAACCGAATTTTGCAGGCAACTTCCGAAGAACCTTGCATCCGTTGATATTGAAAGTTCTTAAGAGTTTTAGCTCACCAATGGAGCCATCAATTGTAGTTAACTTGACACACCGAGCAAGAATCAACGTCTCTAAAGACTTGAACTTGGAGAAGTCAGGTGTCCTTGTTAACAACCTGCAACCCGTCAAATCTAGTACCTTTAACTTATTCATCTGCAGAAAAAAGTTAAAGTAAAAAAATAAACGAGAAACATCAGCATACATTGTAGTGTTATTTATAAGCCAATTATCCATAAGTCAATAATTTAAGATAAGCTGGGGTAATTTGAACATCGCAAGTTTTTTGGGGATGTTGCAGATAATCTCCAACCTGAGTTTTTTTAATTGGAGTTAGGCCCCTGCTAGAAGTCAAAGACAAATCTCTATAACCTCGCCATGAACACACAGAAAACTCTAATTTCCTCCCAAATCACCCACAAGGTCTCACATACCAACACACAACCCCGCTTGCTACCAGCACACCACTTGCGACCACATTCTTCAACATCACCGCATTCAACCCCTCTGCTCCGTGTCCCCAACTCAACTCTCTCTTACTCTCTATGCCAAGTGAATGTATAACCTATAATAGTCAGGACATAAAAGTGATGGATTTAAAAATTAATTTTGGTATTCTACCTTCAACTTAATTCGACAATCCATTATCAGTTGAAAAATTTCAGAAAGAATCTGAGATGGAGGGAAGGGTTTGCAAGAGGTGAACTGATAGCAACTGTCAGTGGGGCGGTCCTTTGACGGGGAAAAATTAAATGTTAGAAATGGACAATTTTTGTAGCCCGTCAATTGACTTAAAATTAAATGTTAGAAATAGACAAGGAACTCCGTTACATTTGTTCTCTACCCTGAACTGAACTATAGATTTCCATGAGATTTGATTTGGTACTTTAGTTTTAAACTAGATTCAATGGAAAGCTCGAGCCTTCGCTCATTAACTCGAGTTACATAAAAAGAGAAGAAGTAAAAGTAATGCCATTTTCATTTATTTTACAGTTCATTAATTCAATTATAAAGAAATACTTACCTATTAAATTAAGCTGTGAGCCCCTTGAATTAAATATTATGAAGTTTAAGCTCGCCTTGATTCAAATCATGAACTTAGCTATATAACAAATAGACTCGTGATCTTTTACGTTGTTTAAGTCGAGTGTCACCAATCTCATACTTGATTCCAATTAACTTTTGTATTATTGAACTTGACTCAAACTTTACATTCATTCAAATTATATCTGATGCATGTTGAAGAAAAATGGCACTTTACTAGAACATACCAATTACAAAGCCTAAGCAACTTTTATGTGGGACATAATTGTGTTTACTTTGATATATAGAAAGATACTGAATGTTACTTATGCAAAATATACTCTACACTCAGATGAGTAGGGGAGAGCATGCAACCATTAAATCGATCACATGAGGTAATGATACAAAGAAGTGAAATATATATCTTCCTTCCTTCCATCATTACAAATGAGATAATGACAAAAAAAAAAATGTATAGAGTAAGGCATATCATACCTTCATTTGGCTCCACCCATCCCAGCCGTCCTCAATATTACTATCCGAAAGGTTGAGCACAACCAATCCTCTAAAGTGAAAGTTTGTTGCCTTGAAAGTTGTTTGCCATGTCTGCCAAGAAAGCCATCTTAGCTTCAAAAGAAGATTCCGAAAGTCACCAGAAAAATCCGAGCCTTTTGCTAGAAGGAACCTTAGTTTTGGTAGAGCGGCTAATTCTTCATTTGTGAAGGTGTGGCTGCTGCCACTAGAAGTCAGGCTTATAGCTTCTACATCTTCATTTTCCTGCCAATAGAGACTCAAGATTAATTGAGTAGTAACACTCTTAACAGAGCTATAAAAAAAGGAAGCATATGAACAACGGTAGACAATTTCTCCAACAGGGAACCTACCGTGGCCCATGCCTTTTCCCAGCAAGTAGATTTCTATGTTTTCGTTCACACCATTATCGAAATTTTTCAGCTTCTATTCGAAGATATGTTCTAAACCATTTCTTCATTTTCCTGTTTCTGTTTTTTTTTCAAGAAATATAATTATCATATCAATTCCAATCTTCATAGTTTTTTGTTATCACTGTAATTCTCTTTGAAAAAAAATTTAAAAACTCCAACCGCATAGCACGTGAAAGGGTGCTTTATTGTTTCAGAATTTTCAGAAAACTATTTTCCATTCTATAGAACCTGAAAAACAAAGCTAACTATTAGGCAATCTATTTGGTCTCGCTCCACCAATAAACTAGACCTTTGACCCAAATGTTTGAGAGAGAGAGGTATCTCCCTCTCAGAACAAATGGAAAGTTAAACAATGTTAACTATAAAATAAAGAAAAAAAATTCGACAAGTATCTCCTTTTAAATAAAGATTATGTGACGTACTATCCCATTTTACCTTTTTTCTCTCCAGTAGTTCTATGACATCTTCATGAATCCACATCCTACTAAATTTTCGAGGATATCCTTCAAGGACAATTTGTCTTCCCAGATCTCGAACTTGATCATGCATCCTAAACTTATTATCTGTAATTTTAATCAAGGACCGTAGGCGAAGGACACTAATTGCTTTGCGAGGATAGTAATTACAGTCATCCCACATGAGAACTGGATATGTTTGGTCCTCATTTGTGAAAAAACAAGCAATATCGAGAAATACTTCTTTTTGCTTATCCTCCAATCCGTCATAACTTTTCTCCAATACTTTTCGGACATTATCAACAGGACCTTCATCTAACAGTTTTAGCGTGTCTTCCCATAGCTTTGTTTTATCGGAATGTTGCTCCAGGTCATGGCCTTCACAATAAAGAGATGAACCAATCACCTCAATAGCCAAAGGAAGCATACCCACTCTACGAACAATTTTCTCCGCAAGATGATCATATCCCTTTACGGGAGATTCTCTTCTAAATGCGTGCTTACAGAATAGCTGAAATGCTTGATTAAATTCCATTCGTTGAACTTCATAAGCCAAAATTCCTTTGGTTTGATTTAGGACCTCTTCACTGGATAATTCCACTTGAGTCATCAAGACTTCTTTGTTTCTAGTGGTGAAGATGATCCTACAGCCTAAACCAAACCAATTAGATTTTCCGGCTAGTTGTTCGAGTTGCTCCTTCTTGTCTAGATCATCAAGAACAATGAGTACTTTTTTTTTACTTAACACTCTTTGGATCATGTCGATCCCATCACCAACATCTTTAATTCGGTCAGTTTTTTTAGAACTGACATAATCTGATAAGAGCCCTTTATGCAATTCTAAACAACCACCAGGAGATTGCCAACGTACTCGAATGTCATGAAGGAAACTACAGCCATCAAAGTGAAAAGATAATTTGTTGTGCAAAACCTTGGCAAGAGTTGTTTTTCCAACACCACCTATGCCATGGATACCGACAAAACGTACACCATAAGACCGAACATTTAACAATTTCATTATGGCTTTCACCTGAGCACTATCTTCAACCAAATGTTCAGTCACACTCTTGTGTCTTTTATTAAACTTATGGGAAACCTGTTCAACAATCGATTCAATTTCTTCTCGATGGCTGCAGCAAAGCATGAAAATATCGTTTCAGTTAGAGACATGATAGACTACAGGACTCTAGGAACATATGGATGCATAATTCAGCTATTTCAACAACTTTGACAAATGGACATTAGGCATTATAATAAGTTGAACTCGAAATTATATTTTGGGTACAGATTGGGTTTGACATAGCTTTTTGCGGGCACCCACACCTCATTTCCTTTTGTAGGTTTTCGAGCACAACTTCGGACTAGATTCCATTATGTTCTAATGTAATGCCACAGTGCTTTAAGTTTGAAAATTTGGACACACGGTTTCTTCCAGACAGATGTAGTTTGCAACTATTGACCATGAGAAAATTGCAGGAAAAATCCCCTTTGCCTAAAACATCCCATCCCTTTACATGGGCAACCTCTACAAGAGCCTTCTTCCACCGCTTCAATCCATCGGGCCAAACTTCTCCGTGTGCTTCGATATCGCTTTTTTGTACAAACCGGTTCTGAGCTTAATATTTTCCTTTCCGTACAAATCTTGAAATATTGTTTTCTTTCTCGTATTATGTTCAATTTTCCGCATGGTGTCGATAAATTCTTTTCATTAAATAGTAATTCCAATAATTCATAATAGAGAAATTCCGTAAAAAAATTAATAGTCGATTTTTTGCATAAATGCATTGTGCGTGCACTTTTGTAATATTAATTATGCACTCTTTGTGGAAACAATTCTAATCATGTCTTGGTATAAATTCTAATATTGCAATATTCCTATCAATTCAACAATCTAACACGAGATTGTTATTGTACAGAATTTTGTGATTATCATGGGAGGGGAAACATACACAAAAACGCATGATTTCCACTATATTTATTGTGATAATATGATTAAATAACTAAATTGATCGAGTAAAAAATATGATCAAGTAAAAAGTTGGTCTTGTCCGTAGTGTCATATTGGGTTAACCCGATATGAATTGGAAATTACATTGTGTGGGTTGGGTGTGACTTGGTTTGTTGTGTTTTATAAAAATCGGACATATTATATTTTCAATTGTTGGGTCTAGCTTCCATTAACTTGTAATGCAAATCATAAATAAATGCCCAAATTCGCTATATTCGGAAATTTCGAGAGACTAACTTTCATCCAATGAAATGTAAATATTGTGCTTATTAACCAATAAAAGTTTAGGAAATTTACCTTTTGCCTTCAAGTTCCCGTCCTTTTATACCTCCAACCTTTATGAGGGCTCTTTCCCACCGCGCCAGTTCATGGGAGTCAAACTTCCCCTTGTGCTTCAAACCAAAGAAAGAGAAAAAATTCCTCTTGTGTTTGCATATGGCTTTCTTGTACAAATCTGTTTTGAGCTTCACATCATCAGTCTTCACATCATAGAAAATGGGGATGATAACTTTTTTGCCATCTGATTTTGAGGTGCATTCTTCCATACGAGCTATCTCACGGAGACACCATGAACTGGTGGCGAAGTTTCGAGAGAAGATTGGTATGTATATCCGAGATTCATCAACTGCCTTCAAAACCTCATTGATTCTTTTACCATCTTCGAGTTCTTCACTATCAAGGAAAACTTGAAGTCCTGCAATTACCATGCTGTGGTAAAGGTGATCAGTGAAATTTAGGCGCGTGTCGCTTCCCCGGAAACTCAAAAACACATCGAACTTCTCTCCATATGCATCATCCGTTCCCGAGGTTGACTCCGAGTCCCTCCTTAACGCCTCATTCTCTTCTCCAGATGCATTGTCCGTTCTCGAGGTTGGATCCGAGTCCCTCCTCCTCTTCGATTTTAGGAGTTGTCTCAAAGCCCTGCCACAAATTACAAACTTTTAACCTGATCAAGACTTAAAAACAGAAACGTAAATCGAATAAGCAGGCTGAACTGCAGGGTTATCTATCAACAAGAGCTCGAACAGATGTCGAGTCAGAGCACTTACAGTCCTCCCACAATTAAAGCAGGGATGATGATTAAAGCCAGAATTCCGGTGAAGTCCATCGGTGGGCCGATCCTCTCAGCTGTATTCACCCGCAGAAGAAAACCATTCAGTGAATAGAGCTAAGTTGGGAGGGTTCAGTGGAGGAAGATCGACTATAACTTCTCAAGGTGAAGAGAAGAACGGCAAAGTCAATGCAGGGAGGTTTCTGGAAAACGAAGGAGTCGGCAAAAATCAGAACATGGATTTGCACAGAGCCCGAGAGGAGTCAGAAATACAGGGCAAAGGGCGAAAAATCTATCACTAAGAATGAAAAAAGAGGAAGGGCAAAATTGGAATTTCGAGAGAATTAAACAAAATATTCCACGTTTTAACGGGGTTAGAAGGACATTGGCTAGATTTTTTTGTTTTGTTCGAGACATGGCTAGATTAAGTAAATGGTAAATGGTTTGATTTTTTTTTTTCCTTTCGACATATTCATGTTTTTCATTGTGCCTTGGACAAAAAAAGGACAAGAGCCGGAAGACAGAGAAAAGGTAGGTTTTTCTTTACAGCAAATTAGTAACGTTAAGTAGTGTGATTAGATATTGAATGGTGGTTTTTCAGTCAGCTAATTGGAGATTGAATTTTTTTTTACTTTTTTTTTTCTTTTTGAAATTTCCGATGCACACGTTAATTTTTCAATCTTAGCACCTGAAACTTTTACATTAGTCCAATATCGACAAGTATATGTAATTATAATTTTCACCATTTTTTAATATTTGAAGAGACATTTCCTTTTTTGGCGAGAGAGTATAAAAGTTGATTTTCGCTTTTTAAAGCCAAAAATAAAACGGGCTATGGTGAGTTTTTATTGGGTACCCCGCGGATTTCTGAAACTTGACGTCGACGGCTCCTTCCTCCAAGAATCAAAGTCCGGCGCTGTCGATGGCGTATGCCAGGACTCAACAGGTAAGCTGATCGGGGGTTTTGCTCGGGTGGTGAAGACTCGGTCAGCCTTTCAAGCTGAAACCCTAGGCTTGCTACAAAGTCTTCGGTGTCCTTTGTGGAGAAAATATTGGGTGGTCCGGGACCGCCACGTCAGCGTGGTCCCGGACCACTCACGCGGTGCCATGTGTTAAATTGAGCCCACTTCTCTGACGCTCTCTCTCCTCTTTCTCTCTTTTGTCCCTCCCCATACACGTGGCGTCATGTGAGTGGTCCGGGACCACGCTGACGTGGTGGTCCCGAACCACCCAATATTTTCTCGTCCTTTGTGTCAACTTGATCAAAAGTGGGTGGTTGAATCTGACAACTCATCTTTGGTTTAGTTCAGAGGGTACTTGGTGTTGAGCAACCCACGTGGGAGGGAAGACAACTGGTCCAAGAGTGCAGCAGTTCATTGACTTTTTCGCTCAACCTTCGCTTAGTCTATTGCTCTTTCTCCTAGAACTCAATGCCACGGATTAGGTGTTAAAGCCCAACTCTGCGACACCCTTCCTTTAAATCGGGTCTCATTTCTCCCCGCCCCCTCTTTCGGACTTGATACGTTTGGAAGCACATCTGATGTATCCATCTACGTTTCCTTGTTGAAATGAAAAGATCTTTTACCAACTGAAGAAAAAAAAACACGGCATGTAAAAGGAGCTAATTGATTATGAAGGATGGCTCATTTTTGGCCCTATGGTTGCTCTCAGTACGAGGAAAAAACATCAATAGCCGAGGGGAGAATAAAGGTGATTTTCTGCGAAAATGAGGACCCGCCAAATGATAAGTCTAAGATAATATATGCAAACGACTCAAGTCAGAGCTCCACTAACCTCTGGGATGGAAAGAACGATTGATATTAATTTGAGGAAAAGTGCCAAAAAAGTCCTAAACCTTTTGATTTTGTGCTGATTTAGTCATAAACCTTTTTTTGGTGCCGATTTAGTCCTAAACCTTTTTATGTTATGCCAATTCAGTCCTTTCCGGCAAATTTTGGCCGGATTTTGCTGACTAGACGCCGACCGGCTGACGTGGCCTGATCGGCACTGACGTGTACAATTTTTAATAATATTTTAATATTTTTAAATATTTTTTATTTTATTGTTTCTCTTTTTATTTTATTTTTATTCTTTTTTTTTATTCTTTTTCTTTTTTTCTTCTCATCTTCTTCCTCCAGCCGCTCGCCGGAGCTGGGCGATCGGCCAATGGCGACGACCGGCGAGGTCGACCTCGTTGGCCACCTAGCCAGTGGCCGCGAGGCTCGCCTCGCCGGATCTAGCAAGGATCGAGCCTCGCCCATGGCCGATGAGGCTCGACCTCGCCAGATCCGGCTCGCCACCTAGGCCGCGAGGGGCCTCGCTGGATCTGACGAGGGTCGAGCCTCGCCCATGGCCGGTGAGGGTGAGCCCCGCCAGCTCGGCGCGAGGCCAGCTGCCTCGGAGAACCCAGGAATTACAAAACCCCCACCCCTGACGAATAGCCGCCGCCAAAGCTGCGCGACCGAAGACACCCCGAGCTCCCGTAAACCCTAGAGACAACGACGACGACGAGCGGAGGAGGGAGGAAATTTCTAAGGCGAGATTGGTATTGGAGAACGGAGCCGGGGAGGAGTCCAGCTGGCCTCGCGCCGAGCTAGCGGGGCTCACCCTTGCCGGCCATGGGCGAGGCTCGACCCTCGCCAGATTCGGCGAGGGCGAGCCTCGCCACCCAGGCCGCGAGGGCGGCCTTGCGTCGGGCGGGCGAGCGAGGCTTGACCTCGCCAGATCTAGCGAGGGCGAGCCTCGCCCGCCCTGCGCGAGGCCGCCCTCGCGGGCACTGGCGAGGTGGCCGGCGAGGTCGACCTCGCCGGCCGTCGCCTTTGGCTGGTTGCCGAGCTCCGGCGACCGGCTGGAGGAAGAAGATGAGAAGGAAAAAAAGAAAAAGAAGAAAAGAATAAAAATAAAAATAAAAATAAAATATATTTAAATATATTTAAAAATATTAAAATATATTTAAAAATTGTACACGTCAGTGCCGATCAGGCCACGTCAGTCGGCCGGTGTGTAGTCAGCAAAATTCGGCCAAAATTGGCCGGAAAGGACTGAATTGGCACAACGTAAAAAGGTTTAGGACTAAATCGGCACCAAAAAAAAGGTTTAGGACTAAATCGGCACAAAGCCAAAAGGTTTAGGACTTTTTTGGCACTTTTCCCTATTAATTTGTGTAGTTGGGTATCTAAATGTTAGGAAATGGTCACATTACACTATAAATTACTATGTAAAGTGTAATGTAAAGCCTACTGATATTCAGGATATAAAGTGATGTTTAAAAAATAAGTTATGCTTGGCGTCGACATTTTAGAAAAGAATCCGAGGTGGAGGGAAAATCGGCATCCATTAGATTTGTTCTCCACCCCGAACCGAACTACAAATTTATATGAGATTTGATTTGAAACGGAAATTAAAAACTTAATTTAATGTAAAGCTTGAGCCTTTGCTCATTAAGTCATAAAATAAAATAAATAAATGTGTCATTTTTGGGTGCATTTATTTTGTGGAAAATGAATGATTTCGAAAATATTTTCTTAAAAATTATCACTTGCAAAAATGAATGCAAGAAAAATATTTTTATCATCTATAAATTTTTTTAAATATAATTATTTCCAACAATGAAAATATTCATTATTGACTAATTATTTTAATTAATACGAGAGATTATTTTTAAGAAAATATTTACCAAATCATTCATTTTTCATGAAACAAATTATGTATTCATTTATTATACAGTTCATTAATGCAATTATAAACATAATATGAAGAAATACTTCTGGAATAAGTAGTCTATGACAACCGATCTTGAATCGGAATTGTTATTTGACTATCACTTATATTTTTGGAAGGCGATTAATTAATTCATTGAGATTTGCGTCTCTGGCAATAGAGCCCGTGACAAAAAGCATCAAATGCGAGAAATGAACGTGATCCCCCAGAGAGGCACTTGCTAATAATCGCTGGGGGGCTTCAAAAAATTCAGAATCCAAGTGGTTTACCTGCAAAAGAAAAAGTGCCTTCTTCTCCTCCTACACAAAGCCAGTTAAGTTCATGCCAAGCTGTCACCCAACCCCAGTCAACATCATCAGATTTCTAGCTTTCGGTGTGTGAAAATATGGAATATTGTTCCTTGATAGTAAATCTTTACATGCGATGGTAAAATTCGAAACCTGTTTGGTAACTAAATTTTGAACCATGTTACCAATAGTTTTATAAAAGTATCCATGGTTATTTAACCTGTAACGTGTCGGTAAAATACCAACATTTTTGTACATATGTCATTAGTTATTTAATTTTTCAAAAGTATGATGTGTTACCAATGTTTACTCATGTAACTTAACGGCATTTTTAGGCTACCAACTTTTTTTTTTTATCGTTTACCAACTTTTATTTGATTATTTCAAAATTAGCAATTGTTCCAAGACTTGCAAATATTTCTTTGCTACAATTACGATTGTATTAAAGTATCAATTCTTATAGCTAATTACTAATATTAATTTAAGTGATTCAACAACTTTTTACAGATTGAGTTATCATCTAGTTTTAGCTTTATCAATATTTGTTTGCGGATATTTCTGCATGTTTAGAGTTACTAGAAGATTAGTAACTCTTACTTGAATCCACTTGCCAACGGTTATTTGTTTGTTTTATAGTGCCAACTATTTCAATAATTTATAAAAAGTTATTTTGAAGATTACCCTTGACTTAAAGTTACCATTTCTATTTGACCATAGTATAACGTATTTAATATTCATCTCGACTAATCTTTAGTTAAATGTATGTAATAAGTGTTGGAGAAATCTTCTTGAAATGTTTTGAAGCTGACAAAACGTTTCCATCAGTCTAGTCTGAAGGTTTGCAGACTCTGCTATTTAAAGTTTGAAGACCTCCGGACAGCCAGACTCAAGATTCAAAGTCTATCCTCATTGACAGTTCTAATCCGTTGAAGAAAGGATATCCAGAATTGGATGTTTTATTAAGGATATGACCTTATCGACTGGAGAAGATCTCTTGGCTGGATATGACATAACGGAATCCCTTTAATTGATCGAGATTGATTCGATGATCAAGGATATGATGATTAGCGAAATATTCGTGGAAGGTTCTACTTATGGAAACCGAGATCCTGATTGTATGGGCGAACATGATTGATGGGCTATCGACATGTTCCTTTAATAGCTCGAATGATCTTCCTAATTGATTCCGTCCAACGGGTAGATTGGAGGAATTCCTTTGGTAAGTGCCAACGGGTATGATGGCGTAAAGGAGTATATAATGAAGACGTTCTAAGCTGTTCAAAGTGTGCGCGATAGAAGAATTCCAAAGTCTGAAGCTTCTTGTTGTTTAGTCAATTCATTTGAGCGAAAAACTTGTACGCAAAAGAGAGTTTACACTTGTGAGAAATCTTGAGGAAGTGTGATAGAACATCCACACTGTGGAATCAAGGAAGAACTGTGATGTATCATATCTTTTGTTCATAGTGGAATCCAGCCGATAGGCTGTCAATGCGGAAGAGTGGACGTAGGCTTGGATAAGCCGAACCACTATAAACCTTGTGTTTAATCTTCTCTTCCCTACTCTTTACTTTACCTTGATCGTAATTCATTTTGGAAAAGCAAAAGAGTACTTCCTTTCTATCGTCTACTTAGTATTGCCGTGGTATCTCGAGAAATTGTTTTTACACCTATTCACCCCCTTCTAGGTGCTTATACTAGCTACATCAATTGGTATCAGAGCATGTGTACTCACTTTGTTTGAAGTATTTTACTTCAGAGTTAAAGATCCATGGCTAGTATGTTGGTTCCAGGGTTGGTAGAAGGGCAAAACAATACCAGACCACCTTACTTTGATGGAAGGGATTACAACATATGGAAAAAAAAATGAAGGCGTTTCTAAGATTAAATGATCCTCTGGAATGGGATGTTGTAGAAAAAGGAATCACTCCTAAAGCTGCACCTGTTTCAGAAAGAGGAAAAGATACTGTGGAGTCTAGCCAAATGACTCAGGAAGAGATAATCAAGAGATAAGCTCTTGATGCAAAAGCAATTTATTCTTTATATTGTGCTTTATCACCTACTGAATATAACAGAATATCTTCTTGTGTTACAGCTAAAGAAGTCTGTGATAGATTACATATAACCTATGAAGGAACCGATCGAGTGAAGGAGACTCGAATCAACATTCTCCTCGGTCAATACGAAGCTTTCAGAATGAAATCAGGAGAATCTATAACTGACATGTTTAGTCGTTTTACAGATATCGTGAATGGTCTTGAAAATCAAGGTCAACCAATTTCTGATCCCATGAAGGTAAACAAGCTACTGCGTGGACTCTCCAAGGATTGGAATCACATAAAGACCTCAATAAGAGAGACCCAAAGAATCATGCCTCTATCTGTTGATGAATTGGTTGGAACTCTTCAGTCTTATGAAGTGGAACGAATCAATGAAGACGAAGACCCTAAAGGTAAGAAAATCCATTGCATTAAAATCCAATGATGATTATGATGTTGTAGATTCTGAAGACGATATGGACGATGAGGAGCTTGCTCTCATGATAAGAAGATTCAGAAAGTTGAACAGAAAAGGAAGAAGATTCAATCCAAGGAAACAAAATTTTCAAAAGCAACAGACTAAGTCTGTTGAGGATGATGAATCAAACAAAGATGTAATCTGCTTTGAATGTAAGAAAAATGGACACATCAGACCCAACTGTCCTCTTCTGAGGAAGAAGAAAGGAAAAGCTGAAAAGTATCGAAAGGCTTTTAAAGCATAAACCTGGAGTGATACAGAATGTGAAGAAAGTGATGATGATTATGCCAACATATGTCTGATGGTACAATCGGATTCAGATTCAAACTCCGAGACAGACTCAGATTCAGACAATGAATTTGAGGTAAGTAACTTCAAAATCCCTATTAAAGTTTCTAAATACATTAATGAGTTGTGTTTTAGTCTTAAGACTTCTCTTAAAAGGATTTTCGAACTCAAAAAGGAAAATTCTGCCTTAAAACAACAAGAAAATGTTTTGAAAGAAAAGGTGAAATGTTTAGATATGAATGTTTATTCTCTTAGAGAAAGTGAAGATAATCTTTCAAAAGAAAATGCATTCTTGAAAAATGATATCTCAAATATTTCCAAAAAATTTTCGATAGGATCTGAGAAACTAGAAAAAATACTTTCTGTTCAAAGACCTTATTTCAATAAATCTGGTTTGGGAATGACTACTGAAACCATTCCTTTAATTGATTTTCCTAAAGTGAATGAAAGAATCAAACAAAGACCCTCAAGAGATGCTTATAAAAATCATTTTAAAAGGACCTTTGTAAAACTAATAGGTCGCAATGCTCTCAGATGTTCAAAGTGCAATAGTGCATATCATTTTGAAAAAGAATGTCCTATGGTTTGGAAACCTGTCAATAAAGTATGGGCAAAAACCACATATCATACTAACACGAATGGACCCAAGAAAAGATGGGTACCAAAGAAAGTTTGAGTTTCTTTTTTAAATGCAGGTCACTATTAAGAAAAAGGTAAAATGGTATCTGGATAGTGGATGCTCAAGACACATGATAGGAGACTCAAATTACTTCATAAAACTTGTTCAAGTAAATGGTGGAAAAGTCTCATTTGGAGGAAACAACAAAGGAAAAATTGTGGGATTTGGAACTGTGAAGATTGGAAACCTCACAATAAGCAATGTTTCTTTAGTTGAATGACTCAACTACAATCTGTTCAGTGTCAGTCAGTTATGTGATACCGGTTTCAAAATCTATTTTCAAGAGGGTATATGTTTAAGAACCAGTAAAGACTCTACTCAGTCATTTATGGGACGAAGACATGGAAATATCTACCTCTTGGATGTGAAACCAGATGAATCACAATTTTTAATTTCAATCCAAGACGAAGCAAACTTATGGCACAGAAAGCTTGGGCACATCAATATGAAGCAAATAGCCAAAATTTCAACAAAGAAGCTTGTTTGTGGTTTGCCCAATTTATCATATCAAAAGTCTGACCTATGTACACTATGCATATTGGGAAAACATGTAAGAAATTCCTTTAAACTAATAAATCAAGTTTCCACTAACCGTGTACTCACGATTTACTTGGGTGTATTTCTTGGCAAGTAAGTCTGAAACTTTCTCTTACTTTGAAAAATTTGCTAAAAATGTTCAAAATGAAAAATGATATGCTATTTCAAGTATAAGAACAGATCATGGAGGTGAATTTGAAAATCAAGATTTTACAAAATTTTGTGATGAATCTGGTTTTCAGCATTTGTTCTCCTCTCCATATACTCCAGAACAAGATGGAGTTGTGGAAAGAAAGAATAGATCGCTTCAAGAAATGGCTAGAACTCTTTTAATTGAAAGTAACATCTCCTCACATTTTTGGGCCGAAGCAGTTTTTACAGCATGTTATATTATCAACAGAGTTTTTCTAAGGCCTATTCTAGAAAAACCCCCTATGAATTATTCAAAGAAAAGAAGCCTATTGTTTCATATTTTCATGTGTTTGGATGCAAATGTTTTATACTGAAAAATGCAAATGATCAAATTGGTAAGTTTGAAGAAAAGTCAGATGAAGGCATCTTCCTTGGATACTCAACCACAAGCAAAGCGTACAGAGTCTACAACAAAAAGACTCAAACTGTGGAAGAATCAATGAATGTCAAATTCCAGGATTCTATACAAAATGAATCTATTCAGACTCATCTTGAAGAGACTAAACCTGCTCCAGACTCTACAAAGTCTAAATCTCAAGAAGCAGCTCAGACTTTGAAGGACCAGCAGCAAGTAACTGGTTAAGATTCAAGTGAAGGAAGTGATCATCATTCTGACAAATTAACCAACAACTGGAAGCATAAGTCCAGTCATCCAAAAGATCTTATCATTCGCGACATTAATGAAGGAATTTGCACAAGATCCAAATAGCGCGAAGAGTCTAGTACTGTGGCTCTTATTTCTGAAATAGAACCCAAAAGCATAGAAGAAGTTTTATCTGATGAAAGCTGGATTGAAGCCATGCAAGAAGAACTCAGGCAATTCAGTATCAATGATGTCTGGGAATTGACTCCAAAACCGAAAGGTAAATCAGTTATTGGAGCTAAATGGGTTTTCAAAAACAAGATGGACAAAAAAGGAAAGGTCGTGAGAAACAAAGCAAGACTCATGGCCAAGGGATACACGCAAGAAGAAGGGATAGGCTATGACGAGACTTACGCATCAGTAGTAAGGTTAGAAGCAATTCGTTTATTACTTGCATTTGCTTGTCATAAAAATTTCAGGTTATTTCAAATGGATGTCAAAAGTGCCTTCCTAAATGGATTCATCCATGAGGAAGTCTATGTGGAACAACCACCTAGGTTTGAAGACCCAAGGAAACAAGACTTAGTATTCAGACTCAAAAAGGCCTTATATGGCTTAAAGCAAGCACCTCGAGCTTGGTACGACAGGCTGAGTAAGTTTTTAATTCAAAAAGGTTTTGTGAAAGGTAAAGTAGACACTACTTTGTTTATTAAAAGAGAAAGCAAAAGTTTTGTGCTAGTTCAAATATATGTCGATGATATTATATTCGGATCTCTTAATGAAAGTCTGTGCAAGAAATTCTCTAAGACTATGCAGGATGAATTTGAAATGAGCATGATGGGTGAGTTAACCTTCTTTCTCGGGCTTCAAGTGAAACAACTAAAGGAATGAACTTTTATTCATCAAGAAAAATATGCTAATGATCTCGTCAAAAAGTTTGGTCTGAACAATTGCAAGAAGGCTGAAATACCAATGTCAAGTTTCTTGAAGATAGACAAAGATGAAGAAGGAAAGAAAGTCGACCAGAAGCTATATAGGAGTATCATTGACTCACTTCTTTATCTTACTGCTTCTAGACCTGACATTTTGTTTAGTGTTTGCATTTGTGCCAGATTTCAAGCAGACCCTAAAGAATCTCATTTAAATGCTACAAAGCGTATTATTAAATACATTGCTTCAACTTCAAGCATCGGCCTATGGTATCCTAAAAGAGGAGACTTTACTCTTCTTAGATACTCAGACGCAGATCTAGCCGGTTGTAGAGTTGATAGAAAGAGCATCTTGGGTACCTGTCAACTACTTGGAGGCAGGACAATATCTTGGTTTTCAAGAAAGCAGAGTACAGTAGCTCTCTCTACAATAGAAGCTGAGTATGTTGCTCTTGGAAGCTGCTGTTCACAAATTCTGTGGTTAAAACAACAATTAAGAGATTTCGGAATTGAAGATTCATGCACGAAGATTAACTGCGACAACACCAGTGCAATCATTCTTACCAAAAATCCAATTCTTCACTCAAGAGCAAAGCATATAAAGATTCGACATCACTTCATTAGATATCACGTTCAAAATGGAGAAGTTTTGATTAAGTATGTTGATACAAAGAACCAACTGGCGGATATATTCACAAAGCCTTTGGAGAAAAATCAATTTGAAATTATTCGCTCCAGACTCAACATTTTGAGGTTTGAAGAAGTTAAAGTCTAGAGACTCTCAGACTTAGGCAAACAAGACCTTGACTGTAAGTTAGTCTCTCTCTCGAATCATATCTTGAAAAGGTACGATCGTCAAACTGTGATTAATTATTGCTATATTTAATCAATGTAATTATTGCAACGTTTCCTTTTCGAAAAAGAAGTTATTTTTTGAAATGACTATTTTCGAGGAAAAAAGATAGTTATTTTGAAAAGGCATCTTTTTATTTTCCTTTGTGACGATTCGTATACCTCTCTTTTTAACCGATCGTGCACTGTTGATTCCTCTTCACTTTACTTTCAAAAACCCTAGAAAGCATCGATCCTCCATTCATGTTTTCTTCTCTTGCCTAATCTTCGAAAAAATTGTCATTTTTACTTGGGAAAGTCAAGCAAGGAATCTTTCAAAGAGTGAGAAAGATGTCGTCTTCAAGAAAGTCTTCGAGGATTGCAAGTAGGGGACCACGGCGAATGAGTGAGGGGCCTACGCACTTCGATCTCACCGAAGAAGAAGTGTCTCCAGATCAACAGCAGAGCCCACAACATTCTCGTCAGCGTCATTCTCCACCATCTAGTCCTCAAAATGTTGGACATCAACAAGAAGAAGATATCATTGAAGACGCAGATCCTGTAAGAGCTCAAAAGCCCGCTTTTATTTATAAGCTGTATCGTGCTTTAAAGGGGACTCGTACTCCTTTGAACTATGTTGATGATTTTCTTAAAGACAAAGGATATGGGAACGAATATATATTTTTGCGAAAAATGGAAAGTTTGGGAATTGCTCGTAAATGGGTGGCAGAAGAAACCCTTGCGAATATCCCAAGTGATCCTTGGGATTAGGGAGTTAATCCTGTAGATGAGAATGATGATGACAAAATGTACAGCCAATTTCAACCGAGGATGGGTATTGCAGCGAAAAATCGAGGAAAAAGAGGAGAGATGTTTAGATCGAAAGAACAGAAGGATCTATACTCAAAATTGCTAAAGCGTGGGGTGATAAACCCTAGGAGTGTGGATTTTGATTTTCTGGATGCTGTGAATGTGAACTTGAGGGAAAAGTTCGGTTATCTTCAACTTGAAAAGTTCTACACTGACACCACAGAGGCCTATGCTGAATTAACTACTTATTTCTATTCGAATCTCAGTTTCCCGGATGCGAATAGATTCTCTTTCAGCGTCAAAGATCAAGACTTTGTAGTGGATATGGATACACTGGCAGATGTGTTAGGAGTTGAGAGAGGAAGATATCAACCGATCAAAGTTTCTATTGCTTGTGCTACACTAGAACTTGTGAAGGACAGGAGAATAGAGAAAAAGATTTCCTACCTAAGGATGAGTGCGTTCAACATTCTGCTTCATAAGATTGTGATCAATTGCCTCAGACCGAAATCAACTTCCAAGACTGATGTTTCAAGTTCAGAGGCAAAGCTGATGTATGCCATTCTCACTGGGAAAAAGTTTTCTCTTCCTCACACTGTTATGTTCCACATGTATAGAGTAGTGGTGAAAGACAGATGTCAACTTCCTTATCCAAGTCTTGTGACGAAGTTATTTAGACATCTGAACATTCAGCCTCCACAAATTCTTTGTGCTCGATTGTGTGATCATATGGTGGTAGGACTGAAAAGGGTAACCAAGATGCGTCTGAAGGAGCTACGCAAGGTGTTGGAGAAATTTAAGGAGAAGACTCCTGTAAAATCTCATCAAATCTCTTCTGCATCAAAAAGAAAAGGAAATGAGCCCATGGTTGCTCCATCCAAGAAAAGGAGATCTCTCATCGTTGAAGATGAAGATGATGAGGAAGACATCACCATCACCATCTCTGCAATGGCGTTGAAACATCTAAGCCATTCTGCTCCAGAACAAAGGACTCGAGAAAGAGAGGAGAAAGAAAGAGGAGAGAAAGAAGCAGATGAGAAGGAAGCAGAGGAAAGAGAAGCAGAAGAAAAGGATGCTAAGGAGGCAATGGATGAAAAAGAAGAAGAAGAAAGAGCACTTGGCGAAAAAAAGCATAAGAAGAAGAAGAGAGAATGAATCAAGAGGAAGGAGAGCCTGAAAAACACTCTTCCTGAAGGCACAGAAACAGGGGGAGATAATAAGGGAGTTAGCTGCTCTCCAGCCGACCCAGAAGCCATTCATGCTTCTCATTTTCCTGAAGAAGAACGTGATGCTTCATCGCCAAATCTGCGCGATTATTCTGATATGCCATCATCTGCAGATCGTGCTAAAGCCAGTACGCAGACCGATAGCTCAGCAGATTTTCGCAGAATTATGGATATTCTCTTGGAAATGCGCGGTCAAATATATGCTCTGGGATGCGAGGTTCAAAGCTTGCAGAATGCAGGTCAAGTTTCTTTAGTTTCATTGAAAGATCATATCCAAGCCCTCTATGTTCAGATTCAGGCCAATGCTAAGGGTGATGAGATTGCACAATTGAAGGAAAACTTGAAAATGTTGGAAGGCATCGTTCAGTTTATGGGAGATTTCCAGCTTGTCCGCGTTCCCACGCATTCTTAACTGTATTCCATTTTCTTCTCAACCTTTTTAATGCTGACAAAAAGGGGGAGAAAGATTTGAATCAAACTTTGAATTTTTAATCGTTTGGTTTGTTTGATTTGGATTGATGTTTGACTTTAATTTTGTGTCTGGATGTGAATTTGGATTTGACTGCTATTGACTGCTATTGACTGCTATTGATATCTTATGGATGGCTTTATCATATTCAAGACTAACCTACTTTATGTGGTTGCAGATTCTAGTGTTATTCATTTAGCCATTTATCTTTATAAAGATATGTATATTTGTTTAAGAAATGTTTTGCAGGTCAAAGTTAATCAAATCTGCAAGAAAGTTTTGTCACCATCAAAAGGGGGGAGATTGTTGGAGAAATCTTCTTGAAATGTTTTGAAGCTGACAAAATGTTTCCATCAGTCTAGTCTGAAGGTTTGCAGACTCTGCTGTTTAAAGTCTGAAGACCTCCGGATAACTAGACTCAAGATTCAAAGTCTATCCTCATTGACAGTTCTAATCCGTTGAAGAAAGGCTATCCAGAACTGGATGTTTTATTAAGGATATAACCTTATCGACTGGAGAAGATCTCTTGGCTGGATATGACATAACGGAATCCCTTTAATTGATCGAGATTGATTCGATGATCAAGGATATGATGATTGGTGAAATATTCGTGGAAGGTTCTACTTATGGAAACCGAGATCCTGATTGTATGGGCGAACATGATTGATGGGCTATCGACATGTTCCTTTAATAGCTCGAATGATCTTCCTAATTGATTCCGTCCAACGGGTAGATTGGAGGAATTCCTTTGGTAAGTGCCAACGGGTATGATGGCGTAAAGGAGTATATAAGGAAGACGTTCTAAGCTGTTCAGAGTGTGCGTGATAGAAGAATTCCAAAGTCTGAAGCTTCTTGTTGTTTAGTCAATTCATTTGAGCAAAAAACTTGTACGCAAAAGAGAGTTTATACTTGTGAGAAACCTTGAGGAAGTGTGATAGAACATCCACACTGCGGAATCAAGGAAGAACTGTGCTGTATCATCTCTTTTGTTCATAGTGGAATCCAGCCGATAGGTTGTCAGTGCGGAAGAGTGGACGTAGGCTTGGGATAAGCCGAACCACTATAAACCTTGTGTTTAATCTTCTCTTCCCTACTCTTTACTTTACCTTGATCGTAATTCATTTTGGAAAAGCAAAAGAGTACTTCCTTTCTATTGTCTGCTTAGTATTGCCGTGGTATCTCGAGAAATTGTTTTTACACCTATTCACCCCCCCTCTAGGTGCTTATACTAGCTACATCAATAAGGCCTTATAAATCTTTAAGCTTGATAATTGTTTCCTCAGCGGTGTGTTTGAGAAGAAAATTCTAGACATAACAAATTATAATAATCAGAGCAAGGGCGGTGAATTTAGTAATGATAGTCGACCAGATATGATAGCCTATTTCTTCGGTTTCCCCGCCATCCCAACGTGTTTTTGAGTCTTACGAAGTCATTGGATCTTCTCGTGTGCTTCCCAAAGCGTTGCTTCTTTCTCAATAAAATCGATTCCTAAAAGGGGGTAAATAAAAAAAAGAGGGTAAACAACAGAGTTCTTTTGGTCAAAGGGTGAATGTAAGAGTTGCTTGAACAAGGGTTAGAAGACGGAGAAAAGGTAGGTTTTTCTCTTAAACAAAAGAATCACGTTAAGTAACGTTGTTAGATATCCAATGGTGTTTTTTCAATCAACTAATTGATATGTTCGGATTGACTTTATCTTTTAATATATTTTTTTCAAACTTTGTGATATGCACTTTGAATTTTTTTTTAATCAATCTTACCATCTGAAACTTTCATGTTATACAAATATTGATATGTAAATATATACATCATTTTTTTAATATTTGAAAGAATACTTTAGTATTTGATGAGAAAGTGAAAAAGTTGATTTTTACTCTTTTAAGCCAAAATAAATAGGCTGGGCCGAGTATTTTTCCTTTTAGGAGTTAAAGGAAAATAACCACATCATCTCCTCTTTAATCAAGTAACAATTCTAAATAAAATATCCATTATCATGATATTGCTGGAGGTGTCGGGATGAAATCGATAAATATAAATATTTATATAAATCAAAGAGGTCCTATCTGATTATGATTACTTTTGTTCTTTCTAAAAAAACCTCGATTATCAATTGACAAAGACCTAAATTCATAATTCTATTTTTATCTTTCATGTAATTCAATTTGAATCTTTTCTACTTACAAACTAAAAAAAAAATTCAAATCTTAAAATAATTTTATCTTTTGACACAAAAGTATTCAATTTCTTCATACCATGTCAATAATTTCTGTCCTTTATTTAATAATTCTAGTACTTCATACTAGTGATATTTTATAAGATCTATTAAACGTATATTCCTTGCATACATGCGCACACTTTTGTAATGTCAATTATGTGTCACTTTTAGAAAAGCACCAAATAAGCTAAGTAGCTTAACTCATTCCGTCTTGTGTAGATGATTAGTCTAAGGCCAGATTGGGAGCATCTTTTCCAAAAGAAACGCCACCCTAGGTGGAGATGATTAGTCTAAGGCCAGATTGGGAGCATATTTTCCAAAAGAAACACCACCCAAGGTATTTTTTGGAAAGATTGCTTATGGTGTGTTTGGTAACAATTTCTGATCAAAAATGATTTTTTAAATAGAATTGTGTTTGCTACTGTTCTTAAAATTTCTAATCCAAATCATTTTCTTTTATTTTTAAAAAATATTTTTCTTACTTTTTTCCCTTCTTTTTTCCTTCTTCTTCTTCTTCTTCAAGCTATGGCTAGTTGCCGACCTTGGGATGATCAACGACCAGCTAGATGAGAGCTAGTGACCTCACCAGAGCATCACTGGTCCTTGGCTAGGCCGAGCTTGGTAGGCCAAGTCGAGCCTCACCGGTAGCAGGGTGAGGCGATGATAGTTACAATCTGCCTAGTGGACGGAGTTCAAACGGTGATGCCTCGATGGAGTTCAAATTGCGGCCGATCCTCTACCCTGTATCCACCAATGAATCCCAGAACAACGGGTGTGATTTTTGGCTCTACAATTGTTCTCGATACGAGGAAAAAATCAAGAACGTTGGCATGATGGAGGTGAACTCCTGGGATAGAGAGGACCCATAGTAGAAAGATCTGGCATTCACCCCTCTCTCCCCAAAACCGGTTCCTCCTCTCTACATTTGTCACTCGCCCCAACAATTTCTAGCTGGTTATAGAAAAAAGGAATCGAATATCGCCTCCTCTGTCACACCCCGATCTTTCGAGCACGTGCCCATCCCTCACCGGTAGATTAATAGTAACGTCCCAAGACGTATCGTTGACCAATTTATTTAATATACGAATGTAGAGGCATATAAATAATCCCCAAACAATAAACCAATGTGATAAAAAAGTATGACCAATTTTTCATAAAATACATTTTTATAAATACACAGGTCTATACACAAATGTTTACAAAAGGGATTAGCTCTCAACAAAAGAGAATTGTCCTACGACTAACTAGTCGGACAAGATCGTTGATTCTTCGGGCTTCACCTTCTAAATTTCGAGGCTTCCGGTTCTTTACCAACACCATCTAAGGACCTGAAAATGGTTATACAATAACTAGTGAAATAATGTCTCCGCAAGTTCTACCCTTAATATCCGATTAAGAAGCAAATACGCCATAAGGGCTGCCTAAACACAACCAGGCGTCAGAGGACTTACCTTGGCCTCCGTTCCTTCCTGCAAGTCAGTTCAAACAATAAATACTGACAATCATAACACCTAATCAAATCAGATCGAATCATCGATCAATCGAACCAATCGATTACATGTCATCACGACCTTCTCCTGGTCAGCTCATTCCATACTATCTATGAGTCCGATCAAAATCCAAGACTACTCACCATAGGTGATATATAGATAGTAGCTTACCCCAAAGGCTAATAAATAGCATACTGTTCATTCTCTAAGATGATATATCAAGTCATCAAG
Source organism: Eucalyptus rudis (assembly GCA_019915205.1). Classification (NCBI taxonomy): domain Eukaryota; kingdom Viridiplantae; phylum Streptophyta; class Magnoliopsida; order Myrtales; family Myrtaceae; genus Eucalyptus; species Eucalyptus rudis. Next base: position 463,290 of record JAHMTN010000001.1, read on the forward strand.
CCAGTATTGCATACCGTTCTTTCTTTAAGATGATATATAGAGTCACCGAGCCGATATAGCATATTTTCTTTTCTCCAAGATGACATATAGAGTCACCGAGCTGATATTGTATAACGTTCTTTCTCCAAGATGACATATAAAGCCATTGAGCCATTATAGTATACTATTTCAATCGTACAATCAATTTACTATTTTTATCATACCCTATAAAAGTACATGTGTGTGGGTATACGGTCGGCCTTAGCCAAAATACAAGGTTTTCACTTTTGAACCTCTCACTATTTTCAGTAGTCTCTAAATATATTTTTGGCACTGTAAATCGACACTCGGTAATTTTCCTGTTAATTACCAAAATTATCCACTTTTGGAATTAAATACCCACAAACACTAATCACAATCAATTTGCACAATCAAGTACTCAATTAAATAAATAGAGAGCACAATTGCAATCAACACAAAATTCCGGTCACTGGCTATCCCGGTCTAATTTCTGAAAAATAAATAAATAAATAAATAAATATGAAAAATAATAAATAAATGCCAATAAATCCAACTTAGGCTTGTAATGCCTAATTGGACGCCGAAACGAACACGGAAAATTTCCGAGTCTTGTTAAATAAATGTTAGAGTTTATTTACTCACTAATTACACTAACTATCTACCTAGCATAAATTGACAATTAATTAAATTCACTAATATAATTTAACTAACCACCTAATCCAGCTTAGCCTAAACTAAACAACCCTTAAGCATCATTAACCTACTAAGCGAGGATTAGTGAGTTAAACTCACTTGTTTTGCGATTCGATCAGTTCAAAACGTTAGGGACGCAACGGGGCTCAATTCTCTCCAAAACGAGCCTAGCTTTCGGGATCCGGAACGACCTCAAAACGGGCCAAAATAGTGCTGGAATACCCACCGATTTCTGCTATGTTCTTGGTTGAGAAAAAGGGAAACAAGCTCGATTTAAGGCGACAACAGGTTAAGGAAGGTTGAGAATACCTAATTGGGCCTAGGCGGGGACTCACGGAGCTTGAACAGTGGCTGGCAGCAGCTCACGGCAACGGGGACGAGTTGGACAACTTTGGCATGGGCTGAGACAGCAAGCTGGACGGCGGAGCAGGCGAGACGGTCGCGAGTAGGGAGAGGCGACGGCGAGCAGCGGTGGCGACTTTGGCTATGGTGTGCGACGAGCGAAGGCGGTCCGGTGACGGGGGCTGGCTTCGGCGACTTCTCTATGCAGATTTGGAAGTCTTCAAAGCACAATGAAGAAGGAGGAGGGTTGGTCGATGGCAGCTAGAGGAGAGGGGAACAAGATGGGGTTGGGGGGGCCACTTGGCCTTATTTTCTCACAAGTAATTCCCTTGACCCTATCCTCTTGCATTTGCTGTCTTCCGCCAGCATTTTCCATACCTGATTTCCCCCATCTAGAAGCTTGAGAGAGTCCAAAAGTCATGGTGGTGGGGGGCATACGAATTTGCTTGATTTCCTCTTCAATTGGACACTTATTCTTGCTCAATTCAACACAATCGATCTCAATAAATTCAACTGACATCTCATTAATCCAATTGGTATTTTTCCTCACTAATTGATCCCACTTGCTTCCTAATTTTGCGATAAAAAACGATCCCCGACATTTTCTGGACAAAAACGGCTCTAGGGCGACTTTTTCCCAAAAAGTTTCGGGTTGTAGAAAAATCTTCTAAGATTGAGTTAACGTTCCTAAAATGACTTGTGACATGATAGAACTTTCAATTTTTGAAATCGGACTCAAATTTGCGGTTAATTTCACTCTGGCGTGTTTTTAGCATGACTTAGGCTACTGGGTAGCTTTCAGAAATTTTTAGTGCAAATGACCCGTAGTCGATTTTCTTTGAGCCACAATGAACCCACTTGACACGTTAGTGACTCTCGGTTGTCGTGAAAATCTCAAGGATTCAAATAGGGACACATGGTACAAAAACGATAGAAAAGTCAGTTTAATGCTGGCCGACGATAATTTTCCAATTTAGTGGAGTCATCTATGTTTAGCCACACATTTCAATCAAACCGACCTATTTTTGATCCCTGATCGATTTTTAACTGTGCCGTAATGGCCTCTAAAGATGAGCACGGTCGATTAGCCAATTCTTGGTCGAATTCTCAAGTCTATTTCATTTAAAATTCCTCTAAAGATGAGCACGGTCGAGAGTGATCGCTTCTGAGAACAGCCCTATAGGCACATCAATGAAATACCCGATTTATTCGATGTAAAACAGGATTGAAATTCGGGATGTCATATCTTCCACCTTCTGCCATGTCTGTGTGCTCTTCTTGGGTGCGTGCCCTCTCTCTCTCTTGAAAGTAACCTAGAAATCGAAGGTGAGTTTATGGGAAACGAAGCAACGTCGCCGAAGATTAGACCTTTGGACGTGCACGGAGACCGGGACAAGTCCTCCCCGTGGAAAATTTAAAGCCCAATATTACCAAGTCACGTGGGACGCATGCGGCACAACATTCAGTATAATTAAACGACAGGTGGTTGAAGACTAGAGAACAATGTTAAAAAAAAGGGAAAAAAGGTGCAAAATTGAAATTTTAACTGATTTTTCCATGTTCTAACGACGTTAGAAGGACATTGGATTGATCAAGTAAATGGTAAATTTTAACAGATTTTTCATGGTTTTCATCGTGACTTGGCCAAAAAAAGTACGGGCTAGAAGACAGAGAAGAGGTGGGTACTAGGTTCCTCTTCGCAGCAAAAGAATAATGTGATTGGATATCGAATAGTGTTTTTTTTTTTTTGTCAACTAATTGGAGATTGATTTTTTTTTTTAATTTTCCAATGCACGCTTTAATTTTTCAATCTTGGGACCTGAAACTTCTGCATTAGTCCAATATTGACAAGTATATCTAAATATACTTTTTAACATATTTTAATATTTGAAGAAACATTTCATTTTTTGGCGAGAAAGTAAAAAAGTTGGTTTTTGCTTTTTTAAGGCAAAATAAAACAGGATTAGGTGAGTTTTTTGCTTTTTAGCCACAAAGAGTTGAAAGAAAAACATAACCGCACCCTTTCTTTTGTAATCAACGTGGACTTGTAAGGAAAACATTCATAGTCATTATATATTTTAAAGAGTCATAATAAAATTGATAACTTCATCTTTAGTATAAAATATATCGAAGAGGTCCTGCTTGATCATAATTACTTATTTCTTACCTAAAATATTCTTAACTAATTATTTCATAAATATTTTATCAATTGGTAAATGCCTAAATTGATAATTCTATTATGTCTTCCATGCATTTCAATTTTAACATTTGAATTGATTCTATCTTACGAACAACTTTACTAAAGAAAGTTCGAATCATAAAGTAATTTTCTCTTTCCACATTTAGGATCAATTTCTTTGTGTTATGTCGAAAATTTCTTTTCATTAATTAAATAATCTAATATTTCATAAAAGGAAAATTTTGTAAAATCTTTTAAACGACCATATTTTCACACATGCATCGCACGTGCATTTCTGTTATGCGCACTCTTTCTAGAAATAATGCTAATCAAGATGGTGGAGTCCAGTTTGTGGCCGATCCTTTACGCTGCATTCACCGACAAATCCCAAAACAACCCGCATTTAAACCACAGCGTGTAAAAAGAGCTATTTGATTCTCAAGAACGGGTGATTGGGACCTTTGATTGCTCTCAGTATGAAAAACGGGTGATTGAGACCTTTGATTGCTCTCAGTATGAAGAAAACATTAAGAGTCGTGGGGAGTATTAAGGTGATTTTCTGGGAAAAAGAGGAACCGCAGAATAATAAGTCTAAGTTAGGTAATAAAAAATACAAATGACTAAAGCCAAATGGAAAGAACGATTGAAATTAACTAGTGTAGTTGGGTATTTGAAATATTAAGAGTTGGTCCCTTTACACTATAAATTATTATAGAAAGTGTAATGTAAAGCATAATAATATTTGGGATATAAAGTGATGTTTCAAAAATTAAATGACGCTTGGTGTCGATATAAATAGTGAAAATGACTTAATACGAGCATCTGTTTTAAGTTGAAATTTTTTAGATAGAATCCGGAGATAGAGTGAAGATCCGGATCCATTAGATATGTTCTCCACCCTGAACCGAACTATAGATTTATATGAGATTTGATTTGACACGGAAATTGAAAACTAAATTCAATGTAAAGCTCGAGTCTTCCCTGATTAACTCAAGCAAAATAAGAAGGCAAAAATAAAGTCATTTTCACTTATTTTACAGTTCATTAATGCAAATATAATAATCTATAAAGAAATACTTAACTAACAAATTAGGCTAGCGAGCCGCTTGAATTAAGTATTGTGAAGCTCGATTTAAATGATTAACTTAGCTTTCCAGATAAACTTGTGATTCTCTACACTGTTCAGTAGGTGAAAAGAATGTGTAAATGGTTAGCAACGTTTGACTTCCTAATTGCGGTTCTACAATTGCTACAGCTCCAAGTAGATCTGCCCTGTAATATACAGTCTATGACAACCTTAGATCTTGAATCGGGATTGTTACAGCTCCACTCTAATATATGGTATTAGTATCAACAGTTATTTAACCTGTAACGTTTTAGTAAAATACCAACCCTATGTGGAAATGTCGTTAGTTATTTGTCCATTTTAAAGTATTATATGTTACCAATGTTTAGTCATGTAACTTAGCGGCATATTAAGGTTACCGACTTTTGTAGAAAAATACCAATTCTGATTTGAGTCCGTTCACTGACTTTCATTTTATTGTTTCAAAATCAGCAATCGTTCGAAGACGTGTAAATATTTATTTGCTCCAACGACAATCATATTAAAGCTATTAACTCTTATAGCAAATTACTGATATAAACTTAAGTGATTTATCAACTTTTCATTGATTAAGTTATCATCTAGTTTAGCTTTATTAATATTTGATTGAGGTGTCAATGTTTATTCAATTGTTTCGAAATCACCACTTATTTTAGAATTTACTAATATTTATTTGCGGATTTTTCTGCATGTTAAAGTTACTAGAAAATTAGTTGCTCTTACTTGAGTCCACTTTGATAATGCTAGTACGAGTACCTAGAGGGGGGTGAATAGGTTTATAAAATTTTTCTTGAAGATTGCACAATACTTAGACAGATGAAGGATTAAAAAATCAATCGTAAGACTGAGTAAAGGAAAGAGAGAATTAAACACGAGGTTTATAGTGGTTCGGCTTGATTCAAGCCTACGTCCACTCTTCTGCACTGACAGCCGATTGGCTGGATTCCACTATGAACAAAGAGATGTTACAGTGTTGATCTTCCTTGATTTCTCGATGTAGATGATCTACTACACTCGCTCAAGGTATCACCAAGTATAAACACTCTTGTGTGTACAATTTCGCTCGAACTATATCGACTAACAATCAAGGTTCTTCAGACTCTAGAATTTTTCTATCGATCACACACTTAAAACAACTAGAACGTCTTCCTTTTATACTCCTTTATGCCATCATAGTCGTTGGCACTTACCAAAGGAATTCCTCCAATCTACCTGTTGGACGGAATCAATTAAGAAGATCATCCGAGCTATTTAAGGAATCTGATGATAGCCCATCAATCCTGTTCGCCCATACAATCAGGATTTTGGTTTCCAAGAATAGAACATTCCAAGAATGTTTCGTCGACCATCGGATCTTCTATTGTTCTTAGATAAGAACCAAAAAATCCGAAGTGATTATCCAACCAAGGGATCTTTTCCAGAGGATTGGATCGAATCCCCAACCATATACTTCGGCTTCGGATATCCTTCACCACTAGATTAGAAAGACTGTTAGTGAGAATAATCTTGAGTCTTGAGTCTTGAGTCTTGAGATTACAAAGTCTTGAGACTACAAAGTCTTGAGACTTTAACTATCGATATCCAGACTAGACTGATAGAAATGTTTTGTCAGCTTCAAAATATTCTGGAAAGATTTCTCCAACAATCTCCCCCTTTTTTATGGTGACAAAACTTTCTTAATAAACAACCAGACTCTGCATCCACAGCAAATTGGTTAGTCTTTAATGAGTAATACCATATAACAATACTTGATATAAATGCAACCAGTCAAGCATCAAAATCCACAGCCAATCCAGTCTCACACTCAAGTTCAAGTTTTCAAGTCATACTCAAAAATAAACATAACCACAAATAAAGTTTTAAAATAATGTTTGTTCAAATTGGTTCTCCCCCTTTTTGTCATCATTAAAAAGAGGGTGAGAAAGGAGTCATGTCTGCTTGGGAATGCGCACGATCTGGAATTCTCCCATTGACTGGACTACGCCTTCTAGCCTCTTGAAGTCCTCCCTTAGATGAGCTACTTCCTCTCCTTTGGCATTGGCTTGAATTTGCAGAGCGAGGTCTTTCATCTTGTCCTCCAGGCTGACTGAAGATGCTTGTCCAGCATTCTTCATGGCTTGAATTTCACAGTCCAGAGCATATATTTGGCCACGCATTTCCAGAAGAATATCCATGATTCGATGAAAATCTGCATAATTGTCTGTCTGCGCACTGGCATGGGCTTTTTCAGATGGAGTAAGAGTATACGATGGCGCTTCTGTATAGTCTTGCAGATTTGGCGTCGACGTATCACCTTCTTCAGGCAATTGAGAAGCCTGAAATTCTTCTGGGTCTGCTGGAGATTGTCTTGGACCTTCACTAACTGCAGCATGAGGTATAGACCTTTCTTGCTCGCCAACTCCCCCTGTCTCTAGGACATCCAAAGGGGAAGAGTGATGATCATGCTCTAGATTTCCCTTCTCTCCAGTTTCAGCAGCAGACTTTTCTTTTTCTTCGTCAGCTTCTTTCTCCTTCTCTCTCTGCTCTTCTTCTTCTCTCTGGTTCTTCTGAAATTCTCTCGGCTGAGACACAGAACGTCTGGTTCTTGTCAGTGCTTGGATAGTAGGATCTTCATCCTCTTCATCTTCATCCTCCAGGATGAGAGATCTTTTCTTCTTTTTCGATGGGGCTCCAATGGCCTCCTTTCCTTTTCTCTTTGAAGCAGACTGAACAGGAGATTTCACTCTGAATTTCTCCATTGCCTTGGAAAGTTCTTGCAGACGCATCTTCGTTAACATCTTCAATCCTACCACCATCTTATCACACGGTTGAACACAAAGAGTTTGAGGCGGTTCAATATTCATGTGTCTGAAGATCTTGGTCACCAGACCAGGATAAGGCAATTGTCCTTTGTCTTTCGACATTGCTCTGTACATATGAAAGAGAATAGTGTGCGGGAGAGAGAACTTTCGTCCTGTGTTGATCGCGTACATCAACTTTGCTTCAGAAAGAGACACAAAAGTCTTTGACGTAGACTTTGGTCTAATACAGTTGATCACAATCTTATGAAGCACAATGTTGATGGCATTCATCCTGGAATAGGTAACTTTCTTCTCTGCGTCCCTATCTTTGACCAGTTCCAGAGTAGTGCGAGCAGGTGAGACTTTGATTGGTAGATAGCGTCCTTGTTCAACTCCAACTATATCAGCCAACATATTCACATCTACCACGTAGACTTTGTCTCGTACACTAAATGATATTCTATTCGCATCCAGAAAGCTAAGATTTGAATAGAAATAAGCGGTCAGATGAGCATACCCGTCCGTAGAGTCAGAGCAAAAATTCTCAAGTTGAAACAAATTCAACTTTTCTCTTAAATTTATGTTGATGGCGTCCAGGAAGTCAAAATCGACACTTCTAGGGTTTATCACCCCTCTTTTCAACAGCCTGGAATACACTTTTTCTTGATCCTTGGATTTGAACAAATCCATCCGATTTCCTTTCACCTTTGCTGCCACTCCCATTTTCGGTTGAAATTCAAGGAACATTCTGTCATCATCGTTCCCTTCAATTAAATTTTGTCCTGGCATACGAGGATCACTTGGAATGTTCGCAAGTGCTTCCTCTGCTTTTCCTTTCGGGGCAATTCCTCATTCCTCCATTTTCTTCAGAAAAAGATACTCATTCCCATAATTTTTGTCCTTAAGGAAGTCATCTATATAATTCAATGGAGTACCTGTGCTTTTCAACGCACGATAAAGTTTATACATAAAGGAGGGCTTTTGGACTCTTACTGGGTCGGCATCCTCGATTAATTCTTCTTCCAGATTATGACTTGCACCTTGTGGGGCATGAGGCGTTGAATGACGTGGATGAGAGCGAATCGGACTTTGTCGCTGACTTGTTAAGTCTTCTTCCTCAGTGAGATCGAAGTGAGTCGGTCCCTTCTCCATTCTTTGTGGTCCCCTGCTTGCGATTCTTGATGATTTCCTCGAAGAAGACATCTTTCTTTGTCGATTGGAAGATTCCTTCACTTGCTTTCCCAAGAAAAATGACCACTTTCTCGACGACGAACAAGCAGTAGAAACAGTATCGGGAGGAGAGTGCCTTTTAGGGTTTTGAAGATTTGGGGAAAAGAAAAAAACTGTATATATATATAACTCAGTTTTGAAAAGGGAAGTTCAATCGGTGCAAGGAAAGTGAACGATCACTTCTTTTCAAAATCAATAACTGCCAAAATTATTCTTTTTTTAAAAAAATCTTCAAATTTCATTCGGATTATAGAATAACTGAACAAAAGATCGTACCTTTTCGAGTTAAAATAACTAAATGAAAATTCGTACCTCTTAGATGAAATACAACTTACAGTCTATAGCCACGAATGTCTGAGTCTGAGGATTTAAAGTCTGAAAGATTAGAGTCTTAGAGTTGGTGAGTCTCTAAACTTTAACTTCTTCAGGCTTCAAAATGTTGAGTCTTGAACGGATAAAGTCGAATTGATTTTTCTCCAAAGGCTTTGTGAATATATCCGCTAGTTGACTCTTTGAATCAACAAATTGAATCGAGATTTCTCCATTTTGAATATGATCTATAATGAAGTGATGTCGAATCTCAATATGCTTTGCTCTTGAATGAAGGATTGGATTTTTGGTGAGATTGATCGCACTGGTGTTGTCACATCTGATTTCTGTGCATGAGTCTTCAATCCCAAAGTCTTGTAGCTGTTGTTTTATCCATAGAATTTGCGAACAGCAGCTTCCAAGAGCTACATACTCTGCTTCTGTCGTTGAAAGAGCTACAGTGCTTTGCTTCCTCGAAAACCAAGACACCGTTCTGTTTCCAAGTAGTTGACAAGTTCCAGAGGTGCTTTTTCTATCGACTCTGCAACCGGCCAGATCTGCATCTGAGTATCCTAGAAGATTATAGTCTCCCTTCTTGGGATACCAGAGACCGATGCTTGAAGATGAGGCAACGTATTTGATAACACGTTTTACAGCACTGAGATGGGATTCTCTAGGATCTGATTGAAACCTAGCACAAATGCTAACACTCAACAAAATATCAGGTCTAGAGGCAGTAAGATAAAGAAGTGAACCGATCATGCTCCTGTACAGCTTTTGATCTACTTTCTTCCCTTCTTCATCCTTGTCTATCTTCTGAGAACATGACATTGGTATGTCAGTCTTTTTACACTTTCCCAATCCAAACCTTTTGACAAGATCATTTGCATATTTTTCTTGATGGATAAAAGTTCCTTCCTTCATTTGTTTCACTTGGAGTCCAAGAAAGAATGTTAACTCTCCCATCATACTCATTTCAAACTCATCCTGCATAGACTTAGAAAACTTCTTGCATAGACTTTCATTAGGAGATCCAAAAATAATATCGTCCACATATATTTGAACAAGTAAGAAGCTTTTGCTTTCCTTTTTGATAAACAAAGTAGTATCTACTTTACCTTTGACAAAACCATTCTGTAATAAGAATTTACTTAGTCTGTCGTACCAAGCTTGAGGTGCTTGCTTTAAAGCATACAAGGCCTTTTTCAGTCTGAAGACTAAGTCTGGCTTCTTTGGGTCTTCAAATCCAGGTGGTTGTTCCACATAAACTTCCTCATGGATGAATCCATTTAGGAATGCACTTTTGACGTCCATTTGGAATAACCTGAAATTTTTATAACAAGCAAACGCAAGTAATAGACAAATAGCTTCTAACCTTGCTACTGGAGCGTAAGTCTCATCATAGTCTATTCCTTTTTCTTGCGTATATCCTTTGGCCACGAGTCTTGCTTTGTTTCGTACGACTTTTCCTTCTTCATTCATCTTGTTCCTAAATACCCATTTGGTTCCAATAACAGTTTTACCTTTTGGTTTAGATGTCAATTCCCAGACATCATTGATGTTGAATTGTCTGAGTTCTTCTTGCATAGCTTCGATCCAGCTTTCATCAGATAAAGCTTCTTCTATGCTTTTTGGTTCAATTTCAGAAATGAGAGCCACAGCACTAGATTCTTCACGCCTTTTTGATCTGGTGCGGATTCCTTCATTGATTTCGCCAATAATGAGATCTTTAGGATGACTGGATTTATGCTTCCAGTTACTGGTTGTTCTGTCTAGTTGATGATCTCTTTCTTTGTTTGAATCTTCATGTGCTTCTTGATGTTGGACTTCCAGAGACTGAGATGCTTCTTGAGTTGTAAGCATTGGAAGGTCTGGAGTAGGTTCAGACTCTTCATACTGAGTCTGGCTGGATTCATCTTGCATTGAGTCTTGGAATTTAACATTTGTTGATTCCTCCACTGACTGGCTTTTCTTGTTATAGACTCTGTAGGCTTTGCTTGATGTAGAATATCCAAGGAAGATGCCTTCATCTGATCTTTCTTCAAACTTACCAACTCGATCATTTGCATTTTTCAAAACAAAGCATTTGCAACCAAACACATGAAAGTATGAAACAATAGGTTTTTTACCTTTGAACAATTCATAGGGGGTTTTCTCTAAAATAGGTCTTAAAAAGACTCTATTTATAATATAGCATGCTGTTGAGACAGCTTCAGCCCAAAATCGTGAAGAAATTTTGCTTTCAATTAAAAGTGTTCTAGCCATTTCTTGAAGAGATCTATTCTTTCTTTCCACAACTCCATTTTGCTCTGGAGTATATGGAGAGGAAAACATATGATTAAAACCAGATTTATCACAAAATTTCGTAAAATCTTGATTTTCAAATTCACTTCCATGATCTGTTCTTATGCTTGAGATTGCACATCCTTTTTCATTTTGAACCTTTTTGGCAAATTTTTCAAAATACGAAAAGGTTTCCGACTTACTTGTAAGAAAATATACCCAAGTAAAGCGGGAGTAATCATCCACAATTACTAGGCAATATTTCTTACCTCCAATGCTATGGGTTCTGGTTGGTCCGAAGAGATCCATATGAAGCAACTGTAGTACATGATTAGTAGAAACATGGTTTATTTGCTTAAATGAATTTCTTACCTGCTTTCCCAGAATGCATGGAGTGCATGAATCAGACTTTTGGTATGGCAATTTAGGTAGACCTCGAACAAGCTTCTTTGATGAGATTTTGGCTAATTGTTTCATGTTGACATGGCCAAGCTTTCTGTGCCATAAGACTGCTTCATCTTGAAATGAGATTAGGCATTGTGCTTCATTTGGTTTTACATCAAGGAGGTAGATATTTCCATGCCTTCGACTCATGAAAGACTGAGTTGAGTCTTTGCTAATTCCAGAATATATGCCTTCTTGAAAGGAGATCTTGAAACCAGTATCACACAATTGGCTAATACTTAGAAGATTGTAGTTGAGTCCTTCCACTAGAGAGACATTGCTTATTGTGAGATTTCCAATTTTCACAGTTCCAAATCCCACAATGCTTCCTTTGCCGTTTCCTCCAAATGAAACTTTTCCACCATTCACTTGAACAAGCTTTATGAAGCAATTTGAGTCTCCTGTCATGTGTCTTGAACATCCGCTGTCAAGATACCACTTAACTTTCTTTTTGACAGAGACCTGCATTCAAAAGAGAGTCTCAAGCTTTCTTTGGTACCCAAATTTTCTTGGGTCCTTTGGCGTTAGTAGAATAAACATTACTAGGCCATACTTTCTTAACAGGCTTCCAAACCATAGAACATTCTTTTTCAAAATGATCCTGACTGTTACACTTTGAACACCTTAGAGCACTTCGACCTACAGACTTTACAAAGACTTTCTTCAAATGATTTTTGTAAGCCTCTTTTGACGGTCTTTTCTTAATTCTTTCTTTTACTTTTGGAAAATCAATCAAAGGAATTGTTTCTGCTGTCATACCCAAACCAGACTTGTTAAAGTAAGGTCTTTGGACTGAAAGAACTTTTTCAAGTTTTTCAGACCCTATTGAAAATTTCTTTGAAATATTTGATAAGTCAGTTTTTAAGAAAGCATTTTCTTTTGAAAGTTTATCTTCATTCTCCTTAAGAGTAGAAACATTCAAGTCTAAACTTTTCACTTTTTCTTCTAAAATATTTTCCTTTTGTTTTAAAACTGAGTTTTCCTTTTTAAGTTCGGAAATCCTTTTTAGAGAAGTCTTAAGACTAAAACATAGTTCATCAATGTATTTAGAGACTTTGACAGGGATTTTATAATCACTTACCTCAAATTCACTGTCTGAGTCTGATCCAGAATCTGAGTCTGATTGTGCCATTAGACACAGGTTGGCATATTCCTCATCACTTTCTTCACACTCTGTATCACTCCAAGTTTCGGCTTTGAGAGCTTTTCGAGACTTTTCAGCTTTTCCTCTTTTCTTCTTCAGGAGAGGACAATTTGGTCTGATGTGTCCTTTTTTCTTACATTCGAAGCAAACTACATCTTTGTTTGGTTCCTCATTATCAACAAACTTGGTTTGCTGTTTCTGAAGACTTTGTTTCCTTGAGTTGAACCTTCTTCCTTTTCTATTCAGCTTTCTGAACCTTCTAATCATAAGAGCAAGCTCCTTATCGTCCAGATCTTCTTCAGAGTCTGTATCATCAGAATCATCGTTAGATTTTAATGCAATGGATTTCTTACCTCTTGGATCTTCGTCTTCATTAATTCGTTCCACTTCATAAGACTAAAGAGTTCCAATCAGCTCGTCTACAGATAATGGCATAATTCTTTGCGTCTCTCTTATTGAAGTCTTTATATGATTCCAATCCTTGGAGAGTCCACGCAGTAGCTTGTTCACCTTCATAGGATCAGAAATTTTCTGTCCTTGATTCTCAAGGCCATTGACAATATCTATAAAACGGCTAAACATGTCAGCTATAGATTTGTTGGAGAAATCTTTCCAGAATATTTTGAAGCTGACAAAACATTTCTATCAGTCTAAGTCTGGATATCGATAGTTAAAGTCTCAAGAATTTATAGTCTCAAGACTTTGTTATCTCAAGACTCAAGACTCAAGACTCAAGACTCAAGACTCAAAATTATTCTCACTGACAGTCTTTCTAATCCAGTGTTGAAGGAAATCCAAAGTCGAGGTTTATGGTTGAGGATTTGATTCTATCCTCTGGAATAGATTCTTTGGTTGGATAATCATTTCGGATTCTTTAATTCTTATCTAAGATCAATTGAAGATCCGATGGTCGACGAAATAATCTTGGATTATTCTATTCTTGGAAACCGAGATCCTGATTGTATGGGCGAACAGGATTGATGGGCTATCATCAGATTCCTTAAATAGCTCGGATGATCTTCTTGATTGATCCCGTCCAACGGGTAGATTGGAGGAATTCCTTTGGTAAGTGCCAACGGCTATGATGGCATGAAGGAGTATAAAAGGAAGATGTTCTAGTTTTTTTAAGTGTGTGATCGATAGAAAAATTCCAGAGTCTGAAGATCCTTGATTGTTAGTCGAGACTGAGCGAAATTGTACACAGAGAGTGTTTATACTTGGTAACGCCTTGAGCGAGTGTGGTAAATCATCTACACCTAGAAATCAAGGAAGATCAACACTGTAACAACTCTTTGATCATAGTGGAATCCAGCCAATCGGCTGTCAGTGCAGAAGAGTGGACGTAGGCTTGAATCAAGCCGAACCACTATAAACTGAGTGTTCAATTCTTTCTTTCCCTTACTCAGTCTTGCGATTGAATTTTTAACTGTTGCAAATTCTCTAATTGTTTAAATATCGTGCAAGCTTCGAGAAATTTTTTTGTATACCTATTCACCCCCCCTCTAGGTACTCGTACTAGCTATTTCAAGATTCTCCTTGTTTCATTTTGAAGGCTTCATATTGACCAAGGAGAATGTTAATTCTGGTCTCTTTCACTCGGTCTGTTCCTTCATAAGTGATATGTAATCTGTCCCAGACTTCTTTTGCTGTATCACAAGAAGATATTCTGTTATATTCAGTTGGTGATAAAGCACAATATAAAGAGTAAATTGCTTTTGCATCGAGTGCTTGTCTCTTGTTTATCTCTTCTTGAGACATTCCGCTGGTATCAACAGTTTCTTTCCCTCTTTCGGATGCTGATGCAGCAGTAGGAGTAATTCCTCTTTCCACCACATCCCATTCCAGAGGATCCTTTGATCGTAGAAAAGCTTTCATCTTGTTTTTCCAGATGTTGTAATCCTTTCCATCAAAGTAGGGTGGTCTGGTATTGCTTTGCCCTTCCACCAGCCCTGGTGCTAGCATACTAGCCATGGATCTTTTACTCTGAAGTAAAACACTTCAAATAAAGTAAGAACACAGGCTCTGATACCAATTGATAATGCTAGTACGAGTACCTAGAGGGGGGTGAATAGGTTTATAAAAATTTTCTTGAAGATTGCACAATACTTAGACAGATGAAGGATTAAAAAATCAATCGTAAGACTGAGTAAAGGAAAGAGAGAATTAAACACGAGGTTTATAGTGGTTCGGCTTGATTCAAGCCTACGTCCACTCTTCTGCACTAACAGCCGATTGGCTGGATTCCACTATGAACAAAGAGATGTTACAGTGTTGATCTTCCTTGATTTCTCGATGTAGATGATCTACTACACTCGCTCAAGGTATCACCAAGTATAAACACTCTCTGTGTGTACAATTTCGCTCGAACTGTATCGACTAACAATCAAGGTTCTTCAGACTCTGGAATTTTTCTATCGATCACACACTTAAAACAACTAGAACGTCTTCCTTTTATACTCCTTTATGCCATCATAGCCGTTGGCACTTACCAAAGGAATTCCTCCAATCTACCCGTTGGACGGAATCAATTAAGAAGATCATCCGAGCTATTTAAGGAATCTGATGATAGCCCATCAATCCTGTTCGCCCATACAATCAGGATTTTGGTTTCCAAGAATAGAACATTCCAAGAATGTTTCGTCGACCATCGGATCTTCTATTGTTCTTAGATAAGAACCAAAAAATCCGAAGTGATTATCCAACCAAGGGATCTTTTCCAGAGGATTGGATCAAATCCCCAACCATATACTTCGGCTTCGGATATCCTTCGCCACTGGATTAGAAAGACTGTCAGTGAGAATAATCTTGAGTCTTGAGTCTTGAGTCTTGAGATTACAAAGTCTTGAGACTACAAAGTCTTGAGACTTTAACTATCGATATCCAGACTAGACTGATAGAAATGTTTTGTCAGCTTCAAAATATTCTGGAAAGATTTCTCCAACACACTTTCCAATCGTTATTTGATTGTTTCAAAGTACCAATTATTTCAATAATTTATCAAAACTTATTTTGGAGATTACCAATGAGTTAAAGTTACAATTTCTATTTGACCATATATAACGTATTTGATATTTCGTCTTGATTAATCTCTGGTTAAATGTATTTAATAAGGCCTTACAAACCTTTAAGCTTGATAAATGTTTCCTTATTGGTGTATCTGCGAAGAGAATTCTAAACGTAACATATAATTCTGATAATCAGAGCAGGGGTGGTGAACTTAGTAATGATATTCGACCGGAAGTGACAGCCTATTTGTTCGGTTTCCCTTCCCCCACCATCCCCACGTGTTTTGGGGTCTTACGAAGTCATCGGACCTTGTCTTGTGCTTCCCAAAGTGTTGCTTCTTTCTCAATAAAATCGTTTCTTAAAGGGGTAAATAAAGGATTTGAAGAACAAAGATGGCAGCTAATTCGGCTCTTAATTAACGGTGTTTCTGGCGATTTTAATTTGAATTGTCCATGGGGCAAGAAATAGCTATCTTATTGTACACTATTCATAATTTCTTTCAAGTAATCAATGTGATTGAATATTGATGGCATCAAAGGGGCACCAAATTATTTCAAAGGCCAAACGTCACAAAGTACATTTGTTCAAGATTGTTCAAAATTTAGGACGATATCCACTCTTTATTTTGAATGATAGATATAGGATCGCTGTGATGAGATTAAGAAGAGATTAAGATGTACGATAAGAAATGTTGATTTGTCATTTGGTTTCTATCAAAATATTACTGGTTCAATCGTAGTGTTGGCTTTTATAGCGAAAACGATCATATCGAAGGAGTGTTAATAATTAGCGTTTGTGTTTGTGGAGATTGTTCTTTCTCATCGTCACTAGCAAAAAAAAAAAAAAGCACCCACGGAGTGCGTGTATACAGAACATGAAAAACAACCTAACAACGTTGGAAATGGACTTAGATGAATGCAGGTTTAGGCAAAGTTCTAGCGGCAAGCTAGTGACCACCCGAGGGAGGCGTGAGGCTTGGCCTAGGAGACCAAGTCGTGAATTTAGATAGTCAACCTCAATTATCGTTTACTTGATGCAAATATACAATGATTGGTATTTAAATACAGGGCCTTCGTCAAGACCCATATGCACCGCATGTGACTTCTCTGCTGGAGCATCTCCAGCTGTCCGTAGCATCACCTAACTTTTCAAATTAATGAGGAATCGACCAAGTGGCCAAGTGTATCAAGTAGATCGACTAAGTGGCTATCCTTCCCACTTTGGAAGGGAGAGGTAGGGAGTTTGATGCCCCACCTTCTCGATGGCTATGACGGATTCACATGAATTGGGAAGTAGGGTTTTGCAATCTGTGTACAACACATAACACACGTCGTGGCTTGTAAATAGATATAGAATATGAACATATAAAAAAGACTAGATTGATCATATTTAATCATTTCAAGTCCAAATCAACCATCTGTTTTCATTTCCCAATGCGATACCCTTGATAATTGTTTTCTAAAAAGTGCATTTGGATGAACGCATAATGAGAATTATTTTTACGTTAATGTTAAACGTATGAGATATATATATATATATATATATATATATATATATGTGTGGAATAACAACAACAGGGTTGTTATGTATGTTGACCTCTAATTATACGGGAATCCAATCATTTTTCTAAAAATATTTAATAAGGCTTTATAGATCTTGAAAACATAAAGTATTTTAAGGGATATATATATGCAATAATCTTGATAATTGCTTTTCTCAATGGTGTATCTTCCAAGAAGATTCCTAACGAATAATATAAGGCGTCCGTATAATAAGCAGAGCAATGGCAGTGAATTTTGTAACGAGGGTTGGCCAGAGATGAGTTTCTATTTCTTCGTTTCCACACCCCATCCCCACGTTCCTTTTGGGTCTTGTGAAGTCGTCGGACATTGTTTTGTGCTTCCCCATTATAATGTTGCTTCTCTCTCAATAAAATCCATTCTTAAAATTTTTATTAAAGGGGAAAATAAAAGAGTGCGACTTAACAAAGATGACAGCAAATTTGGTTCGTATTTTTTTTTCACTCTATTCTACTCTTATTTTAACTTTTATTCTCAAAAAGTTGTCATACCATTTTGTAAGGCTTGAGAGTCAAAACTTACATCTGAAACTAAATTGTCTTTACTCTAACCGTCACCTCCTCCTTCTCAAGTGGAAAAGGTAGCCACTTGGACAAATCCCAATGGTTGACTTGTAATTTAAGAGGCTAACCTTATTGTATATTGTTCATCGTGTTTCTCCAAGTAATTAACGTGATTAGATTTCAATGGCGTCGGAGGGGCATCAAACTATTTCAAAGGCCAACGTCACACAGGTCGTTTGTCGAACATTCTTCGACATAAAAACTGTCTCTGTTTTTTTTTCTTTACACGAAAACGGCGCTGCAATGGAGGCCCAGGTGAAAATAACCATAGGCTTGTGAATTGCATATTTTGGACCCGGCGTTCGGCCTATTTAAGAGTAGGACTGGGCTAAAGAATATGATAGAGAGGTTAGTGGGGGAAAAGCCGCCGGTGGTCATCGCGGTGCTACTGGCCAGTGGTGGCGGTTGTTGATGGTTGACATCAGGGCCAATGGTGATCTTGATGCAGCATTATCAACGATCGAGATAACCGGAACTTGAGATTTTATGACTAAAACAGCTGGAGAGAGGACAGCGAGAGCAAGAATTGCCATTGGATTGGTGACCATATCGACCGTCGTAATGCGGTTGCTGGGCTGCTTGGCCAAGTTCCAATGAGAGAAAGAAAAACCAAAGCCACTTCTGAATCATCTTTCCTATTTTTTCTAGGTTTATCCAATGCCATGCCTTAGGTAGAATTTCTTCTCCAAATTCGTGGTCATCCATTTCCTTACTCATGGTCATTCGATGGTGTCTAACTAATGAATTACTTGATCTTGTCTAGTATATACCATACTACCAAATAGGAAACGTTGGCATAAAATCAAAAGGAACTCTCTCTCCCGCCCACGCCGAGGAGTGCATGTCAGTAATATTTCGCCAAGATTTGACAAAATAAAGTTTCAACATCGCCTTGACTACCTTGATAACACCAATTTTGCATAAAACCGAACAACAGTAAAAAAATAAAATAAAAATGAAACCATTGATGTGGCCAATTAGAAAGTCATTAAGTGAGGCAGGCGGGTTCATAAACCGAAGGTTCAATTCCCACCGGACGGGAATAAGATGAAGAATTCAGAAGGAAGTGGAAGCGAGGTCTGAAGAACCAGAACAACCATGCCTCCTGTATTTCAGCATAGAAGGGCGAAACGTGGGCAAAGAGCTAGAAGTTGCACCCTTCGAGAGAGATCATCCCACGACATCTTTGAAAATTAGGGAACCTCAGGTTTAATTAGGGAGAATTACCAAAAAAGTTCTAAACCTATTGCAATTGTGTCAATTCAGTCCTAAACTTTTTTTTTGTCCAATTTAGTCCTAAACCTTTTATAATTGTGTCAATTTAGTCCATCCCGCCAAAATTAGCCGGCTGGCACTGACGTGGACGCCGGCAGGGGACAGCCGGCCAGCGAAGTAATTTTTTAAATTTTTTAAATTTTTATCGAATTTTTAAATGTTTTTTTATTTTTAATTTTAATTTTTTTTTTTTTTGGCCTTCTTCTCCTTCCTCTGGCCGACCGACACCGGCCAGAGGTGAGGGCCGGCGAGGCCTCGCCGGCCACTGGCGGAGGCGAGCCTCGCCCAGCGACGGCAATGGCCGCCTCGCCGGCCACTGGCAAGGGCGAGGGTCGATCTCGTCCAGTGGCCAGTGAGGCTGCCGTCGCCATCGCTACCCCGGTCACCTCCGCCGCCTCCCCCATCCCTCCGATTGTTGGCATGATCTCCCCCTCCGAGCTCAAGCGGCCCTCCCCGGCCGTGACCGTCGCCAAAACCCTATTCCAGCGCCTCTGGACCGACGAGGACGAGATCGAGCTCCTCCGCGGGTTCCTCGACTACACCACACAGCGCGGCGGGGCCTCGCCCTCGCCAGTGGCCGGCGAGGGCCAAGCTCATCGGATCTGGTGAGGCCACCGTCACTAGATCTGGTGAGGCTCGGCCTCGCCCAGCCATGGCGAGGTCAAGCCTCGCCAGATCTAGTGACGGCCGCCTCGCCGTCGCTGGGCGAGGCTCGCCTCCGCCAGTGGCCAACGAGGCTGACCTTGCAGGCCCTCACCTTTGGCCAATGCCGGCCGGTCAAAGGAGGGAGAAGAAGGCGAAATTTTTTTTTAAAAATTTTAAAAAATATTTAAAAAATTAGAAAAATATTAAAAAATATTAAAAAATTACCTCGCCAGCCAGCTGTCCCCCGCCGGCGTCCACGTCAGCGCCGGCCAGCCAATTTTGGCTGGATAAACTGAATTGACACAATTATAAAAGGTTTAGGACTAAATTGGACCAAAAAAAAGTTTATGACTGAATTAGCACAATTGCAATAGGTTTATGACTTTTTTGGTAATTCTCCCAGTTTAATAAGAGTAAATATAAATAGCCTTAAAAACAACCATTTAAGCTATGATACTTTTTGCATATATTAGCCATTATTTTGCTAATTTCATTCCTCACTCTAAAGCTTGGCGGAAATTCCGAAAATTCCACACCAGGAGACTTCTTGTTTGTGGTGTGCAGAGAATGCAAAGCCCTGAGCTGATCGAACTTGGAATTCATGGGAGGAAAGTTAAGTTGTGGCCCAAACCGAGTTTTTGTTGACACGATCGAATACTAGATCTATTCTTAATTAAACGAGGCTAAATGCGAAGAGATTTGAAGACCCAACATTTAAAAAGAAATGCCACACAAGGAGAAGCATGTCCGTGACTCGCTCTCCAATTAAAAGTACGGATTCAATGTGTTTTTAGCATGATAAGTCCAATATCCTTATTAGCTGCATCTAACTCCTCAAGCATCTCCAGCTAACCAACAGCATCACCGAACTTTCTGATTATTTGAGGAGTACATTGCAGTTTCATTTCGTTTTCCTTAAATTTCCAATTCAATCAGATAAATCGACTCTATTTAACCATTTTCAAGTCCGACACAACCAGTTAATCTCTTTTCTCAAGAGTTCGGAAGTTCGATGATTTTCTAGATCTTACACATGAACAAATTAGTGTAATTTCATTCTAATCTTTAAAAATGTACCAAGCATTAGAATCATAATCCAATTTAATCTCGACATGAAATCTCTAGAGAGCCTCCAAACATTAGAAAAAGAACTCAGTTCTACAAGACTTATCACTTGTAACAGAAATCCATTTGCTTTTTCTTGGACAATGAACCAAACGAAAACTTCTATAACAATTTCCTTGCAGCGTCTGCGAGCTGTCAACGATCTTGACCTAAACTTCAGTCAACGCTCATGGGTTGACTTTCATCCGATGACCCAAAACCTCCTTAATAACCAATTCAACTACATCTTCAAGGCTGCAGTAATGCACAAAGAAAAATTGTTCCAGCTGAAGACACGGTGATATCAAAATGAGAACCAAATTGCTGATTCAATGCCTCCAACAAATGTAACCCTGAGACCTTTTGACTCATGCAGACAGGAAGAGAGAATGAAAAACAAAAACAAAAAGTGAAGATTTTTTATGGTGTACCACTAAGCAATTCTGTTTCACCACATGGTTCCCCCCGGATATGTTAAACCAGAGGATCTACTTCTGTGAACATATATGTACGGCCATTTGGTGAAATAACTTAAAAAATTTATAAGTCCAACTGGTGGAATTTAGTATGAGCATCAGTTGATCCACAGCTATACCAAATTTCATCAGATATTGCTCGGTTTCAAGAAATTGATATGCTCTAGAATTTCAGGCACCAATGCGAAGTAGCTATTCTTGACAAAATGAATGAAATTGGGTCCACCTACCAAACTTGAGGATATCATTTAACGTCTAACATTTATGTAATCTGAAATAATATGGAACTTGAATTCCGTGACAAGCAAATAAGATGCTGGTTCAAAATTTCCAAATATAATCTAGAGAAACTAGGCATATTCTTACAAACTGTATTCTAGTGATGTTCGAGCAGAAACAATATTAATCTCTTTTATTTTTTTATGTATAAAGTAAATAAACCTATTTATCTTTGCTACGTATAATAAAAAGCGGTTCTCCAATTGTTGGGGCAATTTCTTCTGATTTATATTTAAACTAGTAGAACACTCGTGATATGAGAATTTTAAAATTCCTTTTTTATTTTAAATTAAAGATCATAAAATATTTGAATTTCTGTGCATATATCGATTCCCTTTGTTCTAGCATCGTTGAATTTTTTTCAAGTTAACCTTGTTGACTTACAAGAGTGTTGTCTATTGTTCCGCAAAGTTACATGCTTAGATCACATTGTTCTTCTTACATTCCGCTTGCTTTCCGGTAAATCAGCAATCAAAGAATATTTCTTCATTTATCATTGTTTGTATTGCTTAGGAAAATAAGCCAACAACGTTTTTTTTTATCATCAATAAAAATATATAAATATAGACTTTTGTATAAAAGTATTTCTACTAACTCATTTCCCCAAATGATACAGAAGCCAGACAATCTAGGAAATGTTTATGCGTTCGAAACAATTGGATATTATAGTCACTAAATCTATACATCTTTATGAGTGTCATCAATTTTGTTTCAATTCAAATTTCCATGAGTTATAATGAAAATGGTACCTTATTAATTCCATAGTCAACACTTTCTGTGGTATCTTTTCTGATATGTTATGGATACTGTTAAAGAAAAAAAAAAAGGGATCTCATATCTCCTTTAATGCTATTATCTCTCAAATATAGAGTGGACTCAAACACATCCTACTTAGCCTTCCATTCAAAAATATAAAGTGGGCACCGTTCAAGAATGGAGAAATTGGTTTCCAATGGTCAACAAAGCTGACACTTCATTTCATAAATCTTTTATAGATTCCAACATTTAATCAACTTTTCTCCAATTTATATGCATTTCCTAAAACTTATATCACGCTTCTCTCCCTTCATCAAAATCTTCGTCATTCGTATTGCATGCCATTTCTTCTATGCGAAAACCAATGTTAATAAAGTAAACTGAATCACTGATGTCTCATAATTTTGAGGGTAAAAAGCAATTAGTCCGAATATAAGCCTTACCAGTCAGTTTTCAGGTCGAACACCTTGGCCCGCGGGACCTCTTTAAGAGCCCGTTCCCATGCCTCCACTTCGCCGGCGTATCCTTCATCTCTGTGCCTATCTAGGGCGTGATTGTGAAGTCTATTCATTTTGTTTCAACTTGTATGCTCACTTGTTCTTTAAAGCTCTTTTGCCTTTAAGCAATTTCAACAGTACAAAAGTATGATTATCATAAATTGACTGTATTTCATTATGCATAGCATCAAGCCATTTGCTTTTGCACTCATCTTCTTTTGCTTTTGCATAACACTCTGGTTCTCCTGCATTTGTCAATTATATATACTGATCTTCAGAATATTTGGTGGAAGGTCGACGGTCTCTAATGGGTCTCCAAATCAGAACATTTGGTAAAGCATCCAATGGAGCTTCTAGTTCAACAACAATATTATTTGTTTGAACATGTTCAAGAGCATGTTCATTATCTAGAACATTCACTTCCTACTACTCCTCATCAATCTATGCAAGAATATGTGTGAGAGGAATTGGATCCAAGTCAACCAAATCATCACTAACCTATGGCATTGAAATTATCTATGATTTCCCAATATCTTGTACTGTCTGATCTTCCATAAACACAACATCTATGCTTCTTACAATTTTCTTCTCGACTGGATTATAAAATTTGTAGCCAAGCATTTCCTATCCATAGCCAATAAATATGCATTGTCGTGTTTTTACATTAACTTTAGACCTTTCATCTTTGGGGATATGCACAAATGCCTTACACCCAAAGACACGCAAATAATCATAAGAATCATCTTTGCTTGTCCATACTCTATTAGAAATATTAAACTCTAGAGGAATGCATGGAGTAAGATTTAATGCATATGTAATTGTACTTAAAGCCTCACCTCAAAAGGATTATGGCAATTTTGACTATGAAAGCAAACATCTTACCTTTTCAATTAATGTCTTGTTCATTCTCTTAGCTAAGCCATTTAACTAAGACGTCTTGGGAGGTGTCTTTTGATGTCGAATGCTTTGTTGTTTGTAATATTCATCAAAAGTTCAATATATTCTCCCCCATTATCAGTTCTAGAGCATTTCAATTTATTTCCGATTGGTCTTTCAACTAAAACCTAAAACTGCTTAAAAGCATCTAGAACTTGATTTTAAGTTTTCAAGGTATAAATCCATATTTTTCTTGAATAATCATCTATGAAAGTAACAAAATAAAGAAAACCACCAAGTGATTTTATCTTCATAGGACTACAAATATCAAAATGCACTAGATCAAGTATACTTAACTTTCTTGAATGAGGAAAACTTTTAAATGCAACTCTACTTTGTTTTCCTGCTAAACACTGAGCACACCTCTTCAACACTAAACTTTTCATACTTGAAAGAAGCTTCTCCTTAGTCAATATTGACAAACCCTTCTCACTGTTGTGATTGAGTCTCTTGTGCCATAATTCAACTCTCTCTTCGCTGTCTACTATATTAATTTTGTTTGTGGACAACTTTGCTTGCATAATACAAACGAATAATATTTTTCACCTCTAGCCACAATTAGAGAATCTTTAGTGAGCTTCCATCGACCATCACTAAAGGTGCTGCAATACCCCTCATCATCTAGCTTGCTTGTAGAAATCAAGTTCAAATGAATATTAGGTATATGCTTAATATTATTCAATACTAACCTCGTGTCATTACTGGTCTCTAGGCACATATCACTAATGCCTACAACTTCAACTAACCCATTATTTCCCATCTTCACAGATCCAAAGTCACCCAACATGTATGATGTAAAGAAATCCCTATAAGAAGTACCATGAATAAATGTACCACTATCAATTACCCAATTGGTTTCATGACATTCAAAATTCACCACATTACCATTAAAGATAATGAGAAAGTCTTATTCAAGTGTAGCAACACGATTGTCTTCATTATCATTATCACTTTTCTTCTCTTTGCCTTTATCCTTTTAAATTGACGGAAAAACCTTTGAATATGTCCCTTCTAATCGCAATATGGCACTCAACATTAGCAAATCTATTTTATTTGCCTCTGCTTTTATCTCTGCTTTTGTCTTCTTTTCTCAGGCCTTGAGATTCACTTCCCATTTTTCTCAATAACCAAGGTATCAGAATGTGAAGAGGATGATCCCTATCTCTTTATTTTCATCTCTTTATTCAAAACACTACTCTTGGCTAAATTCATGGTAATTATACCATCCAAGGCAGAATTAGACAAAGACGTTCGAAACATCTCTCACGAGTCTAGCAAAGTACCAAACAACCATAAT
Source organism: Eucalyptus rudis (assembly GCA_019915205.1). Taxonomy (NCBI): domain Eukaryota; kingdom Viridiplantae; phylum Streptophyta; class Magnoliopsida; order Myrtales; family Myrtaceae; genus Eucalyptus; species Eucalyptus rudis. The sequence goes on from JAHMTN010000001.1 coordinate 488,213, forward strand.
GTTTGTATCTCATCATCAAACTTGATTCTCATTGTAGCTAACCAATTGATAAATCTTTGGAAAGAATTTAAATGATCAGTCAAATAAGGACCATCTAGATTTCAAAAGCATCATATGTTCTATCAAAAATAACTTATTATTCCCAGTTTTTCGAGCATATAATTGTTCGAGCTTATCCCACAGACTACGTGCATCTATTTCCTCAATGATATGGTTCAAAACATTATCATTTATCCACTGCCTAATATAACCACATACTTGATGATGAAATATAGACCATTTGGCATCAATTTTAGTCTTCAGTTTTTCTTCAGCAAATACGGGCAAATAAGAATCATTTACATATAAAAGATCTTTCATTTTTCCTTTCCAAATATGATAATTCGAACAATTCAAGATAACCATTTTACTCGTATCCGTTTCTATTGTTTAACACAAGGCAAAAAAATTAAGCGATGACCAAAACTCTTATACCACTTTGATGGGAGAATAGTAATAATCCGGACAATATCGTATTAACGTAGCAGAATAAAATAATCTCTCCTCTTGTGTAAACCTAATAAGAACTAATATAGTAGAGCAAAATAAATATCAAGCACATAAATACAAGACAGTTTTTACGTGAAAAAACTTCATCTTTGTGAGGAGATTAAAAATCACGAGGCCGAAGTCCACCCAAAAATCTTCACTATTAATAAAATCGGGTGAATAAAGTTCTTCTCTAGTAAATACATAGCAGCAAAGACCTCAAAAACATCATTCTTGGCAATACGCATAAATTTCACAAGAGATCAAGGATGAATTTGACAAAAAATGCAAGTTTATTTTCAAATGAAAATCAAACCGTCCATATTCAAGAAAATTATGCCACAAACACGCTAACAAAATTTCAGCTTAATCGAACCATGAACCGACTTCCGATACCAGTTTGATGTAAATCAGATTGATTTCCAAACTCTAAATTTTCTACTTTCTCTTTTTCTCTTGTTACTGCATCTTTGCATCTCTACTAACTTCCTTACTGCTATCACTTAAAAGATAATGAAAAACTCTATTTCTCCATATGACTTATTATATGGGCTTGAGCCTTTTGGGACTTGCTATTTATTAGGCTTCCTCCACGTGGAAGTGAACCCAGCTAACAAGTACAACTTGCACAGACCAAGAGTGACTTTCTATTTTTCTTGACTGCATGGGAAGTTTTAAAAGAAAAAGGGAGAAAACTTAGCACATTAACTCAAAAAATGAACACAAGTTACACCAACCAATCTACCATGTGATACCATGTTTTAGAGAAACTGCAGTGTAGAAAAACGCAGGACATTTAGCCTTCTATGATCGTAGACAGATAAATATCAAGAAAGTAAGTGCCAAATTTATAATTATCAAACGATGTGGATACAATCTCTAATTTGACAAATTGATTACTAGCAAATCTCCAATTGTCTTCTTATGCTGATGTTAATTCAAGTGCCTAAGCAGTTGATCGTGAATCAAATGATGGGAACCTGACCTCTTGAAGTCTCCAAGGCCTTGAAACTTGATCCGATAAAAATTCAGATGAATAAGGACGAAGACGACGGGACACCTTATGACCCATTTTTAATCTGCCCACACCTTACGCCTTAGGATTATCCACTGTTATGTAAACTTGTTGTCCTTTCCTTAAAAAAATTCCGAATATAACAGTTACAATGCCGGCTCAAGAGATTGCCATCTAAAGATCTCTTAGCAAGAGCTGTGTTGTGTTATCTTCAAACTCTGTCCCGATCTCCTGTATGAGTGGATCCCAAGGCTCCGATTGGTCTAGCCGCTGATATAAACACAAGGGTCGGACGTTTCTGTTGATTCCCAATCTGTGTCTAGCTTGGTCCCTCTCGGTAGATCTGGCAAACCTTGCAGGGACTCACAATGTTTAACAGTCACATGGGTCAAATGTCGTAAGCCACTTAGGCCTTCAACGCATCTTAGCCCCGAACAACATTCCAGATCGAAATGCTTCAGCTTTCCCAGCTTCGATAGGTTGGGCAATATTTCTATCGACCCACAACACGTAATCTTTAAGGACTCCAGAGATTCCAATTCCCCCAGACCTTGTACTTCTACCAGTTCTTGTAAGTCGGATAGATGCAAGGTTTCTAGATTCTTCAAATTTGATAGATCAGGCATTCCCACGAGAGATGTGCATTTTTCTACAGACAATTCCCTCAAATTCTCCAGGTGTTCAAGAGCTGGAAAATGCGTCATCGAGCAGCTAGAAACGGAGAGTTTTGACAGGTTCCTGAAGCTGGAAAACTGTGGCAGCAGCATGATATCAGTAAGTTTCAAGGTTGACAAGCTAGATGGAAGTCTGTGGATAGATTTTAGGTTTTTCCAAAGTGAGAGAAGTTCCTTCCACTTGCCAGTGCCCCCATGAGAATCCCTGTGGAATGATAAGTCCAAGTGTTCTAAATTAACTAGGTTTGTAAGGTCTGGAGTGATTTGACAGTAATAAACATCAAGGGTAAGGCTTGTCAAGCTCAAGGGAAGCTCTGGCAATCGTTGAAGCTCATGGCACTCCTTCAACTCAAGTTGTTTGAGACAAGGGAGATGACTCATTGTGGCTGGCAATCCAGAGATGCGAGTGCCCGATACGTCCAAGATCTTTAAATGGGACAATTCCCCAATGCTACAGGGGATTTCACCAGATAGGTGCTGACACTCTGGGCAATGTAACTCTTCAAGCATCTCCAATTGCCCAATGGCGTCAGGCAACTTTCCTATCTTGGTGTTTCCCATCTTGATGAATTTGAGCTTCCTCAGATTTGCGATTGAATCGGGTACATTGACTACTCCTGAGAATGACAGATCTAACTCAGTCAGCGATTCTAATTTCCTGAGTGAGTGTGGAAGCTCCTTGATCCCTTTGCAACCTTCTATAGACAAATGCTTGATTTTCGCTAGTACTCCAATAGAGTATGGGAGTCTGCTTATACTCTCATTCCATTTTATACTCAAACTTGACAAAGATTGCAAATTACTAATTGTCTCCGGAAGCTTGCACAGTAGAGAATATTTGGGCATGATTAACTCCATCAAAGATTTTAAAGAACCAACTTCTTCTGGCAATTCCTGAAGAGAATTGCATCCTTCCATATTCAGAGTGCTCAAGTTCTGTAGGTTAATAGTGGAGCGATCTATGGTGACTAACTTGGAACACCAAGCAAGAATCAATATCTCCAGATACATGAAGTTAGACAAGTCAGGTGTGCTTCTCAAGCAATTGCAGCTCCTCAAATCTAAAACTTTTAACTTTTTCGCCATCTGCACCAAAAATAAACATTATATAAAGAAGGAAAAAAAACATTGTGTTCCAAGAATTAGAAGCATCAAAAGACAATATGGGGAGACATTAATACCTTGATTTGACTCCACCCAGTCCAGTCTTCAGTAATTTTACTCTTGGAAAGGTCGAGCACCACCACATTAACTAGGCAAAAATTCATCGCTGTGAAATTTGGAGGACACTCATGCCAAGAAAGCCATCTTAGCTCACAGTGATCTTTGAAGTTGCCGAAGAAATTCAACCCTTTCCCTCGGAGGAACCTTAGACTCCGTAGTCTCTGTAATTCTTCATCAGTGAAGGTATAGCCACCACCATCACTTTGACCATTATAGCTCAGACTCAGTGCTTCTATTTCTTCACTTGCCTGCCATTAGAGATCAAGCATGAATGAAAACAAATAATACAAAAAAGGAAAAAGTTAACTCTGTGAGCCACTTGTGAAGTTTGTCTACTTCCTGGAAATAACTAGCAGAATGGCCTCTAAATTACATTCTGTTAAGTTATACCTGTTTAGTCCTCAATAAGTTCAATGCCTCCCAAGGATTCCATACCCCGCTACGCTTGCCAGGAAATCTGCAATTCTCTTCGTAGACAATGTGCCTTCCAAGATCCCTAACTTGGTCATGCATTGAAAACTTATTATCATCTCCAATATTTATCAAGGACCTAAGAAGGAGGACTCTGATTGCATCATGAGGATAGAATTCACAATCACTCCACATGAAAATCGGATATTTATTATTTTCTTTGATGAAAAAGCACGCGATGTCCAGAAAAACTCTCCGCTGTGTTGGTTCTAATCCCTCGTAACTTATCATCAACGTCTCTTGGACTTCCTTCGGAGGAACTTTCTGTAACTTCTTCAGCGTCTCTTCCCATAAGGCCTTGTCAGTGGAAATGCCAGAAAGCGATGACCCTATCACCTCGATAGCCAAAGGCAGCTTCCCTAAAATCAAGATGATCTGTCTGATAGGATATTGTAATCTTCTGTAGGAAAGTCTCTTCTAAAGGAATGTCGGCAGAATAGCTGAAGCGCTTGACTGAATCCCATTTCCTTGACTTCAAATGTCAAGATTCCTTCATGTCGATTTGGGACAGCGTCGACCTCTAATCTTTCCGTCCGGTCGGTCAGGACGCTCATGTTCCTAGTTGTTATAATGACCCTGCTTCCGTTTTCAAACCAATCGCTCTTCCCAACTAGCTTTTCGAGCTGCTCCTTTTTTTCCACATCATCGAGCACAATGAGGATTTTCTTGTCACAAAGTGCCTTCTTTATCATGCCAATCCCTTGGTCATTGTCACGAACAAAAATACTGTTGCTGCACGTCGAATGGAGGATGCTTGACAGCAGTTGCTTCTGCAAGTAGATGATACCGTCCGATCTTCTGGAGATCTCTTGGACATTTTCGAGGAAACTATAGCGGTCAAAACGAGAATATAATTTGTTGTAAATGACTTTTGCAAGTGTTGTCTTACCAATACCACCTATTCCATGGACTCCCACAAAACGCACGCCACTGTAGTCAACCTCCAACAGCTTCATTATCGCATCAATCTGAACATGATCTTCGACTAAATGTTCGGTCACATTCTTATATCTGGCGTTCAGCTTAATCAGGACCTCCTGGACGATCTCTTTAATGAGTTTGCCGTAGCTGCACCGATGCGTGAGACAATTCATTTCACTCTAGACATGAAATTGAAGAGCGTATGACGAAAAAAAAATTAGAAACAAGAGACTCATCAGTCTCCTATTTTCTCAAATATAATGGATCTGAAGAGAAAATAAGGTTACTCTATGAAATTCCTTACCCTGTATAAGTTTTCAAGCTCCATCGCTTTATTTCCTCAACCTCCATGAGGGCGTCACGCCACACCTTCACTTGGTCTGCTCCAAAGTTCCTCTCGTGCTGTACGAACGCGTCGTGATACAGCGGAGTCTTGAGCTTGACGTCATCCGAATTCACGTGAAGATAAATGGGGAGAATCTCTTTCGTGCTGTCCGACTTTGATGCCATTGTAACCATCTTAGTGAGCTCGACGAGGCACCATTTGCTGGACGCATAGTTCCTTGACAAGATGGGCATGTAGATCCTGGAGCTTTGGATGGCCGAGGGAGCTCTTCCTTGATCCTTTGCCCGACTTGGAGCTCGTCATCATCCCTGAAGACATGGATCCCAGCACCTTCCATGCCTTCGTGGAGGCAATCAGTGAATGTTTCGCGACTGTCAGCCCCTCTGAAGCTTAAGAACACCTCGTACTCAATCCTCAAGCCTTCGTCTCTCTCCATTGCAGGAACCATCCTCTGGGAAGTCGGAACCTGAGGGTCTAAAATTTATACACCAAACCCTCTCTGAAGTAGCACTATTGATTTTGTTGGTAATTTCATGATGATTAATGGTGGTGTAGCGCCCCTTCAAGAAACAAGCGACCCCGTTGACCATCCTACCACGCCCGTTGACACTTGCATGTGAGGGGGGCAAGTTCCGGAGATGCTGAGACTACACCCTGGATTTGATTTAAGAAATCCAGCCTTCGCGTTCGTCAATGTCGTTATTCGTGGGAAACGGCGAATGTCTGTATAATTATATCATATCAAAATAGAGATTACCAACTTAATCAAAATTGCAGTTGCATCTTTGACTAACATGTTCAATCAAATGACTCTTATCCGTAGCTAAAAAGCACTAGCCGATCCAATTGAAGTATTGCCCCACCACTTTATAATAAAACAATATGATAAATGTTGTTGGGATTGCTCAGCTCGAGAGAAAAAAGATCAGCATTAACATGGCCATTAAATGTGCGGTGAATGGACACATTTGCATTTAATGCAACTAGTTTGAGCAGTGTAGCATCAACTAGGTGGTGCAAGATCAGGTTGGTTTTGCTGGGGAATTTCCTAGCTCATGGATCATCATAGCACTTCCTATTTTAGATTATAGAATCAAGGAAAATGAGATTTTATGTAGGTAATTCCCTGTCATATCAACTTCATGATTCTACAGGTGAGTATAAGAAAGGATACATCTGTAGAATCTAGAAAATACTCAGCAACCTACAATAATGGCGTCGACGAGATAAGACAATTCATCTATCATTTACACATCTACCAACAAACACATGGCAATTATTTTACCTAAAAAAAAAGCTTTTCTTAAATGAATTTTCTTAACGAGTATCTAATTGGCATTTGTCAAGCAATTGATTGTGAAAATTCTTTAATATTTTTATGCACCGAAATTTCTTGTAGTATGAACGTCTTAAAAATTGAACTGCTGCGTGTCAAATATGACAAGTATCTGCAAAACCACCTGTTTATAATCAATTTTCCAAAATTAAGAATTGTTTTTTTGTTTCATTTTGTGATGATGAATGACCAACTTTGACTCAGTGGCTGGAGTATTGCTTTTGTTAATTTATGACTCGAGTTTGAGATTCAATGGACTTTTGACGGATTTATAAAAGAAGAAATATAAAAATAAAATAGATATGAATTTCCTCTTCGGAAATTATGCGGAATCCGAAACTTGTGAAGCTCCTGCACGGGATTTCCTCTTCATGCGAAGATTGGTTTATTGGTGGGCCCAAGGTCAAAGTTTTGACCTTGGGCACACACGCACACACACACCTACATGAAGATTTCCTTCTGTACGTGAAGCAAGGAGGTGGGCCCTCGATGGGCACACGTATAAAAGGAAAATATATTTGCAGGTCTTCGGTTTTTGAGGGTTTCTTCTTTTCGGTGAGTTGCTGCCGCATGTCCTACGAAGCCGCACACGATCGTTGAGCAAAGCCACATATTGAAGCGCCGTTTACTTTGAGTGCTGTTGGAAGAGAGAGAGTGTGACAGCCCGAACCACTTTAGGGTTGCCACAGGCACCTGGTGTTACACCTAATGGAACAGTAACTATACCTTTTAGAAGAAGCGTCGTAAAATCATGGACTTTTTTTTTTTAAACGGTCTCAGCGCAACTCATTAGCGGAAGCAAAATATAACATCGTCGTCTCACCCTCCATCAACCATGATACAATTGCATACCACTAAACATCATAATAATAGACAGCCATGACACTTTATTTACATATTTTCAAGATGGGTTTCCTTGGGTCGGTACATCAAAAGGAAGGCAGAGCTCAGCCATACTCGGCCTAAAACCCCAAAAAGAAATAGTCAACCCACTACAACTCACGTGCAAGATCCCCCATCGCTAGTGTTGGCTAACCATCCCAAAAAGTTTCGGCGTCTACTCGACACGCACGGGCCCTCACACCCATCCCGGTGCATCAGGCGGTGGCGGTGGCGGCGGCAGCATCCCACGCATCACTCCGTTGCGTCAAACATAGACGGATATTAACTCTTGGACAACCGGGCCCCCATCCAGGCCCACATCGTACATAACTAGACATCGCACTCGAATATACGTAAGACCAGGAACAGAAGGACAGTCAAACTCATCGAACTCAACCTCTACGTCCAAAGGTAGGCCATAGAAAACACCTCGCGTGATAGCAGGGAGCGGCATGCTGCTAATCTGAAATGTTGGTCCCCGAAGGAGTGAGTACAACCACTCAGCAGGTAAAGAAATCCAATAACCACTCATTGCAACATGCAATACAAGCACAACATCATACATGCTAATCATGCATCCAAGCAGACTTACCTCGAAGCCATGCATATACCATCATACATCTTCATCACAATCATAACACATACATGTCGTCATGTCATAGGTTATCATCATCATGTCATACACATGTCATCATCATATTATAGGTCGCCATCATATCATACATATGCCATCATCATTATGTCCTAGACATATCATCATCATATCATATCATATATCACCATCATCATGACATCATTCTATCATACACATGTCATCGTCATCATGGCATCATCATATCATATTATATATCACCATCATCATGACATCATTCTATCATACACATGTCATCGTCATCATGGCATCATCATATCATACATGCATATCATCATGCCATAAGTGATCATCATCATATCATGTCATCATGCCACAGGTGATCAACATTATATCATGTCATCCTGCCACAGGTGATCATCATCATATCATGTCATGTATGCATGATTCAATTTCCACTTTTAACTTTCAATTCGATCACTACATCACCCTTTCTCAAGATCATCAATTTCATTTTATACTTTACACTCGCACCCCATCCTGGCATCGCGAGAAAACCTCCGGCATTCAACCACTCAAGGCCACCGGGCATCCAGCACCCCCACATTCCGGGCATCTCGCATCCCAATTGGCATCACGAGGCATCCCCTCGGGCAAAGACCTCCGAGGCTTCCGGCACCCAACCATTCCGGGCATCCTGACACTCCTAGGGCCATCCGGCCATGTATCTCTATACATTCCGGGCATCCGGCACCCCCCGTCCTGGGCATCCTGACACTCCCAGGGCATTATCATCCGCCATAGCAGTTTTCTCATTTATTCATTGTCCACATTTACCAATTTAGGTCTCACTTAACATGGCACATGATGCAATGGCAAATAAATCACTTTCATCCTTCAATCTATACATGCATTATCAGTCATCATCATACATGCATCAAGGTACAATCATCCATAAAGATAAAGTTCATGGAATTCATACAATTTATAATAGCCCATTTATCATGCCCTCTTTTTCTTTTTCTTTTTCTTTTTTTGAAATTTATTTAAATTCCAGCTTGTATCATTCTTGAAAATATTTAAATTTAAATATCCATATAATTCTAAAAAATCATGAAATTAAGGCTAATGATAGATAAGACAATAGGGTAATAATTTCGTGAAAAACACAAGGCCAATCAATTTCCACACAAGGTTTATAATTCACACAAATACAGCATGAAATTTCGGATAAAAACAGAATGCACAGTTTCCGAACTAATTTTATTAAAATATCCAAAAGACCTCCGAAACTTATGAAATTTTACCAGGTTATAGCCAAGATACGAAGGTATATTTTTCATAAATACTTCTAAGACAAATTCTTTTTAGATTATTTTCTACAGTCACACGAAGCTTCTGAATCTGACACCGAAACGTCCAGTGCATGGTTCTCCGAAATACTGAGTTTTTACCCACTTATACTTCTTATTTTCCTCTGAAATTTGGATATGTTTTACTTCATGATGTTCCATACAACTTTCATGAAGAGATCTAAGTCATATTTTCAAAGGACAGTCTCCATATGGGTCCATGAAGTCTCGGGTAACCTGTACCGCGTCTCCAGATCTACGGTTTTCAAGAGTAAGTTGATTCACTAGGCTACACTTGTTCATTTTGCTTCAAATTTGAGTATGTTAAAGGTAAAAATGTTCTCTACAAGTTTCATGAAGAAGTTGAAAAGAGATTCTTAGTAGAAATCAGCATGCAACCACAAATCCACCGAAAGGTCAGTGAAATCGTTCCAGATCTGGTGTCTCCGTAGGATGAGTGTTTGACCCCTCAAATCTCCATCATTTTACACCAAATTTTAGTATGTTGTATTTTAAGATGTTATATACAACTTTTACGAAGAGATCAAAGTCAAAATCGAACTCAAAACATGCATGCAATCTCTCACAAGGTTCTGACTCAAACAGTTCATGCGAAAACAGCATGCAACTCAAGAACAAACCACACTTGCTTCACTCCCATGCCTTCAAACATCCTAGATTTCGACCATACATGCAAAACATTGGTGCAACAGTAGAAAGTGGATTCCCAACTTGCCTCTAGACCACACGAACGGCGGCACACGGCGGCGAACACGGCGGCACACGGCGGTGAACGGCGACTACTCCTTCCTCTCGGCTTCTCCTCTCTCGGCCTCACTCTCCCTCTTTCTCGCACACTCTCTCTCTCTCTCACTCTCTCTTTGGACGGTAACCCCAACCGGCCACCTCTCTCTCTCCTCTTCCCTTTTATTCCCCCATTTCCTCATCATTTGTAATTATTAGATTGCCTCTCAATTGGCCAATGCATGGGAGTTCTTCTTGCCACTTGGCAAGACCCATGCATGGGCTTGGGCCTCCTTTTGGGCCGGCGACAGCCCCACCCGTGGGCCTAATTGGGCCAGCCATTCGGCCCACCAAAATCCCCCTTGGGCCTAAGGCCCAAACCTAATTTAAATCCTAAATTTCACCTTTAAACACTTTTAATTCTTTCTTTTATAGGAATTTAAATTTTTAAATTCCTCATGGCCAAAGTCTTGTAACATTTTATTTATAGGAATTTAATTTATGAGGTGCATAGCCAAGCATAGATTATTCTCATTAATTTATCTAATTTAAAATCTCATGAACACAAGCATTTAACACATAGCCTTAAGAGAAAACTAACGGCTAAAACATAAACCATAGGTAATTTCATTACCTAATTATTGGCTTTAATTCCTTTGGAGGGCGACTTGAATTTTGGGATGCCACAGAGAGAAAGAGAGATTTTGGGCTCATTCAAATTGATAGCTAGAAGGTGGACAAAATACAGATAGATGGAACATTAGAAACATATATGCACAAGTTTCAAACGATTAACAAATGATGACACAAAAAAAAAAAAAAATTGATGAATGACCCTTAAAAAAATCCCGTGGTCATTTGTCAGAGGAATGATTGTTTATTGTGGCCCCAACCCACATTATTCTTAGGACCAATAACATTGTGAGATTAGAGAACAGTTCTGCAAAAGCATTGTCGTAATGCCTTGGTACTAGCAATATTTGAGAGGAAACACACATGGATATATCAGGATAGTGAGTATTGCCCGGTTCAAACCTTCACCAGTTGTAGTCACTCGACAAACTCTGTTCGAGGTCACTTATATTTTTTAATAGATTTCTTTATCCAGCTCGTTTCATGTGGATCAAACTAGGGGTGAGCGGTTCCCGGTTCCTTACAGGTTCCAAGCGGAACCTGGAACCTACCCTCGGATACAGGTTCCTCATTTTTTGGAACCTGGAACCTACTCGTGAGAACCAAGAACCTGGAACCTACCCTGTCACAGGTTCCGGGGTCGGTTCCAGGTTCCAACAGGTTCCAACGGGTTCTTTTTTTTTTTTCATTTTTAGTTTTAAAAAAATGCTTCTATTGGAACTTACCAAATGATTAATTAGCCAAGCTATATTCCCTTTATTTGTGGCATCGATTACAAGTTCTTCACTGATCTTGAAGAGCTGCACAATGTCTCAGCATGTTTAGAAGACAAACTGACAGATAATGCAGATCATGATTTCAATGCTAATCAATGAACCTGATGAGCCAAAGAGACAAAGCTTTGGGAGGGAAAATCATGAAGAAACACACTTCCTAAACTCCACTCTTTATGGTAATGAAAAAACGAAAAACATTTGAGAATATAAATCGCTGTACTTGTCTCTTTTTATCATGTCCTCCATTTCCAAGAATAAATGAAAAGTATAATGACAAATACAGCATTTCCGTCCAACTAAAGCATAACATGCAAATAATGAGGTAGTTTTCAGAAGAAGGTACCATTTCTCCTTCCTGAATATTTCTTGGAGCAAAGGGTCCCCATCCATGTATACCAGATTTACCGAAACATATTCGATGCTTTTCTGTCCTCTGAAACAGTAATTTAATATTAGCCATTATGAAAGACACATCAAGCAAAATGCGATGATAAAAATTGGAGGAGCAAACGTACTTGTTAATGACCATGACATAGTTATAATCAACATCTTGGTTGTCGAACCTTCTGCATAATCATCCAAGTAAAATCATATTTTTCTAGGACAAGGCAGCATGCACCATATAGTTTTTAGTCAATGGATCATAGTTGTTAAATCTTCTAGGCAATAGACTTAACAAAACGGCTCTGGACATGAGATTGAAGCAGAGAATTAAAACATGTAGACAAGGGGAACCAATCTAACCTATGATCGGCGCAATATATCAACTTCTTTGTTATTTGACTCCCACTCTTCTCCAGGCAGTGTAACTGAAAACAAAGATATAGAATCAGTGTAAACTTACATGAGTATCTATCTAACATATCCTTCCTTGAAATCCAACGCCAAAGAAAATAGAAAGAAAGCAAGAGCGAGCGTCAGAATAGATTAAAAAATCCAGCTCAAGAAATTCTACCAATGTTAGTTCTGATAAAAGTCATGAAAATATTATATATCTATATAAGGACTTACTTCCATGCTGTGTCCTGCTCTTGCAGCACACATAACTTGAAAATAAGTAGGACATCTGCTGCATTGAGTGCAGGAACCATGAGTCTGCTTACATATTACACAACTCTGCACCACAAGCAAAGAAAAGCATTTGAAAAGAAGCACTGAGCATCTAGAAGTTAATGGCAAATAAACTAAGCAGTAGACAACAAACAAAATCAACACATCAAACTCAAATACTCAACTGAACAATAAGCTGCTATAAAGCTATTATGAAATCAGGTTCTCCTCTATTGCTAAACACTTTTATCATTCCCACAATAAGTACAATCCACGACATCAAAAAAACAGCAATCTTCAAAACTGTAAATCTAAATAAGTATGGATTACCTTCAAAAAAGAAGTTGGAGGAATTCTAAGTATTCTAGTGGCTGGTTCCATTTTCTCATGATTTAGAAAGCCAACTTCAGGGCAAAACCACGCGCATGTGACATGAACCCAGAGCAGCTCAATATCCGTTGGCTTCAAAGCACCCCCTAGAGACCAGCATTTAAGCCAGTCAAAATAATTTCAAGCAAGAAAATACTAACTCACACAACACCAAGACATAGATTTAGAGCAAAAGTCAGACAACTGTGATAATGAATTTCATATGATATGGCTTCCTCAAAATCCCAATAGTAATATTTCTAAAAAATCAAAAGTGATATATCTAATATTGTCACCATGAACGTCAAATAATTTAAAAGTATAAGAAACAACATATGAGGACAAAAGCACCTCCTCCCATGAAAACACCTCAGAACCCTAGCTTGGTGCGGCGCCAATGCCTGCGCTTCGCGTTGTACCTGAACAATTTCGGCGACAAAAATTAGGCCACAAAAAAATAAAATAAAATAAGAAGACGGCTTTTTTTGGACAAAACGTGAAGGAATTGGATATGAACCTGATGGTGTTGTCGGTCCACATGCGAATCCAGTGAGGGATGGGCCTGTTCTGCCTCATCTTCTTCACCAGCTTCTTCTTGATCTGGCGACGGCGAGCACGCGGCGACGGTGGCGCGACGGCGACGAAGGCACGAGTCTCACAGCACCAACGGCGGCATGAACGGTGCACTGAAGACGGCGGCAGCCGCAGCTCAACCCACGACCAAGGGGGGAAGAGCTCAGTTCGGGTGGAGGTGGTGACGGTTCGGAGCAACGATGGCCCGAACGGCTGAGCAAGCGGCAGCAAGAGGTGGTGACGGTTCGGAGCAACGATGGCCCGGACGGCTAAGCAAGCGGCAGCAAGAGGTGGTGATGGTGGCTTGGGGACGGCGGCGGTGCCTCACGGTGGCGCGGACGGCAAGACAGCTCGTCGGGCTCAACGGTGAGACGGCTTGTTGGACGAGCAGTGGGTGGTGGGGGTTCGGTGGCCAAGAGGTGGTGGTGAGTAGGGCTTGGGGCGGTGGTGTGGTGGTGGGTGAAGCAGCAACCGGCGAGAGGAAGGAAGAAGAAGAAGAAGAGGTGGGGGGGTTCGGCCGAGAGAGGGGGAAAGAGGAGAGAGAGAGAGGAAAAGAAAAAAGTGGGGGGCAGGAAGTGACGTGAGGAGGAAAAAGTGGAGAAAAGAGAGAGAGAAAAAAGAAAGGGAAAGGGGGGAAGGTTGAACAGAAGGGCGGGGCGGGGCGGGGCGGGGGGGGAATTAGGGTTTTTTATTTTTTAACTTTGCCGCCGGTTCCGGTTCCTCAGGTTCCGGTTCCTATGGGAACCGGAACCGGAACTGCGAACCGCCGGTTCCCGGAAAAAGAGAACCGGGAACCGGAACCGGTCCCCTTAGAACCGGGAACCGAACCGGAACCTCCTCCGGTTCGGTTCCGGTTCCCGGTTCTACCCGGAACCACGCTCACCCCTAGATCAAACCGTGCAACGAAGATGACAGACGCTTGATGCGTTGCTCTTGGATCGCAATGCATCAAAGGAGGCTTTTGTTCTGATACCATTTGGTAACGATCCATTCTGATCTAAACGAGTTAAACTTCTAGAACAAGTGATCAGCTAGTGACCATTAAAAATTGGTCTCGTATAGTGTCGTAGGATATGTGACTTTTTTAAAGTAGATGACTAATCGCATTAGCAAAGCCTCCGCTAACTCTAGAAAATCATATCATTCATAAATTTAGTATTTTAGACAAGACTACTTTGTATATGTAGATATAACTTCTCCATTCTTCGGCACTCAATGAAACTGAATTATATCTATCAGCCTCCAAGCTTGCAGGGTCCCTTTTTTGAAAAAAATAGCATCTATCACCTATTTGTTTCCCTATAATAATTTAACTTTTTCGTTAGGATGACAAATATATCATTTTAAAATTTGAAACAAAAGCATGCAAGATTAATGTCGGAAACAGATTCCTGAAAAATTGAACCGATACTCAAATGATCGAATACTAAAAAAAAAAAAAAAACCTAAAAACGTGCTCGAAAAACATGTAACATCGATCAAAGGCATATCATGGAGACGGACATATCTTGTTTGCCATAGATTAAGTACAGTTGCAGTCTCAAAGAAATTGTTTGAAGTCCTGGAGTTCCATTCTTCAAGAGGGAGTAAACTGTTTTCCAATGAGAGGAAAAAGAATGGACTTTTTCTCTAAAACACTACCGTTAACATTCTCCATTTATATATATATATATATATATAGTAGTTATCTTTACTTAGAAAATAATTTCCCCTTTCCTCTTATGAGCCCTTCTCTTATGGGCTAGATTTGGCCTAACATAGGTGGACGGGCTTGACTTGGACCATCAAATAAAAAAACCCATTATCTCCCACTCGCATATGATGAGCTGAACAGAACTCTTTCTTCACATCTTTGCAACATTCACACCAGTAAATATTACGTGCGACTAGCATATTTCGAGAGCTAATTACCATACATCTGTTAGGAATATACAGTAGCTCATAATAGGCATCACATTTTTTAGTAGATATAATATGTAGTATCCTAGATCGATCGATCATATTTATATCTCTCTTGATCTCTTTTTAATAATGATATATTATATTTACAAGTATGATTATCTCAAAACAATCATAACTGGTCGACTAGTGAAAATAAAATTAGAATGTAATTATGCGAACACGATCTTTCTCTTTCCTTGAAATGCTCAATTTCAGTTCAACTTACTTTTCTATATATGTCACATTATAAAGAATCAATTAACGTTGAATAGAAATCTTGACGAATAGAAATTACTCCTAATGTACTCTTTTGCATATGATTGCTTGGTCAATTGTACGATGTACTGTTGCCATCAATATTGAAAATTCATTTGTGGACCTCATCATCTTTCTATCTCAGTAGATCATGAAGCTGTCAAGAACTTCTAACAAGTATTTTCTTGGGGAAAGAACTCCAATAAATAGTTTCACAGCTTGAAATGAAGCTTGCTATCCTCTTTCTTTTAAAACTTGCTTGGAATGAAGACATAGTAATATCATGTTTGAATAGCTAGGAATAAGAAATCATGATAACTCTATCATAGTTACTGTGATTGACACTTTTAAGTCCATTAAAAGTGATATTAGATTCAGATTATTAAATGTAGATATTACAAAAAAAAAAAAAAATTGGTTTTTGAACTTTTGAGAATGTTATACATTAGATTGACGGTTGAGGCATGAAATGTTTCATGATGCTTAATAACTGGGTCCACCTAGAATTTCTTTGGTATAGAAATTCTTTACTTATAATCAATCACAAAAACTTCACAGTTCATTATTTTTCTTTCCAGTACTAAATTTATTTTATACCCAGAAGGAAGTCGACCTTTTAACAAAAAGATATCTAAATCGTAGGAAAATAAGTTGAATTTAATTGCTCGTGAGTGATAATTTTTGACACAACATGTGAACACGGCTCTTTGAACACAAAAACAAGAATTAAGAAATGATTGATAAAAACATTTCATTAACAAATGATGCATAGTAATTTAATTATGAATTAAGTTGATTGGTAACTTTTGACGTCATAAAACATGACTCAAACGCAGCAGAAATGAAAATTTTAAATGGGAACTCAACCAAAAAAGAAGAATAGAATTACATGACATTAATTAGTGGCTTCATTCGTGATTTGCAAATTTTGCATAATCTTAGTTATCTTCCACAAGAGAAAATATCCATCTTTTTCCAGTCAATAACTTTTCTGCTAATATAGGATGAAAAGCAACTGTACCAGTAATTGCTAATTTCTTTGGATAGAAAGTAAGTAGTAACATATATTTGATAGGTAAATTATCCACATTATTGTCTCACAATTAAGTTTTTATATGGAAAAATAACTTGTGATATATAAATATATATTTATTTATAGATGGTTGATAACTTTTCCAAATATCAATAGTAAGTTTTCACAGGAAAACAAAGAGTAATATATCCAAACAAAGAGGCCGTTGTTGCCAAATGCGCAATCGATGCCGACTCGCACACTCGACTTTTGGGTGTCGTGTAGATTGATTATTTATATTTTGAGTGTGCTGATAGGAATTTATGGATAACATATAGGTAGTAGTTTTTTAATTTTATTTCGGGCTGATCATAGAATTAGCCATATCTTGTTTTTTTTTTTTTTTTTGGTGTCCGAATTAGCCATATCTTTTCTCTTTCTGTGATCTTAAGAATTGACTGAATTATATATATGTTATGCATGGATGGAAATCTTTCAATAATTAATACGATTCATGTATTATATGTGATGAGTTCGCAATCTTTTCGATAAAATTGCAATCACCATCCAAACAAGAACTAAAGCAGGAGCATAGAAGATCACCAACTTTTCCTAATTATATAAAAAGAAAGATTAGCAACTATGATTTCCAGGAGTGTATGGAATATTCGAACTGAGCAAATTTTTTAATTTCGGTAATCCGCCGGGGCTCGCTAGTGAACAAGAAAAGAAACTCCGTCGTTTTTTTCATGGCTCCCTTCTCGGGGGCCGGGCTTGCTGTGTTTTTCTACATGCTCGCTCCTTCACACTGCGTTACAGTGGGCTTGTCTTGATTTATGTTTTTCTTTCCTATGCAGTTAATATGTTTCTCATGTCTATGACAAAGCGTTTGTACGTTGGAAAACTATTGAACCTATACATGCGAACTTTTCAACGATTACTTCGTGGTTCATGTGTGCATATATATATGATTGTTGGCTTTGTTTTTTCGTTAGGTGCATTAAGGATGCTTGAAAATGCCACAGAAGAACCAAACTCGGAGCTTAATAAGCTGCAACTTCTTAAAGTACAATAAAGTGTGTGATAAACCACAGTCCTTGTTGTTACTTACAGTAGCATGATATGGTTTGCCTGGATACTTTGGTTTTGTACTTGCTCAGAGATTCGGTAATTGATGGACAAAAATGGAATATAATTGCAAAAGTTCTAGACCTCCAATAATACTAGATAGCTGGCAATTATTCACGATCTTGTACATATGATAAATTCATGCTAAACTTTCAAAAACCAAAAAAATAAAATAAAAAATAGTAGCACAAATATAAAGAACGCAGTCCTACTAAAATTTTATTACTTGGAGTGGGAGCTCCTTTCTTTTGTTGCAAAGCACCTGCATAAACACTGACATTTCAAAGCTCCTCTATGTGCTAACCTGGCCTTCCAATAAAGCATGGGAGTTTTTTTTTTTTTTTTTTGTGGTCGAAACTACCCATATATTAGATCAATAGGAGATACAACCTGATGCTAAAGCATCACTAAATACAATATCTTGGAAGATAAAGGGAGGGAAAATAAGCCAGTTACGGACCGGGCCTTGATCCCGGTGGGCTTTGGCAGCCCAATCAGCTGCTAGGTTTGCTTCTCTGCGAACATGCTGGAGTGAGAGATTAGGGCATCGAGAGATCACATCGTGAAGAACAGCGAAGAGGTGGCGCTCTGTCCATGGCAGCGGCTGCTTCTCCAGAACGATCTCCACCAACAACAGGCAGTCCGACTCCACCACAACGCGTTTGAGATGAAGCCGTTTATGCATATGTCCTAGCCTTGTAAAAAATCAAGTAATATACTACTCTAACAAACGACTTGATTAGATTACTCTTAATTGTCGATAAGACAAAGGACTAGAAACTCATTTATAACGAATGTCTGTCTACATCATTGCGGGAAATTTCAGAAATTTGTTCCAATCAAATTGTACTTCAAATCAATTTTTGTCAAACCTTACAGTTTTACAATGCCCTAAACTACCACTCCCATAAAAATCCATTGCTTGACAACTTCTCAATCAAATCTCATAGTTCAAAATTGATATAAATTCGGATTGTTGACCAAATTTCGAAAATTATTCCGATTAGGCAAACGGCGAGCTCGATTATATAGAGGGTGCTAAGAAATGAAGCAAATTCGTGGCTTGACGAGGTCCTCGTGATGTGTTTGCGCAAGCTCAACACCGCCGCCCCCCCCCCCCCCCCCCCTCACGCGCGGTGAGTGAATTTCTTGGCACTCCTGTGAAATTTGTTTCCTCCGACCTGGACTGGAACCCAAGCCTTCTCGTTCTTATTAGCGTGTACACTGATGGCGGTCAAATTCCATAGCTTCACGTTTTACGACTCCGTTTTCTAGCTTTGCTGAAAACTTATGTTTTCTAGCATGTGAGGAAGGCAAGTTCCGGAGGTGCCTTGACCAAACCCTGGATTTGAATTAAGAAATCCAGTCTTCGTGTTCGTCAATGTCGCTCTATGTGGGGTACAGCGAATGTCTGTATAATTATATTCGTATCACGGTAGATGATACCAATTTAAGTCAAGGAAAATGAGATTAAATGAAATTCCACGTCATATTAACTTAATGCGTCTCCATGTGAGTAGAAGAATGGACACATCTACAATAATGGCATCAACAACCTAAGACAATACATCTCTTGTTTACACATCTACCAACAAACACACGTGGCTATCATTCCAACTTCCCAAAAGAAAAAACCTATTCTCAAATAAACTTTCTTGACATTTGGCATTTCGTGTCATCAACCCTCGTTTCAACTTGCTACTTGAGGGAAACTCGGTGCGAGTTAAAAGAATTTCTCTCGACATGCAGAGCTTCGTCTACCCCCGATGGTAGTTTATTGGTTATCCCAACCCTAATCTTCTTCTAAACCACCCGTCCTTTCTTGCTCTCTTTTCCGCTATTACCCAATCAAGCTCTCGCCCATGGCATCGGCTGTTCGCAGCTCCTCCAGGATGGTATTGGCCTCTCGATCGGTATCCAATTTGACCTAGCAATCGTCTGTTCTTGGATATTGGACGGTTGCCTCGTCTCATTCAGGATGATTTAATTAAATTAGTAAGAGACTTCTTCAGTTCGGGGGTGTTTCCAAGGGACCTCAACAAGACGGTAATAGCTCTTATTCCCAAAACCAATCACCCTAAAAGACTAGATCAATTTAGACTGATCAGCCTCTATAATTATCCATACAAAATTATTTCCAAGGTCATGGCAAATCGCCTAAAACCTTGGCTTGGTGAGCTAATTTCAAAAGAGTAGGTTGCCTTTGTGAGCGGATGACAAATTCAGGACAACGTATTAATCGTTTAGGAAGTTCTTCATCAGTTTAGAATACGGGAAAGGAAGCGACATTTCAATGTACTCCTTAAGATGGATATGGAAAAGGCATATGACAAGGTTGAATGAGATTCCTAAAGGATTATCTACTTAGATTGGGATTTCATCCAAACTGGGTTCAGTTGGTGATGAGATGCGTCACTATGTCATCCTTAAGTGTTCGGTTTAATGGAGAACAACTTTCCTACTTTCGGCCCTCAAGAGGGCTACGTCAGGGCGACCCCCTTTCCCCTTATATCTTCATCGTACTAGGGAATCTTCTTTCGATCCTTATTAACCAAGCAGTTTACATGGGCCACCTCAAAGGAATAAAGCTTAATAGGTCATGTCCGACACTTTCACATCTTTTTTTCGCTGATGATTCAGTTTTCTTCCTAAAAGGCACTATGACAGAATGTCATAATCTTGCTAATATCCTGAACCAATACTGCATGACAACATGACAGGTTATAAATTGGAACAAATTAGGCCTATTTTTAGTAAAAACTGTCAGTCCAGTCTTCAGGAAAATTTAGTAGGAGTTTTTAGAATGCCGGTGCTTCAGCAGTATGGAAAATATTTAGGTATTCCCTCAGAGTGGGCTCGTTCTAAAAAAGAGATGTTTGCTTGGATATTATGGAGAATATATGCAAAACTTGAGGGTTGGACGGAACGATTACTATCCAAGGGAGGCAAGGAAATCCTAATCAAATCGGTAGTACAGTCAATTCCTCAATAGGCAATGTCCATCTTCAAGCTTCCAATTTCTCTTTGCAAACTTATTGAAAAGAAAATTGCCAGTTTTTGATGGACGAATGATAACAGCAAGGCTGGGGTGCATTGGCAGAAATGGGAATTACTTAAGACTGGCAAGGAAAGTGGCGGATTAGGCTTTTGAGACTTATTGGCGTTTAACAAGGCGATGCTTGGTAAGCAGGCTTGGCGTTTAATCCAACAACCTCACTCTTTGTTGAATCAACTTTTCAAGGGGCTGTATTTTCAATCAAAGGACTTCCAATCAGCTGATACTGGTACGCGACCTTCCTGGGGTTGGAAGAGTCTCCTTCTAGGCAGAGAGGCCATCCTACCTAATGTGCGATGGTCGGTAGGGGATGGCAAGAAGATTAAGATTTGGGAGGATAAATGGTTACCTATAGGAACTATCGGCGGACCAGCTGCAAGAGAGGAGCCCCATATGGTGGCTGATCTTATTGATCCAGTCCACCAAACCTGGAAACTTCCCCTAATCACACAAATGTTTGATGATCAGATTATTGAAGAAATACTCAAAATCCCTGTCAGATCTTCCTATGCTACTGATCAATTAGTTTGGACAGCTACAAAGGAGGGGATTCATACAATGAAAAGCAATTACAAAGTCATTGTCAGCATAGCACGCACGGAGAATACTCAACAAGCTTCCACATTGCATCAACAACCCAGAATCCTTTGGCACAAGATCTGGGCTATGCACACAGCACCAAAATCCGTACTTTCTTATGGACAACTTGCCACAATGCCCTTGCTATCAAAGCAAATTTATTTTATCGCCACATTATTCCTGATCCTATATGCAATCTATGCAATCAGAGGTCTCCAGAAACCCTAGAACACCTATTCTTTTTCTATTCATGGACTAAAGGAGTTTGGAATCATCCCCAGCTCAACATTTGCGTATCTCCTTACATAGTGCATCGTCTGGACGATTGGATCACGGAAAGGGCAACAAATAAAAGACTCTTACCTGGATTGGAAACAATTGCACAGGTCTTATGGCAGGTCTGGTGTAAGCACAACAACAGCATTTTCCACTGGTAGAGCCCATACCCAAATTGGGCAGTTGAAGACGCCCTTGCACAGTCCCGAATCCACAACCTTTCTACTCAGTGTCGACAGAGAACAGGGGATGATGCTGCCAAGTCAGGACATTTGTGGCAACCACCAAATCGCGGAACCCTGAAATGTAATATAGACGGATCTTATCATCAAGGCAGTCAAGAAGGCACGATGGCGTGTATTAATCGAAATCATCAGGGGATTCTTACCAATGTCTACACCAAAAGCTTCCTCGCAGCTTCTGCATTTCAATCGGAAGTGCAAGCACTTATCTTTACACTTCATCACTTGCTGCACCAAGGTCTCAATAAGGAAAATCTTGTGATCAAGTTGGATTGCCAGCTTTTGATTGATACGATTCACACGAGAAAGCAGCCGCTGTGGGAAGAACGTACACTGTTTGTTGAAATTGACGCTCTGCTGGCCGTTTACCCTAATTTGCACTTACGGTACCGTAGACGGGAGGCAAATGGAGCAGCAGATTGGGCTGCAAAAATCCATGGCCGATCCGACCTGGCCCGCAACTAGAATATCTTCACTCCTTTTATTTTGCAAGATCTTGTATCAGCCGATGCCCTAGCTACTGGATGTCATGTTGTGGCTACTTAAATATTATCTTCCTTTTTGACCAAAATAAAAAATAAAAAATAAACTTTCTTAACGAGTGTCTAAATAGCATTTGTCAAGCAATTAATTAAGAAAATTCTTTAATTTTTTAATACCCCAAAGTTTCTCGTAGTATGGAAAATAAATGTCTAAAAAATTGAATTGCCGTGTACCAAATATATTTGACAAGTATCTAGCAAAACCACCCGTTTAGCATCAATTTTCTAAAATCAGAATCGGTTTTTCGTTTTTCTATGTGATGATAAATGACCTTCTTTAACTCAGTGGTTCGAGTATCGCTTTCGTGCGGCAGGAATCATCAACTCAAATTCGAGAAAATATTAGGTACCCTCAAAGGACCACGTCATTGGTGCTCTGAACGATTCACCGTTCGACACCTGTCCAGCGGCAGGTCCACGTCGGCCCTCTTCGCTTTTTCGGTGCGCTTCTCTCTCTCCTCTCTCTTCTCACTCTCTCCCAAGTAACTCCGCGGCTGGTGGCTCGGCTCGGCTCGGCTGAGTAGAAGAAAGCACGAATAATAAATGCGCAACATCCCGCTTAAAATTTCTCTCTCCTCACTTGAATATTTTCTGGACTCTCTCTCTCCTCGTGGACGAGATGCACTTCCCTTGTTTCCTTCTCAGCGCATTCCACCCCTTCGCCTCCGCCTCTCCAAGAAGCCTCACCGATCATCTACCTCTGGCACGTCGCCTCCTCGAAGAGCCCCATCAGTCGCAGCTAGTTCCCGACCCCCTTCGCCTCCAACTGTTTCCAACGCCGAGATCAAGCATAAAGTTTGTGCTCGCGTTGTTCTCTCGGCAACTTCTGGCCTCCGTCCGATTGCCTCCCTCCGATGAACAACTCGTCATCAACTCCGACTCCAAGCCGTCGCTGCCGCTGATGGCGTCCTTCGTCTCTGACATCTGCTCGTTCTCCCCCTCCCTCAGGCCGAAGACGCCGCCGGCCTCCGCCGAGAAGCCATCGGCCTCCGGCAGGAGGGAGGCGGCCTCGGTCTCGTTCTCGAGCGGCACCAGGCTCCCTGCCGTTGACCGGGTTATGTCCCTGTCGGTAGCCCGATCGGTCGCGAGGGAGATCTCGGTGTACCTGGGCAGGGCTGACGGCGCAGCGAAGAAGGAGAGGCGCGGGCTAGAGGGCTGGAGCTCACTGTGGACGAGGTACGTGGACTGGCTGCACCAGCACTGGATTTAGGGCTTTTCCTTGGACACGAGTCGAATCGGGTTCACGGACGAGTTCGTGGAGAAGATGGAGCCTCGGTTCCAGGCCGCGTTCAAGGCGATGGAGGAGCTGGAGAAGGGCACGATCGTGAACCCGGCCTGGGCGAGGGCCGCATGATCAGGCATTACTGGTTGAGGAAGTCAGAACTCGCACCGGCCCGGTTCCTGAAGGCGCAGATTGAGAGCACGCTCGACGCCATCTACAATTTCACTGCCGACGTGGTCAGCAGTGAGGCCAGTTCTGGAATTCCGGTCGTTGTTGCTCTCTGTGTGGTAAGAAAGTTCGTAGTTCCCTGCGTTCTTTTTTTTTTCTTTCCTGGGAATCGGTTTGCCGTCGTAGATGCCTGTGTCAGTTTTCTGGTAAACGCCAGCATTGTCTTAGTAGCTTGAGAAGAGCGTGAGATGGTAAAAAATTGAATTGGTTTCTGGTCGAAGAGATGGAGAGCTCGTTTACGTATTATTCACTTGAAATGACCGTGTATGGAAATTTCCAACCGTTGGTTTTCTTTTAGTGTGCTTAGCTGATTGCATCGGACACGGATGGATTGATTGACTTGATTATGTTTGACGCTTAATTTGCAGATTAAGCCCCTCTTACTTCTCCCGTGGATCGCTTTCTCTCTTGCCCTTTCAGTTGGAATAGGAGGTTCAGCTCTTGGGCCACGGTTTGTTGCAGAGGCATTGGCTCCTAGTAATCCTCCATTTAATTGTTAAAGACCGGAGTGTCCATCCTCCTCTCACAATCTACCCTTCAGGTATTTAGCTTTACGGAATGTGCTGCTCTTTTAACGTTTTATACCTTCATTGATCTATCCATTTAAGTTGTCAGTGGATGCACATTGCACTGTTGATAGTGGAGGTGAGCACAGCCCTTTTTCATTCAGTTGGGCACAGAACCAAACAAACTGCATTAATACAGTTTACCAAACCAAACCACACTATGTTCTTTTTGGTAACTTTTACTCCATCCTATTTTTCAAAGCAAGCTGAGCTGGTCACTTCCTTCGGTTTTGTTGGCAAATTGTACGACAAGCCAGACTCTGTTTTTGCTTAGCGCATTCCTTCCCCCTCAACAAAAAAGAGTCCCTCTAAAATCTATGGCATGAACAAATATGTGCACTATTTGGTGGTTTAAATCAGCACCTAACCTAGCTCTTCACCGTATGTCATTTTTTATTGTCTTTATTAGGAAGCAGCCTTGCAGGAGTTCGTATTGCTCTATGCTGCAGAAGTGGACGAAACTGATGTTCAAGGTGAATCTGAGTTCAAATCATTGGATGTATAGATCTATGAGAGAATCCCTATTTGAGCTTTGCCGTTAAATTCTTTATGATATCTAACATGACCATGTTTTTCGTTTATTTAATTTTTCAACATGAATCGATGAGCTCTAAACTTCTAGAATTGAATTCACTGCATTTTTTTTGCAATTGATTAGGATATATTTCCTCACAAAGTATCATTCCGTATCATGGACACGGCATGTAGAAGATCTAATCTCATCATGTCTATGCTCTCAGCATGTCCTGAATGAACTTCTTTTATACTTCTCTGATTTATTTCTTCCTTCAATGAAGTAGTTTAGATTTTAATAAAGAAAGTGATCTATCTAAATTACTTCCATTCAGATCATCTACAGCTTCATGTTTAATTGCCAGAATCAAAATTTGCTACCTGTTTTATCGCATTTCAAGTAACTTCAATGGTTAATCGTAATAATTATAGAAAAACTTTCATGGTTAATCACATTTAAAATAAAGCGAGGTACAGGGGATGTATATCCACTGGATAAGAAGACCTTAAATCCCAGTACTCATTTCAAGTCGTTAAGTTGCTCAACATTTCACGCTCATAATAATCTTTTAGTATCAGGGAAAGGTGTTGAGAGATGAGAATATGAGCCCCAAATCTATTATTTGATACTCCTGATAATTGCTTAGTTGTAGGTGGCTTATGGACACATAAAAGAGTTACATATTGCTCTACGACTTAAATACTGGCTTCTTGTTGACTACATATTATTGTTTGTCATCTAATATTCGTGAAATTAGTTGGAGAGCTTGGATTAGCGGTGCACAGCAAGTCCAGTTCAAGCCAAGAATCGGGTAGAGCCATCCTGATGAAGTCCGGTTCCAGGTCAATTCTAAAAAAAATTAGTCCACTTCTTGATAATGAAACTGTAGAGTCGGCCTTTTTCTGGTTTGGCTCCCGGTTCTTATACTAAAACCATCTATTGGACCATGAAACCGACCAACCAGGGTGGTTCTAGGCTCAAACCAATCCAGAACCCATGTTTCACTTTATTTATAAAAAATGTAATAGCAAGTTGCAACCGAGAGGGATTGGAAGCCGTGACCTCAAGTATGAGGTGTATGCATAACACCACTAAGCTCACAAGAGTTTGCTTGACAACAGCTATAAAAGATGATCAATGATATTTTAGACATGATTTTCACAAGAAAAAACCTGGTTCTTGAGTACTGGAAACTGGCCCGAAACCGGCCAAGTGTAATTGACTCAGTTCTTGCTTCCAACCTCGGAAATGAATCGCCCAATTCCCAAAAAGAGCTTTTGTGGAAATTAGATCATACATATTGTATGTTATTTTCCATTGCTCATGTCCAGGCTAGTTGCAGATCATTTGTAACTGAGACCTCCATGGTTGGTACTAGGTTTTTGCCATGGAATTGACACATCCTAGAACAGGTCGCCTGTTGTTTTAGATGTCAAGTAGCAGTATTCTTTATACATCTGATTTTTCGATCTCAAATTTTCCTTTCAATGATTCAAGGAATTGATACTCCACCAACCATTGTTGTTTGATAGGGTGACAACAATCTATCCTTTTTCTCAGTTTTTTTCCCCTGCCTATAGAAGTTTCACCGACAAGTCGTTGAGTTTCATGTTTTTTATAAAGATACTAACTAGAGCAGAGTTAACAACTAATTATTAGCTTCTCGTGACGCGCAAGAGCTATAAGCTATCGAATATCAGACTTATCCTTTTTATTGCAAAGAAATTAGTTGATCTTGGTTGATGTGCTCATGTGGTTATCACAGAGTAGGTTCCATGGCCTTTCTATTGTTGTTGCACATAAACAAAAAATTAATAATAATAAATCGAACACCTTGTTGGTTTCTTTTCTGGTTGAGCATTTTCTTTAGGGCAAGCTTCTAGAGGTCTCGGGTTGAACTCTATTTTGGTGCATGTATTTTATAATTAGGACTATCCAGTCTAGTGGCTTTTTAAAGTCATTATTGCTAATGAGGCTTAGTCAGTTTGTTAGTCTTGCGTGGAAAAGTTATTGCTTGTAATGTATAACAAAATCTTGGGTAATTGGATGTCTTCATTTATATGTCATTCTGATGGTACACTTGCATGAAGTTATGTCAAAATTAATCTTTTTGGTCGTTTGCTTAAGTGAAATTTTGGCATCTTTAATTTTGCAGATATTGCATTGATCACTGTTTTCCCCATCATGAATGTAGGGTGTTCCCATAACACGAGAACTCGTTGTTGGACAATACTGCGCTGGTTGAGGGCTGGTTGGCTAGATTTCCAAGGTTTGACCGGGTGGGTGGTAGAACATCTGACATGTCTGCAGTTGGTCTATTTCCAGCAGCCCTTCAAGTTCGTAAGCCTTACTTCTAATCTCATTGTGGTTATATTCTGATTTGACTCGAAGAGCATATTCATTAGCGAATCCAACTTTGGGGGATCGATATCAGAGAAATGCTTGTTGGTGCATCCTTGGTGGATGAGGCTACCACGACGAAAGTGGTAACATTGCTGTCAACTAATGTTTTTTGGTGTTTCTTTGGAACGTTTTGTTGTTACCCAAGTCCAGTAAAGGAATTAGTTTCGGTATCAATGGGGCAACTTATGGTGTAAAATCTTGCTCAGTGTGTAGTGCTCAGGATTCTGCATGTGCACTTTTATGATGTAGGAAGCTGGGTCGCCGGAATGAACTTAGTATGGTCGGGATATCGGTCTTGATTATAGATAGCTAATCAGGCATTAAAGGATGTCAGCTAACAAGTTGAACAGTTGTCACTAATGGTATGCACTGTGATGTATGCAAGAGTAACTTGTGAGCTTATATGCAGCAGAATCGTACTTGTATCCAGTCATTATGCGCTGAGAAGATTTTGTAGTATATGTGCTAGAGGATGTCATACAGTATAATTCATTGTAAAATAGAATGTAGAGGATCCATTTGATCCATTTAAGCTCACGACTGGCAATTGCTAGCAATTGCTGTTGTTGTCGTTTAGTTGCTTCAAGGCATGTTCATTTCTAGTTGCTGATGCACGCTACAGTGAATCAAAGTACAATGCACTTTGATTTGTGCCTTCTCTTGTTGCCTGCTTTTAGTATCAAATTCCCCAGCAATTTGAATCCTTGTTCAGGATGCAGAGTAGATCTGCAATGCAAGTCGGAGAGATGATTCTGTTTCCTTGTCCAGGATATCCATTATTTTGGAGGTTGTCTGAAAAAGAACCATAGACACGTTCATTTAGGGACTGAGCATATCCACAGTGTTTGCATTCCTAGATTGTGATTCCTTTGCTTGCTAGCAGTATTAAATCTGGCAGCAAATAAAATTCTCTTTAAGGATACAGTCCAACGTAAGTCTGGGAATCAATTCTGTTTCCTTGTCCAAGACATTGCTAACTTGTATGTTGTGTCAGAAGAAGATCCACAGAAACATTGATGTAGGGACTATAGATTAACTTAGCATGTCCACATTGTTTTTTTATTTTTTTGGTGACCCGGGAACCCCCGAACAGCCGACAGCTGGCGGGGTAAACCCGGGGCGAATTGGGCCACCACCACAGACCCAGCTGCGGGTGAGTCGCGCAATGGAGATGCGGGGTTTCGAACCCCTCCCCCCTCGGTGGGGGAGAAAGCGCAAAACCATTGCAGCCACCGCGGGCGGTGGTAGCATGTCCACATTGTTTGTGCTTCCTACATTGTAAATCCTTTGGCAAGTAACTTATCATTGTACTACTTTCGTCAAATAATCACAAACATAAATGTAAAGGTCTGTTTGGGGTGGCTGTGAGTTTCAGCTTACCCTTCTGGTTTTAGCCGTAGGTTTGAGTTTTTGGCTTTACAAAAATGAAGTTGGCAGAAGACATAACTTCTAACTTGAAAATGACTATGGCTTATTTTGAGAATTTAATAATACTGAATGCTGAACCTTAAATCATAGATGTTTGGATTGCTGGATAATTTTACTTCTAAAATGAAGCATGTGATAACTTTTAGTGACCGAAAGCCATATACCTGATGCGCAGTCCCTATCATCCCCCCCCCCCCCCACCACCGGCGGGCGCGGAAAAAAAGAAAATAACAACACACACTCACACACACAAAAACAAAAGAAGTTACAACATAAGCAGTATCAGTAGTTTTCCATAGCTGTCTGAGTGGCTTCTATACTGATACTGATGAAAGGATGGTTCTTGCCTTTTGTAGTCCTGTGCAGTGAAAATAACTCATTTCTTTTCCAGGTGAAGAACAACCCTGCTGCATTTCCAAATTCTTTGTCCTTTTCTTTGGTAGGAGGAGTAAATCCTTTATCAGAATGACTGTTCTGTAACTATAAGTAAGGAGAAAATATGGGCCTCCATCTTTCAAGATTCTTGCTCTTAATGCTTTTTATGATCACTTGTATTTTGTAGATGGGAGAAATATCAAAGTGAGGAGGAAGCAGCTCTTGGTTGGGGAAAGCGTGTCAGAAAAGCTGTTTCTTACAAAGAAGCATAGGCAGCACATCCAAGTGAAATGGCCAATGAGGTATTTTATCTAAATTGCCTTCTCTTATGCTGTTAGGGCTGGAAACTTTAGAATAAGAGTGTACTTGATGGTGTTAAATATTGACCAAGGGATTATGATGGTGATCTAATGGTTATTTCTTTGATATGCTGAAGAAACTCTCTGTTGTGCTGAAGAGCAACTTCATGGATCCACTTTTAACCATGCTCCTTTTATGGAAAGGGCAACTAAATAAATCCCTTTGTCATTGTTCTTTATTTATTCTGGGTCCTGGGAGTTGAAATTTGGATTATGAAGTTGCAAATGTCTTTCCTTTTTTAATTCGTAATTTTTCCACTAATGAAGGAAAGTTCAGTCGCAAACACTTGTAAGGAGGACTCGTGCATTGAACATACGGCTTATTTTCCTCCTTAACTTTTGTGCATGCATGAGTTTGCTTTCAAATTCCTGTTGAAAGATATATTTTTTCTCTTCATCTTGTCCTAATGTCGCTGTTGGCTTGAATTGCTGACATCCTTGAAGGTAGGATGCTGGTCTGTATTTTGAGTTTCTCACTTGAGTATATTAAGCTATTTAATCCATTAGAAAATTTACAGGCAATAAAATCAAATTTGTTCCTGATCTCAATGGTGCTGAGGTTTTCATGCATTGACTTGCACTTATATAGCATCATAATTTCATTATTTGTTGGTTTACCTTTGAAACATAAAGCAGAGTGGTGACGAAGAGGAACGGGTGCCAGAGCAAGAGCCAGAACGGGAGTATACACCTGCTGGACGCGCTCTAAAGGAAAAAAAGTAAGTGCCACAATTCTTTATGTTTTTCTTCTCAGTGTTAAGTTTTTTGCTTCTAATTCAATTGATGAAAGGGATGCCAATGCTAATTCAGTTGATGAAAAAGAAGTTGTGACTGCTCCTCCGCCCCCACCAGATCCTGAGCTGCCGCCCACTGGATCTGCAATAGCTCAATCAGTGAGACTGTTATATGGGGAAGATAAGCCTACCATTCCTCTTTTTGTGATACTAGGCCCTCCTCCTTCTCGACCTAAGGATGCAAGACTCATTCTTAAAAAGAGAAAGAAGTTAGAGCAAATGCGGCCTGTCCAGGCAGAAGTCCAGGAGAGCAGGCAATGCCCTCTGCAGAATTTCTTAGGTGATGATGCTGCTTCAAGTTCTATCCCTCTGGTCCCTAAGCTTAATGCATTTCCACCATCGGTGGCCACAATGCCAAGTCCTGCTCAGAAGGAGGCTCCACTTAACACATCAACTTCAGCGATGCGTCAACCTTCTTGGGAGAAAATGAATGTAGAACTGTCCCCATCATCTGAAGTACTTCAGTTGGTTGTGTCGAGCATTGGTCCGGGTCAACAGCTTGCCCTTTTTCTGCCCCCTAAAAGCTTAGATCTCCCTGGAAGTGATGTATCCTCAATGAAACACAATCTTGACCCTACACACAATTCTGAACCAAATCATGATGGAGGTGCGCAATCACATCCCGTCGATGGGCTTGCAGATCCTGAGAAGTTAGACTAGCCTGAAAGAGGGAATTCTTCCAGTAAGACTTGGTTGGTTCTTTGTCGGACTGATCATCTTGATGCAGAGGAAGTCTCATCTAAGGAGACTGTACGGGTCATCCGACAGTGACACTAATCCATAAATTCAAGGCAAGGGAGTGACAATCTATGGAAATCACAATTCTTTCATGGGACTAGAAGCGTTAGGGTGCTTTGCAGATGGTGGCATAAATTCTTTTCTTGTAGACTTTGAGCAATGACAATGAGCAATGAAACTACAACGATAGGGATAATTAGCCAAATTCGTCTTACTCAAGTGTTACAGGTGCTAGATTAGCATAAAGATGAGTTAGTGCAAGCGTTTAACCAGAGTAAGGTTGTTGAGTGGCTTTGTCCAATACATCACCCTTAGATCAAGTCTAACTAGTGCATTTACCTTTCTTTTCTTCACTTGCCTTGTTCTATCTCCCCAAGCTTTTAGAAGGTTCTTCTATATGAGACTAAAAGTTTGTATCATATATATTGCATTGTCAAAATATCACAAATTTTCTATGTCAATAAGGGTTCATTTTCAAGTTATAGTGATGAATTTTTTTGCATAATGAGCAGTATTAGCAACCATGAAAAGCCATTGTTAAAACTCCGCCCAACTTTCAGGAGGACAAAGGGGAAACGCGCATATAGTTTACCTAATTTGTGCATCATTTCTTATAGATTCATATTAATTGAAATCGAGACTATGAGATTGCAAAGTGTATAGTTTTATCTCTTCAAGCACATAAACATACTTGGTGAAATTGAGTTTTACTATAATGACCAATCGAAGGAAAGAATGGGTATGGAGACTACTAATGAGATTTAACCAGCTGAATTGAGAGCTTAAAGAACCAAAGTGGACAGATTTATAACTTATTAAACCAACATCTCATCAGAGTTGAACAATGCTGCGTCTTCTCACCGACATTATCATATGAAATCGAAGCAGTGTATTTTGTATGACACTAGTCGATGGCCAAAAAGAACTCGAACATAGCATTTCGATATTTGAATAACAAAGTTTTCAAGATATCTTCCAACAATACAAAGAGTGAGAATTAAGAACCACCATATTCTTTATAACAAGAATTAAAAATTCAAGATTGTCCTGATTTCCAAAACTAACTGAAAGTTAACTAATGTCAATTTTGTTTGTATATCTACACACTCAAAAGCTGATGAGAGAATAACCACTGAAAAACATTCAGATTGTGCAGTTTGATATCACTGCCAATGCTTATATCAGCTTGTCTGTCATCAGCAAGTCCACCCCTGTCTCTTGCATCTACGTTGATTTCACCAGGAAGTACTATGTCGATGCCTGTCCTACTTCTCTGGAACAAGTAAACTAACAGAATTAAGGATGTCTACAATACATACAGAAACATAAAAAAATGAACTTGCATCATGACCTCTAACACGACAGCCCAAAACCCGATCAACCTGAAAAGTAGAAATGTATCAAATGAATTAAAGATGGATTCTAAGATCGATCACCAGAATCAAACAACAAAGTTGGTCATAGGTAGATTTACCCGATGAAATTCACTCTGGCAGCATAAATGGCGCGACGAGCACCAGCATGTTAGACATGAGAAAAATAAGGACTAGGGGAGAGAGAGAGAGTAGCATTTATACCAGGTACTATAACTGTCTCATATTCATGTGGTCCAATTCTCTCTACACTTAATTTGTACAGCTCAGTACATCCTCCCACAGGATGGCACACCCCTCAAGCGTATAGTATCTTCTCTTATACAGAATATGCATCCCACTAGCTAACTCAGGTTATATGCCTCTCACTAGCTTAGTCACATAACTGAGACCAACTTCACAACCGAGCAGCACAGCATCTAGTTTCTCTGGACATAGAAAAGCCATGAAAACAGCAAGGTTGTGTATGGATTTAGCCAACTTTCTTCTGAATCACACGTGCTATGACGTCTGAGACTCCACCGGCCTTCTTTTTTCTTGTTTTCTTCTCAAACGACGGTTCCATCTTTGATTGTTGCGTTTTTTAGTGTGACTGTTATCCCTGACCTGATGTAGAATCCTTCTTCTGGTCTATCTGCTTCTTGAACACCCTGTAAATGGAAGGATCACATCCAGTCATAAATCTAGATGGAATTGAAGTATCAGGATTGCAAAAGGCAATACTTACATCAGTGTCGTGAATAACCACATTTTTCCCTATCTGGGCATTCTTGTCAATTATGCAGTTCCTTGAGAAAGGAAAAGCAAGGGAATTTGTCAGTGGAAGGATTGTGAACTACTATTAACATGTCGTCGATTCAGAATTTCCTGTAGACATGCCTATTCAAAGAATGAATAATTACCTGATTTTAGTATTTTGTCCGACCCCAATAGGAACCTTCCCTTGTGCCACAAGAGATGCGATTTCAGCTTCAGTCTGACAGTAATCTGCACCCATCATCACGGTATCCTGCAAATTCAAACGTGTCCCAAAAACCAACACCCATTAAAGTATGTCGCCATTGCTATAGAAATTGGCACACAAACTAACCCCAGTATTGTGAACTTGTAGCAAATTTGGAATGTCTATATTGATTACTAGCTTAGTACATTAGCTTGACAAAGGAAATTAGTGTCTATAAAAAAACGACAGGTAAAATGACCATCAAGTAATCAAAAGACTTGTATTAGAAGCATCCTGACTTGTTCTAAGTCCACTTTACCTTCAACTTGAGGAAATACAAGCAATAGATGAAGATACAGCAATTCAAAAATATCACTGTACACCAGAGTTATATGAACAAATTAAATGGCATCATTTGCCCTTGTTAAATCTAGTCCACCACCTCAAAATGTTCTGATGGGATCTATTAACCCAAAAAGTTGAAAGCTGAAAATGTCAACATTCCAACCAAATCATCCAAGAATCTGAAAATTAATTTTCTCAAGCAATCACCATTATGATCTTCAAAAGGTCAAAGAATGTATACGAATGCAGCACACCTTAAACTCAACACCATAGTCTAGACGCGAGCGCACACCAACAATGTAAGAAGCAACCGTGAGAGATTATTGCATCTACAATCTGCAGAAACAGTTCAAATAAGAGACAGTTTAGACCATTACAAAAACAGAGACTTATCGTGTTGACAAGCTTACCCTGCATTTATCAACTTTACTGGGGCTAAGAATCTCGAAGATGTGTAGAAAGGTGTTTTCGGATCATAAAATTCGAACTTTGGAGGCTGCATTACAGGAAATTAACCCACTATTAGAAAAGCCACTGTCTCCTCAAAGGACAAACAGTATCGCTTTATGACAGCCAAAGTTTGAACTCGAAGCTTCTATGATTTTTCTGAGAATGTGATTGAGATGAGGCCCAGATTGACATAGAAATTGTAGCCAAAAAGATCTAAAGAGTAAGTATTTTTCTAGCCCTAAGGTTAAGCCAGCATATGAAGTGATTAACGACTATAGAAGGTGATGACTGAATTCGCAGATGACATTGACATCTCCAATTTTGAGTTATCGAGCAGAAGATGCAATACCACACACACATCTGCTCTGTTAGGGCCAAATTAGTGTCAAAGAATGACTTGATTGTTCCAATGTCCTCCCAGTAGTCATTAAACAGATACGCCTGACAAATCAATGCATCCTGATAAGTCAGCATTTCTGTTAAGGTAGCTTGCAAGTACAAGTTACCTATAAACACACATCTCTAATGAAGGGGAGAGAGAGACAGAGAGAAATCCCACAGCTTAGTCTATGTTAAAGAAAAGGTCCTAACCTGGACATTATGCTCTGCAACAGCTGACGGAATTATTTCAAAGCCAAAATCATTGCATGAGGGGTAGCTCCATCTCAGAAGCTTTAGTTACACGTCGGTTTTACATACATAGACGCCCATTGAGGCAATGTATGGAAAGTTCACTGCATCTTGCTTTGATAGCCCAAGAAGAGTATTGTCGACTTGTTGTGGGCAGAGGTTTGTGCAGGAGACGAGAATCCAAATAAGATTAGTAACTAGTTGATGCATTACATGATGTGCAGAGATGATGTCTGCCAAGGAAACAGCTAAAGCAGTCACGTCAAATGATAGGAAGTGTTTATTGCATTAACGATACCATTGCTTTCAGCTCATTGCCCTTCGATTTTCCGGCAAATTGGATGATCGTCCAGTTCTGTCAATCTTCATCAATCCACAACTCAAAGCACGACTGCAGCAACAAAAACCAGAAAGGGTTAGTTGCAAAACCCATCAGTAGCTCTAAATTTAGTGCAATTGAAAACAGACGTAAGAAACAATATAATCACAAAATTTTGGTTCTTCCCAACCATAAGTGGAATGTCAAGGAGAAGTGAGCTTTATATGCTCTTAAATCTTTTAAGGCAATATATTTAACCACAATAAGAACCTGTCATCCATTGGGACACATGAAACTGTGATATCGGCATTTGTATCAATATGCTTCTGCAATCAAGCCACAACTGGTCAGTTTAAACTCACAAACATATTAGATGAAGGAGTTTACGATGAAATCTTCAAAGTACCTGCACAAAATTCATGTAATTCATCCAGTACAGGTGGTCACCAGACAAAATCAAGATATTCTCCACATTCTTGTACTTGGCATCCTGCGGAAATAATTTGAAACCAACATTCAACTTCAAGAGAAACTCCAAAAAACTTTGCACAAGTAATTGCCAAAACCCTAAGCACTTGCCTCAAAGACCCATATGAATTGCCTGATAGCATCAGCAGTCCCCTAGAACCACCTCTTTCCAGCTTCACCCGGAGTTTGAGTTGCCGCAAGGACCTATGTGTGTTACCAAATTTTTTTCATATTAACTGTAGTCGTTTCTTGAGTTAAGTCATCAGGAATCCAAAATAATAAATCGGAAAAAAAAAATATACCTCCACAAATCCATCACCAAAACTAACGCCATTATCAAAGTTGTATGTCCAGGAAAGGTGGCGATTGAGGGAAAAGGAATTAAACTACGTTAAGATGAATATTTTTCTGATACCACTGTTAATGCAATTGCTCATTGGGATATCAATCAACCGGTAGCATCCTCCTATAGGAACTTGCAGATTTAAAAAAACCACATAATTGAATATATCATTGAGAGAGTGCTATGTGGGTAAGCAATGGACATATACAAATAATCACTGACCGCTGGCTTGGCCCTTCTGCTAGTAAGTGGAAACAATCATGATCCAGCACCTCCTCCCAGTATAATTAAAGCAACACTCTTCGGGTCTGCTCTTGGAGTTTCCAACATTGGAGCTTGAAGAGTCTGAAATCACAGTTCAAGGAAAGTAACAAGTAACCCACATTAGGGAACAGCATATTGGGATCAAAAGTAAATCTCAAATAAGAGGACAGACAGGAGAGCATCTTCAACTGAGAACTTCCCCATTTTTAGACAACTAAATTATCTCAATCAAGTATGATAAGACAAACGATAGCAATTAACACATCAAACTCAAGGCAAGACCCCTCAAATAGCTATGAACTACCTTGAGAGGAGGATCAAGGCACTCAATATGAAAGGTCCGGGGAGCTATCACAAATAACACCTTCATAGTAATACTGCAAGACAAAATGTTACAAAAACCACCAGTGAGAGAACAATAGATGGTCCCCAAAAAGTCCTCAACATCGAAATGATACAAATCCTCAAGACATCTAATTGACACAAAAGAGGATAAAATTTTATCCTGTAGACAAAATTTTGCCTATGGTCACTGTTATGATTCAACAAGGGTGTAGTGTAAATATAAAGGAAAACTAGAAGGTGCCTCACAACTTTAGAAACAGCATAGTTACGAATAAACATAAGTGGTATGTGATGGCAAAGCAATTAACAATATATTACCCCATCAATTCCTTTCTTCTTAGATGAATACCAATCCAGAGAAATTTCAGATTTTAGCTTGTTCCTGGCAGAAGTCGTAGTCTCTGGGACCTCCAAGCCTACTGAATTCTGTTCTTTATCATATTTCTGAGTGTCGGGATTGTTCTTAAGTACTCAGGACAAAAGCCTCGAGCTACAACATGTAAGCTCGAGACTGAAAAACTTCTACAAACTCCAGAATTTAACAGTCGATTCATCTCAATCCAAGAGCAAATAATACATTCCGCAGGGATATCTATGAGCTCAAGACAAGGGATGAGCGAGAGAAGAGGAGGGCAAGAGAGAAAGCAATCCACGGGAGAAGTAAGAGGGGCTTAATCTGCAAATTAAGCGTCAAACATAATCAAGTCAATCAATCCATCCGTGTCCGATGCAATCAGCTAAGCACACTAAAAGAAAACCAACGGTCGGAAATTTACATACACGGTCATTTCAAGTGAATAATACGTAAACGAGCTCTCCATCTCTTCGACCAGAAACCAATTCAATTTTTTACCATCTCACGCTCTTCTCAAGCTACTAAGACAATGATGGCGTTTACCAGAAAACTGACACAGGCATCTACGACGGCAAACCGATTCTCAGGAAAGAAAAAAAAAGAACGCAGGGAACTACGAACTTTCTTACCACACGGAGAGCAACAACGACCGGAATTCCAGAACTGGCCTCACTGCTGACCACGTCGGCAGCGAAATTGTAGACGGCGTCGAGCGTGCTCTCAATCTGCACCTTCAGGAACCGGGCCGGCGCGAGTTCTGACTTCCTCAACCAGTAATGCCTGATCATGCGGCCCTCGCCCAGGCCGGGTTCACGATCGTGCCCTTCTCCAGCTCCTCCATCGCCTTAAACGCGGCCTGGAACCGAGGCTCCATCTTCTCCACGAACTCGTCCGTGAACCCGATTCGGTTCGCGTCCAAGGAAAAGCCCTAAATCCAGTGCTGGTGCAGCCAGTCCATGTACCTCGTCCACAGCGAGCTCCAGCACTCTAGCCCGCGCCTCTCCTTCTTCGCCGCGCCGTCAGCCCTGCCCAGGTACACCGAGATCTCCCTCGCGACCGATCGGGCTACCGACAGGGACATAACCCGGTCAACGGCAGGGAGCCTGGTGCCGCTTGAGAACGAGACCGAGGCCGCCTCCCTCCTGCCGGAGGCCGTCGGCCTCCGCGGCGGAGGCCGGCGGCGTCTTCGGCCTGAGGGAGGGGGAGAATGAGCAGATGTCAGAGACGAAGGACGCCATCGGCGGCAGCGGCGGCTTGGAGTCGGAGTTGATGACGAGTTGTTCATCGGAGGGAGGCAATCGGACAGAGGCCAGAAGTTGCCGAGAGAACAACACGAGCACAAACTTTATGCTCGATCTCGGCGTTGGAAACAGTTGGAGGCGAAGGGGGTCGGGAACTAGCTGCGACTGATGGGGCTCTTCGAGGAGGCGACGTGCCAGAGGTAGATGATCGGTGAGGCTTCTTGGAGAGGCGGAGGCGGAGGGGTGGAATGCGCTGAGAAGGAAACAGAGGAAGTGCATCTCGTCCACGAGGAGAGAGAGTCCAGAAAATATTCAAGTGAGGAGAGAGAAATTTTAAGCGGGATGTTGCGCATTTATTATTCGTGCTTTCTTCTACTCAGTCGAGCCGAGCCGAGCCACCAGCCGCGGAGTTACTTGGGAGAGAGTGAGAAGAGAGAGGAGAGAGAGAAGCGCACCGAAAAGCGAAGAGGGCCGACGTGGACCTGCCGCTGGATAGGTGTCGAACGGTGAATCGTTCAGAGCACCAATGACGTGGTCCTTTGAGGGTACCTAATATTTTCTCTGTCTCTTCTCGGCAATCCTGTCAGCAACAACTGTAGAGAAGAGACAGAGAGGGAAGGGACGTGAAGGACAGGCCAGCAGAGGGAAAAAGCATAACACTGTTCATCTTCTTCCCCCCGCTCTCGCTGCCCGCGTCCGCCGTTCGCAAGCCCAGAACAGGCGGCCTAGCGGCCGGTCACCGCCGTTCCGCCGGTCTCGCCCGCGATGTGCAGCCATGTCGCCCGATCGCCTCCGCCATTGCCCGCTCAGCCATGCCAGAACGCTCGCCGCCTCCGAGCGTCTTCGCCTGCAACCTAACGCCAACAAATCCCGGGCCGGTCACCCCTCACCCGCGAGCTCGCACTGCCGCTCCGCTAGCGACCCGCAAGCCCGACGCCTGCAGTCGCGCCACCACTCACCCGTCCCCTGCGGCCTGCAGCTCCTCCCTCCGAGCGACGGCACCACAGTAGCTTCCCCTCCGCCGCACCTAAGTGATCGCCGTCGCCGTTGCACATCCAAGCCGACCAAGACGAGACGCGAGAGGAGAGGCCTCAGCGTCGGGAGAGAATAAAACCAAAGATTTGATTTTATCGGTTTTTGGTTCGGTTTGGTTCGGTTAACCGATAAAAACCGAACAAATTAAAAGATATTGGTTTTTTACGGGAACCGAACCGAAAACCGAACCGAACCGAAAAAACCGAATTTTTTGGTTCGGTTCGGTTCGGTTTTCGGTTCGGTTTCTGACACCCCTACTTGGGACTAGTAATATTCGAGAGGAAACACACAGATATATCAGGACACTGAGCTATTGCCCTGTCGAAAACCTCATCAGTAGTAGTCACCTAACAAGCTCCGTTTGTGGTCGCTTGTATCTTTTAGTAGATTTCCTTACTCGGCTCATTTCATGTGGATCAAACTGTGCAACGAAATTGGTGAACACCCGACGCGTTGTTCTCGAATCACAATGCATTGAAGGGGGCTTTTGTTCCTACTAAGGAGAAACCTTGACCTTGAATCACGAGTTTACTATCGAATTCACCCGTTTATCAAACTAACGAGAAACCTTCACCCGTTCAACATTTGGTTTGGCAAACCATTTTTGACGGGATGAGATCATCTAGCCCTGTCTGCGTTTCCATTCGGTGCCTCATCCATCGAAACTATTACTGCATGCAAATAGAGGCAGTCGCGAAATTTATGATGATTTTATTAACGGTGAGATTTGAATGAGGCATCAACGGAGACCCCAAGCGGGGTTGAGAATTCCTGTTAATCTTTAGTGGCGTGGAAGACTTGAGGTTGACGCGTTGAATAGCCAAAAAGTTTTCTAGGATATTTTTAGTTTCCTCAGTCACTTTTTTCTTTTTTTGTCCAAATAAAATTTCTTTCATTTAACTTAATTAAACATGAGAAGAAGATAGAAAGCCTCCAAGCAAAGCAAATCCTAGAAGAGCTACAAAACAAAACATAACCCAGAAAACAAAAGACTACAGCTCGCAGCTGTAAGCGTGCCCTCCAAGACCAAATATTTGCTCTATTAACGGACATGATGAAGTTACAGGCTGTTTTCTAGTTATAGAAATTCTTGCACATGTGAGGAAAATAATTATTATTTTCCAAATAAAACAGGCATAGTGCATAAGGGGAAAAAGAAGGCAAGTTAAAGCTACTGAAATCAGTATATATATACATATACACATATATATGTATATATGCTTTAGTTTGTAACTTGTAAGGCAAGCTACACACCTTAGGAAACTAATCGAGAAAATACACAGGAAAGTGAGTTTGAGAAATAAAGCTATGAGGTGTTCTTATTGGAACCAGTTAGTACAATATAATAATAATTCATTGATGCAAACATTTTGGACAACAGAAGATCAACTCTAGTGTCAACATGTGTGCGCATCAATGCATGCATTGACATATTTATTTGTCTATGCTTCTTGGATAATTCTTTGTTATATCTGTTCCCCCATTTGTTATCTGCGGCCACCATCTTTCTTTCTTCTTTTTTCAACTTTCCTGGTACACAAATGAACTGTCATCTTCCATGCACGTTATATATATAAATTGATTGTTGACCTAGAAATATGAACATCAGTGGGTTCAAATCAAGTCGGAGTGCAGAGAACGAAAGAATCTGGACTCTCCAAAACCAGATCTAGAAGATGGACACATACAGATCGATAGAAAGATTGACCGTTCGAGTAAAATAAGAGGAATAAAGAAAAACGGGTTTAGTAGTTTGGTCATTAATGTGAATTATCCACTGTGTTAGTTTGGAAATTTTCCACGCTTTTAGTTGAGAACTTTCGTGGAAAAGCTGTAAGAAATGATGATGATCCTGCCTGCCTGACGTTGTTGGCCAATAATTTTCTCTCGGGGCCTTACACATCCATAGACGATGATTCTGTGATATCTTCGTCTTGAAAAATAAACGAGATAATCTCTCCTGTAATTTCACGTCATGAATGACTGTTGGCTGGATAGGGGCTTAGCATAGGACGAAAAAAATGAAAGAAATAGAAAAGAAAAGTCATAAAAGCAAAAAGAATAAGTGGAGCTGTTCGTGCATGAGTGTGCCCATGTGCCCGAAAGAAGGGAGAGAGAGTGAGAAAAGGGATGGTTCACCGAGAGCATTGTAAGAACAGGGCAATAGGTAGAAAAAAAGGGGCGCGACTTTTGCGGTCCCAATTAGAAAGAAAAATGTTGATGGAATTGATTCAAATCTGAGTATATTGTTTATGAGATCAAGGGTTATGAGTTGATCGGTTTTGTTCGTTAAGAACCTTCTCCGAATTCTCCAATCGTGACTGGGGTTTTCTTGTTCCGTTTATGTTAATCCACCTTCGTGAAGAGAAAATATAATCGTACTGTTGATATTAAGCCTATAGTGTGTAACTAAAGAAGAACACATTGTGAATGCGACCATTCTTAGTGATTAGTAGAAGTTTTTGGATGGTTCATGATTTTTTATGAATTAAGTTTCAGTGTTTAGTATTGGTGTTGCTATTGGTTTTGTTTCATTTTCATTTGGCATTAAATATTGCAGGTTGTTGTTGGCATTGAGTTGATTTTGGTTGGTTCAGTTTCAGGAGAGAAATTGTCCTACATTAGGTTTAGTTATTGGTGAATTGTTGTCACGTTCCGAACCCTGAGCACGCTAATATCCCTCAATGGTCGATGAAATTGTGACGTCCTAGGACTCATTGTTGACCTTTTTTTTTTTTTAATCTTTCGATTAAACATAAGTGGAAGCATTTAACATAGACACCC
Source organism: Eucalyptus rudis (assembly GCA_019915205.1). Taxonomy (NCBI): domain Eukaryota; kingdom Viridiplantae; phylum Streptophyta; class Magnoliopsida; order Myrtales; family Myrtaceae; genus Eucalyptus; species Eucalyptus rudis. The sequence goes on from JAHMTN010000001.1 coordinate 530,251, forward strand.
AGTCAATCAACAAACAACAGGGATAGTAAAAACATATCAAGCCATCCCAAAAGCACACTTTTATTTATTTACGCTTAACCTTAGGAAGTTAATAATTTACAAGCCTTTCTCCGAAGGCCACCTCCTAATCGATCAACTTAGAAAAAGGGTCAATAAGATTGGGGTTAACCTACTTCGCTAACATGAGGGCCATCCAAAAAGATGATTCCCATGCCAGCCTTGGTCTGCTACAGTAGGCCGTTGATCCTTGGGAAAGGACGGAGGAGATCCCTATCAAACTTGATGAACCAGGTGACAAAACGGTGGGGAACAAAGTGGTCTAGGCCCTATTACACCCAAAAAGTGGTGTTGTGCTTCATGACGGTCGTCTTGGTCTCCTGGATGGCATACTCCATCATATCCTACCCAAAAGACATGAGGACCCCAAAATGATCAGGGTGATCCATCACTATGGCCAGAAAATGATTATCAATAATTGGGTGAGATAAAAAATTTCAGCAAGTTAACAGTTTAAGCCTCCACTAGGACATGAATTCGTCTAGAAGGCAGTCTAAATTGACATGATATACAACTTACCTCGCCTTGGCACATCCCTACACGTTAATATATCACATATGGCAATATCAATACAATAAGCATCAACAAATAATTATAACACATTTCACAGTAACCAGGTGCATTGTCAATAGACATGTCCCAATTAATACGACCCCTCAAGCCACAATCAACACATAAGTCGGCGGTTTTCCGCATAACTGGGTATCATCTTGCTCCATAGGGCATGGCATTTTACAGAACCTCCATCTAAACAGCATTCCATAGAGGAGCATCGATCCAGTCTCAACCATGACTTGGTATTTGGACCCCTGCCAGGCATTTGATAAACATTGCACATTATCCCCAAAATTTCGTTGGGTGACGAGCTCGATTATGTGACCGTTCAAACATGCCAACACTTAAACTAATTTTAATTGCCATCAATTAGTCTAGTACAAAAGAGTTTATACTCAAATGACAACTTTGGCCAAATTTTCACACTTAAAATTTCGGTAAAATATTCGCACGGTCACGTATTAAAAATCCACCCACGAAATCTCGTTGCCTCATTTAACATGTGCAACATGGTGCCCAAACTCGACATCTTAACATATGCCATTTTCTTACCAAATAAACCTTCTTTGGAAAGAGTAAATAAAGCCTATAATTGAGCAATCCATAACATGGCATCGCAAGCTTAAATAGCCAAAATTATGCACAAACTCATCCAGAAAATCAAGTATAAAATTTTACTTGACGACTAATATGTCATTAATTTCCACTAATCGCAATTAATTAAGCTAATCATGATTGATTAGGCTAACTGTGATTAATTAAGACTAACAATCATTAATTAATTTAACTATGATTAAATTAAGCTTAATTGTCATTAATTAAACTAATCATCCTTAATTAAGACTAATTTCAATTAGCCTTAATCTAACCCATCATTAACCATGGTTACCACTAAACCATCATTATATGCCACTAACCACCATTAGCCTAAACTAAATTTGTCATGTCTCGATCCTCCGGACCCGTGTCCATCCCTGCTTGGTCGATATAATAGCGATGTCCCAGGACGCATCGCTAATTCATTCAATTTAATATATACGCATGCGGAAGCAAATATAAATCCCTAGATAATAAAACAATGGGATAAGAAAGTAGTGCCAACTTTTTAAAACTAAAACAAACCTTTTATAACAAACAGTTTTATTCACAACATCAGGTCATTTACAAAAATATTGGCTTTACCCAAAAAGGAACTGTCCTATGACTAACTAGCCAGATATGTTCGCCGATTCTTCAATCTCCACCTTCCCAGACTTCAGGGCTTCCGGTCCTCCACTAACTTCCACTAATGACCTAAAAATGGTTATACAATAACTAGTGAAACAATATCTCAACAAATTCAACCCCCTAAGACCTAATTAGGAAGAAAATTACGCCCTAAGGGCTGCCTAAGCACATACAGGCGTCATAGGACTTACCTTGGCCTCAGTTCCTTCCTGCAAGTCAGTTCAATTTAATAAATACTAACAATTATATCACTCAATTCAGTCAGATCGAATCATTGATCAATCGACCCAGTTGATTACATGTCATCACGACCATCTCTTGGTCGGCCCATTCAATATTATCTATGAATTTGATCAAAATCCAGGATTCCTCAATCAAAGTGAAATATAGACAGTACTATCCTATCTCCAGATGACATATTGAGTAGGTATGCACAACGTTCTATCTCCGAGACGACATATAGAGTCATCGAGCTGTTATAACATACGTGTGCATAACGTTTTATCTCCAAGACGACATATAGAGTTATCGAGCCGTTATAACACATCGTTGGATCATACCGTTCTATCTCCAAGATGACATATAGAGTCATCGAGCCAGTATACAAGCAATTCCTTCTCAAGATGACATGAGAGTCATCAAGCTGTTAAATCATACCGTCCTATCTCCAAGATGACATATAGAGTCACCGAGCCAGTATACAAGCAATTCTTTCTCAAGATGACAGAAGAATCATCGAGCTATAATAGTATAATGTCCATTCTCCATAAGACATACAAATCATTGAGCCGTTATAGTATTTTTGTTTTAAAGATACAATCAATTTACCATTTTTATCATACTTGATAAAAGTACACATGTGTGGGTATACGGTCAGCCTTAGCCAAAACACAATATTTTCACTTTAGAACCTCCCACTATTTTCAATAGTCCTAAGATAGATTTTTGGCGCTGTAGACCAATGCCCGGTAATTTTTCACATAATTACCAAGATTATGCAATTTTGGAAATTAGCACCCATAAACATCAATCACAATCAATTTGCACAATCGGGTACTCAATTAAATAAACAGAGAACACCACTAGAATCGGCACAAAATTCCAATCACCGACCATCCCAGTTGAATTTCCGGAAAATAAATAAATAATTAAATAATTACGGAAAATATTAAATAAATGCAATCAATGCATACTTTGGTCCATAATGCCTAATTATATGCTAGAACGTGCTTGGAAAATATCCGAGACTCATTAAATAAATACTAGAGTCTATTTACTCAATAATTGTACCAACTAACCACTTAACATGCAATGGCAATTAATTAAATTTACTAATCTAATCTAATCTGACCACATAATCCATTTTAGCCTAAATTAATCAACCCCTAAGCACAATTAACCTATTAAGCGAGGATTAGTGAGTTAAATTCACTAGATTTGCGAGCCGGTGAGTCCACGGCGACCACAACGCGGAGGCGAGTGATAATCCTCCAAGCGGCGACACCAACGGAGGCCGGGAAGGGCTCGAAAACGGGCCACGAAGTCCTAGACTCCTTGTTGGTTCGGTTTCTGCTTCTGCTCTTGCTGGGCAGAGGAGAACCAAGGCTGAATGGTGAAGAAATAGGTTGATTGGAGCTCCGACGAGTGGGTGGCCGGCAACCAACCACCCCTAGGTGGCTCGCAACCAACCACCTAGGGGTCAAGGGGAACTTGTTGGTGGTTGGAATGGGTGGAAGAAGGGTTGAAACGGGAGAAAAATCGCAGCAAAGGCGAAACAGTGCACTCGAAAAGGGTCCTAGGCGGTTTGGCGACCAGTAGCTTCATGCCGGCATACCGAACGACCGACGGCTCCGTTCGGTGAGCGGCGACCACCATCCGTACATACAAGGTGTGCTGGTCACGGTGGTGGGTGGCTTAGGGGCTGATTCACACGAGAAGTCGACTTTTCACTCGGATCTTTGGCAAAAGGCCGGCTGGAGCAAAAACTGATAGAAGAGAAAACAAAGGAGGAATAAGGTCTAGCGGTGGTTCCAGCGTACGTGCGACGGCCAAAGGGGATGAGCTGGGGTTTTCTCTGGTTCTTTGAAGCTTCAAAAGTCACTCAACCATGGAGAAAGCAAGTGGATTGAGGAAGAAGAAGACTGCTGCAAGAAGGGGGGCCACTTGGTCACATATTCTCCTCATTTGTTCCCTTGACCCTATCCCCTTTGTGTGGCTAGATTCCACCAGCAATTTCCAACCTTAATTTCCTTCTAGAAGGCCTTTGAAGTGGTCCATAAGTTGTGGTGGTGGGGGGCATACGAATTTGTCTTGGTTTCCTCTCCATTGGTTATTTAATCTTGCTTAATTCCACATAATTCCGTCTCAATAAATTCAATCGACACCTCACCGATCCAATTGGTATTTTTCCTCACCAATTGATCCCATTTGCTTTCCAATTTCATAATAAAAACGATCCTCGAAAATTTCTAGACAAAAATGGTTTTAGGACGACTTTTTTCCAAAAAATTTCGGGTTGCAGAAAAAATCTTCTGAGACTGAGTCGACATTTCTAGAATTTATTGTGACATGATAGAACCTTCAATTTCTGAAATCGGATTCAAATTCGCGATTAATTTCAATCTAGTGCGTTTTTAGCGTAACTTAAGCTACCGGGTAGCTTTCAGAACCTTTTAGTGCAAATGACTTGTGGTCGATTTTCTTCGACCCACAATGGATCCCTTCGACACATTAGCGACTCTCGATTGTCGTGAAAATCTCAAGATTTCAAATACGGACACAAGATACCAAAATGATAAAAAAAAAAAAATCAAACTAGTGCCGATCGATGAGAATTTTGCAATTTAGTGGGATCACCCACGTTTAACCACTCATCTCAGTCGAATCGACCTATCTTTGATCTCTGATCGATTTACGTCTGTGCCGTAATGATCTCGACAGATAAACACGGTTGAGCAGCCGATTCCTGGTCGAATCCTCAAGTCTATTTGCTTAAATCCTTAATGGCTTCCCCAGATAATCTAGTTATCTCATGAGTGGCCATCTCAGAGAAAAACACTATAGTCGCGTTGATGAAAGGCCTGACTTATCCATTCAAAATCAGAATCTAAAATTCAAGATGTCACAAAATTTACCCTTAAACGTAATTAACTATCTAATCAAGGATTAGGAGTTAACTCATCATTTTTCAACGATGACAGACTCATGGCAATGGCGGCATGACGGCATCAGGAATATGGCATTCTTGGCTTGAACGGAGACTCGATGGCAGCGGTAAAGCCTCTTGAAGTACATGGCCACGTAGGGGGAAAATGTGTTTGATGGTGGTGACTTGAGGCAATGAGGACGGTGGTGGTGGTTTGTGGTGGTGGAGAGGGATGACATGCGGTGGTGGTAGTGGACTATGGTGAAGGATGGCGTGGGCTGCTTGAGCAGGTGAGTGGTGGACGATGGTGGTGGTGGACGACACGGGTGGATGGTGGTGGCGTTGGAGAGGAGGGGAAAAATGAGGATGAGAAGAAGATGGTGATAAAGATGAATGAGCTTGAGGGAAAATGGAAGCCTGGGAAGAGGAGGAAGGATCGGCCTAGGGGGGATGGTGTGAGAGAAAGAGGGAAGAGAGAGAAGAGGTAGAGGGGGAAGAGATTTTTGGGAAGATTTTTCCCAAAATCTCATCATGCACTCCAACTACTATCCAAAAGTCCTCCTAGCCTAGTTCCTTGTCCTCCCTCCCTCCTCGCCCCCCCCCCCCCCCCCCAATTTTCTTTTTATTTCCAATTTCTTAAAAAATAAAGCTTTTTTGGCCCAAAATTTACAACTTTCCCATTTGGGCTAGCTTGAGGAATTGGGCTTGGTGGCCCATTTGGGCCTTCTTGGTCGACCCACATGGGCGGGATGCCCAATGGCCTTTACTTGGTTCGGCTTCTCTTTCTGACGTCCAATTCTTGTTTGATTATTCCTTTTTCGAAAATTTTGAATGTGTCGATAATTCGACAGACAATAAGGCGACGTCCAATAGATTAATCTTGAAACCCTCGAGAGTTTGATACCTGAAATTGAATTAAATTTCATGGTTAAAATTAAGGGATAAGTGCTGCGGAAATCCTAAAACTTGTCACAAAAATGCATTTGAGTCTTAAAACTTGCAAAAAGTGCAAATAAATCCTAAAACTTGTCAAAATATTTTATTTGAGTCCTAAAATCGATGCTGTTAGCATTTTCCGTTAAAAATGTTGACGTGGCATTTAAAATTAATTTTTATTTTCCGCATGGCTTTTTTATTCATTTTTTCAAAAAAATAGATTTAAAAACTAAAAAAATTAGATTTATTCATTTTATCTTATTTTCAACAAAAAAAGAAAAAATAAAATTTATTTAAAAAAGAAAACATTAAAAGAAAAAACAAGGCAACCTCGCCGAAGGGGCCGGCGACCGTCGCCAGCCCTCACCTCGGGTGGCCGGCCCTCGCCTGGCTAGGGCAATGCCTCGCTAGCCCTAGGTGAGGATCAGCAACCCTAGCCAAGCTTGGGCGAGGGTGCCCTGATCTGGGCATGCCAGCCCTCGCGGGGGGCCAGCAGCCGTCGCCCAGCCTAGGCGAGGCATTGCTTGGCCTGGGCGACGCCTCATCGGCCCTCGCTCGGGGCCGGCGAGGCTCGCCAGATTTGGGCAAGCCTTGCCAAGATCTCGCCCAGATCTAGCGAGCCTCGTCAGCCCCAAGCGAGGGCCGACGAGGCGTCATCCAAGCTGGGTGACAGTTGCTGGCCCCCGCGAGGGCTGGCGACGACTCGCCCAGGCTAGGCGATGGCTGTTGGCCCTCGCTCGAGGTTGGTGAGGCTCGCCAGATCTGGATGAGCCTCGCCTGCCCCGAGCGAGGGCCAACAAGGTGTCACCCAGGCCAGGTGATGATCGCCGACCCCTTGCGAGGGCTGACGACGCCTCACTCAGGCCGAGCGACAGCTGCCGGCCCCCCATGAGGGCTAGTGTGCCCAGATCTAGGCACCCTCGCCCGAGCTTGGCGAGGGTTGCCAGGCCTCGCCCTGGCCAGGCGAGGGCTGGCCACCCAAGGCGAGGGTTGGCGACCGTTGCCGGCCCCTCCGGCAACGTCATCAACCACCCGAGGCGAGGGTCGACGATCGTCGCCAGCCCCTCCGACAAGGCTGCCTTTTTTTTATGAAATGTTTTATTTTTTAAATAAATTTTCACTTTTCTTTTTTTTTTGTTGAAAATAAGATAAAATGAATAAATCTAATTTTTTAGTTTTTAAATCTATTTTTTTAAAATGAATAAAAAATCATTGAAAAAAGCCACGCGGAAAATAAAAATTAATTTTAAATGCCACATCAACATTTTTAACAGAAAAGGCTAATTGCGTCGATTTTAGGACTCAAATGAAACATTTTGACAAGTTTTAGGACTTATTTGCACTTTTTGCAAGTTTTAGGACTCAAATGCATTTTTGTAACAAGTTTTAGGACTTCTGTAACACTTATCCCTAAAATTAATCAAATGCGACTTTAGTATGACTTAAACTATCGGGTGATTTTTAGGGGCTTTCATGCGGTTGACTGATGGTCGATAATTTTCGATTCACATTTATGTCTCTTCAAATCGTGGATGACTCTCGGTTGTCATGTAATCGCGATGGTTTAATTACGTACCATGTTTAAGTTAAATGTCTCAAATTATTCTATTTAGAAACCTTGGATGTAAGACTTGTTAAATTACAAAGATTTGTTTGATCCCATTGAAAGCGATCAGTCTAAAGGAGATAAGGAAGACAAAGAATGTGAGAGAATAAACCGGAAAAAAAGGATGGGTTTATTTGTCATTGGATTGATAATAGTGTGTTTCTTCATGTTACTCAAGAAACAAAAGTGGATACTTTGTGGAAGAAATTATAAGATCTCTATGAGAGGAGAACCCCACAAAATAAAGCTTTTCTAATTAAAAGACTTGTGAATTTGAGATACAAGGAAGGGAATAGTATGTTGGAATACTTCAGTAAAATTCAAGATGTCGTAAATCAATTGACAAATCTTAAAATTGACTTTGGTGATGAATTGCAATCATGTTTATTGCTTGGTACTCTTTTCAATAGTTGGGACACCTAAATTTTGGCATTAAACAATTTGACTCCTTTAGGTATGCTTTCTATGAGCATGGTTAAAGAAAAATTGTTCAATGAAGTAACAAGAAGAAAAAGACTTGAATTATGCTTCCAAATTGGAGGCTCTCGTGACAGAAAATATGGCAAGTTAATCAAGAAAGTTTCAAAGTAACAATAAAAGAAGCAAGTCAAGAGGAATGTTGAAATTAAGGTTGAGGTGGAATTTGAAGTGTTACAATTGTATATGGATCTCATAATAGAAATGAAGATTAAAGGAAAGAGAGATAATGGAAATTCCCTTATGCATTAGTCATGGGTAGTTTGATATATGCTATGGCTTGTACAAGATTTGATAATGCTTATGCAATTAGTGTTGTGAGTAGGTTTCTCTCAAATCCGAGTAAGGAGCATTGGGCCAATAGATTTTGAGATATCTTAGAGGCATTTCTAGATTATGCTTGTATTATGGAAATGTGAAGCTTGAGTTGAGTGGCTACTCGGATGCAGGCTATACCAATGATGTTGATTCTCAAAGATCCACATTGAGTTATATGATGACCTTTGTAGAGGGAAATGTTTTATGGCAATCAAGATTGCAAAAATGTGTTGTCTTGTCTATAACCAAAGCAGATTATATCGCTATTATCGAAGGAGGCAAGGAATTCTTGTGGATGCATAAATTCCTATGAGAGTTGGGCTTAAAACAAGAAAAGTTTGTTCTCTATTATGATAGGATGAGTGCTATCTATCTTAGCAAAAACCCGGTATTGCATTTAAGATCTAAGCATGTTGATGTGAAGTAGTATTGGATCCAACAGAAATTTAAAAGAAACTCTTCGTACTTGAGAAAATCCGCACCAACGCCAATGGATCAAATATGATTAAAGACTTACCCATGGTGAAACTTAAATCTTGTAGAAGCAAAGCACGCATGATGAAACTTGCCATATAAGGAAGAGGGGGAGATTTTTGGTTGGGTTGGCTTACGTGAGGCCAGCTAGCATTAAAAAAAAGGAATAAAAAGGAAAGGTCAAAAAAGCAAAAAAGAAGAAGTGGGGCTGCTCGGGCGTGTGCCCATGTGCCCGAGAGAAGAGAGAAAGTGAGAAAAGGGAGAGTTCACCAAGAGCAACATGAGAACAGGGGAGTAGGAAGATAAAAAGGGTCGTGGCTTCTATGGTCCTGATTTGAAGGCTAAATGTTGACGGAACTGGCTTAAATTTGAGTGTTCATGAGATTTAGGGCTACGAATTGATTGATTTCATTCGTTGAGAATCTCTTTCAAATTCTCGAATCACAGTTAGGGTTTTCTTACTCCTTTATGTTAATCTACCTTTGTGGTGATAAAATGTGATTGTATAGTTGATCTTGAGCCTATAGTGTGTGATTAGAAAAAGAACACATTGTGTATCCAACTATTCTTAGTAATTAGCAAAAGTTTTTAGGCAGTACGTAATTTTTCCCGCATTGAGTTTCCACATAAATATTGGTGTTACCGTTGGCTTTGTTTCCTCATTATTTGGCATTATATATTGGCGGTTGTTGCTGGGGTTAAGTCGATTTTGGTTGGTTTAGTTTTGGGAGAGAAATTGATCTTGGATTGGGCTTAGTTATAGGTGAACTATTGCCTCGGGTCCTTCCCAACAATGACGAATAGCGAATTCCCTTATGTACTCTTTTGCATATGATTACTGGATCAATTGTACAATATATTGTTGCCATCAAAATTAAATATTCGTTCGTAGACCTCAGTAAATTATGAAGCTGTCAAGAACTTTTAAACAAGTATTTTCTTAGGAGAAAGAACTCCAATGGACAGTTTCATAACTTGAAATGAAAGTTGCAATCCTGTTTCTTTTGAAACTTGCTTGAATTAAGACATAGAAATATCATGTTTGGATAGCTAGGAATAAGAAATCATGATAACTTTATCATAATTACTATGAATGACAATTTTTAGTCCATTATAAGTGATGTCAGGTTCAGATTATTAAATGTAGATATTGCAAAAGAAATAGCTTCTTGAACTTTTGAGATTATCATACATTAGATTGATGGTTGAGGCGTGAAAGGTTTCATTGTGCTTAATGACTTGGTCCACCTAGAATTTCTTTGGTATAGAAATTCTTTACCTATAATCAAATACAAAGACTTCGCAATTCATTCTATTTCTTTTCCAGCACTAAATATAATTTATGCCTAGAAAGAAGTTGACTTTTTAAAAAAATATTTAAATCATAAGAAAATAATTTGAATTTAATTACTAGTGAGTGATAATTTTCGACACAACATGAGTGCACAGTTCTTTGAACACAAGAATAAGAAATAATAAATGATTAAGAAAAACATTTCATTAACAAAAAATGCATATTAAGTTAATTATGAATTAAGTTGATTGGTAACTCATGACTCAAATGCAGTAGAAATAAAAATTTGGGATATATTCACTAGAAGTCCTAAAATTTATTAAATTAGCACAATTGAGTCCTTTTGTTAACTATATCCATTTAGATTAATGGAAAATGATGATATGGCTTTATTCTCCCAACATGGTGATAATGAAGTTAAATTCTAATTTATTTAACCAAAATATTAATTAAATAAAATTAAAAAATATCTCATAAAAAAGGAAAAAAATTAAGGTAAATGCTATTGTTGCCCTCGTTGCCGAAAAGGGTCGGCAAAGCTCGACGAAGGTTGCGGCCTTTCACCTAGATCTGGGCAAGGGCCGTTGGCCCTCACCCAATTGCGGTGGCCCTCGATGAGGGTTAACGGCCCTCAATAAGGATTAGCGACCCTTAGTGCAATTTGGCGACCCTCGCCAAGGGCTACAGTAGCGACCCTCGCTTAGAATTGGGTGGAGGGCCGCGACGCTGGGCCCTCGCCTATGATTGGTGAGGGTCGTTGGCCTTGGCCGAGGCCCTCGCTGAGCCCTCGTTGGCCCTTCCCAATAATGAGTGTGGTAGTGGAAGGGCCTACACCCTTGCCTTTGCTACTTTTTTGTGTTTTATTTTATTTTATTTTATTTTATTTTATTTTGCTAAGCTTATGGTTAAAAAATTAGGACTAAATCCAAAATGATTTCATTGTAACCTAGTGTTCCATGTTTTAGCCACATCATCGCCATGTAGGAGAGAAACAATATTAAAAAAAGACACATCAGCATTTTCTATTAGTCTAAATTGATGGAGTTAACGAGAGGACTCAATTGTACTATTTCGAAAAATTTTATGATATAATTGCATTTTTTGTAAATTTTAGGATTTTATTGCACTTTCGTAATAAATTTTAGGATTTTTAGTGCACGTATTCCTAAAAATTTAAATAGGAACTCAACGGAAAAAGAAGAAAAGAATTACATCACATTAATTAGTGGCTTCATTCGTGATTCACAAATCTTGCATAATCCTAGTTATCTTCCACAAGATAAAGCATCTATCTTGAACTTTTCTCCTAATATAGGATGAAAAGCAACTATACTAGTAATTACTAATTTCTTTGCATATAAAGTAACTAGTAACATATATTTGATGGGTAAATTATCCACATTATTATCTCATAAGTAAGTTTTTACATGGAAAAGTAACTTGTGATATATATATATATAGACACACATATTTATAATTAATTACTTCTCCACAAATATCACTAATAACTTTTCGCTGGAAAATGAAGAGGAATATATCCAGACGAAGAGGCAGTGGTTGCCACGCGCGCAATCCACGCCCACTCGCACGCTCCACATGTGGGTCTCGTACAGATTGATTTTTTATTTCAATTATTTTGAGCGTGCTGATACGCGTTTACGAATGACCTATAGGTAGTACGGTTTTATTTGGGGCTGATCATAAATTAGCCATATCTTTTCTTTCTCTATGATCATAAAAATTGATTATATATACGTTAAGCATGTATGGGAATCTTCCAATAATCTGTCGTTCATGATTATTATCTTGTGGTGTGCAATCTTTTCGATAAAATGGCAATCGCCATCCAAACAATAACTAAAGCAAGAGCAAAGAAGATCACTAACTTTTCCTACTTATATATATAATTAGCAAATATGATTTGCTGCAGTATATAGAATATTTGAACTGAGTGAATTTTTATTTTTTTTTAGTAATTCACGGGTGTTTTTTAAAAAATAGGAAATGGTTAATATCACAAAAAATTTCAGATTTGCGCAATTGTGACAAATTTGCCCAAAATTAATTTTTTGATTAACAAAACCCTTAGACAAATTTATAATTTTCTCGGTCCCTCTTCTTTTGTTACTAATGAAGCTTGCTAGAAGAAAAGAAGAAATACTTCTTAAATTAATGTACTATGGGAATAACAATCTATTCTGAATCATAAAAAATCAAATTATAAATAATTATAAATTGTTGTGGGACTCATTTCTTCAAGAATTTGTGGTCCACTACAAACTTTTATCCTCATAGTATCTTAAAGACCGTTGTGCCAGCAAAACTCCCTTAAATTATGCAGGCTAAGGCTAACATAATAATGAGCTAAAGTAGTAAATAACACCCCCATTATTACAGTGATAATGGCAAATTCATAGTGACAAAACCTGATAGGAGTGAACTGGCAATTTAGCATGATGTAAGTATAGGCCAAACAGAATATCTTGGCACTCCTGCAAAATTTATTTCCTCCAATCTGGACTGGATCCCAAGTCTTCTCGTTCTTACTGGCGTCCAAACTGATGGGGGTCAAATTCCATAGCTTCACGTTTTACGACTCCGTTTTCTAGCTTTGCTAAAAACATATGTTTTCTAGCATGTGAGGGGGGCAAGTTCCGAAGATGCCGAGACCAAACCCTGGATTTGAATTAAGAAATCCAGTCTTCGTGTTCGTCAATGTCGCTCTATGTGGAAAACAGCTAATGCCTGTATAATTATATTCATATCACGGTAGAGGATACCAATTTGAGTCAAGGAAAATGATATTAAACGATGGAAATTCTTTTAAACCCTGAAGTTTCTTGTAGTATGGAAAATAAACGTCTTAAAATTGAACTGCTGTTTATAAAGATGTTCGACAAGTATCTAGCAAAACCACCCGTTCAGCATCAATTTTCTAAGATAAGAATCGGTTTTTCGTTTCTCTATGTGATGATAAATGACCTCCTTTAATTCAATGGTTCTGAGCAAAAAAAAAAAAAAAAACTCAATGGTTCGAGTGTCGCTTTCTTGCGGTAGGAGTCATCGATTCAAATTCAACAGTAGGTACATCTTTTATTATTAAGTTGAACGAAAGGTGGGCAAAATACAGATAGATGGAACATCAGAAACATTTATGTGCAAGCTGCGAACAAATAACAAATGATGACACTTTCTACGTCAGGTGGTCATCTGTCAAAGGAATGATTGTTTATTAAGTTCCCCACCCACATTATTCTTAGGACTAACAGCATTTTCTGAACAAGCATTGTCGTGATGCCTTGGGACTAATAATATTCGAGAGGAAACACACATAGTATATCAGGACACTAAGCGTTGCCCTGTCGAAACCTTCATCAGTAGTAATCATCTGACAAGCTTCGTTTGCGGTCACTTGTATCTTTCAGTAGATCTCCTTATCCAGCTTGTTTCACGTGGATCAAACTGTGCAACGAAAGTGGCGGACGTCCGACGCGTTGTTCTCGAATCACAATGCATTGGAGGGGATTCCTTCAAATACTATTGTCTGTGATAAACGAGTCAAAACTTCTATAAGGAGTAATCAATTAATGACCATTTGAAACAATTCTTGTATAATGTTATAGGATTTAGAACTTATGAAAGTAGATAACTAATCGCATAAGTGAAGCCTCCAGTAACTCTAGAAAAATCATAGCATTCATTAGTCTAGTATTTTAGACGAGACTACTTTGTCCATGTAGATGTAGATATAGTTTGTCCATCATCCAGCCCTCACTGAAACTGAATCATATCTATCAGCTTCTAGCAAGAACGGCATCTATCACCTTATTGTTTCCCTCCAATAATTTAAGTTTTTTCGTTAGGATGATAAATATATCAATTTAAAACTTAGAACAAAAGCATGCACAATTGAAAATCGAAAGGAAGTATTATCTACTCCACAATAGAATTTAGGAAACTAAAATCAAAATAACTTCACGAATGCTGTGGGACATACCATCATGCATAAGGTACTAAAGGCAAAACAAATTTGCTGATGTTCTAGATATTGTTGGTAGTTTGTTTGTAAAACAAATTAAAAGGTACCTTGTCGATGTGAGTGTGCATGTGAACAAGATTTAATAGTGATCAATGATCATTATTTTTTATTTATTATAATTCGAATTTATAATTTTAAAATAACCATCGTGTCATATTTAAATAATGTGACTGTTCATAATAGAGTGACTATTATTTTTAATTATTTAAAGTTGAATTTATTATTTTTGCCTAACAATTATTAGACGCTTACACAACCTTTGAAAGGTTGTGTCTATTAGGACATGACTTCTTAACCTTTGGAAAATCATGTCTAGTCAAACATAAACTTCTTCATTTTTAAAAAGGTTGTATCCATTTAAATATATTTATTCGACATTTGTGTTCAATGCTTTAATAACTTCCAATTTCATTTTCTTTCAAAAGATATACAGCCATAGTTTCCAATAGTTTCCTTTTGAGAGATCTTGGAGAGATTACTATTGCTATATGGTATTCTCATCGAGACTTTGTTGTATTTTGTAAGATTTTTGCTAGTAGCAATTAGCAATGTTTTGAGGCAAATAATTTCTTAAAGAGAGTATTATCACGCTTCTAAATCTGATTCCATTCTTCTTTCCAACGTTGATTGAAATTTCCCCAGACATCATATGACAACGATATGTTTTAGTTGTTAGTTTGTACTTTCATAAACAAACTCCCAAATGTGTTGCAAAGGTGTTGTATAGGAAGATTGATCTGCATGAGACTTCCAAGAGATTCAGATGAAAAGGCTCTTCTTCCCTATTAAATACCCAGGTCAAATTAATATAATCATGGACAATCCAGGCCTGTCATTATCCACGGGCGCACAAAGAAAATAAGACAGGAGTTGCATGGGAACGAAAACAAAGTAACACGCCTAAACAAAAGTAAAGATATCTCTTCAAGAGGTAATTTTAGACTACTTGTCCTAGTCTCCAAAATGAGTGGATCGCAACGCACTCTTTGGTCTAGCCCTTTATATAGACACATGAGTCTGCTGTTCCTGGCAATTCCTAATCAGCACTTGATGTTTCTGGTTCTTTCCAATCAGTGTCTAGCTTGGTGGACCTCGGATAATCAGGCAACCGTTTCAGGGACACGCAACCCAGAATAGTCAAATGCTTCAAACGTTGTAAGCAACCGAGACCCTCGATGGCTTGTAGCACTTGGCAATCGTGGAGCTCAAAAGATTTGAGCTTTACCAACTTCGATAGTTGAGGTAATCCTTCTAATGACTCACAGCAGATGATCTGTAGTGACTCCAAGGATTCCAACTCCTCCAGACCTTGTATCGCAACAAGACTTCCTAGTTCAGACAAATACAAGGTTTCTAGACTCTTCAAGCATGATAGATCTGGTATTCTTTTGAGGGATGGACACACTTTTATGGACAATTCCCTTAACTTCTTCAAGTGTTCAAGCTCTGGGAGATGTGCCATTGAGCAGCTAGAAATGGAGAGACTCGACAGGTTCATGAAGTTGGAAAATTGCTGCGGTGGCAGTATATCCGTGAGATGCAAGGTTGACAAACTAGATGGAAGCTGGTGGATGGATTCTACAATCTTCCAAGGGGACAGAAGTTCATCTATCTGGTAAGGAGCCTTGAGCTTATACCTATGAAAGGACAAGTCCAAGTGATCTAAAGTAACTAAGTTCGAGAGGTCTGGGATGATTTCACAATGATAAGCATCCAGGACAAGGCTTATCAAACTAGAGGGAAGCTTTGGCACTAGTCGAAGCTCCTCACACTCCTTCAACCCAAGTTCTTTAAGGCAAGGGAGAAAACTGATCGTGGCAGGCAAACCAGAAATGCAAGTACCAGAGAAGTCCAAGATCCTCAAGCAGGATAGTCTGCCAATTGCATCTGGGATTTCACCCGTAAGATCCCTACAATCCCGGACATGTAACTCTTCTAGGTGAGATGGATAAGTGATTGTGGCTGGCAATCCGGAAATACGAGTAAACGACAAGTCCAAGATCTGCAAATGGAACAGATTCCCAATAGAATTTGGGACTTCACCTGATAGATCTAGACACTCTAGGCAATGTAACTCTTCGAGCATCTCCAGCTGTCCAATTGCATCCGGTAGACTTTTTAACTTTGTACTTCCCATGTCGATGACTTTGATTTTCTTCAGATTTCCAATTGAATCTGGGAGACTTTCTATCCCTGAGAATGACAAATCCAACTTAACTAATGATTCTAATCCTCCGAGAGAGTGCGGGAGCTTCTTTATCCCCACACATCCTTTTATAGAGAAATGTGTGATTCTTACTAATCCTCCGATGGAGTTTGGGAGTTTGTCAATTCCCTTGCAATACTTTACACTGAAGCTCGACAAAGATTTCAAATTGCCAACACTCTCTGAAGGATTTATTTAATTAGTAATTGGGCTTAAGGCCCGTCTGGCTAAGTTGGGCCCAGGAAGCCCGGCCCACGGGAATAAGGCCCGTGGAAAGAATGGGGTATAAAAGGGAAGAGAGAGAGAGAAAGTGACGTACGTCGAATCAGAATTACGTTTTCTCTCCCGCGCGTTTTCTCTCCCGAAGAACAGTAGGCATACGGCTTCCAATTTCTTCCCTTCAAGGCTTCATCGACCGGATTCTCTTCCTCCATTGACGACGGTGTCTAATCTGTGGCAATCAAGGTACGCTCGAATCTGTGGTGTGCTTTACGATCGGTGATGCGTGTTGGTTTTCTTGGGCTTCGCTTCCGCTTGAATTTAGGGGTTCGATTCGGTGTCGAATCCGGTTTTTCGGGGATCAGTAATTCCCAACATTGGTATCAGAGCCCTAGTTCACGTTTTCCCGATCAATTTGATGTGCTTTTGATTGATTTTTCGCGAAGAAACTCTCGGCCGTACGGATTGGGACAACAATCCCGACACCCGAGACTTCTTAGGCCATTTTCATGAGTTTTCGAATGTCAAAAACAAATTCTGATTGCATAGAAAGAAGCGCGACGTCGAGACGAGTCCGGCGATGTGCCGAACGCCGCCGGGCGCCGCCGCACGCGCCCACACGCGCGGCCGGAAGGCGCTGCGCGTGGGCGCGACGCGCCCGGAAGCGTTCGATCGCCAGGCGCGTGCGGCACACGCGCCGGTCGGCGAATCGGCGCGTGCTCGCCGCCGGCCGGCGAACCGACACGCGCCGGTCCACGGACCGACGCGTGCTGACGTCATCATGACGTCACCCAACGGTCAGTAACCGCTGGGCTGACGTCATCGATGACGTCAGCGATGACGTCGGTTGGCCGGGCGGCGACCCGACCCGCGAACCGACCCGACCCGACCCGACCCGCTGGCGATGGCACGCGCGTGGCACGTGCCGCTGACGTCTGCATGACGTCATCCCGCGCACGCGCGCGGCACGTGCGAGCGGTCCGCCGAGAGGTCCGACCGGTCCGACCGGTCCGTCCGGTCCGACCGGTCCGACGACCGACGACCGTTGACCGTTGACGACCGTTGACCGTTGACCTCCGTTGACCGTTGACCGTTGACTTTGACCGTTGACCGTTGACCCGAAAAAAAAAAAAAAAAAAAAAAAAAAAAAAAAAAAAAAGAGAGAGAGGAAAAGAATGTGTTTCTTTTTCAATTAAGTCTATGTGGATTATATGTAATCCCTTATTTGTTCTGCATTTGTTGCAGGAACAATGCCTCCCCTGAGGTTGCGCACACCTATTCGCGCAGTGACCGATGAACAAAAGGATAGGCTGTCTAAGTTGATAGCTGAGCTGACTAATCATCGATGGGAGAGAGGTGACTTAATTGATCATGTCCTTGAAGTCAACGGGAAAATTCAACAAGTCATATGGAATGGTCGTCCTATGTCACAGTCAGAGATGGTGCGATTTTTCATAAGCACTCTTCCACCTGAATGGCAAGATGTGTTGAATCGCATATGGGATGTCAACGGAGCTGCTTCCTATAAGAAAATTGTGATGGATTTTGTAAATGAATATTACTGTATTGTTTCAAGGGAAAAGATCAAGAAATTGAACAAAAGAGGATCTTTCCCAGTTCGTGTGCTGACTATGTGTTAGTTGTATTGGCTGATGTATGTTAAGTGTGCTTTGTGGACATATTATGTACTGTTTGACTACCTGATAGTTGTTGATGTAGCAACCAATGTATTGATTGTATTATAAGATGAAAGCATTGTTGTGTTATTTGATATCTATTATCTATTGCTTTCTGTAATTGCTGGTTGCTGTGGGTAATTAGCTGTGGGTAGTTTTAGAAGTTTGTGTAGCTTCTTAGAATTGATTTTGCATAGGACAATTATATTGATGATAGTTTTAAGTTAGGATTTTGGAGGATGATTGGAAACATAGTGACCTTTTGATTCTAGAACCTTACTTAAAATTATTCATTAATATGATGGGTCTATGCAAATAGGGATGCATAAATGATAGACATTAATAATTCGTGCATATTTGTCTGATTTGTTCAGATCAATGGCTTCAGCCACAAAGAGCATAGTTGCCGAGCTGAACAAAGGTGAAAAGCTCAATGGTGACAACTATGAAATTTGGCAAATGAAAATCCAGTATGTGCTGGAAGAGCAAGAAGCACTTGAGGCTCTTGTCATGACCATGGTAGAACCTGAAGAGGGAACCACTGCACAGCACAAAAGAGACAAATAAGCTTTTTCTGCGTGGAAAAGAATGAACTCTCTAGCTCGCATCACGTTGCTGAGCAGCATGGAAAATGACGTCATGCGAGAGTTTCGGCGTTTTGACAATGCCAAGGAAATGTGGGAGGCATTGACAGCTAGATTTGGTCATACTTCGGTGACTAGACTGAGGCAGCTCACTATCAGGTTTGACTCCTATAAGAAGCCTCATGGTCAGACCATGAAGCAACATCTTAGAAAGATGTCAAACATGATAACTGAGCTGAGAGACGCTGGCCATGTCCTCACAGATGAGCAGCAAGTGCAAGCGGTGATTCGTTCCTTGCCTCAGAGTTGGGAGCATATGAAGGTGCACCTGACTCACAATGAAAACATCAAAACCTTTGAGGATGCAATGCGTCATCTTGAGCTGGAAGAGGACCGCCTGTTGGCGGCTAAGCCGGATGCTGAACTCTATCATGCTAGTTCTAGCTCAAATGGAGCTTCGAGCTCCAAGCGCAAGCGCCCTAGCTGGTTTGATAAAGGGAAAGGCAAGGAAGAAGCTGGTCCTTCAGGGAAGAAACCCAAGTTTAACCAACATGGTAGAGGGAAACGTCCTCACATGAAAAAGCTTGCAAGGGTGAAATGCTACAACTGTGACAAAAAGGGTCACTATGCTCGCGACTGTCGTGAGCCAAAGAAGGTATGCACCCCTTGTACTTTTCAGAACTTTGCTTATGTGTCGAGTTCTGTGTTTCTAACTGAGTCTAATCCTTTGTGGACTGTGGATTCAGGAGCGACGGACCATGTAGCGAAGGATAGAGGATCCTTCGTGGAATTCCGACGAGTACCAACTGGAACTAAGAGGATCTATGTGGGAAACAACTCCAGAGCTGAAGTGAAAGGAATTGGCACATGCCAACTGAATATGCGTGGTGGACGCACCTTGTTTCTTCATGATGTATTGTATGCTCCGGAGATTCGTCGGAATTTAGTGTCTGTATTGATGTTGGTTAAATTAGGTTTTACTGTGAACTTCTGTAGTAGAGGTGTGAATTTGTTTTTGGAGACAAATTACTATGGTTGTGGCTATTTTCTGGATGGTTTTATTGTATTGGATATTGAGTATATTAATGCAAATGTTTGTTATTCCCTTATCACATCTTCTAATACTTATGATAATGATGTGAATGTGTGGCATGCTAGGCTTGGTCACATTGGCCAACAACGTATGAATAGACTAGCCAAAGAGGGCTTGTTGGGTAACATTGAAAAAGTCGATTTGCCCATATGTAAGCATTGCCTAGAAGGAAAAACAACACGGAAACCATTTGGAAAAGGGAAAAGAGCTGAATTTCCTTTGCATTTAATCCATACTGATGTCTGTGGTCCAATGAATGTGAGAGGAAGGCACGGGGCTGTTTATTTCATCACCTTTATTGATGATTATACTCGATTCGGATATGTCTATTTGATTTCTCATAAATCTGAAGCGATAAGTTGTTTCAAAAGGTTCATGAACCTGGTGGAAAATCAATTAGACAAGAAAATAAAAGCATTGAGATCCGATCGAGGTCGAGAATATTTATCTGATGAGTTCAGAAAATTATGTGATGAAAAAGGAATAGAAAGACAGTTATCTATTCCATATACTCCTCAACAAAATGGTGTTGCAGAGAGAAGAAACAGAACCCTACTGGAAATGGTTAGGTCTATGATGGCGCATGCTAACTTACCTATCACTTTTTGGAGTGATGCTTTGTTAACTGCTGCTTATATACTTAACCGAGTGCCTTCCAAATCAGTTACTTCCACTCCATATGAGTTATGGACAGGTAGAAAACCGGACTTAAGTTTTCTTAAGCCATGGGGTTGTGCTGCCTTTACACATGAGTCCTCTCACAAATTTGGGAAATTGGGTCCCAGAGGAAAGAAGAGTATCTTCATAAGATACTCAGAACACTCAAAAGGGTATGTGTTCATTGGTGAGCAGGAAAGTGGGAGTGTAACTGAATATGAATCTCGAGATGTCACATTCTTAGAGGATGAGTTTCCTAAGAAGGGCGAAATAGGGGAAGATCACTCCCTATTTGAGACTTTGGATCAAGATAATGATATTGGTGGAGTTCATCCAAGTGGGAGCATAATAGGGAATGATGTACAAAGTGTACAATCTCCCGTAAGGCGAACAAGTCGCCAAAGTATTCCCCGTCGACGTTTTGACATTGAAGGGGAAACTTTTATGGTTGCTCCACAAGATGAGGATGAGCCAAGAAATATCAATGAGGCTCTGAAGTGCCCTAGTAAAGAAAAATGGATTCGTGCAATGGAAGATGAAATGGAGTCAATGGAATCAAACCAAGTCTGGGAACTGGTTGATTTGCCAAAAGGACGCAGAGCTATTGGGAACAAATGGGTTCTCAAAATAAAGCGAAAGGCTGATGGCTCAATAGAAAGGCATAAGGCTCGCCTTGTGGCGAAGGGGTATAATCAACAGGAAGGAATTGATTATGAAGATACGTTTTCTCCTGTAGTGAGATTTACCTCGATTCGCATTATTCTGGCAATAGTAGCTAGTCTGGATCTTGAGTTACATCAAATGGATGTAAAGACTGCTTTCCTCAATGGAGAATTAGAGGAAGAAATATATATGGAACAACCTGATGGTTTCATAGTGAAAGGCCAAGAAGAAAAGGTATGTCGACTTTTGAGGTCGATATATGGTCTTAAGCAGTCATCAAGACAATGGTATATACGTTTTCATAATGCCATAGTGGCATATGATTTTACAATGATTGATGAGGATCATTGTGTATATATCAAAAGATCCAAGGATCAATTTGTGATCATATCATTATATGTTGATGATATACTGATTGCCGGAAGCAATATGGAGTTGGTTAATACTGTCAAGAGATGGTTGTCTTCTAACTTTGAGATGAAGGATATGGGTGAGGCTGCATACATTCTTGGAGTTAAGATTTCGAGAGATCGTTCGAAGAGATCGTTGTCTCTTTCGCAAGAAACCTATATAAATAAGGTTCTTGAACGATTTCGTATGCAAGACTGTAAACCCATAGACACTCCTATTGCAAAAGGTGAAGGATTGAGCCATAGACTGTGTCCAGGGACTCCACAAGAGAAGGAACAGATGAAACATGTTCCTTATGCTAGTGCTGTTGGAAGCTTGATGTACGCTATGATGTGTACAAGACCCGATATATGTTTTGCGGTTGGAATGGTGAGTAGATACCAATCCAACCCGGGTCCAGCACACTGGAAAGCCGTGAAGAGAATACTGAGGTATCTGAAGGGAACTGCTGATTTCAAGTTGAATTATCAAGGAAAAGATCTGCGACTTGAAGGCTACTCAGATGCTGATTGGGGAGGAGATTTAGATGAAAGAAAATCTACCTCAGGTTTTGCTTTCTTACTGAACAATGGCGCCATATCATGGAGCAGTAAGAAGCAAACGTGCATAGCCTTGTCTACGATGGAAGCTGAGTTCGTGGCGTTATCAGCAGCAGTACAAGAAGGAGTTTGGCTTAAGAGATTTTTGGATCATTTAGGTGTTATTGAGAAAGCTGCAAATCCATTGTTGGTTAATTGTGATAGCCAAGCAGCTATAGCGTACACCAAAGATCCAAAGTATCATGGCAAGACCAAACATATAGATACCAAGTATAACTTTGTAAAAGATATGGTTGCACGAAAGGATGTGAACTTGCAGTACATATCTACGCATAGAATGGTAGCAGATCCAATGACAAAGCCAATACCTAGAGATGTTTTTTTGTGGTCATGTAAAATCTCTAGGATTGCGTAGAGTCTGATGTACTGGATGGTAATTTCCCTGAGTTGTTCACATTTATGAAATTTCGTTTTTTCATTGATTAATGCCTATGAATCTTTGTGTGATCTTTATGCATCCTAATGCTCAGTGCATTATTTTAAGTTGAGGAAGTATGTCGGACAGATAAGAGATTAGCCCACTCACACGGGTAATCGCCTCTATTTACTGTGTGATAAATAGAGATGAGACTGTATTTAAGCTTATTATCTAGGTGATAATCGAGAGCTCAGGCTTAAAATACACATGTCGCCTTAACTAAGTGTTAAGATGAGGACATAATACTTATGATGTCCGAAAGTAAAATACCCCACATATTTTACTTTATCTGTCTAAGATGCCAGATGTGAGTTCTGATGAATTTTGTGAATGAGTAGATACGTGAACTCAAGTTAGACATTGGGTATGTCTGAACTATCATCTGTACGGTATTGAAAGATGTAGACATACGCTCCATGGGAAAGGAGTTAATACCGTAATACGTATTTCATACTACGTATGCATGAGACGACCAAAAAGAGTGGCAAAAGTTTGATCTCAACTTTTATGTCGTGTGAAGACTCTTGAGGAAATGAGTTCCTCAATTCTTAGTCCCCTCAGGACTCTTACTTATTCTCAAGATTTCTATTTAGTGTTTGCTATCTTAGGGTGTTGCCAATGGTCATGTGTTTGATTCGATCTAATGGGGCATTTCTAGAAAAGCAAGCTGGACTGAAATTGAGAGTTTGAAGGAAAGAGGAAGATCGATTTAGGAGAATCACATTGTGGTTTTGTATTCACTGGTCGACCAATTATGACTGTCTTTGTGATGATTATAATTGTGAATACAATATATATCATTGTTTAAAAAGAGATCAAAGGAGAGATATAAATGTGATTGATCGATCTAGGGTACTGCATACTAAATCTACTCGGAGTGTGACGCCCATTATTGAGCTGCTATATATTCCTAACAGATGTATAGCAACGAGCTCTCAAAGTATGCTGGTCGCACGGATTATTCACCGGTATGAATGTTGAATAGAGGTAAAGAGAATTCTGTTCGGCCCATCATGTTAAGAGAGAGTCTATGATGGATTATTCTCTGATGGGGCTGAGTAGGCCCTGTCCGCCCATGTTGGTTTTGGACCACCATGTGCGAGTGGGAGATGAAGGATTTATTTAATTAGTAATTGGGCTTAAGGCCCGTCTGGCTAAGTTGGGCCCAGGAAGCCCGGCCCACGGGAATAAGGCCCGTGGAAAGAAGGGGGTATAAAAGGGAAGAGAGAGAGAGAAAGTGACGTACGTCGAATCAAAATTACGTTTTCTCTCCCGCGCGTTTTCTCTCCCGAAGAACAGTAGGCATACGGCTTCCAATTTCTTCCCTTCAAGGCTTCATCGACCGGATTCTCTTCCTCCATTGACGACGGTGTCTAATCTGTGGCAATCAAGGTACGCTCGAATCTGTGGTGTGCTTTACGATCGGTGATGCGTGTTGGTTTTCTTGGGCTTCGCTTCCGCTTGAATTTAGGGGTTCGATTCGGTGTCGAATCCGGTTTTTCGGGGATCAGTAATTCCCAACACTCTCGGAGAGTGTGACCAATTTGGAAGATCTGGGGAAGATGAACTCTCTCAAAGATTCTAAAGATCCAACCTCTTCAGGCAACTCCTTAAGAGAGTCACATCCATCCATATTCAGAGTTTTTAAGAGCCGTAGCTTACCAATGGAGCAATCAACTGTAATTAACCTGGAGCAGCCAGCGAGTATCAATATCTCCAAGTCCACGAAGTTTGACAAGTCAGGTGTTCTTGTTAAGCATTTGCAGTTTCTCAGGTCTAAAGCTTTCAGCTTTTTTGCCATCTGCAGAAGAAATGTATATGATGAGAAAGAATAAAAAAACATTTCGGACAGGAACAAAGCACTGAGGCGTGCCATACCTGGATTTGAGTCCATCCACCCCATTTTTCTGTGATGTCGCTACTGGACAGGTCGAGCACAACCAAGTTGATGGGGCAGAAATTTGTTGCTGTCAATTCCGGAGGACAATGATGCCAAGAAAGCCACCTTAGCATTGGAAGCAGATCTTTGAAGTTGCCAACAAAATTTAATCCCGTCCCTCGAAGGAACCTTAGATTTGGTAGATTGAGTAATTCTTCATCTGTGAATGGATGGCCACGCACTTTTAGTGCTTCTACATGTTCATTTCCCTGCCAGTAGAGACTAACATGAGTGGACCTCAAATCAAGTTAACAAGAAAAAGTTGTAACTCCTTGAGGACTGAAAGATTACTCGTAAATTGTACCTGCTTACTCCTTAATATGTTTAAGGCATCCTCATGAGTCCACACTCTGCTAAACTTAATGAAGGGGATCACTTGTAATATTAAAAAACAATTGGCAATCCGCTATTAGGTTTGATGATGGTAAAATTGTTATTTTGTTGATAATTAATCGAACTAAAAAGTTGCCTTACCTATCAATGATATTTCAAATCTGCCATCTATCGTTCAGGTTTACAACGCACGAACAAGTTTTTGTTTCGGCAATGATTTTATGGAAATTTGCTTGTAAATAGGCCTTAAGTTTTAATCTTTCCATGGTTTTGAAAACGTTATTTGTGGAACTATATTTTGAGTCTATCAACTATACGAGAACGTGGCACTTCTATATAACCCTCATTCGCATATCTTCTCAACGTAGAGTCGTAATTAAGTTACCCAAAAAAAAAAAAAGATGTTGTAAATCGTCATGAAAGAAAATTTGAATGCATATTTAACCAAATTGCTGCTTTAAATGGGAAAGAAAATTTCAAAGAATTTTTTGCACCAAATATTTTCAAACATGTGCAGTTCTATTTACCTTTTTTCCCCCCAATAGTTTCAGGGCATCCTCATGGATCCACACCCTACAAAACTTGCGAGGATATACTTGACGAACAATGTACCTTCCAAAGTCTCGAACTTGGTCATGCATCCAAAACCTATTATCATCTCTAATTTTGATCAAGGACCTTTGAGAGAGAATCCTCATTGCAATGCTAGGAAAGTATCCACAATCCTTCCACATGATAACCGGATATGTTCTGTCAGTATTAATGAAAAAGCAGGCTATATCCAAAAATACTTCTTGATGCTTATCCTCCAATCGTTCATAACTTATCATTAATGTATCTCGGACATCCTCAAAAGGACCTTCCTTTAACTTCTTCAGTGTCTCGTCCCATATTTCTCTTTTATCCAAATGCCCTAAATCTTTGCCCCATTCAAAAAGATTGGACCCTATCACCACGATGGCTAAAGGAAGCATGCCCACTGCAATAACAATTTCTCTTGAACAAGCAGCATATTCTTCCACAACAAAGTTACTTCTGAATGCATGCTTATAAAATAGATGACGTGCTAAATCAAATCTCATTCCATGAACTTCATAACACGAAATTTCTTTGGGTTGGTTGAGGATCTCATTACTGGATGAGCCCACCTGAGTCATCAGAATACTTTTGTCCCTAGTTGTGATAATGATTCTACTACCAGAACAAAACCAATCAGATTTTCCAGCTGCCAGTTTTTCAAGTTGCTCTTTCTTGTCTATATCATCAAGAACGATGAGTAATTCTTTATTACTTAATGATTTTTTTATCATCTTGATCCCACCATCAACATCTTTAATTTGGTTAGCGATCCCATGACCGGCCAAATCTATTAAGAGCTTTTTCTGCAACTCTAAAAGACCACCATGAGATTGGGATGATGCTCGAATGTCTTCAAGGAAACTACAACGTTCAAAGTGAGAAGATAGTTTGTTGAACATGACTTTGGCAAGAGTTGTTTTTCCAACACCACCCATGCCGTGGATACCGACAAAACGTACACCACCAGAGCCCACATCCAACAATTTCATTATGGCTTCCATCTGAGCATTATCTTCAACCAAATTATCAGTCACAATCACATGTCTTGTATTAAGGTTATGGCAAACCACCTCAACAATCGATTCAATTTGTTCTCCTTGGCTAGCAAAGCATGAAAATTTCGTTTCAGTCAAAGACATGATAGACTCCGGAACTCCGGGGAACATGTGAATACATAACTCAACTATTTCAACAACTTAAACAAATGGGAATCAATCATTATAATTAGCTGAACTGGAAATTTTTGGGTACAGGTTGGGTTTTACATAGTTTTTTGCGGGTTTGAAAAAAAGTACACCTTCACCCACGCCTCATTTTCCTTTTGTAGGGTTCTCTAGCACAGTTTTAGTCTAGACTCCCTTACCTTCTAATGTAATGCCACATTGATGTAAGTATGAAAATTTGGGGACACAAAGCTTCTTCCAAAGAAAAAGTGCAGGAAAATTTCCCTCCGCAAGAGCCTTCTTCCACCGCTTCAATCCACTAGGGCCGAACTTCTTGTGCATGGAGACGCTTATCCGTAGATATTGGTTTTGAGTTAACATTACCCCTTCCGTATAAATCTTGAAAATATATATATTTTTTCTTTTCACAATGTGATTTCTTCATATTATGTCAACGATTTCATTTCATTAAATAATAATTATAATATTTCATAATAGGGAGGTTTAGTAAAATCTTTTGAACGTCCCATTTATGCATAGATGCATCGCATGTGCACTTTTGTAATGTTAATATGCACTTCTTTTTAGGAAAAATTCTAATCATGTCTTGGTATAATTTTAAAATTGCAATACTCATATTAATTCAACAATTTCACTCAAGTTAGTCACTACACAAGATTTGTGATTACCAGAGGATGTGAAAACTACAGAAAATCGCACTATTTCCACTATACTTATTGGGGTAATGCGGTTAAGTAAAATAGTTGATTCATTAAAAAGTTGGTCTTACCTGTCGGGTCATATTGGCTTAACCCGACATGAATTGGAAAACTACCTTGTTTGGGTTGGGTTTGACCCGATTTGTTGTGCTTTAAAAAAATCAGCCATTTTCCAATTTCTATTGTGGGTTCTTAGTTGTTTTACTCTGGCTTTCATTAACTTCTATAGCAAATCTTAAATAAAAATGTCCAAATGCTTTATGTCTGGGAATTTTGAGGGACAAACTTTCATTCAATGAAATGTACATACTATGCATATTAACCATAAAAAGTTGAGGAAATTTACCCTTTGCCTTTAAGATCCCATCCCTTTATATGTGCAACCTTAACAAGGGCATTTTCCCACTGCTTCAAATTATCGGAGCCAAACTTCTTCTTGTGCCTGGGCATGACTTTACTATACAACTTGGTCTTAAGCTTAACATCGTCAGGATCCACATCGTAGAAGATGGGAAGTATCTCTTTCTTTCCATCTGATGTTGAGGTGCATTCTACCATATGCGCAACCTCACGGAGACACCATGAACTATTAGCGTAACCCCTAGAGAAGATAGGTATATAGATTCGAGACTTGTCAAGTGCTTTCAAAAGCTCTCCACTAATTTCTTTACCGACTCGGAGTTCTTCGTTGTCAACAAAAACGTGGATTCCAGCATCTCTCAAGCGATGGTAGAGGCAATTGGTGAACCCATTGCGAGTATCTGGTCCCCGGAAACTCAGGAACACATCATACTCTTCGCAAGACAGATTATCAGCTCTTGAGGTTGACTCAGTGTCCCTCCTTAACGCCTCCTCCTCTTCTCCAGACCCATTGTCCGTTCCCGGGGTTGACCCCGAGTCCCTACTTCTCCTCGATTTCGTGAGACAAAAATTACAGACTTGTAACCTGAACGAGACGTAAAATAAGGAATGTGAACTGAACAAGCAGGCTGAATTGTATCAAACATTTACAGAAGCAAAATTTTGTTTCATTGTGCATTATCAGTCAACAACAGATCGAAAAGAAGCGGAGTTAGAGCACTTACACTCTTGCTACAGTCAAGGCGAGGTTGGTGATTAGAGCCTGAACTCCATTAGATCCCATCGG
Organism: Eucalyptus rudis; assembly: GCA_019915205.1. Taxonomy (NCBI): domain Eukaryota; kingdom Viridiplantae; phylum Streptophyta; class Magnoliopsida; order Myrtales; family Myrtaceae; genus Eucalyptus; species Eucalyptus rudis. The sequence goes on from JAHMTN010000001.1 coordinate 558,785, forward strand.
TGGGCCGATCCTCTCAGCTGTATTCACCCGAAGAAGAGAAGCGTTCTGTGAAAAGAGCAAATTGGGACGGTTCAGTGAAGGGAGACTATAACTTCTCAAGTTGACGAAAGAGGAGGCGGACGGAGACCGAGAGGAGTCAACAATAGGAGGGCAAGGGCAAAGTCCTCCTGGGGGAAAAATTATAGCCCAATATTACCAGCTCATGTACGATGGCAACGGATGCGTGCTGCTCAGGCGGACCAGCGACGCAGCTTCGGGTAGAGGCAGCAGCGGGCGCCGGCGCTGGGTCGTGGCTGCTAGCGTCGGGGCTAGCTGCAGGAGCGCAGAGACCGGCGGAGCTTCAGACGGCTGCAGGGCGACAGCGGGGCGGAGCTTCAGATGGCTGCAGGGCGACAGCGGTGCGGCGACCGGCTCAGATCTGCTGGTGTCGGGGGACGGTAGCGCGGCGTCAGGTGAAAAGAGGCAGGGGCGCTTGAAGTATAACATATATAATATTTTGCTTCGATCAATCTATAGGGGTCTCGGAATCTTTGTAACATATTTAATAAGGCCTCCCAAATATTGAAAACATAAATTAATTTAATGTATATGTTAAATAAACTTGATAAACTGTTTTTTCAGTGGTGTATTTAGCAAGAAGATTCTAGACGTAACGAAAAATGATAATATCGGACAGTGTTTTGTGCTTCCCAAAGTGTTGCTTCATCTTCGATAAAATCCATTCTTGAAGTGCTGCTAATGTGCCCCATAATATTTCAATAAAGGGGAAAACAAAAGAGTTGAAAGAACAAAGATGACAGCTAATTTACCGCGGAGTTGAAGGTGTTACTGGCGATTTTAGTTTTAACAGTTCATGAGGAAAGAAAGAGCTACCTTATTATATACTATCATTGAGTTTTTCAAGTAACTAATGCGATTGAATTTGATGGCATCAGAGTTGCATCAGATTATTTCAAAGCCAAACATCAAAGAGTACATTTGTTGAGTACTTTCCAAAATTTAAGTTAATTTATTTCTTTCAGACAGTAGATAGTATTGTGGCAACAGGATTAAGAAGATATTAAGAGGTATGATATGATATATTGATTTATCATTTTGTTTTTGTTGAGTTATTCCTAATTCGAATCGAAGTTAGGTGGGTTTTTATAGTGAAAACATGCCCATTTTGAAGAGTGTTAATGATAACCATTCATTTATCATTTTTACATTTAGCATGTGTCTCAAATTCTTCTTCTTCGTCGTCACTAGCAAACAAAGAACACATGGAGTGAGTGTGTACAAAACATGAAAAAGAACCTAACAACATAGAAAATGGATTTAGATCAATTCAAAGTGCAAAAACAAATGGGAATGAAACAAAAGCTGCTAGTGACCACCCGGGCAAGCCGTGAGGTTTGGCCTAGGAGACAAAATCATGTTTGGATACTGAACCTTATTTATTTATATATCATATGATTAAATAAACTATGATTAGTATTTAAATAAGGGCTTTTAGTCAGACCCATATACACTGCATATGACTCCTCAAGCATCTTCAGCTGTCCAATGGCTTCTTCTAACTTTCTCTTTACTAAGGAGTTCATCCTAATTTCCTTTCTATTTCTTTAAATTTCCAATCCAATCATGTTGATCGATCGTCTTTAACCATTCTAATTAAAAACACAACGATTTTATAACAAACATAATTCTGAAGAGAAAAAAGAAGAGACAATGAAAAAGAAAAAAAAAAAAAACAAAACAGAAAATGAAGGTCTTTGATGGGGTGCTGCTGAGCAATTTCTGGGAAAATTATCAAAAAAACCAATAACCTATTATATGAATATCAATTCAGTCAAAGAATTTCATTTTAACCAATTTAATCATGAATTTTTTGACACTTTGCCCAATTAATCATTTTGGCCAATTCTGAGCTAAGTGGTCATCGATCATGCTAGCTGGATGCCTGTCACGACCTACCCCCGGGGGGAGGGAACAGGTTTAGGGGTATTGCCTAAAGGATGGGCCTAAGGCTTATGATTAAGCGCGGGCTCTCCTAAGCTTATACCCCGCGTGACATTGGGATTTTTTTTTTTTAGGAATTTTGCACAAAAGGAGTCGCCACTAGCCTATTGGGGTCGGCTAAAAACCAAGTGAGGCATGAGAGTGTACCTCACTTCCTACGCAACTCACTTCCTACGCAACCAGAGAATCTAGGGTCGGAGACTTGATTACACTAATTGGTCAATTAATGCCTTTTCGGTACCTAATCTTATTCATTTTAACAAAATGATTTTTTTTGTCAAGCAGTTTGAATTGATTATACTCATCCACAAACATATTAAAGTAATCATACGGGTGCAATCTAAACACGTACTATTAAACATACCATATAACTACACACATACCATTAAACATATTCACGAATAATCATAGCTAACAATGTCCTAATCACCATAAGACTATACACATACCATTGAACATAACAAGATATACAATCTAAACATGCGATGTAATCAAAATAAATGCATAATTACACTTAAAACGACAACACCTAGCAATTCCTAACTAAACTCTATCATTTTTTTGAATTTTCGAAATTCTTTAATTTTTTAATTTTTTAATTTTTTAATTTTTTAATTTTTTAATTTAATTTTTTAATTTTTTAAAGTTTTTTTAAATTTTTTAATTTAATTTTTTAATTTTTTAAAGTTTTTTTTAATTTTCTCAAAAAAATTAAATTTTCGATTTTATTTTTATTTTCGATTTTTTTTTAATTTTTTAAATTTTTTAATTTTAATTTTAAAAAATAATTTTTATTTTTAAAAAAGGGGCGAACCGGGTCGGGTCCGGTCTGACCCGACCCGGTTCGACCCGGTCTGCGGATTCGGGTTCGGTCCAGCTGGTAGGCGGGCCGGTCGGCCCGCTTCGGAAAGAAATAATAAAAAAAAAGGAAGCCCACAAGTCCAAATCCTAAATCAGCCCAAACCCATCTTGATTTTTTTTTACTTCAGCCCACCTGAGGGTCCATTTTCTAATTTCTATTTCTGGCCCAACCTAATCAGCCCACGAACTAAATAAAAAAAGGCCCAACACGAAACCCATCTCTCTTTTTTCCATTTTTTTTTTTTATCTTTTTGTGTTTTCTTTTCTCTTTTTCATCTTTTTCTTTTTTTTTTTAGCCCTTTTCGATCGTCTTCTTCGGGGCCTCTTCTTCCCCAGCCGCAGCTCGCCGAAGCTTCTGCAGCTCCTCCGCCGGTCCGACGCCGACAACACCGCGAGTGCTGACTGCCCTAAGGAAGGTCGCCGGACCACTGCCGCCCACCGGTCATCCTTTCGACCGGCGCCGGTCCGCGCCGGCTACCTATTCCGGCGACGACTACTCTATTTCCGACGGAATGAGTCGACAACTCAAATACACGCCAAATCTCGCGCAAACCGTCCGAAAATACAACAAATCAGGGCAAAGCAACAAGGGTTCAGCAAGCATTGGGGGAAAAATGAACGGGTCCGGTGTTAAAACGCGAGCTACTCCTCGGTTTTCTTTGAGGAATTTTGTAAAACACATGGTGTGCACTACCGAACTCGAAGGATTTCGGCTTAACCGAACGCCGAATACGCTTCAGGGGTCTTGGGGTACAACGCAGAAGGAACACGGGAGCAAACAACAAAGGCGACGAGGGCCGGAGCTTGCGCGAGCCGGTCGGCCGTGAGCTCCGGCCCAGCGTTTTCCAGAAATGAGGCTACGGGATTCAAGAGACCTACCTCGTCCGGCGATGGGCTACGGCGAACGACGGCGAGCGAACGGACCTCTGGCGACAACAAGCTGCTTCCGCGAGCTCCTACTTCTGGTTCGGTCTCTCGCTCGCTCTCAGCCTTGCGTTTTGTGTTTTTTTTTTTGGTTCGGATCCTCTCTATGCTGCGCGTTTCCGAAGGTTACAGCGGCGACCGGCAGTTCACCGGCGGCAGCTGGACATCCGGGGCTCCTCGGCTCCTTATCCGGCGTATTCTCCTTCCTTTCCCCTTCGGTTTCCCCTCTGTGTTCTCTCTCCTCCCCCCTTCCTCCCTTTGTGGAGTTCTCCCTCCTCTCTTTTCTCTCGCTCCAGCCCGTGTTTTCTGTCTTGCCCTTCTGTTTTTTCTCCGTTTTTTTTTTTTTTTTACCGAGCTCCTCAAGATCAACGGTCGGTGTGTCTGGTTCTTGCCTCGACAGCCTGTCGATCGGCCTACTCCCCGACCCGCGGATCACGCCGAACCTCGATCTTCTTGCTCTCGCTGTGCTGCTGCAACTTCTCCTACTCTGTTTTTTCTGTTCTTGCAGGTCTCTTTCAGCGAAGACCAGCAGGAGCGGGGAAGAAAGCTAGGCACGAGCCGAGCCGAGGAGAAAGAAGAGGAAGATGGGCCGCGCGTGGGCCACGCGAGGGAGAAAAGAAGATCGGTCGCACAAGGGCCTGCGCGTGGGGGAAAAAAGAAAGAGAGAATGGCCTCTCTCGTTTTTTTTTTTTAATTAATTAAATTTTTTTTGTATTTTCTTTTGTTTTGTTGTTTTTTTTTTCAGTGGCTAATTCATAATCTTGTACATGATTAAGTCTTAAATAAAATTGTAAAATTTAGGTGTCAATAATGCCCAATGCTACTATGAACAAATTTTGCAATTACCTATTTCTATAAATTTTATTTTCTTTTTGTCATCACCATGGATCTTTTCTAAAGTAATAAGGACCTTGAATTCCGTGATAAGCAAATAAGATAAGGGATTAAAATTTCCAAGTAAAATCTTGAGAAACTAGGGCATATTCTTACAACCTGTTTTTAGTGATGTTCTAATGGAAACAATACTATTCTGTTTCTATCTTTCATTAGAAAATTAAACTAGAAAACTATATAAACTTCTTTATCTTTACTACATATAATAGAAACCGGTTCTCCAATTCCTTGAGCATTTTCTTCCCATTTACATTTAAAGTTTTAAACTAGAAGAACACTAGTGAGATGTGGAATTAAAATATCCTTTTTTCTCGAACTTAAAGAACTTAAACGATTGGAATTTCTGTGCATGCAAGGGAATTTACTCGTGTAAATTAGCGGCATATTAAGGTTACCGACTTTTGTAGAAAAATACCAATTCTGGAGTCCGTTACTGACTTTCATTTTATTGTTTCAAAATTAGCGACCGTTCCAAGACTTGCAAATATTTATTTGCTACAACAACAATCATAATAAACTTATCAACTCTTATAGCAAATTACTAATGTTAATTTAGGTGATTTATCAATTTTTCATGGATTAAGTTATCATCTAGTTTTAGCTTTATTAATATTTCATTGAATTATCAACGTTTATTCAATTGTTTGGAAATCACCGCTTATTTTGAGAATTTACTGACATTTATTTGCAGTTTTTTTCTGAATTTTAAAGTTACTATAAAATTAATAGCTCTTACGCGAGTCCATTTGCTAATGGTAATTTAATTGTTTCGAAGCACCAAATACTTCAATAATCTATCAAAATTTATTTTGGAGATTACCAATGAGTTGAAGTTAACATTTCTATTTGATCATAGTATAACGTATTTAATATTCGTCTTTTTTTTTTTTTGTGACCCAGAATCCGCCGGGCCCGACTTTCGTTTAAGCTAATCGTCAACCCACAACATGTATAGTGCGCGGTGCATCTCAAACCAAATGTCAATACCTAGGGAGAAGCTAGCACAGGTCCCACCACCATGACCCCCCACTTAAGATGTGTTAGCAGCTGCGAAGTTTCGACCCTGAGATCTCTGCAGTAAAGTGCTCAAACTCGAACCGACTCAGCTGTCATCTCTAGTTAAATGTATTTAATAAGGCCTAAAAAAATTTTAAGTTTCGTAATTGTTTCCTTAGCGGTGTATTTGCGAAGAAAATTCTAAATGTAACAAATAAGGATAATAATCAGAGGAAGGGCGGTGAATTTAGTAATGATAATAGACTGGAATTGACAATGTATTTCTTTGGTTTACCCCACCATCCCACGTGTTTTCGAGTATTAAGAAGCCATCAGACCTTGTCTAGTGCTTCCCATAGTGTTGCTCCTTTCTTGATATAATCGATCCTTAAAGAGGAGAATAAAAGAGTTGAAAGAGTAAAGATGACAGCTAATTTGGCTCGTAATTTGCCAAATTTTAACAATAAATATCTCACATAGGTATTATAAGAAGAAATTAGAAGGAAATGTATCACATAAATATAAATATAATTTTTTTTTATTTTTTATAAAAATTTGAAATAAATAGTAATTTAGAATTATTTATGACTTTCACCTTTAGTAATGATATCAGCTTGGATGAGAGAGAGAGAGAGAGATTTGGGGTTCATTCAAAATTTGTACGTTGAAGTTGGGACGAATAACAATGATGACACTGCATAAAATTACACGGTCATTTGTCAAGAATGGGGCCCATTTTCATTATGAGAATGGTACCTTTGGGCATCTTTGTCATTAAAACATCACGTCTTGGAATTGACTTCCTTGACGGGGACAAATATTACCGTACGATCTCATTTGACACATTTATTGGCACCACCCGTGATCCTTGTGGAGAAAACTACTTGTGGGACTAGACAGACCTAAATATTAGGAAATGCCATATTACCCATAGAAGTCATCTATCTAACGTTTGAGAGTACAATAATTAATGTGGCTCAGCGGAAACATTTGAGAGTCATCTAACATATGCCATGTTACCTAAAGAAGTCTCTTTCTTCCACCTCTACGTATGTCTATATGTGTAAATATACAGAGCAATTATTTAAATTCCCAAGTCAATTCGATTACCTTTACATGATCGGCAACAAATTGGACTCCATCAACATGTCGCTTTAATCACCATCCGAACTTTGTCGTGCTAGGCCATGAAACGCCGTGGAAAGCAAAGGTGAATTTCCAAGAAAGAGAGGATATGCAGAGTAATCATGCAAACCCCTAAGGTCAAAAACTCCACCGACCACCTAGCAAGTGGTAGACACATGGCAGACACGGCTTTGACCGATCGGCAGGTGCTGCTTTTGCTTTAAAGAGTAGCCTCCACTTTCCTCTGCTCATCCTCTTTTGAAAACACCAATCTGGTTTTATAAATTTAAAGCTAAAACTGGTTTCTTTCTTGGCATTCAGAGTTATGCTCAATTGAAAAAACACCATTGAGCGGAAAGGGAGGCTCATGGTTGCAGATTCTTTTTGAAAGAAATCTCTCATTTTTAGGACTAATCGCACGTCATCTTCTCTATCAGAGCACAAAGCTCATCCCAAGCTTCTCAAAATCTCTCACTGCAATCTCCCAATAACAAAAAAGTTATTAAATAGATTTCTATTCTTTTTTTCTTCTAAAAAATAAAATAATAAAACTAGACACTATTTGGCCAATTAGGATATGCATGGTAATATTCGTCTCTCTGTTATTCTGTTTCCCGAAATAGAAAAAGAATATAAATCTGTTTAGTAATGTCAGTTAATTTTTTTATTCCTTATAATAGAAAAGTGTGATTATAATATATATTGTATCGTTTGGTTTATAGTGAAATTATGTTTTGTTCTCTCCATGGACGTAGTCACACCCACTGAATTGCGTAAATATGTTAATCGATTTGTTTTCTTATTCAATTCATTTTATTGTTCAATCGTTTGTTTTCGCAACATCCTTCTAATTGAGCATGGTAATTAGTTCTTACACATAAACAAGTTATTTCACAGTTCTTGCTAATCATTTCAGCAAAAAAAAAAAAAAAATACTACCAACAAATAAATTCACTATTATTTTCATTTCTAAAAGAAACTTCCAGATGCTGCAATAACAAATAACACCGTCCTACTTAAATTTATTAATTAGAATGCCATTCAATTTCTTCGTTTTTTCTTCTATGGTAACGATTTTCTTGTAGCTTCCCATCAGCGAGCATTGATCTTCAACTACTTGAGTCCTCCTTCTTGTAGCATATATCAGCTGTCTCAAAACCTCTTCAGTAGCCTGCAGCAATGAACGACAAAGAAAAAGTTTGTTTTATCAGGTGTGGAATAAAACGATATCAAAATATCAACCGATCGGTCTACAACCCACTGAAATTTGTTTGGACATTGTTTAATTTGAAGAAATTTAGGATGCTCCAAAAGATTCACGAACCAATGTCAAGTAGCTTTTGTTCATGGAATTGGTGAAATCGGATCAAACCACCAAACTTGAATAGGTCTCCATTATGTTACTTCATTGATAGATCATCATTTGAAATCTGGAGATCTATTTGAAATGACATGCCGGTCTCTACAGGATTTGAATTCTAAGATAAGCAAATAATACCGAATAAAATCTTGAGAAATCATGGCACAGTGTTACGAACTATTTTTAGTAAGCTTCTAACAAAAAAACAATTTAGTTTGTAGTATGCTAACTTCATCATCTAAATTATGTGCAATGAAATGAGATTCTCCTATTTCTTCAAGAATTTTCTTCCTCTTAAAATTGAAATGGTCAATTTGGAAATTAGTCGATAATTTACTCTTAAATTCCACTCTTTACCTTACTAGTAACTTTGTGTCAAACCTTTCTGCGGTTGAGGAATCTTGGAATCGTTCCTCTTTGTCACGCAGAGGACTTGAAGTCAACTTTCACCTCAAGCTTTCATTTAAAAAGTCCTTCCGAAGACTCGCACTTTATCACCTCTGTAACAAATATATATTATGTGTTTCGTCAACAGTGGACTCAAATCAGAATGGTCTCACGTCTTTTCTTTTTTTTTTTGGGTGAAAGTAAGAATGGTCTCATGTTGTTTTAGTCTCCAATCAAACTTTTCTCTATCTTGCAACAAATTAAACCTATAACTTAAATCAAACTTTCTTTCGTCATTGAAATCTTCTCCATTCCTTTTCTGTACCATCTTGAGGTGTTCTATAGGAAACAAATTTGCTTTAGTGTACAACCATTTGTAAGCAAAGGGATTGTATTGCACATTGAAACTCTCTATATTGGTAAAGTTCAGTTGAATGACTTATGTACCTCAAATTTAGTGGCGAAATAGCAAAGCATTACCTGTTAGCTTTCAAGACTAAACCCCTCATAGTTGCGACGTCAATTAGGGCCTCTTTCCATGTCCTGAATTAGCAGCGATTCTAATTTTTTTTCTACTGATTACTGAAGCTCCCTTTATTTTATTTCTTTTGCATAGCACCAATCAAGCACAAGTAGTTAATATCGGAGGAACTTCAGACAAGCTAATTCTTCTTGTGCGAAAGCCGTGACCACCGAACACAGGGCTTAGCGCATGAACATCATTTCTCTCAGAAACTGCCGCCCATTTTCAGAGGAAATATAACTTTATTATAAAAAATTGGGGTTGAAATTAATCTTATTTTTTTTTAAATAAAGTTAGGAAGATTCAAACTTAAGACCCCTAACTTTGGTATAATGTGAAATTTAATAAAAATATCGCCCATTGTTCTAAAAGTTTAAACTCTTAAATGAAGATTTGATTTATAGTTTAAATATTCTATCACTCCCCCTCATGCATAGACTAGATTAAAATCTGCGATTTGGAGGCAAATGAGGGCCTATTCCAATCAGAACATTATAGCTCCGATATCATATGAGATTTATGTGAGATCATTATTGACTGTTTTAAAAACTTAAGTATTAGATAAATATGTAATTTATTATTTAATTATTATTTAAATATTCTAACAAGAATGACGGAGCTAACTTTAGAAATTGTTTTCTTGATGGTGTTGTCTAAGATGCCAATGCTGCAAATTCCATTGGTTATCTTGTTTCGAGAGGGTCGTCGAACACTCTTATTTTCTTCTTCATTTTTTTGAAATTTCAAAAATGCTTCTTTCTAAACACTAGAACCCAGAAAATTAAGCCAATCATCAGTCAATCTCATTTGGCTCTCTATAAATGATCGAGACCTTTGACCTGAAGGTTTGACAGAGAGATATCATATGCACATGATTATTTGTGAAAAAAGGACGCTTTATCCAGAAAATGAAGAGATTCATGGTATTGTCCGCTCCACATGATTCTTTTTTTTTTTTCTTTCCTTTTTTGGTAAAAGTCCCCACAATTTTTTATTTTTTTGATTTAGCAAGATTTGGCCCCGCTCCCAGAATTTTGTGATTTCTCTGAAATGATTTCCAGTATTTTTTTTTAAATTTTCACATGCCCCTTATTCTAGTCCGTTCTTGTGTTGATCGTGTTTTTAGTTTCTCTTCACACCAACAAAAATTTGGGCCGCTGCCATCTGGGCTCTATTGAACATTGTGACTTGGACCCAATTTTCCTTTTTATCTTAATATTTTTTATAACTAATCTTTTGATTAAGCTTTGCAGTTTAAATACAACTACAATTTGGGCTCTATTGAACATTCACTCGAACAATAGTCACTTACAAAACAGATGAAGAGATATTACTTGGAATGGAATTCCATATCTGTCTTTGATAGCAATTTAAGTATTTCCAAGCCTTGCTTCTTGCATTGGCATATTTAAGATGTCTAGAATTCTCGTCAGCAACTCATTCATGTACTTCTTCGAGACCACAACAATGAACAATGAAAGAAGAAGTCTGTTTTTGTCAAGCACGCAATAAGAAGGATATCAAAATGAGAATTTAATCAGTCTAAGTCTACACCAAAATTTGGTCCGACATTGCTCAAATTGAAAAAAAAAAGTTAAGATGCTTATCACAGAATAGGAAAAGAAACGAAATTTCGCATGTATATTATCAATTACATGTGACATGAGTACGTGATGGTAAACTCCTTTGTTTTATGGCTCCATTCTTGTGGGCTTTGGCTTCCGTTGTCTTTTGTTTTTACTTGCCCGCCCATTCTATTGGGATATAATATACGGAAACAACAGGATCTTGCAATTTATGTCAACGGGAAATTGTTAGAGAAAATAAATGAGAAAAATAAGGACACAAGAAATTTACATAGTTCGATCCGAGTATCAGTACCTATATCCACAGGAAGAGCCAGCAGCAAATAATCCACAAAAATCGAAAAATTAAAGTTTACAATTGCTCAATCGCTCAAGTTTCCCACCTAGATTTAACCCCAAAATGTTTATAAATAAACAACTCACTTGGGTATAAACTCATTGCACAAAATTACCGTGCATTCAAGCTCGAACGAAACGCTCTACGTACGTCAAACAAGAACAGCGTCTTCACGTATGTATCCTCTTCGTAGAGCTTCTACAAACAGCGCGGACGTGCGAAAAAAAAAAACTTGTCTGATGTGCAGCTCCTCTTTTATATTGATGAACGAAACCTTGCCCTTTTTATATTTTGTATACGTGTGTGCCCAAGGTCAAACTTTTGACCTTAGGCCCACCACTTTATCTTTCATGTGCAGGGCTTCAGCAGCTTCAGAGACGTGAGAAAGAAGGCTTGGGCCACCTATTTCCTTCCACGTGCAGAGGGACTTCACGCGGCTTTCCTTTTCTGTTTCAGATTCCGCAGCCTTCCGTAGATGAGGAAATACGTATCTAATTTTATTTTCTCTTTTGCAATATTTCGTGCAATCCCACGAAAACTCGAGATATAATTTAACAATTCTCCACCTTGACTCGATATTTGATGCCAAGTTATAGTACTCATCATCCATGCTGCTCTCCCAATGCCCCGACAGGCGCTCACTCTCCACAGACGCCAATAGAGTTTAAGCAAAGCTTGAGCTTCCCCAAAGGAACAGACTTGGTCATCATGTCTGTTAGGTTATCTGCTATAACAATCTTTTTGATAATAACAATACCCTTAGCTAAGACATCTCGGATGAAGTGGTACCTGATATTAATATGCTTCATTCGCTCGTGATAAATTGAATTATACGCCAAATATATCGCACTTTGGTTATCACAGTGTATATCCACACTTTTCTGTTTTAACCCAAAGTCCGAGAGAAAACTTTGTAACCATATCGTCATTTTCGCTACAAAGGTTAGTGTCATGTACTCTGCCTCAGTCAAAGACAAGACATTGTGATCCTGTAAGGACGCTTTCCAACTAACTGCACCACCCGCTAGTGTAAACACGTACCCTGCTAAAGACCTGCAATTATCCAAGTCACCAACGTGATCCGATTTCACAAAACTAGTGGTTTCATTGTCAGTACTGTCCTTTCGATATACTATACCCACGTCTGTTGTCCCCTTTAAATAGCTGAAGATCCACTTCACAGCTTCCCAATGAGCCTTATTATGACGCTTCATATAGTGACTAACCACGCTCACAGCTTGTGAAATATCAGGTCTAGTGCATACCATAGCATACATAATACTACTCACGGCACTAGAATAAGGAATACGGGACATATGCTCTTCATCTTCCTCAGTCTGTGGTGATAATTTTTCTGAAAGTTTAAAGTGCTTCGCTAGAGGTGTACTTACAGATTTTGCCGATTGCATATTAAAAACGTGCAACTATCTTCTCAATATATTTCTTCTGAGATAGGCGTAAAACTCCTGCAGCCCTGTCACGCAAAATCTCTATACCTAAAATTTTCTTTGCAACACCTAAATCTTTCATCTCAAATTCAGCATTTAACTGCCTCTTTAGCACATCAATATCAGACATATTCTTAACTTCTATTAGCATATCATCAACATATAAAAGTAGATAAATCAAAAAATCATTCGCCAATCTCCTATAGTAAACGCAGTTATCCATATGACTTTTCAAATAGTCTTGACTAGCCATGAAAGTATCAAAACGTTTATACTACTATCTAGGAGACTGTTTCAGCTCATATAAAGATTTCTTTAACAAGCAAACATGATCTTCTTTACTCGGAATAGCAAATCCCTCTGGTTGCCCCATGTAAATCTGCTCCTCTAACTCACCATGAAGAAACACGGTTTTCATATCTAGTTGCTCTAACTCAAGATCTTGCGAAGCAACTAAAGTAAGTCAAACATGAATAGAAGTATGTCTTACCATTGGAGAGAACACATAATTGTAGTCAATGCCCTCACACTGTGTATATCCCTTCGCCACAAGTCTCGCTGTATACCTTGCTGCCTCGACACCGGGAATGCCCTCTTTCCGTTTAAAAACCCATTTACTTCCGACAATCTTTTAGCTCCTGGGTACTTCGACCAGCTCTCATGTCTGATTTTGATGGAGTGATTCCATCTCTTCACTCATAGCTCCTAGCTACTGCAATGACTTTGAACTAGCCATCGCCTCAGAGTAAGACGAAAGTTCATCTGTCTCCACCTTATCACCTACAGTCAAGGCATAAATAATATTTGTATAACCATAACGTATCAGTGATTTAATTGCCTTCTCTATCTATCTGCTGCTATAGTCTGTTGTGACTTTGCTGGTTGTTCACTATCACCGACTTTAGGAACTGCAGCTTCATCTATAGTCTCAATATCTGTTACCTTCGAGATCTCTAGAGTCTCCACCTGAAGCTCCACCTCACTTATGACACCATGATCTGTCTTCTCTGCTGGTTGTGTCTCAAAACTCTTCTGTTGAAGCATTGCAGTCTTGTTGAAGATCACATCTCTGCTTACTAGAAAACCCGGTGATTTGGGATCACTGCACCATAGCTGGTAGCCTTTCACCCTATGTGCATAACCCAGAAATATGCACTTCTTAGTCCTCGGTTCAAGCTTACCATCACTCGCATGAGCATACGCAAGACATCCGAATATTCATAATCCGGAGTAATCAATAGGTTTCCCTGACCATACTTTCACAGGAGTCTTCCACTCGATAGCAGATGATGGAGATCAATCAACCAGGTAACATGACATGTTCACTACTTCGGCCCAAAATTCATTGCCAAGTCTTGCATGCAAAAGCATGCATTGAGCTCACTCAAGCAAAATTCTATTCTTTCGTTCTACCACGCCATTCTGCTGTGGTGTCCCAAGTATTGTGCAATGTCTTACAATACATTTTTTTCTCGCAGAACTCAGTAAAATCTTTACCACAGAACTCCATGCCATTATCAGTTCTCGGATACTTGATTTGTTTATCTAACCGTTTCTCAATCAATGCCTTAAATTTCTTGAACCAATCAAACACTTCATATTTGTGCTTCAGAAAGTATACCCATACATTCCTCAAATAATCGTCGATAAAAGTTAGCATATATCAGGCACCCCCTTTAGAAGGAACTGAAGACGGGCCCCAGACATCTGAATGAATATATTCAACTGGTCATTTGGTCGAACGAATAGCTGTAGTAAATTTAACTCGATGCTGCTTCCCATAGATGTAGTGCTTACATAAGTCCAGCTTCCTTGTCTTCTGACTCCTCAACAACCCCCTTTCACTTAGCATCGTCATACCTGCCTCACTCATGTGCCCCAAACACATATGCCATAATTGAGTCAAATTAGAGTCTGACTCATCTGATAAAATTGCAGCGGTTTTGATCACGGTCTCTCTTAGTAGATGATAGAGAGTATTTACTTTCTTCCCCTTCATCACTGTCATGGCACTTCGAGAGATCTTCAGTACTCCATCTTTAGCGGTGTACCTACACCCGATGTCATCGAGTGTCCCCAGAGAAATAAGATTATTCTTGAGTTCTGGTACATTCCTCACATCTGTCAATGCGCACACTACCCCATCGTGCATCCGAATCCGAATTATCTCCACAACCTTATAGACTGCATTATTCTCCAAAAGAACCCTACCACCATCTGCAATTTGATAAGTAGTAAACCAGTTCTTATGATGTGTCATATGATAAGAACACGTTGAATCCAGCATCCATTCATCTGCTGACAAAGTAGTAGTCACACATAACATAGCTTCTGCAGCACTGGTGCTCCCCTTAGAAACGTTTACCACACTGCTTGTAGCATTCTGCCTATTAACTTTATTTCTCTGATTTGGACAATCTCTCCTGATGTGCCTCTCCTCGTAACACTCAAAGCACTTCAAGCATCCCTTGGACTTTCTATGGTGTGTTTTTGATATGCTTTTACCTCTGTTGCTACTAGGCTCTCAATGTTGTTCTCTACCCCGAATCGTCAGTGCTTGTGTTGCTCCTTTCGCCAGACCGTCATCTCGCAACTTTCTCTGCCACTCCTTAGAGAATAAGGCGGACTTGACCTCTTATGAGGTAATTGTAGTACGCCCCTGCAACAGTGAATTAGTAAAATGCTCCCATGACTATAGTAAATAGGCTAACAACATCATACCATGTTCTTCATTATCAAGTATCTTACTGACATTCTTCAAATCCAACATGAGTTTATTAAATTCATCTATGTGGGTTCTAATAGATGTACCTTCAGTATATCTAAACTGAAACATCTTTTTTTAACATATATAAGCGATTGTGTTAAAATATGTCTCAAGTTTGAGATTTGCTAAACTCCTTCGAGCTGCGCAAAAGAGGAAATATAAAGTAAAATAAAAATGGAAGAAAATTACCTCATCTGTGGAATCCGAACGCGTGTAGATGAAGTCCACACGCGTGAAGAAGACAAATAGAACGTGGTGGGCCTAGGTCAGGGCACATGTACAGACACAATTGAAGGTCTTCTTTTCCTTTTAGGAAGATACCGCCCAAGGGAGAAGCCCTACATGTGAAGAATCAAAAGGAAAGTGGGGCCCAAGGTCAAACTTTTGACCTTGGGCACACACATATATATGGGACGCCGAGGGTTTTTGCTTCTTGGCTGCTGCACGTACAGGCCGAAGTCTCTGTGGAAATAAACCCTACGAAGCCACAAAAGAGGTCTTCTTTTTTCGGGGTGTTGCTGTTGCACTCGTACGAGAGAAAAGGAGGAGCCGCATGTCTTCAAGTTGAAGCGCGATCAAGAAAATGAGTTCTTTTTCAGCGTTTATTTTGAGCTTGTGTGATAATTTTGTGCCATGACTTGGGTTTGGATTGAATTGGGATTTGGGAAACACCAAGAGAGTGTTTGAGTGACTCGAGTATGTAATCTCCTTGTATCGCTTAATCTATAGTGAAATTCGTTGTTACTCTCCCCGTGGACGTAGGTCTTTACGACTGAACCACGTAAATTTGGTGTTCGATTTATTTTTCTTCTTCCGTCTATATTTTGTTCGATCGCTTGCCCCGTCGGAACAGATTGTTCAAAAATTTCTTCATATAGAGTGCTTGAAATTTTGCCCATAACACTGCAGCATCTTTCTCCTCAGCAACCTCTATTAAGACCTCATCCGTTAAATTTAACAGGATTATACTCTTTGCTTTTTCAATCAGCTCTACCCTCTCAAAGGCTTTCATTATAACCGGCAACTCATCTTCACCATTCAGTGCCTTGACTAAACCTTGTGTTGTCAATAATGCCCGCATCTTGATGTTCCATAACACAAAGTTGTTGCTCCTATCAAATTTCTCAATTTCAGATTTCCTCTCAGACATAATTGTAATAACATAATTTCCAGATAATAATCAGATAAGCAAAAGCTCCAAATCACAATCAACAAATCCAACCTCAAGCTTTGATACCAATTGTTGGGATGTAATACGCAGAAACGACAGGATCTTGCAATTTACATCAATGCGAAATCGCCAGAGAAAATAAACGAGAAAAATAAGGACACCAGAAATTTACATGGTTCGGTTCGAGTATCGATACCTACATCCACGGGGAGAGCCAGCAGCAAATAATCCACTAAAATCGAAGAATTAGAGTTTACAATTACTCAATTGCTCAAGTGTTTCTCACACTTAGATTTAACCCCAAATCCAAAATGTTTATAAATAAACAACTCACTTGGGTATAAACTTACGGCACAAAATTATCGTGCATTCAAGCTCGAACGAAACGCTCTACGTATGTCAAACAAGAACAACGTCTTCACATACGTATCCTCTTTGTAGAGCTTTTGCAAACAGCGCAAACGTGCGAAGAAAAACTTGTTTGACGTGCGGCTCCTCTTTTATATTGATGAACGAAACCTTGCCCTTTTTTATATTTTGTGTACGTGTGTGCCCAAGGTCAAACTTTTGACCTTGGGCCCACCACTTTATCTTTCATGTGCAGGGCTTCGGTGGCTTCAGAGATGTGAGGAAGAAGGCCTGGCCCTACCTATTTCCTTCCACGTGCAGAGGGACTTCACGCGGCTTTCCTTTTTTCTGTTTCGGATTCCACAACCTTTCGTAGATGAGAAAATATGTATCTAATTTTATTTTATCTTTTGTAATCTTTTGTGTAGTCCCACGAAAACTCGAGACATAATTTAACACATTCACTGCTGACGGTTGGTCCAAGCGTGTAGTGCATGAGGCTTCTCCACTTTGTTATTAGTGATTATATAATATGTGCTGCGACCTATCTTTTCCGTCCAGAGGGGAAAAGACAAAGAATTAGGGGTATTGCCTAAAAAGTAAGCATATGTCCCTCAATTATATGTGGGCTTTCCTAAACTCATACCTCACATGATGTTGAGATATTCGATGCTATGTCAAATTGATATTCTAAGGATTTTCTAATGATAAGTCATTACTGACCTATTAAGGTTGGTTAGAAACTAAGTAATGCATGAGAGTATACCTCATTTTATATAAAACCAAAGAATTTAAGGCTATGAACTCGGTTATACTAATTAATCAACTAGTGCTATTTCGATATCTAATATTGTTAATTGCAAGATGTTTGTCAGGTAGCTTGGATTTATTTTAAACATATTCACTAACACATGAGGTAACAACGTAGGTGTACAATCGTTAAAACAATAATTATAACTAATGAAGCATTAAATAAATTGCAAGAAAAAAGAAGAATCCAACACTAAGAAATAAGACAAATGCCATTCCTAACTAGACTAAATGGAAACTGCAATCAATATATTGAAAGTGCACAATGAAGAGCATTTGTCTTAAACCCTATTACAAAATGTTAAAAGCTTATTCAATTTTGAGCTCAAATATTTTCATGCATTTTAAGAAAAAATATTCAAAAAACGATTTTTAAGCTTTTTCCTAGTTTTAGAAAAAATAGATTTTTTCGGAATTTTTAAATTTTTTAAAAAAGAAAATTTGATTTTTTAGATCTGGAAATAGGCACCCAGGTCGGATATCCGGATCCGGCCCGGGTCACCAGTCGCTCACCCGGATTAGGCCTGATGTGCGGGCCCAGTCCAGCTCAAAATTGAGGCTCCACCCGTAAAACAAAAAGGACCTTCTGGGCCCGGTCCGGATATGGGACTGGGCCCGTAAGGCGAGGGCCTAATTCTACGGTCAGTGTCCAAAATGGGCTTACTACTTAGGCCTATTTTAATTAAAACTTCACAAGCCCACTCTTCCTGAAGCAAACACCAAGCCCGTTACTGAAGCCCTCTTTCAACTGGTCAATCAAAGCCCGAAAACACCAACCCAATTATAATTAGAACTCCGCCCACCTGCTCTGAACCCATTTTTGCCCTTATCTCTTTCCGCGCTTGCTCCGTCACGTCTTCTCCAGCACGCCCAGAAACCAACGACGTCCATTAAACCCAGAACAGCAGAACGCCAACTATCCTATATTAAATCAAGAATCACTCGATCCTCCAACGACCACCATCGGCTATTGGAGCGTCTTCACGAGCGATTTGTGCTCGACAGACCCGACTCAGACCAAACCGTGATAGACCCTGACTCCTCCATTAGCCGAAGTCCAAGCGGCACGGAGTTGTCCTTGGCCAAGCCAACTCCCAGCCCCTGTAAACGTTACCCCTCCACGAACCTGTCACGACGCAAACAAAGGATGCGCGAAAAGACCTATGTTTCCCGAAGCAAATCGAACTCAAGAAAAAGTTTGCGGATCTAGTTGAGGCATTTTCACAAACAGGCGACGTGCGACAATGGTAATGGAGTTTTCGACTCGAACGGGACTCGACCCCGCGCTGGGTTCTCGACGGAAGACAAGCAGATACTAATGACAACAGATCATAGGACTGACAGGGCCGGAGATCGCGTGAACCGGACGGCCACGAGCTCTGGCCTGGCGCAGTCAAAACAGGACAATAGCAGAGCCGAGGCTTATTTGTTCGGCGCCGGGAGAGGTCGTCGGACGGGTCCGCGCGTGGTCGAGATGTTTGGAGCCCTCCCTCTCTCTCTCTGTCGCCCCTTGTTATAAAAAAGAAAAAAGAAAAAAGAAAAAAAAGAAAGCTCTCCTCTCTCCGTTTCTCAAGATCTTCCCCGAAACCCTTTTGGCTGATTTTCTTTCTCTTCAAAGACTACAGGCTGGCGCACATGGCTTCTGCCGCAGCCAGCCTGCCATGGCCAACTGATCCCTGACCCTAGATTGTGCCGCGGCCTGCTCTGCTTCTGTTCCTGCCGATATGCTTCTGTATGTCGCTGTTGCGCGACGTGAGGAAAGAAGAAGACCTGCGCGTGTGCCGGCCCGCCTGGGGAAAAGAAAAAGGAGCCGAGCCAGGCTCAATTTTTTTATATAATAATAATTTATTTTTCTTTTTTTTTTTATTATAAATTTTAATACTAATAATACAAATACTTTTAATATCTATATGTGACACTGAAATTTCATAGATTTTGTAATTATTCTATCACTCATTCACTCATAGTATTAGACCATCCTTTTTTTTTTCTTTTATAATTGATGTACTTTATAACTGCAACAATCACTTTTTTGACGATGTATTAATGTGGTGGACACACGATAGTGATGGGGAACATGTGTAGCGACATGGCATCCGAAAAATTAGTCACAATTTCACCATATCAGCATTTTAATGGAATATTTTCAATTTATGCAGAATCTAGCCAAAATGCATCATTAGATAAAAAAAATGGTAAAGTTTTCCGCTCTTAATGAAAGAAACCGAAATTCAATGGCTCGATAGCAAGTACGCTAAAGTTCAGTAAACATCCATAAAATTTATGTTGAAATTCCTCAAGATATTTGTGCTAGAAAAGTTAGATAACTTTCTAGAAGAGATCCCGTGCTCATTTGCGTTCTTCCAAAATTTTGCACAGGCTTACAACGTGTATTGACTATAGCCCATCTTGAATTACACTTCTGTCGAAATTTGGCATTGACATCCATCAGATGTCTCGAAACCTCTCGATAGTCAATTCGACCACTTCTTTAGGGCTACAGCAATACACAAAGAACAAAAAGTTCACATTAGTGACTCGAAGAAACGTAACCCGAAGGTCATTTTAACTCATACACCAAAGAAGAGACAAAAAAAAAAAAAAAACAAGAACTTATGGTCTATCCCCCCCCCCCCCAATTCCTCAAGATATTTGTGCTAGGAAAGTTAAATAACTTTCTAGAAGAGATCCCGTGCTCATTTGCGTTCTTCCAAAATTATGTACAGGCTTACAATGTGTATTGACTATAGCCCATCTTGAATTACACTTCTGTCGAAATTTGGCATTGACATCCATCAGATGTCTCGAAACCTCTCGATAGTCAATTCGACCACTTCTTCAGGGCTACGACAATACACAAAGAACAAAAAGTTCACATTAGTGACTCGAAGAAACGTAACCCGAAGGTCATTTTAACTCATACACCAAAGAAGAGACAAAAAAAAAAAAAAAGAACTTATGGTCTATCCCCCCCACCCCCACCCAATGCCTCTCTCTGGCTATGATGAACTACAAGGATCTGCTTGAATGGATCATTTGCAAATTAGCTCTTTGACAAACAGATATTTAAAATCCATGGATCTATTTGAATTAATATGTTGATTGCTATAGAATTTGAATTATGAGATAAGCAAATTGGACACGAGCTCCTAGCAAAATCTTGAGAAATCAGGAAATTTCACCGGAAATTTCACCTGTGGGACTTATATATGACCCATGTAACTTTCTTTTTACTAAAGAGTCCATTCTAGTTACTTTCAACTTCTTCAAATTTCCAATTGAATCTGGTAGATTGGCCATCTCTAACATTACAAGTCCAACTAAACCAACAAGTTTATTTTTCACAAGGGTATGGAAGCTTCTTTATCACAAAGCACCCACATCAACACAGTTGTGTAAGCTTTAAGCCCTTGAGGAGAGTGCGGAGGCTCCTTTATCTCCCAGCATCCCCTTAACAACAAACGTGCAATCTTCTCTAACCTCCCAATGGAGTGCAAAAGGTCAACAATTTTCTAGATCTGACACATGAACAAGTTACTTGAATTTCATTCTAATCTTCCAAACAACGTACCAAGCATAAGAATCTTAATCAATCTTCATTTTAAAATGAAATTTCTTGTTCCTCCACAATTAGAAAAGAAATGTAGTTCTAGAGAACATAATTTCGTGAAATGGATCAATAGAACACCATTTCTTTTTTCTTCATCAATGAACCAAACAAAGGCTCAAGAAACAATTTCCTTACGGCCGGTATCAGCTGTCACTGATCTTCAACTAAACTATAGTCAAATTCTGGGATTGACATTCATCAGATCATTCAAAATCTTTGCAATAATCAATTCAACCACTTCTCCTAGGCTGTAGCAATGCTTAGAGACAGAAAAAAGTTAGTAATAGTCCGATGGAAAACAAAGTGATGCAAAATGACTACCTAATTGTTGATTCAATGTCTCAAACGAACAGAAGCTGGATATCTTTTAACTCGTACACCATAGAAGAGAACAAAAATGTAATAATAATAGAACAAACCCTTAAGGTCTTTCATGTTACCGTTTTGCAACTCTGTTTCCCCACACAATGGACTATATGGATTAACTTTTGTGGACATATCTAGGGCAGGGGCCCTGTAGTGAAATAAATAAATAACTTTCATGAATCTTTTTGAAATTACATGTTCAGGTTCGAAATGAAATCTCGAAAAACCCGGGATCATTCTTACAAGCTATTTTTAGAGGTATCCTATTAAAAACAAATTAATTGGTAATATTGTATTATAATGTTTATCTATTCTATACATAATGAAAAGAGGTTCTCCTATTGTACATTTTATTTGTCTTCACATTCAAACTAGTAGAATACCCGTGAGACACAGAATTTAAAAGTCCTTTTTGTTACTGTTGTTAATTCAGTCAATTTTTTTTCCATTAGCATGTGTCCTATACATAACTTTTAAAGGTATTTACTGCATTTTCACCTTAAGTTTCCCTATTTAATGCCTATTCTACCCTAATTTCAAATTCAAATAGACAATAAGCTAAAGTACAGAAAAGGAAGTTTGCCACTATTATTTAATCTTTTTATTGATTAAAAAAAAAGAGAAACATAGAACATTAATAAAACTATTGGGGTAGTATAAACGACAACAAAAGAATAACTTTAGATGGAAAATAATGAGAATCTAAAACCTTCAAGAAACCCAAAAGTAATACTACAAGGATAAGACTGATTTGAAGGAATATGAATGCTTTGTTTATTTTTCTTAAGTTAAATTAGTAAAATAATTACTAATAGTGCTAATGAGCCATAATAGACAATTAACGAAAATTTCAAACAATTGAATTTTATTTTTCTTCTAATGTATTTTACTTCCAGCCAACACAAAAAATATCTTTTCGTTACCTCAAATTTCTTCACCCACCTAAAAAAACTCTCCCTAACATAGCGTAAGAATCAACTTGAGCGTTCTTGAATATTTGTAAGCAAAAGTTTGCATTGCAGTGACTTTGAAAGTCTACGGTGGTAAAGTTCGGTTGAATGACATATTACCTCATAATTTAGTCAAAATAGCGGCATTATCTATTAGTTTTAAGGTTGAACCCCCAAATATCCGCAGCCTCTTCCCATTCCTCCACTTAGTTGCCAAATTTCCACCTGTACCGATCCAGGGCATAATGTATAAATCGGTTTGGAGCTTATCATCATCAATCTCCACATCGTAGAAAATGGGTCAAGTTCTTTTTTTCTCATTTGTCTTTGATGTGCAACGTCCCATGTGGCCTAGTCCACGAAACCGCCACATAGCTTTTAGATAAGGTAGGTATGTAGATATGGTAGTGGTCAACCACTGGTAGAAGCCGATTAGCAATTGCATCACCACATCTCAATTGAACATTGTTTGCAAAAGGAGGAATTACACTGCCCACCAGGTTCTTGTGAAGGAAATTGACAATGTTATAATAAGTGTCCGGTGGCCTAAAAGTCAGGAATGCCTTATACTAAGCAGCACTGCGGGAAAGCCAGGTCCATGTCTTGCCATCCAGCAATCTTTCCAAAACATTGAAGCCCTGATTATCCAACTCCAAGCTTTCTAAGCCCTTGAGATCTTCGATGGTTCTTATCTTTGGACAATCTTCTA
Source organism: Eucalyptus rudis (assembly GCA_019915205.1). Taxonomy (NCBI): domain Eukaryota; kingdom Viridiplantae; phylum Streptophyta; class Magnoliopsida; order Myrtales; family Myrtaceae; genus Eucalyptus; species Eucalyptus rudis. The sequence continues at coordinate 581,958 of JAHMTN010000001.1, forward strand.
TCTCAATCTGTTGTAACTTATCTAACTTTGATAAGTTGGGCAACCTTTCTATCCTACAACAATGGGAAATACAGAAGTATCGTAAGGATTCCAGTTCCGACAAACCACGAATCTCAACCAAACTTTCTAATCTGTTCAGATCCAAGCACCGTAGACTTTTCAAGAGTGACAGATCAGCAATTTCCACAAGCAATTTGCATTCACTTAGTTTCAATCTAGTCAAATGTATTAGGTCTGGGGAGACAGAGAAGTGTGACATTTGATATTCAATGACACACAGATCCGCCAATTTTTCTAACTTGGAAAAGGGTGGCAGTAGACTGATGCCCCTAAATTTCAAGGTTGACAAACCAGATGGAAGCAAAAGCAGATTGATCAGATGCTCTTCTGGCAAATTGTTCATCCAAGTTGGGCCAGGTTCCTTTGTTGAAGCAGTTAATCTATAAAATTCTAGATAATCTAAACTGAGGAGCCTTGAAAGGTCAAGAATAGATGGAAAGTGATGTGCTTGCATGTGAAGGTGTGTCAAACTTAAGGGAAGATCAAGTATTTCTTGAAGGTGACTTGAACCAAATTCAAGTGTATGGAGACAAGAGAGACAACTCAGCGCTGAAGGGAATCTAGATAAAAGAGTATATGATAAGTCCAATATCCTCAAATGGGATAGGTTCCCTATTTCCTCCAGGTTTTCATCTGTCAGATGCCGACAATTCTTGGCATGTAACTCTTCAAGCATCTTCAACCGTCCGATAGTATTGGGAAACTTTCTTATCTCTGTATAACTTACCCCAATCACTTCTAGTTTCTCTAGATATCCAATGGAATCTGGTAGTTTAACTATTCCTGAATGTGATAAATCCAACTTAACCAACATTTCCATTTCTCCAATAGACCATGGAAGCTCCTCTATGCCCACACACCCACGTAAAGATAAATGTGTAAGTTTCAGCAACCCTCCAATAGAGTCTGGAAGTTGGATGATTCCAGGGTGCTCATCTAATATAAAACTCGATAAAGATATGAGGTTGCCGAATGTCTCAGGAAGCTTGAAGGGTTGAAAATTTTGGGGCATGATAATCTCTGTTAAAGATTGTAGAGAACCGATTTCTGCAGGCAAACTGCGAAGCAACTCACATCCCTTGATATTTAAAGTTTGTAGGCGTTTTAGCTTGCCAATTGACCTGTGAATTCCAGTTAACTTGACACACCGGGTAAGAATTAACATCTCTAATGACTTTAAATTGGAGACGTCAGGTGTCCTTTTTAATTGTACGCAACCCGTCAAATTTAAAACCTTCAATTGAATCATCTGTAGAAAAAAATTAAAGTAAAAGAATTAATGAGAAACATCAGTGCACATGGTAGTAAGAATAAATGAGAATCATCTGTAGAAAAAAAAAGATGTTGAAAATGACCCTCGTAATTTAAACTTTTCAGAATAATAGCCAACTTCATTTTTTTTTTTTAAAAGAATTTTCGTATGGAGAAAGGCCCCTGCTAGGAGGCAAATTTATACCACGGGGAATATACGGAGAACCATCCCACCCTTTTCGTCACATCTTTTATTCCAAAACCCACGGTGTGCAGCTTAGAACAAAAATCCATATAAACATATACTAAAATACTAAATTAGGCCAGTAAGCCGCTTGAATCAATATTGTCAAGCTCAAGCTCGCCTTGATTCAGATAATTAACTAAGCTATTCCAAATAAACTTGTGGTCCTTTACACAAAATAAGTTGGGTGTTACCAATCTCGAACTTTATGTCATTCAAAGAATAGATGATGCATACTGAAGCAAAATGGCACTTACTGCTGTGGAAATTCACCATTTTCAAAGCCTAAACAACTTGCAGAACTGCGAAATCAAGGTTGTAAAGCACAAAGAGAAATTTTGTAGAGGGACATAATTGTGCTTTACTTACGTGAATAACAAGACATAGAACGGTACTAATACAAGATATATTCTAAAATTAGATGAGGTAACGATAGAAATAAGTAAATTGTATATATTACTTCTATCTTCGCCTCATTCATCATGAATGAGGTAATGAAAGAAAGAAGTACATTAACTAAGATATATCATACCTTCATTTGGTTCCACCCACCCCAACCATCTTCAATATTGCTATCTGAAAGGTCAAGCATGACCAAATTATGGAAGCGAATGTCATTTGCACTAAAAATTGCTTGCCACCTTCGTGGAAAAAGCCATCTTTGCTTCAAAAGAAGATTGTCAAAGTTGCCAAAAGTACTAATGCCTTTCACTCGAAGGAACCTTAGATTTGGTAGAGCAGCCAATTCTTTAGGTGCAATGCTACGGCTATCGGAAGTCAAGCTTAGTGCTTTTACATCTTCATTTCCCTACCAATAGAGACTCAAGGTTAATTGAGAGCACAACTCTCAATACTATTCCAGAGCTATAAAGAAAAGAAGCACATGAACACTAGTAAACAATTTCTCCAAGAAAATACCTAACATGGCGCACACCTTTTCTTAGCAAGTAGACTTATATGTTTTCGTTCACACCATTAACGAAAAATTTTCAGCTTCTTTTGGAAGATATCTTATAAATCATTTATCCATTTCCCAAATTCTACTTTTCAAGAAATATAATTAGCATATCAATTCAAATCTTCATAGTTTTTTTTTTTTTTCATTTTATCCATAATTGTGTTTGGAAGTAATTTTAAATTCTTCATATAGCTAGTTTTCTTCTGACTTTGCATTCTACAAAATCTAGACAATAATGCTAACTATCAGGCAATCTACCTATCTGGTCTCGCAAAACAAATGGAAAGTTAAACAAAGCTAACTATAGAATAAAAGAGAAAATTCAAGAAGTTTCTCTTTCCAGATTAAAATTATGGGTCATACTTTTCCATCTTACCTCCTTACTCTTCAACAGTTTTGTGACATCCTCATGAATCCATGCCCTACTAAATTTGCGAGGATATTCTTCGAGGATGATGTACCTTCCCAGATCTCGAATCCGAAACTTATTATCATCTCCAATTTTTATCAAGGACCGTTGGAGGAGGATAGATATTGCAATGTGAGGATTGTAATTACAATTATCCCACATGATAATTGGATGTGTTTTATCCTCATTGGTGAAAAAGCAAGCAATATCTAGAAATACTTATTTTTCCTCATTCTCCAATCCTTCATAACTTATCATTAATACATCCCGAACATCCTTAAAAGGACCTCTATCTAACTTCTTCAACGTGTCTTTCCATAGGTTTCTTGAATCAAAATGTGGCTTCAAGGTAGAGCCGCAGCAACGAAGAAATGAACCAATCACCTCAACAGCCAACGGAAGCCTATCCACTTTACCAACAATAGCTTTTGAAAGAGCAATATAGTCTTCCACAAGAGAGTCACGTCGAAAAGCATGCCTAGAAAACAACTGCAATGCTTGATCAAAGTCCATTGCATGAACTTCAGAGCCCAAAATTCCTTCGGGTTGACTTAAGTCCTCTTTACTAGATGATTCCATTTGAGTCATCAAGATACCTTTGTCCCGGGTTGTGATAATGATCCTGCTACCAGAACCAAACCAATTAGATTTCCCAGCTAGCTTTTCGAGTTGCTCTTTCTTGTCTAGATTATCGAGGACAATGAGGACTTTTTTAGTATGACATACTCTCTTCATCCATTGCATCCCATCTCTGATGTCTTTAATTTGTTCAGCATTCCTAAAACCACCAATACTAGATAATAACTTTTTCTGCAAGTTTATAAGACCATGTTGTGCTGCTTCTCGAATGTCATCTAGGAAACAAGCACCGTCAAAGTCAAAACATAGTTTGTTGAACACAACCTTTGCAAGTGTTGTTTTGCCGATACCCCCCATTCCATGTATTCCAACGAAATGTACACCACCAGAGTCAACATCCAACTTCTCTATTATGGCATTTATCTGATGACGATCTTCAACCAAATCTATAGGCAGATCCACATATTTGTCACCATTCTTACGCAGGACCTCTACAATAATTTCTTGAATTACTAGTCCGTAGCTGCAGCAAAGCAGGAAGAAGTTGTTTCAGTCAAAGGCAAGAAATAGAGTGCATAGATAATGTCCTTCGGCTTGGCACAGTTTGGATAAATTGATGCATGCGTGGAAATTTGTGAAATTATATCGCTGATCAGTTTAACGAATTTGAGATGTTTAACAATGCATGAGCCGACAAAAGGAGATATTCTTGATGGAATGAACTGAACAAGATTCATAAAACTGGACAGGGTAATTTGTTTTACTAATGCTAGAATCGACTAACTAAAATAATGCAGTGACATAAAATCCAAAAAGAAATAAGCACGATACAAAGATATGCCCGTGACTCCAGCAAAATAGGAAATATATTGTTTCAGTCAAAGATATGGTTAAATGTGTTAAAATATGTCTCCAATTTGAACCTTAAAAAAGAAAATTTCCTAATTCAAGTAGATTTCCTATTTTGAATAGATTTCCTAATTGGATAAGGTTTCCTAAAATGAGGTTTCACATTTTAGATCTAATTCTTGTTTATATATAAGAAGTGGATGTTCTTTGTGAAAACTATCAAAAGAGGAGCTTTTGCTTGTGAATTGCATCGTGAAGATATCCAAGGGTCATTGAAGTGCCATTTCGTCAAGTGCTTGATAATGGGCTTTCTTTGTGCAATTACACCAAGAGCTTTTATGTGTTGAAGATGATTAAATTCTTGTGGTAAGAATTTGTGTATAATTTTTTTCGTGAGATTGAGAGATTATTTAATGAGAAATTTCAGGGTTAAACTGCATTAGTTATTGGGTTTAATTAAGCTTGGGAAACACTGAGAGTATTTAAGTGACTTGAGTATGGTTGTAATCTCCGTTGTATTACTTGATCTATAGTGGAATTCGTTGCTAATCTCCCTGTTGATGTAGGTCACTACGATGGAACCACATAAATCTAATATCCGATTTATTTTCTCGTTCTATTTTTTTTTTTATTGTTCAATCACTTGCTTTCCGCAACAAAAGGAGCTGGCTATTCCAATGACCTCTCATGCAAATCAAGCGTCATAATCAGTTGATATGTCCGTTGAGATTTGTATTTCATGGAAAGGCCCCCAATTTCAAGAATTAAGAAGAGAAACTAACTTTTTAATATGTCCACAAATAGAAAAGGTGATGGCTTCAAAGTAGGCTCATAACATACACGACATTCCATCTCTTGTCGTAATTTTAACTTTTTCAATAGTATTTTCTTTTTACATAGCAAGTAAGGTTGACTAAACCATCAATGATTTCAGTTAACGGAATGACGAAATAACATAAGTGATGTCATTTTAAATAAATGTGATTTGTAATATTGGATAATAACATCGAAGTGGGAACATTTATTCTCTAAGGTATGAGAGAAGTACAAAATTATACTATAAGTAAATTTTTAAGGGTTAATTGAAAAAATTAAAGTGGAAAAGAAACGTTAAGCTTATAAAAGGACACGCTAGTCAAGGTGGATTCTCAGGCTCTCTCTATTTGTATCCCCCATCAAGCTTAAGCCGATGTGAAGAAGATATTTTGTGGAATGGACGGAATAAGATTCACAAATTAAATTATTTGGGAAGGAATACGTTTTTGTATAGTAATACGGAGGTTGACTAACTAATTAAAATGTAAAGTTATAAAATTGAAATTGGATTGTCATAAACTTATACTACTGTTGCTGTGGAAGTTCTGTAGACTTCTTATATAAAACTACAATATATGGGGTCTAGTGTAATAGCAAAAGAAGCACGATTCGTGCAAGGTAAAAGTATTTTCTCGTTTCAGGAAAAAAAAGTATCTTTTTCTCGTTTTCTAAGTTAGATCAAAAGAAGTACCATATATTTATCACAATAGGGCTTTTTTTTTTTTCCATGTAAGCATTTTAAACATTAAAAATTAAAAAAAATGTACATATCTGAGTAAATTAAAAATACATTACTTCATCTAAATAGTAAACAAAATAAATCATAGAAATATCAGGATGATATAACTTATTTCAATATAAGGCAACTAGTGTTAGGTTGCTGTACATAGTTTTTGTTTTTCAATCTGTTTAATAATGAAGAAACTAGATAAAAGTCTAACCTCTTCAAAATAAAAATGTAAGGGTCGTTCCGCTCTTTTAGTGATATGGTTTGTAGCTCTGTCCTTTTTTCCAAAACAAATAAACTTCTCCCTATTTGTTCTCGACCGCTTTCAGGGTGAGTAAGTTAAAATAAGAAGTGAGGAGTGAGTGATTTATATGGTCTCTAGCATCATCAGCTTTTTCCAAATGGCTAAAATGGTGATTTCCCAATTATGCCTATGTAAAATACAATAAAATAAATCATATACAAGTCCAATACAATTGAAGATACATGCATTTAATCTATTTATATAAAATTGACAACAGCAATATTGTAATCATAAATATAAGCTATCTTATTCTTAGTTTGTCAATTTGTTTACTTAATATAAATACACGAGCAATTGAAAACATTGAATAATGATCCAACTTGTTCAAAAAAAATTTAAATCTATTTTGGTATGCAATTCATTGCACATTTTTTACTGCACTTATTCATAAACGTACCCACAGAAATATATTTAGCTACAAAATGATAAGATAATTCATTATCCAAATAAAATTTGGCTAAAAAGACAAAAAAAAAGGTGTAATTAGTGATAACTTATAATACATCATATTATAATTAGCGATTATAATACATCATATTAACTCAAGCAATTTAACATAAATTTCTATATACCAAATTCTCAACTGATAATTGCTATTTAATTGACCATCATGTAGTTTCAACAATAAAAAGTACTAAAGTGACATCTGATTCTATATGTAAATTGTTTATCGTCTCAAGTTTTACAACTTTATTTTGGTGTGCTTATTACAAATACACAAGAAGATTGAAATGTCAACTTATAATCTTACTTAATATATTAATTTAGATTTCAAATTTCTAGATACATATTTGATTTAATGTTTTGGAACTTCAGTTAATTTTAGAATAAATTTTTTTAGACAACTAATCTAATTTCCTAAGAATAATGTAATGACTAAATTTATTTGATATAAAGTTATGTAAAACTTGTGCTTATTATTTTGGTCTCTAGCCCGATACCGCCACCACAAGAATTTGTTAAAGATTAATAAGTATGCTAATATGTAATTTTTCTTTCTCTTCGAAGTGTCGTCTACCATATTCTCTCAAAGGCCAAAATGTCGCTTTGCAAGTGCAATTGCGGCCGTGCACATGAGATCAGATGTGTACCACAAAATTAAGATTAAGGTGTGTTATGTGCTAGAGCGTATTTCTTGGTGCTTTTAGGCCTTTACAATGGAAAAATTTACTAAAATGACAATATTAAATCTAACCAAGTTCTTCCATTAAGGAAAAAATATACAAGTACAAGGTGAAAGTAAATGTATAGAGACTTGTAGCAAGACTGCCGTTCTGCCAATGAAAACATTCAGGTACGTTTATTTCACGGAAAATAAGTGATTTGAAAAAAAATATTTTTTCTAAAAAATGATTGTTTATATCGTTTAGAAAAATTAATCAACGGAAAATATTTTCATCATCGATGACAATCTATGCCTAAATATTTTCGCGGGTGGTGAAATTTTTTTCATTCATTTATTTTTCTAAACGATATAAATGATCATTTTTCAAAAAATATTTTTAAATCACTCATTTTTCGCTAAACGAATGCCTCCTCTGATTCTAATGTATTTCCTCCTTATTTTGATAAGGGTTGTCTAATACGATAGTAATGGAGAAAAATAAAATATTGACCCAAAACTTAAGAATAATACTTTTGTGATTGGCAGCTAAAGCCCAATATCACCAGGTAAGGTGCAACGCACATGGTCCAACAGTCGTACAATTAAACAAAATCCCACCAACGATAAAAAAATAAAAAAATAAAAAAATAAAAAAAATAAAACACAAAGGGGCAAAACTGATATTTCGGGAGGACTTTAACAGAATATTCCATGTTTTAACGGCAATAGAGGGATATTGGCTAGATTTGTCTCAAATTTGAAAGTACTTTACTTTTTTTTTTTTCCTGACTTAGAAGTAAACGGTAAAATGGTTTGGTTTTTTTTTTTCTACTTTTGACCTATTCATGCTTTTCAGTGGGACTTGGCCCAAAAAAGTGCGTGAGCAGAAGACACAGAAAAAAAAGGTTTTTTGTTTTCCACTTTGCAACAAAAGAATCGCCGTAAGTAATGTGGCTGGATAAGTCCGAACAAAATAAATTATACATGTGGTGGGATAATGAATGTTGTTTTTTTAGTCCGCTAATTGGCTTGTCCATCTTAACTCTCATCTTTTACCTTTTTTTTTTTTTCAATTGTGCAAGGTTAATTTTGATTTTATTTTTTCAGTCATACCTAAAAATTTCAGGTTATACAAATATTGACATGTAAATTTAAATTTAATATTTGAGTAAATACTTCAGTTTATAGCGAGAAAGTGAAAAAAAATTATATTTACCCTTTTATGCCAAAATGAATGGATTCCGGTGAGTCTTTTACTTTTCATCTAGAAAGAGTTTAGAAAAAGTAGGCAAACCCTATCCATTTTAATCAACTCACAATTGTAAAGGAAACCTTCGTCATAATTTTTATTGGTAGTGTCGGGATAAAATCGATAACCTTATCTATATTATTATATAAATCAAAGAGGTCCATCTTGATCATAGTTATTTTTACTTCCCTAAATTGGTTATTTCATAAATGTTCTATTAATGGACGAATACCTAAGTTAATAATTCTATTTTATAAATCACGTATTTCAATTTTAAAATTTAATTTTTTTCTATTGTAAAAAATAACTTTACTAGAGAAAAGTTCAAATCTTGAAATATTTTTCTCTTTTCACATATGTGTTCGATTTCTTCATATTATGTCAAAATTTGTTTCATTAATCAATAATTCTAACTTTTTATAATAGGAAAATTTGTAATATCTTTTTAAACGTCCATTTTCTGCATACAAGCATCGTGCATGCACTTTTGCAATGTTAAATCATGCACTTTTTCAGGGAAAAAAAAATCTAATCATGTCTTGCTATAGTTATAAAATTGCAATATTCCTATTGACTCAACAATCTAACACGAGTTTGTTATTGTACGATATTTTCTGATGACCATTGGACGCAAAAAATACACAGAGTCGCTTGTTTGCACTACGCTTCTGTTGTGATGACGTGATAAGTAAAATAGTCGATAAAGTAGGAAGTTGGTGTTACCTGTCGGGTCATATTGGGATAACCCAAACAAAAATTGGAAAATGCCTTGCTGGGTTGGGTTTGACGGTTAGTTGTCCTTAAAAAGAAAAAAAATCGGCCATATTCTATTTTCTACTGTGGGTTCTCGAGTGTTCGGTCTAGCTTTAATTAACTTCTAATGCCAATCTTAACAAAAAAAAAAAATTTGCCAAAATGTTTGGAAATTTCAAGGGACCAACTTTCATCCAATGAACAGTAAATATTGTGCTTGCTAACGCAAAAAGTTCAGGAAAATTACCTTCTGCCTTCAAGATCCCATCCCCTTTTATATGTGCAACCTCTACAAGGGCATTTTCCCACCTCTTCAATTCCTCGGACGAAAACTTCTTGTGCTTGGACATAGCTTTCTTGTACAATTGGCTTTCGAGCTTAACATCAGCAGGATCCACATCGAAGAAGATGGGTAGTATCACTTTTTTCCCATTTGATTTTGATCTGCGTTCTACCATGTGTGAAACCTCACGGAGACACCATGAACTAGTAGCATAGTCCTTGGAGAAAATAGGTATGTAGATTCGAGACCTATCAAGAGCTTTCAAAAGCTCTCCGCCAATTTCTTTACCGACTCGGAGTTCTTCATCGTCTCTGAAAACACGGATTCCAGAGCGTATCAAGGAGTGGTAAAGGACATCAATGAAGTTCAAGCGCGTGTCTGGTCCCCGGAAACTCAAAAACACATCATACTCGTCTTTTGGCTCCATTTCCAAGCTCAGGATTGCCTATGAGCTGCTCTTCGATTTTGGTCAATCGTTTTAGAACCCTGCTAATAATTATAGACTGCAACCTAATGAGACTTGGAAATAGGAATACTATCAAACAAGCACAGCCAATCGTTTCTCAAGGACATGTGATTTTTGGTCTACGACTGCTCTCAATATGAAGAAAAAAATCAAGAAACGTGGGGAGGATGAGGGTGAATTTCTGAGAAAGAGAAGAACAACAAGAGTTAGGAGGCAAACCACTAGGGAAAAGAAGTATAAAAATAGAATATAAGTTTGAGCATGAGTTTGGCTTATCCTTTAAACTTATCCTTTAACTCTAGGATAGCGTTTGTATTTATAGAGTTTCTCTACTAGCTATTATGTTAATTATATGAGATATAAATGGACTAATTTAAATATTTTAAATTAATCCGTTACAGTCTACAATAATAACTAAACTAGATAAGCATTGACTAATTCATATATTTTGAATTTGAACGAGTCATGCGTTGTTATCCTTGACGCTATGAGATATAAATGGACTAATTTAAATATTTTAAATTAATCCATTACAGTCTACGATAATAACTAAACTAGATAAGCATTGACTAGTTCAGATATTTTCATACGTTGTTATCCTTGACGCTTTGTCTCTAGTTGCATCTCCGCACTAACGAACTATTGTCGATGAAGGGAGTGTATCAAACTTTACTGAGTCAAGCTCGAACTCATGAAGCAAGTTTCTAACTTTTTTTCCTCATTTGACTATCCTTGGGTTCCGCTAATTGAGTTCAGCCCATGTTTTCTTTTTTCTTTTCTTATCTTTTTCCCCCTCATTTGACCATCTGGTGCGCATCAAGTGGATGTAAAGGCTATCAGCTAAGGTCAGGTGCATGTCCGGTCCCCTGAAACTCAAAATGCATGATACTCGTCTTTTGGCTTAATATCCATGCTCAGGATTGCCTTCGAGTTCCCCTTCCTCTTGATTTTGATTAGTGTCTAAGAACCCTGCCAATACTTATTGACTACAGCCTAATGAGACTTGGGAATAGGAAGACCATCAAACAAGCACAACCAATCGCATTAATTATATGTGCAAGTTTCTTTGCCGTGCCTCAAGGTCTTTCAAGATTTGGACATATACTTAGCACTTATTTAAATTTGAAGTCAAATCAATTACGTACTTATAGTCCACCTACCACGACATAGACCTCATCATCTTTCAATATCAATAAACATATTTTCACTCTTGATTATCTTAGTGAGTTGTCAAACGAATCATAATTACTACAATTTTCCAAAAAGTATTATGGCTTAATTAATTAAGGCAATTGATTTCGATTTTTACTTCCGCATCTTGAAACTTTATGACTTGTTCACATGTCACAAGATTATTATGTTTTTTCCAAATATTCGATAGCATAATTTATTGTCCTGATTGTTTATTCATAAAAGATGTTAGATTAGATTATTCTATATAGATATTACAGAGAAATTGATTATGGATTTTTTCAAACTACTATGCATTAGAAGGATGACTGAGGCACAAGTTTTCACGTTGTTTAATGACTTGGTCCACCTACAATATTTTTTGGTGTTTAAACTCTTACTTAAAAACAAATAAAAAGACTTCGCAAGTCCACGCAATTTCTCGTGCATGAAACTCATCGGTGATTGGACAAGCCACGTGAACTGATGAATTTCGCTATTCGGCTGGTCTTAATCGAAAGTTTTTCCCGGTCCTTTGTTTCAGTTGCGTCTTTCGCACTGACTCGCTATTATTGGGGGAGCAAATGCATGGAACTTTACCGAGTCAAGGTAGAACTCACGAAGCAAGTTCCTCTCTTTTTTCCTCATTTGACCCTTTTATCACGTTGTGATATTTTCCAGCGTTGAATGGACCCATTCGAAAATAATTAGATGATGACAAAATTATCAAAGATGGACAATCCTCGCTAATTGACTCCAACCCACGTTTTGTTCTTCTCCTTTTCTTTTTCTAATTGGACAAGTTTTAGTTTCCTTTAAGGGTTTGGTCAATTAAAATAAACAGTTTTCTGATTTAATTGAGAATTCCCGAGAGCAAAGCAGGCCTTAATTGAATAATCAATCGTGCATGTAATCGAGTGATTAGTAGTATAATCGAGCTATTAACACAATATTTAGAGGGAAAAAAATTCTGTTTAAAGTCCCTAACAAACATGTGTGAGGGGATTAAATGCACAAGTTAGGTTAGATTTTTTGCATGATCAAAAGTTTAACATGCCCTGTCTTGACATATACTTAGCACTTATTTAAATTTGAAGTCAAGTAGATTACGTACTTACAATCCACCTAGCATGATGGAGTTCAGAATGTGATTAAAGCGACACCTCGATGGAGTCCAATTTGTGGCTGATCATCTATTCACCAACAATATAACCACTGCATGTAAAAAGAACTAACTGCGACAAGATTTAGTGAAAGAAGATCGACTAACGCTTCTCGAGTGTTGACACCTATTTTTAGCAAATCTAGGAAAATAAGGAAAATAAAAATTGCATTGGAACAAATAAAAGGAAAAAATGAAAAAAAATGGGGGAAATTTATTTGATTGATTATGCATAAAAATTTGAAATTTTGATTAGCATTCGGATTTCATTAAATGCAGAAGAAATTTAAAAATCAAGTGAATAAGAGGCAAGAATTTGGCAAAATGGAAGAAATCTGAACAGAATCGAGCTGATTGCGAAATCATGCTTTGATTTGCAGCTTTGATTTAATGTGATAGAAGATGGAAACTCGAAAAATGCCATACAAAGCGGCCGTTTGGAATTAGTATAAAAGAGAGCTACATTTTTCGTAATGGGGGTGCGATTTTCAAAAAATTCGAGAGTGAATTCAAGAAAGAATTTTCAGAGCAAAAAACGTGAGGAGTGCTTTTTTCTTTCGGGTTTTTAAGCTCAAAAGCCGCAAAGAAAATCAATTCTTTTGTTTTGGGGAGAAGGGAGAAGTCAAAAGTCAAAAAGAAAATACAGCAAAGAGATGAGACAGAGAGAGGAGACGTAGGAAGTGACGTGAGAGAAGAGAGGGAAGAAAAAAAAAAGAGATAAAAGCTCCTGTTCATCATCTTCTCCGAGTCTCCCCTCACCGTTCCACCAGCCGGCCTTCACTGCGCCGGTTGCCGCCGCTGCTGCCTTGACGCCAAGACGCTGCTGCTGCTCCCGCTCCACGCGACTCGACGCCAGCGACCCGCGACGCCCTGCCACCGGTCTCGCCGCTCCCTACGAGCACCACCGCGCCTCCGCCATCGTCGCCTTGCCGGATTCGCCCCTGACGCGCAGCAGCACAGCCACTCCATTCGCCACTCCTCGTGGCTCCGCACCAGCAGCACCGAACGCCAGGTGTCCCGACAACCGCGCTCCCGCCCTCGCCGACGCCTCGCCACTGCAACACCCCTGCTTCGCTCGCGAGGCTCGCCCCGACGATCGCGCTCCTGCCCAGCCGACGCCGGAGCTCCAAAGCCTGCCGCTCCCGACCTCGCCGCGCGCCACCGCGCGCCACCGCGCCGCTTGCCTCAGCCCAGCATCCGGTGCCTTCGCTGCCCATCTCCGCTCACCGGACGTTGCGACCGCAAGCCCGATGCCGCCGCACCAGCTGCCCGAGGCCTCCTGCCGTCCCTGCAGCGCCCCACCGTTTGAAGCCCGCGACCCGGAGACCACACCGCCCCTGCTCGCCTCCGCCCAACACTCAGCCGCCGTCGTGTTGCTGTCCCTGCCGCGACCCGACGCCACCGGAGCCTCCCCCGCCGCTGCTCACCGTCGCCCTGCTTCGCCGGAGTCCCTCGCCGGTAGCTACCCTTGCTGCTCTCGCCGGAGTCCGCTGCTGGTGAATCCCCTTACCAGAGCAACCATCATCTTTGCTTAAAAAAAAAAAAAAAAACACATCAGGTAGTTTTTTCTTTTTAATTTATTACTTTATCTTGTTTTTTTAGTAGTCTTTAATATATTATTGGAAATTCCAACATATCACCTGATTCGCTACTGTGCTTGGGTTTTTTTATTTTATCTATAAGGCTTTAGATGAAGTAATTAATCAAGCGGGAATAAAATTGATATTTTGATCTTTAAGACTTAAGATCAATTTATCGATTTTACTAGCGAAATTTTACCCTATGATCTGAATGATGTGTGATATTTTCGATGATTTTAGATGATTTGTTTTATCTTAATTGTTTTAATTATCTTGAAATATGTTTGAGTTAAAATATCGCGTGCTTTAGGGTCATTTGCATATTTAGACTTGACATTTTATTTATCATCAATTTTTGAAAATAAGAATTAAAAAAAACATGAATTTAGGATGTTAGATTTTTGTTTCATTAGCTTAAATTGCATGTTTAATTATTTGACATTTTCTTCGAAATTAATGAAACAAAAACACAACAAAAAATAATCATGCATATGTCATGTAGATATAGGGCATATTTTGTATGTCACTGCATATTAGGGTAAAATTACATTTGGTTTAATTTTATATAATATTTTTTCTTAATTTGTTATAAGTTTATGTATTTTTTTTAGACATTGCATTTTAGGATTATTTGGATTAAGATAATATTTTAGTTTAAATTAGGTTTTAGCTCAACCTAATACAAATTGAATATGATCTTTATCTAATTAGATAATTTTTACATTTTTCCTAACTCTGAATTTTCATGAAAAAAAACAAAAAATGACTTAGGATAAATTAATTTTAATCCTTTAGGATTAATTGCAATTTTTTTTTTAAATGTCATATGCACGTCATTAGGGTTAGATTTATTAAGATGAATGTCATTTAGTATTTTTGCTAGGCCCATTTAATTAGAAATTGCCTGTCATTATAATTAGGTCATTTAGTTATATGGCATTGCATATTGCATGATTTTCATTAAAAAAGTAAAAACAAATAAAAAAAAGAAATTGCGTGGTAATTAGAAACTATATCTAGGGTTGTTGATATGGTTTTGAACTTAACATTGCAGATGCTTTCGTTGCTTTGAGGTAAGTTTTTGCAATTTATTTATTGTTTATCTAGGTGTTAAATTGGTGGATTGTGCACTCGCATGATCACCTCACATGTTAGGAAAATAGATTTAAAATCAATTTAAGCTGCCTATAAAAACATTTTTTTTTGAAAATAAAAGAATGGTACCAAAAGGGTATTAGAGAAATCTAGTATAACCAAGTCCCCGTAACCATAGTCTCTGGTCCTACGTATAGCCTCTGGTTCGTAGGAGTAAAGTGAAACTCCCGTTACTTTACTTGGGTTTTTAATCGACCCACTAAAAAATAGATTAGTGGCGACTTCTGATTAAAAAATCAATTGCATGTTAAAAACTTGAACTTAAGTCGTAAATTGGTATGGGCTTGGGAGAGCCTGAATTAAGTCTAGGCTTAATAATCCATTAGCCAAACCCTAGGTGGTTCACACCCGAAATTTTGGTCGCGACATTGAGGATTGGTGATTTTTGGCTCTGCGATTACTCTCAATATGAAGAAAATATCAAGAAACGTGGGGAGGATGAGGGTGAATTTCTGAGAATGAGAGGAAAGACAGGAGTTAAGATGCGAACCGCTAGCAAAAAGAACAACGATATTAATTGGGCAATTGGGCTTTTGAAAAAATATGTAAGAGTTTGTGGCATTACACTATAAAATTGTTACGTATTTGCATACCCACTCACCTAAGCCTGCTCTAAATAACCTCTCGGTGAAATCAATTTTTAACTCCTATAGAAATTGGTCTCTAACCTCTCAAACAAGGCGAACGAACATTTTACAACTAAATCTGCACTCGTTCGAACTCTGCAGGAAGTGTAGATAGAGGCTGTTTCTATCAAAGTTCGACTAAGTACAAAGAAACAAGTCACCTTAAACTTGAGAAAGGGGAGCGTGTGGTGTTTGTGGTGTTGTTGTAAGAGTGCACATATAAGTTATGTAAGAAAAGTCTCACATTGGAAAATTGATGTGGCGTAGAGCGGCTAATATATCCTAGTCGGCTCATTACTCATTGGCTTAAATTTTTGAGTGAAACTAGTGCCAACTCTCCTCAATTGAAGATATTGGGCTTCTAAGGAGTGAGTAAATTATAGAGGTCTCATCCGTTAGTAATTTTCTCTATTGAAAAATAATATCTAATCTCTTTCTTCTTTCGCACATCAATGCTACGCCTGACAAGTCGTATCAGAGCTTTTCAAATTCAACAAGTAATATTAGAACTAGACAGTCGAGACCATCTACATGTTTTAGACGTGCATATAAAGCTACCTACAATATTCAATATCCATTTAAGAAATATAGAGGCATATAATTTTTTCAGATGAAATAGGCATTGCAGGGAAAAAAAGAGGCAAGTGAAAGATACCGAAATCAGTAAATATGCTTTGAGTTGTAACTAATAAGCCATGCTACATACGTGTGACTAATCAAGAAATACGCAAAATAGAGTTTGAGAAATAAAGCTATTAGGTGTTTTTATTAAAACAGCTAAGATAATATGATAACAATTCACTGGTGCAAACATTTTGGGCAACGCAAGATCAACTCAAGAGTTAAAATTGTTAATGAACTGTACGTCAATGCATGCATTACCATATTTATCTGTCTACGCTTCTTGAATAATTGTTTGCTATATATTTGTTACCGCCTATGTATTATTTGCGGCCGCATTTTTCTTTTTCGTTTTTCAACTTTGGAGCTGTACTAATGAACTTTGATCATCCGTGCACGTCGCATAGTCTCTAATAAAAAAACTTGATCGAAAATTGGAGGAACAAGTACAACAAAAAGAAAGAAAGCTTGCAAGAGATCAGCCATGGACGATGAGAAAAATTTCATTATCAAGGAAAATACTCATTGGTTTTTCCATTGATTATTAGCTCAAAATTTAAAGAGTCCAGCTAGCCTAACGGCACCATTACACTTAATTTGTGACGGTGCTCTTGTGACCACAATTCTCATATTATGCCAACTGGACTCATTTTGGCAACTGGAAAATAAAACTTCCAAAGCTAATTGTCAAAAATGGCTTTGTGCTGTAAAATCACATAAGCTAAACCCGTTATTCATATTTATTTTAGGTCTCGTGCTTTGCACTAAAATTAATTAGTAAAATATCGTGCACAATTTTCAGAGGGGAAATGCAAATGTTAATTAATTTTAAGAAGTAAAAAGTTACGTCAATGTATTGCTAGCTTTGTCGCATACTTCACATATATAAGGACGGTACACTTTTCATATCGGCAAATAAAAAATCATAGCCTAAAAAGCAAGACAAAATATTTCGTACATTCAAATTTATAGGGTGAAGTATGAGAAAATGCATAGAAACTAGTAAAAGATAAAATTTGTTCAAGTAAAATTGTATAATGCATGGAGTCAGATTCACTTTTTGTTCCAATCATGCCCCTGAGTCCATGTTGGTTGATTTTTTTTTTTTTTTTTTTTTTTTTTTTTTTTTTTTTTTTTTTTTTTTTGCTTTTGTAGACTAGCTAGTCTCGCCAAAACTTCAAGCTAGTAACACAAGTTATAAAATTGTGAAAATGAGGTGATCATGACTAGAGCAAATAATATTGTGCTAGGATAGGTTCGAGTGAGGACATTTAAACATAAGGTATAATGTCATGTAAATGATTATGTTGGCTTTTATATATTATAATGTTTCGGCAACATTACAGAATGACACAAATCTTGGTGATTCTAATCTAACAAATATTAAGTAGAATAAACTTTCTTAACTCACAGAAGGATTGTCTATGATTTAGTAATTTTTTTTTTTGCATAACTATGCATAATTATGGATAAATAAACTGATGTTTTAAAGAAGGCCACTTCCATAAAAACCGGATGAAAATTTTATGGTCAAGAGTAGACCGTCACCTTGACAGCACCGTCTTCTTCGCATTTCTCAAATATAAACATCAGTAGCTTGTGGAACGCGCAACAAAAGAGAAATGTAAACATCAGCAGGTTCAAGTCAAGTTGGAGCGCAGAGAAGGAAAGATCTTATGTGTAGATGTGTGTTAGTCATTTGATTGTTCCTAAATATTATGTGTTACCAATGTCTACTCATGTAACCTAGCCGCATGTTAAGGTTACCAACTTTTGTATCGTTTACCAACTTTTATTTGATTGTTTC
This sequence comes from Eucalyptus rudis, assembly GCA_019915205.1. Classification (NCBI taxonomy): domain Eukaryota; kingdom Viridiplantae; phylum Streptophyta; class Magnoliopsida; order Myrtales; family Myrtaceae; genus Eucalyptus; species Eucalyptus rudis. The sequence continues at coordinate 600,132 of JAHMTN010000001.1, forward strand.
AAAATTAGCAATCATTCCAAGACTTGCAAAAATTTAGTTTCTACAACGACGATCATATTAAAGTTATCAACTCTTAGAGAAAATTATTAATATAAATTTAAGTGATTTATTAACTTTTCATGGATTAAGTTATCATCTAGTTTTAGCGTTATCAATATTTGATTGAGGTATCAACATTTATTCAATTGTTTCGAAATCACCACTTATTTTGATAATTTATTGACATTTATTTGTGGATATTTCTGCATGTTAAAGCTACTAGAAAATTAATAACTCTTACTTAAATCCACTTGCCAAAGGTTAGTTGTTTGTTTCAAAGTACCAACTATTTCGATAATTTATGAAAAATTATTTTGGAGATTAGCAATGACTTAAAGTTACCATTTCTATTTGAACATAATATTTCATTTCGATTAATCTCCAGTCAAATGTATGTAATGAGGACTTACAAATCTTTAAGCTAGGTAATTGTTTCCGCAGCGGTGTGTTTGAGAAGAAAATTCTAAACGTAACAAATAATAATAATAATCAGAGCAAGGGCGGTGAATTTAGTAACGATAGTCGACCAGAAATGACAGCCTATTTTTTCAGTTTCCCCCATCATCTTAACGTGTTTTTGAGTCTTACGAAGTCATCGGATCTCGTCGTGTACTTCCCAAAGTGTTGCTTCTTTCTCAATAAAGTCGATTCTTAAAGGGAGTAAATAAGAGAGTTCTTTTGGTCAATGGGGGAATGTAAGAGTTGCAAGATCAAGAATTAGAAGAGAGAGAAAGGGTAGGTTTTTCTTTGCTACAAAAGAATCACGTTAAGTAACGTTGTTAGATACTCAATGGTGTTTTTTCAATCCACTAATTAGTATGTTCGGATTGACTTTTACCTATTAATTTTATTTTTAAAACTTTGCAACACGCGCTTTGAATTTTTTTTTTTTCAATCTTACCATATGAAACTTTTATGTTATACAAATATTGATACGTCATTTTTTAATGTTTGAAAGAATACTTTAGCATTTGACGAGAAATTGAAAAAATTGATTTTTACTCTTTTAAGCCAAAATAAATAGGCTCGGGTGAGTTTTTTCCTTTCTAGAGTTAAAGGAAAATAGCCTAGGGATGAGCAGCGGTCTAGGGTTGACCCTGGACCGACCCTGGACCGGCCCAACCCTGCCGGTCCTGGTCCGGTTCCCAGGGGGACTAGGTCGGTCCTTGGTCCTGAAATTCCAGGACCAACACTATGCGGGTTGGTCCTCAGTCCTAAGAGTTTTGGGTCGGTCCAACCTTGGACCAACCCTGTATATTATATTATATATAATTCTTTTATATATTCAAACCTAAGTAAAATGTTTGTTATATTGTATTATATTGAGATGTTCTATCAATAGCACTAATAGTAATTTCAATTTAAAACTTTTGTTGAGTATTAATTATGTGTTGTTTGTTTTGCTTTCAGGTGTTTAGAAGTTCAAGTGAATTAACAAGATGTGAAGTTATATATTCATGGTTTATATTAAGTATTTTGAACTTTTTATGGTTTAATTATATTTTACTAATGAATTTCAGCTGCACTTTACTTTTCAATTTGTGTCAAATGGTAGAAGTTTTTGAAGAGTAGAGTAGTACTGCAGTTGCTACGGTGATTTGCTAGTCAAGTGATGTGAAGCTCATTTTTTTGTTGAGTGGACTCTACGGCTACGTTTGGTCGTCCGGATAATAATCAGGATAGGATAGGATAAAGTAGGATATTAAATCCTTTGGATAATAAAGGCGGACATATCTAATCCTATCAAGTGTTTGGTGCACTTCAGGATAAGATTAAAAAATAAATATGATATTCATTTAAATTAAAAAATTTAAAAATAGAAAATTCAATTAATTAAAGGCCATGGAAAAACCCTAGATCTAGGAATTGTGGCCACCTCCGTAGTGGCCACCATTGAAAACGGCGAGTGATATCTTCTCTTTTTGTTAAGTTCTTTCTTTCCTTAAAAAAAAAAAAAATCTTATCCAATCCAGGCTTATCCCACCCCCTCCCCCGGATTTTTTATCCGGCGTTTTATCCGGACATATCCAGGTTTGTCCGATCCGGTGGACATTCCCAAACATCGGATAAGATAACAAATTATCCTATCCGGACTCAAATCCGGACTACCAAACGCAGCCTACATGATCATATCCAGGAAAACGCTTTTGCATATGGTGTTATGAATATTAAAGATAGATGATTACAAGAACTTTCCATCTTGTCCTATATCTTAATGATTGGTTAGCAGGTACGAAATTTCTATATTGTGTCATCTTAAATTTGCTAAATATGTATTGGTATTTATAGTTTAATTGCACAATGCCGCATTGTCAATGGATGTGTAATTTAAATTTGTAGGTTTGCTTTTTTAAGGAGTATAAAAAATAAGACGAAAAAAATTATTAATCGGTCCCGGGTTGACCCTGGAACCGGACCGAACCCATTGGATCGGTCCGGTCCTTGGTCCCAAGCTCAATAGGGTCGGTCCTCGGTCCTAAAAATTGAGGACTGACACTGTACGGGTTGGTCCTAGGGTTAGGGGGTGGCCCGGACGAACTCGGACCATGCTCACCCCTAAAATAGCCCCATAATTTCCTCTTTAATCAACTAACAACTCTAAATAAAACATCCATTATCATGATATTGCTGGAGGTGTTGGGATGAAATCGATAACTTCATATATATTTATATAAATCAAAGAGGTCCTACTTGATCATGGTTACTTTTTTCTTCCTAAAAAAACCTCGATTATCAATAGACAAAGATCTAAATTCATAATTCTATTTTATCTTTTGCGTAATTCCATTTGAATCCTTTCTACGTACAAACAATTCTACTAACAAAATTTCAAATCTTAATATAATTTTGTCTTTCCACATAAATATATTCAATTTCTTCATACTATGTCAATAATTTCTGTCATTTATTTACTAATTCTAGTATAATAGGGAAATTTTCTAAGATCTATTAAATGTAAATTGGTTGCGTACATGCATCACGCGTGCACTCTTGTAATGTCAATTATGCAGTCTTTTTAGAAAAGCACCAAAGAAGCTAAGTAATTTATTCATTCTGTCTAGTGAAGATGACCAGTCTAGGCCAGACTGGGCGCATCGTTTCCTGAAGAACGACGCACGAGGTATTTTATGATGTCTGGTTGTGCACATTTCTCGCTGGAACTACATGCAAACCGGTGCTGGTAGGAGCATTGGGGTTGGAAAGAACGACTTAAATCAATTTGTGTGGCCAGACTGGGAGCACCTTTTTTTAACCGACTGCTAGGTGCTGTTTGCTTTCTAAAGAGAATTGTCAAAACTTTCCTGTTCTCATTCCCGTTTGAAAACACGGCATTGAGCGGAAAAGGACGCTGCAAAATCTTTTCTTAGAAAAATCTCTCATTTTTAAGACTAATAATAATGGCAGATCATTTACTCAATTGTCAATTCCCATTCTATTCCGACAAAATTGCTCCAAACTTGTTTTGTCTACAAAAATCACCAACTAATCACCCTAGCCCAAAATCTCCATCGGATGTTCCTTTGTCAAAATATCTAAAGGTCAGTCCCAGCCACATCACGCAGGCTTTCACTCATGACCCATCTTGAAAGATCCTACATCTTATTGACACCTGTCTTTGTCAATGCATCAAATATACTTTGTGTAAAAAATACATATACTAACCAAAACAAAACAAAAAAAAAAAAAAGGAAAAGAAGGAGAAAAAAAGAATAGGAAGAAGAGAATAAAAAAAGTTGAAGGGTCCAATCATGACGGAAAGGGCCTGATCTAATGAGCCTAGTTCATGCGGCCCACTGACCCAGGTCCACGAACTCAATCCATCAGCCCAATCAAGATCAGAATTCGGATTGTTCAGCCTGTCTTCATTCCGGCGGATTCCGGCGTTCCTCAGTTCTGTTCCGACGAATGCACCTACTCCTTCCGGTTCAGTTCTTCGATTACTTCAATGGCATCGAAGCTAAGTTACCTCTTCTTTTCTGATTTCCATATGCGATTTGATCGGTAGTATCGATTTCTCCATGTTCTTGCTTGTGTCATTATCTCCGATTCCCTCTTTTCCCAGCTTTGCCTTCGATTCTTTTGGAGTTTTTTAGATTGTTGCTGAACTCTGGTCTCTTCAGATTGTCAAACATCTCGTCGAATGGGACTTCCTCGGTTCTGCTCTGTTAATCCAATCAGAGTATCAAACACTCACGGCCCGTTCGATTCTCCTTCACTGGCTTCAATCATTGCCAACGCATCCAAACCTCCTCTGGCTGGTTGAACAAACGACCGCGACCGATGATTGCTCCAAGCTAAGGTAAAAGCTGTCTGCTCTGTTTTTAAGTGTGACGCCTGTAAAATAGAATCCGAGGCCTTTGTTGCTGCCAGCATGAAAACTGTTTACGATCGACATTATATTAATGACTTTGATTCAATCTTGATGATCTTTACCGATTGGGTTGTGATTCTCGCTATCTCATTGTTACACCGTGCCTTTTGATTGAATGCTCATCAAGGTTTGATGAAATGCCCGAGTCACATTAAATATGAACATGACTTTGACTCTGATTGTTAAATGCCCGAGTCGGTTTTTTTTTTTTAATAACTTACAAAAGGCCAGAATAATACAGGAACTTGATTTTCATTGTTGCCCTTTGGTACTCCTAGTATATCTGGGAATCTTAAGTTCGTGGAAGACAGAGAAAGATGTGTAAACCTTGTAATGCACAACTCTCATCACAGGGTATGGAAGCTCCTTCCAATATAGAGGGTAGTATATATATATATTGTATATATTATTTTATTTTTTTTCATTTTGGCCAAATAGAGTGGAAGTTCACTGGCGTTCTTTTTCTTACACATGAACAAGTTATTTCACACTTTATGCTAATCTTTCAACAAAAAGGAAAAAAAAAAAAAAACAAAGTACTATGCATTAAAATCACAAACATAAAGAACACCACTTTACAGAAATTTATTACATGGAAGGGAAACTCCTTTCTTTTGTTGCAGAGCATCTGTGTAAACGCTGATGCTCGGAAGCTCCTCCATCTCCTGGCGTCGCTGCAAAGACAAATATGAAACCTTCACTAACCCTCCGATGAAGCATGGGAGTTTACCGATGTCCTCATCCAGACAGATTTGCTAACCTTGTATATGATGCACCAAAGCATTAAGAATCGTAAACCCATTTCGGGTGCGTTTGGGAAGGCTTTTAGAGAAAGTCTTTAGGAAAATGCAAAAACTTTTGAGTTAAAGGTGTTTTCCAAAATACAAATTATATTTAGTAAATTTTATTGTAAAAGTCCATTGTAGATATCTTAGAGTAAAATGGTGTTTGGGAAAATTATATTTGTAAAGCCTTTTGTTATTCAAAAAAAAAAAAAAAAGTTGGCCGACTAGAACAAGTAGTCACCGACGAGAAGCGGGCAGTCCGGCGAAGTGGAGGAGGTCACGCGCTATGACCCAAGTGACCTCTAGCCACCTCCACAACGAGGTCGTGGGTCGCCGGAGGTCGCAGCAAGGTGGAGGAGGTTGCGCGCCGCGACCTAGGCAATCTCTGTGACCCAGATTTGGGTCGCGGCAATGTCATGGGTTGCCGGAGGTCGCAGCGAGGTGGAGGAGGTTGCGTGCCGCAACTTGGGTGACCTCCGCGAACCAAATCTGGGTCGTGGAGACATCATGGGTTGTCAGAGGTCGCGGCAAGTGTGACTGTCGCGACCTAGAACCTAGATCTGGGTCATAGCGAGGTGGCGAAGGTCGCGCGCCGCAACCCAGGCGACCTCCTCCACCTCTGTGACCGGCGGCCTTTGCCACCTCTGCGACCTAGGTGCGCGACCTCCACCACCTCGCCGTGACCCAGATCTAGGTCGCATGACTGGTCGGCGAGGGTCATCGGGGTGCCGTGACCACGCTAGCCTCTCTTGCCCATCGCCGACCCATCACAACACCTCACCGGCCTCTTTGACAAAGAAGAAGATGAACAGTACCCGGGCTTTCAGTCTTTGGAATACCAGCATTCCTTCAAGGTGAGTTTCATTGGGTGTTCCCAAACACCCAATATTTGGGAAAATGGCCTTTGGACCCCCAAAGAGTTTTGCAAAGTAGTTCTCAAACGCAGCCTTTGTCACAAAATGAAATTTCTAAATCCTCCAAATGATTGAAACGTAACGTTGTTGTACATAGTTTTATTACCAAGATAGCATATCCATTCATCTTTTCTTTGACAACGAACCAAAAGAAGGTTTCAAGAGTGGGAGAATTACCAAAAAAGTCCTAAACCTATTACAATTGTACCAATTCAATCCATTTGGCCTAAATTGGCCGGTTGGCACTAACGTGAATGCTGGCCGAGGATAGCTGGCCGGAAAACGCTGATGCGGTAATTTTTAATATTTTTATTTTTTTTTCAAATTTTTGAATTTTTTGAATTTTTGAATTTTTGAATTTTTTAAATTTTGATTTTTTTTCTTTTTTTTTTTTCCCATCGTCTTCTTCGTCGGCCGGCCAAAGGCGAGGGTTGGCGAGGGCGAGCCTGAGGTCAGCCTCACTAGCCATTAGTGAGGCTCGCCCTCACCGGCCACTGGTGACGGCAGCCTCACCAGCCACCAGCAAGGCCATCGCCAAATCTGGTGAGGCTCGACCTCGCCCATCCATGGCGAGGTCAAGCCTCGCCATCCCTAGGTGAGGAGCTGAGCTTCTTGTATTCAGTGGGGTTCGACGGGACCAAGGTGAGGTACTCGGCGAGGATGATTTGGTTGGTGTCGATGTTCTCCCCGATGACGTAGCAAAGCCCGTGGAAAGACTGTTAGCTGGGTTCCCTCCTTTGTGGAGGAAGCTCAATGAGTTGCAAGCCCAAAAAGGGCTTGAGCCCATATAATAAGTTATATGAAAAAATAGAGTTTCTCACTATCTATATAAAGAGGTAGCAGCAGAAAAGGAAACGGTAACAAGAGAAAAAGAGAAAGCAGAAAATCTAGGGTTTGGGGCATTATCTTATTTACATCAAGCTGGCATTGGAGGTCGATTCGTGGTCCGATTGAGCTGAAATTTTGTCAGCATGTTCATGGCGCAATTTAATCGAATCTAAACGGTTTGATTTTTGTTTGAAGCTCTATACATCAAGTTTTTCGTAGATTGATCAAAACTTGCGTTTTTGGTCAGATTTATCATTGATCTCTTGTAAAGTTCATGTGTATTGCCAAGAATTATGTTCTTGAGGTATTTGCTGCTATGTACCTCTATATTTGCTAGAGAAGAACAGTTTTATTAATAGTGAAGATTTTCAGGTGGACTCCGATCTCTTGGTTTTTTATCTCCTCACATCGAGAAGGTTTTCCACGTAAAAAATCGTTTTGTATTCGCGTGCTTGGTATTTATTTTACTCTACTATATCGATTCCTATTAGGTTTACACAAGAGGGGGATTATTTTATTCCGCTGCGTTGATTCGATATTGTTCGAATTATTACCGTTCTCCCATCAGAGTGGTATCAGAGCAATAGGTTATTGCTTGATTTTTCTGCCGTGTGTTAAACAATGGAAACAAATACGAGTAGAATGGTTATATTTAATGGTTCAAATTATCATATATGGAAATGAAAGTTGGAAGATCTTTTATATGTGAAAGATTTTTATTTGCTTGTATTTACTGAGGAGAAACCGAAGAATAAAACTGATGCTGAATGGTCTATATTTCATCGTCAAGTGTGTGGTTATATCAGGCAGTAGGTAGATGATAATGTTTTAAACCATATTATTGAGGAAACACATGCACGTAGTTTATGGGATAAGCTCGAACAGTTATATGCTCGAAAGACTGGGAATAATAAGTTATTTTTGATAAAATAGATGATGGCTCTGAGATATCATAATGGTACTCGTTTGATTGATCATTTAAATTCTTTTCAAAGAATTATAAATTAGTTGGCTACGATGCGAATCAAGTTTGATGATGAGATACAAGCACTAGGTTGCTTGGTACTTTGCTGGACTCATGGGAGACGTTCCGAACATCTTTGTCTAATTCTGCCCCGGATGGTACAATTACCATGGATTTAGCCAAGAGTAGTATTTTGAATGAAGAGATGAGAAGGAAGACACAGGGATCGTCCTCTTCACATTCTGATGCCTTGGTTGTTGAGAAAAAGGGGGAAAAGTGAGTCTCGAGGTCCGAGAAATAGAGATAAAAGTCGAGACAAAAGCAGAGGTAAGTATAATAAATTTGCTAATGTCGAGTGCCATTATTGTCATCAGAAAGGACATATTCAGAGGTTTTGTCACCAGTTAAAAAGAGAGAAACAAAAGGAGAAAGGTAAAGAGAAGAAAAGTGATGATGACAGTGATGACAATCATGTCGCTACACTTAAAGAAGACTTTCTCACTATTTTTTATGATGATGTGGTGGATTTTGTTTCTCATGAGACCGGTTGGGTAATTGATAGTGGTGCATCCGTTCATGCTATATCTTGTAGGGATTTCTTTAGATTATACAGATCAGGTGACTTTGGATCTGTGAAGATGGGAAATAGTGGACTAGCTCAAGTTGTAAGCATCGGTGATGTGTGCCTAGAAACCAGCAATGGCACAATGTTAGTATTGAATAATGTTAAACATATACCTAATATCCGCTTGAATTTGATTTCTACAGGCAAGTTGGATGATGAGGGGTATTGCAGCACCTTCAATAATGGTCAATGGAAACTTACCAAAGGTTCTCTTGTTGTGGCTAGAGGTGAAAAATATTCTTCGTTATATATTATGCAGGCAAAGTTGTCTACAGACAAAATTAATGCAGTAGATAGTGAAGATGCAGCTGAGTTATGGCATAAGAGGCTCAGTCACATCAGTGAGAAGGGTTTGTCAATATTGGTCAAGAAGAAGCTCCTTTCAGGATTAAAAAGTTCAGCGCTAAATAAGTGTGCTCATTGTTTAGCAGGAAAACAGAACAGAGTTGCATTTAAAAGCTCCCCTCCTTCAAGAAAGTCAGGTATACTGGATTTAGTGCATTCTGATGTTTGCAGTCCTATGAAAACAAAATCACTTGGTGGCTCTCTTTATTTTGTTACTTTTATAGATGATTTTTCAAAGAAAATTTGGATTTATACCTTGAAAACTAAAAATCAAGTGTTAAATGCTTTTAAGTAATTTCGGGCTTCAGTTGAGAGACAGACTGGAAAGAAATTGAAATGCATCAAAACTGATAATGGGGGAGAGTATATTGGACCTTTTGATGAATATTGCAAACAACAAGGTATTCGACATCAAAAGACACCTCCCAAGATGCCTCAGTTAAATTGCTTAGCTGAGAGAATGAACAGAACACTGGTTGAAAGGGTAAGATGCTTACTTTCACAATCAAAGCTATCTGGATCCTTTTGGGGTGAGGCTTTAAGTACAGTTGTGCATATATTAAATCTTACTCTATGCGTTCCTTTAGAGTTTGATGTTCCTAATAGAGTTTGGACAGGCAAAGAAGTTTCTTATGATTATTTGCGTGTATTTGGGTGCAAAGCATTTATGCATGTTCTAAAAAATGAGAGGTCTAAACTTGATGTGAAAAAACGACAGTGCATATTTATTGGTTATGGTTAGGATATGCTTGGTTACAAATTTTATGATTCACTTGAAAAGAAAATTGTAAGAAGCAGAGACGTTGTGTTTATGGAAGATCAAATAATATAGGATATTGAGAAATCGAAGATGATTTCAGCACCACAGGTTAGTGATAATCTGGTTGATTTAGACCAGTTCCTCTTACAAATATTCTTACACAGGTTGTTGAAGAGCAGCAGGAAGTCAATGTTCCAAATAATGCACATGTTCCTGAACATGTTGAAATAGATAATACTATTCCTGAACCAGAGGCTCAATTAGATATTCCACTAGATGTTGCAGTCCGGAGATCTGTTAGAGACCGACGACCTTCCACCAAGTATTCTGAAGATGAGTATGTATTATTGACTGATGCAAGTGAACCAGAGTGTTATGCAAAAGCAATAGAAGATGAGTACAAAAGCAATTGGTTCAATGCTATGCGAGATGAGATGCAGTCACTTTATGATAATCATACTTTTGAATTGGTAAAGTTACCTAAAGGTAAAAGAGCTTTGAAGAACAAGTGGATATATAGATTGAAGCAAGATGAACATACTTTACAACCACGATTCAAAGCTAGATTGGTTGTTAAGGGATTCGGTCAGAGAAAGGGTATTGATTTTGATGATATATTTTCTCCGGTAGTGAAAATGTCTTCCATCTGTGTGGTACTAGGCTTGGCAGCTAGCCTAGATTTAGAAATTGAGCAAATGGATGTTAAAACGGCCTTCCTACATGGTGACTTGGAGGAAGAGATATACATGGAACAACCTGAGGGTTTCAAAGTGAAAGGGAAAGATGATTATGTGTGCAAATTGAAGAAAAGTCTCTATGGCCTAAAACAAGCACCGAGACAGTGGTATAAGAAATTTGCGTCAGTTATGACAAAACATGGCAATAAGAAGACTTCCTTGGATAACTGTGTGTTTGTCCAAATTTTTTTTGATGATGACTTTATTATTTTCTTGCTTTATGTTGATGATATGCTGATTGTTGGCAGGAATGCTTCAAGAATTGAGTTATTGAAAAAACAATTGAGCAAGTCTTTTGCCATGAAAGACTTGGGCTCGGCGAAGCAGATTCTTGGCATTAGAATTACCCGAGATAGAGATGCTAAGAAGTTATTTTTGTCCCAAGAGAAATATATCGAGAAGATCCTTCAGAAATTTTACATGGACAAGGCTAAAGTGGTTAGTACTCCTCTTGCTGCCCACTTTAAGTTAAATATGATGCAAAGTCCTACGACTGATAAAGAGAAGAAAGATATGGAAAGTATTCCATATGCTTCAGCTGTAGGAAGCTTAATGTATGCGATGGTATGTACACACCCAGACTTGGCGCATGTAGTTGGCGTTGTTAGTCGCTATTTGTCAAATCAAAGTAGAGAGCATTGGAATGCAGTGAAGTGGATTATGAGGTATCTTTGAGGAACTTCAAATTTGAAACTCAGTTTCGGGACCAGGAAACTTGAGTTAGTTGGATACACAGATTCCGACTTGGCAGGAGATATTGATACTCGTAAATCTACTTCTGGTTATTTGATTTCCTTTGCGGGTGGAGTTGTGTCATGGAAGTTAAGATTGCAGAAGTGTGTTGCACTTTCTATAACCGAAGCTGAATTTATTGCAGCGACTGAAGCTAGTAAAGAGATGCTATGGATGAAGAAGTTCTTAGAAGAACTTGGGTTCAAGCAAAAGAGGTATGTGCTATTTTGTGATAATCAAAGCGCAATTCATCTTGGTAAGAATTCATCTTTTCATTCTAGATCGAAACATATTGATGTTAGATATCATTGGATAAGAGATGTTCTAGATGAAAAGTTGTTGGAACATATTAATGGCTCCGATATGATGACAAAGACTCTACCAAGAGAGAAGCTTGAACATTACCGTTTGATAGTAGGGATGGTGAATCCCTCCACATTGTCATGAGGGGGAGATTTGTTAGCTGGGTTCACTCCTATGTGGAGGAAGCCCAATGAGTTGCAAACCCAAAAAGGGCTTGAGCCCATATAATAAGTTATATGAGGAAATAGGGTTTCTCACTATCTGTATAAAGAGGTAGCAGCAAAAAAGGAAACAGTAACAAGAGAAAAAGAGAAAGCAGAAAATCTGGGGTTTTTGGCAATATCTTATTTACATCAAGCTGGCGTTGGAGGTCGATTCGTGGTCCGATGGAGCTGAAATTTTGTCAGCATGTTCATAGCGCAATTTAATCGAATCTGAACGGTTTGATTTTCGTTTGAAGCTCTATACATCAGGTTTTTCGTAAATTGATCAAAACTTGCGTTTTTGGTCAGATTTATCCTTGATCTCTTGTGAAGTTCATGTGTATTGCCAAGAATTATGTTCTTGAGGTGTTTGCTGCTACGTACCTTTAGTATTTGTTAGAGAAGAAAAATTTTATTGATAGTGAAGATTTTTAGGTGAACTCCGGTCCCGTGGTTTTTTATCTCCTCACATCAAGGAGGTTTTCCACGTAAAAAATCGTCTTGTGTTAGTGTGCTTGGTATTTATTTTACTCTACTATATCGATTCCTATTAGGTTTACAGAAGAGGGAAGATTATTTTATTCTACTGTGTTGATTCGATATTGTTCGAATTATTACTGTTCTCCCATTAAGGACTTCGTGGCCTCGCCTGTGGCGATGGCGCGCTGGGCCATCGCACTCCCGCCAAGCGACGACAGAGGGAGGCTGAGGCTGAGGTTGAGGCAGCGTGGGTGGGGGAGGAAGTGGCAGGGCCGGCGGAGGAAGGGGTCAAAGCGGGAGAGTGGAAGTGAGTCGCCATGGGAACGAGATGAAGCGAAGGAGGAAAAGCCTAGGACGACGGCTGTGTGAGAGTGGCTGTGGTTGGTGGCCGGTGAGGCCGCCATTGCTAGTGGCCGGTGGGATCAAGGTTCACTAGTGGCCAGCAAGGCTGACCTCGCGCGGCCCTCGCCTCTGGTTGGCCGGCGCCTGCCAGAGGAAGGAGACGATAGGAAAAAAAAATTCAAAAATTTAAAAAAAATTCAAAATAAAAAATAAAAAATTGCCACATTAGCGTTCACCGGCCAGCTGTCCCCAGCTAGCATCCACATTACCATTGACCGGCCAATTTTAGCCGAATGGATTGAATTGACACATTTGTAAAAAGTTTATGACTAAATTGGCAAAAAAAAAAATTAGGACTTTTTTGGTAATTCTCCCTGTGAAAGAGAGAAGGAACAATAGAAGTTTGTGAAAGCTTGGACTTGAGTGTGGTTTAATGGAGGTTTGTTCACATAATACGTATTCATGTTCCGGAAATGAAAGAGCAAACGAAAGCTTAGAGTTAGAGGGGAATTAGTGTTCTGGATTTATGGGCTTTCTTTGTTTGAACATAAAAAGAAAAAGAGTAAAAGAAAGGAAAGCGAAAGAAAGAGAAATCTGCAGGGATACTTGCTCCTGAAACGGTGGACCAAAGAAGAAAAGAAAAGACAAAGAAAGGGGAAATGAAAATCTGATTGTGCGTGTGCGTCAGGTGTTTGGGCACAGGAGAGAAATAAAAATTTAAAAAATTTAAAATTTAAAAATAATAAATGAATATCCGTTTAGGAAATCTAAAGATATATATATTTGAAATAGGCATAGTGCATATGGGGAAAAAAAGAGGCAAGTGAAAGATAGTGAACTCAGCATATGTGCTGTGAGTTGTGACTTGCAAGGCGTGCTACATACATCTTAAGACTAATCAAGAAAATACGTAGAGAGTTTGAGAAATAGATCTATAAGGCGTTTTAAATGTAAGAGCGAGTCTAAGACGATAAAAATTCATTGTCGCTAACATTTTGGACAATGCAAGATCGATACCTCTTATCGATAAAAGGAAAAGATCAATACCTCTTATAATGAACTAAAAAAGACCATTCACATTGTAATAGAGTTGTCATAATTTCTTATTCCTATCTTTCCAAACATGATACAACTAAGCATCAATTCCAAGCAAGTTTCAAAAGAAAGGAGGATAAATACTCCCGTTTCGAGTACTGAAACTGTCTATTATAGTTACGTACTTTTACTGGTAGTTTTTAGTAACATTATAAGATATGTTGGATTCAGATTATTATGTATAGATATTATTACGAAGGATTGGTTATGGATTTTTTGAAAATAATGAACATTTGATGGATGGCTGAGTCACGATGTGTTTCGTGGCACTTAATGACCTAGTCCACCTACAAACTCTTGGTATGTGAATTCTTTACTTATAAACAATTAAAAAAGCCTCGCCCTTCACACTTTTTCTTTTCCAGAGTTGATTCAGTTTATGTCCGGATAGAAGTCAATTTTTACCCCCAAAAACAAGACAATCAAATCATAAGGTCGAATTTAATTACTCGCGAGTGACAATTTTCGACACAACATGCACACATGGCTTTTTGAACGCAAAAAGAAAAAAAATTAGAAATGATTGAGAGGTATTTAATTTACAAATCATATACATTAAAATTATTATGAATTGATTTGGTTGGAATTTTGGAGATCGTGCAACAATGCGAGTCAAACACAATAGAAATAAAAGTTCAAAGAAGAAATACATTACGGACTAAAAAAGAAGTTTCATGATACTAATTAGGGGCTTCATTCTTTAACTGACCAAAAGAAGGCTTCAGGAGTCGACGTCTAACAATTTCCTTGCTCTATAAACCTCTTCAATAACCGATTGAAGAACTTCTTCGTAGCTGCAGCAATGCACAATTGAACGACAAATCATTTTAAATTGGAAAGATAAAAATTCAAAGGATATCAAGGATACTACAACTATCGTAATTTTTGTACAGCGCTCACTTAATTGTCATAACTTTTTTTTTAACCACTTAAGTATCATAACTTCTAATAAATATTCACTTGATACTCATAATTTTCAATCATCATTTAAGTGCAAATTTTTTTAAAATGTTCACTCACGTTCGAAGAATCCAATGTGGCATCACACTTGTGATAAACATTTTTAGAAAGTTATCATACTCAAGTAATCGCTTGAAAAATTATATGGGATTCAAGTAATTGAAAAAAAAAATTATGGTACTCAAGTAAGCATTGTAGATAAATTATGACACTCAAGCGAGCGCTGTACAAAAGTTATGACACTTTTGTGGTGTCATTTTCCCTCAAAATTATAATCTAACTGTTGATTTGATTTCTCAAACTACTATAACCTGAAGATCTTTAACTTAGACAACAAAACAAAAGAAAAAATATATATGTGCGGCTTTACCAGTATGCAATTTTGTTCTGTTCGACCACAAAGTTCTACAAAGATTCCAAACAAGAAGGATCCGCTTCTTATTCTATAGGATTGAGTTTGCTTGAGTGGACAACCATTTGTATGCAAAAGGATTGCATTGCAGTAACTTTGAAACTCTGTGTTGGGAAAGTTCAATGGAATGACTTATCTACCTCATGATTTAGTGGCGAAATAGCAGAATTACCTGTTATTTTTCAAGACGAAACCGCTCATTGCTGCGACCTCAATTAGAGCCTCTTTCCATGACTTCACTTCGTTGTGGTCAAAGTTTGTCCAGTGCCTGTCTAGGTCGCCTTTGTATAAATCAGTTTCGAGTTTAACATCATCAATCTCCACGTCATAGAAAATGGGGAGGATTCTTCTTTTCCCCTTTGATTCTGACGTGCGTTTTACCATGTGGCCAAGTGTGCGGAGACACCATTGACTAGAAGCGTAGTTTCTAGAGAAGACAGGTATGTAGATATTGGAGTTAGCGAGTGCTTGTAGAATCTCTTCCCCAATCCCTTCATTGGACCTGAAGTCATCATTGTCACTATAAACAGGAATTCGATCTTGCCACATCCGTTCATGAAGATAATCAACAATGCTATGATGAGTTTCTGGCCCCTTATAATTCAGGAACACATCAAATATGGGTAATCTGTGGGAAAGCCAAGTCGATCTCGAGATATTCAACAATCGTTCCAGGATAGTGTGGCCACGACTATCCAGCACCCAGCTTTCTAAGCCCTCAATGCCCTCAATGGGTCTTAAATTTGGACAAGCTTCTAGCTCTAGATGTTGTAGCTTGCCCAACTTAGATAAATTGGGCAACTGTCCTATTAAATCACAACTGGAAAGAAGGAGGTACTGCAAAGATTCCAGTTCCGACAAACCTTGAATCTCAACTAGCCTATTCAAGCCCTTCAGTTCCAAGCGCTCCAGACTCCTCAAGAGTGACAGACCAAGTATTTCCTCAAGGGATTCACATCTTGTTATGTTCAGTTCCCTCAAATGTGTTAGACCTGGAGCAACAGATAGGTGTGATATTGGACATTCAATTACATGCAGAACTGTCAAATTTAATAAGTTGGACAAATGTGGCAGTGGACTAATACTTTTGAGTTTCAGGGTCAACAATTGAGATGGAAGCTGATAGAGCGGTTGCTCCCTCATCAAAGCTGCTTTAAGTTTTGAGTCATAGTCCTGCCTAGTCGAGTGATATCTACTTCTCAAATTGCTGAATCTATGTAATTCCAGATGTTCCAAATCGGTGATGCTTGAGGGGTGGGGGACAAGAGAGAAGTCCATAGCTTGAACCGCAAGGACTTTCAAACTTGATGGAAGAGCCGACACTTGTTGAAGCTCAATCGAACCCACTTTAAGATTTTCGAGATGGAGACAACTTATCTCTGGAGGCAATCTGGAAACACTGGTAAATGCTAAGTTTAATGACTTCAAATGGAATAGCTTCCCAATTTCCTCCAAGTTTTTATCTGTCAAATCCCAGGATTTGTGGGCATATAAACCTTCAAGCATCTCCAGTCCTCCAATAGTACTAGGAATCTCCTTTATCTTCGTTCTACATAAACTCAACACCCTTAGTTTCTTTAAATTTCCAATAGAATTGGGCAGTGCAACTATGCCCGACGTTGAGACATCCAACTCTACCAACATTTTTAACTCCCCAATTGAGCTTGGAAGTTCCTTTATCCCCACGCATCCACGTAAAGTTAAGTGTGTAAGATTCGCCGCCCTTCCAATTGAGTCTGGGAGTTGGCAGATTTTAGGGTTCTTGTTTAATCTAAAACTCGACAAAGATTTCAAATTGCCAAATCTCTCCGGAAGCTTCAAGGGTTGAAAATTTTGGGGCATGACGATTTGCTTCAAAGATTGTAGAGAACAGACTTCTTCAGGCAACTCCCCAAGAGAACTACACCCTTTGATATTCAAAGTCTCTAGGAGTTGGAGCTTAGAAATGGAGGGGTCAATTGTGATTAAGTTCGAACACCGAGCAAGTATTAATGTCTCCAAGGACGTGAAATTAGTGAAGTCGGGTGTCCTCCTCAACTTTATGCAATCTGTTAAATCTAGAACTTTCAATTTTTTTGTCATCTGCAGAAACATAAAATGTCGAATTAAAAATAAAAAATAAAAAATAAAACACACCAATCATCCTAGGTTTTTTATGGAAGTAATTATTCTCATTTGATAATTCAATATACTCCCTCATTTACTTGCAATGGCGCAACTAGGTGGCTTCTAACACTTCCTTCGGGGAAAACGGAATAATCTTCCATATATGGTAAACACGTATTGTCAATGTAATTGGAAACTACTAAGTCCTTTTTCTATATATATAATTACTGTTTATAACTAGATCTTAGAGGTGAAATAGTAAGTTAGTAGTGAAATTCATAAGCTACAAGAGATTTAGAGTGGTTAAACAGTTTGGTTGTTTGTAAAATATCACTTGTAACCGATACAACTAATGAAGTATATAAATAATTAATTTTTTTTTGGTGAAGAATATAAGTAATTAATTCACTCTACAAATGGAAAAACCTACTCATTTGTAAAAATACGAAAGGCTGTTCATAATCTATTAGGGAAAGCCCAGTAAATCTATTATTTGTCTAGTCTTTTAATGACTCATAAGCGTTTGTACTTATAAAATCAAAATAAATCTAATAATCTACTACGTTATTATAGTAAAAGGACAGTTTTTTCGTTTATTGTTTACAATCGTTAACCAACACTACTAGTAAAGTACGTCAGCAATTCGTAGTCTACCAGCTGAAAAACGCGCTCCCTTGTGAAAGCAAACGACAGTCTGTAGTCTACAAGGGTATTTCAGCATGATAACTCAATTATTACGGTTGTATGCTAGTAGAAAATAAAACTCGGTAAAATTGAATTGTTGGCCATAATCTGCTAGCCATTTACGATGGTCAATAGTATTTTGTTTGTAAGTTACAACGGTTAAACAAAACTATTAGCGAAGTATGTAAGAGTTTTTCTAATGTGAGCTACATTAATTGCAATTGTAATTTACCGTTTTACGGGCTTTGTCTAATAAGATAAAATATAAAAATTATTTCTTAGTCTAATATGTGGCTGGCTTGTGTAGGCTATGGTATTGGAAATATAGATGCTAGCTCACATGCATATGATCACATACACAATGTGTAGAATGTGATTCATTTATGGCATGTAAAAGGTTTAACATGTATTGATGAATGGAGTAATATAATTGGCAGGGCATATGATTTTAGTGACAAATTACTCATGTCTTCAAGTCTAAAATTACATGCATATAGTAAATGTGATATAAAGTTTATATACATGGTGTAAGAGAGTTCCAAGAATTTAATTGGGCACACTTGATTGAATTTAAGAAATATCGGCGGTGGGATATCTCCCATTCTAATGCATAGTTATACTCTAAAATAAGGTAATTGTATATTGGTTCATGAGGCATGTACAACATATATGTGAGGAATGACTGATCTAGAGATTCATACATCCAAAGATAGTGAATTCACGATGGTTGAAAAATATTCTCATGGCCATGGTAATATGGATGACACTAAGATACCAGGAGTGCTAAAACTTGGCACAAATGGACACTTAAGTGTCAAAACTTATTAAAGTAACACTTAAGTGCCAAAATTAGAGTAAAATGAATCAGTTAAGTGCCAACAGTAAGAAAATCTGACCAAAATACTAACATTGTAATTTTATGGCAAGCTTAGTGCAAAACGACGTCATTTTGCATGATGATGTGGTTAAATAGTGCAAAAACAACGTCGTTTTGGTACTGACGTGGTAAATAATTAATATAATAATTAATTAAATTAAATTTAAAAAAATTAATTAATTTTAAAAAAAAAAAGAGAGAGAGGGAGGAGGGAGGGAGGCAGCCGACAACTGAGGGCTCAACCCTCGCCACTGCTGCCTCCCCTTTGTCTCTGGAAAGGTTGGGGAGGGTCGGTCAGGGCTGCCGAGCCCTGGCCGGGGGCCAACAACCCCAGCCGATCAGCAGCGAAGGCTTGCATGCCCTCGCCTAGATTTGGGGTGAGGGTCACAACCCTCCCAATCAACTGGGCGAGGGCCTGCGTGCCCTTGCCCAGATCTGAGGCAAGGGCACGTAGGCTCTCGCCGCCGATCGGCTGAAGTTGCCAGCTCCTGGTTAGGGCTCGGCAGTTCTGACCAACCCTCCCCAACCTTTCCGGCAACGAAGGGGTGGCGGTGGTAGCGAGGGCTGAGCCCTCACCACCGCCACCTCCCTCCTTTTTTTTTTTTTTTTTTTTAATAATTAATTTTTTTAAAATTAAATTTAATTAATTTTTTATTAAAATTCGAATTATACTAAAATGACGTTTTTTTTTTTTGCTGAGTCAGCCTTTCAGCGAGCCACATAAGCGAGAAAATTAATAAAAAAATTGTCACATAGGATTTCTGGCGAGATTCACCAGATGTGGCACCCAAGTGTCCCATTTTTCATAAAAGTGGCACTTAAGAATCCTTTTGTGACAAGTTTTGACACTTGAGAAATCCTTTTGCCGTATATGGACAGTATACAATCATATATCATATATTATATCCAAAGGTGATTAATATGATGATGTATGTAACTCTCAAAATGTGTACTCACATAATACTAATAGTATACATTACTTATCTTTCAGCCACATTCTTTATAAATGATAATTGCATTACAATTGAGGTTTTTACTAGTTGAAATTTTAAGAAATGGGAGAGAATTTTTTCTTTGGGATTGAGCTGGTGAATGTTTTTTTTTTTTTTGGTAAAGGTAAGAATTTGAGCTGGTGAATGTTCATATTGCTTTTACTATAGATAAGCCAGCAAGTCTTAATAACAGCAATGCACAAGACTTAAAAGCACACTTTACTACTTGGGAAAAGAGTAATTGGATTTGCTTGTTGTCTATAAAGCGATCCATTTAGGAAAACTTAAAGAGTAGTTTGTCAGTTGACTGCACTACTGGAGAGATAAAGGCAACTTGGAGGCTAAGAACTACATCTCGTCTAATGATAAGATTGGGACACTTCTACAAAAACTCTTAAATATGAGGTATGATGGTTCTGGTGAGATTAAAGATTACGTCCTAAAAATGGTAAGCCTGTAGCCAAAACTTCAGGTTCTTCAAGTTAGTATTCATGTTGTTTGCATTGTGCATCCAAACTTAAATACCATTCCACCCGATTTTGGATTATCAAGACCACTTACAACTCTCAAGATGAGGCATGGTCAATTAATGACTTGATAGCTAGGGTGGTAGCTAAGGAAGAGAAATTCAAGAAAAAAAGGGCATCTTATCCTATAGCAACAAGAAGAGTAAGAAGGTCCAAAATCGTACTCATAAAGATGCTCATGAAATCACCAGTCATTCTGATAGTTTGGGTCATAAGAAAAATTCCTTCAAGAAGGATGCTGACTATTGCTTCTTTTGTAAGAAGAAATGTCATAAAGAAAGACTATAATAAATGTAAAACTCTGTTGTCCAAGCATAAGCCTACATGTAATGATTCTTTGGCATTTGTTTGTGAATTCAAACTATCAAAAGCCCCCATCCAATTCATGGTAGCTAGATAGCGATGTAACCAATCATGTTGCCTTCACCATACAGGGATTCATAAACCAGAGAAAGCCAAATCAAGACGAATCAAAGCTCATCATAGAAAACAACAATAAAGTCGACATTGAGTTTGTGGAAAATGTCATTTTAATTCTAGATTCTAATTTTAATTTGATTTAAAAAAGCACATCTGATGTACCTCACTTTAGATGAAACTTAGTTTCAGTATCATGTTTGGACATGTGTGACTACTTTTTTGAAATAAGGAACAATATTATTTCTATGTTTTTTAATTCAAATAAAGTTGAGTACTGCATTATGTCTAATGGATTATATTGATTGTCTTTAACTCCCAATGATATATGTCGCTTATATAATTGAAAAAATTGTTTCCAAAAGACCTCTGCCTAAAGAATAATCTTATGTGTTGTGACATAAATAGCGTAGTCATGTCTCTAGGGAAAGAGTAGAAAGTTGATAAAGGCCAACATCTTGCCTAATCTTTAAAATGACCTAGAGACTTACATAGACTGTCTTAAGGATAAGATGACTAAAAGAAAAAAGAAAAATGCAATCTATTATTATGACATGTTGGAAGTCATTCATATGGATATTAGTGGACAATATACGGCAACTTTGTGCAGAAATTTTTATTTCTTCATATTTTTTGATAACTATTCCCAATATGGTTATTTGTACTTGATTAAGGAAAAATCTAAATCTCTTGAAAAGTTCAAGATTTTTCAAACTGAAGTCAAGAGATAGTTGAGAAAAGTCATAAAGATTATCAGATTTGACCAAGGTAGTGAGTATTTTAGTAAGTATGGTAATAAAGGACAGCTTAAAGGGCCACTTGCTGAATACATAGAGGATTCTGGATAGTAGCAAAATTTACTGTGCTAAGGAGTCTTGATCAAAATGGTGAGGCTCAGAAGTGTAATCACATTCTTATGGATATGATTAGGCGTATGATTAGTAAAACCAATTTATCAGATTTTCTATGGGGCGATGCTTTCAAAACAACCCTTTACATTCTAAATTATGTTTTTACCAAAGCTATTACATTGACTCCTTTAGAGTAATAGATTGAATGTAAACCTAACTTGACCATTATCCCATAAAAATGAGGTTATATAATTCAACATTAAATAAGTTGGACTCCAAATGACTTGGTGTTACTGCATATCTTACCTAGATTATCCGAAGGAATATTGGTTATATAATCCTAACAAAGGCACGAGAATTGTGGAATCATAGATAACAAAGTTTCTTTAATGTGGCTTAAGAAGGTAGCTACTCATAGACTATTGAGGATAACAATATGGTGAGGACCACTTTGTCTTTTTATCTAACTTATATAGATGATTATAGAGCCTCCCACACTACATACTAAACAAGTTAAGGTCCAGGATCCTATTATTGAAGCAGCTCCTAAAGAAGTTCCTCAAGCCTCTTGAGGCAAAATAAGGTCGCAGTAACTCCACTCAGGAGATCTACTAGGTAGGGATGATCAACTATATCACTAGACTATACAATCTATCTAAAAGAGCATGACTATCATATATATGTAGTTGATTCGATGACTTATGCATATGTTGTTTTTTGTCCTTAGTTAGGTTCGTGATTTGATGCAACGAAAGACCTGATGCAGTCCATAAAACATAATGTCGTTTGAGAACTTGTTAAATTATTTTAAGGTTACAAGCCCATCAGCTGCAAATGAATGTATAAGACTAAAATGGATGTATTTGGATGCAAACTTTGATGGTTGTTAGGATAAGCTGGAGTTGACAATATGATATATTTTTATGCTAGCATGAGGTGTAAGATCATGGAAAAGTGAAAAACAAAAATCTATGTCATCATCTACCATGCAAGTAAAGTTTATAATGTATTTTTTGGCCACTATTAAGGCTATTTGGCTCTAGAACTTCATTGAAGAGTTGACCGTATTTGACTTTGTGAATAGCCCTATAAAGTTATATTTTGACAATAATTATGCATTGTTATTTATCGACAATAATTATGAGGTCTCAAAAGGTCTAAGCATATGGTAGTCAAGTTTTTAACCATAAAAGAAATAGTTCAAAATGGTAAAGGTCTTCGCCTAAAGGTCTTCGCCTCTATATGTTTGAACATGTTATTAACATGAGCCTAGGAGTATCATAAGATTATGTTATTTTGTGAGAAATGTTTTATTTTTGCTTAAGTAAAGTTTAATATGTGTTTGCTACATTTAGTAACTTTTTAATATGTATCAATTTTTTTGCATTCAATAAAATGTTTATGAATGTATGATTATCATGTTGAATACATATATGTAATGAAAATCTCAAGATATTTTGTAAACCTTCAATAAAGGTTAGGGGCATTTATTTATTAGCCTTAAGGATATATCTTGTTATATATAAAGTAAAGTTAACTATAAGGATAAGATATATGCAGGTTTTATTGGAACTATAAGGATATTCTTTGGTGGCACATCAATTTTTGTAACACTTAAGGAGAGAATATAGACTGTTAAAAGGATGACACATAATGCATCACTTTATATGAGGTATTATCCATTTCCTACATGACCATATTGAATCTATATTAATAAAGTTAAAAGTATTCATAACTATGAAAGACTTTGTGTGTATTCATACAATTACCGCAATGATTTGATTTTTGAAACTTTATGAAATCGGATAGATTGTTAAAAATAACCTCTAGATAAATACAAAGGTACGCACATACTGTACAATTTCAATTAATATAACCCAAGTGGGATAATGTAAAAATTCTATATTAATTGAGATTGTAATTTATAGTTTTATAAGCTTGGTCTAATAAAATAATATATAAATATTCTTAATTAGTCTAATATAAGGGTAGCTTGTGTAGGCCAAGTAAAATCAGGCATGTGATAAGAGGGCTTGTGGCTAAAAACTCGATAGATAATGCTCATATCTATCCTCTAACTCTCCTCTAACTCTGATGCACAAATAACCTCATAAAAGAAGTTGCTACAAAACAAAACATGTCAGAAGCAATCTCATTACGCTAATGATATACAGAGGACCCAAAAAAAAAAAAAAGCACTTGAGCTCTAGATTGTAACTATCCTGCATCAAGAGCGATGAATTTGAAATCATGTGTGCAAATCCACTTACCTCTGTTATTGTATTCTAGCTTTCTAGCTTTGCAAATCTTGAGTTGCTATTTATGCAACTTACAAAGTATCTATGCAAATCATAATCTACTAACCAATGAAGGTGACCACTTGTAATATTCAACAACAACTGCTAATCTACTATGAGGTTTGATGATGGTAACATTGTTAGCTTGTTGATTATTTATCAAACAAAAGTTGCCAATCAATTCTTTTTTATTAATGGCATTTCAAATTTACCATTTACCATTCAAATTTATAATGTATGTATAAGTTTCCATTTTGGTAATCAATTCCTAGAAATGTGCTTGCAAATAGTGCTTTAAGTTTAAATCTTACACATATAACTATATTTTGAGTCTATCATAAAGCATCATGAAAGAAAGTTACGTTGTCACGATATTTTGTCGTGATCACATTTTAAAAATGTTGTAGTAAAAGAGATGTACAGTACAAGGTTGCACCACAGGAACACCAAAGTTTGCTCCTTGGTTAAAAAGTTCTATGAGAGACCCATGGAATTTGACCATAGCATGTGGGGTTGGAGGTGCATACGCAAAAGGGATGGTGGATCTAATATCATATTAGAAAGTTCAATCCAAAAATTTGAATATATGGATGGAGAGAGACTGCATAAATATAAAAACAATAGAAGACCCGTTGTCAAGTAATGTTGGACAATATTTTAATATTTAGTTATTAGAAATGCTACAGCAAGCCATAAGGCATCTAAAGTCCAAACTCCAAAGTAGGTAAATCTTAAATTCTCAAACCAAGGCCATGATGGATGCTTGGATAATACTAGAGATAATGACACAAATGGTCCAAGAACTCTAGACTAATGTGGGCTCTGGTCCCTGGACTTTGATTCATGTTTAATCTAATCCTTGAACTGTATGAAAATGTTCAATATAGTCCTTCCATTAATTAAAAATTAGGGACGACATTGAATATTTTCATAAAATTTAAGGACTAAATTGAATATGTATCAAAAGTTTATGGACTATAATGAGCAAATTAAAGTTCAAGGACCACATTGCAAATTTGGCTAAAGTTCATGAACCACATTGAATAAATTAAAAGTTCATAGACCATATCACACATTGAGCCAAAAATTCGGAGACTATTGATGTCATTTACCCATAATAATATGGACTGGGAAGCACAACTAATGATTCTTGCTAGTACGGATTTCACGCAAATCGTATTTATCCGTGGCTCGATTATGAAAGCAGTCTGAAGTGAATGGATGAAATATAAAACAACAGTTATATTCCGCTCCTAATATCATTTACTTAGATGATATATTGATGCCGTGTGTTTCTATCTCTTCCTCTCCGTCTTTTACAGATGAGTTTAGTTGGTTGCAGTGGATTGTAGACGTTAGGCTAGCACAAAATAATTTGGATAAGGGGAGGACGCCATCTATGTGTACTGTGCATCGAATGATTCGTAAAGATGGAAGGTGAAAGGAGCATTTCATACCTGAATTTGGCTCCACCCACCCCAGTCATCTTCGATATTGCTCCTTGAAAGGTCTAGCACAATCAAACTAGCAAAATGAAAACTCTCTGCGTAAAATTCCTTATGCGTAATTTCCCAAGAAAACCATCTTAGTTCCGAAAGATGATTTTTGAAATTGCCAAAAAAATCAATGTCTTTCACTCGAAGGAATCTCAGATTTGGTAGAGCAGCTAGTTCTTTGGATGCAATGTCGCGGCTGCGGCCATCGGAAGTTAGACTTAGGGCTTCAACATCTTCACTTCTCTGCATATCAAAGACTTAATTGAGCATGCAACATACAGTTCACAGAGCTACAACGGAGGGGACGCAGAAGCGCTGCCAAACAATTTCTATAATGGTTGAGCTCGCCAGATACGCTTTTCAGAACTATTGTACACTCTTTTCCCAACAAGGAGTTGTTTCCTCCTCTTCTACATAAACTTCTTTTCGAGTCTGAAGTTCTTGATAAAGCAAGTTTTCTCTTTACCTGGATAACAATGAAACTGTTCTTTGTATTTCACAATACTTTAAAAGAACTGCTTTCCTGGAACCTAAAAAGTAAACCCAACTATCAGGCTATCTCTTTTGGCTCTCTCTACAAATTTCGAGACCTTTGACCTGAAGGTTTGATAGAGAGATGTAACCCACGCAAGACAAAAGTGATGTTAAACAACGCTATCTATCGGATGCATACTTCAACTAAAATGCTGCTTTAATTGAGAAATAAAAGTTCAAAGAATTTCTTGCACCAAATATTTCCAAACATATGCAGTTTCCGTTTACCTTTTTCCCCTCCAGTAGTTTCAAGGCATCCTCATGAATCCACACCCTACAAAACTTTCGAGGATATACTCGAAGGACGATGTACCTTCCAAAGTCTCGAACTTGATCATGCATCCAAAACCTATTATCATCTCTAATTTTGATCAAGGACCTTTGAGAGAGAACCCTCATTGCAATGCTAGGAAAGTATCCCAAATCCTTCCACATGATAATCGGATATGTTCTGTCAGCATTGATGAAAAAGCATGCTATATCAAGAAATACTTCTTGATGCTTATCCTCTAATCGTTCATAACTAATCATTAATGTATCTCGGACATCCTCAAAAGGACCTTCCTTTAACTTCTTCAGCGTCTCATCCCATACTTCTCTTCTATCCAAATGCCCCAAATCTTTGCCCCAGTCGAAAAGATTTGACCCTATCACCACAACGGCCAAAGGAAGCATGCCCACAGTACAAACAATTTCTCTTGAAAGAGCATCATATTCTTCTACAACAAAGTCACTTTTGAATGCATGCTTATAAAACAAATGAAGTGCTAAGTCAAATCTCATCTCATGAACTTCATAACGCAAAATTTCTTTGGGTTGGTTGAGGACCTTTTTACTAGATGAGCCCACTTGAGTCATCAAGATGCTTTCGTCCCTAGTTGTGATAATGATTCTGCTACCAGAACGAAACCAGTCAGATTTTGCGGCTAGTTTTTCGAGTTGCTCTTTCTTGTCTAGATCATCAAGAACAATGAGTACTCTCTTATTACTTAATGTTTTTTTAATCATCCTAATCCCACCATCAACATCTTTAATTTGGTTAGCAACCCCATCACCGGCCAAATCCGATAAAAGCTTTTTCTGCAATTCTAAAAGACCGCCATGAGGTTGCGATGATGCTCGAACGTCTTCAAGGAAACCACTGCGTTCGAAGTGAATAGAAAGTTTGTTGAACATGACTTTGGCAAGAGTTGTTTTTCCAACACCACCCATACCATGGATACCGACAAAATGTACACCACCAGAGCCAACATCCAACAATTTCATTATGGCTTCCAACTGAGCAGTATCTTCAACCAAATGTTCAGTCACAATCCGGTGTCTTGTGTTAAGCTTACGGGAAACCTCTTCAACAATTGATTCAATTTGTTCTCGTTGGCTGCAGCAAAGCATGAAAATTTTGTTTCAATCGAAGACATGATAGACTACAAGACTCTAGGGAACATGTAGATACATAACGCAGCTATTTCAACTACTCAAACAAACGAAAATCAAGAATTATAACCAGTGGAACTGGAAATTTTCGAATGCAGGTTGGGTTTGACAGTTTTCTGCGGGTTCGAGAAAAGCTTTTCATGCGCACCTCGTTACCTTTTGTAGGTTCTCGAGCACGATCTTAGTCAGGATTCCATTCCATTAACTTCTAGCGTAATGCCCCTTTTATATAAGTTCGAAAATTTGGACAGGCAAAGTTTCTTCCAAAGAAAAAGTGCAGGAAAATTCCCCTCTGCAAGAGCGTTCTTCCACAATTTCAATCCATCAGGGCCAAGCTTCTTCTTGTGCATGCAGACGCTTGTCCTAGACATTGGTTTTATGTTAACATTACCCCTTCCGTATAAATCTTGTAAATATATTTCACTTTTCCCGTATATGTGTTGAATTTCTTCATACTATGCCAATAATTTCTTTTCATTAAGTTATTTATTCTAGTATTTCATAATAGGGAAATTTCGTAAGATCTCTTAAATGTCCCCCTTTTTTGCATAGATGTATCGTACGTGCACTTTTTTACTGTTACTTATTCACACTTTTTAGAAAAAATTCCAATCATCTATTGGTATAACTTTCAAATTGCAATACTCCCATTAATTTAACAATCTCACTGGAGTTTATTATTGTACAGAAATTTTTTTTTTGTAGGGTATTGTACAGAATTTTTCATTACCACCGGAGGTAAAAAAATACAGAAAATCGCATGATTTCTACTATACTTATTGTGGTAATACGGTTAAGTAAAATAGTCGATTAAGTGAAAAATATAATTAAGTAAAAAGTTGGTCTTACCTATCTGGTGATATTGGCTTAACCCAACACGAATTAGAAAAATGCCTTGTTTGGGTTGGGTTTGACCCGACTTGTTGTGCTTTTAAAAGAAAAATTAGCCATTTGCTATTTTCCATTGTGGGTTCTCGGTTGTTTAGGTCTAGTTTCAATTACTTCTAATGCAAATCTAAAATAAAAATGTCCAAATGCTTTATGTTTGGGAATTTCGAGGGACAAACTTTCATTCAATTAAATGTAAATAATGTGCGTAACCATAAAAGGTCGAGGAAATTTACCCTTTGCCTTTAAGAACCCACCCCTTTATACGTGCAACCTCAACAAGGGCATTTTCCCACCGCTTCAAATCATGGGAGCTAAACTTCTTCTTGTGGTTGGTAATGGCTTCTCTGTATAACTTGGTTTTGAGCTTGACATCATCAGGATCCAAGTTGTAGAAGATGGGAAGTATTTCTTTCTTCCCATCTGATTTTGAGGTACATTCTATCATGTGCGCAATCTCACGGAGACACCACGAACTTTCAGCATAACCCTTAGACAAGATAGGTATGTAGATTCGAGAATTGTCTTGTGCTTTTGAAAGCCCTCCAGCAATTACTTTACCAACTTGGAGTTCTTCGTCGTCCAAGAAAACGCGAATTCCAGCATCTCTCAAGCCATTGTAGAGGCAATTGGTGAATCCATTACGAGTATCCGGTCCACGAAAACTCAGGAACACGTCGTACTCTTCACAAGAAGCATCGTCGGTTCTCGAGGTTGACTCTGAGCCCCTCCTTAACGCCTCCTCCTCTTCTCCAGACCCATCATCTGTTCTCGACTTTGAGTCCCCACTTCTACTTGAGTTCGCGGGACAAAAATTACAGACTTGCAATCTGATCAAGACAACATATAAGGAACGTGAATTGAAGATGTAAGGGAGCAAAGTCTTATCTTATTGTGCATTATCTGCCAACAGGAGATCGAAAAGAAGTGAAGTTAGAGCACATACACTCTCGCTACAGCCAAAGCGAGGATGGTGATTAGAGCCGGACCTCCGTCCGATCCCATCTGAAGGCCGATCCTCTCAGCTGTATTCGCCCAAAGAAGAGAAGCGTTCTGTAAAGAGAGCTAAGTGGGATGGTTCAGCGAAGGAAGATCGACTATAACTTCTCAAGGTGAAGACAAGGAGGCGAACAGAAACAGAGAGGAGTCAACAAAAAGAGGACAAGGGGAGAGTCCTCCTGGGGGATGATAAATTACAGCCCAACATCACCAGGTCATGTGCGACGCACGTGGTCCAACACTAGTAGAAGTAAACAGCAGATAGTTGAAGATTAAAAAAGGGAAAATTCCCGCAAACAAATAAAACAAGAAAACGGGAAGGAGGAAAATTGAAATTTCGAAAGATACTTAACAGAATTATTGCACGTTTTAACGGGGTTAGAGGGTAGCCAAAAAAAAGGGGGTTAGAGGGTTCCCCACCCAAACTAGATTTTTTCCCATGGAACCTATGCCATGATGCATTACCCACAACAGAAAACCTCTGCAGGAGAAGAGTATTACCTATGCCCGCTGTGTAAATCAAGTCCAGAAACCCCAGAACGCATGTTCCTCTTGTGCCCCTGGACGAAATGAAATTTGGGCGAACTCCACATTTCAGATCCCGATTTCAAGTCACGGCCTCTCGAGCATAGATCAGTGGCTCTTGAATTTCATCCAAAACCGGATCCGCAAGGAGTAGTAACAGCGGCCCTAGCCTCATGCATTTTGTGAGAGATGGAATACAAAGACCAAGAAAAGCCGCAACAAATCGGAGCAAATTTACCTCCGAATTGAGTACCGCCTGCCGTGCGGGTCTCTGAAACTCAACGTCGACGGCACCTTCCATGAGAATCATACTCTGGCGCCGTTGCTGGTGTATGCGGGGACTCAACAGGAAAGCTGATCGGGGCTTTTGCACGGGAGGTGAAGACTGGGTCAGCCTTTCAAGCTGAAGACCTAGGCTTGCTGCAGGTCTTCGGTATGCTTCGTCGCAACCTGATCAAAAGTGGGTCGTTGAATCTGACAACTTGTCCTTAGCTCAGCAAGTACTTGGTGTCGAGCGGCCCATGTGGGAGGGAAGACAACACAGCACTCTTCCTTTAAATTGGGCCCCATTTCACCCGCTCCGGACTTGTCATGTTCTGAAGCACATATATATCTCCAACGACATGTCCTTTTTAAAATGAAATGATTTTTTACCAACACCCCCCCCCCCCCCAAAAAAAAAAAAAGTGGTTAGGGGACATTCGCCAGTTTTTCTCGAATTTATAAGTACATGTCTTCTTTTCAACCTATAACTAGAAAGTAAATGGTACAGCTTTTTCTTCTTCCGACATGGTAAGGCTTTCCACCGAGACTTGGCCAAAGAGAATTACAAGAGCTTGAAGATGGAGAAATGGTAGGCCGTCCATTGCAACGAAAGAATCAGCGTAGGTAATGTGGTTGGACAATAAACGATGCTTTTTCAGTCAACCAGTTGGTACCTCCAGATTGACTTTTGTTTTTTGGCAGCGCTATTTCCATTTCATATTTCACTAAATCCACCTATCTTCATCAAAAGGACAAAATTGCCCCTATCATTCAATTGCAATTTAGATTTGTGATCTCAAATTTATTTACTTTCCTTTTTTCTTAGTTTTTCTATATCTATGTAAGATCTACTTACCATAATTAAGAATTTCATACGCCTAGTTCTTGTTTATTGTAGATTTTGCATGTATGTTAAAGGCGCCAAGTTTTTTTTTTTCATTGTTAGAATTACTCCCATAAAAATTCGTTTTGTCAAAAAGAGAAATTTCCAAAAATCTAGTTCTTTCTATGTTGTTGGTCATATTCATGGATAAATCATTAAGTGGATGAAATTTAATTAAATCATTTTTTTTTGGAAATGCCAATAAAATATTGTTATTTTGGATTGACAAAAATTAATATAATCTTTGAATTGCTTACCAAAAAAAAAAAATCAAGACACCTCATTATGCATAATGTTTTTAGTGTCACGTGCTATATATAAAAGTACCTCAACAATATAAAAAGGAAAAAAGATAAATTCTTTAATATAGCATATAAAGGGACTTAATGTATATGATTGACTAATGAAATTAATATAAAGTTCACTGGAAAAGTGAGCTTTTGAATTAAGAGAGACAAAAAATAGATAAATTGTCATAAGATCAATGATGAAAAAGAGATTTTTTTTAGTTTTATACTATATCAAAAGTGTCTTTTTTTCCTTGCTACTAGCAAAATGATTTTCCTTATTAGATTTTAATATAATCTTTCATCACATTTCAAGATTTACAAAGATACTTCAGTTTTTGGTAAGAAAGTGAAGAGGTTGAATTTTGCTTTTCTAGGCCACCATAAACACGTTCGAGCGAGATTCGCTTTTCAGCGAGAGAGAGAGAGGTCACACCCTTTTCCCTTTTTATCAACTCAAAATTGTGAATAAAACATTCCTCATCATGAAATTATTAAAAGTGTCGGAATGAACTAGATAATTGCATTTATATTATTAATGAATCAAAGAGGCGCCGCCTGACCACTATCACATTTTCCCTTACCTAAAATAGATAAGACAGTGAAACAAATCTCGAGAGTAGATTCGGTAGTAAAATATGCAAATCACTAAAGTCGAAGCTCTGGCGACCGGCCGGCTGGTGGTCAGAGCATTCAAGTCTAAAAGAACTTGCAAATTGATCTATACAGGAACCGTTGGCATCTCTAGACAGTTTGTTATCAACCGTTGGATCCATGTTAGCTCAACTTTTAGCTCTGGAAGGAGGACAGACAGAAACATAAAAACAAATGGTAATGAAACCAAAGCAGGCTAGACAAAGCTCTCTTTCCAAGCTAGTGATCACCCGGGGGAGGTGCGAGGTTCGGCGTGGAAGACAAACTCGAGTTTGGATGCTGAACCGTCATATTTTTTTTATTACATGATGCAATTAGCAATGATTAGTATTTAAAGAAGGGCTCCTAGTCAGGGCCATATGCGCTGCATGTTCCTCCTCAAAGCATCTTCAGGTGTCCAAAAGCATCACCTAACTTTCTCATCGCTGATGAGGAGTCCATGCTAGTTTCCTTTCGACTTCTCTAAATTTCCAATCAAATTAGGTAGGTCCCCTATCTTTAATCATTGCAAAAATTGTCCATGTCAGCACCAGTTATTCCATGTAATATGGTCGGCATCCATATAAGCAATTTCGGGTAAATAATTAACAAATTGTCACAAGGTTTATAATTAAATTAGCTAAACTGAAAGGTTTAAGATTGAATTGACATTCATACAATAGATTATGACTTTTTTGACAATTTTTCCATTTTGCTTTTGTTGTTTATTAGTCTAGCGTGTATTTCTTGGTAAGTTTAGGCCCTTGCAACAAACAAATTTACTAATATCCGCAAGATATATGCAATCAAAATTAATATAGCCTAATTCTTACATTAAGGACAAGATATATAGGTTTTTAGCAAGGTTATTGCTTCTTTGTTTATGCCAACATATATTTCTGGTCATTTACGCCAAGGCAACTTTCTTATTGCTACTTTGTACAAAAACTTTCTAATATAAATGCATTTCTTCCTTATTCTCATAAAAGTTGTCTATTAAGAATAGTACTTTCTTGATTCGCAATTAAAGCCAACTATGACCGCATCATATTATGGGGAATCGGTTCCTACCTTGAAATTGGGGATCAGATTAGACAAGTTAATTCCCACCCTTTGGAAATAAGTGTAAGTTAGGGAAGATTTTAAATTTTAACTTGAAGTACGTGAATCATATTATAAAATTAGTAATGTAGGTAATCGTTGATAGAATATATATGAAATAACCAATTGAAAATGTTTTAGGGAAAAAATAATTATTATTAAATAACCAATTCAAAATCTCACATTGCAATCTGTAGCTGCATTGTCACTCATCTCTCTCTGCTCTATATAACGTCCAGGTGAAGTCAATTTTTGACTTCTCCAAGAAGTTGGTCTCTAACCTCTCAAAGAAGTTAAGTGAATAGTTTACAACTACATCTACACTTGTTTCAAACTCCACAAGAAGTGCTCTTGAACCTCCCCAACAAAGTTACCTCTACATGAAGTTATATGGCCCCAAACTGGTATAGATACAATCTGTTTCTATCAGATTTCGACGAAGCACAAAGATGCAAGTTACCTTAGACTTGCAAAAACAAGAGAGTGTGGTACTTGTGTTGATGTGACCTGAGTGAGCAGGAGGAGCTCTTATGAGTGTGCCGTGTCTATAATAGAATGAGTGAATTAAATGTGTGCACCGCGCGAGTTTGAAGTGCGAGGAATAAGAGAGCTAGTCTGTGAGTACTTTGTTTTCTTGAGAAACAAAATCAAACTTTCTCGTTTTTGTGCCCGTCAATGCTACACTCAACAAGTATCATCAGAACTTGTACAACTCAACTAGTAATATAAAAATCAGACATTTGAAACTCTCTCCATATTGTTAGACGTGCATATAAATCTACCTACAATATTCAATATCAATTTAGGAAATCTACAGGAACAATTATTTTGTCAAATGAAGTAAGCATAGTGCCTACAGGGAAAAACAAGCGAAGAGAATGATACCGAAATTAGTATATTCTCTATAAGCAGTAACTCGTAACTTGTAAGCCATGTTACACAATATGATAACAATTCATTAGTGTGAACATTTTGGAAAGGCAAGGTCAACTTGACAGTGAACAAGTTTAGGAACTTTTTGTCAATGCATGGATCACCGTTACTTATTTGTGTATGCTTTTTGGAATATTTTGCCATATATGTTACCGCGACTGCCATTTTTCATTTTACGTCTTCAACTTTCAAGCTATACAAATGAACTTTTATGATTCGTGCACGTAGCATGGTCCGATGAAAGATTCGATCTAAAATTGGAGCACAACTACGACAGGAGGAAAGAAAGCTTGCAGGAGATCAGCCAAAGACTATGAGAAATACTTTATTACGGAGGAAAATACTCATGGGTTTTTCGATTGATTATTAACTTAAAACATGAACGTCAGAGGCTTGTCGAGCACGTAAAAAGTAGATAATATAATTAGAACTGCGATTGTTGACCGGCAAATGTAAACACATCAACAGGTCCAAATCGAAAAAAAGAATCTGGACTCCTCAAAATCAGACCTAGATGGTGGACCAAAAAGAGGAAAAAACAAAAGTGGGTTTGGAAAATACTATGAATTATATAGCGTGTTTGTTTGGGAATCTTTCCGTGCATTTAGTGGAGAACAGCCAAGCACGGATGGCCATGACTACCAGTGTCTATTGGGCAATAATGTCCTCTTAGGGCCCCATTTGCAATCATGGTATATTAATTTTGTGATAATTTTGTCTTTGAAAATGAACGATATATTCTCTCTTGAAAAGACATCATGAACGACGAAATAGAAATTGCCCCGGACATATACTAATTTGGCATACAATTGCTTGGTCAATCATACGATGTAGACCTCATCACCTGTTGATCTCAATAATAGATTTTCACCGGGAAAATTACAAATAAGGGCCTAAAATGCCTCCACTTTCTTAAATAAGGGCTTAAATTGAACATTATTTCAAATAAAGACCTAGAGTACCCTTATTTTTTTTTTCAAATAAGAGCCTGAAGTATATGTTGTTTCAAATAAGGATTTGGAATACCCATATCAGTCCCAAAGATCATGAACTAACTGGTTGTGAAGGGCAATTTCGTCCTTTAAAAATTTAATTTTTTTCCTTTTTTCTTTTTTCTGTTTTTTCTTTACATAAAAAGACTTCTTTTTTCTTTTTCTTTTTTAAAAAAAGGGAAACATGAGAGGGAGGAAATGGCCACTATCCCATCATTGGTAGAGCAGCAGCGAAGGCTAATGAGGTTGTCAACACCCATGCCTAGGCGAGGGCTGGTGACCCCCGTCGACTAGAGACAAGGGCTAGCAAGTCCTCACCAGAAGTTGGAGAGGGTGGCAAGGGTCACCTGCCCTCACCTAGCGAGAGCCACTGGCGATGGGGCAATAGCTAGTGTTTTCCATTTTTTAATCTAATTTAATTTTAATTTAACCTGAATTTTGATAAAAATATCTCTAATCAGCCATAATATTTTGCTAGCCAGCAAGGCTAAGCCCCTATTTGAAATAGCCATAACTATTTCAGCCTCTTGTTTGAGGCAATGTCCACTTCATGTCTTATCTGAAAAAATAAGAGCATTTCAAGCCCTTGCTTGGAGTTCTCCCGATTTTCACCCTTGATTATCATAACGAGTTGTTGGCAAATGAATCATAATTACTACAGTTTTTAAGTATTATGACTTATTTAATTAAGGCGATTGACTTTGAGTTTCACCTTTGCATATTGAAGCTTTAGAACTTGTTTGCAAGGCACAAGATTATTTGGTATTGTCCAAGTATTAGCTAACATAGTTTATTGTGGGTGGTTATTGATAAGAGACGTTAGATTCTGATTATTACGTGTAGATTGTAAAGAAAGAAATTAGTTCTTGAACTGTTGAAAATACTATATTATTAGAGGGATGGTTGAGGCATTTTATGTTTCATGGTGCTTAATGACTTGGTCCATCCATGATATTTTTTAGGTATATAAATTCTTACTTTTATAATCAGATAAAAAGACTTCGCAGTCCACGCTATTTCTTGTGCATGAAACTCATCGGTGATTGGATATCACCAAGACGTCGTTAGAATGTCATTATCCTAGATATTTTTATTAGAACCGAAGTTTTGTCCGAGAGACGAGACGACAAACCAATGTCCATCGACCAGCCATATGAACACGTGAATTTCCTTCCTTAGCTTGTCTTAATCAAAAGTTGACTTGATTTGGCTTTTTCACGGTCCTTCGTTATCAGTCACCAACGCACTATGGTCGGGGAAGTGAGTTCAGGGCTCTTTACTGAGTCAAGGTCGAAGTCACGAAGCAAGTTCCCCTTCTTTTTTTTCCTCATTCGACCATTCTTGGGCTCTCCTAATTTTGTTCAACCCATGTTTCCTTTTTATTTTATAAGAAATAAGTTTCATTTTCCAGGAAAGCAAAGGGTTTGGTCAATTAAAATAAACCGTTTTCAGGTTTAATTGAGATCTCCGAGAGCAAAGCAGCCCTTAATAAATCACTAATCGTGCATGTAATAGAGTGATTAGTGAGCAAAGCAGGCCTTAATAAACCGTTTGCAGGTTTTATTTGATGTGGGAGGGGATTAGTGGATGGGTTGGGCTACACATTTCACATTATCAAGTGTAACATGCAATGTCCTGACAACCGGGACATATAAAAGATTAATAAAGTTTAGAGAAGCCAAATCAAGCATTTACCAAGTTCGAGTTTAGTCCATTTTATACTTTAGCGGCCTAAACTTGAGCCTCTCAAATCGCATGTGTGTTTGATCAAAAACAAAAAATCGCATGTGTTGACATTTAATTTTTTGCCAACAAATTGAATTTCCATTTTTGTAAAACAGTACGAAAAACAAAGATAAAACAATTGTAAAGAAGACTAAAAAAATATATGGTACAATAGATAATGAAATAGACAAGTACATAAAAAATAAATAAAAGAGAGCCCCGATTTGGACTAGTTCGGCCCATCAGCTAAGTCCTTGCCCTTGCAATCCGGTTTAATTTAATTGAGTCCAGCAGCTCAGGCGCATCAGACTTCTTCACTCATCCTGTTTAATTTTTTTTTTTCCCACACGGTTTAACTCAATTAAAAACTCGAAGTTTGCGTTGCTCTCACATGCATCGCGAGCTCACAACTTCAATCTATGATTCAATAGATCAGACAGCATTTTGTGTTATACAAATATGGTCTGTAGTGATTCAGGTGTATTGACATTGAGTTTGAGTTCGTATTTGGTTTCTTTCTTCGTTGCGTGTGACTCCATGAGCACGCTTCATGTTGTTTCTCTTCCATTTGTTAATGATGTGCATGTTTGTAGTTTGGGCCAAGCGCATGAGATTGTTCAAACATGAATTGTTACAGTTTTCTAATATATAAAACCTGCAATCGCCCTGTTATTGAGAACAAATTAAAATTGAACTATCAATATTTCATAATCGCTTACATTAGTCGTAAGATTCGTGATTTTTGTTCAATTAAGTCTATCAAATAAATTCTTAAGTCAGCAGCGTGCTTGGCTATTGATTTTGCTCATAGGATGTGTGCTTAGTTGTTATTAAGGATTGATATGTGTTCATAATTCACATGGTATCAATGTTTTGGATTGTTTCCTATTTAGCCATGGGATTTCCATGGATCAAGCTTGCTTTGTTTTAGTCTCATTCCATCTACGCATTGTGTCTTCCTACTGTACATGAATCAATATATGATACAAGTAAATCTGCTATGAGATGCATGTAGAAAATTATTCACATAAACAACTTATTAATCAAGAAGAATCGGATCTATATATAACTGCAAAATACCGACATCAATAAATATAGTGGAATTAAAACATACCTGTTTAAGCCATTGCTTCACTTAAAGAAAAATAGATCAATCTGATAATCAAAGATCTATTGGAATGTCAGATCTTCTTCTCTGTAACCTATTTTAATATAGCAGCTTTCAATGAGATTAAAGCAATAATAAGTATAACCTACCCTTTTATAGGCTAGAAAGGAGACCTAGCAAATCCTAATCAATAACGTGTCAACTGAGCTATTTCCATTACGGGCTTAAGTTAAACATAACTAGGCCCATTATTAATAGATGATAATACCAAATTCAATAAGATCACTCTAGAGTTTAACAAATATTAGAATATTCATTAACCTGATTATTTAAAATAAAAAATAATTAATTAATGTAAGTCCATATTATAGAAAATTTCTAACATTCTCACACTTAGGCTACATTAATTAACTTATTTTTATTTCGAAAAATATTTTATATTGAAAATGACACTATCGGGTTAATAACTGAAAATTTTGTTTTATGTGGTCACAACTTTAAAAATAATATTCCAATAATGGCATCTCAAAACCAATCCAATTCTATATAACCTCAGTAAAGGACTATGGGAATCAATGTGTCCACTACACATGACCTTCCATAATCACATATAATAAACATTATATTTTCATGGATCATGGGCCTAGTAGTGTAGTAAGAAATAGTGCCAACATGTGATCAAAATATACACTATTTTTTATCGGTCCTTGATGTAATTTCTCAACGACATGAAATTGCATTAACACAATTTCTAAACATCATGAAATTACACGACAATGTCACGATCCAACATGAGATCTCATAATCAGTGACATCCAGTCATCTTTAAATTAAAGTTTGTTTAAAGATACTGTTTTATACTTCAATTTCTCACTCAACAAGAGAAAGGATAACAATGGAATCATTAATAACAATCGTTGAAAATAAATACTTCAGTTTGCATATAACTATAATATCTAGAAATACAAATTATATAGCTCCCACTAACAAAAGAAATCAAAAGAATCTAAATTCTTCACATGTTCTTTAAACAAAATGGATCATAAGTCTTTTGTTAGAGGATCAACTAATATGAACTCAATTCTAATATTCTCATTTACAACGTTTCCATTTTTGATCAAGTCCTTAACAGTATAATATTTGATTAAGTTAATATTTCAACCGTGGCATTATTATTGGTTACAGCAAAAGTAATTATTTGTCACACATAATGTAATAAGATCAATTATGGGCAATAAGAAATTCAAAATAATTAGTACATTATAAACTCCCATTTGGGCAGAGTGTACAATGCACCATTATTTTCCACAGCATGAAGTTTATAAAACAACAACAAGGAGAATTACATATAATTGTCAAGAATCTATCTATTTTGGGCAAACAAATCTTTTAAATTATACATCTCTAAAATATCAATATAGAGGGGAATTGCATATAATTTTCAAAACATTTAATCCCCTTTGGATAGATAAATATTTTTCAATTGTACATCCCCATCTTTTAAATATGGGAATCAATCTTCATGCTATTTTTCACATTAATATACAAATAACCTCCTTTAAGCGAGTAATTGTATATACTAACTTTTTTTTTTGGGTAAGATGTATATACTAATTTTTATTAATAGGAAACTTCAAAAATTTATGCCCAAAATTCATAAAACAATATGAAACACTTTACAACATGTGCTTCCCAAGATCATATTGTATTTATCAAATAACAATTTTTGCCACAATTTTTTTAATTATTTTATTATTATTCTAATAATAATAAAACAATATGACTCCTACGGACCCAGGACCCGCGAGTAGCCCTTATCGGACCGCGGGCCAGAACTGCTAGGTCCAAAATGCTGGCCCAGACCCACAGGAGCCCATGCTTCTTTTAATTAACTTGGCCCACGAATTTGGGCTATAGGCCCACACGAATAAGACTAAATAAAATGGGCTTATGCCCATTATATATGACCCCAGAATCATGATACAATGGCCTAGCGTTGTTGCCCTGCCCTTTCCGCCTCTATTCTTCATCCCAGGCTTGCAACACAGGAGATCCCTGACTCTACGAGGCGGATGGTTGCAGGGAAGTGGTGTCGCACGTGCTCGTATCAAACCCTAAACCACCCTCTTTCAGGATCAATCGAAGAGGGTCGGTCGCGGAGACTCACCCGAGGAAGAAGACGCTTCCTCCCTCTTCTTTTCTCTCTCTTTCTCTCACCTTTTCATGCTGCGTGTTGTCAGACCAGAAAAGAGAGGACACCCAAGATTTCTCTCTCACCCATTAAGTTGATTTTTCTTGAAATTTATTCATGGATTTTGCTTCTAACATCAATATAATTAAGATTGAATTAAATGAAGAACAAACCAAGAATTCAACCGTATATTCAAGCTTCAAGAAATAAGGATCTAACACTCCCATGGCAAAAATTTGATTTTCTTAAATTTAAGCCCTAAAAACTTACCTTAATGCAACAAAAGGAAGCTAATATATATAACAATATCCATGTAACGATTTACAACGAATATCAATCAATTGCAAGTAATTTGAAAATTCTAGAACTTTTTCATATATAAACCCTAGAATTTCAAATTTAAAATTCTCTCTCAATTCTCAATGAAATTATACAAATTATATATGGTTGGAAAGATCTACATGTAGAATAAAAACCCTATGGTTTCAAGATCAATCAAGCAAAAAATCCACATGAAAAAAATAACGACAACATTGGGCTTAAAGAGGAAAATTTCAAATTTATCAATAAAAAAGGGTTATACAATCATATATGACTCCCTCTGATACCACATGTAGAAAATTATTCACATAAACAACTTATTAATCAAGAAGAATCAGATCCATATATGACTATAAATCACCGATATCAATAAACATAGCGGAATTAAAACATACATGTTTGAGCCATTACTTCACTTGAAGAAAATTAGATCACTCTAATAATAAGAGATCTATTGAAATGCCAGATCTTCCTCTCTATCACATATTTCAATATAGCAGCTTTCAATGGGATTAAAGCAACTGATAGGTATAACCTACCATTTTATAGATTAGAGAGGGGACCTATCAACTAGGCCATTTCCATTATGGACTTTAGTTAAACACAATTGCCTATACCTTACTACTCAACTAGGCCTGTTATTAATAGATGCCAATACCCATTTCAATAAGATCACTCTAGGGTTTAACAAATATTAGAATATCCATTAACCCGATTATTTAAAATAAAAAATTAATTAATTAATGTAAACCCATATTATAGAAAATTTCCAACAATGCATTGTATGGCCAAGTGAACCGTTGGATCCCGTCAATGCAATTGAGGTTCTTGTTTTCTGGGAATGATCAAATAAATGGGATTAGGTAATTGAGATTGTGTGAGAATGGAATAGATATGATTGATAATTGGGCTTGGTATTGTCAAATTCGAGATAGCGCCAGTGAAATTTTTGTTGGATATATAAACTGGTTTTGTAACATTTTATAATGGCTATAAAATAATCATGTAATGACTTTTATAACGGTTTTGTACCTTTTTTCTTTATTTCTTCCTGAACCCCTTATTAATTTACAACGGATTTATAATGGTTTCTTAACAGCTCTCTTTCTCTTGTTTGAAAATAAATTAAATTTCAAACCAACAATCTAATGAAGATACATTGATTTCTCATATCTTGTCTTTTCTTTTTGTCAGGTTATATATATAACATTGTCATTCTAATATTTAGTTGGAGTATGGAAGAATGTTTCTTATATCTTGTAGCCACTAGAGTTTTGCGTATCGAGTTTCATACTCTAAAAAGTAGAATTATATTTCAAAACGGTGTTTGCATACCTCAGACAATTGATTTTTATTTTCTAATTTTTTTCAATATATTTTCAACAATTATTAGTATCATGTCATCTAACATTTTTCCATGCCACTGCTACTGCTGCTGGAATTGAAGGAGGAATAGTGAAGGACAAGTATCGCCCATTCGTGAGCGGTTTCTCGTGGCCATTACGAGATATCTTTAAAAAAAAGGAAAAGAAAGAAGTTCTCTGGATCCTGGGACGCTGCAACATCATCACCATGGAGCAGCGCCAGTTTTTCTGGCGGTTTGACGTTGGCTCCGCGGTTCCACTGTCGTGACACCTTGATCATTGTCATTTCGGCTCTTCTTAATAGACCGCGACTCAGTTCATTCCTTCGATTGCGACTCCAGTGGGGGCAACGATGACTTCGGTGGCTTTATCTGCAATCTTCCGCCACATCTTCAGTTCCGCCGCCATATACCCTGCTCCATGACGCTCCAGCGATGACGAAATCCATCGACTAAGAGGCAAACCTGCCTGGTCGCTTCGTCTCCAAATAATTTTGGAATTGATTTCGGTTCCTTTTAATTTCTTTTTCTTTTCAACTCGCCCCTAAAAACATCAGATTTCTCTTTCTGTTTTGCGCACAATTCTTGGTTCTAAACGGAGGAAACAAGGCCTCTCAGTGGAGAGAGCAAAAGA
Organism: Eucalyptus rudis; assembly: GCA_019915205.1. Classification (NCBI taxonomy): domain Eukaryota; kingdom Viridiplantae; phylum Streptophyta; class Magnoliopsida; order Myrtales; family Myrtaceae; genus Eucalyptus; species Eucalyptus rudis. Next base: position 642,090 of record JAHMTN010000001.1, read on the forward strand.
GCCGGTCAAGTAAGCACACCTTTTCTTATATATACTTTAAAGGCTTGCTTCATTAGGTTTTCCATCTTTCTTTCTCCTTCACATTTGCTTCTTATTATGGATTTTAATTGAGTATACTGATTAAACACGACACCCGAACCCTTGGATTGCCAAAAGTTACGAATGTGACACTTAAGTGTTAAAATCGGAACAAAATTGATCACTTAAGTGCCACCAGCGAGAAAATCCGGCCAAAACGCTGACATTGTAATTTTCCGGCGAGCTGCACGCAAAACGACGTTGTTTGCATGTTGATATGGTTAAACAGTGTCAAAACGACGTTGTTTTGGTATAATTCGAATTTTAATATAATAATTAATTAAATTAAATTTTAATTAATTAATTAAAAAAGTGGGGGTGGGGAGGAGGAGGAGGAGGGACCCTCGCCGCTGCCGCCTCCCTCCTCCTCTTCCCCCCTTTTTTAAAATTAATTAATTATTATATTAAAATTCGAATTATACCAAGACGACGTCGTCTTTATGTGTGGTTTGCTGAGTCAGCCTTCCAGCGAGCCACATAAGTGAAAAAATTAATAAATAAAAAAAAAGCCATGTGGGATTTCTGGTGAGGTTTGCCGGATGTGGCATTCAAGTGTCCCATTTTTCATAAAAAGTGGCACTTAAGTATCACTTTCGTAAGTTTTGACACTTAATTGTGTCGCGACCTCTTTTTTTTCGGTGCCTAATCGGGGCGGGCGCCTATGGAAGCTAATGGTTCTGCTAGGTCTATTTGAGCCCAGACTCTCCCAAGTCTACCAATTCACGACTTAATGGTCCAAGTTTTTAACTTGTAAGTTAATTTTAAAATGGAGTCGCCACTAATCGATTTGGGGTGGGTCGATTAGAAACCCAAGCAAAATATCGGGATGAATACTCGCTCCTACATAACCAGAGAAATTAAGATTGGGGACTTGATCATACTAGTTAATGACTAATGCCCTTTCGGTACCTAATCTTGTTTAAATCCTAAGGCTTTTTGGATTTTTGGAGGGATTTTTCCATATATTTTGTGAAGGAAAAACATTTTTTTGGCCATTTTCTCATTTTTTGGACAGAAAAAACATTTTTTTGGATTTTTGATCTTTTTGGAAAATATAAGTTTTTTTTGGCATTTTTTTTACTATTTTGGCTCTTTTTGGGAAAATAAGAAATAATTTTGATTTTTTTTTATATTTCGAAAAATAAAATTTGATTTTTAAAAAAATATTATTTTATTAATATAATATAATATATTTAGCGACCCGGATCGGATCCAAGGTTGGGTTCGACCCGGGTTGTCCGCTCGAGACCCGGACGGGCCCGTGTTGCGAGCCCAACCCGGATTTTTTTTTTTTTTTTATAAAAAAATCAATACCGATTTTGGCCCACTTCCATAAAAGATTTCAGCCCAACAGCAAATCGGCCCACGCGCACAACCCGGCCCAAGCGGAACCCTACCCGGAAACAGGGAAACCGGGTTAGACGAAGCCCCGAATTGACCCGGTTCTCGGCCTCCTCTCTCCTTTGTTCACTTGCGGCGCTGGGGAGGGGAACTGAGGCGTTACTGAGCAGACAGTGGTGATGGCGACGACGGCGGCGACGACAGGTGGCTGTTGGATTCTTGAGGGGGAAGCGACGATGAAGCTACGACGATAGGCAGGGACGGCGACCAGGGTTTCAGGCGAAAAAGCAACGACGGGCGGTGGTTGATACCTGTCTGCAGAGGGAGCACTACGCGGGGGCATTGCTGGTCAGCGTCGGGGCTGTGAGTGCAGGCGGCCTCGTCGGTGGTGACTGGGCGATGACGACGACGTCGAGGAGGGCTCTAGCACAGCGGTGGACGGATCTGACCCTCCACTTTCTGGTTTCCCTCGCTCAGCCCCCTACTTCGCAGATCCAGAATCGCCTCTTCTCCTTTGGCCTTGACTGTTCACAGATCTGGGCTTGCAGGCGTTCGGGCCTCCCTCCAAGTCTCTCGAGGGAAGCTTCCGGCGCTCATAAGCTTTCGATCTCTCCATCTGTCTCTCTGCTTCGGTGTTGGCTTCACCGACGAGCCCCTCCAGTCTTCCTCCGATCTTGGCCGTCCCTGAATCTCGGCTTGCTCATCCTTGAGCCCCCCTTTTGAAGTCTCTCAGTAGAAGGTTCGAAGATTTGCTGCTCTCGATCCTTTGCCACTTCTCTCTCTCTCCCTCTCAGGCTCGCTCGCCACCGACCTCCCCTGAAGTCTCTCGGAGGGAGGTCACTTCAGCTCACGACCCAATTTCCGCCTTGCTTGCTCTTTGAGCTCCCCAAAGTCTCTCGGGGACCCCTCTAAGCTTGCTGGCCTATGTCCTCTTCGACGAAGGTTGGCCCTCCTATTTATAGGCGAGGAGGAGGTCGGTCAATGGAGGTTCGGCCGTCGGCCCTCGCACGCCGAACAGACCTCTGCAACTAAACCGACATCTCATCCGAGCTCCTCCAACAAGGCGTGCTCGGCATTGAAGGAAACCAATAATGGTGCTTGAGATTTGTCTCTTCTGGCCGACATCAACCTACCCTCCTCAGCCATAGGTTGTCTTCAAGCGCGTCGTCGCCGCTGCCTGTGAACTATAGAGGCAGATAAGGAAGGAGTGAGGAAGAAGAAGAAGGAAGAAGAAGGAGAGAGGGGGTGGGCCGGGTCATGCAAGCCCATGCGAAGAAAAATGATGGGGCTGGGCCTCCAGGCCCAGCCCCAATGGCTGCTGCTTTTGTTTTTTCTTTGTTTTTATTTATTTTTTGTTGTTTTTGTTATTTGTTTTGTTTATTATCCGAAAAAGGAAATATAAAAAAAAATTAAGGCCTAATTAATAACCTAATCAGAATTAAGATGTCAACAGCTGCCCCTCGTTGAAGGTGAGTTCGCAGAGGTTGTATTCAAAGACAAATCCGATACCTAAATTTTATCTATACATATGCAATAGATTATATCTTATTTAGGACCTAGTGTCTTATGCAGAAAATGAGTAATATAACATTACATATACTAAAACAGATAAGAAGATACATGTAGTTACTTACTGAGAGTGAGTGAGATAGGGTGTGAACCCTGAGTTTGGCAAGTATCAAGGTGTCATCTTACCTGGTGATATGATGAGGTTGCTTCTCTAGGACCCGAACCATTCTTCGGTTGCCTATTAGAGCAATAAGTGGTTTGTCTAGGACCCGAATCTTTCTTCGGTCGCCTTGACGGGGAATTGCCTTCCCAGGACCCGAACCTTTCTTCGATCGCCTATTAGAGCAATAAGTGGTTTGTCTAGGACCCGAACCTTTCTTCGGTCGCCTTGACAAGGAATCGCTTTTCCAGGACTGGAACCTTTCTTCGGTCGCCTTGACGGGGAATTACATTCCCAGGACCCGAACCTTTCTTCCGTCACCTTGACGGGAGATGTGCCGACCTTTCTTAAGGCATCTGTTTGTTGGGAGATAGTACTTAGATGATCACAAGTACAAACTCTTGGAGGATACCTAAATAATCACAAGTATCGAAAGGGTACCTAGATGATCACAAGTACAAACTCTTGGGGGATACCTGGACGATCACAAGTATCGAAGGGGTACTTGGATGATCACAAGTACAAACTCTTGGGGGAAACCTGGATGATCACAAGTATCGAAGGGGTACCTGGATGATCACAAGTACAAACTCTTTAGGGATACTTGGATGATCACAAGTACAAACTCTTGGGGATACCTGGATGATCACAAGTATCGAAGGGGTACTTCGATGATCACAAGTGCAAACACTTGGAGGATACCTGGATGATCACAAGTATTGAAGGGGTACTTCGATGATCACAAGTACAAACTCTTTGGGGATACTTGGATGATCACAAGTATCGAAGGGGTACTTGGATGATCACAAGTACAAACTCTTGGAGGATACCTAGATAATCACAAGTATCGAAGGGGTACTTGGATGATCACAAGTACAAAACTCTAAAGGAAGAATCAAGAGCATACCTGAGATATTCATGAAGGTCTCTCACCTCTTAGTAGTTGGAATATCGAGGGCATACCTTGGATATTTATGAAAGTCTCTCACCTCCTGGTAATTGAGAATATCGAGGACGTACCTGGGATATTTGTGAAGGTTCTCACCTCCTAGTAATTGGGAATATCGAAGACGTACCTTGGATATTCATGAGGGTCTCTCACCTCCTGGTAATTGGGAATATCGAGGGCGTGCCTCGCATATTCGTGAAGGTCTCCCACCTCCTAGCAACATAAATTTGAATGTAACACAAGGCTTACCTGGAAGGCCACAGGCACTCAAAAGGGCTGGAACACCTGGGTAGCCGCAGGTGTACAAAGTACTAGAATACTTGGATAAACACAAGTATTTAATGATACGATATGTGACCACTTAGACAAGTCCAAGTGTTATGATGATAAGAGAACATACTTGGGTAACAGTAGGTGCATAATGCGATGGAATACTTGAATGGCTACTAGTGTTCAATGATACAATGTTGAGGACAACTCGGACAGATCGAGTGTCACGGAAAGGGAGTATCTAAACGATGGCTGGCACTCAAAGATAAGAGGATACTTAGACAGTCACGAGCATCCAAACTTTAAAGACAACTCGAATAGGTCGAGTGTCAATAGAGGGAGCACCTGAGTAACGGCAGGCACTAAAAAATAGGGGGGTATCCGACAAGTGGTGGGTACTCAAAGACAAGGGGATACTTAGATAGTTGCAAGCACCCAAACTCAAGGGACGACTCGAATAGGTTGAGTGTCAAGAAGAGAGTACCTAGACAGTGGTAGGCAATTTAAGACAAATGGAGATAGGGATATGCTTACCTAGCAATATCTCTGATCTCTAAGAGTATGTTTGTTATTTGCACAATATGCACACATGATTATATATGCTGTAAATTCATGAATTTAAATGTGATTCATGCATGACAATTTTGTTAGTTTTGCATCATCTGAATTCCTCTGGGGAAGATTTTGAAAGACATCCTTCATTTATAATATAGATGTCTTGAGCATGCCAGATGAGGGACTTTCAGTCTGAAAGGACTTTCCGCTCACTCATGGAAAATGCTATCCTGACCATTGATGCATGATTTATAAGGACCACACTATCTTACTGTCATCATGTCAACAGGGGTCTTAGTATTCTCGCAAGTGGTACGGCTTTACCAATGTGAGAGGCCTTTGTTGAAATTGTGATGAAGACTTGGTCAACGGCTCATCAAATGGGACCGTTGAGGTCAAGGCTCATGAACGAAGTGCTGCACGATCATCTCCGGGTTTGCAAGTCAAGAATTCTGTGAAAAGAGATAGGGTAATCTTGCTCGTACTTCTTCGAGCGATGCTTATGTACACATGAAATCCTACGTTAATTGAAGTGCCCTAGTTTGAAAAGACTTTTACAATGGGAATGTAACGTAGACTTGGCTCACATGTAAGAGGGTGAGAGTTGGTGACTGTCTCGGCATTTGTCACTAGTTTTTCTTGTCAAATGGAGGTTCTATGGACCACAACAGCAACTTTTTCTTGGCTGTATTTTTTACTGGGGGGCATTGGCCTTGTTTTTACCAGGCATATTGCCTTTTTATGCCCCTATTTTTTATTTCAATTCTTCATTTATGGGCATTGACCTTGTTCTTACCAGGTAATTGCTTTTTTATGCCTTGTTTTTTTTTTTTTTTTTTGTCATTAGAGGAACTGGCCTAGGCAAGTTCAATCGAAGCACCGTTATTAGATTCTTGAGTCTTCATCTTCAGCTGGCACTCTAGGCTATGGCAATAACTTCTGCTATATCTCAATGTGAGGGTAAAATTACAGACTCACTTGAGTTGTACAATGAATACAAGTGCATAGAGAAAGAATTGCTCTTTGTCATTCTAGGGCACTTAAATTAACGTGAGTGTTCATATGCAATAAAGACACCCGAAGATTGATGCAAGTGCAAGCAAGAAAATTTCTATCCCTCTTCTCAGCTTGTTATGCTATTTTGCCTCTGATCTGCCCCAGTGTGGGGTGGTTCTTGATGGGGGTATGAGAGAAGCTTTACCAGTGTATGGGGCTCAAAGAGGGTGAGCAATGAAATGCCTCTCACTGTTTTGGTTATCGTACCATTCGCGAGAGAACTCTTTACCCTGTAGCCATATAATCTTCTACACTCATCTTACAAGTGTATAGATGGGGGACTGTGTGTAGGATATAGCTTGCATGTCATCATTCTGACGCGCCTCATCCAGCATGCTCAATCAATCTTGTATTCTTCACTTAGTTGTCTATTCTAATAATCCTCAGTGGAATCAATGACTTAGATAGACAAAATCATGCAAAATCCATTTGGAAAAGGCATGCATCATTTTAAATGTGGTGGAGTTTGTACTCTCAAAATAAATGAATGGTTTTTGCTCAAAAAGACCTTGTTGGTAGCTTTAAGGGTCAACAGAATAGTGTTGTTAAATTTTGAACATCAAAAGGGGTATTCACAAATGGGTGTTGATGGATTGCTCCTATTAAGTAGGAAAATGACATAAGAAGAACCAGCCACGGCTGGGAATCTGATCATTGATTTGACGGGCTTTTCTACTTTTGCCCTTGCAGAAGAGAAGATGTAAATGGATCAATCAATAGGGCCAAAATTAAAGGTGAATCGAGGCTTGAAGGATTTATGTCATTTGCTTTGGCGATTACTCGGAACGTCATTTCGCTTAGGAGAGTTTGTCATGCCTCTTATTGATTTGCTATCCTTGTTTTCGACAGTCAGGTGATCTTGAAGTGTGAGTGGGACACGAAGTCCTACGTCTCTTGCTTCGTTAGGTCAATTATTCTCCCGCACTAGGCTAAGGCGCCGGTGGCGTCAGTAGTGCGCTTCTTTTTGCATTTAACCAAACCGGCTTCTGGATGACACGTCCTTTTACACGAAGTCAGGTGAATTTGATACGGGTCATTTCCATGTACTAGCTTGGCCAATATTGATTTGCCAAACCTAACCATCAAGTTTGGCTCTAGAATCTTGATGCTTCTTGTCAATAGGGGAAATATGTCAAAAGTGAATTCAAAGAGGGGGGAGTATTGGAAACGATACCAAATTACTCTTCTCCAGAGTTTGTATTTGTTGACTCCTAGGGATCTCTATATGTTGATGATAGCCTTTTCGTCTTGACACAATTCGACATTTCTTTCAATTGGCCCTCCTCATTTGTGGCCATGTATGTATGATTGATGGTCGTTGATTCATCTTCAATGCCTTCCTTTTGTGGAATTTTCTTCTGTATTTAACTATATGACCATTAGCAGCATTAGGCAAAGTCATGTACTTCAAGTTTCTATGGAATCTGAGATGGAGAATCAAAACTTCCAATTCTCTGATGGCCATCACTTCTTGGGAGAGCATGTGTCCGGAGCATGAAGTGAGGTTTCTAGCCCCTAAGTCATCGTCTGAAATAAAGGGCCAGAGACTACCTCAACTAGCTAAATTTCCTCCCTGTTGACAGTAGCCAATTCAAAGAAAGAGAAAAGATCCCTTCCTTGTGCTTCTGGGCTTGTCGAAGCTGGAAGTCCTGTTGATGAAACCACATCATCTAGTTGCTCAGGCATGTTGTGGAGAATAGATATTGCTCTGGCTTGAGAAGGAGTTGGGCAAGAGCGAGGTGGAGTGCACAGAGCTGCTGAGGATGGCTTGATTTCAACCGTATGCCTATACCTATTACGTCCTATCTTTCGTTTCCTGTAAATAGAAGAGAGAAGACAACATTTCCAAAATTATATTTAGAGAATAAAACTTACATTCTTTGAAGTGGGATGATCTTTTATATTTGCTCCACTGCTTTCTTGGAAAAATGTCTTTGAATTCGGCGAGTTCACATGATACGCCAGCTTCAAATGCCCCCCGTCACACTAAGTCAAGGAGGATGGGGATGATATTCTGAAACACGAAGTGAGTGAGTCAGAAAGACAAATATGATTAAATTTAACATCTTGTTTTGACGAAAGCTTTTGGTAATAAAACATTTTTTGTTTTCAAAAGTATATATCTTTGGGGGGAAGAAAGCATGAGGAAGCCTAGTCCTCAGTATTCTTTTTGGATGATATTTTCTTTTCATGGTTAGATAACATCACCGGGCTGGTTTGGAATACTGCCTCATGCTTTTTAAAACAAAATATTAGAACTGCACATTAGATTACTAGAATGGAAAATGCAATAGTAGCACACTAGATAGAATAAAAAACATGAGATTATAAAAACAGACAAAACCCATGAAAACTCTTATGAAAATGAGCACTTTGATAGTATTGGTTATGAAATCAAGTGCCTTTGAGTTCCTGGCCTCCAGTAGACTTGAAGTATTCGCATGAGAGAACCACTTCATTGAAGCTACGGAAGTGTAACCCATGCAACCAACAACGATGTTTGCGAGGTAAAGCCCCTACGAACAACTTTATCATTTCTTGCTTGGCCAGTTGAGGGTAGGTTTGCATCATGAAAGCCTCCCACCTCGTTGCATATGCTTAGAAATCCTCCATTAGTCTTCTACTAAAGTGAACCAAGTTCTTGCAAGGCAATTCAGTTCCAATCTGGCTTTGATACTGATGCAAAAATGCAGAAGACAGTTCATTCCAATCTCTCATGAGGCAAATATCTGCTGTGACGAACCATTGCAATGTAGACCGCATAAGACTTTCTTGGAAGGCCTGAGTTGTGAATGACATCGGGCTATAGTACTGACTCATTTCAGCATGGAGATATTGTAAATGAGCTACGAGGCAAGTCATGCTATTATACTTGCCGAGATTAGGTATCCACATTTCTCTGGGGGTCATGATCCTATGAGGGCAAGAAGGGCCTGGTGTGTCTTGATTAGGCCACTGGTTTTCCCAATGCATATTCATTGCAGTGGAGAATTCTACTGCTTCAAGAAAGTTGGACTCTACCGAGATTATCCCATTGCTTTCTTCCAGGTCAAAATCACCAAATGAGGATGAGGCATTTAAGCTATCTTCATGGTCAAGTGACAAGCTTAGTAGTTCATTGGGATCATAGCGGATAAGGACGAATGTTCCCTCTTTTGACAAGCTTTCGACCCTGTGTGTGGGTAGGAAGCAGTTATACGATGAATGGCTGATTTCATCTGTATAACACTGGTAGTCCTTGGGATTGTATCCTAGGGACTGATAGTCTTCAGGGTTGTACTCTAGGGGATGCTCGAAGTTTTGGCACGGTAGTTCATTGGCTATCAGATTTTGCCTATACTCAGTGGCAGATATTGAATTGAATTGTTTAGGCTTTCTTTTCTTGGCTCCTGGTCCAGACCTTTTGAGTAAGGCCCTTTGTTTCGCCAGTTGGACTTTGTCAAGGGGAGTGAGAGATAGTGGAGCTTCACTCTCTGCTTCACTCTCTAGGTTGATAGGAGTCAGTATTCTTTGGACCCCAACTCTTGCAGTAAGCTTGGGGAGCTATCTTGTTGTGCCCTGGTCTTGAACAAGCTCTATGTCTTTGACCTCGTACACAGGCTCCTTGCCTTTCCTAATGGGAAACTTTTCAGCAATATGATATTGCTCAATCACCCATTTATCATGCGAGGCTTCATTGACATCTTCTTCTCCTGTCTCAACGACTAATGGCTCCTCGTGCTCTGCGACCATCGGTTTTTCGTAAGGCAAGGCGATGTCAGGGCTGATGTCAATAGTATATTCTTGGTGGAAAACATGAATTAGTTCCCCCCAAGTCTTAAGGGAACTAATCTTCCTGATAATGTACCATCACAAGGCGAGGCCAGTCAAGCTTGATTGGTACGATTGAATCATCATTTGAACCAGGTAGGCCTGTAAGTAGGTCTTTGGGCGGGAGGTATCAGCATACCTTTCGCATTCAGGTGCTTTGAGCTCTTGAAGGATCTCAAAGACGACGTAATTGGACAGGTCCATGGGATTCTGCCCCTGCAGCTAGTTTAACTTTTTCATGATCTTTTCAAACTATCTATGGTGTTGGTTATTGTGACATCCAGATTTTCGGGTTCGGATTTCAATTAGATAAATTGGGCATTTCATCGACGCGATTACAGTGTTTTTCTCTGAGTTGGCCACTCACGAGATAACTAGACTAGCTGGGTAGGCTATTAAGGACTTTAAGGTAGATAGACTGAGAATTCGACCATGAATCGACTTCTCGACCGTGCTCATCTTTAGAGATCATTACGGCACAGTTAAAAATTGAATTAAGGTCAGAGATAGGTCGGTTCGACTGAGATGAATGACCGATCGTGGGTGACTCCACTAAATTGGAAAACTCTCGTCGACCGGCACTAATTTGATTTTACTGTCGTTTTGGTACCCTGTATCCGTATTTGAATCCTCGAGATTTTCACGATAATCGAAAGTCACCAATGTGTCGAGTGGGTTCATCGTGGCTCGAAGAAAATCGACCACGGGTCATTTGTCCTAAAAAGTTCTGAAAACTACCTAGTAACCTAGGTCACACTAAAAGCGTGTCCGAGTGAAATTAACTGCCAATCTGAGTCCGATTTCAGAAATTAAAGATTCTGTCATGTCACAATAAATTTTAGGAATCTCGACTCACTTTTTGAAGAATTTTCAGTGAGTGTGGGGTTTTTGCGGAAAATCGTTGCGGACGATTCGGAGAATGAACGGAAATTCATATTGGTCGATTTGAAGAGACTTTTGATATCTGATGTAAGTGAATCGGTGAATGTAAGTTGTTTGGGCTTTTTCTGATTTCAAATTGGACCTCAACCGAATTTATTTATTCGGAAAATCAGATACCGAGAAAAGTGAAATAGAATTTGGATTTGAGAGAAATTTGTGGGTTAGAGGGATTGTCTTATCCTGCACTTCAATTGTGCAAACCGAGGTCGAGATTGGCCTTGGGTGACCAATTATTTTCATGTTGAAGTTGAGCAGATTTTTAACTAAGGTTTTATTTTATTTCCTTGAACCCACCTTCTCAACACACGCACAGCCCCTCTCTCTCGGCCACACAAATTCCTTCTCTCTCTCTTCGTCGAAGGCGCAAGCACGAACCACCCTCACATCCGTGCCTCTCCTTTTCTCTCTCGTGCGTTTTTATTTCTCCAGCCGACAGCCTCTGCAGGATTAATTTTCTTTGGCTTTATTTCATTGACTTGAGTCAATGTTTATCCCCTCATTCAGCCGACATCCCCTAGCTGTCTTCCCTTTTCTTTATTTTCTCTACTTTTCGCTGGTTCAACGGACGAAGCAGCTTCTTCATTTCTCTCTTACGGCCACCTCCACCGAACGGAGCATCCACCGGAGCTCCAATTTTTCCCCTCATCTCCAAGCTGCCACACGTCCGTGTAGGACTCCTACTCGGTCAACACTCCATGGAGATCTCTTAAGTTGCTGACCGTGTCTGCATCTCCACGACACAGCCGCCCTACGTTCTCTTTTCCCCACGCCAACGAAACCGCGAAGCAGCCCAGCTCCTTGCCGCGAGCTGTCCGTCTCTCTGCCCCGTCTTTGACCGCCATCTCGCCTCCCCTCAGTCGGTTTGTTGACTGTTGCATCAACTCCAGCGACTCCACCGAAGAAGCCAGCCGCAATCGCCTCCTCCTTCGTCCGCAAGACCGCCCCCATCTCCACGGAAGCATCAGCCGTCCTCTGCCTTGCTCGAAGCCTTGTCCTCAGCCTGTGTTTTCAGTCCATCTCGGCACCACTTTGAGCAACCCGTGAAGTCAGTTTAGCCCCCGTGACAGCCCTAGAACTCTTGATCAGCAGCTATTTTACAGCAAGGGTTTGAAGGTCCCGTGGCCCGTTTTTGAGCCATCCCAATTCCGGTTGGCAGAACCGCTTCGAAGAGAACCGAGCTTTGTTGCGTGCTCGTCGATTTGATCCGAGCAAATCTTTAATCAAGTGAGTTTTACTCACTAATGCCTTCTTAGTGCGCTAATTATACTTAAAGGTTTTTTTAGTGTTAATTAAGTGTAATTAGGTTGTTAGATTAGAATTGATTAGTGATTATTAATTAATTGTTTTGCATATTAGTGGTGTGATTAGTGTAATTAGATAGAGAATTGCATGTAGTATTTATTGGATGCTTCTTGGAATTTTTCCCGTCCCTTATCGGGTGTTAATTAAGCAAATCGGGCCTAGGTGGTATTTTTAGGAATTAAATATTAATTTTTGAAATTATTTATTTAATTATTTATTTCCCGGAAATTCAACTGGGATGGCCAGTGACTGGGATTTTATGTTGATGATCGTTGTGTAGTCCGTTTATTTAATTGAGCTTTATATTGTGCTAAATTGAATTTATTGTATTTATTTATTTAATTTTCGAAATTAATTATTTAATTATTTATTTTCCGGAAATTCAACTGGGATGGCCAGTGACCGGAATTTTATGCTGATGATGGTCGCACAGACCGTTTATTTAATTGAGCTTCATATTGTGCTAAATTGGAATTATTGTGTTTATTTATTTATTTTTCAGAATTAAATTAATTAATTATTTATTTTCCGAAAATTCAACTTGGATGGCTAGTGACCGAAATTTTATGCTGATTGTCATTGCGCAGTCCGTTTATTTAATTGAGCCCTATTTCATGCTGAATTGAATTATTTGTGAAAGAATGAATTATTCTTTAATTGAATAATCTTTGGTTATTAATTGAAAAAGAACTGGGCTTCGGTTGATAATGCCAAAAGGATCTGAGTGAGCTATAGAAAATGGTGGAATTTATAAAAAGGAATTTATTATGTTTTGGCTAAGGCCAATCGAGTACCCACTCATGGCATTTTATCAGGAATGATAAAACTGGTTATTTGATTATTTGCTTGGAATGATATGATCTACCGGCTCGATGACTCTACGGAGCATCTGGAGATAGTACGGTATGATAAATTGTGTGTATACCGGCTCGATGACTCTACGGAGCATCTGGAGACAGGACGATATGATAAATTGTGTGTATACCGACTCGATGACTCCACGGAGCATCTTGAGACAGGACGGTATGATAAATTGTGTGTATACCGGCTCGATGACTCCACGGAGCATCTTGAGACAGGACGGTATGATCTACCGGCTCGGTGACTCTACAGATTATCTTGAGACAGTACGGTATGATATACCGGCTCGATAATCCTATAGATCATCTTGAGACAGTACGGTATGATAAAGGGTTGATCAAGAGATAATTTGGATGACATGTAATCGACTAGGTCGATTGATTGATGATTCGATCTGAGTGTGACTTGATGTGATTCATTGCCTTGGGTTGATGTTGTGAATTGAATGATTGAATGGAGATGACTGTGAGTGGTCTTCCTGATATGAAATCGACTAAGTCGATTAGATCGATGTGTGCCTATTCGATCTGTGATGTGATTGCTTGGGTGCCTATTTGATTTGTGCTAATATGCATGTGGAATCTGAGGCCAAGGTAAGTCTTCTGACTCATGTTGTGCGTAGGCAGCCCTAAGGTGTATTAGTTTACTAATCGGGTCTTAGGAGGTAGAACTTGCTGAGACGTTGTCTCAGTGGTTATTGAATAACCATTTCAGGACCTGGATGAGGAGCCTAAGGAGCATGAATCTGATGAGGAGATCCATGTTGAGGAACCCAAAGAGGAGTACGTGGAGGAGGACCCCGAGTATGACATCGAGTACGACCCGGATGAGGACTAAAATCCTATCCTATCTTGTCAGACCTTGTTTGCATGTAAAAAGATGTAGTTGTGAATTTTCAGTAAGAAAAATATATGGCCTACTTTTCTATCCCATTGCTTTATTGTCTGGGGAATTATAACTGCTTCCGCATGTGCATATATAAATGAAAGGGTCGGCGATACATAGTCCTGGGATATCGCATTTTTAAATCGACCAAAAGTAAGGGATGTGTGCGTGCCTGAGGGTCGGGGCGTGACAGTTGTTCTTTGGCAAATTTGTGAGTGTCATGATGGTGCTTAAAGTAGCTAAGGAGTTGGGCTCGGCTTGAGTGGATTCCATTTGCCTCGAGAGTTGTCGAAGTACAATGGACATCTGTCCTACATTGTCTTCAATGTTGGCGAGGCGATTTTGTACATCATTATGATCGGCCCTTATCACATGGGACCATTCGTAGGTGGATGATAGCTGACGATTCATAATTACCCGGTGCTGCAAAAATAATGAATGAGCACGAAAGTAAACAAAGATTGACCCATGGCAATGATCTAACTGTTTTTTATTTATTAAAAGAGAATTTTATAGACCGTCGACTCCTGACATTTGAAACTTGAAATTGAAATGACATAAGGAAATACTAGATATTAAACAAAAGTCCCTAAATAATGGGACAAGACTTTCACAATATTAACACTAGGGGGCACATGACTGAGATTTTATATATGACGAGGAGCCCTGTTCTTGTGAAGGTATTTGCTTTCCTGTACTGGCTCTGAGACATGTATCCAGTCTATACCCAAATCCCTTTGCATAAGGTCTGCTTGCTCGTGTTGGCTGATCTCGCTAATTGGGTGAGGAACCGATGGCTTTAATTTTGTCGGGATATGATGTTTGTGGATGTAGGACTCAGAGGCATGATGGGTTTTTTCTTATCCCTCAAGCCTTTCAGGTACCATGATTCTTTTGCAATGGCACTTGCTCCATGTTTCCTCTATAATAGCAATCTCGCATGCATAGTCACGGCTTTGATGGGTGAAACGGAGTGGATGTATTTTCCTCCTGGAAAGCGGCGGAGTCTCCTAAAGGGTTCCATACTGTCGAGCCACCCTTGGCTTTCACATACTCTTGGGCAAATTGATCCGATTGACCCTACCATCTAAAAAGCTCTGCTTTAGGGACGAGAATAAACTGGATATTGTCTCCTCCCATTGCATATAAACCGAGACTCGAAAAATCTCTCATAAATTGCCATGGGCCAATAAATAAGGATTGGGTAAGAGTAAAGAAATTACTTTGCTTTTAAAGAAAATGGCGAGCACAAAGACATGTGCATGGGACGTGTGGCTTGATTTCTAACTGAGAAGGTTTGTTGAAATTAAAAGGGTATCCGCTTGTCGCAGTCTCACGTTAGTAGCGTACCCTCTTAATCTCGGCTAGAGAAATTTGGGGAAAAGAAAGGCAACCTCATAATGCAGTCTCGCGTTCGAAGCCGTATCTTTCTTAACACCATCCTAAATATCCTATGGCGGCCGGGTTGTGTGTACCATGTGTAGTGCTTAAACATTTAAAGCATGCATAGCAATTTATAATCACAAAACTATTCAAAATTGAAATAAACCTCTAAGATATTGACCTGCATAAAAAAAAAAAAAAAAAGAACAAAAACAAGTTAGTAAAGTGCTTAAACAAGATAAAATGGCCTAAGTCTTCAAATGTCCCCAGTGGAGTCACCAAGCTATCGCGACCTCTTTCTTTTCGGCGCCCAATCGAGGCGGGCGCCTACAGAGGCTAATGGTTTGGCTAGGTCTATTTTAGCCCGGACCTTGCCAAGTCCACCAATTCACGACTTAATAGTCCAATTTTTTAACCTGTAAGTTAATTTTAAAACGGAATCGCTACTAATCGATTTTGGGTGGGTCGATTAGAAACCCAAGCGAAATATCAGAAGGAATACTTGCTCCTACGTAACCAGAGAAATTAGGATCGGAGACTTGATTACACTAGTTAATCACTAATGCCCTTTTGGTACCTAATCTTGTTTAAACCCTAAAACTTTTTGGATTTTTTGAGGGATTTTTCCATGTATTTTGTGAAGGAAAAACATTTTTTGGGAATTTTCTCATTTTTTGGACATAAAAAGCATTTTTGTGAAGGAAAAACATTTTTTGGGAATTTTCTCATTTTTTGGACATAAAAAGCATTTTTTGGATTTTTGATCTTTTTGGAAAATATAAGTTTTTTTGGGCTTTTTTTTTTTTTTTACCTTTTTGGCTCTTTTTGGGAAAATAAGAAATTTTTTTTGATATTTTGGAAAATAAAATATTTTTTGATTTTTTTAAAATTTTATTTTATTAATCTAATATAATATATTTAGCGACCCGGGTCGAATCTAGGGTTGGGTTTGACCCAGGTTGTCCGCTTGAGACTCGGACGGGGCCGCAACGTGGGCCCGACCCAGATTTTTTTTTAATATAAAAAACCAATACCGATTTTGGCCCACTTCCATAAAAGATTTCAGCCCAGGGTTTCAAGCGAAAAAGCAACGACAGGCGGTGGTTGATACTTGTCTGCAGAGGGAGCACAGTGCGGGGGCATTGCTGGTCGACGTCGGGGCTGTGAGTGCAGGCGGCCTCGTCGGTGGTGACTGGGCGATGACGACGGCGTCGAGGAGGGCTCACAGCACAACGGTGGATGGATCTGACCCTCCACTTTCTGGTTTCCCTCTCGCTTAGCCCCCTACTTCGCAGATCCAGAATCGCCTCTTCTCCTTCGGCCTCAATTGTTCGCAGATCTGGGCTTGTAGGCATTCGGGCCTCCCTCGAAGTCTCTCAAGGGAAGCTTCTGGCGCTCGCAAGCTTCCGATCTATCCGTCTGTCTCTCTACTTCGGTGTTGGCTTCACCGACGAGCCCCTCTGGTCTTCCTCCGATCTTGACTGTCCCTGGATCTCGGCCTGCTCGTCCTCAAGCCCCCCCTCTGAAGTCTCTCAATAGGAGGTTCAAAGATTTGCAGCCCTCGATCCTTCGCCGCTTCTCTCTCTCTCCCTCTCGGGCTCGCTCGCTGCCGGCCTCCCCCGAAGTCTCTCGAAGGGAGGTCGCTTCAGCTCGCGACCCGATTTTCGCCTTGCTCGCTCTTCGAGCTCCCCAAAGTCTCTCGGAGACCCCTCTGAGCTTGCTGGCCTGTGTCCTCTTCGACAGAGGTTGGCCCTCCTATTTATAGGCGAGGAGGAGGCCGGTTGATGGAGGTTCGGCTGTCGGCCCTCGCATGTCGATCGGACCTCCACGGCTGAACCGGCGTCCCATCCGAGCTTCTCCAACAAGGTGTGCTAGGCATTGAAGGAAACCAATAATGGCGCTTGAGATCTGTCTCTTCCGGCTGACGTCGGCCTACCCTCCTCAGCCATAGGTTGTCTTCGAGCGCGTCGTCGTCGCTGCGCGTGAACTACAGAGGCGGAGAAGGAAGGAGCAAGGAAGAAGAAGAAGGAAGAAAAAGGAGAGAGGGGGGTGGGCCAGGTCGTGTGAGCCCACACAAAGAAAAAGGATGGGGCTAGGCTTGGAGGCCCAGCCCCAATGGCTGCTGCTTTTGTTTTTTCTTTGTTTTTATTTATTCTTTTGTTGTTTTTGTTATTTGTTTTGTTTATTATTCGAAAAAGAAAATATAAAAGAAATTAAGGCCTAATTAATAACCTAATCAAAATTTAGGTGTTAACAAAGTGTCCATTTGTGCCAACCTTGAGCACTTGAAGGGTTCTTTTGCCGATTAAACACACTTGGCTAATTACAATCATCTAAGGGTGCATTTTGTTAAGCACACAATGAATGATTTCGAAAATATTTTCCTAAAAATGATCGTTTTTGTTGCTTGAAATAATTAATCAATGAAAAATGTTTTCATAATCGAAAATAATTTATATCTAAACATTTTTGTAGAAAATGAAAATATCTTTTGTTCATTCATTTTCATAAACGATAGAAATAATATTTTCAGGAAATTATTTTTCAAATTATTTATTTTTCAAAAAAAGAACCGAAACCTAAATCAATTGAAGAATTTTTTTAACAA
The DNA here is from genome assembly GCA_019915205.1 of Eucalyptus rudis. Classification (NCBI taxonomy): domain Eukaryota; kingdom Viridiplantae; phylum Streptophyta; class Magnoliopsida; order Myrtales; family Myrtaceae; genus Eucalyptus; species Eucalyptus rudis. The sequence goes on from JAHMTN010000001.1 coordinate 659,799, forward strand.
TATTCAATTCAAACTAGTTATGTACATGGAAGATCCACATGCAGAGCGTGGTAATTTATTCACTTCAATTGTTCTAAGGGAGATAAACAAACGCAACTCCATGGCGCTTATGAAAGCGAGAAAATTCACGTCAACATCGACTTGTTGCCCGGTGCCTAATGACTTCCAATGGCCAAGTGAATTTTAGCTTATCTTAGCAATTATGTCACTTTTCAAATTCTGATCAATTTCACCTAAGAACTTGTGCTTCGAAACAATGCAAGGAGGCATATATGAAGGAGGTGGCCTCATACTCGTCTCTTCGGTGTCTCCATTTTTCACTGTAAAAGCGGTACTCATTCCCAAGTCACATGTCTATCAAAATGACAATACGATGCACCTGCCACATACCAAGTTAAAATGTTAGTCGTAGAGGGATTTTTTTTATTTTTTTATGTTGCTATTTTCCCAAGTCTTTTTATGTATATGATGTGTTTTTTGTGTATTTTCTTTTTTTTTGCCCCCAACAGATAGACAAATCTATTAACATTTGATCTCAAGCAAGCAATGTCTTAATGTTTCTTGTTAAACTGATAATCGGGAGTTAGACGTTAAAATTACATTAAAAAAAAAGAAAAGAAAAAGGAAAAGAGCATGAGATATACTTGGATTACTTGCCCTGAATTTAATTGCAAGCCAACCTCTTTTAGGAACTCCAAATGTAATGACTTTAGGCGGATCGACCAGATTGTACACTTGAGGATTGGTCTCGTTGTTGAAATTTCCTAAGCCGAAGCCAACCACGTAAAAGCTATATTAATGCGTATGCATTGGATGAGTTCCTGATGTATTCAACAAATTAGTCCCTTGGTAAACTATCTCTACGGTTTCATTGTAATTCAGAACTTTTACGGCTGTTCCTACAGTAGCCTCCGCAAAGGCTGGTAGACAAATCATCTCGCGTGAAGTCACACATAACTGGAGGAAAATCGAGAAAATCTGCGGTGAATACTCTACTGATGTTTCTGCATATTAATGGCAAAGATGTGCTACTCATAATTATCATGTATCATTAACGTGAACAATAGATATTTCTAGCGTATTGTGATAAAAAGTCTCGGGAACAAAATATCAAATTACAAGGATGAGAGATGAACCTGTAATAAGCTTGTAGCACATCAACAGATGGCTCCCGCCAACTTTTGTTATTCAGAGTCGCTGATGTCTTGATATCACCCGTCCACGAATCATCAGGGCAACGCACGTAGTTCATGGTAGCTGTGATGAACATCCTTGTCGTCACGTCATGAGGGACGTCTATGGGATGTTCTTCAGTTGCTAAACTTCTCAATCGTTGTGCGAAACTTGCTGTAGCACTATAGTCATAATAAGATGGCAGGGTATCGTTTGGGTAACTTGGTGGTGTTGTCATACTGTAATTCCATTTATACTGGATAGTCGCAGTAGCAACAAGGTGGGAAAAATCAGTGACGGTCATGTCTTCACTGGAAAACCGTCGAGCTGCCATGTACTACCTTCCTGAGATTGATTGGCAGTAACTAATACATCCATTGTTTGTCCAGGTTCTATCATTATGTATGAAACAACTATTGGTTTTGTATATGCTCCGTCCATTCCAACTAGCGTTATGTTGTGATTAGCGATAGAGATGAACATTTCTGTGCCTACCACTACATTGACTATATGGAGGAGATAGGTCTTACCATAACCATCAAACAAGTGAGGCGTCTTTTCCATGAAAAAACAATAAATTAGGACATTGTATATAAGAAAATACGAAATGTGAAAAAACCCTAATGCCTTTAATGTAGACAATTTAATGCCTACTCGTACCCGTCTATGTAATTGTGGAAAGTATTAGTTTTACTTCTAAATATATAGGGCAATAAGTACCAAATTTGCAGTATATTCTTGGGAAAGAAAATCATATATTGCAATAACTCAAAGTGTTGACATTTCAAGGAAGTTGCCTTTGCCTCATGGTCAGCATTCATATCCTCATGATGTCCAAACAATAAGGGATAAAAGAGAAGATAATTAAGACTATAAATGTAACATTCGAGCATGGAACAAAATCTCCAAATTGTCCGTTGATCATGTAACCGGTTGCAAGAGGTATATGAGTACTGCCTATATTGACAATTCCATCTCTAAGGCTTTATTTAGAGAAGTTCATTATACCAAGAACCTGCCAATAATGACAGGAAAATGAAAAATTAAATTACTTGGACAATTGCTTTTACCATTCAAACGCAAATGCATAGTCGTCTGATAACTTTTTCTCATTTTTACGTAAGTTTTTTTTTTCCTCCTCTTCGTCTGGGCAGGAAAGATGCATTGGAAAATAGAGGGAGTTCCATTATAGAAAGATCTAGCCATTAAACCAGAATCTCGAAATGAAACAGAGACATAATCTCAATATTCTAGTAAAGGAACTTGATTTTCACTATAGTATAAACTTTTGTAAGGATTTCATAGTGATAACAACACTAGATCGTCAGTTACCTTATATGCTTTAAGGAAAAGGTACGCTTTGATATAGTGGGCGAGTAGTCCTTCTTATGGACGAAAAACAAAGTCAAGCGCAGGATTGATAACCAAAATATTAAGTGATTGAGATGGACTGAGATGGACAAGCTTTTAGTATTACATGAATTCCATCTGGATTCAATTTTTTGAAATTCCGATCCACTTCATATCCATAGCCTCTAAGATTTATGTCTAAAAGAGTCCCACAAGTAATCTTTAAAGCACGTACCGAGCGCGGTTATATGTTCTCCATCTGGCGTTGGGAATGGGAAACTTGATCCTTCACTTGGTAGAATAACAATAGCACCATGCACAGTAAATCTTGTCCTCTCATTGTGGGCATCCACCAAAGGGTTCCTTCTTCTCCAAACCATCTAATCATGGATTTCGAGGTTGCTTCACCCGTGCCTATAAAGCAGTGAATTTCATCACATGCAAATGAACCCCACGAACTATACTTTTCCTTGCATTTCATAAACAAAATTCCATGTCTTTCCTACACGTTTTTAGATAATATAGTTTCGTCATCAAGAACATAATTATGCCATTTTCATGTCGGTTAACTCGTGCGCATATATCTATCAATCTTGTTTTAGCCGAGGCAAACTCAGAAAATCGAGTTGAATTAGACCTACTTATTAACATCACCACAGATAACTATAGGTATCTGAGCATAAATCATGCTGTTAAGGTTATATATTAGTATAATATGCGACACAAGTTCACTTCGTTTATTCTTTATTTCTATCTTGAATTAAGCCATGCACTTATTCCGTTTTAGCTGTCTATCGCATCAAAAACTAATAATTAGAGAGCAATAAAAATATTAGAACAAGATGGATGAAGAAGGTAACAATGAAGAGTGACCCCATATAATCCTTGATTATGAACCTTCACGTACACAAGATCACCTCTTTGAACGCGAATAGTCGGCCCGGGAAGACTATCATTCACCCCTAGAATTGTCATGGTAGTGCAATTCCTGGTAACATTGATTTCTCTCAGCTGCAGGAAAAAAAAAAAAAAAAAGTCGCTGCATAAGCTTGATTGTCGAAGTACACGCCGTCTCTATCTCAAAGATTGTGTATGGACGTGTTACCAAACAATCAAATTTCTACTTGGATAAGATAAAACAATTATCGATGACCACGTTCGGCTGAGACGTTGATGGTTCCGTGTTTATGGTCCCTAAATTTAAACACTGTCAGATGTACTTTCACGATTTACCTAGTGATTGTCCATACAGAAAGGGTGTTGACACCTAAATTTTGACTATTTTATAAAGCATTTCATAACATTTACATTTAGGTAACAATAATATTTAACTTATCTTTAGAAAAAATTGTTCTAAAAAATGAAAAAAAAAATGAGGATAAGAAATAATCTATAAAATAAAATACTTCATTGTGGAGGGAGATTTTGAAAGATTTTAGATTTTGGATAATGGAGCCTTTTTAGAAGATAATCTTGAACGGTTAAGTGAATTGAGCTTTCGCTGCTCGATCGCGTTCAGGCCGTCCATAAGCATTGCTGAGGCTCCTTGTTGATTCGCTGGTCCTCTTGTCTTCCATCGCGCTGATCCCTTGCTGTTCTCACCATCGCTCGGGCCCGCTTGGCTGGTTACAACATTCTCAGGTGGGAGCGAATCAAAGGGGCTGCAAACTCTCATTACTGGCACATTTTTTATTTGTTCTTTTGGCAGGTTATTAGTCAATTTGGCTCCACCACAAAGCATTTTCTTTCTGCCGTTTTTTTTTTTTTTTCTAATTGCAATCATCGACCACCGCGAGAAGTACCACCACAAGGAGCCAATACCGAGAGCCACCATCGAGCACCACAAACCATTGCTGGTCACTGTTCGTGATCGACGCTCGAATTTGGAAAGTTATTGTCACAATTAGCTTCTCTCCAAGACATTTGCTGCTTCCCGACAAGTTCCCACAACGATCGAGATTGTTCGTTGTCCGCGGCTCTTTGTTGAATTGCACCTCTACCGTGTGATCCACCCCCTTTGTGTAAGCCGTGCCCTAGACTAGGTAAGCTCTTTAGAATAAATTCAGATTAAATATTTGGTTTCATAGTTTGTGATTCTGACTTGATTTGTTTTGATTTATTTTATCATTACCTGATTAGGAAATTTGTCATATTAAGTCAAAATAATCAAAAATATTAAGCCGCATGACGTCGGGTTAGATTTTTTATTATTTCGATTTTTCATGGCAAATTTACGGATTGCTTTGCGTAATTGTTTCGTATTAAGATAATATGTCATTGATTTGTATTGGTGGATTATCAATATGACATAGATTTCAATGCGTCATCGTTACATGCACATCACATATCATGCATCATACGTCATATCTAAAATTTAGATCCATATACATTCATGTTTAAAGCAATGCACCTTAATTTCTAAGATTCATACAATATCATGATAATATTCCTTTAATAAAACAAAAAAGAAACAAAAATGTTATTCATGTCACAAAGATCCATATACAATGCACACCATATGTTGCGCTTTAGTTAGTGAATCATACGTTTTAGATTTAATGTCTTATTATTCCCATCATGTAGTTTTTTTTTTAAATAAAAAAAAATGCCAGAAGATAGGCGTTGCATCATTATGTTGCTTTCTTTTCAATAAAAATTATTAAGTCATAAAAAAAAAAGGAAAACACAAAGGTCATTTGCTTGGTTAGTCAATAGTGTAAATTCGTAATTAATCCCATTTCATGTCATTGTTATTTAGTGTAGGTTGCATATATATAATATAAACTTATCAAGGTTGCATTATTAAAAAAAAATCATAAAATGAACATACATATAAAATCACCACGCCATCCATCCTGTATCATGTAGCCTGTATCATGTAGCACATGCATATTTAGGATCATGTAAATTAGATTGCATACATATTGTGATGGTTCAAGTTATGTCATATGAATTCCATCTCACATGTCGTTAAAGTAAAACTCATGCATATTAAATTTAGATTAAAAAAATTAGGTGTCATGTCATTTAAAAACCATGTTTAGGGCATGCATTTTTAATCATCATTGTTTGTAAGTTTTTAGAAAGTAAACCTTAATAAATTTGTAGTTTATTCTGTTTAATGTTAGTTATAATTTCTTACAATCTATCACTTCAATTTGTCGAATGTTATTTTATTGATTATGCACCCGTATGACCACCATTCGCATGTTAGTAGCTTAGGTTAAGATTAATCAAGATTGCTTGCAAAATATTTTTGAAATTAAAATGAAAATGTACTGAAAAGGCGTTCGATTGATCTAGCGTAACCATGTCCTCGGACTTGATCATGGGCGATGTGCCTTCTCAGATCTCGAACTTGATCATGCATCCAAAACTTATTATCATCTCTAATTTTTATCAAGGACCGTAGGAGAAGGACACCAATTGCACTATGAGGAAGGTAATCACAATCATGCCACATGATTACTGGATATGGTCCTCGTTGGTGAAAAAATAAGCAATATCCAGAAATACTTCTTTTTACTTATTATCCAATCACTCATAACTAATCATTAGTGCATCTTGAACATCTTTAAAAGGACCCCCATCCAACTGCTTCAATGTGTCTTCCCATAACTTTCTATTATCAAAAAGTTGCCTAGGGCAATGCCCTGGCAATAGAGAGATGAACCTATCACCTCGACAGCCAAAGGAAGCATACCTACTCTATGGACAATTGTCTTTGCAAGATGATCATATCCCTCTACGGGAGTCTCTTTTGAATGCATGCTTACAAAACAATTGAAGTGCTCGACCAAATTCCATTTCATGAACTTCATAAGCCAAAATTCCTCTAGGTTTATTTAGGACCACTTTACAGGATGATTCCACCTAAGTCATCAAGATATCTATGTTTATTGTGGTGAAGATGATCCTACTGCCTGAACCAAACCAATCAGATTTTCCGGCTAGCTTCTCAAGTTGTTTTTTCTTGTCTAGATCATCAAGAACAATGAGGATTTTCTTAGTATTACATACTCTCTTGATCCAATTCATCCCATCTCCAATGTCTTTAATTTGGTCAGCAACCATAAAACCAACAAAACTTGAAATTAACTTTTTCTGCAAGTTTACAAGACCATGTTGTGATGATTCTCAAATGTCGTTGAGGAAACAAATGCTGTCAAAGTGAGGAGATAATTTGTTGAATACAACCTTTGCAAGTATTGTTTGCCACCCACTCCATGAATACCAGGACACATACGCCATCAGAATCAACATCCAACTTCTCTATTATGGCTTTTATTTGACAATGATCTTCGACCAAATATTCAGGCACATCCACCTTTTTGGCATTAAGCTTACACAATACCTCCTCAACAACCAAATCAATTAGTTCTCCATGACTGCAGCAAAACAGGAATTTTTGGTAAGGGTATAAATTTCTTCCGAATATGATGATCTTTAGGTCCCTAGGACCTTATGGTTAAATAAGTCGACCATTCAGTTGCTACAGATGGAAATTAGGTGGAAATTAGGTGGAAATTAGGTGTTATAATCAGTTGATCACGTCTGTTGGAAATTCAAGAAAGGACCCTTAATTTGATGTATTGGAGATGCTTTAGATAATGCATGAGCCGATCTATGTGAAGGGGATATTCTCAATGGAATGGACGGAGGAAGATTCACAAAACTAGAGTAGGTAATATTTATTTCATAATGCTTGGATCAGCTAGTGCTAACCAACATGCAGTGAGATAAAATCGAAAACGCATGTATTATTGACCTAAATTTTATAGGACTGTGTTGACATAGAGTTTGAATCCAGAGATAAGAAAAAAAAATCGGGGTCTTGAGCAAAATTGAAAGGAGCACAACTGATATTTTGATAGTTTATACTGTTTAGTTTATTTTCTAAGTAAATGATGAACAGATTATATTTGCTAAGTTCTTCCTAGACCTCTCGGACGAGTAATCGGAACGGATTCAAGTACAGTCCATTCAAAGTAAGAGTCATCTGAATACACTCATAAAATAGATCAAAGTGGACCCTTTTTGCTCTATTCTGTCAGGAATTGACGTCATTAACTTATAATACTATACCATTTTATTAAAGATAACCAAAAGGTTGAGGCAAATTACCCTTTCCCATTAAGATCCCATCCTTTAGATGTGCAACCTTGACAAGAGCAGCCTCCCACCGCTTCAATTTATCAGAGCCGAACTTCTTTCTGTGCTTGGGTATGGCCTTTTTATACAAATTGGTGCTGAGTATCTCCTTCTTCCCATCTAATTTTGAGGTGCCCTCTACCATGTGTGCGACCTCACGGAGACACCATGAACTCATAGCGAAGTTTCGGGAGAAGATGAGTACGTAGATTCGGGACCTATCGAGCGCTTTCAAAAGTTCTCCACTGATTTCCTTGCCGACTCGGAGTTCTTCGTTGTCTAGGAAGACGTGGACTTCAGCAAGTCACAGGCTACAGTAAAGGCAGTCGTTGAAGCCGTCGCGCGTGTTTGGTCCCCTGAAACTCAAGAACACATCGTACTCTATCGCGAGATTAGGATGGTCAGTTCTCCAGTATGAATCTGAGTCCCTCCTTAACGCGTCGTTCTTTCCTCCAGACGCATCGTCCGATCCCGAGGTCGGCTTCTAGTCCCTCCACCTCTTCGATTTCATGAGTTGCCTCGGAGCCCTTGACAATATTTACAGAGTTTCAACCAGAGTGAGACTTAAAAAGCAGGAATGGAAATCTAATGAGAGCAGGCTGGAATTGCATCATACATGTCCGGGAGAAGGAGTTTCTTCGCTTGTGCGTTGTCTGTCAACGAGATCTCGAACGGAAGTCAAAGCACTTGCACTGCTAAAAATCAGACCTTGAAGGTGCCACAGCAGAGAGAGAGAGAGAGAGTCACTTGTGCGTTGTCTGTCAACGAGATCTTGAACGGAAGTCAAAGCACTTGCACTGCTAAAAATCAGACCTTGAAGGTGCCACAGCAGAGAGAGAGAGAGAGAGAGTCACTTGTGCGTTGTCTGTCAACGAGATCTCGAACGGAAGTCAAAGCACTTGCACTGCTAAAAATCAGACCTTGAAGGTGCCACAGAGAGAGAGAGAGAGAGAGAGAGAGAGGAGTCGACAATGCTGAATGGCAAGGGCAAGATCCTCCCGGTGGAAGAACAGCTACCGCATGATGCTTCGGGTGCCGTGCGTGAGAGCCCAATTTAGGAATCATGCCTCCGACGTGGCAAGACCAGTGGCCCAGCGCATGCCGACGTGGAAATTTGTAACATCCGAAACTGCGTTCGGAGAAATTAAGGGGGAGGAAAGGAAACAGGAAGCAGAAGAAGCTGCCACTTTCCTTCCACGACCTTTTTCATCTTGGCCCCCCCTCCCCGAGCATCACCGAATCGCCACCCCGCTCTTCCTCCCTTCTCCACCTTCAAAATTTCTTCTTCTTCACTAGCCAATTCAGTGTTATAATTATAGTTATAATTATGGTTAATGGATCAACGAAAGTCAATAAATTAAGATACATCTTTTCTATTCATGTATTTCTTTTGGATTTATGAATTTCCTAGATTCATGTATCTTTTAGTTCATGTATTTATAGAGTTCTTGAATCTCTTGAATTCATGTATCTCTGGATTCATGAATCTCTTGAATTCATGTATTTCTTAATTCATGAATTTCGTGGATACATGCGTATATTTAATTCATGTATCTCTTTTATACATGAACTAAAAATCTCTATAAATAAATGGGAGCATAGAGCTTCATTACGATTTTTTGGGTTTTGGTTTTTCTGACTCGATTCCAAAAAGGCTTTGATATACTTTTCTACTCCTCTGATTTTTCTGAGTATGCTGGTTCAATTGAACGGTTCAACTCAGTTTTGTTTGCATAGTGCTAATCCAAACAGGTTCGACGTGTTATATCTTGTGAAGCATAGTTTGTGAATCTGCGGAGCACCATTGGCAGGAACTAATTGCCTTAAGGAGATTCGGATATCCGTACCTCACCTCCAATTTTATGTTCTGATTACAACAAACAGTTTGTGTTTTCTCTGGATATAATTTTCAACAATCTTAAGGCGATTATCTTACTCACGGTTTGTTGTTCTTGTTAGATTATTGAGATGGCTAAAAACAACCAAGTGTCCTTCAATGTCCTGAATGTTTCAAAAGACGTTCCTATGGTCGATTTGACCGTTGCTATGGAAGATGTTCAACCCTCAGGGTCTGAATTTGTAGCAGCCAATGCTATGGCCATTGGGCTAACACCAATTTTGGTGGTGCGAGTACAAGTCATACGACTGGTATGCCCGAGACCGTTTTTCAGAACAGTACAAGCCAAATGGCTTTTGGCTCTGTTTTTGGAGGGATAGTTCTTTGCCTATTGTGATGGCAATGCCTCCAGTTACAGCTAATGAGAAATTGGAGAAATTCATCGAAGTGGGCTTTTAAACAATGACAGCAAAAGATGTTTTTCTATCTGACCATGCTCGATCTGACGAAATATTTATCGAAGGTGTGCCCGATAATTAGTCCAAATGAGCAAGATGTCACAACGCTCAGTGCATTGGAGGCTTGGAAGCATGGGGACTTCTTATACTGAAATTATATCCTTAACTGTTTAGTGAATTCTCTTTATAATGTTTATTGTATATTGAATCTGCTAAACAGTTATGGGAGACCTTAGAAAAGAAATACAAGACTGAGGACCTGGCACCAAGAAATTTGTGGTTGCCAAATTATTGGACTACAAGATGGTGGATTCTAAATCTGTCATGAGTCAAGTTCGAGAATTACAATTAATTCTGAGTAACATCTCTACTGAGGGAATGATACTTAGTGAAGCATTCCAAGTGGTGGCTATGATTGAGAAATTGCCTCCAGGCTGGTCAGACTTCAAAAATTATTTGAAGCACAAACGGAAGGAGACAAGCCTTGAAGATCTCATTCTACACCTCATAATCGAGGAGGACAATAGAAGGAGTGCAAATCCTTCTTCTGAGCCAAAGGCCAATGTTGTGGAATCTTCCAAATCCAAGCAAGATAGAAAAATGAAGATGTCTTTTCAAGGAAAAGGCAAGTAGAAGGAGCAGTTTCAGAATTTTCAAGGGACGTGTTTTATATGCAACAAGTTTGGCCATCATGCTAAGGATTGCAAGAAGCGCTCGAAAAAATGTAAGATAGATGGTGCAGCCCAACAACTAAATTTGACATAACATGACAATATTGAGAGACTATCTGCTGTGGTAATGTTCGAAGCATCTCTGGTGTTAAACACTAATGGCTGGTGGCTAGATACAGGTGCCACAAATCACATTTGTGCAGATAAACACATGTTCTCATCTTATGAGAAGGCTGAAGAAGATGAGAAGCTTTATATGGCTAACTCTGCATTAGCAAAAATTGCCGGAAGAGGAAATGTGATCCCGAAGTTTACATATGGCAAGGAGGTCACCCTACTAAATGTGCTGCATGTACCGAAGATTGGGAAAAATCTAATTTATAACCCCATACTTGTCAATAAGGGTTTCAAAATTATATTTGAATCCAACAAATTTGTACTTTCAAAAGGAGGGATGTATGTGGGGAAATGGTACTTGTGTAATGACCTGTTTAAAGCCAATGTAATTGTCATTGATGTAAACTCGAATTATGTGTACCCAAAAACTATTAATAAAGAAAAGTCTTCAGTTTACACTGTTGTGTCTCCTTATCTATGGCATAGTAGATTATGACATATAAACTATGGTACAATGAAAAGAATAGCAAACCTGGGGTTAATTCTAAGATTTGAGTTGGATGCTCGTTACAAGTGTGAGACTTGTGTTGAGGCCAAGTTTGCCAAGAAACCTTTCAAATCCATTGAAAAAACAAGTGAACCTCTATAATTAATCTATAGTGATCTATGTGATTTAAAGTTTGTAGAAAGTAAAGGTGGAAAGAAGTACTTCATCATATTTGTGGATGATTGTACTAGATTTTGCTACATTTATTTACTAACTAACAAAGATGAGACTATGAGCATGTTTATCAAGTATAAAAATGAAGTTGAAAACCAACTTGATAAACGAATCAAAGTGTTTAGGTTTGATAGAGGAGGAGAATATAATTCAATCAATTTCAAGGACTTTTGTGCTAGTTTTGGAATAATTCTCCAAACGACTCCACCTTATACTCCACAACAAAATGAAGTTGCCGAACGATTGAACAGGATACTAAAGGAGATGGCTAACACCATGCTTTTGAGTTCAGGTTTATCTTAGAACTTGTGGGGGGGGCAGTTTTAATTACAAATTATATTCTTAATAAAATATCCCACAAAAAGACAAGTAAAACTCCATACAAGTTATGGAATGGAACGTTACCATCCTACAATTTTCTAAAAGTGTGGGGGTGCTTGGCCAAGGTGGCAATTCCTCCTTCGAAACAAACTCGGTTGGGACCTAAAACGGGGGATTGCATATTCATCGGTTATGCTCAAAATAGTAGTGCATATAGATTTTTGGTTCACAAATCTGAAAATGCGGAAATTCATGTCAATACAATCCTAGAATCAAGGGATGCTGAATTTTTGAGAATATATATCATGCAAAAAGAAATCAAGGAGAACTTTCTCAAAAAAGGCTTAGAGAATCAAAATCTGAGAATGATGAAGATGTGACCAAAAAAGCCGAACTTCGAAAGAGTAAAAGATCTAAAATTGAAAAATCTTTTGGACCTGATTTTCTAACATACATGTTAGAAGGTGAGTCCCAAACATATAAAGAGGCAATGTCATCTCCAGATGCTCCTTTCTGGAAAGAAGCTGTTGACAATGAAATTTATTCTATCATAAGTAATCATACTTGGGAATTGGTTGATTTTTCACCTAAAAATAAACCAATTGGGTGTAAATGGATTTTCAAGAAAAAACTAAAAGCTGATGGTTCCATTGATAAGTACAAAGCTCGGTTTGTAGGGAAAGGGTTTAAACAAAAAGAGGGTATTGACTACTTTGATACTTATTCACCTGTCAAAAGAATAACATCAGTAAGGATGTTGATTGCTATAACTTCGTTATACAATTTGCAAATACATCAAATGGATGTGAAAACTGCATTCTTAAATGGTGATCTCGACAATGAGATTTATATGGAACAACCTGAAGGGTTCAAGGTCAAAGGACAAGAACACAAAGTATGTAGACTTGTCAAATCATTGTATGGATTTAAGCAAGCTCTTAATGTTGTTAACATCAGTAAGGATGTTGACCAGATAATGATTCAAAATGGGTATAGAATCAATGAGTGTGGCAAATGTGTGTACGCTAAATCCACTACGGTTGGATATGTACTTATTTGTCTATATGTCGATGACTTACTAATTATTGGAGATAACACTGAGGTCATCAAAATCATCAAGAACATTCTCAAGAAGAACTTTGAGATGAAAGATTTAGGTGTAGTGGATGTTATACTCGGCATCAAAATTCTAAGGAATTCTAATGGCTTAGGTTTAACACAATCTCATTACATTGAAAAGGTATTTGAGAGATTTAAAGGATTCAGCATTAAAGATGCAAACAATCATTTTTTTTCCACACCTAACTTGAAGAAAGTACACTGGAAATAGTGTAAAATAGCTGGAATACTCTCAAGTAATAGGCATCATCATGTATATCATGAATTGCACTAGACCTAATATTGCATACTTAGTAAGCAAACTGAGTAGATATACCAATAACCCATATCACGAACACTGGAATGCTTTGATGAGAGTATTAGGATATATGAAAATGACAACAGATTATGTTCTACAATATGGCAAATATCTAGCTGTTTTGGAAGGTTATTGTGATGCCAACTGGATTTCAGATTCTGAATAATCGAAATTGACTAGCGGATATGTGTTCATGCTAGAAGGTGCCGCGATATCATGGAAATTCTCTAAACAAACTCTAATAATGCACTTTACGATGGAATCAGAGTTTGTTGCTTTGGATAAAGCTGCTGAAGAAGCATAATGGCTTCGACATTTTTTAGAAGATGTTCCAGTGTGGCCAAAACCTATGCTTGCAATTTGCATACACTGTGACAATCAAGCAGCAATTGCAAGGGCGCATAATGTGATTTATAATGGTAAGTCTAGACATATTCGTCGTAGACATAACATCGTAAGGCAGTTGCTCTCAAATGGAATCATTTCTTTAAATTTTGTAAAGTCAAAAGAAAATATTGCGGATCTGCTGACAAAAAGTTTGTCAAATGAGCAAATAAATTGCGCATCGAGGGGAATGGGTTTAAGAGCCTTAACCTAATAAAGATATTCTAGGGTGGAAACCTAACCTATGCGATTGGAGATCCCATGGTCTAGGTTCAATAGGACAACGCAAATTTTGGAAACTCTAGTGTAAGCACTGTCTCTCATTCCTATGATACAACAGTGCTTTCCTATAGTATTATTAAGGGTACGCTATGCATTTAATGATTCCTATAACTTGGAATGTAACATCCAAGTAAGATATGGTAGGATATCTTTAATAGAAATGCACCTATATGCGTGGAGTTGGCCAACTCTATGAAAACCTTTAAAGGCTAGATTTTCTAAAGCACACATGAATCCCGAGAGGTTCAGGACCAAAAGAATGAACACAACCGAGAACCAATCTTGAATTCGAAATACTCTGTGTGAAGTTTATTGTCTAGGCTTACACAAACAACTGGCGATTCAAGACTTAGTCCATCAACTAGTTAAGTAAGTCTGATAGGCTTTCATTAAAGAAAGTTCAAGGAGAAAGCTACCTATCTTGATGTAGTGTATTTCAGTAAGTATGCTCAGATTCCTTCAAGTCAAAAATGTTTTGTTGATCCATTAATGTGAGGGATTGTTATAATTACAGTTATAATTATGGTTAATGGATTAACGAAAGCCAATAAATTAAGATATGGCTTTTCTATTCATGTATCTCTTTTGGATTCATGAATTTCCTAGATTCAGTATCTTTTAGTTCATGTATTTATAGAGTTCTCGAATCTCTTGAATTCATGTATTTCTGGATTAATAAATCTCTTGAATTCATGTATCTCTTGATTAATGAATTCTGTGGATACATACGTCTATTTAATTCATGTATCTATTTTATACATAAACTAAAAATCTCTATAAATAGATGGGAGCATAAAGCTTCTTTATGGTTTTTCGGTTTTGGTTTTTCCGACTCGATTCCAAAAAGGCTTTGATATACTTTTCTACTCCTCTGATTTTTCTGAGTATACTGGTTCAATTAAACAGTTCAAGTGCTAATCCAAACAGGTTCTGGTTCAATTGAACGGTTCAAGTGCTAATCCAAACAGGTTCGAGGTGTTGTATCTTGGGAGATATAGTTTGTGAATCTACGGAGCACCATTGGCAGGAACTAATTGTCCTAAGAAGATTCGGATATCCGTACCTCACCTCTAATTTTATGTTCTGATTACAACAAACAGTTTGTGTTTTCTCTGGATATAATTTCCAACATTCAGAACCCTCCCGCGCTCCTTCCATGGCCACAAGGAGAACTGACTTCAAAATTGGTAAGGGCTTTTTCGGACCGTAAACCCCAGACACGATCAAATCTAGAGACCCCGCCCTCACATGGATTTTCGTCAAAGAGGCAATCGAAATATTAAAAGGACACAATCCTTTAGAAGGTTCGAGAATTCCGCAAGAGATTCAGCTTTAAAGTTGCCAAAATTGTCATAGTCCCTGTCGCGATCTTTTCATATCCATTCGCGGGGATGGTGACTACCAACACCATTGAAAATTTTCCAGTTCCAGCTTTATTACTCTGAAGCTGACAAGACTTCTTCTTCCTCGGTAGTTCGGCAAGAGTTTCTCCCTATTATTTTCCATAGTCAAGGCACGATCCCTGTTCTCCTTTCCTTTCTTCTCTCCTCTTTCTACGATTGGGATACATGTATGGAACGAAAATGTCGACCGGATCAGATAAGGGTATAGGAGCATAAAGCAAACGCCTTAACGCTTGACATAGTAAATTTTGAGAGACCATTTGCGTAAATGGGTGTGCAAATGAAATACTGCAATCCATCACGTCTCTTTAAGGGGCCAAAAGAAAAAAGAATTTTGTTCGGTAATAATTAGATAAAAAAAAAAAAGTCCTTCACGGCCAGGGCAGACAGGCTCGTATTAAAAAATCTATGATCCTAACGCCTTTTTCCAAAGATCATATTGCATTTTTCGGAAGTTCTTGGCCAGATTTCTATGGACCCAAAAATCAAATCAATCATATATGGGACAAAAAATTTACGTTCGGTCAAAGTTTGGTCCATAAAAGCAATGCAATATGATCTTTGGAAAAAAACAAAAGAAGAATTTTGTTTTGTAATAAGATTTCCATTCCCCGATTTGTAGCTTTTGCAGTTGTGAAGCCCTCTTGGTCCTTCGTTGTTCTCATTCCCACATGCATCTTTGGATGGTTCTTCGGTTCTATCCTTTTCAAACAATTTTACATTTTTCTTCCAGATATCTAGATTTCAAGCTCTCTCTGTCTGGTTGGCTACACATGCAAAGGACATGGATCTTCTTGGTGCCCCAATAAATCTCACTCATTAATATTTTAAGTGCAGTTTCTATCGATCATTGAGATTTATCGAGACGTCAAAAAGACATCCATACATGCCGGGGACCTTTACCTATGTGCAGGTTCATAACATCACTGCTAGTTTTAACTTTTACTTTTAATTAAGGATATCCAAAAAGACCTAGTATCTTAAATCGGCCCAGATGAATTCCAATGGATTTTTCACTCCAAATCTGAATTTTTCAAGCCTGTCTCACCATTACGTTTGGGTTTGATCGGTTCCCAAGCGTGGGATTGAGGAGTTCAAAAGCTCGGACTCACCCAAAAATATATCCAAAAGTTGAAATATTAAATAAAAAACTCTAAAAATTAGAATTATAAGTCATTTATATCTTAAATATAATGAAGCCACAAATTAGTAACTTAACATGAAGATACTTAACATGAAAGTGGGCTATGGACATGTGTGGCTGGGGAGTCGAATTTGAAAAATGAAAAAAGCAAGAATTTTTTTAGAATTTAAACTAGCTATCAGCCTCTTCCGGCTAAAAAAAATGTGGCTTTCTACCTCTTGAAGATGGAACCGCCGTGTTGAGTTGTGAATGAATATTTCATGGCATGCTTACAAGTTCCATAACTCTTCCCAAATCAAAAGTTGCAACCCGTTGAAATTGTTGGAGAAATCTTTCTGGAATATTTTGAAGCTGACAAAATGTTTCCATCAGTCTAGTCTGAAGATCTGCAGACTCTCCTGTTCAAAGTCTGAAGACCTCCAGACTGCCAGACTCAAGACTCAAAGTCTATTTCCATTGACAATTTCTAGACCGTCGAAGAAGGGTTATCCAGAACTGGGTGTTTCATTAAGGATTTGACCTTATCGACTGGAGAAAATATTTTGGCTGGATATGATATAATGGAATCCTTTATTTAATTATGATTAAGGATCCGATGATTGACAAAATATACTTGGAAGGTTCTACTTATGGAAACGAAGATCCTGATTGTATGCGCGAGCAGGATTGATGGGCTATCGACTTGTTCCTTTAATAGCTCGAATGATCTTCCTAATTGATTCCGTCCAACGGGTAGATTGGAGGAATTCCTTTGGTAAGTGCCAACGGGTATGATGGCATAAAGGAGTATAAAAGGAAGACGTTCGAGTTGTTCGAGAGAGTGCGCGATAGAAGAATTCCAAAGTTTGAAGCTCTTTGTTCTTAGTCAATTCATTTACTGAGCGAAATCTTGTACGCAAAAGAGAGTTTATACTTTGAGAGATCTTGAGGAAGTGTAGTAGAGTTTCTACACTGTGGAATCAAGGAAGAGACTTGCTGTAACATCTCTTTTTCATAGTGAAATCCAGCCGGTGGGCTGTCAGTGCGGAAGAGTGGACGTAAGTTTGGAATAAGTCGAACCACTATAAACCTCGTGTTCAATTTTCTCTTCCCTACTCTCTGTTTTACTTTGATCATAATTCATCTTGTTAACCAAAGAAGAACTTCATTTCTATTGTCTGCTCAGTATTGCTCTTATATCCCAAATAATTATTTTTACACATATTCACCCCCCTCTAGGTGCTTATACTAGCTATCTCAGAAATCAAGGTGCTCGACCTTGATTTTTTTGAATGAAATTGGTAAGGTATTAGAAATTATTACGTCAATTGATTGATAATCACATTTTGAGTCTTGATATTGGATATAATGATATATCATCCTAAATCTTATGCTCAATTTGTTTCACGAAAAATAGACGATTTAGAAAATATTTTCCTAAAAATGATCACTTGTATCGCTTGAAATGATTAGCCAATGAAAAATATTTCCATTATTGACAATAATATATCTTTAAATATGTTTGTGTACGATAAAAATATTTTTCATTTATCTAGTAATGTAAACGATACAAACAATTAAATTTTTGAAAAATGATTTCCAAATGATTTATTTTCCAACTGAAGGAGTCAAATTCTTTATTTTTCTTCTATTTAGACATTTCCAAACTGGGTATGGGTTGGGTTCCAGAAATTGGAGACAGAAACTAAGGGTGTGTTTGTTTCACGGAAAACATAACGTTTTTGGAAAATGTTTTCCGGGAAACCATTTTCCAAGAAAATGGTTAGTTTCCTTTGTTTGGGAAATCATTTTCCAAGAAAATTGTTAGTTTTCCTTTGTTTGGGGATACGTGATTGAAAGTATTTTATGGTGTTGGGATTGCATTTGAAAAATGATTGAATGACATTTGACCTAACAATTGACAATAGTGTGGCTCTTACTTCCAAATTAATTTGTTGAGTCCATATTACTTTATAAATGGATTTTTCTCGATTAGCTTAATAAATCTAGAATTTGAACCTACAAAATGAAAAGGAAACCTGAATTCATACACGTATTTTTTTTCTTGAAAATGGACATGATTTCTGGTTACAAGAGCAAGTCAAAATGATCTCATTAATCGCAACAAACATGCGATTCGCGATTATTTCAGCAATCAATCAAAAGGACAAGTCAGCAAAATAACAAGATCTAGATGGCAAACAACTTATCAAGGAGGCGCCTTAACCATTGCATCTAGAAATGTGAAGATGGCTATTCTTCCACAAAGTAAATCGACTCTCACTAGTTTCTCCACAGAGCAGATACTTACCCATCATTCTCAACCAAAACCCAATAGCGAAAAACGAATTTTAAACCCTTTTGATTCACGAAATCAAGGCCGAATTCTGGGATTTGGGACACCCAGAAAACGTGGGTCTTGTCCAAGATTTCTCTTTCTGAGAACCCCACAAGAAAACAGGTAGTGAAATTGAAACTCTCCCATTGATCGACATCAACCATTCAATTGCTTCTCAACACCCAGAAAGCGATAAGCCAGAGGCATCAATCAGTAATCATAGCCACACCAAATCAGTAGAAAGACTGGAGAACACACTGCTTAAAGACAACATAAGAAATTCTTGGTCACGAGGCGTGCTTTCACCTGGAAAAGGCAAAACTGAAGGAGACACTGAGCAGAGAACAAGAGTAGGTCATTGAGCTGGGCAACTTTTGGAGCCAAGTTACCAAAGGTCTAATGTTCAGACAATATCAAGAACAAACATTCAAAGTTTGATGCTTAGCTACTTGAATAGCTACTACAAGTAACCAAAGAACAAGTCTAATGTTTAGACAATATCGAGAACAAACATTGAAAGTCAGATGCTTGCCAATATCCACTTTCTCTTCTATTTAAGAAATCTTTGAGCCATAACTTCTTCAGCTTAACACTCTTGATAATGAATGCTTTTGCAACTCTCTCCTTGTCCACCAGATAATTAAAGGCATGTGCAATGGTAGCTTCATTAAAACCTTCAACCTCCATCACTTCTTTGTAGAGCTCAGCAATATCCAATTGATTTTGACTCATCTTTTTATTGCATTAGCAACCTCTCCAATTTGCTCCAAGAGCATTGCAAACCTATCATCCTTGTTAGTGGCATGACTTCACTTTCTATTAAATCTTGAAGGATCTTCTATTCCTTTTGTAGTATTGTCATTACCATCATCTAGTTCAATTGAGAAGTCCGAATCACCAAAAGAAGGTAAGTCGATGTCTCCAAATTGTTTTGCAAAGCATCCTGTGGCCATGTCTCTTCCAGCCACCGAAGCGAGTTCATCGTACATCTCGATTTTCTTGTTCAAGTACTTCTCATGGGTAGGATGTGCCTATGAAAAATCACAAAAACACAAACTTATTGCAGCCTCCAATTCCTACATATCTCAACGTGCTGCATGTATAATAAATCTCTTGAATCAATGAATTTCTAGTTGTCTAGATAAACAAATTATAGCATACCGGGGTACACAAACTTAACCCACAATTTTTAGATATCAAATGCCAAGAGTATTAAGTTATATAGAAATCTGAAAAGCACATTACCGTTATTTCTTCATCATAAACTTCCTTCCGAATAACTGTGATCATCTTCAAGCTATAGTCCCACTGAAATTCACTCTTAACCTGCAATTTTTGGGTGGTAGCCCAATTGTTTTTAATAGTTCTAAGATGATTGTCCACATGATCAAGCTCACATTCAATCCCAAATTTCTCATTTATAGTTTGAGCAACTCGAACAAAAGAAGATGGTTTAAAGGTGGCTGAAGGTTTGTTTCCTTTGGAAGCCTCATCAACTAGTATCTCTAAAAACATATGCTCCATAGGTCCTGACCATCTGAAATGCTTGGACTTCCCTTCTCTAGTCTTGCCCATTGCTACATTATCAAACATATCCCACACAAGAAATTGGGATAAACAAAGAATAATACAATAACATACATCATTTGACTACTGAGACAAGGAAACATCACAATGATATAGAGTAGTAAATCAAGTTCACATTTACAAGAACTTCAATCACAAAGTATTCATGTCACATCAAAAACATCAGATAACTTCTAAGAAAATACAAATACTAAACATTCATTCTATGCCTACTATAGTCATCCCACATTAAACATGCAATATTATCTCTTTTTGCTACTCACTCTCTGTTTTCCTCCCTCTCCTCTCTTTGTGTTTGTTGATGTCTTCTTTCTTCACTTTGAGATTCGACCTCTACATTTAGCTCTTGCATAAAGGGTTCATAAGGGTCAACTCCCATAATGAAGTTATGTAAAATAATATAACATGCTAAGACCACATCAACTTGAGTATCAAAAGACCAAAAGGGTTCGGCATCTAATACACGAAAACGCCTTTTTAGGACACCGAATGCCCTTTCTACTGCAGACCGTAAGGATGAATGGCGATGATTGAACAACTCTTTCTCGTTCACAGGTGAGTGGTCACTAAACTCCCTCCTGTGATATCGAACTCCACGATATGGAGAAATTATTCTCGATTGAATGCCATATCCGGTATCAGCAAGATAGTATTTACCTACCAATTTTATGTAAAGTTTCAACAACATGTTTCAAGAAAATAGGGTATAAATTTTATAGAAAATATGGAATAGTCTATACCTTCAGGAATTTTCATTCCTCGAGGCCTTGAAAGTGCATTTGTAAGAATACAAGAGTCATGGGCCGTGTCTTCCCAACCGGCCAACACATAAATGAATTTTAAATCATAAGTAACAGCTACAAGAACATTTTGTGTTGTTTTCTCTTTTCGACCACGAAATTTTCTTTGAATTTCTGGGGAACCGATGCACGAACATGGGTACTATCAAGAGCTCCAATACAATCCTAATGTACTCAATAAATAAGTGAATGTAACAACATATTATCAAAATGAAGTTCGTGACACTTGTCATATTACATACCTTAAAGTATGGATAAAATCTTCGACTCTTGGATATTGTCGGGGGTGTAGTGCCATCTGGTGGTCTTATAACATACTTGTATAATTTTGGAATTGCTTGTAAGACAATTCTAAAGTATCGATGAATGGTCTCAGTGGCCCTATTGAACCTTGACCCTATTACTCTCAACCTCACATTATGCCCTAAAATATGGCAAAAGACCAGCAATTGCTCTTTAAATAACACATTTACTATTTCATGTAAAAAATTATTTGACCAAGGACTCTACACAATTCAAAGAAAATGGAGAGGAGAGAGAACCCGGAACGTGAACCAAACAACTGAAACACAAAGAATCAACATCAACTCAACGACGTAAAGCATATATATATATATATATATATATATATATATATATATATATATAATGAGATTATTCTCAAATTGGAGAGGAGAGAGAACTTGGAATCGTGTTGAGCGTCGTTGAAGAAGAGCCAGACCTTCAATGGCGAAGAAGAAGATTTGGACCTTCAATGGCAAAGAAGATGCGCGTCATCAAAGAAGAGCTGAAGAAGAAAGACGAGCAAAAGAAGTGAGGGAGAGAGCAGCGTATGGAAAAGAAAAGTGAAAGGTCAAAAGGAAAAAATGAAAAGGGAAAGTGTTTTCACCTTTTGAGGCAGAGGAATTCGTTTTCCTAAAATAACACATGATATTTGTGTTGACCGGAAAGTCATTTCCGTTGACCAAATCTTTTTTAGAGAACCAAAAGACTGAAAATCCAAAAAACACTTTCCGGTAAAATACTTTCAGTGAAACAAACACACCTTAAGTAATGATCAGTTGAAAAGCATCCAAGTTTCTTAGGTCAACAAGTTTGAATACCACCACTGTCCCATCTCCATCCCTTCCGAGTCTTCACCATATAGGCCACATGGCTTAGTCGGTGGCCACTGACAATCGTTTTTCTTGATAATTGGGAATGTATAGGATCAAACACCATCCTTCGAAAGCTGATTTAGGAAGAGGAATGAATGGATTTTTTTGCTAGATTTATCGTGTGAATTGATGGCTCCTAATGGTCAAAGTGGCTTGCTTGGATGCTACGTTTGGAGCTCCCTTGATCAAAACTCTGGATCTTCCCGCCCTTCTCCTAAAGAGACAAAGGGAATCGATATGATGGAAAGTGGGGATCGGACGAGAACGTCCTCATCTCCAAAACACCATTTCAATGCTGTGAAAGCAGGTAAACTTGGTAGGTGGGCTATCTCCCACTTTAATATTCTTATGTTACTTATCTTCGCGTCCTTCGTCGGACTAGGACTGTGAATACTTTTGAAGCTTTGACGTTCTTTTTGCGCCACTTCCATAAAAGCATCATCCCGCTCGTGCAACAAGAGAAGTAACAAGAGCCAGTTACATATACTATTCATGGTGTTCCATCTATCGCCATCGATTTAAATACTCATCGATTTTTCAAACCTTAATCATCTAATCGATAATGATGGAGGTGGGTTACGTATATTAACCATGCAAAATCTTGTCAAATTTAGGCAAAAAGCATGAAGTCTCTTCCAAATAATCACCACCCCCGTGAGCCTCAAATGCACTGAACACACAAAGCGCTGGGGAAATATGATGAATGAATCGAGTTGAAGAATGAAATCAAACTTTAAGGTGTGATGCCACTTTCTTTAAAAAATTATTTGCCCTACAACATTGTTAATGTGACATCCAGATTTTCGGGTTTAATTTGTCTGGATAAATAGGATCCTGTCTCATCGCTCGTCAATTTATTGACGAGTCCGAAATTTCAAGAAAGAAATTATCGGAGGAAAATCGAAGACCAAAAGAAAATAGAAAGGGAAAGAGAAAAGAAAAGAAAAAAAAATATGACCATGTGATGTTATATTATTTTATTTCTTTTCTCTCTCTCTCTTCTTTTCTCTCTCTCTTTTCTCTCTCCATCCCTCTTTTCTCTCGTGCGAATCCCCTCCCCACCGCCAATACCCCTTGCCAATTTTAAATTGGTTTCTTCTTCTCTCTTTCTTTTTTCACCTTGGACTAGTCAAAAGGTTATCTCTCTCTCTTCTCTCTCCTCTCTCTTCTTTCTTCCTCCTCACGACAGAACCGGTTCCCTTCTTCTTCTTCTTTTCTTCTCATGCGAACCAGGAGCTCGAAGACAGCAGCTCGTCGTCGCGCCGGAGCACCGCCGCCGGGCCGCCGTCCGCACGCCCGCGCACGCTGTGCACTTCGCTCGTGTCCGTCGCTGCTGCCGCTCCTCCCTCCACGCGATCCAGCTGACCCAGCTTCCGTTCGGCCTCTGTTCAGCCACCGTGAGCGGCTGAGCAGGCCGCCGGAGCCGCCGTTCGGCCTCCCCGGAGTTCCGCCCGCTCCCCCGAACCCTTCTCTGCCCCTAACCATCCCTGTTTTCCTCTGTTTCGCAGCAAACCAGCAACCCACGAAATGGGTTTCCAGCTGGTTCGGGCTCGTTTTGGGCCGTTTCCGGGCCCCGGATCCGTGAGCCGCTTTGGGAAGAATCGTTCCTCGCGTCGCCGCCGTCGGATTGATCCGATTTGCGCGCGATTTGGTGAGTAATCTCACTAATCTTGGATTAGTTGGCTAATTATGCTTAAGGTTGGTTTAGTTTTAATTAATTATGTTTAGGTTGTTAGATTAGAGTAAATTAGCAATTATTAGTTAATTGTGATGTGATTTAGATAAATTGATTGTGTAATTAACAAGTAGACGTGGTCTACTAATTATTGGAAGTGCTTCGGGAATTTTCCCGACCCTTAGTGGGCTCCAATTAGGCTTTTCGGGCCTAAGTGGATTTTTTTGTATTTAAATATTAATTTTCGGAATTAAATTAAATAATTATTTATTCTCCGAAAATTCAAGGGAGACGGTTCGGAACCGGAATATTGTGCTGATGACTGTGGTGAAGTCCGTTTATTTAATCGGGCTTTAATTTGAGTTAAATGGGATTTTTAATATTAATTATTATTCGAAATTAATTAAATAATTATTTATTTTCCGAAAATTCAACTGAGATGGTCTGGAACCGGAAAATTATGCTGATGACCGTGGTGAGGTCCGTTTATGTAATCGGGCTTTATTTTGAGCTAAATTGAATTTTTTAATAATAATTATTTAATTTTCGAAATTAATAAATTAATTAATTATTTTTCAGAAATTAAGATTTTGATGGCCGACGACCGAAATCTCGTGCTGATCGTCGTGGTGCAGTCCGTTTATTTATTTGAGCTCCACGTTGTATGGAATTGAATAAATTGTGATATTTTAGGGAGTTACCCTAAATTGATTGGAATTGATTGCGATTGAATTGTTGATTGGTAAATGGCCAAGTATGTTATTCAGTATTTATAATGCTTTGTGGAGTTGATTTAATTATTTGATTGAGAAATCGTTGGGCATTGGTTGTCGATATTGAAAGTGAATTGGTAACCACTGCAAAGAGGACATGCGGCTCGGTGACTTGGAGTGTCACCTGGGAAAATGCACGTGAGTTCAGTGGTTGAATGTCACCTTGGCGAAAAGGTCGCCTGAGAGAATGCACGTGGCTCGGAGACTCGATCTGTACTCCTGGAGAATGCACGTGGGCTCGGTGACAGAGGCTGGCATCTAAAAGGGCACGTGGGCTCGGCGACTTGATGCATCGCTTTGGTGAAATGCACCTGAGAGAATGCACGTGGGCCCAGGCATCTAAAAGGGCACGTGGGCTCGGCAACTTGATGCATCGCTTTGGTGAAATGCACCTGAGAGAATGCACGTGGGCCCAGGCATCTAAAAGGGCACGTGGGCTCGGCGACTTGATGCATCGCTTTGGTGAAATGCACCTGAGAGAATGCACGTGGGCCCGGGCATCTAAAAGGGCACGTGGGCTCGGTGACTTGATGCATCACTTTGGCGAAAAGGGTCGCCTGAGAGAATGCACGTGGGCCCAAGGTTCGAGGCACGTGGACTCGGAGACTTGGAAGGTCATCCTGGGGAATACACGTGGCCTAGCTTTTAAATATCCCACAGTGGGGATTGATTTGTTTGACATGTAATCGACTAGGTCGATGCTTTGATTTGATATTGTGAATTGATTGACTGAATGGAAATGACCGTGAGTGGTCTTGTTGGAATATAATCGACTAGGTCGATTTGATCGATGCTTCGATCGGTGATATGATTGCTTGGGTGCCTATTATAAATTGTACTGACTTGCAGGTGGGATCTGAGGCCAAGGTAAGTCCTCTGCCCTGTGCGTGTTTAGGCAGCCTTTAGTATAGTAGTTTACTAATCGGGCTTAGTGGGGTAGAACTCGCTGAGACGTAGTCTCATCCCAGTTTGGGGAAAAACATTTCAGGACCCGATAAGGAGCCGAGGAGGAGAAGTCTGGGAAGGAGATCTTGGAGGTGAAACTTGAAGGGAAGGATTTTGAAAGAAGAAGATAATACCGAGATGGGCCTTGAGTATGGCATGGATGGATTGAGATCCTACATTCTGTTGAGATCTCTTTTTGATGTGAATAGTTATGAAGTGGTTTGTGTTTTGTATAAAAGTTTGGTTATAAATTTCAATATGAAAAATATGGCCCTGCTTTTTTATCCCATCGTTTTATTGTCTGGGGATTTTAATTGCTTCCGCATGTGCTTAATAAATGAAAGGGTCGGCGATACTAGTCCTGGGATATCGCATTATAAAATCGACCAAATAGAAGGATGTGCACGTGCCTGAGGATCGGGGCGTGACAGTTAATGATCACTAGCAAATTTCCCTTAGGATACAACAAAGTTTCGATTGAGAATACTATATAGCAATTCTAGTATTTCTACATAGTCTTTCAACAGAAATAATTAGAAAAGATGGCTATAGTTTTTGAAAAAAAAAAACTAGAAAAGACTTGATTCACGTTTATTCCAAAACTAACGTACTTATCTCAATCTTAATGAATAGAGGCACCTTTTTAAAAATGTTGCAAAGTGACGTCTTCTAAGGCTAAGTTGAAATGATAGGAAAATTTTGAAATTAAATAATTAATAAATGAAAAATAATTGTAATTTCTTGTGAATGGTTACATTGTTTCAACAATGCGCTGTAATTAATTGTTAAAAAATTATAAATCTGAATTTTAATAAATAAAAAATAATGATCGTCGATTAGTGTCAAATTTCATTCATATTCACATTTATATAGATGTCAGATAAGATATCTCTTACAATAAACTACTGACATAAAATACAGAGGGACAACCGTCGCATCCATTCATGTGTCTCCCCCACTTCCCAAAAAAAAAAAAATCCTATTTCCATAGTTTAAAATAAGGGCAAATCCCTCTCCACAACCACGTCTCTCTCTCTCTCTCAAGTTTCAGCGCCTCTCCTTTGGACCGGGTAGCACGTACGTCATCCCATACCGATGGTGATTAAAATTCGGGTTTTCCTTCGGTTCTCTCTCTCTCTCTTTTGGCCTTTTCGCTTCTTCCACTGATAAAAATACTAAAGAGGGTAGTCGAACACCTAGATTAGTAGGTTTGACCACGAAAGTTTTCTTTCACTCCGCTCTTGATTATTCTCTCTCCTGTTTGTTACGTATTTATAAAGCGGTCAAAAACTCCGTTTTCTCTCTCTACAGAGGGGGAATGGCTTGATCGGTTTGGGTTCGACACGGGTCGCGTCGGCCAATTTTGGGTGTGGTTTCTGGCATGTGGAGTCGGGCAGCGGGTCTCTTCTTCTTCTTCTTCTTTCGTTTTTGGGGTATCGCCGCAAAGGCTGGAAATGGTAAATTCAAGGAGAGTAAATTCTTCTTCTTGTTCCGATCGTATGTAATGAATTTTGAAATTTTTCACGTGCGAGACAAGATTCGTGGGTTCGTTTCGGACACTCGCCTCTCGGTTGCTCAAATCCCACGGGGCTCATATTAAAGTCTTGATTAGGACGCGTGTCATGAACAAGTGGCGGCGAGCAGGTGTCGTCACTGTCATCTCCGAAAATATTGACAAAAACAAGCCCGCCCTTCCTTCTCCGCACCAAAATTTCTTTTTTAGAAACGATTCATGTTTCTCTATTCTTCATCATCGTCATCTTCCTCTTCTTGTTCGCGTGCATGAGCGAAGCTCCCGCAAGAGCGCCCGAACCGGAAGAGGGGGCTGAGGTGAGGGGCAATAACTACAGCTAGCACCAAGTCCCATCAAAGGGTCTATAGGCACGACGGTAACAGGTGACGGTGGTGGCCCCCACCCCCCGCTCGGTTTTAAAATTTCCTTCCCTTTGCCAGCGGAAATACACAAAAAGGCAAAAAAAAAAAAAAAAAATTTACATTCTTCGTTAAGGAGAAGAAGAGACTTCAAAATTGCACACTCCGATTGCTACTGACAGAAATTCAGTGTTTTTGACCTCTCCCAAAACACGTAATATCCGATAGAGGGAAAAATCAAGAACGAGAAGATGCCGCCTACTTCTCTTGCAAGAACTGATTCACAATCTCCACGCTCGGCTCCAACACCTGCCTCTTCCAAAGGTCCAGCGACCTGCCGCCGCCGCCGCCCTCCTCCTCTGGCGCCATCGCCAGCTGGACCTCCTCCGTCGCGTCCAGCCTACGCAGCTCCCACCCGCTTTCGCTCAGCTGCCGGATCTTCATAATCTGCCGTTTCATCAGCTGGCCCGCGTTCTTCTTTATCTCGCGTAGCGCCTCCTGGTATGCACCCTCCCGCACCGGATCGTTGTCCCGCTCCCTCGCATCCTCCGGCTCCCACGCGTCCCCAGGGCTGATGCGTGATGGGTTTGGATGCTCCCGCATCAAGGGCCGACCCCCCTCGGCGGATACTTCTCGAAATATTGGTCGAACTCGGGCACGCCTATGGCCTTCCTCAGCCCAGCCAGACCCCCCGGGTCGGTCCGGCGCAGGTCGTAGTATCTGGCGAGCTCATCGAAAGCGCCCATGCGGAGCATTCCGTCCACGCGCTTCGGCAGGCACTTCTTCAGGATGGGCAGCGACACGTCGACCCACAGAAAGCAACAGTGATACCTCAGCTCGGGTCTCGCCGGCGGGCCGAGCCCGCCGAACACGTCTTCCTCCGGGACGAACCGCTCCGCCAGGAGAGCGAGGATGGAGGAGGTGGAACCGCCGACGAGGAGGGGGAGACTCCCGCGGGAGGCGACGTCGGAAATGGCGGCGTCGCCGAGGGAACGGAACTGCGACGGGGTCATCTCGCCGTCGTCCGGGTCGAGGGAGCCGAGGAGGTGGTGGGGGACGCCGCGGCGGTCGGCCGGGGCGATCTTGTTGGTGGTGATGTCGAGGCCCCGGTAGACTTGCATCTTGTCGGAGTTGATGACCTCAGCAGAACGGAAGTGGGAGGCGAGGTCGATGGAGAGGCGGGACTTGCCGCACCCGGTGGCGCCCATGATGATGACCACCTTGGGGTGGCAGTGGGCGGCTGCGGAGGAGGAGGCCATCGGGGAAAATGGGTGGGCTTGTGGTGGCCGGGCCGTGGCTCCTGGGGGTGGTGGTGGTTGCTGGGCAGATGAAGAGAGGGAGGCAAGGAAAGGTGAGGAAATTAAGTTTTTCGGGGAGAGAGAGAGAACGTAGCATCATGAGGAGTGGCCTATTTTTCCGACGTGACGAGAAAGGGCGAACGTAGCGACAAGAGTTTCCGACTTACGTGTGCTCTGTCTCTCCAAGTCGGAAAAATAGTCCAGACGTTGGGAGAGAGAGCGAACGTAGCATCATGAGAAGGGCGGAGTGGACTATTTTTCCGACGTGGGGAGAGAAAGCGAACGTAGCGACAACAGTTTCCGACGTACGTGTGCTCTCTCTCTCTCTCTCCAAGTCCGAAAAGTAGTCCAGACGTGGGGAGAGAGAGCGAACGTAGCGAAAAGAGTTCCCGACTTACGTGTGCTCTTACGTGTGCTCTCTCTCCCCAAGTCGGAAAAATAGATAGTCCAAGCAAGGGGGGAGAGAGCGAACGTAGCATCATGAGGAGGGAGGAGAGGACTATCTTTCCGACGTGGGTAGAGGAGAGAGCGAACGTAGCGACAAGAGTTTCCGACTTACGTGTGCTCTCTCTCCCCAAGGCGGAAAAGTAGTCCAGACGTGGGGACAGAGAGCGAACGTAGCGACAAGAGGAGGGAGGAATGAAACCTAAGAACTTAATTTCCTCTCCTTTCCTAGGTGATGTGGAATGAAACCCTAGAGAGAAACCCTAACCCATCGCACCCTCCCTTCCAGAGAAGAGAGAGAGATTTTGAGCGAGCTTTTGATGGATATAACAGGGAACGTCTAATTTCTTCCTTCTAATTTTAAAAAAGATTGTGTTAATTAAGAAAAACAAATATTAAACCGTGAATATCAATAAAATAATTCCCAAGATTTCGCTTCGTTTCGTACCTTCTAATTTTGTTTCAGACTTTCGACCAAAAAATAAAAATTTTGTTTCAGACCGTATGTTGCTTAAATTGTCAATTATTTCTTACAATAATGAATAACTTGTGTAAAAAAGATTATCTAATGTGAATTTTAAAAACCAACCACCTAGAGAACAAAACTCAAGAATGATTTCATGCTTACTAGTCATACCCTATGAATTTCCGCACTTCATAATATAAATATCAAATCAATATCTGTTATGAAGGTAGATGATGTTGAAATACGATAAAGATATGCAGACAAAATGAATA
The DNA here is from genome assembly GCA_019915205.1 of Eucalyptus rudis. Lineage (NCBI taxonomy): Eukaryota > Viridiplantae > Streptophyta > Magnoliopsida > Myrtales > Myrtaceae > Eucalyptus > Eucalyptus rudis. Next base: position 689,834 of record JAHMTN010000001.1, read on the forward strand.
AATGTTATGCAGGATCGTGCATGATGAATTTAAATTATATGTTATGGAATGTTGAGTATGCAATCTACAAGAGACTTTCCACTGTATTTTTGTTCTTTTTCTTAACAAAAAGACAAATGCCCCTAAAGTCTATTAAATGTGCATTCATTTCCTATTTTAGGCGCATTTTCTATTCTAAGACTAACCGTGAACTAATCCTACGAGACAAATCAATATGAAGTGCTATTTTTAATTTTCCTTTTATTTTATGAAAACAGCAAATTTAAATCCTAGGATATAATGCGATCTGATGTACTATGTATTAATATTGAACTATGTGTAATGCAGGCAATGCATGTAATGCAGTTAATAGTTAATATATTCCTTAAGATATGATTTTTTAAGAAAACATAAGCATATGTAATTTTCTAAATAACATGTGTTACATGAACATTTCCTGAACTCTAAATATGGATGAGATGGTAATGCGCAATGATGACGTACGAATTAATCAAATACTCAACCATAAGAAGTCAAGCAAGATGATATTAGGTTCCAACCTTAGTGTCTAAAGGTTCGGCGGCCCAATATGCCTTAGCTAGTGCAGGAAAATAATCAAATCATGAAAGCCTAAGTCTTTTGACTAAATAGCATGCATCAAAACAAACTATATTGTCAAAACTAAACTACAAGATTACACTTACCTTGACTTAGTGCCAACGTTTAGCATGATACAGAGAGGGCTGGCGATTGGTCAGTGCTGACAAGGGTGATGATCGGCAATGATCGACAATGATCCATGAAACTATAGGGTGCGCAAGGTGAGGTGCCAAAGCTTCGTCAAGAGAATTGGTGGGCATCGTGGCTAGCTGATGGGCATAGGAACTTGCCATGGTACTATGGAAGGAGTCAATAGGCATTTTTGTAAGCCACAAAAGTATATTTCATGATCTCCATAACTAGAATCAAGAACACTTATATAATCAAGTAGAGATTTATGCACTTGATTTAGAATCTACCGTTCTTGATACGAAATAACAACGATCCAAACTCAAAAACTTCTCCTCTATAGTCTTCTGTATCACTGGCTTAATGAGACTGCTTCTCACCCTTAGCATTTAGTGAATGCTCCTTATGTGAGGATATTTATATGTGTGCTAGAATTAGAGAAATGCTCATTATGTGAGGGTATTTGTATGTGTGCTAGAATTAGAGGAAAGGCTTGAGTACTATTTATAAAGTTTTTAGCTAAGCTCTCTCATCACGAGTTGGGCTCAACTCGGTCTACACTAACAAGCCCTATATTAAACTAATTAATAGGCTTTATATCTCTCTTTATTAGACCAATTCTATAAAACAGTAAATTATACTATCTATTAATATAGCTCACAACAGCAAAATGTAGAGAATCTCCGAGTGCAGCCTAGGCACAAAGGCCATGTGTGATGACGGCACCGCAACGTGTAGAGCAAGAATTAGCAATTATGCTTCGGCGATCCTACACCAGGTGACGTCGCTGCTGCAACTCTGGCAAGGAAAGAAGGCAAGGATGTCGTCCCATCGATTAAGCCTACGGATGACGGCGTCTTCAAATCCACATCTTCTATCACGCGGGACATGGTGGAGGCTCTTGCCAAGGACATTCAACAACTCGCTCAAGAATCCAGTGAAATCGAGGACATCTCCTTCAGTGATCCTACTCCGAGAATTGTCGTTCCTCTGACTCGGGCACCGAGAGAAGGCAAAGAGGACCAAGTTGGCACTCAAGTTGCAATCTTCAGCAATCTTCAGCAGACAGCAGGTAACTTTCTATCAAAAGAGTATAATATTTATTAATCTTTCCTTCTATAGCCAATTAGATGTAACATGGATTATAATGCTTATCCATTTTGTTATTTTCTATATATTTTCTTCCTAGTTACCCTATCCATTCATGCCTTCTCCGTAATTAGATAAAGCAATTTTGTGTTTCTCTTCATTATGTGGAAACCCAATTAATTGCGTGAAATCCATGCAAAATTTAGTTTGTGATAGGTTGTAAGTTGTTCTCAACTTGCTGCGGGTGTACCTATATTAATTGGGTTTCAGAAAGCAAAATCAAAGGGAATTTTGGTAATAAAATAATTCCACAGTAAAGTAATTTTATTATCCCGTGAAATTATTTCATTGAACTTTGTTATCTAAGTTTGTCATTATCTATAAACAATATAATACGAAGAAGAGGTAAGAGGACAGGCTTTTTAAATAAAAGCAATTATGCTAATCTGATCGACGCGCACCTTTCATGTCTGGGGTTTTTAGATTTGCACTTAGTGATTGAATAGGACTTGAATCATAAGAGTACATAAAATCTACAGCATATCTTTAGCACCTGGTGGTTGTATGCATTAGGGAGCCACTTTGAGAAAAAATTACATTAATTTCCCGTGAAAATTTAGAGCAGTACACATGTACACCCAAAATTTCACCCTTTATGCAAAACTCCCTTAGTCGTTAACCCTTCCTCCTTTTTTCCGTTTGCGAGCGCCCAGTGTGTGAATTTTTTCAATGGTAAGATTGCAATTCTCCTCAAATTTTTTCAAATCACTCTTTTGCCCCAAATGATTGTTCTCTATCACGGCATCTATCATTTTGTTTTTTTTTTTTTTTTTGCATATATTTTGGAACATTGTAATTTATTATAACGCATGAAGAGGCCGAAGGATCATTTGACTAAAACAAATACAGAAGAATTGTAACATTTCCCTCCCAGACCAATTTCTCAAAGCTTCAGCCACCCGCCGCCTGGACTTTCCTTGTTTGACCATCCGTCCTTTCGTCTAATGTTCATGGAGGCATAAGGAATTGGAGGAGAAGATTAGTGGAAGGATGGTGATGATGACGATGGTGACTGGAAAGATGATGGGAGGTTTCAATATTATGGGGACTCCCTCGGACGTGAGATGGCCTTTTTGCATGATCATGCTTGCTCGACGTTTCATGGAGAGAACAGGGCGATTTTCTCTTCTTTGGTAGTATGAAAAAAAATAGCTGAGCTGTACACTTCTTCTACAGCATATCCAGAAGCCACGGAGGTAGTAAAATATTAGGTGAGATCAATCTCTTTCCTCTCTCTTTGCCGGGTTGACAGAAGCAAATAGAGAGATTTTGAGCGGGCTTATAGGGGAATAACAGGAAACGTGTAATTTCTTCCTTCTAATTGTCTTAATTAATAAAAAAAAATACTAAACTGCGAATATCAGTAAAATAATTCCCAAGATTTATGCTTCACACCTACTAATTTTATTTCGGACCTTATATTGTCTAAATTGTCAATTATTTCTTATGATAATGAATAACTTGTGTAAAAAAGAATGATCTAATTTAAAGTTAAAAAACTAATCCATCGAAATAACAAAACTCAAAAAGGATTTTATGCTTACAAGTTATGTCTTACCAATTTCCGCACTCAAAAGAGATTTTAAAAGGTGGGGCCTAGCTTACGAGAGTCTGAGTGATCGATTATAGCTGTGCCGTCATTACTTTGTGCAAAGAGTGCTTGAAAGTTCATCAGGCGAATGGAAAAAAATCGTCATCTTGCTTTCCCTTAGTTGCGTTCTTTTCCTCGAGGATTGACGACTATCCTGTCTTCTTTCCTATTTTGTCTTTCGCTTCGCCCTGACACTTGTGAATTGTGACGAGGCCACAAAGCATTATTTAAAATTGGGAGCGTAGGTGGTAGGGGTGTCGGGAGTAGAACAAGGGCTGGAAAAAATGCGAGCCCAATTAAGATTAAAAATTTCGGGATTGCTAAAGTTTTCCAAAAGAAGAAGTGATTCCTTCCCACATAATTATAATTACAAATTTCGGTATTGCTAAGGTTTTCCAAAAGAAGAAGTGATTCCTTCCCACATAATTAAAATTAAAAATTTCGGTACTGCTAGAGCTTTGCAAAAGAAGAAGTGACTCCTCCCCACATGAAAAGGCAATACTGGAGGAAATAAATAACCAGGCCAAAAGCAAGGCCTACAGTCTGAAAGGTGAAGGTAATACTATGGAAAAAAAAAAAAAAATTCAGCTTCATGTGTGGGACTGATTGGAAGGTTGGTGTCGCGACTAAGTGAGGTTCTTAGGTCTAAACTGATTATATACAAAAGAGCACCTCATCTTCTTCCATTTCGAGGGCAGCTAAGCTGAGCTGAGAGCTCTGGAAATTTGTGAACAAAGCTTTAAGTTGTACACCGCGAAAACAGCACTCAAAATCTCTATAGTTAGAAATAAGAATACACACAATTGAGTAAAGAGATCCATACATCTGATTTGGAATACATCAATCTTAACGCAAAACAACGACAATTCCAACTTGAAATACTTTTACTCTATTATTTTATGTATCACTGTCTTAATGAAATTATTTCTTATCTTTAGCATTTTGTAGCCACTCTTTATATAAGGATACTTGTGTGTATCAAGGCTAAAGGAGGAACTTGAACATTATTTATAAAGTTTTCAGCTAAATCTTCACATCACAAGTTGGGCTCAACTTAATCCACAATAATTAATCTCATATTTAATTAATTAAGAAAATTTACATCTCACTTTATTAAATCAATATCGTAAAACAATAAATTACAAATTAACCCACGTCGGAAAAATTCTTGCATTGGTTTCTTTCGGAGGGACGCGTCCGGGGACCGTTCTACCTTCCTCCTCTGGTCCCCTCCCCAAGCATCACCGAATCGCCGCCCCCCTCTTCCTCCCTTCTTCTCCTCCTTCAAAATTTCATCTTCTTCTTCACTACCATGGCCACGAGGAGAACCACCTCCAAGCTCACCAAGACCTTCGCGGCCTCGGCGCCTCCGAAACGGTCCTCCGCCGCCGCCGGAGCTGCCTATGCCCTCTCCCGCTCTCGCTCGCTCTCCGGCTCCGCTTCCGGTTTCGGGGACTCCGTTCACCCGTTGACCGGCCCACCGCTTCGCGAGGCTAATGTTCTCGCCTCGGTATCCGCCGGGGCCGTCAAGTTCCGCGGCGTCGTCGGCTTCGGTTCGCGGGACTTTGGCCTTCCCTCTCGGGCTTTACTCAACCGCCGCGAGCGCGTCTCAGGTTGGAATCCGATCGATATTCATTATGTGAATGCGGGTATTTTTGTGATATTACGGAAAGGTGTGATTTTGAAGTTTTTTGAGCGTAGGACATTTCCTTTTTTATTTGGGCTTTTTATGTTAGAGTTGGGAATAGTGCTTGTTTGTGAAGATTGAGTTCAGAGCAATTTGTCTGTAATCTTCTTCTGGTGTTGCTGAAGCTTTTGGGACTTAAGTTTAGTGCTTCTTTCGTTAAGTTTGTGAAAATCTTTTTCCTCTAGGAACGATCTCTCGGTGTGCTGCAGCTACAGAATAGAGATATAAGGGGCGTTCGATGTAAACATTATAAGCTTAACGAAATAATGAAATAAACTTTTCTCCTGTATCATTAAAGTGCATTGCTTTTAGCTGTATTCTCAATGAATGTTATATTCAAAATATCGTTTGATGGTGCTTTGAGGTATACTTTGGAGAATTATAAGCTGCAACTTTCCCATCTTCCGTGACCATTTGCTTATGCCTAACACTTGAGTAGCTATTACATTTTCTTAGCAATGGAAGCGATGGTTGCTTGATTTTACAAGTTAAAACAGTTCCTTGAGTTAAAACTAAGTGTTTGATTTTCAACATCCGAAGTCTAAAGCTAGTTGTTTAACTTTTTTGTGTTTTGGTGATGAATCTGTACTCGGCATGTCTTCTTTTGATTTCCTTCAAAGTCCAAGATATGGTGGACCGGAGTTCAGTGTAATAAATGTTAGAAGGTTGCTTACCAACCGAGTAAGCATCTCCTATTGAAGAGTTATGTCCTAATCCCGTTAAATTTACTGGATCTTTGTGTTTAATATAGCAGGATTGTCCTGGCAAATTTTCCCTCGTCATCCTTTAATCAGAATTTATGGAAGAGAAATTGACCCGTTTCATTTGTTATGTTCTTTCTAATGAAAGTACTTGAAGCCTTGCTTTGTTTGACTCAGACAAATCCATCGGAGTTCACTGAGATGGCCTGGGAGGGCACTGTTGGCGCTGTTGATGCAGCTCAAGTTTGCAAACAAGCGGTGGAAACTGAGCATCTAATGAAAGCTCTTGTGGAGCAAAGGATGGTTTAGCCAGGAGAATTCTCACCAAACCTGTTTTTGACAATACATGAGTCCGCAGGCTGTGGACAATTTCATATCCCAACAACCAAAGGCATGTATTCAGTTATACGTCTGTTTTTCAATTTAATTTTGTCCTTCTCCAAAGGTTTTTTGGGGTTTACTAACGATCTGTGATTTTGCGCCAGGTTGTGGGTGATACCAGTGGCCCTATAATGGGCTCACATCTTGCCTCCCTTTTGGAAAATGCTCGGAAGTACAAGAAAGAAATGGGGGATGATTTTGTTTCTGTGGAGCATCTTTTACTAGCATTGCGTTCTGATAAGAGGTTTGGGCAGCAAGTATTTCGAAATCTCCAGCTTAGTGAGAAGGATTTGAGGGAGGCCATTGGAGCTGTTCATGGAAATCAAAGAGTAACAGATCAAAGTATGTCCTATTGTTATTCAACTGCTGCAACCATTTTATTTCCAAATCACATGATACTATGGAAGGCACCGATCCTTATAAAACATTTTTCTCAGAGGTTCCTGTATGTTAGGACTTGAACAGGCTGACTATATCAATGACAAGGGCTAGCCATTGTTTTCATAAAGCTTCATTAATCAACTAATTCTACATAGCCACCACTTGCTGTTGAACTAAATACATCTGGATGGATTTCTGCTTTCCTGATGGACTTCGCTTGTTTACTCTGTCATTAGAAGTCTATAGGGACAGTGAGAGTTTGCTTGTTGGTTGTAAGATAAGAGAGCAGTGCTGCTGGCAGCTTCTATGGAACAATTCTGCATCGTGCAAAGAACCATCTGATTTGAGGGAATAACCATATTGAAACTTTTGATAATATTCAACTATAAGGAAAAGATATGTTTTCAGAATCTCAAAGTGGTCAGGATATCTTCTCAGGGATATTGCCATAACTGAAGCTTCTAAAACTTTATCTTAAATATTTCACAGCATTTATCAGCTTTATCTCGGACCTTTCATGATGTTTCTCAGCTGGCTAAGTATTCCTTCTAATATGCATGTTGTAGCACATGATTTGTTATTGTCCTGCCAAAGGATGAAGACCTTCTTTTGTTGATTCCTGGTCTATTTCCTTTGCTTCTTTGACTACTAACACATTAGTCATAACATTTTCTTTGGTCTCCTACAAACAGACCCTGAAGGAAATATGAAGCTCTCGAGAAATATGGCAATGACTTGGTGGAAATGGCTCAGCGGGGCAAGCTTGATCCTGTTATCAGTCATGACGATGAGATCCTGTGTTGCATTCGAATATTATGTAGGAGAACTAAGAATAATCTAGTAATTATGGGTGAGCCTGGTGTGGGGAAAACTGCAATGGCTGAAGGGTAGGTTTCTCAGTTCAATCTTATTTTCTTAAGCTTAGTATATTTGTCCCTGATGTGTTGTTAGACTTGTTCTTCTCTTTCACTTTTGTTGTTTGTGTGTGCTGCCAGCATGTATGATGAATGATCATTCATGGAGCTCACAGTGTAACATTGCTGTTGTTTAGTGTCATATGAATAGTTCAATGTTTCTAACCTTTTTTCAACTTTAGTTCTGTTTGAGGTATAGTTATTAGGATTAAATTACTCGTGCAAATCATTTTTCTGATGGACCAAAAGCTGGCTTCCTTTATTTTATGATGATGTCATAATGTAGGAAACTTTGTTCACAAAGATGTGATTGACCTTCCAGCTGATAAGGTGCGGTGGTGTTACAGTTATTCTCAAGTGAAACACTCTATTGGATTCTGCAAATCAGTAGTGATGAGCTGGGCTCTATTGGTTCTTCTACAGATCTAAATCTAGAGCTAAACTAGTTCAAAAGAGTTCTGGTGGTACTCAGTCAGTGTGCTGGTTCCATTTTTTCAGCTATCATGTAACTTTTGCTTTGCAGTAGAGAGTATTCCGAGAGTAGCCTTTGTTAAACTATGTGCATGTTACCATCATTTTGGGAGTGAGCATGTCTAGTGACATGGTTCCTAGTGTGAATGTTGCGACTTCATGGATTGTATGGCAATTTCTTTGGTGTAATTCTCACTCTTAACAGGTTGGTTCAACATATAGTCCGTGGGGATGTACCGAAGCCACTGTTGAACAGAAAGGTTAATTGTTGACTGTATGATCAAGATAACTTGGTTAGATCATAATGTGATCTTTCAGAGAGCCTTGTGCTAAAAAAATGTCTGCTTGATCTCGACCTATGCAGTTGATTTCCTTGGATATGGGAGCAATAGTTGCAGGTGCTAAGTTCCATGGAGATTTTGAGGAACAACTGAAAGCTGTCTTGAAGGAAGTAACGGCTTCAAATGGACAGATTATATTGTTCATTGATGAGATCCACACTGTATTAGGTGCAGGTGTGTATCCTTGCTTTTTTTTTTTCCTGGTTCCATCTCCATCATTGTTTTCAGGGACTATGTAAAAAAAATTTCAACATGCATGAAAAAGTCAATTATCATGTTATTAAACTTTGTAATCATGCAAATTCTAGTATAATCTATATATTTTCATGTTTTCATTTTGATTTTGTTTTCCATGTGATGGTTTTATTCAGATTCCTAAGTGCTACTTTTCTTCTCCTTACTCCAACGTGCCAAATGCAAATTGTGTATTGAAAAGTACTGCTTGTGCTGTGCATGTAGGAGTGACTAGTGGCGCAATGGATGCAGGGAACTTGCTGAAACCAATGTTCGGTCATGGTGAGCTACATTGCATAGGTGCAACAACACTGAACGAGTATAGGAAGTACATTGAGAAGGATGCTGCACTAGCGCATAGGTTTCAACAAGTGTTTTGTGGTCAGCCATCTGTTGAGGACACAATTTCCATTCTTTGCAGATTGCGTGAGTGGTATGAACTACGCCATGGCATTAAAATATCAGACAGTGCCCTTGTTCCAGCTGCTGTCCTTTCAGATCGTTACATTACTGAACGCTTCTGCGTGACAAAGGTAATCTATGAATTCTATCAGTATTGGATTGTATCTCTGTGCTGACTCTTGGTATTTTCCATCGTAAGATCAACTAATTGACTCCCCTCAATTGATAATGACATTCCAGTAAAATTTTTCAAATGATAATCAATGTTCCTGTCTTGAGAATGACGCATTAAATCCCAACGATAATGCGCAAAGACCATGCAACTGCACATCTCTTTTTTTCTTTTGCTGGGGCACCTAACTAGAAAAACAAAATTGCATTGCACCTTCAAATATAAAGTTGCTAGCAGTCTGGTATTTTCTGTTGGCTATTATTTTATTTATTTCCTATTTTCTTCTTCTTCTTTTGCTTAATATTTTTTCTTCATTATTTTATCTAGATACTCTCTTAGGAGTACAATGTTGTTATGCCACTGTTTTGGATAATTTTGTCTGATATACTTTGAGAAATATGACCATCATGATAGAACAATCTAAATGCATTAAGAGAAGATGTTATGATTTCCAACTTATTGTCTTGCATGCTTCTCACTTTGCCTCAATAAACACACATCTTTCCTGCTCCTTCTGTTGTCTAATTGTATATTGTTATGTCGTTTTTCCTTCAGCCATTGATCTAGCTGATGAAGCCGAAGGAAAGCTGAAAATGGAGATTACATCCAGGCCTACTGAATTGGATGAGATAGACAGAGCCATGCTAAAGTTGGAGATGGAGAAATTACTCTGAAAAATGACACGGATAACACATCTAAAGAAAGGTTGCATTAGTTGAAAAATGACTTAAATTCGCTTAACAGAAGCAAAAAGAACTGACAGAGGAGTGGGAAAGCGAAAAAGCTCTTATGACTCGTATTAGATCAATTGAAGAGGAGGTAACTCTTCTACCTCTATATAATCTCTTTCATGATTCTTCCTTTTGCATATTTTACCTCGATTTGACCTCTCCGTCTAACAGATTGATAGAGTTAACCTGGAGATGGAAGCTGCCAAGCATGAACACAACTTAAACTGTGCTGCTGAACTCAAATATGGAATGCTTATGTCCCTTAAGCGCCAGTTAGAAGAGGATGAAAAGAATCTTGCCGAATTCAGGAAATCAGGAAAATCTTTGCTATGAGAAGAGGTCACTGATCTTGACATTGCTGAAATTGTCAGCAAATGGACTGGCATTCCCTTGTCGGGACCTTCAACAACCAGAGAACAAAAAGTTAGTAATGCTGGAGGAGGTCCTTCACAAGAGGGTGGTTGGTTGGTCAAGATATAGCAGTTAAATCAGTCGCTGATGCAATCCGCTGTTCGAGGGCTGGATTATCTGATTCGAATCAACCAATAGCAAGTTTTATGTTTATGGGCCCTACTGGTGTTGGCAAAACTGAGCTTGCTAAGGCTTTAGCTGGATTTCTCTTCGACACAGAAAACGCTCTTTTTAGGATAGACATGAGTACATGGAGAAACATGCAGTTTCACGTTTGGTGGGTGCACCTCCTGGTTATGTGGGATATGAAGAAGGTGGGCAGCTGACTGAAGTGGTTCACCGAAGACCCTATTCTGTTGTGCTCTTTGATGATTGAGAAGGCACATCACGACGTGTCCAACATTGTTACAGCTGTTGGATGATGGAAGAATAACTTATTCCTAGGGAAGGACTGTCATTTTTACAACTGTGTCGTGATAATGGCTTTTAATATTGGTTCTCACTTTATTCTTGAAACTCTGTAATACAACGGACAGCAAGGAAGTAATTTATGAAAAGATAAGCTGTTGAGTTGGCCAGACAAACATTCTGCCCTTAGTTTATGAATCGAATTGATGAATATATTGTATTCCAGCCTCTGGACTCCAAGGAAATTGGCAAAATTGTCAAGCTCCAGGTAACTAATCTTGAGCTCAATTTATTTTCTTCTTGTAAGTGTTGCGCTGTGTAAGAAAGTTTAATCGGGAAAACGATGTCCTTTTCTCAGTGGGGGTAAATTGAAAAGGCAGAACTGGCTTTTGTTTCCTACCTAACCTTTTATTATTACTGCTTGGAGGAGGTGCTAACAAACAGTGGTGCAATTGCATAGGTAGCCACCGCTTGCCCTCGTAAAGCTTCTGTGCACTCTATCGCTGTAGTCTTAAGTAATTTGAATTTTTATGGGTTACACGTTGATAAGTATTGTTTTGTGATGCAAAAGTCCAGTAGTTGCATAATCATTATTTGTGGTAATTTTTATGATTTAGTAGTTTATGTTTCTGGGAAAAGGAGCTATATTGCAATGCTTATTTGAATCTCCATATGATTAATTGTGTTAAGCAGTATTGTTCTTGTTTACATGACCGGATTCGAAGCTTAATCATCCGGAACTTCTAGAAGCACATCAAAATGTGTGATAAACCAATCCTTGCCATTGCTCTGTAGATATGGTTGGCCTTGTTTTTGTACTTGTTCTGAGATTTGGTTATTGTTGGACTCAAATGGCATATAATTGCAGAAGTTCTAAGGGCGTGCATGACAACATTTCTATTTTTCTATTTATCTGTTTTTCTGTTCCTTGGAACAAGCTTGGAACATAAATCCGTTTGGTAACGCAATTTCATTTTTCTATTTCTGGAAGAGAAATCTCTTCTAGAAATAAATTTGGAATAGAAATCAGAAGTTAAATTTTTTAGATTTTTCTATTTGCAGAATAGAAATACCAAAATCAATATTTTTCTCATCGTTCACTCTCATCATTGCTTGTCGCCCACTTGCCACCCATGGGATGCCGGACGCTCGCCGCCAGTTGCCGACCGCCCGACACCAACCCCGACCACCAACCACCGACCGTCGGCCATTGAACTCTGGCCACCCGTCGCCACCACTAGTCACCGAATGCCGGACGCCCACGGGTCATTGGCCACTCATCGCCAATTGTTGGACGCTAGAGACTTACCACCAATCATCGAATGTCTGCTGCCGACCGTCCGTTGCTCGCCACCGACTGCTGGATGTTGACCGCTCGTTGCCAGACTTTGGCCACTAGCCACATACTGTTGGCCTCTTAGACTCCTGATGTCGAACGTTGGACGCCGGTTATTGGTCACCAAACTCCGAACTTCCACCACCCATGGCCGGTCACTGAACTCCAACGCCGAACGCTGAACGTCAGACTCCAGACTTCGACCGCCCGCCGCCAGTCATCGAACGTTGAGCATCAGTCGCTAGATGTCGAACTCTAGCAACCAGCCTCTAGTTGTTGCTGCTCCTAAAAATAGAAATTTTATTTTGTTATCAGATGAATTTTTATTTTAGAAATAGAAATTTTGAATTGTTATCAAATATATTTTTTTCTCAGAAACTCATCAATGGAATAAAAATTGATTTATATTCCAAAAATTTTGTCATGCGCGCCCTAAACCTCTGGAAACCTCCAAAAGCACTAGAAAGCTAGCAATAATCAAAGGCCTTATACACATGAACAAGTGGTTTTGCACTTCATGCTAAACTTTCAAAAATTTTTAAAAAAATAAAAATAAAAATAAAAAAGAGTAGCACAATCATAAAGAACGCGATCGCACACAAAATTTATTAGTTGGAGTGGAACCTCGTTTCTTTTGTTGCAGAGCACTTTTATATTCGCCGATACCCTCGTCGTATGGATATGTTGACCTTGTAAATATTGCACCAAACGCGTTAGAATTGGAAACCATTTTCCTTGTAAAATGAAATATCTAGATCCTCGAAACAATCGGAAACAAATTGGAGTTATACAAAATAATATTATCTAGAAAGCAAATCCTCTTTTCTTGCCTTTGACAACGAACCAAAAGTATCGCTTGACGAGTCGACGGCTTACGATTGACTGACTCTTAAAACCTCTTCAGTAACGTATTTAATTAGTTTCCGGTACCTGCAACAATGCACAGATGAAGGATAGTTCATTTTGGTCCGACAGGCAAGAAGTAAAAGGTTATCAAAATCGTAATCTATTTTTTTTTTTTAATGTCCCAAACAACTATAACCTGAAGATCTTTAACTTTATACACAAAAAAATGAAAAAAAAAAAAATTAGAATAGTAGGCGCCAAAGATTTCGGGCCGCACCGCAATACAATTATGTTCTACCACGGAGTTTCTCCGGAAATAATAAACCATAGGTATCTACTTCTTTGAACATAACATGTAAATTAAAACCTAATAAACTTATGGCTCCAACAGTTAAGTATTAGCACCAGCTAATCTGCAGCTACACCAGATTCTCATTTGATGTTTCTCGTTTTAAGAAATTAAGATGCTCAAGAATTCAGGAACCATTCGAAGCTGCTATTCTTGATGGAATGGATGAAATTGGATGCCAATTTAATCCTAAACATTTTCAATTGGTGCCAATTTAGTTCTAAACAAGTAAAACCGGTGCCAATTTTTAAAAATCTTAAACCTTTTACATTTGTGCTAATTTAATCCTAAACATTTTCACTTAGTGCTAATTTGGTCATTTAGTGCTAATTTGGTCATTTTTGGTTAATTTTGGCCGAATTTTACTAACTAAGCATTGGCTGACCGACGTGATACGATATGCGCTGATGTGTACAACTTTTAATAATATTTGATATTTTTGAATTTATTATTTTTCTTCCTTTTTTTTTTTTTTCTTTTTTCCTTCTCATCCTTCTTCCTCCAGTCGGTCGCCAGACCTCAATGACCGACCAGAGGCGATGGTCGGCGAGATCGAGGTCAACCTTGCCAGCCTCCTTGCTAGTGGCCGTGAGGGCAACCTCGCGTGGGGCAGCAATGCCTTGGCCATGAAAGCAAACTAGCATCGGCCTGGTGAGGTTAGCCTCTAGTGAGGCCTTGGCTACAAGGGCAGCCTCACGCTGGGCTAGCAAGGGTCACCCTTGCAGCCACTGGCGTGGCTTCTTAAAGGCCAGCGACTGGCTGGAGGAAGGAGGAGGAGAAGAAAAAAAGAAAGAGAAAGAGAAAATAAAAAAATCATAAATATCAAAATATTATTAAAAATTGTATATGTCAGCGCCAATCGTGCTACATCAGTCAGCTGGCACTTAGTCAGCAAAATCTAGCTAAAATTAGCCGAAAATGACCAAATTTGTATTAAGTAAAAATGTTTATGACTAAATTGGCACAAATACAAAATATTTAAGACTTTTTTTAACACTTTCCCCTATAATAAACCATAGGTATCTACTTCTTTGAACATAACATGTAAATCAAAACCTAATAAACTTATGGCTCCAACAGTTAAGTATTAGCACAAGCTAATCTGCAGCTACACCAAATTCTCATTTGATGTTTCTCGTTTTAAGAAATTAAGATGCTCAAGAATTTAGGAACCATTCGAAGCTGCTATTCTTAATGGAATAGATGAAACTAGATGCACGTACCAAACTTAAGGAGATAAATTACGGTTTACAACATTTAAAATCCGCGATTAATTTGAAATGACATGTTCATCGTTATGGAAAGAGTTAATACCTTGAAAAACCTCAAACTAGTACACCTGTGATAAATTTATCACAAACTATTTTTTTGATCATGAAAAACCCAAACCGATACACTTGTGACAAATTTACTCCGATTAACAATAAAAAAAACCCTAAACTTGTACATTCATGACAAATTTATCACAACTAATTTATTCGCCCACAAAAAACTCAGAACTGGTAAATTTGTGACAAATATACCCTCCACTAAATTGAATTAATACCACAAAAAAATCACAAAAATTATAAACTGTGACAAACGGAGCGTAAAATCCCAAATTGGTATACCAATCAACTATCACGTGTTAATTAACTTAATAATTTAACGGTAAAATTTAACAAAAACTAATAGGGGTAAATTTGTTATAAGTATACCAATTTGGGGTAAATTTGTCAAAAGTATATCAATTTTTAGTTTTTTGTAATGAAAAAAATAGTTTTTGGTAAATTTGTCACAAATGTATCAATTTGGGGTTTTTCAGGGTATTAACCCTTATGGAAAATAATTGGTAATACTAGATGTAGGTTTCAAGCAAAATCTTGAGAGACCAAGCATATTCTTACAAGCAATTTTACTGGAAAGAAATTAATTGATTGTATTAAAAAGAAAATATGATGAAAAGAGGTACTCCTCATTTTTTGAGCATTTTCTTCATTTTTTAATGTATTTACTTCGCAAAATATGAATGGTTTGAAAATATTTTTCAATATATGATTGATTATATCTCTTATAAAAGTTGGTTAATGAAAAACGGTTTTACTATCGACAACAATTTATGCTTAAATAGTTTCATGGTTGATTAAAATATTTTTCAATCATTCATTTCTTTAAGCTATAAAAACAATATATTTTGGAAAATTATTTTCAAGTTATGATTTTTTTTCATGAAACAAACGCACAATTTACATGTAAATGAACAAATGAACTTGCATTTAGGATAAACCATCTCCACTTTTCTTTTCTTTTTTCTAACTATCTCCACTTTCAAGTGACCCAAAATGTGCAGGAACTATTACTTAATGGACATATATGTCCACCATAAAAAAATTAAAAAAAAATATATCTTTGCAAGCTAATTAGGCGTTTTATGTAGTTAATCGTGTGGATGTGTACAATTGACATTGTTAGCAAGGCAAACTCGAGCAAGGAATGTGGTGTTGCTAATTAATAACATCTTCGTTTACAGATTTCTTAATCGACGACTCCTTTATTATAACAAGAAAAGAGAGAGAAAAAAATGAGCGGCTCTAAATTAAAATAGTCAGGGTTCTCAAATCGAGTTCTTCTTGTCCCAAACTTAAAATTAGTGTACTAAATCGACTATTTGGCGCGAATTCATCAACTTGAACGGATGGAAAACTTAACAGTGCTTTTTTCATCCCTTGAGTAGAATTCTATCTTCTTCTTTTTTTTTTGGATCGTTCAGGAAGTGGGGTTTGTTTGTGTCGTAGGTATAAATTCATGCCTTTTTGTGGGATTTGACCTTCAAACTAGTGGAACGCCAGGGCTAATTTTTCAAAAAAGCAACTTGTTTTAACTTAAAGATCATTAAGTTATCCTAAACGGCGGGGGAAGTGTTCAAAAAGTCATAAGCATTTTGCATTTATGTCAATCTAATCATAAACATTTTTTTTTGTGTCAATTTAGTCATAAACATTTTTCTCGATGCCAGTTCAGTTTTTTCCAGCCAATTATGGTTGGATTTTGCCAACTGGGCGTAGCGCGGCTAATGTGACTTGATTGGCGCTGACGTTGACAACTTTTAATAATATATTTTTAATTTTTTTGAATTTTTTTATTCTTTTTCTTTATTCTTTTTTTTTTTCTCCTCCTTCCTTTGGCCAAAGACGATGGTCGGCAAGATTGACCTTGACCTCGCCGGCCACTAACAAGCCTCTCTAGCCACCTCACGAGTGGCCGTGAGGGCGACCCTCGCATTGGGCGGTGAGGCTTGACCTCACCGCCGGCCATGGGCGAGGCTCGACCCTCGCTAGTGCCACCCAGGCTGCGAGGGCGGCCTCACGTTGGGTCGGTGAGGCTTGACCTCACCAGATCACGACTTGGGCGATGCCAGCAAGGTCAAGCCTCACCGACCATGGGTGAGGCTCGACCCTTGCCAACCCGGTGCAAGGCTACCTTGAGGGTGGACTTGTGTTGGGCTAGCAAGGCTCGCCCATGGCCAACAAGGCTCAACCTCACCGGATCACGGCCTAGGTAGTGCCAGCGAGGGTGAGCCTCGCCGGCCGTCGCCTCTAGCCAGTTGCTGAAGTCTGACAACTGACTAGAGGAACGAGAAGGAGAAGGAAAAAAATAAAATAAAAAAATATATTAAAATATTACTAAAAGTTGTCCACATTAGCGTTAATCAAGCCACGTTATCCGGCCAGCGTCCAGTCCACAAAATTAGCCGGAAAGAACTAAATTGGCACAAAGTAAAAAAAAAAAAATTAGGACTAAATTGACGCCAAAAAAATATTGGGATTAAATTGGCACAAATACAAAAGATTTAGGACTTTTTTTTAACATTTCTACCTAAAGAGTAAGAATCTACTTCAGGGTACAGCTATTTGGTTGCCATAGGCTGCACTGTCCTGACTTCGAAATTCTATGTGATGTTTAAGTCGATTGAATTACTGTACTATCATAATTAATCGACATTTAAGCAATTACCTGTTAGTTTTCAGGTCAAATCCCTTGATATGTGCGACCTCTTTTGGGGCCTCCTCCCATGCCATCCCTTCGCACGAAGAAAATTCTTTCTGTTCTCATCACCCCTTCTGTATGAATTGCTTTCCAGATTAACATCATCAATCTAGATGTGGACAATTGGGAGGATTTTTCTTTCCCCCCCTTGGCTTTGACATGCATCATACCACGTGGGCAAGTTCCCGGAGACACCAGCGATTGGAAGACTAGTTCTTACTAAAGATGGGTGTGTGTGTGGCACAGGCATGGATTACTTGCTGAACAGGTTCACCACCGGACCTTAATTCATCTTCCTCTCTACGATCAGAAAGTCCATTATCAACCAGCCTATAGTAAAGGAAATCCAGAATGCTAAGACAAATGTCCGGTCCTGTTGGGAATGACTGATCCCCGAAATACCGGATTCGACACTAAATCGAACCCCTAAATCAATGCGGAAGCGAAACCCAAGAAAACGACACATATCACCGATCGTAAAGCACACCACGGATTCGAGCGTACCTTGATTGCCACAGATTAGACACCGACGCCGTCAGAGGAAGAGAAATCGAGTCCTGTTGATCCAGTGAAGCAAAAAGGCCTTCGGGAGTCACTGTTCCCTTCTGGAAGAAAACGACAGAGAGAGGGAGAGAAAAGACGTACGTTGAATTGTTAAAACGTTGTCTTCTCTCTCTCTCTCCTCCCTTTTATACCTTCCCCTTCCACGGGCCGTATTCCCGTGGGCCGGGCTTTCTGGGCCCAACTTGGGCGGACGGGCCTTAAGCCCAATACTAAAATAAAAGCCTTCATCTCCCACTCGCACAAGGTGGGCCGAACAGGATTCTCTTTACCTCTCTTCAACATTCATACCGGTGAATAATCCGTGCGACCAGCATACTTGGAGAGCTCGTTGCTATACATCTGTTAGGAATCTATAGCAGCTCATTAATGGGCGTCACACTCCGAGTAGATTTAGTATGCAGTACCCTAGATCGATCGATCACATTTATATCTCCCTTGATCTCTTTTAAACATGATATATATATATTGTATTCACAATTATAATTATCACAAAGACAGTCATAATTGGTCGACCAGTGAATACAAAACCACAATGTGATTCTCCAAAATCGATCTTCCTCTTTCCTTCAAACTCTCAATTTCAGTCCAGCTTGCTTTTCTAGAAATGCCCCATTAGATCGAATCATCTCATGACCATTGGCAACACCCTAAGATAGCAAACACTAAATAGAAATCTTGAGAATAAGTAAGAGTCCTGAGGGGACTAAGAATTGAGGAACTCATTTCCTCAAGAGTCTCACACGTCATAAAAGTTGAGATCAAACTTTTGCCACTCTTATTGGTCGTCTCATGCATACGTAGTATGAAATACGTATTACGGTATTAACTCCTTTCCCATGGAGCATATGTCTACATTTTCAATACCGTACAGATGATAGTTCAGACATACCCAATGTCTAACTTGAGTTCACGTATCTACTCATTCACAAAATTCATCAGAACTCACATCTGGCATCTTAGACAGATTAAGTAAAATATGTGGGGTATTTTACTTTCGGACATCGTAAGAATTATGTCCTCATCTTAACACTCAGTTAAGGCGACATACGTGTTTTAAGCTTGAGCTCTCGATTATCACCTAGATAATAAGCTTAAAAACAGTCTCATCTCTATTTATCACACAGTAAACAGAGGCGATTACCCGTGTGAGTGGGCTAATCTAATATCTGTCCGACATATTTCTCAACTTAAAATAATGCACTGAGCATTAAGATGCATAAAGATCACACAAAGATTCATAGGCATTAATCAATGAAAAACAAAATTTCATAAATGTGAACAACTCAGGGAAATTACAATTCAGTACATCAGACTCTACGCAATTCTAGAGATTTTACATGACCACAAAATACATCTCTAGGTATTGGCTTTGTCATAGGATCTGCTACCATTCTATGCGTAGATATGTACTGTAAGTTCACATCCTTTCGTGCAACCATATCTTTTACAAAGTTATACTTGGTATCTATATGTTTGGTCTTGCCATGATACTTTGGATCTTTGGTGTACGCTATAGCTGCTTGGCTATCACAGTTAACCAACAATTGATTTGCAGCTTTATCAATAACACCTAAATGATCCAAGAATCTCTTAAGCCAAACTCCTTCTTGTACTGCTGCTGATAATGCCACGAACTCAGCTTCCATCGTGGATAAGGCTATGCACGTTTGCTTCTTACTACTCCATGATATGGCGCCATTGCTCAGTAAGAAAGCAAATCCTGAGGTAGATTTTCTTTCATCTAAATCTCCTCCCCAATCAGCATCTGAGTAGCCTTCAAGTCGCAGATCCTTTCCTTGGTAATTCAACTTGTAATCAGCAGTTCCCTTCAGATACCTCAGTATTCTCTTAACGGCCTTCCAATGTGCTGGACCTGGATTGGATTGGTATCTACTCACCATTCCAACTGCAAAACATATGTCGGGTCTTGTACACATCATAGCGTACATCAAGCTCCCAATAGCACTTGCATAAGGAACATGTTTCATTTGTTCCTTCTCTTGTGGAGTCCCTGGACACAGTCTGTGGCTCAACCCTTCACCTTTTGCAATAGGAGTGTCTATGGGTTTACAATCTTGCATACGAAATCGTTCAAGAACTTTGTTTATATAAGTTTCTTGCGAAAGAGACAACGATCTCTTCGAACGATCTCTTGAAATCTTAACTCCAAGAATGTATGCAGCCTCACCCATATCCTTCATCTCAAAGTTGGAAGACAACCAACTCTTGACAGTCTTAACAAACTCCATACTGCTTCCAGCAATTAGTATATCATCAACATATAATGATATGATCACAAATTGATCCTTGGATCTTTTGATATATACACAATGATCCTCATCAATCATTATAAAATCATATGCCACTATGGCATTATGAAAACGTATATACCATTGTCTTGATGACTGCTTAAGACCATATATCGACCTCAAAAGTCGACATACCTTTTCTTCTTGGCCTTTCACTATGAAACCATCAGGTTGTTCCATATATATTTCTTCCTCTAATTCTCCATTGAGGAAAGCAGTCTTTACATCCATTTGATGTAATTCAAGATCCAGACTAGTCGCTATTGCCAGAATAATGCGAATTGAGGTAAATCTGACTACAGGAGAAAACGTATCTTCATAATCAATTCCTTCCTGTTGATTATACCCCTTCGCCACAAGGCGAGCCTTATGCCTTTCTATTGAACCATCAGCCTTTCGCTTTATTTTGAGAACCCACTTGTTCCCAATAGCTTTGCGTCCTTTTGGCAGATCAACCAGTTCCCAGACTTGGTTTGATTTCATTGACTCCATTTCCTCTTCCATTGCATTAATCCATTTTTCTTTGCTAGGGCATTTCAGAGCCTCATTTATATTTCTTGGCTCATCCTCATCTTGTGGAGCAACCATAAAAGTTTCCACTTCAATGTCAAAACGTCGACGGGGAATACTTTGGCGACTTGTTCGCCGTATGGGAGATTGCACACTTTGCACATCATTTCCCATCATGCTCCCACTTGGATTAGGTAATGATGATATCGTCACTTCAGATGGTTGCAATTGAGAATGAGTTGAATTCAATTCATCACTTCTCCCATTACTCCCACTTGGACGAACTCCACTAACATCATTATCCTGATCCAAAGTCTCAAATAAGGAACAATCTTCCCCTATTTCGCCCTTCTTAGGAAACTCATCCTCTAAGAATGTGACATCTCGTGATTCAAATTCAGTTATACTCCCACTTTCCTGCTCACCTATGAACACATACCCTTTTGAGTGTTCTGAGTATCTTATGAAAATACTCTTCTTTCCTCTGGGACCTAATTTCCCAAATTTGTGAGAGGACTCATGTGTGTAGGCAGCACAACCCCATGGCTTAAGAAAACTTAAGTCCAGTTTTCTACCTGTCCATAACTCATATGGGGTGGAAGTAACTGATTTGGAAGGCACTCGGTTAAGTATATAGGCAGCAGTTAACAACGCATCACTCCAAAAAGTGATAGGTAAGTTAGCATGCGCCATCATAGACCTAACCATTTCCAGTAGGGTTCTGTTTCTTCTCTCTGCAACACCATTTTGTTGAGGAGTGTATGGAATAGATAACTGTCTTTCTATTCCTTTTTCATCACATAATTTTCTGAACTCATCAGATAAATATTCTCGACCTCGATCGGATCTCAATGCTTTTATTTTCCTGTCTAATTGATTTTCCACCAGGTTCATGAACCTTTTGAAACAACTTATCGCTTCAGATTTATGAGAAATCAAATAGACATATCCGAATCGAGTATAATCATCAATAAAGGTGATGAAATAAACAGCCCCGTGCCTTCCTCTCACATTCATTGGACCACAGATATCAGTATGGATTAAATGCAGAGGAAATTCAGCTCTTTTTCCATTTCCAAATGGTTTCCTTGTCGTTTTCCCTTCTAGGCAATGCTTACATATGGGCAAATCGACTTTTTCAATATTGCCCAACAAGCCCTCTTTGGCTAGTCTATTCATACGCTGTTGGCCAATGTGACCAAGTCTAGCATGCCACACATTCACATCATTATCATATTTATTAGGAGACGTGAGAAGGGAATAACAAACATTAGTATTAACATAATCAATATCTAATACAATAAAACCATCCAGAAAATAACCACAACCATAGTAATTTGTATCTAAAAACAAATTCACACCTCTACTAAAGAAGTTCAAATTGAAACCTAATTTAACCAACACTAATACAGACACTAAGTTCCGACGAATCTCCGGAGCATACAGCACATCATGAAGGAACAAAGTGCGTCCACCACGCATATTCAGTTGGCATGTGCCAATTCCTTTCACTTCAGCTCTGGAGTTATTTCCCACATAGATCCACTTAGTTCCAGTTGGTACTCGTCGGAATTCCACGAAGGATCCTCTATCCTTCGCTACATGGTCCGTCGCTCCTGAATCCACAGTCCACAAAGGATTAGACTCAGTTAAGAACACAGAACTCGACACAAAAGTAAAGTTCTGAAGAGTACAAGGGGTGTTTACCTTCTTTGGCTCACGACAGTCGCGAGCATAGTGACCCTTCTTGTCACAGTTGTAGCATTTCACCCTTGCTAACTTCTTCATGTGAGGACGCTTTCCTCTATTATGTTGGTTAAACTTGGGTTTCTTCCCTGAAGGACCAGCTTCTTCCTTGCCTTTCCCCTTATCAAACCAGCTAGGGCGCTTGCGCTTGGAGCTCGAAGCTCCATTTGAGCTAGAACTAGCATGATAAAGTTCAGCATCCGGCTTAGCCGCCAACAGGCGGTCTTCTTCCAGCTCAAGATGACGCATTGCATCCTCAAAGGTTTTGATGTTTTCATTGTGAGTCAGGTGCACCTTCATATGCTCCCAACTCTGAGGCAAGGAACGAATCACCGCTTGCACTTGCTGCTCATCTGTGAGGACATGGCCAGCATCTCTCAGCTCAGTTATCATGTTTGACATCTTTCTAAGATGTTGCTTCATGGTCTGACCATGAGGCTTCTTATAGGAGTCAAACCTGATAGTGAGCTGCCTCAGTCTAGTCACCGAAGTATGACCAAATCTAGCTGTCAATGCCTCCCACATTTCCTTGGCATTGTCAAAACGCCGAAACTCTCGCATGACGTCATTTTCCATGCTGCTCAGCAACGTGATGCGAGCTAGAGAGTTCATTCTTTTCCACGCAGAAAAAGCTTCTTTGTCTCTTTTGTGCTGTGCAGTGGTTCCCTCTTCAGGTTCTACCATGGTCATGACAAGAGCCTCAAGTGCTTCTTGCTCTTCCAGCACATACTGGATTTTCATTTGCCAAATTTCATAGTTGTCACCATTGAGCTTTTCACCTTTGTTCAGCTCGGCAACTATGCTCTTTGTGGCTGAAGCCATTGATCTGAACAAATCAGACAAATATGCACGAATTATTAATGCCTATCATTTATGCATCCCTATTTGCATAGACCCATCATATTAATAAATAATTTTAAGTAAGGTTTTAGAATCAAAAGGTCACTATGTTTCCAATCATCCTCCAAAATCCTAACTTAAAACTATCATCAATATAATTGTCTTATGCAAAATCAATTCTATGAAGCTACATAAACTTCTAAAACTACCCACAGCTACTTACCCACAGCAACCAGCAATTACAGAAAGCAATAGATAATAGATATCAAATAACACAACAATGCTTTCATCTTATAATACAATCAATACATTGGTTGTTACATCAACAACTATCAGGTAGTCAAACAGTACATAATATGTCCACAAACACATTTAACAAAAAAAAAGTAAATACAACTAACACCAAGTCAGCACACGAACTGGGAAAGATCCTCTTTTGTTCAATTTCTTGATCTTTTCCCTTGTCATAATACAATAATATTCATTTACAAAATCCATCACAATTTTCTTATAGGAAGCAGCTCCGTTGACATCCCATATGCGATTCAACACATCTTGCCATTCAGGTGGAAGAGTGGTTATGAAAAATCGCACCATCTCTGGCTGAGACATAGGACGACCATTCCATATGACCTGTTGAATTTTCCTATTGACTTCAAGGACATGATCAATTAAGTCACCCCTCTCCCATTGATGATCAGTCAGCTCAGCTATCAACTTAGACAGCCTTTCCTTTTGTTCATCGGTCACTGCGCGAATAGGTGTGCGCAACCTCAAGGGAGGCATTGTTCCTGCAACAAATGCAGAACAAATAAAGGATTACATATAATCCATATAGACTTAATTGAAAAAGAAACACATTCTTTTCCTTTTTTTTTTTTGGGTCAACGGTCAAAGTCAACGGTCAGTCAACGGTCAACGGTCGGTCAACGGTCAAGTCAACGGTCAACGGTCGTCGCCGGTCAACGCTCGTCGGTCGTCGGACCGGTCGGACCGGAAAGACCGGTCGGACCGCTCGCACGTGCCGCGCGCGTGCGCGGGCTGACGTCACGCAAACGTCAGTGGCACGTGCCACGCGCGTGCCATCGCCAGCGGGTCGGGTCGGGTCGGTTCGCGGGTCGGGTCGCCGCCCGGCAACCGACGTCATCGATGACATCATCGATGACGTGTGCCGCACGCGCCTGGCGATCGAACGCTTCCGGGCGCGTCGCGCCCACGCGCAGCGCCTTCCGGCCGCGCGTGTGGGCGCGTGCGGCAGCTCTCGGCGGCGGTCGGCACATCGCCGGACTCGTCTCGACGTCGCGCTTCTTCCTATGCAATCAGAAAACAGTTTCGACATACGAAAACTCAGTAAAAAAGCCGAAGAACGCTCGGGTGTCGGGATTTTTGTCCCAATCCGTACGGCCGAGAGTTTCTTCGCGAAATTTCAAACAAAAAACATCAAATTGATCGGGAAAAACGTGAACTAGGGCTCTGATACCAATGTTGGGAATGACTGATCCCCGAAATACCGGATTCGACACTAAATCGAACCCCTAAATCAATGCGGAAGCGAAACCCAAGAAAACGACACATATCACCGATCGTAAAGCACACCACGGATTCGAGCGTACCTTGATTGCCACAGATTAGACACCGACGCCGTCAGAGGAAGAGAAATCGAGTCCTGTTGATCCGGTGAAGCAAAAAGGCCTTCGGGAGTCACTGTTCCCTTCTGGAAGAAAACGACAGAGAGAGGGAGAGAAAAGACGTACGTTGAATTGTTAAAACGTTGTCTTCTCTCTCTCTCTCCTCCCTTTTATACCTTCCCCTTCCACGGGCCGTATTCCCGTGGGCCGGGCTTTCTGGGCCCAACTTGGGCGGACGGGCCTTAAGCCCAATACTAAAATAAAAGCCTTCAGGTCCCTAAAAATTGGGAACAGAACATGAAGGTAATCTGTGGCAAAGCCAGGTCATTGTTGAGGCATCCAACGATTTTTCGAGGACAGTGTGACCATGATCCAACTTCCAGCTTTCCGTGCCCTCGACTCCTTCAATTGCTCTTAAATTAGGACAAACCTGTAGCTCAAGATGTTGTGGCTTATCCAACTTAAGGAGTTGGGTAATCCTCCTATTAAATGACTCTGGAAAGACAGCAGTACTGCAAACATTCCAATTCGACCAAACCTGATATCTCAGCTAGCCTATTCAAGCTGTTCAGACCCAAGCGTCGTAGCCTCTTCAAGAGTGACGGATCAGATGTTTCATCCAGGACTCCACATCTACTTATTTCCAGTTTAGGCCTTGAGAGAGAGACGCAGGACACTGGAATTTCAGTGACGCAGAATTGACAAACTTTCTCAGTTGGAAAAATTTGGCAGTAGACTAACGCCCTTTACTTCCAAGGCTGACAAATGAGTTGGAAGTGGATGGATCGGCTGCGCTTTCACCTAAACTTCATTTTTGGTGGATCATTCCTCCATGTAAAGTAAGGTTCCACTTTCAGAGCACCTAATCTATTTAATTCCAGGTAATCTAAATCGAGGAGGCTTGAGAGGTCGGGGATAAAATAGGGGTAGAAACTTGAACTTCATGGCATGCCAAACTTTATGGAAGATCTGTCACTTGTAGCAGCTCAATCGAACCCAGTTGAAGTTTTTGAAGATGATGGAGAGGACCTATCACCTCAGGCAATCTGCAAACATAAGTACATGATAAGTCCAATATCCTCAAATGGGATAGCTTCCCAATTTCCTCCAGATTTTCATCTGTCAAATGCCAGCATTCCTTCGCATGTAGCTCTTCAAGCATCTTCACTCCTCCAATAGTACAAGGAAGCTTTGTTATCGCTGTAGAATCTATTATCATCACCCTTAGTTCCTTTAGCTTTCCAATTGAATCAGGTAGTATGACTATTCCCGACTTTGATAGATTCAACTCCACCAACATCTGTAACTCCCCAATGGAGCCTGGAAGCTCCTTTAATCCCACGCACCCACGTAAAGATAAGTGTGCAAGTTTCACCAATCCTCCAATAGAGTTTGGAAGTTGGCTAATTCTAGGGTGCTCATCTAATATTAAACTCCTCAAAGATTTTAGATTGCCAAATGTCTCCGGAAGCTCCAAGGGTTGAGAATTTTGCGGCATGACAATCTTCTTCAAAGATCGTAGAGAACCGATTTTTGCAGGCAACTCGCCAAGAGAACTACATCCCTCCATATTCAATGTTTCTAGGCGTGTTAACTTACTGATGGAGCTGTCAATTGTGGTTAAATTGACACAACGAGCAAGAATTAACATCTCCAAAGTCGAGAAGTTAGAGAAGTCGGGTGTCCTTTTTAACTCTCTACAACCCGTCAAATCAAGAACCTTCAATTTATTCATCTGCATGAAAAAGAAGAAGCTGAAGATAATAAGTTAATTGAGAAACATCACAACAAATGGGAGTACGAGTAATTTCCTCATTATAATCTAGTGTAATTTGAATTTCCCAAGTCTTTTTGGAATGTATCAAATAGTCCTCATACTTTAAATTCTTTTAAAATTATTCCCAACCTTTTCTTTTTACTTCACTTCACATCCTTTATTTCCAAAACCCGCGGTTTGCGTCTTAGGACAACAGTCCATAACCAAAAGACTAAGGGCGCGTTTGGTAACGTTTCTATTATAGAGAACAATTTTTGAACAGAAATATATATATATATATATATATATATATATATATATATATATATATATATTTGTTTCTGTTCCTGAGAATAATTTCTGAGTATAAGAACACACTTGGTAACTGCAAAAAATTTCTATTCTAGGAATAGAAATATGTTTGGTAAGCTTGTATAAGTTTATTGGCTCTTTTAGTTTTTTCAATATTTTTCCTTTTTTTTTTCTTTTTTTTTTCTTTTTTTTCCTTCTTTCTCTTTGTGGCCAGTTGTCGGCCATGGCAGTGGCCGGCGATTGACTAGGCGAGCTCCAACAAGCTCGCTGAAGCCTCACCAAGCCACCGCGAGGGCCGACGAGCTTGCCAAAGCCTTGCTAGGCCACCGAGAGGCTCGGCCTCACAAGATCTAGGTGAGGCCAAGCCTCGTCGGTGGCCTCAGTGGCCAAGCGAATCTCACGGGTGGCCTCGCCGCGAGGCCATAGGCGAGGCTTGACCTCACCCAAGCGACGCGAGGTCGGCCTCACCTTGGCCTAGCAAGGCCGAGCCTCACTGTGGCTCGGTGTCTTCGAGGCCAGACGAGGGCCAACCATGGCCAAGGCCGGTGACCGGCAAAAGGAAGAAGAAGAAGAAGAAGAAGAGAGAAAAATTGTTTCTCGGAATTGTTCTGGAAGAAGAAGAAGAGAGAAAAATTGTTTCTCGGAATTGTTTTGGAAACAAGAAACAACTTTTTTCTACTTCTTGTTTCTGTTCCAAATCTGTTCCCGGAAACAAAAGTTTTACCAAACACGTTTCTGTTCTTTTTTTGTTCCCTAGAACAAAAGAATATAAATTTTTGTTCCCGGAAACAACTTTTTTCTACTTCTTATTTCTGTTCCAAATCTGTTCCCAGGAACAAAAGTTTTACCAAACACGTTTCTGTTCTTTTTTTGTTCCTCATAACAAAAGAACATAAATTTTTGTTCCGAGGAACAAAAGCAAAAATAAACAAATAGGACCTAAGTATCCTTGCTATGAAGACACAAAAGACTATAATTCACAAATCACCCACAAGCCCCAAACTAGATTCGGCCACCAGCACACCACCTCTGACCCCACTCTTCAACATTATCGCATTCAACTCTCTCTTACTCTCTCTACGTCAAGTGTAAATGTAAAGCCTTTTAATAGTCAAGATTTGATTTAATACCGTAGTTACAAACTAGATGCAATGCAAAGCTCGAGCCTTCACTCATCAACTAAAGTAAAATAGAAAAGTGAAAGTAGAGTCATTTTTAATTATTATACAATTCGTTATTGCAATTACAACCATAATACAAACAAATGCTTAACTATTAAACCAGGCTAGTGGTTCGCTCGAATCAAGTATTATGAAGCTCAAGCTCACCTTCATTCCAATATTCAACTTACCTATTCCAAATAAACTTTTAAGCATTTACGCCATCCAAGCTGTGTGTTACCAATCTCAAGCTTGATCCCAAGTATTTTTGTATTACTAAACTTTGAGTCAAATTTTACATCATTCAAATCATATATGACGTATATTGAAGCAAAATATCACTTGCTTCTATTGGATTTACACCATTTCCAAATTCTAAGCAACTATCAGAATTGCAAAATGAAGGTTATAAACCACACGAAGCATTTTTATTTTATTTTTATGTGGTACATAATGTTGTTTTACTTTGATAGATAAAAATATATCGAATGTTCCTCATGCAAAATATATTGTACACTTGATGAGATGGGGAATGCATGCTATCGTTATGTCAATTGTATAAGGTAATGATACAAGGAAGTAAAGTATATATTGATTCTATCATTGCCTCATTCGTCATGAATGAGGTAAGGACAGAAAGAAGTGTACAGAGTCAGGCATATCATACCTTCATTTGGCTCCATCCACCCCAGCCATCTTCAATATTGCTATCCGAAAGGTCGAGCACAACCAAATGTTTAAAATGAAAGTTATTTGCAAGGAAAGTTGCTTGCCTTGTTTGCCAAGAAAGCCATCTTAGTTTTGAAAGAAGATTCTCAAAGTTGCCTGAAAAATCAATGCCTTTCACTTGAAGAAACCTTAGATTTGGTAGGGCAGCTAATTCTTCGGGTCCAAAGTTGCAGCTATAGCCATTGGATGTCAGACTTAGTGCTTTTACATCTTCATTTCTCTACAAATAGAGACTCAAGATTAGTTGAGTGCATGACACTTAACACTCCTACATAGTATATAGAAGGAAGCATAAGAACACTCAACACACCATGAGCGAAAATTTTCAGCTTCCATTTGCAAATAGCTTGTGAATCATTTCTCCATTTCCCATTTTCTGCTTTTCAAGAAAAATAATTAGCTTTCCAATTCCAATCTTCATAGTTTTTTTGTTTTTCTCTGCAGTTGTGTTTGAAAGTAATTTAGAAATCCTTCATACATATAGTTTTCTTCTGACTTTGCTTGGTTGGCACGTGAAATGGCTCTTTGTTGCTTCAGAATTTCCAGAGAGCTATCTTCTACCCTACAGAATCTTGAAACAAAGCAAAATATAGGGCAATCTGTCTTGTCTCTCTCCACCAATTTACAGGACCTTTTGACCAAAATGTTTAAGAGAGAGCTACCTCACTCACAAGAAAAAAAATTTAAACAAAGCTAACCGTATGAAAAAGCAAAAAATTAACGTGTTTCTCCTTCCGAATAAAAGCTACGTGACGGATTCTTCCATTTACCTCTTTTTTATCCAATAACTCTACAGCATCCTCATAAATCCACACCCTACTCAATCTGTGAGGATACTCTTCAAGGACGATGTGCCTTCCCAAATCTCGAACTTGGTCATGCATCCAAAACTTATTATCATTACCAATTTTTATCAAGGATCGTAGGCGGAGGACAACAATTGCATTGTGAGGATAGTAATTACAGTCATCCCACATAATAATTGGATATGTGTTGTCCTTGTCGGCGAAAAAGCAAGCAATGTCCAGAAATATTTCTTTTTCCTTTTTCTTCAATCCCTCATAACTTATCATTAATGCATCTTGGACATCCTTAAAAGGAGCATCATCTAACTGCCTCAATGTCTTTTCCCATAGCTTTCTTTCATCAAAGGGGTGCTGCAAGGCAATGCCGTTGTGAAAAAGATATGGACCTATCATCTCAACAGCCAAAAGAAAATTAGCACCTTCATGAACAATATCTTTTGAAAGAGTAACATAAACTTCTGTTGGAGAGTCACTTCTAAAAGCATGCTCATAAAACAAATGAAGTGCTTGAGCAAATTCTATTTCATGAACTTCATAAGCCAAAATTCCTTCAGGATGATTTACGACCTCTTTACTTGATGACATTGAAGTCATCAGGATTGCTTTGTCCCTAGTTGTGATAAGAATCCTACTACCTGAACCAAACCAATTAGATCTTCCGGCTAGCTTTTCGAGTTGCTCTCTTTTGTCTAGATTATCAAGAACGATAAGTACTTTTTTACCACTAAATACTCTTTTGATAATCTTAATCCCAATATCAACATCCTTAATAGAGTCAGTAATCCTAGAACTGACAAAACTTGATAAGAGCTTTTTCTGCAAGTTCAAAAGACCATCATGAGATTTTGATGATGCTTCAATGTCCTTGAGGAAACTAAAGCCGTCAAAATGAGAAGATAAATTGTCGAACACAACCTTCGCAAGTATTGTTTTACCGCTACCACCCACCCCATGAATACCAAGGAAACGTACACCACCAGAGTCAACATCCAACAATTCCATTATGTTTTTTATCTGAGGATGATTTTCAACCAAAGGTTTACGGACATCCACATGTTTGCCTCTAAGCTCACGCAAAACCTCTTCAACAACCAATTCAATTAGTCCTCCATGGCTGCAGGAAAGCAGGAAATTTTGTTTTTGTCAATGACATGAAAGAAAACGATATAAAGTTCTACATATGACGATCGCTGGGTCTCTGGAGACATATGATTGAATAAATAGTCAACCATTTCAG
Organism: Eucalyptus rudis; assembly: GCA_019915205.1. NCBI lineage: Eukaryota > Viridiplantae > Streptophyta > Magnoliopsida > Myrtales > Myrtaceae > Eucalyptus > Eucalyptus rudis. Next base: position 720,670 of record JAHMTN010000001.1, read on the forward strand.
TTACTATGGATGGAAAATAAGCGTTATAATTTGTTGCTCATACGTTGGCCTTAAAGGAAATTTCGCTCAATTTGATGTAGTAGAGATGCTTTTGATAATGCATGAGCCAATCGATGTGAAGGAGACATTCTTGATGGATTGGACGGAGTATGATTAAGAAAACTTGATAAGGTAATTTTTTTTTTTCATAATGTTTGGATGGACTAACAAACATGTAGCACATTAAATCCAAAGTGCGTGTACTATTGAGCTAAATTTATAGGATTGTGTCCAAATAGGAGTTTAATCCTGAGATTTAAAAAAAAAAAAAAAGAAGAAGATAAATTGGTAGTGTTTTTGATAGGTAAAATTGTTTTGTTATTTTCTATGGGAACAAGTTTCATTTTGGCGAAAAGAAGTGAACAGGTTTTGTCTAGTAAGTTCTCATTGGACTTATAGGAACATTTTATAGGAGAATCTGATTTTTCCTTTTTTCTTCATACCAAAAATGTAAAAATACTTCTAAAAAAAAATAGCGGATATTAAGGCGCATAAGTACTCTCCCCTGAATTATGCATTGATTTAATTCGAATTCGGGAAAGAATCGAATGGAAATATTCCTTCTCATAATTGGTGTTGAAGGACCTAGGATAGGTTTGAAAAAATCTCGAAAGGTTGACTATTTTTCTGATGGATTTAAATGGTTAGAACCAAATTGAAGACTGTTAAGAAGGTTGAGATTTACTTTGTAATAAGTAATGACTAGATTAGACGATTTTTCCTCAATATTCAGACCACTTTATCATTTTTTTCCTATTAAAAATTTTAAATATATAATATTTTATCTTAATAAAATTAGACAAATCCAGAGTTTAGTGGTGGAAATTTTTCTTGGAGTGTATCACTTTTATTTTTCATTTGAACTGAGGAAACAAGGGGCATTTGATGCAAAATTCAATAAAAAAAAATTAAAAAAAAAATTGCACTTTAAACTAACAACACCCCTCCGATCAACAAAAAAAAAAATTAACCACAATCCCCCACCCCCGGGGGAAAAACCCAAAAAGGAAAGTGAGGGATAAAATATAAATTTCTATGGGTCCATCTCTTAAGTGAAATATTCACATTTCGAAAAAATATTTTTCTAAGAATAATCGTTTGTATCTTTTATAAAAATGTACGAATGGTAAATGTATTTGTCGTCCGTGATAACTTTTAAGCATGAATTGTTATTGGGAATGAATATATGTTTTATTATCTACTTACTCCAAGCAATATAATCAATTATTTTTAGGAAAATTTCTTTTATATTTTTTATTCTCCACAAAACAAACGAATTATAAGATAATAGTTCAATATGCATCATCTCCAAGTTCAATGAGTAAAATGAAAAATTCCCTATTTTTCATTTATCATTCAATGGCAGACTCTTGGACAGTGTTATGTAATTTTTCATAATGTATATATGCTTAAAATTACATAGTTCTTAGTCACTCCATCTAAATATAATATAGATTTATGTGTTGACAATTTCATTTCGACTCCAATTTCCATGAGTTATAACAAGAGAAAATGCCGTTGTTATTCTGGACTAACACTTTTGCAGCATCTTTTTTAGCACATGTTATGGAGACAGTTGAAGCAGGAATTTTACAGCTCCTTCTATTATGGCTCTATATTAGAGAGTGAATTCAAAATCGGTTTTGAATTTCAAACATTATTAAAAAAATTTCACGAAAGCTATGTAACATAAAATGGAAAATTAAAATGGCCAAAAGAGGTAAAACACTACCTCATTTATCTCATATGGGTTGTAAACTTGGATGAATTTTTACCAATCTTGAAACAAATTTAAAAAATAAATTTCCTAGAATAATTTCACTCACACTTTTTCTCCCCCCGAAATGTTCTTCGTTCTTTTTGCGGGCCATCTGTTTCTATTCTTTAGTAGTATCCCAAAAAATAACGCTTTGTTTGAAAAGAAATGATGGGGTGGGAAAGCAACACCATCGTTTGGAATTGGTAGAGAAAATGAAAACAGTGATTTAGAAGTGAAAAGGATACTGCTGGGCCCACTGATTTGTTCCTTGCTTAGGTGTGAAAGAAACCGAGGAGAGTCAAACTTTCTCGTTTTTCCAAGTATACCCTCAAAAGTAATAGAAAATGACAAAATTGTGAATGATAATATAGCAATTAACCAATGAAATACAATTATCGTTACAATATAGAAATGCCAAGTTTCAAATTTTCCCTTTTCATTTTTCAAATCTCTACATTGACCTCTGTTTTCCACAACTCCTAACCAACGCAATGGATCGCTTTTCTTCACCTCGGATTTCATCACCCACCTCAAAAGCTCTTTTAAACATAGCGTGAGAATCTACTTTAGTATCTTGAGAATTTTTGCACAAAAGTCTGCATTTAAGTGATTTTAAAATTCTATGGTGGTAAAGTTTAATAGAACGACTTATTATCTTATAATTTAGAAGGTAAAATGCAATTAATCAAAACAGTAGCATCACCTGTTACTTTTTAGGTGGAACCCCGTCATATCTGCAACTTCTCTTAGAGCCCTTTCCCATTCCTCCACTTCATTGCCAAATTTCCTCCTGTGCTTATCGAGGACACTTTTGTACAAATTACTATAAAGCATAACATCGTCAAACCCCACGTCATAGAAAATGGGCAGGATTCTCTTTTTTCCATATGGCTTTGATGCACATTCTACCATGTGGCTTAGTTCACGTAGACACCACACGTTAGAAGCATAGTTCTTTGATAAGATGGGTATGTAGATGTCAGAATCATTGAGTGCCAGCGGAAGCTCCCCACCAATTCCATCATTAAAGCTTAGTTCATAGTCCTTGAAAACCGAAATTTGGTTACGAACAAGGTCCTCATAAAGGAAATCCACAATGCTATAAGGAGTTTGCAGTCCACTAAAACTCAGGAACACCTGGCACTTAGGTACTCTATGGGAAAGCCATGTCGATCTTGAGACATCCAGCAATCTTTCTAGGACAGTGCAACAATTATTATCCAACTCTAAGCTTTCTAAGCCCTTGACACCCTCGATAACTCTTATATTTGGACAAGCTTCTACCTCAATGTGCTCTAACTTATCTAACTTTGATAAGTTGGGCAAGTTTTTTATCCTACCACAATGGGAAATACGAAAGTGCAGCAAGGATTCCAATTCTGACAAACCATGAATCTCAACTAGACTTTCTAATCTGTTCAAATCCAAGCGCTCCAGATTCTTCAAAAATGACAAACCGGGTATTTTTGCTAGGAATTCGCATTTACTTAGTTTCAATTCCGTCAAATTGATTAGCTCTTGAGAGATAGAGAAGTGTGGCATAGGATATTCAATGACACACAGAACTGATAAATTTCCTAAGTTGGAAAGAGGTGGCAATAGCTTGATGCCCCTTAATTTCAAGGTTGACAAACCAGATGGAAGTGGATTGATCAATTGTTTTTCTAGCAAATAGTTCGTCCAAGGCAGGTTAGGTTCCTCCATTGGGTCAGTGATAGATGGGAAGAAACGTGCTTGCAAGTGAAGGTGTGTCAAACTTGAGGGAAGATTTGGTACTTCTTGAAGGTGAGTGAAACTCATTTCAAGTGTTTGGAGATAAGAGAGATAACATAGCACCTTAGGGAGTCTAGATACACCAGTATATGATAAGTCCAATATCCTCAAATTGGATAGCTTGCCAAGTTCCTCCAAGTTTTCATTTGTTAGATCCCAACATTTCTTGGCATGTAACTCTTCAAGCATCTCCACCTGTCCAATTGTATGAGGAAACTTTTTTATCTCCGTACAGCTTACTCTAATCACTTTTAGTTTCTTTAGATATTCAATGGAGTCAGGTAATTCAACTATTCCTGACATTGATAAATCCAACTCATCCAGCATCTTCATTTTTCCAAGGGAGCATGGAAGCTTCTTTATCCCTACACACCACCGTAAAGATAAACGTGTAACTTTCACTAACCCTCCAATATAGCTTGGAAGTTGATTAATTCCAAGGTGCCCGTCTAATATAAAACTTGACAAAGATTCCAGATTGCCAAATGTCTCTGGGAGCTTGAAAGGTTCAAAATTTTGGGGCATGATAATCTCAGTCAAAGATTGTAGAGAACCTACTTGTGCAGGCAACTCCCGAAGCAACTTGCATCCTTCGATATTCAAAATTTTTAGGAGTTTTAGCTTACTAATGGAGCTGTGAATTGTGGTTAATCTCACACACCGAGCAAGAATCAGCATCTCCAAAGACGCAAAGTTAGAGAAGTCAGGTGTCCTTTTTAACAATAAGCATCCCGTCAAATCTAGAACCTTCAATTTATTCATCTGCAGAAAAAAAGTAGGAACAAAATAAGTCATAAGCATCAGTATATAGGGTAGTGTTAGTGATAACCTAATTATCCATAGTCATAAATATTAGATAATCTAGGGCAATCCCTCATACTTTATAATTTTTTTTAAATAATCCCTAATTAGAGTTATGGAGTTAGGCCCCTGTTAGTAGTCACATGTATACCCGCAGCTTCCGTCTGAGAACAAAACTTCATGACCGAAAGACCAAAGTATCCTTGCTATAGAAACACGAAAAACTCTAATTCCCAAATCACGCAGAAGCTACAACTGTCAACATCCTCTTCAACTCAACTCTCTCTCACTCTCGATGTCAAATGTAATGTAAAGCCTAATAATATTCACGACATAAAGTGGTGATTTAAAAAATAAATGATGCGAAGTGAAATCGATATAAAAGATGAGAATGATATTTTTGTATTCTACACCATCAACAAAAGTTAATCGACAAGGAATAAGAGGAAATTGGTGATTTTTGTTATATCAATGAAAGCGTTTTTACTCTCCCGTCGTTTTATTTCTTATGAGAGAGAGAGAGAGAGAGCCTTCGATTTTGTTCGAGGAATAGGAGGTCCAAGTAGAGATCCTGTGACATGGAACAAAAACGCAGAGGATTCAAATGTCACATAGAGCTAAGTTAATAAACTAAATTGAATATCGGTAAAAAAAAATCCTCTCAGTAAGCCCTTCATCTCCCCAAAAAAAAAAAAAAACCTTCCTCTCTTAAGAAAACCCTTTCGAAAAAAACTTCTCATGCATGCTCTCAGCTTCTCAACTTCAATTTATGAAGCTAAAAGGCTACTTTGCTCCGATTTTCTTTTCTATCATTGATTTCCCTTTTTTCTCTGTCTCGTTTGGCGTCGTCTTTTACTATATATTGTTATTTTTCTTCATTTGTCGTAGTGAATGAATATGCTTATAACTACAAATTTTGTGAGAACGTTGTCATCAATCTAGTCAGCAAGATGCTCGTGACATTGTTATAGGGAGAATTACCAAAAAAGTCCTAAACCTATTGCAATTGTGCCAATTTAGTCTTAAACTTTTTTTTTTGTTGGCTAATTAATTCATAAACCTTTTATAATTGTGCCAATATAGTCTATTCGGCCAAAATTGGCTGATTGGCGCAGATGTGGACGCCAGTCGGAGACAGCTGGCCGGCAAACGTTGATGTGGCATTTTTTTTTAATTTTTTGAATTTTTCTTAATTTTTTTTAAATTTTTTAATTTTTCTCTTCTTTTTTTTTTCCCATCTTCTCTTTCCTCTGGCCAACCAGTGAGGTCAGCCTTGCCGGCCATTGGCGAAGGCAAGCCTCAACCTTGCCATGGCAGCCTCGCCGGCCATTGGCGAGGCTCGCCCTCGCCAGCCACTAGCAAGGTTCGCCCCCGCCAGTCTCGTTGAGGGCTGGCGAGGCTCAACCTCACCCAGGGACAGCAAGGCTCGACCTCACCATGGCTAGGTGAGGCTGAGCCTCGCCAGATCTGGTGATGGTGACCTCACTATCGTTGGGTAAGGCTGAGCCTTCACCACCTCACTGGTGGCCGGCAAGGCTTGACCTCGCCACAGTTGGGCAAGGCTGAGCCTCACCAGATCTGGCGAGGGCAGCCTCACCGGCCTCGCCTCTGACCGACACTGGCTGGCCCTCACCTCTAGCCAGCACAAGAAGCCAGAGGAAGGAGAAGATGGGAAAAAAATTCAAAAATTCAAAAAAATATTAACAAAATAAAAATAAATATTAAAAAATGCCACATCAGTGTTCGTCGGCCAGCTATCCCCGCCCGGCGTCCACATCAGCACTGACTGGCCAATTTTGGCTGGATGAATTGAATTTGCACAATTGTAAAAGGTTTAGGACTAAATTGGCAAAAAAAAAAAAGTTTAGGACTGAATTGGCATAATTACAACAGGTTTAGGACTTTTTTGGTAATTCTCCCCATTGTTATATGATTTATACAAAATTCGGCAGAAGCTCTCTCTTGATTTAGCTGTAGATCTAAATTTGAGTGATTTTCTCTATCGATTTAAATTTAAATCTGGAAGTTCTTAAAAGCGCTCGATTTGTGGTGGTTTAACATATTATGGTTGTTGATGATGGTATTGAGGACATCGAACCTAAATGCACATTGTAAGTCATAATTTCTAGAGGGAAAGATCTCGATATGTGCCCATCACTAACAGTTTCGGTGATTGGCCGCCGATGTTTTTTTTTATGCTCAAACAGATCTAGTCTTTTGAAATGAGAATCTATTTAGAGCCACAATCCATACTCTTGTTTTTGGGGTTTTGTTTTATTTTGCAGCCTTTTTGGGATTTGCTTAACTTAGCAGCTTTCTATGTTCTTGCCATGTTTAATTATGACCAATGAATGAGATTTTTCTTTGATAAAAAAAATAAAATAAACTCAATAATTGTGGCCCCACAAGATTTGTTGTCTACCTTGTACTGAACTAAAGATTTACGTGAGATTTGATCTGACACGGTTGTTAAAAACTAGATTCGATGTAAAGCTTGAGCCTTCGCTCATTAACTCAAGTAAAATAAAAGAGTAACGGTAATTTCATTTTTATTTACTTTTCAGTTCGTTAATCCAATTATAAACATAACAAAAAAAAAAATACTTAAATATTTAACTAGCCTACGGAGCCGCTTGAATCAAGTACTCTGAAGGTCAAGCTCACTATCCAAAACTTGGCTATTCCAATCCGAAACTTTATTCCAATCAACTATTGGATGACTAAACTTAACTCAAATTTTACGTCATTCAGATAATACCAGATGCATGTTAAAGGAAAATCTCACTTACTTTTAATGGGACACGATTGTTGTTTACTTTGATATACGAAAAAATATTGATGGTCGTCCATGCAAAATATATTATACACTCAGAGGAGATAAGGAGTGCGTTGGACCATCATGTCATGTCAGCGGTACGTGGTGACAATAAAAAGAGTAAAACATATATTTTACTTAATTATCAGGAATGAGGTAATGGCAAATAGAAGTATATAGAGTTAGGCATGCCGTACCTTCATTTGGCTCCATCCACCCCAATCATCTCTTATAAAGCTATTTGAAAGGTCGAGCACAACCAAATTACTAAAGTGAAAGTTTTTCGCACGGAAAGTTATTTTCCATGCTTGCCAAGAAAGCCATCTTAGTTCTGGAAGAACATTTTGGAAGTTGCCAAAAAAGTTGGACTCTTTCACTCGAAGAAACCTTAACTTTGGTAGAGCAGCTAACTCTTCAGCTGCAAAGTTGTGGCTGCAGCCATCGGAAGTGAGGCTTAGTGCTTGTACATCTCGACTTGTCTGCCAACAGAGACTCAAGATTATTGAGTGCATGTAACTTAAACGCTCACAGAGCTAGGAAAGGGAGAATATGAACGCCGGTAAACAAATTCACACCATTAACGACATTTTCAGCTTCCATTTGAAAATATAAATCATTTCCCCATTTTCCATTTTCTACTTTTCAAGAATTATAATTAGTATATCAATTCCAATGTCCATGATATTTTTGTTTTCTCTGCAATTGTGCATGAAATAATTTAAAAGAGAATTTTCAAACAACTAGTTTTCTTTTGACTTTTCTCGAATAACATGCGAAACCACGCTTTGTTGCTTCAGAATTTCCAAAAAAACTATTTTCTATTGATCTAGAAAACAAAGCTAACTTAATAGGCAAACTATCTGGTAAATCTCTCCACCAATTTGGCAGACCTTTTTGACCCAAATGTTGGAGAGAGATCTATCTCAATCACAACACAAATGGGAAGTTAAACAAAGCTACATATAAAGTAAAATAAAAAATTCAATAAGTTTTTCTTTCAAATAAAAATTATGTGACATACATGTCCATTTTACCTCTTTCATCTCTAGTAGTTTTATGGCATCCTCGTGATTCCATACCCTACTAAATTTGTGATGATTTTCTTTGCAAGGATATTCTTGAAGAACGATGTACCTTCCTAGATCTCGAACTTGGTCATGCATCCAAAACGTTTTATCATCTCTAATTTTCATCAAAGACCGTAGGAGCAGGGCACTAATTGCACGGGGAGGATAGTAATTACAATCACGCCACATGATAATTGGATATGTTAGGTCTGCATTGGTGAAAAAGCAAGCAATATCCAGAAATACTTCTTTGTGCTTAGGCTCCAATTGTTCGTAACTTATTATTAATGCATCTCGGACATCCTTGTAAGGACCTTCATCTAATTGCTTCAACGTGTCTTCCCATAGCTCTATTTTATCAAGATGTTGCTCCAGAATCAAGCCCTCGCTGTAAAGAGATGAACCTATCACCTCGATAGCCAAAGGAAGCATACCCACTCTACAAACTATTTTCTCCGCGAGATGATCATATCCTTTTACAGGAGAGTCTCTTCGAAATGCATGCTTACAAAACAACTGAAGTGCTCTACCATATTCCATCTCATGAACTTCATAAGCCAAAATTCCTTTCGTTTGATTTTGGCCCTCTTCACTAGATGATTCCACTTGAGTCATCAAGATACTTTTGTCCCTAGTAGTGATAATGATCCTGCTACCAGAACCAAACCAATCAGATTCTCCGGCTAACTTTTCGAGTTGCTCTTTCTTGTCTAGATCATCAAGAACAATGAGGACCTTTTTAGAATTACATACTTTCTTGATCCAACGCACCCCATCTTCAATGTCTTCAATTTTGTTAGCAGTCTCAAAGCCAACAAAACTTGATAATAACTTTTTCTGCAAGTCTATAAGACCGTGCTTCGATGATTCTCGAACCTCTTTAAGGAAACTAACCCCATCAAAATGATGAGATAATCTATTGAACACAACCCTCGCAAGTACTGTTTTACCAATGCCACCTCCTCCATGAATACCAAGGAAACGTACACCATTAGAATCAATTTCCAACTTTTCTGTTATGGCTTTTATCTGAGGATGATCTTCAATCAAATATTTAGGCACATCCACATTTCTAGAATTAAGTTTCCACAATACCTCTTCAACAACCGAGTCAATTAGTTCTCCTTGGCTGCAGCAAAATAATAAAAAATTTGTTTTAGTCAATGACATGAAAGAAAAGGGTATAAAATCCCTGCGGATATGACGATCCCTGTTTATCTAGGGACTGTATGGTTAAAAAACTCATCCGTTTCACGTACTATGGATGGAAATTAAGCAGCACAATCAGTTAATACACATGTTGGAATTTTATGGAATATCAGTCAATTTGACGTAAGGAAAAAGTCACAAAAAAGCCTTAATTTATACCTATCATGACATATGCCATAAACTTTTTTTTTTTATAACATCAAAAATCTCAAATTATGCATGTGGCACATCTATTCTAAACTTTTTTTTGTGACCTAAAAATCATAAATTTGTACATATGTGAAACACCTATCCTCCGTCAATGTTCAATTCGATAATTTTTCAGCCAAAACAACGTTGTTATCATGTCGACACTATGTCAACACTAGTTGCTTTTTGGCATCTATGTAGACATATTTTTAACAGCTTTCATGGACAGAATTTCGACAGAGAGTAAGTGAGTCACATAGATTTAAGTTTGAGATTTTTGGTGTCATAGAAACAAGTTTAAAGTAAATGTGTCATATTGAGCATAACTTAGTATTTTTTTTTTTATGCCTTTTGGCCTATTTATGTATGAGAGATGCTTTAGATAATGCATGGGCTGATAGATGGGAAGGAGATAATCTTGATGGAATGGACAGAGTAAGATTTGCAAAACTTGATAAGGTAATATTTTTTTCATAATGCTTCGATCAACAAACTAACATGCAGTGACATATAATCCAAAGTACTTGTATTGTTGAGCTATACTTATAAGATTTTGCTGATGTAAGAATTAAATCCTGAGATTAACAAAGAAAGTTCGCGGACTCAAGCAAAATCCAAAGAAGCACAATAATGGTGCATTTGGGGAGTGCATAATAACCATTTTATTTTTTGCCAGAACTATTTTTCCGTTCCCATTAATAGGTTTGGAATATAAATTTATTTAGTAAAACAATTTCATTTTTCTATTTCTAGAACCAATTTTTAAGTCCAAAAATAGGTTTTAAATAGAAATGATAACTAAAAAATTTCTACTTCTCTAATTCTAGAATAAAATGAAAAATAAAAATTCTTCATATCACTTGCTCTCACTACTAGTCAGCTACCCACCTGCCAACGTTGCTAGTCACCAACTGCCGTCTTTTACTATCACCTAAAAGGGAGAAATTTTGTGTCATTATCAAACGCGCATTTTTGCTTAGAAACTCGTCCCAAAAATAGAAATAAAAAATTCTATTTTTGAAACAAAATAGTTATCATTCACGCTATTGGCAACCATTCTATTCCGAGAATAGTTTCTGCTCAAAAATATATATTTTTTGTGATTCTTTTCCCTATATGAGTTTTTTAGTGTTCAAATGGGTTTGGTAACTATACAAAATTTCTATTTCTAGAAAAAAAGAACATAAATATGTTTGATACAACCCTCAAATTACTTTAAGCCGTAGCATTTCTATTAATTTTCTAATAATTTTATGAAAAAAAATTATGTGTCCTTCTCTTCTTCTTCTTCTTCTTCTTCTTCTTCCTATAGCCAATCGCCGGCCATGACAATGGTCGACAGCCTCACCGGCCTCGAAGGAGCCTCACTGACCCCTTGCGAGGTCGAGCCTCATCCAGCCATCGCATTGGCCAGTAACCGGTTAAAGAAGAAGAGGAAGAGAAAAAGAAGGAATAAAAAAAAGAAAATGGCTTGGGCTTTATTCTTAAGTCGTTCCCGCGAACAAAGAAGCAACTTTTTGTTGCTTATTGATTATATTTCAAATCTATTCCTGAGAACAAAAACATTACCAAACACATTTATGTTCTTTTTTTGTTCCGGGAAATAAAATAATAGAAATAATCACTATTTAGCCAATTAACAAATATGGTCTAAATATTCTTAATAGGTAAAATTGTTCTCTTGTTATCTAAGAAACAAGTTTTATTTTTTGCAAAAAGGGAACATATTTTATTTGATAAGTTCTCACTAGAAAAAGTACCAGAAAAGTCCTAAACCTATGGCATTGACAAAAATTCAGTTTTAAACCTTTCGATTAGACCAATTTCACATTAGTACCAATTTAGTTCATCTAGCCAAATTTGGCAAGCTAATGCTGACATCGATGCTAATCGGCTGATGACTGCTGACCTGGCAACTTTTACTTATTTTGTATTTTTTTGAATTTTTTCCTTTTCTTCTTTTTTTTCCCTTTTCATTTTCCTTTTATTCTTCTTCCTCTTGGCCTTCTTCTCCAATAGTGGCTGGCAAGCTTCTAGCAACTTGCCAACCACTAAGTGAGGGCCACGACACTCAACAGCGGTTGTCGAGAACTTGTCAGCTCTCGCCCAGTGGCCAATGAGCCTCACCACTGTAAAGAATCCAAGGAGGAAGAAGATAAAAAATGGAAGAGGAAAAAGAAAAGAAAAGGAGAAAAAGAAAAGGAGAAAAAATTATTTAAAAAATTATTAAAAATTACCACATTAGCATTCGTCGGCCGGCCACTAACCATGTCAATGCTAGTCAACTAAATTTGGCCAGGTGAATCGATTTGGTATCAATATGAAAAATGTTTAGAATTAAACTAATCCAATTGAAATGTTTAGAATTGAATTAGTACCAGTAACATGGGTTTGTGATTTTTTTTTTGGTACTTTTCCCAGCTCTCACTAGACCTATCGAACCAAATTCAAGAACAATTCATTCAAGTAAGGGTCATCTGAATTCATTCATAAATTGGATCAAAGTGGACCCTTTTTGCCCCTATTCTTTTCTTCTCCTAGAATGAAAAAGATGCCGCATTGCTTTGATTCCTAAAAATTGGAGGGACAGTTTTTTCAAATGAGAAGTGTAACTATTGGATTTATAAACGATAACAAAAAAAAAAAATTGAGGAAAATTACCTTTTCCGTTTCAGATCCCATCCCTTCAAGCGTGCAACCTTTCGAAGAGAAGCCTCCCACCGCTTCAATTCATCGACGCCAAATTTCTCCTCGTGCTTGGGCATGGCATTTTTGTACAATTCAGTGTTGAGCTTAACGTCATCAGGGTCCACATCGTAGAAGATGGGAAGTATCTCTTTCTTCCGATTTGATTTTGAGGTGCATTTTTCCATGTGCGCAACCTCACGAAGACACCACGAACTGGTAGCATAGTTTTGAGAGAAGATGGGTATGTAGATTCGAGATTTGTCAAGGGCTTTCGAAAGCTCTCCATCGATCTCTGTACCAACTCGAAGTTCTTCGTTGTCTAGGAAGACATGGAGTCCAATGAGTCTCAATCTATGGTAAAGGCAATCGGTGAAGTTGTCACGTGTGTCTCGTCCCCGGAAACTCAAGAACACGTCGTACTCTATTCCTGATGCGTTGAACGCCTCGTTCCCTTCTCCAGACACATCGTCCCTTCTTGAGGTTGCCTCCAAGTCTCTCCTAAATGCCTCGTTCTCCTCTCTAGACACATCGTCCATTCTTAAGGTTGACTCCGAGTTCCTCCTCAACGCCTCGTTCTCTACTCCAAGCGCATTGTCCGTTTTCGAAGTTGTCAGATGGTCCCTTCTAGAGGTTGACCCTGCGTCCCGCCTTAACGCCTCGTTCTCTTCTCCGGACTCATCGTCCGTCCTCGAGGTAGACGCCGAGTCCCACCTTAACGCCTTTATCTCTTCTTCAGAAGCATCCTCAGTTCTCGAGGTTCTCGGATGGTCGTTTATCGAGGTTAATTCCAAGTCCCTCCTTCTCTCTGATTTCGTGAGTTGTCTGAGAGCCCTAATAAATAGGAATGAAAAACAAACGAGCAGGCTGAATTGCATCTAACATGTACAGGAGCGAAGTTCACCTTTTTTTTTTTTTTTTTTGCATTGTTTGTCAGCAAGAGCCCGAACAGAGTCGAGTCAGAGCACTTACAGTAGTAGTACAACCGAAACGAGGATGACGAATAGATCAAGAGCTCCGTATTCCATCTGTGGGTCAATCCTCTCAGCCGTATTCCCTCAAAGAAGAGAACCACCACACTTCTGGGAAAAGAGCTAGATTGGGAGGGTTTAGTGGAGGAAGATCGACTATAACTTCTCCAGGTGCAGAGAAGAAGGGCAAAGTAAACGCTGGGACGTTGCAGGTGAGTTTCTCGGAAACGAAGTTGCCACCTTGGAGACGCATAGCGGAGAGGAGTCAGCGGAGAGGAGTCAACAGTACAGGCCAAGGGCAAAGTCCTCCAATTCACGTGGGACGCTTGTGGTCCAACACTTGGTGTAATTAAACAACAGGTAGTTGAAGACGTAAGAAGGACTCACAAAACAAAACAAAACAAAACAAAAAAGGAAAGGGACCAAATTGAAATTTCAACAGACTTTTTCCATGTTTTAACCGTATTAGAAGGACATTGGCTTGATTAAGTAAATGATAAATGGTTTGGTTTTTTTTTCCCCTTCAACCCCGTTCATACTTTTCATTGTGACTAAACCTATTAAATGGATGGGTTGGGTCATAAACAATTCAACCCAAGTTAACACATTAATTCATTTATGACTCATTTATTTGCAATGCAAGCTAACCCATACCCGACCCAACCCATGTTGCTAAAATATTTTCATATTTAACTTAATGTAGGAAAACTCATACCAAACCGATGTAAGAACACAAAATAAGTGAGCACGAGATCGAGTAAAAGTGAAAAAAGTGAGTTTGGTCTAAATAAGTCATAAACTCATTTATGACTCACTTAGCACTTATATTATGCTTGGTGTTCAAAGAAAACTTATATTATGTATAAACCCCAATTATAACTCATTACTCATAATTGACCCATAAAAAAACACGACCCATCATATAGGTTAATAAATGGATTTATGACTGATTTTGACATATCTAATTGTGACTTAGCCAAAAAAAAAAAAAAGTTACAAGAACTAGAAGACATAGGATAGGTGTTTCTTTACAGCAAAAGACTAACATTAAGTAATGTGATTGGATATTGATTACTATTTTTTCAGTTAACTAATTGGAGATTGATTTTTTATTTCTTTTTCTAATTTTCCAATGCACACTCTATATTTTCAATCTTAGGACTTCAAACTTTAACAATAGTCCAATATCGACAAGTATATCTAAATATAATTTTCACTATTTTTTAATATCTAAGGAAACATTTCAGTTTTTGGCGAAAAAGTAAAAACTTAATTTTTGTTTTTTTATGCCTAAATAAAGGGTCTGAGTTGAGTCTGACTTTGCAGCCACGGAGATTGAAAAAGAAAACATAATAGCCACTCCGCTTCCTCTTTAATCAACTCAGAATTGTGAGAAGGACAATCAGAATCTTGGAAATGTCAGGATAAAATCGGTAACTTGACCTATAGAATAATAAATTAAAGAGATCCTACTTTTTTTGGTCGGAAAAGAGGTCCTACTTGATCATAATTAATTATTTCTTATCTAAACCATTCTCCATTAATTATGTTACCAATATTCTATCAAACGACAAATGCCTAAAAAAGGGAGCGAAGTTCCCTTTTTTTGTGCATTGTCAACAAAAGCTCGAACAACCACTGGAGGTTCGCCCTAGTGGCCACCCTTCCAACATGGAAGGGGGAGGTGAGGGGTTCAAATCCCCACCTTCTCAGGGGAGGTGGGGATAGGGATGCGTAAGTTTTCGAGAGTGGGTTGCGACTCCCACACCCTACAAGAGGCATAGCATAAGTCTGCGAGTAAGTGTAGAGTAGAAATAGAGTAGGACTGACCAAAAAAAAAAAAAAAAACAAGAGCTCGAACAGAGTCGAGTAAGAGCACTTACAGTAGTAGTACAGCCGAAACGAGGATGACGAATAGATCAAGAACTCCGTATTCCATCTGTGGGTAAATCCGCTCAGCCGTATTCCCTCAAAGAAAAGAACCACCATGCTTCTGCAACAAGAGCTAGATTGGGAGGGTTTAGTGGAGGAAGATCGACTTTAACTTCTCCAGGTGCAGAGAAGAAGGGCAAAGCAAATGCAGGGACGTTGAAGGCAAGTTTCTCGGAAACGAAGTTGCCACCTTGGAGACGCAGAGCGGAGAGGAGTCAACAGTACAGGCCAAGGGCAAAGTCCTCCTGGTGGAAAATTTGTGAAGCCCAGTATCACCAAGTCACGTGGGACGCTTGTGATCCAACACTTGGTGTAATTAAACAACAGGTAGTTGAAGAGGACTCACAAAACAATAAAATAAAATAAAATAAGGGAAAGGGACAAAATTGAAATGTCTACAGATTTTTCCAAGTTTTAACGGTATTAGAAGGACGTTGGCTTGATTAAATAAATGGTAAATGGTTTGGTTTTTTTCCCCTTCAGACCTGTTCATGCTTTTTTTTTTTTTTGATAAAAGGTAAGAAATATATTGACTTTTGAACCAAGAGACTATACAATGGTACATGACCTTGGAACCAAAAAGCTTACACTCAGAAGACAAGGTTGTCAAAAGAGTATAAGGGTACCAGGGGTAAAGCTGCAGAATAGGGAAAGAAAGAACCGCAGAAAAGAAAAAGGCTAAGACAACAGCCACAGCAGAGGAGAGAAGGGCCAAACAAGGCAGCCCGCACAGGAGACTGAGAAACAAGGGAGAAACAAAAAACAGCAAGACAGCGAAACACCAAGGTGGATCCACCGAACAAGGCAGCCCGCACACAACCCGTTCATGCTTTTCATTGTGAATAAACCTATTAAATGGATGGGTCGGGTCATAAATGGTTTAACCTAAATTGACACATTAATTCGTTTATGACTCATTTATTTGCAGTGCAAGTTAACCCATATCCGACCCAACCCATGTTGCTAAAATATATTCATAGTTAACTTAATGTAGGAAAACTCATACCAAATCGAAGTAAGAACATAGAATAAGTAAGCGTGAGATCAAGTGAAAGTGAAAAAAGTGAGCTTGCTCTGAATTAATCATAAACTCATTTATGACCCACTTAGCACTTATATTATGCCCGGCGTTCAAAAAACACTTATATTATGTATAAATCCATTTATAACTCTTTTACTCATAATTGACCCATAAAACAACACGACCCATCATATAGGTTAATAAATGGATTTTATGACTCGTTTTGACAAAGAAAGGATTGGTTTTTCTTTACAGCAAAAGACTAACATTAAGTAATGTGATTGGATGCCTAAAAAAAAAAAAAGTAATGTGATTGGATATTGAATACTATTTTTTCAGTCAACTAATTGGAGATTGATTTTTTATTTATTTTTTAAATTTTCTAATGCACACTTATATTTTTAATCTTAGGACCTCAAACTTTTACATTAGTCCAATATTGACAAGTATATCTAAATATAATTTTCACTATTTTTTAATATCTAAAGAAACATGTCAGTTTTTGGCAAAAAAATAAAAACTTAATTTTTGCTTTTTTATGATGAACAAAGCGTTGCTCATGGTGAAACTTAACTCTTATAGAAACAAACCAAGCATGATGGAACTTTCCAAATGAGGCAAAGAGGGAAATTTGTTGGCTGTGTCTACCTATGTGGTGCCCAACTCACACATAGTTAAAAATAAAATAAAATAAAATAAAAAAGACAAAAAAAAAGTCCAAAAGAAAGAAAGGAAGGCTTTGTGTGGGGTGCCCAAAAGCAAGAAAAGAGAGAAACGGAGTGAGACAGAGTTATCCGAGAGTGTGCATGGAGAAGGAGAAAAAGAGGGCTGCTATTTTGTCGTCATGAGTCAAAGGCCAAACGTTAATGGAATTAGCTCAAATTATGTTGTTCATGAGACCAAAGGCTACAAGTTGATCATTTTGTTCATTAAGAACCTAGTCTAAATTCTCCAAGAGTTTTCTGGTTCCATTTATATTAATTCTCCACCTTTGTTGTGAGGAAATACGATTGTATCATTGGTGTTGAACCTTTAGTATGTGAGTAGAGAAAAACACTTTGTGTATCCTATTATTCTTCGTAATTATTGGAAGTTTTGGCGTGGTCCATGATTTTTTCCTCATTGGGTTTCCACATTAAATCCCTGTATTGTTATTGGCTTTATCTCCTTGTCATTTCAGCATTATATATTGTTGATTATTACTGGTATTAAGTTGATTTTGATCAGTTTAGTCTTGGGAAGATATTGATTCTGGATTAAGTTTAGTTCTTAGTGAATTTTTCACTTTGATGCTCCCCAACAGTCTCTAACTCTCAAAGAAGCTGAATGAATATTTCAGAACTAACTCTGCCCATAAGAAGTTGCTCTTGAACCTCCTTGGCAAGTTACCTTGATGTGAAGTTATATGTGGCCCCAAACTAGTAAAGATGGAGTCCGTATCTATTAGATTTCGACGAAGCTCGAAGAAGTGAGTTATCTTGAACTTGCAAAAGGAGAGAGTGCGTATGGTGCTTGTGTTGATGTGACCTGAGTGAGCGAGAGAAAAGCTCTTGTGAGCATGCTAAGTTTGTAAGAAAATTAGTGAATTAGATGTGTGCGCATCGTGAGTTTGATGGGTGAGAAATAAGAGAGTTGGTGTGTGAATACCTTGTTTTATTAAACTTCTTCGCTTTTGTGCTGATAAATGCTCCACTCAACAAGTAGTATCAGAGCTTTTCCAATTCAATAAGTGGCACCAGAATCAGATGATTGAGACTGTCCCCATATTTAGATGTGCATATAAAACTACCTACCACATTCAATATCCATTTAGGAAATCTCAGGGAACGATTGTTTTGTTTACTGAAATAGTCATAGTGCATACAAGGGAAAAAGGGCCAAGCGAAAGATACTGAAGTCAGTAAATACAGAGTTGTAACTCGTAATTCATTGATGTAAACATTTTGGATGACACATGATCAACTCAACTGTAAACATGTTTATGAGCGCGTGCATCATCGCATGCGTTACTATATTTATTTATCTATGCTTCGTGGATAATTCTTTGCCATATATGTTACCGATTATATCATATGTTGGCCGCCATTTTTTATTTTATCTTTTTCAACTTTCAAGCTGTTCGAACTTACGTTCGTCGTCCGTGCACGTAGTCTGCTTTCTAATGAAAAACTCGATCTAAAATTGGAGGAACAACTACGACAGAAAGAAAGCTTGCAAGAGATCAGCCAAAGACGATGAGAAAAATTTCCTTACAAAGGAAAATACTCATTGGTTTTTTCTATTGATTATTAGCTCAATATATGAACATCAGGAGCTTGTTGAACGAATATATATATAATCAGTCGTGCGATCATTGACCAGGAAATGTAAACATGAGCAGGTCCGAGTCAAGTTGGAGTGTAGGAAAAAAAAAGATTCTGAACTTCCCTAAATGAGATCTAGAAGGCGAACAAGCACAGATAGAAACATTGACCGTTCGAGTAAAATAAGAGGAAAAAAACAAAAGTGGGTTTGGTAATTACTATGAATTATCTAGTGCGTTTGTTTGGAAATTTCCATGCTTTCAGCTTTGAGCGGGGACCACCGCTTATCGATGTTGTCAGGCAATAACATTCTTTTAATATATTAATTTCATGATAACTACACCTTTGGAAAAGAACGAGATATTTTCTCTTAAAATTGACATCATCATGTATGATGTAGACCTTTTTTTTTTTTGGTAAAAGTGTACGATGTAGACTTTGTCACCTACGATCTCAATAATAGGTTTTCAGCCTTTATTATCTTAACGAGTTGTTGTCGAACAAATTATGATTGCTACAGTGTTCCATAAAGTATTACGGCTTAATTTACCAAGGGAATTGACATTGATTTTCACTTTTGCATATGGAAGCTTTATGACTTGCTCACGCGGCACAAGATTAGGTTTTATCCAACCATTTGCTAGGATAGTATATTGTCTGGAGTGATAATCATAAAGGATGTCACATTCAGATTATCATGGGCAAATATTTAAAATAAAATTAAAAAATTGGTTTTTTAACTTTCGAAAATACTATATATTAGATAGATGGTCGACGCATTAGATATTTCACCGCATAACTTATTTGCGACCACCATTTTTCCTTTTTCTTTTTCAATTTTCAAGTTATACAAATGAACTCTCATCATCGGTGCACGTTGCATGGCCTCTAATGAAAAACTCAATCTAAAATTGGAGGAACAAGTAGACGGAAGATCATCCAAAGACCATGAGAAATACTTCCTTACCGTGGAAAATACTCATTGGTTTTTCGATCGATTATCAGCTCAAATATAAACATCAGTGGCTTGTTGAACGCCTAGCAAATAAACATATATATTGTCGACCAGAAAATGTAAACATCAGTGGGTTCAAGTCAAGTTGGATTGCAAAAAGAGAGAGAATCTCGATTCTCCAAAATAACAGGAAAAATCAAAATTAGGTTTGGTTAATAACTTAATATGAATTACCACTGTGTTTGTTCGGAAATTTTCCAAGCTTTTAGCGAAAACGTTTATGCGCTGCTCATCCTGCCTATAACACGAGGAGATAATATTCTCTCAGGGCCCATTCCGTCAATAGTATATTAATTTGATGATATCTTCGTTTTTGACAATGGATGAAAGGATCTTTCTTCAAATTAACATCATAGATGACAAATAGCGATTTCCCTTAACTTAATCTTTTGCATATGATTGTTTGGTCAATTCTACGATGTATTGTGGCCATCAAAATTAAAAATCATTCATACACCTCATTGCCTTTCGATCTTGACAGATAGATTGTCACCCTTGATTATCTTAACGAGCTTGCTGTCAAATTAATTATAGTATTCTGAAAATAATTACTGCTGAAATAATAAGGAAATTGAGTTTGATTTTCACCTGCTTTATGACTTTTTCCCACTGCGCGAGATTAATTGGTTTTTGTCCAAATATTCGCTAGCATAGTTTACTGTTTTGAGTGATAATTCGTAAGATGTTTTCCGCCAAGGATCGAATGTTGAATATCTGTGTACTTTGTCATGCTGTTAAAAAATCTAGGGACTACTTTTTTTTTTTCAGTTTCAGCTTTTCGAAGGAAGTCCAATGGACAAATTCATTGCTCGAAAATGGAGTTAATATCCTCTTCTTCTTCGTTTTTTTTAGCTGACTTGAAATTAATACTTAGTCGTATCATGTTAGGATATCTAGGAATAAGAAATCTTGATACTCTATCAAAATTACTTACTGTAAATAACATTTTTTAGTCAATTATAAGAAATGTCAGATTCAAATTGTTATGTGTAGATATTAAAATACTACACATTAGTATTGTTGGTTGAGACATGATATGTTTCGTGGTGCTTACGGCTTGGTCCACCTATAATTTTTTTTGGTATATAAATTCTTAATTTTATCAACAAAAATAAGATTCGCAGTCCACGCTATGTCTTATGTATGAAACGGTCAGTGATTAGACGTCGCCAAGTTGTTGTTAGCATGTCATTGTCGTAGCAATTTCACCGGAAGCGAAAGCTTGGCCGAGAGACGACCAAAAACCAATGTTTATGGACAAGTATTAACGCATGAATCTCCTTTCCTCGGCTTGACTTAATCAAAAGTTGACTTGGCTTTTTCAAGGTCCTCGGTCGGTGAAGTGCGCGCGTGGGACTTTGCTGAGTCGAGGTCGAAAACACGAAGCAAGTTCCTCTACCCATGTTGTCTTTTTCTCTTCTTTTTTTTAATTGGAAATTAAGTTTTATTTTCCAGGAAAGCGAAGGGTCATGATCAATTAAAAATAAACCGTTTTCGGACGGTTTATTTGAGAATTCCCCAAGAGCTAGGCAGGCCTTAATAAATTGCCAATCGTACATGTAATCGAGCTACAACATTATTTATAGAGAAAAAAAAAATCTGTTTTGAATCCCTAACAAACGTGTGAGAGGATTAAATGCACTTGCTAGATTACATGTCTTGCATCATCAATTCTAACTTGTGATGTCCTAACAACCGCGGCCTAAAAAATTTTAATAAAATTTAGAGGAGCCTCCCAACTCAAGTATTACCAAGTTTGAGCTTAATTCATTTCATACTTAAGAAATCTAAACTTGGGCCTCTCAAAATACATTGTTGACACCAAAATGTTAGCCAACAAAGGGTGCATTTGGGAAAGCTTTTGGGAAAAGCCTTTAAGGAAATACAAAGACCTTTGGTCTAAAGGGTTTTTGTGAAATGCAAAAACTGTTTGGTAAACTATAGTTGAAAAGTGCCTTGAGAAGCAACTTTGGGAAAATGCTGTTTGGTAAACACATATTTGGGGAAGTCCTTTAGCGTGACCAATTTAAGTTTTTATATTTTATTTTTTAAAATTGAACAACAAAAATAATGATTTTTTTATTTATATTTTTGTACTAAGATGTATATATAAAAGAGATATATTAAAAAATTCAATGACTATTTTTTATTATATTTTTGCAATGAGATGTATATATAAAAGAGATATATTAACAAATTCAATGACTTTTTTATATATTAGTAAGAAGAAAAAAAAGGGATATATACATTAAAAGTCTTTATAATTGTCGTAAAAGTGCAATTGAGTATTAAAACATACAAAAAATGCAATTGAGTATTAAAACTTGTCAAATTTGTGCAATCAAATTCTTTTATTAACTCCGTTCAACTTAGCTAATAGAAAATATTAACATGTCTTTTTTTATTACTTTATCTCTCATACATGTCATTGACGTGACTAAAACATGGAAAATAACGCTAAAAAAATATCATTTTAATCTAAATGTAATTTTTTAATATAAAAACTATTTAAATTAGATTAAAAATGAAATTGAATAAAGACGAACGTTGGGAAAATGGCAAGTGCCTGCAAATCAAACGTTCATTTTTGTAAAATAGTAAGAAAAATAAAAAGTAATATAATGGTAAGAAGGCAAAAAAAAAAAAAAATTGAAATCACATCATTTTGGTTTTTTCTAAAGCCACGTTGAATCCACATCAATGCCATTTGCCTATCATTATCCATGTAAGCCACCACATGTTTTTTAACGGCCATCTTGGACGAAACTATGGTAGAGGGTATATTTTTTTTGAGAAAATGGCAAATGTTTGGGATTTTTGTGACATAAGAAAATAAGAATATATTACCATGGTGAGTATAGTTAAGATTTTCGGTGGTACTTTCTGTTTTTATCTTCAATGTCCATGTAATGAATTTTTTATACATTCATCATTGAATATGTGACATATCTATTTAGATTTAGTTGCGTTACCGAATTCATTCATCTACTGCCTATTCAAATATGCAAATGAAAAGAATATGTTTTATGTTGATGATGGACTTGACAATTATTCACTTTAAATGGGCAATTGGCAACTTTTTAGCCCGCCCTTATGCGTGAATCGCACATATTTTATTCCCAATTCGTCTTCTTCTTCCGCAAAAGCTACGATGGCTGCGAATCTTACCATAATCATTGTCCCATTTGACACGTCCAATTCTTTTTTTTTCTTTTTGGCTTGATAAGATATGCGCAACCTCAAACGTTGGGGGTTGAATTTCAGGGAAATGAAACGAGGTCCCACCTTCTTAGATTCTAACACACAAAGTCACAAACTCAACCCCTTTTTCTTGGTAAATTTACTTTTCAAGATAGCGGGAAAATTCCCTTGGTACATGATCAAACCCTCATTCATAGGTCCGAGATTCACGTCTATGAATTGAAAGATCTGAATGATCAACTACGCAATCAGTTGTTAGAATTTGACGGGCTCACATTAAAATCAAACATAACTGTCTATTTCCCACCTAATGTTCTGCATTCACAAGTGGACACTGTTAAAGGTGCCAAGACTTTTTAACAAGTTGTGGAAGGACTCCTCGGATGACCATAATGGCCAATCAAAACTCTTTTCTTTTGTCTTCTTGGGACAAAAGGGAGTCGAGTCCCTAAATTATTGCAAAACGTTCAGATCCCTTAATTTTGTTTTTTGTGCAACTGGGTTCTTAACATGTATATCTTTTTAGCGCAGCATCTCAGGCCCATCACTTAATTCCTGGCCCTTGCAATCCGGTTTAATTCAATTGAGCCCAGCATATCAGGCCCATCAGACTTCACTCTTTCATGCAGCCCATAAAAGTGAAGCCCAGAAGTTGGAAACAGTAAGAAAATAAAAACAAAATAATAGTAAGAAGACCAAAGGAAATGTATGATACAATAAATAAAGAAATAGACAAGTACATAAATAAATAAATAAAAATAGAGTCCCGATTTGGACTAGTTGGGCCCATCACCGAAGTCCTTGCTGCTCGCAATCCGGTTTAATTCAATCGAGCCCAGCAGATCAGGCCGATTAGACTTCGCTCCTTTCGCTCTCTGGACGCACCCATACACCAATTAACCTCCTTCGCGTCCCGCTCTTTTTGGATCAAGTTCATTTTCATTGTAGCCTCCTTCATCCTCTCTGTTCATCAGATTCTGGCTCATCGACGCTCATTGAATTGTTACAGTTTACTGACATGAAATAAAACCTGGAATCGTCACGTTATTGAGAACAAATTGAAATCGAATTATCAGTATTTCAGAATCGCTTGCATTGGTTGTGAGATTCGTGATTTTTGTCCAAAAAGCCTCTCCGATGAATCTGCAAAACTTGCGTGTGATTGGTCAAGAGAAAGAGTTCAGCGACTATAATGTTTGGCGACATCCCTAAGTCAGTAGCTTGCTTGGCTATTGATTATTTGTTCTTAGCATGTATGCTTGGTTGTTGTTAATCATCGATATGTATTCGTAATCCATGCGGTATCACTGCTTTCTTCTAGTTTGGATTATTTCTCATTCAACCATGAGATTTCCCTAGATCAAGCTTGCTTTGTTTTAGTCTCATTTCATCTATGCATCTTGTGTTCAACTCTGGTTCACTTTGTTATTTTCTCTATACGGATCAATATATATGGCAAGTAAATCTGCTATGAGTTGGCGTTGTATAACTGAGTGAACCATTGAAACATGTTAATGGAATCGAGGGTTCTTTTCTACTAGGAATGAATGAACGAATGGGGATAGAGAGTTGAGATTAAGCAAGAGTTTGTTTTCTGGAAATGAATGTCATAAGTTTCTCTCCCTGGAGGTGTTCAATATAAAAGAGAGAAGGAAGCACGATTGAGCGCGTAAAAGAAAGAGAAATCTGCGGGAATACTTGTTCTGGTGACAATGGACCAAAGAACAGAAGAAAAGATATACAGAAAGCCAAGATGAAAATCTGATTGTGCATCATGTGTTTAGGCGATGGAGAGAAATAAAATAATACTAGTAATAATTAAATAAATTGAAAAAGAAAAAGAAAATAATAAGGATTAGAAAATAGAGGTCTCAATTAGATAGTTAGTATTTAGGATTATCATTGGTTGAGTTTCATTTAGATCATATTCAAATAGTCTTTTTTTTTTGTCAAAATATTCATATAGTTTAGGATGTTGCCTTTTTCTTGATTTTTATTTCTCCATAGAAAAAAAAAGTATTAAAAATATTTAAAAAATCGTATAAAAATAAAAAAGATTTAAAAACTGTAGAGTTTATATTAGGTTTACCTTTAAGAAGAATTTTTTTGAGCCTTTAATATCACTAGAGAATTTTCTAATAAGCGTCTCTTCTTCTGTAGCAAACTAGAATTTGGATTATATGGCTCCTAGGGATTGCTATCTTGAGGCTCAATAACAAGGCCAAGTACGTTTTTTGTTCAATATTGAATTTTTCGTGTTTATTTTCTTGCACTTTACCCTTATCGTATTGATTGTGGTTGTTTAATTTTCTGATTGTGTACCCATGTATGGAAGTGGAAGACTGCATTGGTCACTTTGTTGATAAACAATCAAGTTACAATACTGAAATGGCATTAGTAAGATAATTAGTGTAATCAAGTCCACGACTCTCAATCTACAATTTCATGAGTTGCTCCCGCTTATCTAGGTCATCAAGATGAGGACTTTCTTGTTATGGAATCTCCTTCAAATTTGATTAATCCCTGCATGCAATCAGAAATCTCCACTCATTTAATGTTGAGAATTTCTGACAATAGTCATTTTTCCAATCGAACGACTTCCACCCTGTGAAGCTTCTCAAATGTCAGAAAGGAAACTATACCCATGAAACTGACTAGCAATTTGATTAAAGACAACCATTGCAAGAGTTGTTTTCCCAATATCTCCCATACCGTGGATTATTAGATAACGTACATCAGGGGAACCTTCATCTAATAGGCGCATGACTTCTTCAAAATCATGCTGAATTCCTACTAAATGATCAGGTAGATGTATGTCTCTTTCATTTAGCTAGATCAAAACATCATCGATGATTGATCTAATGATTTCACATTTTGTATCATATTTGATACAAAATGTCGAGTCAGAAAGATTAAAGATGGAATACAAACATACCAAGTCAAAGAATATTGTAAATTAAACACAAACCAGCCACGAAGGAGGAGAGGCAAGCCGGAGTGATCGCTCCCCACCCAAAGAATGTGTACATATACCTTACAGATCTATAGGGAAAAAATCATTTACAAATATAGATATTTTTAATTCATGTATAGTTTTCAAGCTCTAACTCCAAAAAGAAAAAAAAAAAATCAATCAAATTCCATGTCAATTTACTTAATATAAATTGCAATGTTATCTGGTATTCGATGGTCAAAGATGTAATTTGCCATGATAAGAATGAAATCTTAAACTTTATAAAAGATGCTTCCTCATTTGTAAATTGTAAAATTCAAAACCTTTTATCTTCCTTCAAATGTGTGCACAGGATTTGTTAATTCTTTTTTATTGCCCACATATACCGTGTCCTCTATTTTCTACATGTGAAATGGACTAAAATAGGAAAAAGCTCAAATGAGTGTCAAAAACCCCAGGTACCAAAATCTGGCATAGCTAAACACACAAGTACCAAAACTTCTAAAAAGCACACTTAAATGCCAAAATCAAATAAAAGAATAAACACTTAAATGCCAACGGCGAAAATTTCCGGCTGAACTCCTAACATGATATTTTCCAGCAAGTATTTTCACTGACATGGCAATTATTTTAGATAAAAATAACCCACGTGGCACTAGCAGGGTTATATAAACCAAGTTATTTTGGTCCAAATTTTATTTTAAATATAAATATTAATTAAATTAAATTTTAAAAACTAATTTTTTTTTTCAAAAAAGTGGGAATTGGAGCCAATGACGGTGGGGGCGGTGGTGGTGAGGGCCTCCACGACCCCAGATCTGATTTCCACTTTTTTATTTAGTTTTTAAAATTTAATTTAATTTATATTTATATTTAAAATAAAATTTAGGGCAAAATAACGTCGTTTTAGAACAAAGACACTGAGTGGACATTCCAACAAGCCACATAGGCCAATTTTATTAAATAAATAACGCTACATCAGATTTCCAATAAGTTTTCCCAAAATTGATATTTAAATGTCCAATTTTCAAAAAAAGTTATAGCTAATTGTACCTTTTGGAAATTCGACACTTATATGTCCATCCGTGTCAAGTTTTACCCATTGAGGTGTACTTTTTTCTCTAACAATATCTATTTTTTTCTATATCAAACCCATAAAGAATCGATCTAGAAGTTCAAAAACTGTTTTAAAAAAAAACATTTATTTTATTGTATCTAAAAGATGCAAATCGGACAATGGAAGTATTGGGTTTGTTATGTCTTAGTAGAGAATTCGCTTAGTGTTATGTTATTTTATATCTTGCCTTATTTTTAGCAACAAATTTTTAGTATTCTTTATTTCTCTGTATTATTTTTTTAGTAAGAGAATGTGCTTTCCCATTGACATCATTCATATGCGTCGTATGGCAATCTATGTTGTTTAGGCAAATTTTTCCATTCCTACAGAATATTACTTAAATTACATGGAAGACAACATCAGTTGAATATTTTGGTACAAAAGTCTAGGCTTTCATATATCAATATCAAAAACCTTTTATCAAAATTTTGAGGGCAATATTGTTAGAAAACTTGCTAACGAGCTGTCAAAAGCTGTTTCAGCTACTGTAGAAAGATTCTGGTAATCATCTAGACCTATACATGACCAAGTTGCAGCTGATATTATTATCGTGTGGCGAATAGCTTATGTAGTAGTATTAAAAGAGAATCGTTCAATTATTTGAGAAGTATTCAATAGGAGCATAGTATACAAAATAACAGTTGGATTCTTCTTGGTAAAAAAAAAAAAAAAAAAAAGACTGTCGAGACCTACCCTTTTCATTTGGAGGGGAAAAAAATAGGTTTAGGGGTATTACCTAATTTGGACAAATAGCCCTTGATTAGGCACAAGTTCTCCCAAACCCATGCCTCACGTGACATTGGATTCTTTTTTTAGTTCTTAACAACCTAAATATTTATAAGAGCCGCCACAAGCTTATTTAAATCGACTAGAAACCAATCGAGATACGAGAGTGTTGCCTCAATTCCTACACAACTAAATATTCTAGAGTCAGGCACTTAGTTACGTTAATATCTATTAGTGCCCTTTCAGTATCTCTAATTTGGAATGTCTTTACGTAAGTGGTCACATGGTCTTGATTGCCAATTATAGTTCTAAAGGCATCAATTTTGCTCCATGATCATACAAATGTTTTTGTAAGGTTCATTTTCATCAAAGTCTAAACTAGTCCTAACCTATTTTAAGAAACCAATAAACAATCAATTTATGGAAAGATAGTACGGTAAATAAACATCCAAGTATTGAAATGACTTTTAAAGTAAACGTGAAAAAGAAAACTCTATACAAATCAAGCAAAGAACATACATGGTCACGTTATATGGCCCAAGACATGATTCCCATGAGCTAGGTTCAAATCAAGTTTAATTTCTTTTAAAATGATACTCCACTAGGACTAATCTACTTCTATACTAATTAAATGAAACTAAACTAAATCTAATGCTAAAAAAAATTATGAAGACCTATTTCCAAGCATTTTATTTATTTTTTATTTTTTTACATTTTGGAATTTTTAATTTTTTTATTAATTTTTGAATTTTTAATTATGGAATATGGGACTCAGGTCGGGTTGGGTCGGGTTAGAGAGCCTAGTCCAATTGTTGGTCTGACTTGGGCCTTGTCGATCTAGGTTTGGTTTGAAATTGGACTGGCCTTAAGGCCCAATCCAAGTATGGCCAAACCTAAATTTAATGGGTTAGCCTCTACAACATTTCAAGCCGTATCTATTCAAACTAAATAAAGCCCAACTCAACTAGAACTATAACAAGCCCATATCCCTCACAAGAAACTATCTCAAGATCAAAAATAATCTAACACTGTTCGTCCCCTTTTCTTTCTTCAAAAGATTGATGATGGCATCAATGTGTTTCAACTATGGTTGACTTTTTCTTTTTCTTTTTTGGTAATCCAAGGAACCCCGTAAGCCGACAGCCGATGAACAAACCCTAAGGGAGCTACTACAGGATCCACCACTACAGTACTCCAGGTAAGAATCCCTAGCGATGCCTCAGGGATTCGAACTCCTCCCCTTCGTGAGGGGGAGAGAGCCCAAGCCAGCTACGCCGCTGCGGGCGGTGGTAACTATGGTTGACTTTTTTTTTTTTTTTGGTACTAGAGGAACCGCTTTGGCCGACAGCCGCCACGTAAACCCCTAAGTGTCGCTAGCGAGGGACCCACCACCCCAGTGCCATACTTAAGTCACCTAATAGCCCGCCAGCCTCCTTGCAAGTTGCGTTGCAGAGGCTTCGAACTCCTAACTTTCCCTCAAAGGTTTGAAGCCTACACAGCGAAGCCACCATGGCCGGTGGTGTAACTAGGGTTGACTTTGATAAAGGCTAAGGTGGAATACTCCCTGGATTGCTCGTATACAAGGGAAAATGAATTTGATAATAAATAGCAGTCTCCACTAGAGAAATTGGTTTGATTATGAAATAGTGCCATCTTGCTAATATCATCTTGAAAACACCGTGCTACAATTTTCATCATCTTGCCAACTTCTTGTCACCAGTGGACATATCAACCATGTCCAATAGTTGTTCTTGTTCTACTTTGCACTTAAAAAGGGTCAACATATGCACTTCATCACTCGACAAAGAGTGGTCCACATTTTTCTTACCACATAGGATTTCTAACATCACAATGCCAAGACTGTACACATCTACATTTTTCGTGATAACATAACTCAGCCATTCTGGAGCAAGGTAACCAGGTGTTCCTCGCATGGTCGTCATGACATGGCTTTGCTCCTTATCAATTAGCTTCAACAACCCAAAATCAACAAGCTTTGCATTGAAATGTTCATCCACAAGTATATGTTGGGGTTTGATGTGCAAGTGAATTATTTTTTGATGGCATTCCTCATGGAGTTAGGCTAGTTCTTTGGCAATGTCGACGATATTCTTTCTCCTCACTTGCCAACAGAGGTCAAACTCTTGATCATTATGGAAGATCCACTTATCAAGAGAACCATTGCACATATACTCATAAACTAAAAGCCTATGTGATTTTTCAGCACAAAATCCAAGTAGTCTCACTAGATTGACATGATGGATAATGCTAATGGTTCCAGCCTCAACCAAGAAAGACTTCTTTAGGGCTTGCATGGTAACGTTTTTATTTCTCGCGATTGCTGTTCTTTTGTTCTCAAAAACAAAAAAAGAACATGTACTGTTTGGTAACGCCAATTTATTTTTCTATTTCTTGCAATAGAAAAGTAGCTGAGGGAAAAATTTGGAACAGAAACAAGAAACCAAAAAAAAAAAAAAAGTAGATTTCTAGAAATAAGTTTTTTTTTCAATTTTTCTTTTATTCTACTTCCTTGTTGCGGCCACCACCGGCCGCTTGCCAACAATCCGCCACCTCCTGCCGCCCACGGCCACTGTCGGCAACCAACTGCTGGCGACGATTGCCGCCGCTTATAGCCCACCGGCCGTCGCCCATAGCACATCGGCCGACGACTGCCACCGTCTGCCCGCAGCCTGCCGTCGCTGATGGCCGAATGATTCCCACCTACTGTTGCACAACCGCCGACAATTGCTGCCGACCACCACCGCAAGACCACTGCTCACAGCTCACCGGCCATCGCCCCTTCCGACGGCGAGTGGGCGGTGGGCGACAATCCTGCGACGACCACCGCCGCCGCTTATAGCCCACCGGCCGTCGCCCATAGCACATCGGCCGACGACTGCCACCGTCTGCCCGCAGCCTGCCGTCGCTGATGGCCGAATGATTCCCACCTACCGTTGCACAACCGCCGACAATTGCTGCCAACCGCCGACAATTGCTGCCGACCACCACCGCAAGACCACTGCCCACAGCTCATCGGCCATCGCCCCTTTCGACGGCGAGTGGGCGGTGGGCGACAATCCTGCGACGGCAATTGGCGGTGCCAATCGGTGGTCGTGCGACAATTGTGCGACAGTCGTGCGACATTCGTGCGACAATCATGTGGCAATCGTGCAGCGGACGGCAATCGACGGTCTGTGAGTATTTAGAAAAAACAAATAAGTACAAAAATTTGTAAATTCTTACCAAACGCATTCTATTCTTTTTCTATTCCAAGAATATAAATTTTGTATAATTACCAAATACCTTATTTTACTTAGAAATTGTTATCGGATAAAAATAGTTACTCGGAATAGAAACGTTACCATGCAATCCCTTATTTGACCAAAACCATCAAGGCACTTGACTGCAATCCTTATGCCGCTGGGTAAAGTTCCTAGAAACACCGAGCCAAATCCTCCTTCCCCAAGCTTGATGTTGAAATCTCCTATCATGTCCTTCAAGTCCTCATAAGGGTAGTTATCTAAAGCCTTAGTAAGTCCAGATCATCATCCTCAATATCATTTCTTCTCACCTTACTTGAAAGAAAAATCCCAAATGTGCTTATTAACAACATCGAAAACTGCTCCAATGGTAGTCCCTAAGATTAACACTGTTCCTCCCCTTTTGCTTTCTTCAAAAGATTGATGATGGCATCAGTGTGTTTCAACTATGGTTGACTTTGATAAAGGCTAAGGTTGAATACTCCCCGGACTGCTCGTCTACAAGGGAAAATGAATCTGATAAGAAATAGTAGTCTCCACCAGAGAAATTGGTTCATTATGAAATAGTGCTATCTTAACACTATCATCTTGAAAACACCGTGCTGTGATTTTCATCATCTTGACAACTTCTTGTCATCACTGGACTTATTAATCATGTCCAATAGCCGTTCTTGTCTGCTTTGCACTTGAAAAGGGTCAGCATATGCACTTCATCGCTGCCTATAGCCCACCAGCCACCGCCAATAACCCATTGGCCAACGACTGCCACTGTCCGCCTACAGCCTGCTGTCGCCGACCGCCGCACGATTGCTGCTTGCTACCGCACAACCGCCGACCGTCGCTGCTAACCACCACCACAAGACCGCCGCCCACAACTCATTGGCTATTTCCCCCTCCAGCAGCAAATGGGCCGTGGGCGGCAATCCTGCGACGGCAATTGGTGGCGACGATTGGTGGTCATGTGGCGATTGTGTGACGATCGTGCGACAATCGTGCGGCAACCATGCGACGATCATGCGAAAGTCGTGCGGCAAACGCACAATCGGTGGCAGTCAGTGGTCCGTGAATAATTAGAAAAAAAAAATACAAAAATTTATAATTTTTTACCAAATGCATTCTATTCTTTTTCTATTCCAAGAATATAAATTTTGTATAATTACCAAATACCTTATTTCACTTATAAATTGTTCCCGGAGTAGAAATAGTTCCCTAGAATAGAAACGTTGCCATGCACACCCCTATTTGACCAAAACCATCAAGGCACTTGAATGCAATCCTTATGCCCGTGGGTAATTTTCCTAGAAACATCGAGCCAAATCCTCCTTCCCCAAGCTTGATGTTGAAATCTCCTGTCATGCCCTTCAAGTCCTCATAAGGGAATCTAGTTATCTGAAGCCTTGGTAAGTTCGGATCATTACCCTCAGCATCATTTCTTCTCACCTTACTTGAAAAAAAAAAAATCCCAAATGTGCTTATTAAGTACATCGAAACTGCTCCAACGATAGTCCCTAGGATTAACACTATTCATCCCCTTTTGCTTTCTTCAAAAGATTGACGATGGCATTAGTGTGTTTCAACTATGGTTGACTTTAAAAAAAAGCTAAGGTTGAATACTCCTTGGACTGCTTGTCTACAAGGGAAAATGAATTTGATAATAAATAGAAGTCTCCACTAGAGAAATTGGTTTGATTACGAAATAGTGTCATCTTGCTACTATCATCTTGAAAACACTGTGCTGCGATTTTCATCATCTTAACAACTTCTATTCACCAGTGGACTTATCAACCATGTCCAGTAGTTGTTCTTGTTTTACTTTGCACTTGAAAAGGGTCAGCATATGCACTTCATCACTAGGCAA
This sequence comes from Eucalyptus rudis, assembly GCA_019915205.1. Classification (NCBI taxonomy): domain Eukaryota; kingdom Viridiplantae; phylum Streptophyta; class Magnoliopsida; order Myrtales; family Myrtaceae; genus Eucalyptus; species Eucalyptus rudis. The sequence goes on from JAHMTN010000001.1 coordinate 753,364, forward strand.
AGAGTGGTCCACATTTTTCTTCCCACATAGGATTTCTAAAATCACAATGCCAAAACTATACACATTTACCTTTTCCTTGATAACACAACTCAGCCATTCTGGAGCAAGGTAACCAGGTGTTCCTCATATGGTCGTCATGACATGGCTTTGCTCCTTATCAATTAGCTTCAACAACCCAAAATCAGCAAGCTTTGCATCGAAATGTTCATCCATAAGTATATGTTGGGGTTTGATGTCCAAGTCAATTATTTTTTGATGGCATTCCTCATGGAGTTAGGCTAGTCCTTTGGCAATGTCGACGATAATCTTTCTCCTCACTTGCCAACAGAGGTCAAACTCTTGATCATTATTGAAGATCCACTTATCAAGAGAACCAATGCACATGTACTCATAAACTACAAGCCTATGTGATTTTTCAGCACAAAATCCAAGTAGTCTCACTAGATTGACATGATGGATAGTGCCGATGGTTCCGGCCTTGACAAAGAAAGACTTCTTTAGTGCCTGCATGGTAACATTTTTATTTCTCGTGATTTCTGTTCTTTTGTTCTCCGGAATAAAAAAGGAACATAAATATGTTTAGTAACGCTAACTTACTGCCCACAGCCCATCGGCCGTCGACTGCCATCGTTCGCCCGTAGCCTGCCGTCGCCAATCGCCGCATGATTGCCTCCTACTGCCGCACAACCGCCGACTGTCGTTGCCGACCAGAATCGCAAGACCACCGCCCACAGTTCACCGGCCACCACCCCCTCCGACAATGAGTGGGCTGTAAGTGGCAATCCTACAACGGCGATTGGCGGCGACGATAGGTGGTTGTGCAGCGACCATGCAGTGATCGTGCGGCGGTCGTGCAATAGTCATGCCGCGATCGTGCAATGATTGTGCGGCAATCGTGCAACAGTCGTGCAACGATCGTGCGACAGTCGTGCGGCGATCGTGCGCCGAGCGCCAGTCAGCGGTCTGTGAGTAATTAAAAAAACAAATAAATACAAAAATTTATAACTTTTTACAAACGCATTCTATTCTTTTTCTATTCTAAGAATATAAATTTTGTATAAATACTTAATACCTCATTTTACTTAGAAATTGTTCCCGGAGTAGAAATAGTTCCCCTGAATATAAACGTTGCCATGCACACCCTTATTTGACTAAAACCATCAAGGCACTTGACTGCAATCCTTATGCCGCTGGGTAAAGTTCCTAGAAACACCGAGTCAAATCCTCCTTCCCCAAGCTTGATGTTGAAATCTCCTATCATGCCCTTCAAGTCCTCATAAGGGAATCTAGTTATCTGAAGCCTTGGTAAGTTCGGATCATCATCCTCGACATCATTTATTTTCACTTTACTTGAAATAAAAATCTCAAATGTGCTTATTAACCACATCAAAACTGCTCGAACGGCGGTCTCTAGGATTAACACTGGTTGTCCCCTTTTGCTTTCTTCAGAAGATTGATGATGGTATCAGTGTGTTTCAACTATGGTTGACTTTGATAAAGGCTAAGGTGGAATACTCCCTAGACTGCTCGTCTACAAGGGAAAATGAATCCGATAATAAATAGCAGTCTCCACCAGAGAAATTGGTTTGATTACGAAATAGTGCCACCTTGCTACTATCATCTTGAAAACACCGTGCTGAAATTTTCATCATCTTGACAACTTCTTGTCACCACTGGACTTATCAATCATGTCCAATAATTGTTCTTGTTCAGCTTTGCACTTGAAAAGGGTCAGCATATGTACTTCATCACTCGGCAAAGAGTGGTTTACATTTTTGCTCCCTATATAATTACCAAATACCTCATTTTACTTAGAAAATCTTCCCGGAGTAGAAATAGTTCTCCGAAATAGAAACGTTGCCATGCACACCCTGTTGACACCTAAATTTTTGGCATTATGAGCATTTGCATCACTAGCTTTAAAATTTGTCAAAGAAAAATTATTACAAAAAAAATTATTACAAAAAAATTTTAAATAAAAAATTCGAAATTAAAAAATATATATAATTAAAAAAAAAGAGAGAAGAGAAAAGAAAAGTAAAAAAAATCATTAAGATATTGTGTTTTCATCATTGCACAGCATATGGAACGATTTTTATTTCTCCAAAATTGTCAAAACAAAAAAAAAAGAGAAAAAAAGACCCACTAAAGGTATAAAAATCGAATGAGGCAGAGTATATGGGTCTTTCTTCGCGCATGGGCTCGCCCGCATATCTCTTTCCTATTCTTTTTTTTTTCGCACTTGGGCTGGCCCATCTCCTTTTATTTCAACCCGACCCATGTGCATATCATCTTCCTCCCCTCACAACATCCATGCTTCTGCAAAAAAGAGAAAAGAGGAGGGTACAAACAGAGGAGTAGAGGATCGCAAGGCCAGAGGATCGCGAAGGCAGAGGATGGCATGATCCCAGGGTCGGAGATCAAGCGGCCGCGACAAGCTGGCGGTGGCAGGAGCCATGCGCGCCTATCGTTGGCCGAGCTTTTAAAAGGGAGAGAGCAAACCGTAGAGGGGGGTTATCGACTGGTTTTCTTGGTTGAGAGAGAACAAAGAGCACTGAAGAGCGAGCTCAAGCGAAGGAGAGGGTCGGAGAGAGAGATCCAAAGGGAGTTCGAGCGAGAGCAGCCGAGAGAGCAAGAGGGCTGAAATTTAGCCCTGGCCAAGCGTTATCTAGTCGTCCTCGACGCGAACCGACGCAACGGAGCTCGCGGTTCCCCCCCTTTTTTCACGTCCTCCAACGTTGGTTTTAGCCGCAAAGGGACCAGCAAGAACGTGAACCCAAGAGAGTGATCTGCTGTCGTTGGTGGTTCGCCATAGTACCCACCGAACCAAACTAGGTAGGTTTTCTCCGATCATGCATGCTTCGTTTTTATAGGATGTCGGACCGGAGCTTGTGGACAACCCGTTCGCATGAGCTTTTGTCCCTCCAACCCCCATAGGTCTTTATCCGAGTCTTTGTGTGTTTTTGGTCGTTTTCTGAGAATCCCGATCCCATTTCGTGTCCCGATTGAGTAGGGAATCTAACGTCCGGTAATGCTCGCGAACTGTTTGTATAAATGCCTAAGTGAAGCCCGCATAACTATCTCTGAATCTTTGTTTATTATAGGTGTCCGTTGTTGCTAGACGTGTTTTGTTGTTGTTCTACACGCTTTTGTTTCGTCCATTCCGAGTTTACATTGCCGTGGTTAGGACTTAGGGCCATATGTTGTTATTTGGGCTCATTTTTGTGCAAGTTATGTCCCGTATTCCTCCTTGTCCGTTTAGGGGAGAGAGTGGATGTTGGCTCGGTGGTGGCCCGAGTGCAGGCGGTGTCGATGTGGGTGACAAAAAAATAGTGAGGTTCGTTTAAAATGGGACTAGTTTGATCGATGAGTTTCGGTGAAAGAGGGCGTAGGAGAGAAGGTGGCTTCGACGTGCAGAGAGGTCGCTGGAAGAAGAAGACCCAAAAAGAATAGTAAAAAGAAACAAGAGCAAAAGAAAAGTATCGAAAGAGTGAAAAAGTAAAAAAAAAAATTGAAAAAGAAAGGAAGACGTTGGTCTTGTGAAGAAGAGAGTCAGAAGGGAGGAGGGAAAGAAAAAAAAGGAAAAAGAAAAACCAAGAAAAATCAAAAAAAAAAAAGCAAAATAAATAAAAAATAGAAAACTAAAACGGCAAAGCTGGCCTCAGGAAGGACAGTTGGGCAGAACGTGCAGGGGAAATGATGAAGTGGGGAAAAGATTAAAAAAAAAATTAAAAAGGAATCTTTAAAAAAGCTGTAAAAGAAAAATAAAAAAATAAAATGTTTCTTTTAACCCAAAAATGTTGGATCCGGGTTTGGGTTGGGTCCACGGGCCGGATTGGGTTTACCCGGTCCGAACCCATTTTATTGAAGCATAATAATATTAAATATTAAATATATATTAAAAAAATTATAAAAATCAAAAATTAATTATAAAAATCAAAAATTTCGAAAAAATGATAAAAAATCAAAAAAAATCAAAAAATTTTCGGAAATTTAAAAAAAAAAAACTCAGAAAACATTAAAAATTCGACTTTCTTTTTGAAAAAAAATTAATTAATTAAAAATTAAATGTGAAAAAAAAAATCGAAAATCCAAGAATGATAGGGTTTGGTTAGGAATTGCTATGTATTGCCGCTTTAGTGTAATTAAGCATTTATCTTCTTGTATGTTGCTTTTATTGTATGTTTGATTTGCGTGTTTTGTGTTTAATTTGCACGTGCTTAATTTTAGGGCTAATAGGACCTTGGTAGGTATAATTATTACTTTATTGATTGCGCACCTGCACGCTCACCTCCTATGTTATTGGATAGATATGAAATCGATCTAAACTGCCTGATGAAAATCATTTTGTTAAAATGAACAAGATTAGGTACCGAAAGGGCATTAATTAGTCAATTAGTGTAATCAAATCCCCGAATCTAAATTCTCTGGTTGCGTAGGAAGTGAGGCACGCTCCCATGCCTCACTTGGTTTCTAGCCGATCCCAATAGGCTAGTGGCGACTCCTTTTATGCAAAATTTATTAAGAATATCACAACGTCACGCGGGGTATGGGCTTGGGAGAGCCCGCGTCTAATCAGGGGCCTTAGGCCCGTCCTTTGGGCAATACCCCTAAACATGTTCCCTCCCCCCGAGGGTAGGTCGCAACACACCCTTATTTGACCAAAACCATCAAGGCACTTGACTGCAATCCTTATGCCACTGGGTAAAGTTCCTAGAAACACCGAGTCAAATCCTCCTTCCCCAAGCTTGATGTTGAAATCTCCTGTCATGCCCTTCAAGTCCTCATAAGGGAATCTAGTTATTTGAAGCCTTGGTATGTTTGGATCATCATCCTCGACATCATTTCTTTTCACCTTACTTGAAATAAAAATCCCAAATGTGCTTATTAACAACCTCAAAACTGCTCCAACGGCAGTCCCTAGGATTAACGTTGTTCGTCCCATTTTGCTTTCTTCAAAAGATTGACGATGGCATCAGTGTGTTTCAACTATAGTTGACTTTGATAAAGGCTAAGGTGGAATACTCCCTAGACTGCTCATCTACAAGGGAAAATGAATCTGATAATAAATAGCAGTCTCCACCAGAGAAATTGGTTTGATTACGAAATAGTGCATCTTGCTACTATCATCTTGAAAACACCGTGCTGCGATTTTCATCATCTTGACAAATTCTTGTCACCAGTGGACTTATCAATCATGTCTAATAGTTGTTCTTGTTTTGCTTTGCACTTGAAAAGGGTTAGCATATGCACTTCATCACTCGGCAAAGAGTGGTCCACATTTTTCCTCCTACATAGGATTTCTAACATCACAATGCCAAAACTGTACACATCTACCTTTTCCTTGATAACACAACTCAGCCATTCGGGAGCAAGGTAACCATGTGTTCCTTGCATGGTCGTTATGACATGGCTTTGGTCCTTATCAATTAGCTTCGACAACCCAAAATAAGCAAGCTTTGCGTTGAAATGTTCATCCACAAGTATATGTTGGGGTTTGATGTCCAAGTGAATTATTTTTTGATGGCATTCCTCATGGAGTTCGTCTAGTCCTTTGGCAGTATCGACGATAATCTTTCTCCGCACTTGCCAGCAGAGGTCAAACTCCTGATCATTATGGAAGATCCACTTATCAAAAGAACCATTGCACATGTACTCATAAACTAAAAGCCTATGTGATTTTTCAGCACAAAATCCAAGTATTCTCACTAGATTGACATGATGGATAGTGCCAATGGTTCTGGCCTTGACCAAGAAAGACCTCTTTAGGTCCTACACGGTAACATCTTTATTTCTCACGATTTCTGTTGTTTTGTTCTCTGGAACTAAAAAAAAAAAAAACCATAAATCTGTTTAGTAACACCAACTTATTTTTCTATTTCTCATAATAGAAAAGTGGTTGAAGAATAAATTTCGAACAGAAACAAGAAAGGAAAAAAAAAAAAGTAGATTTCTAGAAATAAGTTTTTTTTTCTATTTTTCTTTTGTTCTCCTTCCTTGTTGCGGCCACCGCTGGCCGCTTGCGAACCATCGACCACCTCTTGCCGCCCAGGGCCACTGTCGGTAGCCGACCGCTAGCAACAATTGCCGCCACCTATAGCCCACCAACCACCGCCCACAGCCCATCTGTCGACGGCTGCCACCGTTCGCCCGTAGCCTGCCGTCGCCGACCGCCGCATGATTGCCGCCTGCCGCCACACAACCGCCTACCGTCATTGTCGACCACAATCGTAAAACCACCACTCACAGCTCACCGGCCACCGCCCCCTCCGGTGGTGAGTGGGCTGTTAGCGGCAATCCTGCAACAGCAATTGGCAGCGACGATAGGTGGTCGTGCGGCGATCGTGTAGCGATCATGCGGCGGTCGTGCGATAATCGTGCGGCGATCGTGCGGTAATCGTGCAACAATCGTGCGACAGTCGTGCAACGATCGTGAGGCAGTCATGCGACGATCGTGCGCCGGGTGGCAGTCGGCGGTCTGTGAGTAATTAAAAAAACAAATAAATACAAAAGTTTATAAATTTTTACATCTATTCTTTTTCTATTCCAAGAATATAAATTTTGTATAATTATCAAATACCTTATTTTACATAGAAATTGTTCTCGGAGTAGAAATAGTTCCCTGGAATAGAAACGTTGCCATGCACACCCTTATTTGACCAAAACCATCAAGGCACTTGACTGCAATCCTTATGCCGCTAGGTAAAGTTCCTAGACACACCGAGCCAAATCCTCCTTCCCCAAGCTTGATGTTGAAATCTCCCGTCATGGCCTTCAAGTTCTCATAAGGGAATCTAGTTAGCTGAAGCACTTGGTAAGTCCGGATCATCATCCTCAACATCATTTCTTCTCACCTTACTTGAAATAAAAATCTCAAATGTGCTTATTAACAACATTGAAACTGCTCCAACTGTAGTCCCTAGGATTAACACTGTTCATCCCATTTTGCTTTCTTCAAAAGATTGATGATGGCATCAATGTGTTTCAACTATGGTTGACTTTGATAAAGGCTAAGGTGGAATACTCCCTGGACTACTCGTCTACAAGGGAAAATGAATCTGATAATAAATAGCAGTCTCCACCAGAGAAATTGGTTTGATTACGAAATAGTTTCATCTTGCTACTATCATCTTGAAAACACCGTGCTGCGATTTTCATCATCTTGACAACTTCTTGTCACCAATGGACTTATCAATCATGTCCAATAGTTGTTCTTGTTTTGCTTTGCACTTGAAAAGGGTCAGCATATGCACTTCATCACTCGGCAAAGAGTGGTCCACATTTTTCCTCCTACATAGGATTTCTAACATCACAATGCCAAAACTGTACACATCTACCTTTTCCTTGATAACACAACTCAGCCATTTTGGAGCAAGGTAACCATGTGTTCCTCGCATGGTCGTCATGACATGCTTTGGTCCTTATCAATTAGCTTCGACAACCCAAAATGAGCAAGCTTTGCATCGAAATGTTCATCCACAAGTATATGTTGGTATTTGATGTCAGAGTGAATTATTTTTTGATGGCATTCCTCATGGAGTTAGGCTAGTCCTTTGGCAATGTTGACGATAATCTTTCTCCTCACTTGCCAACACAGGTCAAACTCTTGATCATTATGGAAGATCCACTTATCAAGAGAACCATTGCACATGCACTCATAAACTAAAAGCGTATGTGATTTTTCAACACAAAATCCAAGTAGTCTCACTAGATTGACATGATGGATAGTGCCAATGGTTCCGGCCTTGACCAAGAAAGACTTCTTTAGTGTCTGCATAGTAACGTTTTTATTTCTCACGTCTTTTGTTCTTTTGTTCTCCAGAACAAAAAAAAGAACATAAATCTGTTTGGTAACGCCAACTTATTTCTCTATTCCCCGGAATAGAAAAGTGGCTAAGGAATAAATTTCGAACAGAAACAAGAAACAAAACAAAAAAAGTAGATTTTTAGAAATAAGTTTTTTTTTCTATTTTCTTTTGTTCTTCTTCCTTTTTGCGGCCACTGCTAGCCGCTAGCCAACCATCGACCACCTCCTGCCGCCCACGGCCACCGTCGGTAGCTTATCGCTAGCAATGGTTGCCGCCACTTATAGCCCACCGACCACCGCCCACAGCCCATTGGCTGACGGCTACCACCATTCTCCCGTAACCTGCCGTCGCTAATTGCCACACGATTGCTACCTACCGCAACACAACTGCCAACCGGCGTTGCCTACCACAACCGCAAGACCAACACCCATAGCTCACTGGCCACCGCCCCCTCTGGCGGCGAGTGGGTTGTAGGCGGCAATCCTGCGACGGCGATTGGCGGCGATGATCGATGGTCATGCGGCGATCATGCGACAGTCGTGTGACAGTCATGTGGCGATCGTGCGACAATCGTTCGACGATCGTGTGATGATAGTGCAACGATCGTGTGGTTGGCGACAATCGACGGTCTATGAGTAATAAAATAAACAAATAAATACAAAAAATTATAAATTTTTACAAACACATTCTATTCTTTTTCTATTCCAAGAATATAAATTTTGTATAATTACCAAATACCTTATTTTACTTAGAAATAGTTCCCCGGAATATAAACGTTGCCATGCACACCCTTATTTGACCAAAACTATCGAGGCACTTGACTGTAATCCTTATGCTGCGAGGTAAAGTTCCTAGAAACACCAAGCCAAATCCTCCTTCCCCAAGCTTGATGTTGAAATCTCCTGTCATGACCTTCAAGTCCTCATATGGGAATCTAGTTATCTGAAGCCTTGGTAAGTCCGAATCATCATCCTCGACATCATTTCTTCTCACCTTACTTGAAATAAAAATCCCAAATGTGCTCATTAAGAACATCGAAACTGCTCCAATGGTAGTCCCTAGGATTAACACTGTTCGTCCCCTTTTCTTTCTTCAATTGATTGATGATGGCATCAGTGTGTCTCAACTATGGTTGACTGTGATAAAGGCTAAGGTGGAATACCCCTGAGCCCACACGCTCAAAAAAGACCCATTCTATTCTTTACCCACAACACCCTAACCTGGCCACTTGATCCGAAATTTTGTTTCCCTTCTGATTTTTTTAAATTTTTTTATATTATTTTCGCTCTTTTCTTTTACTCTACGTTGTCTTCTTCTTTGGGCGGTCTCCCCCGACGAGATCTTCACCAAGGCCTTTTCACTCAACACTATAATTTTCCGGCGAGAAAACGTTCGTCCACGGCCAACTTGTGCATCAAACAATATGTCACAAAATCAAAGGGAAACCCAATGATAATGCAACAATATTAGAATAAACCGAGTGCAAAACAAAGATTTTAAGCATCGATTTTATGCAGTCGAATTCGGTGCTTCATTTTTAGCTTTTTGTCAAACAATTGATGTGCAATTCAGAATACCACCTCCAAATTCAGGTTTAACGTCGTTCACGTCTTAAACCCAGCATATTAAGCTCTATATCGACATTCTTGCAACAAATCTGTTTGGGTTTTGTACGATTTGCCCAAAATCTCATCGGTTCGGTTTGACGTTCTCAAACTCAATAAGCAAGGAAGAGGCAGGACCTTTATGAGGTTATTTGATTTGAGAGTTTTCAGCGATGAACAATAACGACAAGCAAGTTCGCTTCCGACAAAGGTCGAGGGTGATTCAAACGAGCGAACAGAAAATTTCTTACCCTCGCGGCTCACGCCGCCACTTGCTCCCCTCCTGCTCTGCCTCTGTCGCTCTTCTTTTTGAAGAAGGCGTGAGCGGTGTAAAGGGAAAACAAACCAACACGCGGGCCATGTCTAGGAAATAGGATGATGGGTCGCCTGGGTCACACCAACTTAAGTGTCGCTCGAGGTTGCGAGACTCAAGTGACAGTCAACACCTAAAGTTGCACGACCTTAGGCGTTGCTTAGGTTACGTGACCCTACGCAATAGTTACTAGGTGATTGTGACGCTCGAGCGGCCGTCGCCAGGGTCGGATTGTGACGCTCGAGCGGCCGTCGCCAGGGTCGAGCAACCCAAATGAATCAAACGTTATTTACATTTGGCCAAGGGACTTTGAAATCCCAAATCCCATTTGAAATGCTGAACCAAACAGGGCTCATGGATAAGAGTACATGTGCGCACATGCCATAGGCCATTAAGTGGATTCCTTTCTAGGAAGTGAATCAATAACATTGGTAACATATTCTGGAAGAGATTCTTGGATTTGCATGAAGCCATAACTATTGGCTAATTTTCCATACTCGGTGTTGTTTTCTAATATTCACATTTCAGATGATATTAAGCCCGCCTTCCAACAGAGCATTATGGCATACCCACCAAAACCAGAGAAATTATTAAAAGGCCATATAGTACACTTGGCCAATACAAGTTGTTTCCTATCAATTTAAGCTTAAGTTCAAAATGAAACCCGGCAAATTTGGTCGTTGTTCATATCCATCCCAATTCCCAACACTTCAATTTATTAAAATGATGCTTGTTCTCAATTAGATTCTAGCCTCCATGAACCTGCCCCACCATTTTAGTAGAAAAGCTTGTAGATGCCTATGATTTTCACCAACTGAATGGCTACCTAATGTATGAGCTGGTCATATTGACATAGACTTTGTTACTCATTCTTGAGATTAGGTCGGCTGGGTCTTATTCAATATATAGCCGAGCTGACCAAATCTAATTAAGATCCAATTTTAGCTAGCTGAAATAAGAAGTTCAGTCAACTAGTAGTGTTGGGGACAAAACGTACTTGGAATAAACTTTTTGAATTAGCCACAAAACCTAATTCAGTTATAGTTAGTTGCATTTTAATCATCCTAAAGCTTTAAGACCTCAGCTAATTTAAATTAATCACATTCAAACTTATGATTGTATATTAAAATAAATATCAATAAGAAAACTGGAAAACATAGACATATTGTGTACTTAATGTTCGATGCGCTCACTAGTTAACTCTATAATTGTACTGACCAAAAAAAAAAAAAAAAACTCTATAATTGTGATCGATAGCAATGATATACAAGATCTAATAGAGTACTTTGTCTGCACTATGATATTTGATAAATGAAGAAATAAGGACAAAACAATATGTTGAGACAACATATAAATTATCAATACTCATTTAGCTTTAGAAAATTCATCGTATTAGTCCACTTATGCACATGATTTCATATTCACCTCTAAAATTTTCTACCATACTTAAAAAATATATTATTTTTAGTCTTATCGCTTGTCAATTTGTATATATGTATTAAGCCTCATCAACAAATTTTAAGTAAATAATTCTGAGAAAAGCGCAAAAATTATAAAATAGTAATGGAAAAGATCAATGGTCATATATGCTTAGGAAAGTTTATACTTTTCAAAATTATATTCTTCACTGTAACGTCTAAACGAAAAGTGTCAGTGATTTCCTACTAAAGATGGCGTCTAGTGACAGGAGACTGGTTGTCGCTACTGTGCTTGAGGCTTCCGTTGTAAAATTTGACTGAGGTTTGAAACTAATTAGAAGAGTAGTGACTCTGTAGTAGTTGTAGGATTTAGGGTTAATGCATTGAGCAATTAGATACACGAGTTTGACTAGTGTTAAACCCCTATTCTCCCTTTGCCTCAAGATCGTTGTCATGAGGACATGAAGCAAGAACATAACTGCAGTTGGAAAACCAAAAGATGCATCCATAGTATTCAAGACGACAGAGTGCGGATGTTTTGAGAACAATGCTCAGGGATCATTGCAATATTTCTTCTTTTTCTCTCCGTGTTGATGTAAATTAACAAAAAAGATTAATCAGGATGACTTATTTCTTCTTGTTCCTTACCTTGCCATTACAGAACAACAAGCCAAATTCGAACAAGCTCTCCGTCCTAACCGTTTGATGTGGTGCTAAAAATTCAATACGAGATTAACCCTCACGTCGGGCCATATTGTTTCTTCATTGTTGGGGGCTTCTACGATTGCGATGAGGTCGTACAAATATGGCATACGGAAGGAGGATTGATATGACTACGACAACAATCTTTGACTTGATATAGAAGGTTGTTTCTGCAAATTATGCCTCCTGTTGTCCTGGGAGGCGAATTTTTCCTTTGGAATTAGAATCAAACCAGTCAAGTTACTTCGCAAAAGGCCACCGATATCAACAAGTAACTATAAAATAGCAACAAAGAAAACCAATCCCTAAAATCTAGGATTATAACGACAGAATCCTAACAAACTAAACAATTTTGGCTCGGTCAAACTAAAAAATACAGTGACTAATTCTAGCCAACATTCCCTCCCTCAAATGATGTTATAGACAATCAGTTTAAAAAATGATAGATACCTTCCCTTAAGTTGAATTATCCATTGAGCAAACACCAAGCAATATTCTTAGCTTCATAAACATAGGCAACTTGAGGGATTTAGTATGTCTGTAACTTGGTCTTCACTTCTGCTGAAAATAAGATCGATTGCTTCGTCCATCGTAAGATCTCAAGAAGTGATACTTCACATCTATGTATTTGCTTCTACCATGTAGAACAGGTTTTTTGGAGAGTTTAATGGCTAAAATGTTATCACAATGAATTGAAGTTACTCCTTATTGCTTAAACTGAAGTTTTCCAAGAATTTTTCTTAGCCAAATAGCTTGACAAGCACATGAAGTTGTAGCTACAAACTCAACCTCAGTCGTCAATAAAGTCAAGATTGGTTGTTTCTTTGAGGATCATGAAACAGCTTCTGAACCTAGCATAAAAACATATCTTGAAGTGCTTCTTCTATCATTTAGATCTCTATTATAATCACTATCTGTAAAGCCAAATAGATCCGACTTTTCTTCCTACTTATAAAGCACTCCATAAGTAGCAGTACCTTGCAAGTAACAAACAATTCTTTTTGCTGCATTAAGATGCATCTCTCTTGTGCATTCGATATACCTACTAATGAGACTCACATCATACATTGTACTAGGCCGTGTTGTGGTGAAGTACATCAAGCTATCCACAATTTGCTTGTAGAGAGTGTTGTCCAACTGTCTTCCTTCAGGATCTTTCAAAAGCTTCAAACCAAATTTAGTTGGTGTACTCACAAAATTGCAATTCTTCATCAGAAATCTGTCTAAAATCTCTTGAACATTTTTTTTTTTTTTTAGAATTAAAAATCCCTGCTGCTGATTGAGTCACTTCAATACCTAAAAAGTAATGCATCATCCCAAAATCAGTCATCTTAAATTCAACCATCATAGAATTCTTAAACTTGTCAAACATGGCATGATCATTTTCATTAAAAATAACATCATCCACATATAAGCAAACAATACGCAACTTTCCTCCGTCACCTATTTTATTAAAAAGTGGATGCTCATATGGACATTTTTTAAAACCTTCCTTCAAACAACAAGCATCAATGAGACTATACCAAGCCTGTGGAGCTTGTTTTAAACCATATCAAGCCTTTTTTAGTTTATAGACTTTATGTTCACCACTAGGCTTCACATATCCTGTAGGTTGATCAACAAATACATGTTTTTGGAGGTCACCATGCACAAATGTTAATTTCACGTTTAATTGGAAGATAGGACATGAATTTTGATTTATTAATATAAGCAACGATATGATTGTATCATGCCGTGCAACAAGTGTAAAGACTTCTTTAGGATCTACACCAAACTCTTGCTTATAACCTTTAGCTTCTAAGCGTGCCTTGTACTTGTCAACTTCACCATTTGCTTTCAACTTTGTCTTGTACACTCATTTGACACCAGTAGTTTGGAAGAAGTACGCTCCAAGTGCCAAAACTTGCCACAGAGGGACACTTAAGTGTCAGAAGTTAAGAAAGTAACACTTAAGTGCCAAAATGGATCACTTCGATACCAATCCGGCCAAAATGTTGACGTGGCGATTTTCTGGCGAAATAAGTGCAAAACGGCGTCGTTCTACACACCGACATGGCTAGACAATGCAAAAACAACTTTGTTTTGGTGCTAACATGGTAAAAAATTAATATAAAAATTAATAAAAGTAAATTTAAAACTAAATTTATTTAAAACACTTAAAAATACAATTACAAATATTTAAAAAAAAAATCGGAAAGGGGGAGGGGGGGGGGAAGGGAGGCCATTGAGGGTTGAGCCCTCGTCGCCGCCGCCAAGGCCCACGACAAAGGGGGGAGGGTCGGCCGGGGTCGCTGACCCCTAGCCAACCGGCCCGTGAGCCCTCGTTGGATCTAAGCGAGGGTTAGCGGCTGTCGCTTGGCTGAGCCAAGGGCCACCGCCCACCGGGGAGTCGCCTCAGCGATCAGCAGCCCTTGGCTGGACCGGGTGAGGGCCACCAATCCAACCGCTGACCCTTACCCCAAATCTAGCGAGGGCTTGCAGGCCAGGGGTCGGCGACCCCCGCCGATGATCCCCCCACTGTCGTTGGCCCTTCCCGGCAATGGCAGGGAGGTGGTGAGGGTCGCGGCCCTCCCCCATATCCGTCGAGGGCTCGCAGGCCCTCGCCACCAGTCGATCAGAGTCGCCAGCCCCTCACTAGGGCCCGGCGACCCCGGCCGACGTTGCCCCCACCATCGCCAACCCTTCCATGTGATGGTAGGGAGGCGGCGGCAGCAAGGGTCATCTCTTAACCACGTGACTCCTCTCTCTCCTTGTTTTTTTTCTATAAAAAAAAATATTTTTTTTCTTTTTTTATAAATTTTTTTAATAAATTTAGTTTTAAATTTAATTTTATTAATTTTTATATTAATTATTTACCACGTCAAAGACAAAACGATATCGTTTTTGCATTTTCTTGTCACGTCAGCGTGCAAAATGACATCATTTTGCACTTAACTTGCTGGAAAATCGCCACATCAGCATTTTAACTTAATTAGCACTTAAGTGATCTATTTTGCTCCAATTTTGGTACTTAAGTGTCACTTTCTTAACTTTTGACATTTAAGTGTCCCTCCATGCCAAATTTTGGCACTCCTTTGACATCTAAAACGCTCTAGATTGGATTTGTCTGCTGACTTTGATTTATAATCAATTAAATGCCGACCTCCACGGCCTCTTCCTTTGCATTGAGAATCATCATATTAATTATTATCAGATTTTTTATTTGAGCTACTGTGATCATTGTTTCTTTTGCCTTTGCCTCTTCCACGCTCACTACACCATCTTTCTTTATTTGCTTTAGATGACGATGGAAAGTGGTTTTTAGTTGAAGCCTATGCTTGCTCCTCCATCTCTTGTTGTTGGAATTTTTTTTCATGAACCAATAAAGAACCCTGCAATTCATCAATTGAAAGTTCTTCAATATCCTTGGCTTCCTTTAGGGAATAGACAACAAAACTAAATTTTAATGTCAAAGATCGAAGAAATTTCTCAATTATAGTAACATCCATCGTCTTGTTGCCATGGATCCGCATCTTATTGACAATTGCCATAGTCTAGGAAAAATAGTTTATGACCGACTCTCCCAATTTCATCTGTAGCATTTCGAACAATGAACGAAGTGCTTCAAGCTATTGCCTCTTTGCTCTCACTGATCCTTAATATTTTTTCTTCATGGAGTCCCAAATTTGCTTGGAGGTATCCTTGCAAAGAATTGTTTCCAAGATCGATCTATCAATAGCTTGGAACAAATCACTTTTAGCCTCGAGATCTTTCGACTTTAATGCATCCAGATCAGCTTTTTTGCGTTGCCAACAACATAACTCCCTCCTCTACTTCTACAACTCCAGAAGTAACTACTTGCCAACATACTCCAATGATCAGAGTGACAATCAAAATGCGGGATAGTCGGTTGCACAAAGGCCATTGACTTCAACTACCACTACAAGAGTAAAATGGAATAGAGCTACTGTTATATTCTCATGGACTCTCTTTTTTGTTCTCAATCTTTCATGGATCACTTTTCCTTTGTGTTTGGAATCTCAACACTCTCCATAAGCCGGCTCTAATACCGCTGATACAAAAATGGCTCTCAAGCGTTGAAAAGAAAGAGACGTTCAGAGGAAGATACTAAACTACTTCATCCATTATGCACAAGACCCGTTAAAAAGGCCACCGATATCAACAAATAATTGTACCATAGCAACAAATAAAAGCCAACCCCCAAAATCTAGGACCATAACAACAAAATCCTAACAAACTAAACAACTTTGACTAATTCAAACTAAAAAACACAACGACTAATTCTAGCCAACACCCTCTTGATCTCGGTGAGGCGGATTTTGCCATCGGAGGAGTTCATCAATTGAGGAGAGCTTGAGGACAAAACTCGATGCGCCGACACAAATGTCGAAATCAGAGTCCAGCAGCAATCATCTTCGAAAAGATGTCTTAATCAGGTCTCACCTCGACCGCAGTCATCTTCTTCAATGGGCACAACGTCACTGTATTCCTTGAGTTTAAGACACCTCGAGTGTCAAAACTTGGCACAAATGAACACTTAAGTGCTAGTTTCGAAGTAAAGTGGAACGCTTAAGTACCACTCCAGCCAAAATTCAGCCAAATTGCTGACGTGATAATTTTTTGGCGAGTTGGGTGCAAAATGGCGTCGTTTTGCTCGCTGATATGGCGAGAAAATGCAAAAACGACGTTTTTTTATATCTAATGTGTAAATAATTAATATACAAATTAATTAAATTAAATTTAAACTTAATTTTATTTATAATATTCTAAAAATTAAAAAACTTAAAATTAAAAAACCTAAAAAAAAACTTAAAATTGAAAAACCTAAAAAATAAAAAAAAAACTTATAATTAAAAAACCTAAAAATAAAAATATATATAATTAAAAAACCTAAAAATTAAAAAACCTAAAAACTAAAAAACCTAAAATTATTATTTTTTAAATGGTAGGGAGCTGAAGGGGGCGATTGAGGGCTGAGCCCTCACCACCGCCACCTCCCCCGCCGCCACTAGGAATGGCCATTTTTTTAATTTTTTTTAAATTTTAGGTTTTTTAATTATAAGTTTTTTATTTTTTAGGTTTTTTATTTTTTATGTTTTTTAATTTTAATTGTTTTTATTTTTTAGGTTTTTTATTTTAATTTTTTAATTTTTAGGTTTTTTAATTTTAAGTTTTTTATTTTTTAGGTTTTTTAATTATCAGTTTTTTATTTTTTAGGTTTTTCAATTTTAAGTTTTTTATTTTTTAGAATATTTTAAATAAAATTAAGTTTAAATTTAATTTAATTAATTTTTATATTAACTATTTACACATCAGACAAAAAACGACGTCATTTTTGCATTTTCTCACCACGTCAGCAAGCAAAACAACGCCGTTTTATACCCAACTCGCCGGAAAATTGTCACATTAGCAATTTGGCTGAATTTTGGTCGAAGTGGCACTTAAGTATTCCACTTTACTCCGAAACTGTGTACATTTCCGAAGTTTTGGCACTTAAGTGTCTCTCTGTGCCAAGTTTTAGCACTTGAGCTGTTCTTCTGCCCAATAAAATCCTAACAAACTAAACAACTTTGACTAATTCAAACTAAAAAACACAATGACTAATTTTAGCCAACACCCTCTTGATCTTGGTGAGGAGGATTTTGCCGTCGGAGGAGTTCATCAACTGAGGAGAGCTTGAGGACAAAACTTGATGCGCCGACACACATGTCAAAATCAGAGTCCAGCAACAATCGATCGAGTGTCTCACCTTGACCGCTGTCGTCTTCTTCGACGGGCACAACGTCACTTATTCCTTGAGATCGTGGGAGAAGGAGATTTGAGGGCTAAGCAAACTAGGGCTGGATATCTCCGACCAAACATCGATGGCCACTGTCGGACCAAGGTATCGCGCGGTGTGGAGTAACAGAGGAAAAGCAAAGTCAAGAGAGCATTGCAAGCTCTTTCCTCTTAAAAGGCGAACGAAGCCCGTCGCATCTTCTCGGTAGGTGCATGGAGAAGCGCGAAGAGGGTTTGAAAGAGGATGTGGGATTCGAGGAGTCAAAAGGAACGGTGAGAGCGAAGCCAGCAACTTGCAGCTTTTGAAGCTTTTGGGATTTTGACTGAGCGGCGCGTGCAAGTAGAGATGATAATCTGGATTATGGGTGTGATGGAGTAGATGAGATGAATCGATGAATGGATGAAGGGGGGAAGGAAGGGAGGTAGGAAAGGAGGCAAAACCAACGCAAATGATAGATTTTTGGCCCCTGATGAAGGACAAAGGGAAAGGCAACCGAACTAGGGTTTTTGTTTTTCTACGACATGGAACTTCGATGTTCATAAATCAACCTAGGGTTTAAAGGTACTTGGTTATGAGATGGGTCAAATGGTTCATACAAATGATGATCTCGAATGAGCCATCATTTGCTAACACCTCAAATGACTCATCAATCACAAACGTGAGCTTTCCCGGCTCCATTTCTCACATGACATTGGATATTTTATTTTTATTCAATTAATCATATGTGAATTTCTACATGAAAAGTCATCACTAGCCTATTTAGGTAACTAGAAACCAACTGAAACATAGAAGAATATCTCATCTTTTCGTTCTACCAAAGATCTTGAGAATGGGGACTTCATTACATTAGTGCTAGAACTAATTGTCCTTTTAGTACCTAAACTTGATTAATAATAAGTAAAACACTAGGACAACCTATTGAAAACTTTTAGGGTTCATCCTGACCATTAAAAAAAATGAAAATAACACTCAAGATGTTAATGTGCGCAACCAAGTATAATCAAAGTTAAAACACACAAGCAACATAATATTGTCTTTAAAAGAAAATGGCATCCAAAAATCTCTAGTGTAAAGCCTTAAAGGCTTATTTAATTTTGGGTTTCAATTTTTTAAGGATTTTCCACTTTTTAGGACAAAAATAATTCAAAGAGGTTATTTTTTTTAAAAACCTTTTTACAAAGATTTCTAATTTTCTGGATTTTCATGTATTTTCAGATTTTTTTTAAGAAATTTTTAAATTTTTAAATTTTTTATTATTTTATCATCTTTAATTTTTAATTTTTTAAATTTTTATGTATTTTATGAATTTTTTAAAATGTTATTAATTTTTGGAATTTTCTGAATTTTTAATGATTTTTAAATTTTGTCCTTTGGCCACTCCAACTCACTGACCAAACTCTATCAGTCCAAGTTGGGTTTAAATTCGAACTAACCGTAAAGCCCATTCTGAATTAACCGAATCAATCCACGAAATTTTTAGCTCGCTCGCAACCATTTCTATTCATATTCTCAGCCCAACCCATGGCCCAGCCTCTAGCCCATCTCATAATCTACGCAACCTAGCTTGATTACCCAAATTTGACCCAGACAAGAGTATAGCTGACCACCTTTTCATTTCTCTTTTCATTTTCTATTTTCTAATTTATTTTCTCTTTGTTATTTCTTTTTAATTCTGTTCCCTACACCACTTTCTTCTTCCTCCCAGTAATGCCCTTCACCAAACCAACACCATTCTCCAATCAGTCATCGCCGATGCTCAAAAGCCATGATGGGCCACCACTAGAGGTGGCAAAATGGGTCTTAGACCCATATATGACCCATTTAAATTATAAAGAGGTCATATATGGGTCACTTATTTTTTTACAAAAAATAGCTAAATGAATTTAATAATTAAAGACTTTGATAGGTGGGTCTTAAATGGGTTAGATTTAGAACCCATTTTCAATCAAAACCTTACAATTTCTCTTTTCCCTTTTTAACTTTACAAAAATATTTTTTATAAAAATTGAAATTATAATTATATTATAATTTTAATTTTCTTTTCTTTTTTCTTTCCTTTTTTTTTCTTTCTTCTTTTTTATTTTTCCTTTCTTCTTCAACTAGTGGCTGACACGGCGATGGCCGGCGTCGGGCGAGCTAGAGCTCGCCCCTTGTTGGCATTGGGCAAGGCTCGAGCCTCACCCAACACCGGCGAGCCTCGAGCTCACCAAATCTAGCGAGGCGAAGGCCTCACCGATGTCCACCGAGGCTCGAGCTTCACCAAATCCGGTGAGAGGTGAGCTCGAGCTCGATAGATCATCGGCGATCCGAGCGAGCTCGAGGCTCACCTATTGCCAACCGTCGACCAAAGAAGAATAAGAACAAAAAAGAAAAAAGAAAATTAAAAAGTATATTAAAAAATAATTTTAATTTTAATTTTTAAAAAATAAAAATAATTAAAATTCGATTTTTTAAAATAATTATTTTAAAAATGATAAAATTGTCTATTAAAATTTTCTTGTATAAAACTATTTTAGCAATACCATTTTTAAAAAAATAATATTATATATGTATGTATATATATATATATAAAATAAGCCTTTTTAAGTTTAGTTAAATAGGTTGAGTATGAAACAAATATAGGTTAAGTCAGATATTGGTCAAAAATTTTGCATTACAATAAATGGATCATAAAATAGGTTAAATGAGTCGATTTGGGTCAGATCATTTATGACCTAACCCAACCCACCCATTTAACAGGTCTAGCCACCACTATCATTTGGCCATCTACTTCGACTGACACTAGACCACCATATTAGCCACCGCTAGTTTATTACTGGTGACAAACGAGACAAACTCATTCTAGAGCAACCGCCTTTTTCTAGCCAAAACATCATTAACAATTAAGTCTCTCAAGTGATGAGATGAATATACACACAAAATAGAGAAAAGGACATATAGAGCTAACAGTGACGGCCTTTCACTGTGGAATCGTGGGTGAGGAGGAGACATTCCAGCGTAGTTGTTATCCTAAGAAGCACCAACATTCTCTAAGAATCTTTGTGTTGTGTCGGACATTTCGACATGTGTTCAACACTCTCTGTAACTTTCAGACACTCTTTGACACTCGATCAACATGTGTTAAAAAATATGACACGTGGTCAACTTTTTTCATACTCTCCGACACTCAAGTCAGACTTCCAATATATGAGTTTCCAATTCTGATGCGCGAGATCAATTTTAAAAATTTTCAATAAATGAGTAAATATACATATATATATGAAAAAATAATAAAAATAATAAATAGAAAAAGAAGAAAAACTTAATCTTCTATTCTCTTTTGACTCTCACTCCCATGATACAAAATTCATACCCCAAGTTTTTTTCTCTTTTTTTCCGATACGTATGACACATGAATTCAGAATATGAATTGCTCGTTTTCCTTCTCCACATTTTATGGATTATTGGAATGGAGTTGAACTTGTCAAATTAAAATAAAAAATTATATTAATAAACGGTAGATTAATATCTTTAGTGTAAATTCATTTTAGACTCTTTATTATTTATTTATTTATGAATTTGAATCAAATTAATTTGATTGAAATAATCATAAAAATGATAATTTATTTTATATATACATTTAATATATAACGTGTTCCAACGTGTTGAAATTCTCAGTTTTTTGAGAAACGATGTGTTACGTTCTGTGTCCCGTTAGGTGTTGTCTATGGCCAACACGGGATGCAAATGCCATAAAAACACGAGAAAGACATTGATTCAGTCGTGATTCAACTATATCGGCATAAATTAATGATGAGACGTTTCGAAGACTAAATTTACAAAGTTCGAATCAATTTTTCATTCAGGAACTCTATCAAACAATGCGCGTGCAATATAGAAAAAATGTTCTAATGTTGACTTTAACGCAATGGTTGATCTGGACACGGTACATACGACTCTCGATGAGTAGCCATAAAAAAATCAGTTTCGTTTTGTAACAGAAGGACTACGATCTCCTCATTTAAACAATGCACACTTAACTTCCAAAAAACAGGGGACAATAAAGTGCCATGGATGAGACTTACACCGCCGGACGTCAACATTGATGGAGAGGACAAAAACAACAATGGATGGTGATGGGTTCCCACCCCGGCCTTATCTTCCTCATGACACGATCGATCCTCACCCTAAAAGCAAGATATAACCTATGTAGCACGGATACTCTCCGGAAGCATTCATGTCGTGTCCGACACTCCGACACGTCTCGACACGCGGTCAACGAGTATTGAAAAATTCCGACACGTGGTCAACTCTCTCCAACACGCTCCGACATGCGAGTCCAGAATTCCGACACACGATTCCAACATACACGGGGTCAATTTTAAAAATTTATAATACTTGATGGGTCAAAATATAAATATACACAAAAGAAGTAATAAAAGAAGTAATGAAATTGCTATAAATATACACGCACGGGTCAATTTTTTTTTTTTCACTTTTGTTTTTTAGAATTGTTTTATTTTTTAAAAAGTCTTTTACTATGAAAGAAGTAATAAAAAATGCTATATATGATAAATAAATATATAAATTTAAAATTATCATTTCAGCATTTTTCTTTAAACAATATTTTTTTCCTCTAAGTTTTGTGTGTTATTGTAAAAAATTAAAATAATGAATGATATTATTTAATATTTTTCGTGTAAATTAATTCTAGGCTATTTTTATTATTATTTATTTATTTTGTATTTATATATAAAAATATATATAATATATAACGTATCGGAATGTGTCAAAATTCTCTATTTTTAATAAATGACGTGTCGGCGTGTCGTGTCATGTCGTGTCGCGTGTCACGTGTCTGTGTCGATGCTACATAGGATATAACCCTCGGCCCCTCTCTCTCCAGCGAAGTATATCTCTCCATTTTCTCTCTTTTCCACTGAGATCTCGACCAATTTTTTTTGTAAAAAAATTTTTTTCCCGTTCCTCCCCTCACTTCAAAGGGCCAACTCACGATCCTTCCAAAAGCCCTGGATTTGCTCCTCACTCGACCGTGCTTTCCTTGCCTCACCGATGCTGCTTTGCTATTTTTCGATTACCTTTGCTGCATCACGGTCGCAAACGTGGACGGAAAGCGAGGAGCTTGTGTGAAGGAGGAAAAACTAGCTGCGCTAGGCCCCTTTCCTTCTCTATTCTTTTTGGGCTTAAGAAGGAAGTGAAGGTGAGCCTAGTGGGCTTCTTGATAGGTCGAAGATTGTGTTAGAGGAAACGTGGGCTATGTGACATGGGCCCACCCTACGTATTTTATTTGTTTATTTATTTATTATTTTTAACTTCTATTTCCTTTTTTTTTTTTCTGCTTTTACCTTCTTCTTCTTCTTTTTTGCAAAATGGACAGAGGCCTAAATGGTCAACAAAAATTCGAGTGTCAACAGCCGTTACGTTATAAGGCACCTCCATGAGTTAATTCTCATTTTCACATAAATATTCCAGAATTACTCTCCCCATGTTCGATCACAATCGATTCATTCCTACTCTATTAATCATTCTAGAAGCTTGTTAAGAGCCACTCCTTGTCTAGACCCTCTTTGACCCCGACGACCACTTGTCGCTCTCATTGAATCAAGTCATTATAGGCTCACCAACTTTTGCATAGTTTGTCCCCGAACCATACATATACTAGAGGAGGTCCCACTTTGATATTAAAAGATGTCACATCACAAATCTTGCATAAAGGGGGATGACATACTTATCCATCCAATCAAAGGACGCAACCTTTAACCACTAGAATCCAACTTCCAAAAGTCCTCACCAATATTGCTCTCGTTGTACTAGTCAATTATTGAATGACCTAAAAAGATTGAAAAAAAAAAAAGAGATGAGTAACCACAACTTAGTGAGTAATGCATATAAAATCATATATGAGTTGTTTCATTTCAATAAGTCTTATACAATTCAAATATCAATAGTCAAGTCCATTGGTTAATTTCTATCAAAAACCATGTCAATGGTCTATTATATTGTCTGAACTCGTACCACATCACATCTCAAGACCCTGGAGGTGGTTCTCACGAACATGGCATCATCATGTAGCACTTAGTCCGGCACATATCAATAGTACAAGGCTCTAGAGGCGATCTTCAGAAAATTACGTTATTGTGTAGCATTTACTCTTCGACTGTAAGACCCCAGAGGTGGTTCTTTGATGGTTCTTACACAGTTTTGTTATCTTGTAGCACTTACTATTTGACTAATCTATATCACAATTGGTTTCAAAAATCAATTTTTTCCACAAAACTAATCCAAAATCCCTCATAAATATGTGTCACATATCGAATCAAATCATATTTTATAAACCATACTCAAAGTCAACATAACTTTCACAAAAAAGTTTCGCAAATCCAAAATATGCTATCTTTCCCGAGTACGATCATCAGATAGAATATATACATATATATGTATCTATATACACATACATATACACATACATATATGTATATGTCACAATACATTTCTCTCACATTTTTGGAATTCATTTCATAGGCTAGTAAAATTTCGAAACGTCTTTCATTAAACGCTTCCCAAATCATCAAAGAATCCATTTCAAAAATCAGTTCTTGGCGTAATACACACATTTGCACTTTCACAACACTTTCCGTAAAAAGTTTCTCAAACCATTCTCAAATGAAGAAATATTAATAAATGCCCGATCCCAAGTAATGCATCAAATATGCTATGAACGTTACTTTTGCCTTTTAGCCAATTCACAATGTGCATATAATATTCCTCATAGTTTTCATTTTCCAAATATAAGTTTACAAAATCATAAAAAAGAATGTACTACTCACTTGGGAACGCCCATGATCAAATAACAAAAGTTACTTGAATCGTTGAACTCGCAATTCTATCAAATAAGCAAGAAATAATGTCAAAATTGAGTAAAACACTACCTCAATAACCAATCAACTTAACTAAACTAAACTTAAACATTAGCAAAACAATTATTTCACACCAACAAATTGCACACCCAAAGTGATTATCAAATCTAAAATGCAATGTGGAATTTGAATGCGAATTTTCTAAAATTTTGCTTCAATCAAATCACTGCTAAAAAACGACTCTTGACAAACCCTTTGGCTATGCCATAAACCACTATTTTCCTTGAAATGCTAGAGCTCCACAACTCAAGAAGTGGACTTCGCAGCTCGATTTTCATTGAACTTTGAATTTGAGGTCTTAACCCAAAAACTATCCCGATTGGATGAACAAGAGGCACGAGTACTTGGTGGCGGTGCGATATGAAGTCAAATGGGCTTGATAAGGTCCATGTGACGCAAACACGCAAAGCCCTCTTTCCTTTTCGTCGTCTTCTTTATCTTTCTCCTCAAGCTCTCAATTAGTGAGGACGCCGACCGTCTCCCTTTTCCCCACTTGTCAACCTTTCTTTTGTTTTTCTTTTTTCTTTTCTTGGGTCAACCTTTGACGTTTGACTTTTAAAAAAATCTCTTATTTTACGAGTACTTTTTCCCGTCAATAAATTCGTTCAATTTGTACCATTTATTCTTGGTGAGCTAATATAACATACTAAAAAAAAGGAAAAAAATTGAAAAAAACATCTATCTATCTCTTAGATTGATAGATTAACTTATAATTTTTATCTTTTTGTATGTAGAAGGCAGGGAAGAGGATGGTATATCAACTACATCATCTCTCTTTCAATACTTTGTATGAACCGAGTTTTCAATCTAGATTTGGGAGACCTATAGAATCTAAAGTACCTCAGCGAAACCTCAAAATGTAGTAGGAAAAAGCGAGGAACAAAAACCACGGGATTGTGTAGACATCGGTCCATATTTACTGCCACGGGCTTTGTTTCTGGAGTTCAGAGAAATAAAATGTTGCATTTCTAGACCCAAAAAAATAAAAGTCAAGGATTTTTAGGAGCAAATAAGAAAAAGTGCAAGTGTTTTTCTCTATTTCGTTTCGGTCCAAAGCATGCTATTGCTGGTACGGTGTGCTTGAATTGACCATTGATAAGGGCCTTTTCGGACCGTAAGCCCCACACGCGATCAAATCTAGAGTACCCGCCCTCACATGGATTTTCGTCAAAAAGGCAATCGGAATTTTAAAGGGGCACAATCCTTTGGAAGGTTCGAGAATTCCGCAAGAAGGTTCGAGAATTCCGCAAGAGATTCAACTTTAAAGTTGCCAAAATTGTCATAAAGTATAAGTGGCGATCTTTTCAGATCTATTCGCGGGGATGGTGACTGCCAACATCATTGAAAATTTTCCAGTTCCAGCTTAATTACTCTGAAGCTGACGAGGCTTCTTCTTCCTGGGTAGTTCGGCCAGAGTTTCTCTCCATTATTTTCCATAGTCAAGGCACGATCCCTGTTCTACTTTCTTTCTTCTCTCCTCTTTCTAGATTGGGATACATGTATGGAACGAAAATGTCGACGGGATCAGATAAGGATATAGGAGCATAAAGCAAACGCCTTAACGCTTGACACAGTAAATTTTGAGAGAATATTTGCGTAAATGGGTGAGCAAATGAAATAGTACAATCCATCACGTCTCTTTAAGGGGCCAAAAAAAGAAAAAAAGAAGAATTTTGTTAGGTAATAATTAGATAATAAAAAGTCCTTCACAGCCAGGGCAGACAGGATCGTATTAAAAAATCCATGATCCTAACGCTTTTTTCCAAAGATCATATTGCAAAAATCAAATCAATCATATATGGGACAGAAAATTTACGTTCGGTCAAAGTTTGGTCCATAAAAGAAATGCAATATGATCTTTGGAAAAGAACAAAAGAAGAATATCGTTTGTCAATAAGACATCCATTCCCCGATTTGTAGCTTTTGCAGTTGTAAAGCCCTCTTGGTCTCTAGTTCTGATTCCCACATGCATCTTTGGATGGTTCTTCGGTTCTACCCTTTTCCAACAATTCTACGTTTTTCTTCCGGAGATCTAGATTTCAAACGCTCTCTGTCTGGTTGGCTACACATGCAAAGGACATGGATCTTCTCGGTGCCTCAATAAATCTCACTCATTAATTTTTTTAGTGCAGTTTTTATCAACCATTGAGATTTATCGAGACATCAGAAAGACATCCATACACGCTGGGGACCTTTACCCATGTGCAGGTTCATAACATCCCCGCTAGTTATAACTTTTACTTTTAATTAAGGGTATTCAGAAAGACCCAATATCTTAAATCGCCCAGATGAATCCAAATGGATTTTTCACTCCAAATCTGAATTTTCAAGCCGGTCTCACCATTAGGTTTGGGCTTGATCGGTTCCCAAGCGTGGGATTGAGGAGTTCAAAAGCTCGAACTCACCTAAAAATATATCCAAAAGTTGAAATATTAAATAAATAAATAAAAACTCTAAGAATTAGAATTATAAGTAATTTATATCTTAAATATAATGAAGCCATAAATTTGTAACTTAACATGAAAATGGGCTATGGACATGTGTGGCTGGGGAGGCGAATTTGAAAAATTAAAAAAGCAAGAACTTTTTTTAGAATTTAAACTGGCTATCGGCCTCCTCCGGCTAAAAGAAAATGTGCCTTTCTACCTCTTAAAGATGGAACCACCGTGTTGAGTTGTGAATGAACATTTCAAGCATGCTTACAAGCTCCATAACTCTTCCCAAATCAAAAGTTACAACCCGTTGAAATCAAGGTGCTCGACCTTGATTTCTTTGAATGGAATTGGTAGGGTATTATAAATTATTACATCAATTGATTGATAATCACATTTTGAGTCTTGATATTGGACATAATGATATATCATCCTAAATCTTATGCTCTATTTGTTTCGCAAAAAATAAACGATTTAAAAAATATTTTCGTAAAAATAATCGTTTATATCACTTGAAATGATTAGCCAATAAAAAAATGTTTTCATTATCAATAATGACATATCTCTAAATATTTTCGCGTAAGATGAAAAAAAAATTCCTTTATCTATTTATGCAAATGATACAAGCGATTAATTTTTTGAAAAATAATTTTCAAATGATTTATCTTCCAATTGAAGGAATAAAATTCTTTCTTTTTCGTCTATTTAGACATTTCCAAACTGGGTATGGGTTGGGTTCTAGAAAACTGGGGACAGAAACCATGTGTTGATCAGTTCAAAAGCATCCTAGTTTCTTAGGTCAACAAGTTTGAACACCACCACTGTCCCATCCCCATCCCTTCCGAGCCTTAACCATTAGGCCACATGGCTTCGTCGGTGACCACTGATAATCGTTTTTCTTGATAATTGGGAACTTATCGTGTAAATGGATCGCTCCTAATGGTCAAAGTGACTTGCTTGCATGCTAAGTTTGGGGCTTCCTTGATCAAAACCCTGAATCGTCCCGCCCTTCTCCTAAAGAGACGAAGGGAATCGATATGATAGAAAGTGGGGAATCGGACGAGAACATTCTCATCTCCGAAACGCCATTTTCAATGCTCTAAAAGCAGGTGAACTTTTTCCGACCAAAAAACAAGAAAGAGCAGGTAAACTTTGTAGGTGGGCTCTCTCCCACTTTAATATTCTTATGTTACTTGTCTTCGCGTCCTTCAATGGACTAGGACTGCGAAAACTTTTGAAGCTCTGACATCTTTCTGCGCCACCTCCATAAAAGCATCGTCCCGCTCATGCAACAAGAGAAGTAACAAGGGCAAGTTACATATGTTATTCATACTGTTCCATCTAATCGCCATCCATTTAAATACTCGTCAATTTTTCAAACCTTAATCACCTAATCAATAGCGACGGAGGTGGGTTGTATTTTATAATCACGCGCAAGCTTGCCAAATTTAGGCAAAAAGCATAAAGTCTCTTCCAAATAAACACCACCCCCTTAAGCCTCAAATGCACTTAACACACAAAGTGCTAGAGAAATATGACGAACAAATATAGTTGAACAATGAGATCAGATTTTGACGAGTAATGTTACCTTTTTTTAAGGAATTATTTGCTACACAATGTTACTAATGGTCATTAGCAAATTTCTTCTAGGATATAACAAAGTCTCGATTGAGACTACTAAATAGTAATTCTAGTATTTCTATAGAGCCTCTTAAGAGAAATAATTGGAAAAGATGACTATAGTTTTTGGAAAGAAAACTCAAAAAGACTTTATTCACATTTTTTCCACAACTAACATACTTATCCAATTTGAATGAATAAATGCAACCTTCTGGAAAATATTGCAAAGTGACATCTTCAAAGGTTACATTGAAAAGATGGGAAAAATTCAAAATTAAATAAGTAATAATAAAAATAATCGTAATTTTTATGTGAACAGTCACACTGTTTCAATAAGACGCTATAGTTAATTTTTATAAAATTATGAATCGGAATTTTAACAAATAAAAAATAGTAATTGTTGATTAGTACTAAATCTCATCCACGTGCGTACTCACATTTTTTGGACGTGGGACAAGGCATTTCATAATTTGTTTTACAAACAAACTACCAACACAAGGTACAAAGGGACAACTATCGCATCCACTCATGTCTTTTTCCCTTAGTAAAAGAAGAAGGAAAGAGCGCTTAATCTTCTAATTAATTAGGGCTTAATCACCTTCTTGATCACTTAAATTAAGGTGCATATAAAACAAAGGCAGGAACGGCGGGGTTGACGCATCCTCGACGAACTAATTTTCTGATTAATGACCAGATTAAAGTCGGTCTTTCGAGATTACACAAAACTCTTCCCCATAAAACTCAGTGTTAACATGCGGACAATCTCAAATGTTCTTTTCTGGCGTATGATTAAGCTGTCTAATCATGCGATAAAGCCACGGGGAGTGGCCACTAATTCCATGCTTAATCTGTGTTCGGAGACATACCGCAATATAATTAGGAATTGATTAAGAGAGGGGACATCAGAGCTAAATAGAATCTTCAATCTTGTATCTCGCTCGACATTTGACTGAAGAGTATTTTACCAACAGATTACACATAAAGCTAATTTTTTTTCTTTTTTATTTCAAAAGCAAAGGCAAATATGCTGCATATGAGCTCTACTTTTGTAGCGTTTGACAATATATTCAATTGAGTATTAAGTCGGTAGGCGAAATATCCCACATTGAATATGGAAGATAAATTTATGGTGATTCTCGACTTTGTGCATGTGGTGATATGCTAAATGAATCCGGAATTGTCCATTCCCAAAAGTAATTTATTATGTTCACCAACTCTTTTCCACCTTGTGTTAGCGGCAGATTCAAAAAATATAACCATGGACGAATGAGTACCAAATCAAAGAAAGGGGCAAACGAAAATATGAGGTACAAAAAAACTATGTGATGTAAAAAGACCTCAATGGAAAAGTCACAACATTGATAGTATAATGGACGATTCCACTCCTATAAACTTTCCCATGAAACCCTTATTAGTCTATTTAAATGAGGAATGGAATAAGCACAAATTTAATTGCATTCTCGTCCACTCCATTAAAAATAAAAATGAAAAAAACCATTAATTGATGTTTAAGTTATTTCTAATTGAGCAACAAGTCAAAGTTTGAGTGTGAACTCGTATAAATTCCTCTTTCCCTTTGCGAAAGATGCGCATAATTAAAAAATCCATCTGTAAAAGCCCGAAAAGTAAATCTATTTTACAAATCAACTCTAAAGCCTAGCATTACTCTTCTTTTAATATATGTATATATGTGTGTGTGTCTATATATATAGTTTTTTTGTTTTTCCTCTCTCTTTTCTTTTGTCCCTAAAAACCGTTCAAGCCTCGAGGGACTTGCTCTCCTTATTGTTATTATTATAATTCAAAAGTTAAAAAGGGAATTTTAACAAAGGAGGATTTTGGGGGGGGGGAATGGGGGAGGTTGATTAAGAATAAATTAATAATAATCGAGGGCAGGGTGGAACATCAAGGAGGAAATGCCTGAGGACATGCGTATGCACGCCTCGCTTGTACACTCTCCCTAAACCCATCACAACCCGGTGTTCCCCAATGGGCTCCTCGTCCGCAGCCGCCCACCGCCGTGGCAAGGTGGTCATCATCATGGGCCGCCACCGGGTGTGGGGAGGAGGGCGCATACAAGGAGGCGAAAATGTATTCTTCTTTTTTAATATAACCCCACCATGCCCCCCAAAACCTAGGCGAAACAACTTTCGCTGTTTATCACCAAAAAAATAAAACTTTCGTAGTTATCCTCCCAAGTAACGAAACGAACCCCCAGTTTTTTTTTTTTTTTTTTTTTTGAGGGGGGAGGGATTAAGGAAAAAGTCAAAAACCCAGCATGAATATTACTTTAAACATATACTGGCATACATGGAAGGAAAGGAAAATGAAAAGGAAGCCACAAATTCCATGGGAGCATCGGGATTTGGGCAAATCCCTCTCTCTCTCTCTCTCTCTCTCTCGTTTCAGCGCCTCTCCATTGGACCAGGTGCGTCATCTGACTCATCCACACCGATGGTGATTATTATTAAAACTTAGGTTTTCCTTCGGTTCCTTCTTTCCCTCCCTCCCTCTCTCTCCTTTTTTTCCTTTTCGGCCTTTTCCCCTTCTTTCCACTAATAAAAATAATAAAGAGGGTAGTCGAACACCTGGATTAGTAGGTTTGACTTCAAGGGTTTGATTTCACTTCGTTCTTGATTTTGCTCTCTGCTGTTTGTTACGAATTTCTAAAGCGGTCAAAAACACGGGTCTCTCTCTCTCTCTCTCTCTCTCTCTCTCTCCCCAGAGGAGACTGGCTCGATCGATTTGGGTTCGACACGGGTTGCGTCGGCGAATTTCGGGTGGGCGATTTGGTTTCTGGCAGTAGCACTCGGGGTGTGCAACTTGGATGTGAAGTCGGGCAGTGGCCTCTGTTGGTAATTTGTTTATAAAACAAATGAAGAGATGCCTTGTCCCATATCGAAAAGATGTGAGTGCGCACGTGGACGAGATTTGGCACTAACCAACGATCATTATTTTATTTATTGAGAAAATTCGGATTTATTTATATAAAATATTAACTACAAAATCTTATTGAAACAATGCGACTGTTTATGAAAAGTTACAATTATTTTTTATTTATTATTTATTTAATTCCGAATTTTTATATCTTTTCAACGTAACCTTTCAGACGTACTTTTTCACGAAAGGTTGTCTTTGTTCTTTTGCAACCTTTTGAAGGGTTGCATCTATTCGAAAGGAAAAGATAAATACGTTTGTTTTGAGATCAAACACATATCTTCTTCCATCTTTTCATTTTTTTTTTCGAGAGAAACTACAGCCACAGTTCTAATTGTTTCCCATGAGAGACCCTGGAGAAATACTAGAATTGCTATCTAGTATTCTCATTTTTGAGACTTTGTTGTATCCTGGAGGAAATTTGTCGGTGACCATTAGCAACTTTGTGGGGCAAATAAATCCTTAAAGAAAGTGATACCACGCCTCAAAGTCCGACTTGATTACTCGATCCGACTTCATTGTTCTACCCAATACGAAGCATATTTTTTCCAACAATTTTAAGGATTTATTTTTGCAACAATGGAGTCAGAGTCGATCAAAGTCATAAGTCTAGATGTGGTGAAACAAGATCGCACAAGCAAGAGAGGTGAAGTTGCTGGGAAGCCATTTACAACGTAGAGTGCGCTGACCAGGACGTGGGACTTCATTGCCAGGGAAATATGGATCCTTTTTTCGCTGCCTCCTTCGCTCTTATTGTTGCCGCGCTTTTATAGATCCCAATATTATATTTTTTGATGGTATCAATATTCTTAGCACTGAATGGGAACACTGCAATGTTTCTTCGGATTGCGTCTCTTGGTTATTTTGTGCATTAGTGCAGGATATCTTCTTTGATGGGGAAACGATGGTTCATCGGGGAATGGGTCATTTATCATGCCTGAATTGGAGTGTAGCGCTGGTTCATCTACGACAACAATAGCGAGGATGATGTAGACGACATAATCAAGTCCCTTGCCAACGTCGATTACAACATTTCGAAGCACAAGAAGCCAAGTTTGCCCATTGAGCGATGCAGGCACCATAAACAAGCAAACGGATCAAGGGAGGCGTCCTATCACAGCGAATTTGTTTTTATCCTTATGGGCTTTACTCAGTGAATAACGCGCTGGAGAAAAGACGAAAAGCGAAGAAAAAAAAAAAAAAGAGAGAGAGAGAAGCCTCCCCGATGTTCCCTGTTCGCAGTTCCACCGTTTGATGAAAAACTTGAAGATGTACGAGAAAAGCTTGACAAGGAGGCATTGGTCGTTCAAGGTCGTTATTAGTCCCGGCCACAAGCCCGTGATTGTCACCAATTTCAAGGGCGAGGAGAAGCAGTTTGCTGACAGACTCTCGGATACGTGACTACCTCCTTGGCATTCAAATGCCATAAAAAGAATTCGAATCCCCAAAAACCAGCAACTGGAGGATTGTCTACCTTCATGGCTGGTTTGTTCAATGTGATTATCACTGAGAACAGTTTCAAAGTAATGGATATGTGTCTCCATCTTAAAGTTGTCCGAGGAATTATTTGGAGACGCCCTATGCCTAAACTGCAGCCGTGACTCTGGCATCAGATCACACCCACAACTGCTCCTCAGCGAACAGACACGACGCTTCACCGCACCCACGCCATCGCTGCTAGGTCTCACCCCATGCCACTCCCTGTTTTTGGGTTTGCACCAGCGAGCTTTCATTGTTTTGCAGGTCCGTGGACGGATTCAGCGAAGTGTTGCAGTGGTTTCTGGTGAATTTGACATATGGCGTTGACACGTTGGTTTACCAAGGAGGGATGGAGACCTTGCCATTTTGCTGTCCCCCAATTTCGTAAATTTACGTGATCCATCTTTAAGTGTCCCATATGAAACGTCACTCCTGCGTCATGAATTTCTGGCCACGAAGGGTGATTTTGGAACTGCAATTCGCTCTTGTGCTGCGTGACATCGGCATTGCCTGAGACAGGGTGAGATGAGGGCAACAGATCTCCATTCCGTTGTCTCTGTGTCTATGGTCTCATTGGTTGATTCATTCGAAGGAGAGAGAAGGAAATGGAGATGGTGGTGATCTATCAGTACATTATGGGGACTTTCCTCGCATCTCTGTGGGCCTCGTCCTCTCTATGTCCTGTCTAGGAGGAATCGTGACGTGAGAGCAAAGGTTCCGAGGGAGCATGAAGATTACGTCACTATGCATGACGAGTCACCGTGTGATATTGCGAATGGCAATTGCTCGCTGGAGAATGGCTTCAACGCTACCAATGTAATCATCATCAGCATCAAAGTTGCCAATAGCGATCTTGCGTACACCCTCAGCAAGGTATGTAACTTCATTGTTTGAAATTTGGGAAGAAAATGATTATATCAACTGTGATAATATTCTCGATTATTTGCTTCATTCCATTTATTATTTCATTGGTCTTGAGTTGGACCTTTGACAAGTTGAGTTGGACTGAGTTGCTCATTGTTGTTGAATGTTGCTAATCTCATCGATATCATTGAGTTTGATGTGGCCTATTAAATAAATTCGGATTGGCTGTGGGGCAAGCAAGAAAATGGCCATCAAAGCTTCCTCCAATGCAGGTTATTGTTTCTAATCAAATTGAAGTTCATGAGTGTTTCATGCATGATTAGCCAATGGTGACATCCTGGGTATGTTTCTTTTATTGAGACATTTGTCTACACATATTTATGTTCTTGCGTCTCTATAGCAGGATCTTTGTTGTGGATGAAATTTATGTATGTACAAGGGATGAATCAAATGGTCAGAGTAAATTGAAGGGTTGATCTATCATTTGCACCATGGGATTTTTATTTCTGCATATAATAGTTTCTAACCTTCATCAGGAAAGAGAAGATCATAACTTTAATAGCATTTTGGTATCATGTGATTAAGCTAGACTTTTGGCCTTGATTCATTTCATGCTTTAGTATTTTTGAGCCATGCATTCAAGCACAAGATTAATTGGAATCAGCTCGATTGCTTGATGTCCTGGATTAATATGTGCACGAATGTTTATGTTATTATGGGCTTATGCGAGCACATAAGCAGTGGCATGAAAATTTGATTCAATCATATTATCTAATGGTTTCAAGCATAATAATGTTAAATTTATGGTTTTGCCCTTGCGTGCAATTTGATGAAGAAATGAGGTATGGCTCTAATTATACCTTTTAGAAGATTCTGATTATTCGATGTTGTTGATTCCATTCCTAGAATTGCTAGTATCTTCTTTTCGCTTCTCTCAATTCCAGTTTATGCACTTTTGATACCTCGATACTCAATTCGCTCGCATTTACTGAATTTTTAGAGAATGTTCTTACATGCATGGGATGATATGTAGTGCTCTATTTATGGAGGCAATCTGGAGATACTGAATGGGTTTTTTGGGTGTCCCTTGTTTGGTTCTAATGTGTTCTATTTGCTGTCCTTGCCCCTCATAGATTTGATTCTAAGGAATAGCATAAATGAGCCAAGAGAGTATAATTGCATTGGTTTTCTATTTTGATGTATGTATTTCATTGAGCATGAAATTTGACAATGCATAGTTTTGATTGGATGCCTCATGAAATATTCTTGTGGTGGGGGTATCCGAAGGGGACTTGAAGTCATTGAGACTAAAAAACTATCTAGCTTTCATTTTCAAAATGAAATATTTAGGAGAAGCAGATACTATCTTAAGTATTAAAATTAAAAAAATAGTGGGGGTTATTCTTTGAGCTAAAGTGATTACATGGAGAAGATGTTGCATAGATTTAAACATCTTGTTTTCAAATATATGAGTACTCCATTTGATTCCTAGTGGAGAGTTTTTCATGTGAGTGATATTGGTTTTTGATGTATGTGATACATTATCTAGATCTGATATTACTTTTGTATATGCAAGTTGAGTAAATACTAGTAATCCAATATAGAACATTAGAGAGTTATATTATTGTTCTATAATAATTCGGCTATATTAGAAAGATATACCGATGCTAGTTGGATTGCAAGTGTGAGAGATAAACAATCCACTAGTGGATTAATTTTTCACATTACGTGAATGTGTTGTTTCTTGGGCGAGTAAGAAACAAATGTGCATAATTCACTCAACTCTAGAATTTGAATTGTTGCTTTAGCAAAATTTGGGAAAGAGGCTAAATGGGCTATGAATTTGTTGTTGAATATCAATTCATGGCTTAGTCCTATGGCTCCTATCTCTATTCATTGTGATAGTTAGGCTACTTTGGTAAGAGCCTATAGTAGAACCTATAATGGTAAGTTTAGACATATTAGTCTAAGACATGAGTATGTGAGACAATTGATTAAAAATGGTACCATAACAATTGTCTATGTGAGGTCAAGTAATAATCTTGCCGATCCTTTGATGAAGGCTTCACCAAGAGACATGGTAATAATGACCTCATAAGAAACGGGGCTGAAACCCTTTAATTGAAATCACCAATAATGGTAACCCGACATTTTTCTAGAACATCACTAGTTACAAGGTTTAATGGGTAAAAACAAGTTATTGAATGTGATTGTTTGATATTGACGTGGCCCTGATATGAGAAGTCAATATTGTCTGTTACGTTTTGTAGGCTGAATTGAATTCTTAATGAAGTATGATACAAATATGTAATGTGTTGATAGTAACAGAAACACATAGTAGATACTTCACCTATATGAGCTTAGAAGTGGTGCCGCTTCTTACGAAAGTTAGGGTTGCTTTCTAGAGAGCTCATGAAACAGGATCAAGCACAAGGCCATAATAGTGCGGAGTAATATAGAACTTCTCGCTGAAACAAGAGGTTAGTGTATGTGTGGTATGTCCGGTTCTATTATATAAAGTACAAGTTTAAAGCCGAGCTACTTGTCACTTTGATAGGGCTTTGAGATACTTGCACTAAGTAAAGGTTTAACTCGAAAGAGACATTTATGTATGTATATTAATCTCACGGAAATTTTGGCTGTATATTTCTAACGTTTTATTTTTTGTTTTGTTTTATAAACAAAAGTGGGGGATTGTTGGTAATTTGTTTATAAAACAAATGAAGAGATGCCTTGTCCCATATCGAAAAGATGTGAGTGCGCACGTGGACGAGATTTGGCACTAACCAACGATCATTATTTTATTTATTGAGAAAATTCGGATTTATTTATATAAAATATTAACTACAAAATCTTATTGAAACAATGCGACTGTTTATGAAAAGTTACAATTATTTTTTATTTATTATTTATTTAATTCCGAATTTTTATATCTTTTCAACGTAACCTTTCAGACGTACTTTTTCACGAAAGGTTGTCTTTGTTCTTTTGCAACCTTTTGAAGGGTTGCATCTATTCGAAAGGAAAAGATAAATACGTTTGTTTTGAGATCAAACACATATCTTCTTCCATCTTTTCATTTTTTTTTTCGAGAGAAACTACAGCCACAGTTCTAATTGTTTCCCATGAGAGACCCTGGAGAAATACTAGAATTGCTATCTAGTATTCTCATTTTTG
This sequence comes from Eucalyptus rudis, assembly GCA_019915205.1. Taxonomy (NCBI): domain Eukaryota; kingdom Viridiplantae; phylum Streptophyta; class Magnoliopsida; order Myrtales; family Myrtaceae; genus Eucalyptus; species Eucalyptus rudis. Next base: position 790,414 of record JAHMTN010000001.1, read on the forward strand.
AGACTTTGTTGTATCCTGGAGGAAATTTGTCGGTGACCATTAGCAACTTTGTGGGGCAAATAAATCCTTAAAGAAAGTGATACCACGCCTCAAAGTCCGACTTGATTACTCGATCCGACTTCATTGTTCTACCCAATACGAAGCATATTTTTTCCAACAGCCTCTTCTTCTTCTTCTTCTTTCTACTTCTGGGTGTCGGCACTGTCATGTCCTAATAATATTAAAAAAATTTCTTTGTAAAAACGATTCATGTTTCTTTATTCTTCGTCGTCGTCGTCTTCCTCTTCTTCTTCGCATGCATGAGCGAAGCATGAGCGCATGCAAGGGCGCTCGAACCTGAAGAGGGGGTTGAGGTGAGGGGCAAAAGCTACGGCTAGCACCAAGTCCCATCAAAGTGTCCATAGGCACGACGGTAACAGGTGACGCCCACGCCCACCCCCCTGCTCGGTTTTTAAATTTCCTTCCCTTTGCCAGCCGAGATATACAAAAAAAGGGAAAAAAAATTACATGCTCCGTTTGCAGTCCAGGGATATCAGAGCATTATTTAAGTACGACGCCTTAAAAAGGAAAAGGGAAAAAAAAATAAAAGGATAAGAGTAGGCCGCAACCGGGCACTACGGTGCTACGGACAAGCCAAATCCCTCACCCAAAATTCGCCGACGAGACACGTGTCATCGAGCGACACGAACCCAAATCGATCGAGCCGGTCCACGCTCGGCCCCACCACCTAATTCTCTCGCAAGAACTCATTCACAAAGTCCACGCTCCGCCCCACGACATCCCTCTCCCAAACATCGCGCGACCTGTCGTCGCCGCCGCCCTCCTCCTTGGGCGCCATCGCCAGCCGGACCGCCTGCGTCGCGTCCAGCCTATGCAGCACCCACCCGCTTTTGCTCAGCTGCCGGATCTTCTCAACCTGCCCTTTTATCAGATGGTCCGCGTTCTTCATTATCTCGCGTAGCGCCTCCTGGTATGCACCCTCCCGCACCGGATCGTTCTGCCGCTCCCTCGCATCCTCCTGCCCCCACGCGTCCCCCCTCAGCGGCGGGTACTTCTCGAAATATCGGTCGAACTCGAGCACGCCTATGGCCTTCCTCAGCCCCGCTCGAGCCCCCGGGTCGGTCCGGCGCAGGTGGTAGTATCCGGCGAGCTCATCGAAAGCGCCCATGCGGAGCATTCCATCCACGCGCTTCGGCAGGCCCTTCTTCAGGACGGGCGGCGAGACGTGGACCCACAGAATGCAACAGTCATACCTCAGCTCGGGACTCGCTTCTGCCTCCGGGTCGAACCGATCCGCCAGGAGAGCGTGGATGAAGGAGTTGGAACCGCCGACGAGGAGGGGAAGCTTCCCGCGGGAGGCGACGCCGGAGATGGCTGCGTCGCCGTGGAAGCTGAACCGCGACGGGGTCATCTCGCCATCGTTCGGGTCGAAGGAGCTGAGGAGGTGGTGGGGGACGCCGTGGCGCTCGGCTGGGGGGATCTTGTTGGTGGTGATGTCGAGGCCCCAGTAGACTTGCATTTTGTCGGCGTTGATGACCTCGAAAGGGAAGCGGGAGGCGAGGTCGATGGAGAGGCGGGACTTGCCGCACCCGGTGGCGCCCATGATGACGGCCACCTTGGGGCGGCGGTGGGCGGCTGCGGAGGAGGAGGAAGAGGCCATCGGGGAACGACGGACGACGGGCGGGCTCGTGCTAGTGGTAGTGGTAGTTGGCGGGGAGTGAAGACACGATGGAAAAGGAAGGAGGTGAGGGCTTTGAAGCTTTTGGACGAAGGGAGAGGGTGACGGGTTTTAGGGCTAGGGCGTTCCATAAATAGAAGTACGGAGGGCGATCCTAAAGGAAAAAACAAAAAACCTGAGCTGTTTTCTTCTCCTACAAGGGAAGAGATGGAGAGAGAGACTTGAAGCGGGCTTTCGAGTGGATTGTATCACGCAACGTCTGATTTTAAAAAACAATTGTCTTAACTAAGGGAAAAATAAATATTAAACTGCGGATTTCAGTAAAATAATAATTCTCAAGATTTGCGCCTCGCACCTTGTAACTTTATTTCAGACCTTATGTTGCTTAAATTGTCGATTATTTCTTACGATAATAAATAACTCATGCAAAAAAGGATTATCTAATGTGAAGTTTAAAAACAAACCCACCTAAAGAATAAAAGCTTTTATGCTTACAAGTTATATCCTATGAATTTCCGTACTTGCTAATATAAATATCATCTCTTCGAAATCTTCTATAATTTTCAATAGGAAAATTTCGAATCATTATAATGAAGGTAGACGACGTTGGATAAGAATAAAGATGAAAAAATTGGGTATAAAAAGAAAGTTATTTTTTTAAGAAATTATGTAATATTGATTTTTTTAATTGCTATTTTATTTCTTTCCCTTTTTTTCTCTATTGATAATACTTTGTTCAAGTAGAATCCAACTTCCAAACTGTCTTGTTTAGACTACGAAGACTCTTTTCACATTCATAAAATTATTTGAAAATGCTTTGTAGGCTGTCTTTATCCATTTTATCTTATACCACTAATATATAAGTGGTAATCATACGAGCACACAATCAAAAAAATAACATCCAATAATCAAAGTAGTGAATAGATTGCAGAAAATTTAAGGAACTTGGATTCACTAAGCCAAAACAAAGCATGTCACTATCCATCACCACTGGATTTTCTTAAAACTATTAGTTAGGAAGATATGCAGACAAAATGAATGAATGTTATGCATGATCATGCATGATGAATTTTAAATGATATGTTAGGGAATGTTAACTATGCAATCTACAAGAGTTTCTACTGTATTTTTGTTCTTTTTCTTAACAGAAAGACAAATGCCCTCTATAGCCTATTAAATGTGCATGCATTTTCTATTTTAGACGCATTTTCTATTCTAAGACTAACCATGAACTAATCCTACGAGACAAATCAATATGAAGTGCTATTTTTATTCTATGAAAATAGCAAATTAAATCCTAGGACTATAATGTGATCTTATGAACTATGTATTAATATTGAACTATGTGGAATGCGAACGATGCATACAATGCAATTAATAGCTAATGTTTTTTATGCGATATGAATGTTAAAAAACCTAAGAATATATAATTTTCTACATGACGTGCATTACATGAACATTTCCTTAACTCTAAATATGCTTGAGATAGTGATGTGCAATGATGACATACGAATTAATCACATACTCAATTATAACAAGTCAAGTGAGATGATATTAGGATCCAACCTTAGTGTCTATATGTTCGGAGACCCAATACGCCTTAGTTAATGCCGGGAAATAATCGAATCACGAAAACCTAAGTCTTTCAACTAAATAACATGCATCAAAACAAACTATATTTTCAAAACTAAACTACAAGATTACACTTACCTCAACTTACCAGCACTACCGAGTGCCGGCGTTTAGTGTAATACAGAGAGGGCCAGCGATTGGCCAGTGCCGACGACGGTGATGATCAGCAATGATCAACAATGATCAACGACACTATTGGGTGCGCAGGGTGAGGTACCGAAGCTTCGTCGAGAGAACTGGTGGGCGTCACGGCTAGATGATGGGCACGGGAACTTGCCGTGGTGCTACGGAAGGAGTCGACAGGCGTCTTTCAATCTTCGAAAGAGAATCCCCGAGTGCAGCCTGGGCACGAAGGTTAAAGTGTGATGACGGCACCGCGACGCGTAGAGCAAGAATTAGCAATGATGCTTTGGCGATCCTACACCAGGGGATATTGCTGCTGCAACTCCGGCAAGTAGAGAAAGGCAAGGATGAATATTATGAATTTTAAATATATGGTAGGGAATGTTAACTAGAGACAATGTTCATAAGTGGAGTGGTGCTATCACAATGCCCTCCCAATCTCATTTGTCGTGCAAGAAAGGAAACCACGAGTTTATGGTTTCACATCAGGGATTTATCAATCCAAATAATAGCGTTATTTTTTTTTTTTTGGAGCAACAAATAATAGCGTTAGAGTTCAACATTTTTTCAATATATATATTAACCTTCTATTTTGTCATCTTTATCGCTTTCACTTTCTTTCACATTTTTTTCACTCCTTTCAATCTTTTTCTCTCTTTTCATTACTGCTACATGCCCTAAAACTTTACATAATATCCATATATGGCACGTAAATTGTCAAAGAAAATGGCTATTTTTAAGTTCTCTCTTTCATATCTTATATTGTCTTTAACGTCCTATGCAATATGCATGTTGTCAAAATAAAAAGCTAAAAAAGAAGAAGAGACCTGCTGCCCGACTCCCCGGTCCAAATTCGCCCATGCGGATTCATGTGCCACGCGTCGGCGATTTATACGCTTGGTCGACGTAACCTGGGGGAAAGCGAAAACGGCTGGTGGTGGTGGTATTGTCCGAGCCGGAAACATCTCCCCCGAATGTGGCTTTTCCTCATAATAGCATCAGGAGAAGGAGCAGGTGGCGATTTTCCTACAGCTGTAGACTTACCTTCGACAGCACATCCGGAAGCCACGAAGACCGAAGGAGGAAATACTATCGGATAGGAGAGAGAGAGGCCCGCGTGTCGAAATCTCATCTCATTCACCGGGGTCGACACGTGTCGCCCGGGTCCCACCGCTCGTCCGAAGCCTTCTGTCACCTCCTGGGCTCCACCTCTCCCTCCGCTCTCTCTCTCCCGCAATCATGTCTTTCTCCCTTCCTCTCTATCCTCTCGCACCGTTTCTCTTCTTCTGCAAGTTTTCTTCCTTTTTTCCCCCTCTTTTTTTTAAAATTTTTTTATCTTTCTTCCTTTGATTGACATTGTCAACCAATTAGTAAATAAAATAAAATAAAAATGTGAGAAACCTTTAAATTCAAATACTTTTGAAGAATTCTTGACAACAAAAAGTATAAGTTAATAACTAACATTAAAATAATATTTGTTTATATGTGGAAAATCATTTTTTTTTGTGTTGCATGACACAATACAAAAAAAAAAAAATGTAACGCTAAAACTCTTTCATACAAGACAAATTTAATGGATAATTTTTGTAATTTTTTAAAAATTATTTTTAAAATATAACTTTTAATTATTTTTATTTTTCCATTTTCTTTTTTCTTGTTCTTCTTTTTCACCAGGCCGCCGGCCATGACAATGGCTGACGACCAGTCACAGGCGAGCTCAAGCTCGTTCGACGCCAATGAGCTCAAGGCTCACTAGATTAGCAAGATCGAGCTCGCCTAATGTTGGGAAGACAACACCGGCGAGCTTGAGTCTTGTTGGATGTCGATGAGGCATCCGCCTCACCAAATTGACGAGCTCGAGTCTCGCCAGATTTGGTGAGCTCTAGCCTTGCCAGTCATCATCCATCGACCTCTAGCTTGCCTGAGGTCGATAAGCTCAAGCCTCACCTAGTAAGTCACCAACCGTCGTTGTGTTGGGCACCAGTTAAGGAAGGAGGAAGAATGAAAAAAAGAAAAAAGGAAATAAAAAAGAAAAAGAAATATAAAAAATAATTATAATTTTGATTTTTATAAAGTTAAAGAGGGAAAGAGAGAGTATGAGACTTAGGTTGGAAATGCATTTTAAGTCCAACCCATTCAAAACCCGTTTATCTTAATTTTTCAATTTTTAAACCTATTTAATTGATATCTTCAAAATATAAGTGACCCATAAATGGGTCATATATGAGTTTAAGACCCATTTTGACACCAGTGATTGATAGACAGTGAAGAGAGAGAGAGAGAGAGAGAGAGTGGGAGATATCTTGAGTGGGCTTTTGAGGGGATATAATAAAAAAACGTCTAATTGCTTCATTCTAGTTCAAGAACAAATTGTCTTAATTAAGAAAAAAAATATTGAACTGTGGATATCAGTAAAAAAATCCCCAAGATTTGAGCTTCACACCGTCTAATTTTATTTCAGGCCTTAAGTTGCGTAAATTGTCGATTATTTCTCACGATAATGAATAACTTGTGTACAAAAGAATTATCTAACATGAATTTTAAAAACTAACCGAACAAAACTCAGAAAAGATTTTATGCTAGCAAGACCTGTGGAGAACGAACAACTTGCTAGACGCTTCGCGGGAGAGAACGGGATTCTCTTCTTTGGTAGTAAAAAAAAAGGCAAAAAAAAAAAAAAAAAAGCCTGAGCTGTACACTTCTTCTGTACAGCACATCCGGAAGCCACGAAGGTAGAAATTATTAGGAGAGTTCAATCTCTCTCCTCTCTCTTTCTCTCTGGGTGGACAGACAGCGAAGAGAGCGAGAGAGAGATTTTGGGCGAGCTTTTGAGGGATTATAACAGGAAACTTGTAATTTATTCCTTCTAATTTAAAAAACGATTGTCTTAATTAAGAAGACTAAATATTGAACTGCGAATATCAGTGAAACTATTCCCATTATTTGCGCTTCTGCACAATTTTATTTTATTTCAAACCTTATGTTGCGTAAATTGTGAATCATTTTTTATGATAATGAATAACTTGTGTAAAACAGAATTATCTAACATGAATTTTAAAAACTAATCCACCTGTTGAACAAAACTCAAAAAAGATTTTATGTTTACGAGTTATACTCTATGAATTTCCATACTTCATAATATAAATATCACCTCTTCGAAATCTTTTATTTTCAATAGGAAAATTTTGAATCATTATTTATTATGTAGGTAGATGACGATAAAGATGGAAGCATGCTAACCAGCATACAAAAAGAAAGTCGTGTATTAATTTTTTTTTGAGAAATTATGTATTATTGATATTGATTTGATTGGCTATTTTATTTCTTTCCCTTTTTTTCCTTTATTGATAATACTTCATTCAAGTAGAATCCAACTTCCAACCTGTCTTGTTTAGACTGAGGAGACTCTTTCACCTTCATAAAATTATTTCGAAAATACTTTGCATGTAGTCTTTATCCATTTTATCCTATACCACTTACATATGAGCAGTGATCATGTGAGTGTACAATTAGAAAAATAATGCCCAATAATCAAAGTAGTAAATAGATTGCAGAAAATTTAAGGAATTTGGATTCGCTAAGCCAAAGCGAAGCATGTCACTATCCATCACCACTAGGTTTTCTTCAAACTATTATTTAGGAAGATATGCAAACAAAATGAATGAATATTATGAATCGTAAATGATATGTTATGGATTGTTAACTATGCAATCTACATGAGACTTTCTAATGTATTTTTGTTCTTGTTCTTTCCCCTTCTTTTCTTTTCTTATGATAGGAGATATATAAAATGACATTCATAAGCGGAGTGGTGCGCGATGCCCTCCCAATCTCATTTGTCGTGCAAGAAAGGAAACCACAAGTTTAGGGTTTCACATTAGGGATTTATCAATCCAAATAATGGTGTCAGGGTTCAACATTTTTTCACTAGATATATATAATCTATATTAACCTTCTATTTTGTCATCTTTATCACTTTCACTTTTCTTCGCATTTTTTCCACTCCTTTCAATCTTTTTCTCTCTTTTCATTACTGTTACATGCCCTAAAACTTTACATAACATCCATATATGGCACGTAAATTGTTTTTCAAAGAATAATGCACCTAGGAAGAAGGGAACAATGTGCAAATCACAAAAGATTAGACAAGGAACAAAAAGAAAGAAAATGGCTATTTTCCAGTTCTCTCTTTCATATCTTATGCATGTCGTCAAAAAAACAAAAAAAGAAGAAGAGACCCGCTGCCCGACTCCCCCACCCAAAATTGCCCATACAGATTCGTATGCCACGCGTCGGCGATCTATAGGCTTGGTTCACGTAACATGGGGGAAAGCGAAAACCGCTGGTGGCGGTATTGTCCGAGCCGGAAACATCTCCCCCAGATGTGGCTTTCCTCATATAGCATCAGGAGAAGGTGGCGATTCTCCTGTGGCTTTCCTCATATATTGAAGAGCAGATTGAACAACCAGATGGATGCAGCTTTGAGCCCCATGGATAAAACCACACCATCACCATATGTTGGCAAAGAATACGATGCGATTATGCAAATTCTTTTGGCTCATTATATTTTTGCTACTATGCAAATTCTACCTATTTTTCACATGCCGCTTAGAAGTCCGAGATAGTTTAGAAAGTGCACAAAACAAGATGAATTCAGAAGTTATGCTAACAACAGCATACGATTTTCGGCTGGATGGACGACAAGATGATCATCTTACCTTATGCTAATGCAATGCTGGGTAAAGGCTTAAGGGCCTGCTGTTAGAAAATAAAACCTGATATTTAAACATGCGTCCGTAGTAGAGACGCGTAAATTATATTTTCCCGGAATTCTTTTCGAGAACCTTATCACATGCTAATTCCATCAAGCCCCCCACATCGACCACCACGAGATCTCATCTAAACATGTGCACCAAAACCAGAAGCCATTAAAAAGCTCATTTTTTTTTCTTTCCAACCTTTGCCATTACTTTGCTCAAAAAAAAAAAAAAACCTTTGCCATTACAGAACAGCGAGCCGAGCCTGAGCAAGCCTGCCGTCTTGATCGTGATGTGGGGCTGAAAATTTAATACGGGGTTGACACCCTCATGCCAAGCCCATATCTTTTCTTGGTCGTTGTCGGGGGCTTCTGCGAATGTAATATATGGGCCATAAATCCAACCCAATATATTATTGGTTAAACCCAAAACCAACCGAGCCCATCTTCATTTTCTTTCTCTATATGACTCACATTAAGGGGTGGACAAAACAAAGAAAGCCTCTTCAATACATTAAAAGAACCCCAACTTAGCCGTCCCAAAACTCATCAAAAATGGTAAAAATTCAGCTCAAACATTACTGTTCGGAACTTGATCAGCATATGTGACAACTTGAAAATTTCATTCTAGACAAACTGTAAGTTCAAATTCATATCCATAAAATGCTATAATTTCACAACATCCTAAACTATCATTTTTACACATATGCCACCTGAAAACTCCAATGATTGAATTGATGTATAAGGACGCATTAATAAGGGCTTTTTAGAGTGGAAGCCCCACACACGATCAAATCTAGAGGCCCCGCCCTCACATGGATTTTCGTCAAACGGGCATTCGAAATATTAAGGGGACAATCATTTGGAAGGTTCGAGAACTCGGCAAAAAATTCAACGTTAAAGTCGCCAAAAATGTCATGGTCCCTGTCGCGATCTTTTCAGCTCTATCCGGGGGATGGTGACTGTCAACATCATTGAAAATTTTCCTGCCTTTTTTAACCCTCAAGCTGACAAGCCTTGTTCTTCCTCCATTCTCCCTCCTTTCTTCTCTCCTCTTTGTACGATCGAGATACATGTGTGGAAACAAAAAGTCGATGGATACGATAAGGGGATAGGAGGTGAGAATGGCGTTTGATCAAGCAAAGGATTTAACGGTTGACACAGTAAATTTTGAGAGAACATTTGCGTAAATGGGTAGTACAATCCTTCATGTCTCTTTAAGGGGCCAAAAGAAAAGAGAAAAAAAAATAGGAATTTTGTTCTGTAATAAGTAGATAAATAAGTCTTTCCCAGCCAAGGCAGACAGGCTCGATTAAAAAAAATCCATGATCCTAACATTTTTTTTTGCAAAGATCATACTTCATTTTTTCAAAGATCTTGGGAATATTATTGTGGACATAAAAATCAATCAATCATATATGAGACAGAAAACTTATGTTCTGTCAAAGTTTGGTCTATAAAAGAAACGCGATATGATCTCTGGAAGTTTGAACCCACCCCCCCCGCTGTCCCATCTCCATCCCTTCCGAGCCTCACCATTTACACCACATGGCTTAGTCGGTAGCCACTGATGATCGTTTTTCTTGATATTTGGGAACGTATGTGATCAAACACTATCCTTCGAAAGCTGATTTCGGAAGAGGAGTAAGTAGACTTTTTGGCCAGATTTATCGCGTGAATTGATGGCTCCTAATGGTCGAAGTGACTTGCTTGCATGCTACGTTTGGAGCTCCCTCGATCAAAACTCTAAATCGCCCCGCCTTTCTCCTAAAGAGAAAAAGGGAATCGATATTGTTAAATTAATGACTCAAGGTTGAGCATTTGCGAAAACGTGATTCGCTTAACTTATAAAAAAAAATAATAGAATAAAATAAAAGGGCAGCAAAGTTTTATTTTACATTACAGAGGAGGCCGAATAAGCAATAAGCCGAAGATGTCATGGGGCCCAAAGTTCAATGGAATCCGAATAAAATGTTATCTTCGGAAGCCTGCAGAAGCCGAAGACGTTAGCCTCGTGGGGCCCAAAAGTCAAACTTTGACTTTTGGGGGCACACACACGTATAAAAGCATAATTTGCAGGTCTTCGTTCCCTCTTCCGAAAAGACGCCGCTGAAGCCCTATGTACGTGAGAAGAAGTCCACGCCACTTGAAGAAGAGTCGCAAGATTTTGAAGTCTCGCGAAGCCATACATAGAGAGTTTTGTCACGTAGTAATTTTGTGCCGTGAGTTTATATTTAAGTGAGTTATTTATTTATAAACACTTTAGATTTGAAGTTAAATCTAAGTGTGGGAAATACCTGAGCGATTAAGCGATTGTAAATTATGATTCTTAAATTATAGTTGATTATTTGTTGTGACTCTCCCCGTAGACGTAGGTACCGATACTCGGATCGAATCACGTAAATTTCTGGTGTCCTTATTTTTCTCGTTTATTTTTCTAGTGATTTCACGTTGACGTAAATTATAAAATTCTATTGTTTTCGCGTATTATAACCCAACAGATATAATGGATAGTGGGGTTCGGACGAGAACATTCTCATCTCCCGAACACCATTTTCATTGCTCTAAAAGTAGGTAAACTTGGTAGGTGGGCTCTCTCCCATTTTAATATTCTTATATTACTTGTCTTCGCGTCCTTCGTTGGGCAAGGACTCTGAATACTTTTGAAGCCTTGACGTTCTTTTTGCACCACCTCCATAGAAGCATCATCCCGCTCGTGCAACAAGAGAAGTAACGAGCAAGTTACATATACTATTCATAGTCTTCCATCTATCGCCATCGATTTAAATAATCGTGATTTTTCAAACCTTAATCACCTAATCGATAACGGCGGAGGTGGGTTGTCTATAATAACCGCACAAAATCTTGTCAAATATAGGCATAAAGCTTAAAGTCTCTTCCAAATAAACACCACCCTCATGAGGCCCAAATGCACTGAACACACAAAGTGCTTGGTAAATATGAAGAACGAATAAGGTTGAACAATGAAATAGATTTTGAGGCGTGATATCATTTTCTTTAAAAAATTATTTACCTCACAACGTTACTAATTGTCACCGGCAAATTTGCTCTAGAATATAACAAAGTCTCGGTTGAAAATACTATATAGCAATTTTAGTATCTCTACAAAGTCTCTTAGGGGAAACAATTGGAATAGAAAAGAAAATTCGAAAAGACTTGATTTATATTTATTCCAAAACTAACGTACTTATCTTAATCTTAATGAACAAAGGTAACCTTTCGAAAAATGTTGCAAAGTAACGTCTTCAAAGGTTATGTTGAAAAGATAGAAAAATTTCCAAATAAAATAATTAATAAATAAAAATAATTGTAACTTTTTTGTTAATAGTCACTTTGTTTCAATGAAACGTTATAGTTAATTTTTATAAATAATAAATCTAAATTTTAATAAATAAAAAATAATGATCATTGATTAATCTCGAATCTCATTCATGTATGAACTTGTATCTTTTTTATGTTGGATAATGCATTTCTTAATTTATTTTACAAACAAACTACAAACAAAGAGTACAAAGGGACAAGCAGCGCATCCACTCATGTCTTGTTTTCCCATAAATGAATAAGAAAAGAGCGCTTAATCTCCTAAATAATTAGGGCTTAATAAAAAGAAAAGGCTTAATCATCCCCATTAAGATAGAACGCAGTCGCTGGACGTGACTACTTACAAATTTCCAATCCGTGGAGGATGGCCTGCGGTAGAGTACGGCAACTTGCACATTTTCAGAAAGATGGCGCAACTGTGATTCTCTCTTTAACACCTCCTCGATCACGTAAATTAAGGTGAATATAAAACAAAGGCAGGAATGGCGGGGTTGACTTGACGCATCCTCGGCCAACTAATTTTTCGATTAATGACCAGATTAAAATTGCGTCTTTCGAGATTACACAAAACCCTTCCCCATAAAACTCAGTGTTAACATGCAGACAATCTCAAATGTTCTTTTCTGGCGTATGATTAAGCTGTCTAATCACGTGATAAAGCCACGGAGTGGCCACTAATTCTGTGCTTAATTTGTGTTTGGAGACATACCGCAATATAATTAGGAATTGATTAAGAGAGGGGACATTGGTACTATAACAGAATCTTGCATCTTGTATCTCGCTCTGCATTTGACTGAAGAGTATTTTAGCGACAAACTATATATAAAGCTAATTTTTTTTGTTTCTATTTCCAAAACAAAGGAAAATATGCTGCATATGAGCTCTACTTTTGATAGCGTTTGACAAGATATTCAATTGAGTATCAAGTTGGAAGGTGAAATATCCCGCGTTAAAAATCGGAGATAAATTTGTGGTGATTCTCGATTTTGTGGTGCTCATTCCCAAAAGTAATTTATTATGTTCGCCATCTCTTTTCCACCTCGCCTTAGTGGCGCATTCAAAAGACAACCATGGACAAATGAGTACCAAATCAATGAAAGGGGCGAACAAAAATATGAGGTACGGAAAAAATATGTGATGCAAATAGACCCAATGGAAAAGTGATAACATTGATAGTAAAATGCACGATTCCACTCCTATAAACTTTCACATGAAACCCTTATTAGTCTATTTAAATGAGGATATGGAATAAGCACAAATTTATTTGCATTCTCATCGATTCCATTGAAAATAAAAATGAAAAAGAATTAATTGATGTTGAAGTTATTTCTAATTGAGCAACAAGTCGAACTTGAGTTTGAACTCGTGTAATTATCCCTTTCCCTTTCCCTTGGCGAAAGAGGAGTATAATTTAAAAAAAATCCATCTGTCAAACCCCACCACGCCCCGCAAGAACTTGTCAAACATAGGCGGAAACCAACTTTCGATGTTATCCTCCCATGTAACTAGATGAACCAAGTGGGGGTACAAAACGTTAATGTCAAAAACCCAACCATGAATCTTATCACTAATCCCTCCCCTCTACCCCGCCGCCCCCCAATTTCCATACTGTAAAATAAGGGCTAATCCCTCTCTTCACACCCACGTCTATCTCTCTCTCCCTCTCCCTCTCTCTCCCTCGCTCAACCTCTTAAAGTTTCAACCTTCAGCGCCTCTCCTTTGGACAGGTACGTCATCCATACCGATGGTAATTGAAACTTGGAAAACATTAAAACTTGGGTTTTCCATCGGTTGTCTCTCCCTCTCTCTCTCTCTTCCTCTTTTTTTTTTTTTTTTTTTTTTTTTTTCTGGCCTTTTTCCGTTCTTCCACTAGTAAAAATACTAAAGAGGGTAGTCGAACACCTAGATTAGTAGGTTTGACCTCGAAAGTTCGCTTTCACCTCGTTGTTGATTTTTCTCTCTCCTGTTTGTTGCGTATTTCTAAAGCGGTCAAAAACACCGGTTTCTCTCTCTCTCTCTTTGCAGTGGGGAGTGGCTTGATCGATTTGGCTTCAACACGGGTCACATCGGACAATTTTGGGTGTGGCTTCTGGCATGTGGAGTCGAGCAGCGTGGGAATTGAGTCAACCTATAATTGAGAACAGCGCCGTTAGGCGTGTTAATTTAGCTGTGGGTATTTCATCCACCTTCACTCACTCTAATCGCGGGAGGTTATTAAACCTACTTACTCGACAGTAGTCAAAATTGAAATTCTGACATGGTGTTTACTTTCATTACCTTGAGGCCCCTTAATTCCTTTTTTTTTTTTTTTTTTTTTGGTGCTGGAGGAACCGCTACTGGGCCGACAGCTGTTCCCGTAAACCCCCAGGTGACGCTAGTAGGGAAACCATTACCACTGGGCCGACAGCTGTTCCCGTAAACCCCCAGGTGACGCTAGTAGGGAAACCATTACCCCGACGTCACGCTTAAGTCACCATGTAGTATCTAGACTGACTCCCTGCTTCGCAGGGGATTCGAACCTTGGCCTTCACTGGGGAGGTCCAAGGCCCTACCATCTATGCCACCTTGGTCGGTGGTCCCTTAATTCCTTATTTATCTTTGTCTTTCTGACAAAGAAGGAGGACGGCACAGAGTCTATCACCTCTGGGCTCTCTCTCTCTCTCTTTCTTTATATATATATATATGGCCTTTTTCCACTCTTCAACTAATAAAAATACTAACCACCGGCCGCGGTGGCTCCATTGGATAAGGCCTTGCTGATCCTCAGCTCAAAGGTAAAGGGTTTAAAACCCAGGGGAGGCGCTAGGTGTATTAAGTGTGACTCAGGGGTGGTGGGTCCTCCTACTTAAGTGTCACCTGGAAGTTTACGACGCGCGGCTGTCGAATGCAAGCCGGTTCCTCTAGAAAAAAAAAATACTAAAGAGTGTAGTCGAACACCTAGATTAGTAGGTTTGACTTTGAAAGTTTGCTTTCACTTCGTTCTTGATTTTTCTCTCTCCTGTTTGTTGCGTATTTCTAAAGCGATCAAAAACACCGGTTTCTCTCTCTCTCTCTCCAGAGGGGACTGGCTTGATCGATTTGGGTTCGACACGGGTCGCGTCGGCCAATTTTGGGTGTGGTTTCTGGCATGTGGAGTCGGGCAGTGGGTCTCTTCTTTTTTTCTCCTTTTTGGGAGCATTGCCGAGAAGGCCGGAAATGGTATAAAATTCAAGGAGAGTTATTTCGCCTTCTTCTTGTTCGGATCGCATGTAATGAATTTTGAAAATTTCCACGTACGAGACAAGCTCGACTCTCGGTTGCTCAAATCCCATGGGGCCCATAATAAAGTCTTGATCGGGAGGTGGGTCATGAACAAGTGGAGGCGGCGAGCAGGTGTCGGCACTGTCATGTCCGAATAATATTAACAAAAAACAAAACCCGCCCTTCCTCCTCCGCACCAAAATTTCTTTTTTAAAAACGAATCATGTTTCTTTACCCTTCATCATCGTCAACTTTCTCTTCTTCTTCGCATGCATGAGCGAAGCTCTCGCAAGAGCGCTCGAACCTGAAGAGAGAGTTGAGGTGCGGGGCAATAGCTACAGTAGCACCATAGGCACGACGGTAACAGGTGACGGTGGTGGCGCCCCCCCCCCCCCCCCCCCCCCCCCCCCGGTTTGAAAATTTCCTTCCCTTTGCCAACCAAAATATACAAAAACAGAAAAATTTACGTACTTCGTTCGCAGTCTAGGCATATCTAGGCATATCAAAACATTATTTGAGTACAGTGCCCCAAAAAGGGCAAAATAATAATAATAAGGAGAAGAGCCCGCTGGCGGGCTCGACGTCAATATTACGCACCCCCAGTGCTACTGACAGAAATTCAGTGTTTTTTTGACCTCTTCCCAGACACTTAAACATACGATAGAGAGAAAAATCAAGACCGAGAACACGCCACCTAGTTCCCTTGCAAGAACTGATTCACAATCTTCACGCTCGGCCCCACGACGTCAATCTCCCAAACGTCGCGCGACCTGCCACCGCCGCTGCCCTCCTCCTCGGGCGCCATCGCCAGCTGGACGGCCTTCGTCGCGTCCAGCCTATGCAGCTTCCACCCGCCCCTGCTCAGCTCACTGATCTTCTCAATCTGCTGCTTCATCAGCTGGCTCGCGTTCTCCTTTATCTCGCTTAGCGCCTCCTGGTATGCACCCTCCCGCTCCGGATCGTCGTCCCGCTCCATTGCATCCTCCTGCCCCCACGCGTCCCCCCTCAGCGGCGGGTACTTCTCGAAATATCGGTCGAACTCGCGCACGCCTATGGCCTTCCTCAGTCCGACCCGAGCCCCCGGGTCAGTCCGGCGCAGGTCGTAGTATCCGGCGAGCTCATCGAAAGCGCCCATGCGGAGCATTCCATCCACGCGCTTCGGCAGGCCCTTCTGCAGGATGGGCGGCGACACGTGGACCCACATAATGCAACAGTCATACCTCAGCTCGGGTCTCGCTTCTGCCTCCGGGTCGAACTGATCCGCCAGGAGAGCGTGGATGAAGGAGTTGGAACCACCGACGAGGATGGTGAGATTCCCGCGGGAGGCGATGCCGGAGATGGCGTTGTGGCCGATGAAGCAGAACTGCGACGGGGTCATCTCGCCGTCATTCGGGTCGAGGGAGCCGAGGAGGTGATGGCGGACGCCCCGGCGGTCGGCCCAGGGGATCTTGTTGGTGGTGATGTCGAGGCCCCGGTAGACTTGCATCTTGTCAGCGTTGATGACCTCGGCGGAAGGGAAGTGGGAGGCGAGGTCGATGGAGAGGCGGGACTTGCCGCACCCGGTGGCGCCCATGATGACGACCACCTTGGGGCGGCCGTGGCCGGCTAAGGAGGAGGAGGAGACCATCGGGGAACGACCGGCGGGCTCGTGGTAGTGGTAGTGGCAGTTGGTGGGGACAGAAGAGACGATGGAAAAGGAAGGAGGTGAGGGTTTTGAAGCTTTGGGACAAAGGGAGAGGATGATGAGTTTTAGGGCTAAGGCGTTTCTTAAATAGAAGAACAGAGGGCGATCCTCTTCTTCTTTTGTAGTAAAAAATAAAGGAAAAAAAAAAAAAAGACAAGTTGAGCCTTCTCCTACAAGGGAAGAGATAGAGAGAGACACTTGAAGCGGGGCTTTGGAGGATTGTATCACGCAACGTCTAATATCTTCCTTCTGATTTTAAAAAACAATTGTCTTAACTAAGGGGAAAATAAATATTTAACTGCGAATTTCAGTAAAACAATAATTCCCAAGATTTGCGCTTCCCACCTTGTAACTTTATTTTGGACCTTATGTTGCTTAAATTGTTCGATTATTTCTTACAATAATAAATAACTCATGTAAAAAAAAGTATTATCAAATGTGAGGTTTAAAAACTAACCCACCTAGAGAATAAAATATTTTATGCTCACAAGTTACATCCTATAAATTTCCGTACTTCCTAATATAATTATCATCTCTTCGAAATCTTCTATAATTTTTAATGGGAAAATTTTGAATCATTATATGTTATGAAGGTAGATGATGTTAAATAAGAATAATAATGGAAAAACAAATTTATTTTTTAAAGAAATTATGTATTATTGATTTTTTTAATTGCTATTTTATTTCTTCCCCCTTTTTTTTTTTTCTCTATCGATAATACTTTGTTCAAGTAGAATCCAACTTCCAAATTGTCTTGTTTTGACTACAAAGACTCTTTCACCTTCATAAGATTATTTTTAAAATTCTTTGCAGCCGGTCTTTATCCATTTTATCCAATACCACCAACTTTTAAGTGGTAATCATACGAGTGCATAATCAGAAAAATAACATCCAACAATCAAAGTAGTAAATAGACTACAGAAAATTGAAGGAACTTGGATTCACTAAGCCAAAAAAAAAAGTAGGGGTGATCGGTTCCCGGTTCGGTCCGGTTCCAAGGTGGAACCGGGAACCGGACTGGGAAAACCGGTTCCCAATTTTGGGAACCGTGGACCGGACCATCGGTTCCGGTCCAGTCTGGTTCGGTCCAATAGGATCGGCACTTTTTTTTTCACTAAATAACGACCATTCATTAAAAAAAAAAAAGACCATGCTCTGGACCGATCATTCAAATTCGGTTCTAGGGCGATCTAATAAAACTACTCACACGTGTTTTCACGTGCAAAATATTCAAACTTCACTTGCATGAATATTAATAATAATTTATGTGTTTCACTATTAATTTTAAGCATAACTGTGCTTGGCTTAGGTTTTATAGACAATCTCTCTTCTATGCTTTAAATGTTTAGTCAATGTCGGACTCTTTGAGGCTTGAAGTGCCTTGTTATTTGCAAGTGAGGGGAGCAAGAGAGAGAGTGAGCATGAGGAACTCCTAGAGCCTTATCCCACATCAAGTAGAAAATAAAACTAATAAATAAGTTTTTTAAGAGCTTTGGTGGTCTCTTGGCCACGCAATAGGTTGTTACCTCAATTGCAATTTCGATTGCAACAACTTTCATATATAATATTCATATATTATATGTGTTAATATATTATATGTATATAAATTATATATAAAAAAAATTGGTCCGGTCCGGTCGGTCCGGTTGGTCCGGTTCCCACCTTGGAACTGGGAACCGGACCGCTGACCGTGGGAACCACCCAAAACCGGCCGGTCCAATCCGGTCCGGTCCGGTCCCAGTTCGGGCGGTTTCTGTTGCACACCCCTAAAAAAAAGCATGTCACTATCCATCAACACTGGATTTTCTTCAAACTATTAGTCAGGAAGATATGCAGACAAAATGAATGAATGTTGTGCATGATCGTGCATGATGAATTTTAAATGATATGTTATGGAATGTTAACTATGCAATCTACATGAGACTTTCTAATGTATTTTTGTTCTTTTCCTTAACAAAAAGATAAATGCCCTCTATAGCCTATTAAATGTGCATGCATTTTCTATTTTAGGCGCATTTTCTATTCTAAGACTAACCATGAACTAATCCTATGAGACTGATCAATATGAAGTGCTATTTTTATTTTTATTTTTATTCTATGAAAATAGCAAATTAAATCGTAGGACTATAATGTAATTTTATGAACTATGTATTAATTTTGAACTATGTGTATTAGGATCCGACCTTAGTGTCTAAGGGTTCAGAGGCCCAATACGCCTTAGTTAATGCAGGGAATAATCGAATCATGAAAACCTAAGTCATTCGACTAAATAACATGCATCAAAACAAACTATATTGTCAAAACTAAACTACAAGATTACACTTACCTCGACTTACCGAGTGCCGGTGTTTAGCGTGATGTAGAGAGGGCCGGTGATTGGTCAGTGCGACGAGAGTGATGATCGGCAATGATCAACGAAACTATTGGGCACACAAGGTGAGGTGCCAAAGCTTCGTCGAGAGAATTGGTGGGCATCACGACTAGATGATGGGCACAAGAACTTGCCGTAAAACTTTACATAATATCCATATATGGCACGTAAATTGTCAAAGAATAATGCACCTAGGAAGAAGGGAACAATGTGCAAATCACAAAAGATTAGACAAGGAACAAAAAGAAAGAAAATGGCTATTTTCAAGTTCTCTCTTTCATATCTTATATTATCTTTAACGTCCTATGCATGTTGTTAAAATAAAAAAACAAAAAAAAGAAGAAGAGACCCGATGCCGACTCCCCCCACCAAAAATTGCCCATACGGATTCGTATGCCACGCGTCGGCGATCTATAGGCTTGGTTCACGTAACATGGGGGAAAGCGAAAACCGCTGGTGGCAGTATTGTCCGAGCCGGAAACATCTCCCCCAAATGTGGCTTTCCTCATATAGCATCAGGAGAAGGTGGCGATTCTCCCGTGGCTTTCCTCATATATTTAAGAGCAGATTGAACAATTATCGACACATAAATTTTAGTGACCCAACCATTTATTTATTGCATAAAAAATTAAGAATTAATTTTACCCCTAAAAAAATATCAAAATTAAATTGCATAACATATAGTTTTATGAGCAATTTTTTATTGCATTTGTATCGGACTGGTGACAGATAGGTTTGAATTGGTAATTTTGAGCTTTAATTTGACAAGTTGGACTAAGCCTACAAAGAGAGCAAATTAGCTCAAGCCTGTTATTTTTTATGATCGAAAATTATCTTGTGAAAAATTGAGATTTGATATTTTCGGTGATATGATGGTGGATTTTTCAATATCCTCAGAAAGGGCAAGTGTGACAATAAGATATTACGAACTCATCTTTGCAAGATTTGAAATTTGAGAAAAATCCTATTACAATCTTGAATATTTAGCAATATGTGATAAAATCGATGAAGAATATTCGGGAGGAGATCTTCGTGTAGGTTGATAAAAGCTTCAGTCCCTCGCCTATAAATATATGCTTGCATACGGACAAAACGGACGGCACGCAGAGAGGGCCACAGTTTCATGAAAAAAAACACGTGTAGAGAGGTCGTTCGTGAAAGGAGGAGCCAGATCCTTCAACTCTGAAAAATTGTCCACCACCGTCAGAAAAGACAAAAAGGGAGAATCCCTCTTCTGCAAGTTGGACATCTACACATTGAAGAAGCATCGAAGGAGAACCTGCGAGAAGATCGACACGCACTAGAGAGAGAACGGAATATTCTCTCTCCACGACGCTGCCCGCAAGACCTTGACTCCATCTTGGTTGCAGCGTCTTCGCGTGACCACCGCAGCAGCGCGACCAAGACCCCCCACGAGCCCCGCAAATCGGATGCCGCCCTTGCCGAAATAGTTCCATTGCCTCGCTCGAGTCCTTCGTGACGCCGATGCCGCCCGAGACATGCCACCCCGACGTCGAGCCGCCCCCTGACTCGTGGTGACATTGCCTACCGCTGCTTTTGATCTGTCCGTTGGTTGCTGCTAACCACGGGCACCTCCTTGAACCACCGCCAGGCACATCAACCGTGAATCATCCACCACAAGCCATCGGTCCCATCATCCGACGAGTCCAAATTCGGAAACTATAATCCAAATTTAATTTGGTAATTTCCTTACTTAATTCATTGATATTGTGATTAAATTCAAATCTTCGAATGATGCATAAGTTTTCCGAAAAGGTTTTTTTTTTTTAATTAGGGAAATCTTCCTAATTTCACAATGTATATATGATTGATGGTCTGATTTCACGCTTGAACTATAACAATAAATACGATTCGTGATTTTATTTAAAATTGGCCAATCCAATCTCATGTGCGAGATACGATTCGTCGATTGATATCTTGCCTAATTTGCTGTCGTCTTGTTTGAATTGATCCAAAAGTATATATATTTGAGTTAGATTAGGTTCATGTTAGAATATTGCAAATTGTATGTTTAACTATTGAGTAATTTAATTTCAAAATTTAATTAACAATAAAAGAAAACATAAAAATTAGCATGCACATGTCATGTAAAATTAGGTTTTCCATTGCACGTCATCTGAATGTCTAAATGTTAGAATAGTTGCATTAATCTTTTCCTATCATTAGATTAGGTCATTTAATAAATGTCGCACATGTTGCATCTCGTTTTAGTTTTTAAAAAAATTATACGTCATTGCATTACGTTGCACAAGATTTCTAGGCTTCATTAAAATAAGTGAAAACAAAAAAAAAATGTAATTGCGTGTTAATTAAAAATTATATCTAAGACTATTGATGTGAATTCTGATTTAACATTGCATATGTTTTCGTTATTATGACGTTGCTATGAGGTAAGTCTCATAACTTTTTTTTTAATTTTTATTTGGGTGTTAAATTAGTGGTTTGTGCACCCGCATAATTACCTCGCGTGTTATAGAAGTAAATTAAAATTAATTCAAGCTGCATACAAAACATTTTTTCGAAATAAAAGAAAAATGTACCAAAAGGGCGTTAATGAAAGCTAGCCTAATCAAGTCCCTGAACTCACAATCTCTAGTTCGCATATAAAACCTTTTTTTGAAATAAAAGAAAAATGTACCAAAAGGGCGTTAATGAAAACTAGCCTAATCAAGTCCCCGAACTCATAATCTCTAGTTTGTAGGAGTAAAGTAATTCTTCCGCTACTTCACTTGGTTTCGATTACTTCACTTGGTTTCTAGTCGATCCACAAAAAATAGATTAGTGGTAACTTCTAATTAAAAATCAATTGTATTTTAAGAACTTAAACCTAAGTCGTGAATTGCTATAGACTTATGAGAGCTCAAGCTAAGTTTAGGTTTAGTCTAGATGGTTCACCTAAGGTTAGGTTGCGACAACAACCTGATGAATGCAACCAGATGGATGCAGCTTTGAGACCTTTGGATAAAACCACACCATCACCATATGTTGGCCCATCAGTCCTTTTGGCAAAGAATACGATGCAATTATGCAAATTCTTTTGGCTCATTATATATATATATTTTTGCAGATACGCAAATTCTATCTATTTTTTACATGCCGCTTAGAAGTCCAATATAGTTTAAAAATTGCACAAAACAAGATGAATTCAGAAGTTATGCTGACAACAGCATACGATTATCGGCTGGATGGACGACAAGATGATGATCTTACCTTATGCTAATGCAATGCTGGGTAAAGGCTTACGGGCCTGCTGTTAGAAAATAAAACCTGATATTTAAACATGCGTCCGTAGTAGAGAACCGTAAATTATATTTTCCTGGAATTCTTTTCGAGAACCTTTTTTTTTTTTTTGGTAAAGTCCTTTTCGAGAACCTTATCACATGCTAATTCCATCAAGCCCCCCACATCGACCACCACGAGATCTCATCTAAACATGTGCACCAAAATCAGAAGCCATTAAAAAGCTCATTTCTTCTTCTTTCCAACCTTTGTCATTACAGAACAGCGAGCCGAGCTTGAGCAAGCCCGCCGTCTTGATCGTGATGTAGGGCTGAAAATTTAATACAGGGTTGACACCCTCACGCCAGGCCCATATCTTTTCTTGGTCGTTGTTGGGGGCTTCTGAGAATGTAATATATGGGCCATAAATCTAGCCCAATATATTATTGGTTAAACCCAAAGCCAACCCAGCCCATCTTCATTTTCTTTCTCTATATGACTCACGTTGCAGCAGGAGGAGTGGACAGTACAAAGAAAGCCTCTTTGATATATTACAAGAACCCAACTTGGCCGTCCCTAAACCTCATCAGAAACACTTAAAATTCAGCTCAAATGTTATTGTTCGGAACTTGATCAGCATGCGTGACGACTTGAAAATTTCATTCCAAGCAGACCGTAAATTCAAATTCATATCCGTAAAATGCAATAACTTCACAACATCCTAAACTATCATTTTCACATATGCCACCTGAAAACTCCCCAATCAAACGTAGTGAGTTAGAATTTACCTAAACTCGAATTTCAAGCCCTAATTTCAACAATTTCTTCGAACAGACATTTGGAGGTTTCAATCACTTACCAACATTGCAAAACGGTGTTGATTCGGCTTGATGAGTCATTCAGATCATGAGCACGCTAAAATATTTCCCTTTTTCCTTTCTCTTCCATGAGCTTTCCTCTCTCTCTGTCCTTGTTCCGTCTTTCCCTCCTGTTGCAACGTGAGTCATATAGAGAAATAAAATGAAGATGGACTGGACTTAGCTTTGGATTTAACCAATAATATATTAGACTGGATTTATGGCTCAAATATTACAGTGAATGCAACGGGCGGTACGAAAACGGCATACTGAAGGAGGATTGATATGACTCCGACCACGATCCATGACTTGATATAGAGGGCTGTTTCTGCAAACTCTACCCCGGGTTGTCCTTGGAGGCACATTTGTCCTTTGGAGAATATGGATTATGGGTTTGATGGAGAAGATGAGAAGAATCGATGAAAGGATGAACGGAGGGAGGAAGGAAAGGTGGCAAAACCAATGCACAAATGATTGATTTTTGGCCCATGATGAGGGACAAAGGAAGCAATCGACCTAATGGTTTTTGTGCTGCTACAACACGGAACTTTGATATTCATGAATCAATCTAATTTTGTGAATCGAGATGCCTGATGAAAACTCGGGTGAATATTCCAAATTGGTACTTTCCTCGATCAGTAAATTTGTTCAGTTTGCACCATTCACTCTTGGTGAACTAATATAACATACTTACAAAAAAGGAAAAAAAAAATTGAAAGAGCATCTTTTTATCTCTTAGATTGATAGACTAAATCATACTCTCCCTCTTTTTTTTTTTTTTTGGGTATGTGGAAAGGGGGGAAGAGAATGGTATATCAACTACATCATATCTCTCTCAATAACTTGTATCCACCAAGTTTTCAATCAAGATTTGAGAGACCTATATAACCTAAAGTACCTCAGCAAAACCTCAAAATGTAGTATAAAAAAGTGAGGAACAAAGACCATAGGATAGTATAGACATTGATCCATATTTACTGCTACGGGCTTTGTTTCTTGAGATCAAAGAAATAAAACTTTGCATTTCTAGACCCAAATATATATATCACAAAAAATCTCAAATTGGTACACTTGTGAAATTTTTTTCTCAAACTAATATATTGATGACAAATTTACCTCAAACTAATTTTTTGACTACAAAAAAACCCAAAACTAGTACACTTATAACAAATTTACCCAAATAACCACAAAAAAAAACCAAACTATTACATTTATGACAAATTTATCTCCAAATTAATTTTTTTGATTATCAAAAACTCCAAACTTGTACATTTGTAATAAATATACACTCCGTTAAATTGGAATAATATTATATAAAATCACAAAACTCATACAACTGTGACTAATGAAAAGTAAATTCTAAAATTGGTATTCGAGTCAGCTATCACGTGTATACAACTTAGCAATTTGACGGTAAAATTTAATGAAAATAAATATAGAATAAATTTGTCACAAATGTACTAGTTTAAAGTATATTTGTCAAAAATATATAGTTTTGGGTTTTTTGTGATCAAAAAATAATTTGAAATAAAATTATTGCAAATGTATCAGTTTAAGGTTTTTGATGGTATTAACCAAAAAAAAAAAAAAACCCAATGTCATTCTGAGCAAATAAGAAAAAGTGCAATGTTTTTTCTTTATTTCTTTACGTTGGAGAAGCATGTTATTGTTGGTATGGCGTGCTTGAATTGACACATTTTTTTTGTCGGTCTTACTCTATTTCTATTTTAGGTCATTCTAACTTTTGTCCAACCACCTTACAAGGCATGGAAATCAAAACACGCCTAAATCTAAATTATCCACACCCTAACCCCAAATAGATAAGGATTCAAACTCTTCACTTGTCCAAGAGATCGTCATTGGGGCAAACTTCGATGGTTAAATTGATGCATAAGGACGCATTAATAAGGGGTTTTTTAGACTAGCAGCCCCACACACGATCAAATCTAGAGGCCCCGCCCTCACATGGATTTTCGTCAAACGGGCATTCGGAATATGAAAGGGACAATCATTTGGAAGGTTCGAGAACTCCGCAAGAAATTCAACGTTGAAGTTGCCAAAAATGTAATGGTCCCTGTCGCGATCTTTTCAGCTCTTTCCGTGGGGATGGTGACTGTCAACATCATTGAAAATTTTCCTGCTTTATTATCCTCAAGCTGACAAGCCTTTTTCTTCCTCCGTTCTCCTTCCTTTCTTCTCTCCTCTTTCTACGATCGAGATACATGTATGGAAACAAAAAGTCGACAGGATACGATAAGGGGATAGGAGGTGAGAATGGCGTTTGATCAAGCAAAGGCCTTAACGCTTGACACAGTAAATTTTGAGAGAACATTTGCGTAAATGGGTAGTACAATCCTTCACGTCTCTTTAAGGGGCCAAAAAAGAAAAAAAAATTTGTTCTGTAATAAGTAGGTAAACAAGTCTTTCACAGCCAGGGCAGACAGGCTCGTTTAAAAAAATCCATGATCCTAACATTTTCTTGCAAAGATCATACTGCATTTTTGGAAAGATCTTGGGAATATTTTAATATTTTTAAGGACATAAAAATCAATCAATCATATATGGGACAGAAAACTTATGTTCGGTCAAAGTTTGGCTCATAAAAGAAACGGAATATGATCTTTGGGGGAAAAAAAAAAGAGAGAATTTTGTTATGTAATAAAACATCCATTCCCCGATTTGTAGCTTTTATAAATGTGAAGCCCTATTTTTTAGTTGTTCTCATTCCCACATGCATCATTGGATGGTCCTTTGGTTCTACCCTTTTCAACCAATTCTTCATTTTTCTTCCGGAGATCTAGATTTCGAGCTTTCGCGGTCAGGTCGGCTATACAGGCAAGGGACGTGGATCTTCTTGGTGCCTCAATAAATCTCACCCGTTCATTTTTTTAGTGCAGTTTTTATCAGCCATTAAGATTTGTCAAGACATCAAAAGTACATCCATACATGCCAGGACCGTCACCCATGTGCAATAATCCTTGCTAGTTCTAACTTTTACTTTTAATTAGGAGTACGTAGAAAGACCTAGGATCCTCAATAAGTCCAAATGAATCCAGTCGGATTTTTTACTCTAGATTTGAACTTTCGAGCTTGTCTGACCGTTAGGTTTGGGCTTGATCAGTTCCTAGGCTCGGGATTCAGGAGTTCAAAAGGCTCGGACTTGCCTAAAAATATATTCAAAAGTTAAAATATTAAAAAAAAACTAAATTAGAAATATAATTTATTTATATCTTGAATATAATGAAGCCGTAAATTAGTAACTTAACATGAAAATGGGCTATGGACGTGTGGCTGGGGAGTCGAATTCGAAAAACCAAAGAAAGTGAGAATTTTTTTTTAGAATTTAGACTGGCTATCGGCCTCTTCCGACTAAAAAAACAAAAACGCGGCTTTCTGCTTTTTCAAGAAGGAACCAAGGTGTTGAGCTGTGATGAACATTTTAAAGTATGCGTACGAGCTCCCTTACCCTTCCAAAATCAAAAGTCATAACCCGTTGAAATCAAGGTGCTGACCTTAATTTCTTTGAATGAACTTGGTAGAGTATTAGAAATTATTAAGCCAATTGATTGATAATCACATTTTGAGTCTTAATATTGGACAAAATCGTATATCATCATAAATTTTAGGCTCTTTGTTTCGCTAGAAAATGGACGATGAGAAAAATATTTTCCTAAAAATGATCATTTGTACTATCTAAAATAATTAATCGATAAAAAATATTTTCATAATCTTAAATATTTTTATGTACGATGAAATTTTTTATCGTTCATCTATTTTTATAAGTAATATAAGTGATTAATTTTTCAAAGAATGATTTTCAAATTATTTAATTTCCAATTGAAGAAGTGAGATTCTTTCTTTTTCTTCTCTATAGGCATTTAGGGCTCGCATAACAAAATTTATGTTTCTTTATTTCTCCGTTTTTATGTTCCCTGAAATTGGTTTGGAATGGAAATCTATTTAGTAATGCAATTTCATTTTTCTATTTCTGTAAAAGATTTATATTTCAAAAATAAATTTGGAGCAGAAATTAGAAACTAAAATTTTTACCTTTTCTATTTCTGGAATAAAAGTAAGAAATTAAAACTCTTCTTATCATTTACTCTCATTATCGCTTGTTGCCCACCCACGGCCCATGAGATGTCGAACACCCATCGTCGACCACCCGCTACCACTCATTGGACATCGAATGCCGGCTGCCCACCCACTGGTGGACGCCAAACGCCGGACTCAGGCCACCCGCCGTCAAACATCAGACTACAGCCACCCATTGCTAGTCGTCAATTGCTTGCCATCAAACCCTGAGCCGTTGGACTCCATCCGCCTGTCACCGGTCGTCAGCTGCCGGACACCAGTTATTGTCATCTCTAGAAATAAAAAATTTATTATATTATTTAATAAATTCTATTTTAAAAATAAAAATTTTAAACCGTTATCAAATGCGTTTTTTTTTCTTAAAAACTCATTTAAGACTATAAATTGATTTCTCTTCTAAAAATTTTATTATGCACGCCCCCACAAACTGGGTATGAGTTTGGTTCTGGAAACACTGGCGACCGAAACTAAGTGATGATTAGTAAAAAGGCATCCTCCTTTCTTAGGTCAACAAGTTTGAACACCCCCACTGTCCACATCTCCATCCCTTCCGAGCGTCACCATTTACGCCACATGGCTTAGTCGGTAGCCACTGATGATCCTTTTTCTTGATAATTGGGAACGTATGGGATCAAACACTATCCTTCGAAAGCTGAGTTCGGAAGAGGAGTAAGTAGACTTTTTGGCCAGATTTATCGCGTGAATTGATGGCTCCTAATGGTCAAAGTGACTTGCTTGCATGCTACGTTTGGAGCTCCCTCGATCAAAACTCTAAATCGCCCCGCCCTTCTCCTAAATAGAAAAAAGGGAATCGATATGATGGGCAGTGGGGAATCGGACGAGAACATTCTCATCTCCATAACACCATTTTCATTGCTCAAAAAGCAGGTAAACTTGGTAGGTGGGCTCTCTCCCATTTTAATATTCTTATGTTACTTGTCTTCGCGTCCTTTGTCGGACAAGGACTCTGAATACTCTTGAAGCTTTGACGTTCTTTTTGCACCACCTCCATAAAAGCATCTACCCGCTCGTGCAACAAGAGAAGTAACGATCAAGTTACATACACTATTCATAGTTTTCCATCTATCGCCACCAATTTAAATACTCAGTGATTTTTCAAAGCTTAATCACCTAATCGATAACGGCGGAGGTGGGTCATGTATAATAACTTCGCAAAATCTTGTCAAATATAGGGAAAAAGCTTAAAGTCTCTTCCAAATAAACACCACCCCCATGAGGCACAAATGCATCGAACACACAAAGTGCTCGGTAAATATGACTAACGAATAAGGTTAAACGATGAAATAGATTTTGAGGTGTGATATCACTTTCTTTAAAAAATTATTTGCCTTATAACGTTACTAATTGTCACCAGCAAATTTGCTCTAGAAGATAACAAAGTCTCAATTGAAAATACTAGATAACAATTCTAGTATTTCTACGAAGTCTCTTAGGGGAAACAATTGGAATAGAAAAGAAAATTCAAAAAGACTTGGTTTACATTTATTCCAAAACTAACGTACTTATCTCAATCTTAATGAACAAATGTAATCTTTCGAAAAATATTGCAAAATGACGTCTTCAAGGTTACGTTGAAAAGATAAGAAAATTTTCAAATAAAATAATTAATAAATTAAAAATAATTGTAACTTTTTTGTTAGTAGTCACACTGTTTCAACGAAACGTTATAGTTAATTTTTATAAAATAATAAATCCAAATTTTAATAAATAAAAAATAATAAACATTGATTAGTGTAAATCTCGTCCATGTACAAACTCATATCTTTTCAATGTGGGATAATCCATCTCTCAATTTGTTTTACGAACAAACTACCAACACATAGTACAAAAGGACAAGCATCGCATCCACTCATGTCTTGTTCCCCCATAAGTGAAGAAGAAAAGAGCGCTTATTAATAAAAAAAGGCTTAATCTTCCCCCATTAAGATAGAACGCGGTCGCTAGCGTGACTACTTACAAATGTCCAATCCGTGGAGGATGGCCCGCGGGAGAGTACGGCAACTTGCACATTTTCGGAAAGGTGGCGCAACCGTGATTCTCTCTTTAACACCTCCTCGATCACTTAAATTAAGGTGCATATAAAACAAAGGCAGGAATGGCAGGGTTGACGCATCCTCGGCCAACTAATTTTTGGATTAATGACCAGATTAAATTTGCGTCTTTCGAGATTACACAAAACCCTTCCCCATAAAACTCAGTGTTAACATGCAGATAATCTCAAATGTTCTTTTTCGGCGTATGATTAAGCTGTCTAATCACGTGATAAAGCCACGTCGAGTGGCCACGAATCCTGTGCTTAATTTGTGTTTGGAGACATACCCACTATAATTAGGGATTGGTTAAGAGAGGGGACATTGGAGCTATAATAGAATCTTGTATCTTGTATCTCGCTCGGCATTTGACTGAAGAGTATTTTAGCGATAGACTATACATAAAGCTAATTTTTTTCGTTTCTATTTCGAAAACAAAGGCAAATGTGCTGCATATGAGCTCTAGTTTCGGTAGCGTTTGACAAGATATTCAATTGAGTATCAAGTTGGAAGGTGAAATATCCCGCGTTGAAAACTGGAGATAAATGTGTAGTGATTCTCGATTTTATGCATGAGCCAATATGCTAAATGAATCCAAATTGGCTCATTCCCAAAAGTAATTTATTATGTTCGCCATCTCCTTTCCACCTCGCATTAGTGGCGCATTCAAAAGACATAACCGTGGACGAATGAGTACCAAATCAATGAAAGGGGCAAACAAAAATATGAGGTACGGCAAAAAAATATGTGATGCAAATAGACCCAATGGAAAAGTGATAACATTGATGGTAAAATGGACGATTCCACTCCTATAAACTTTCACATGAAACCCTTATTAGTCTATTTAAATGAGGATTTGGAATAAGCACAAATTTAATTGCATTCTCATTTATTCCATTGAAAAAAAATGAAAAAAAAAATCAATTGATGTTGAAGTTATTTCTAAATAAGCAACAAGTCGAACTTGAGTTTGAACTCGTGTAATTATCCCTTTCCCTTGGCGAAAGAGGTGTATAATTAAAAAAATCCATCTGTCGAACCCCACCACGCCCCGCAAGAACTTGTCAAACATAGGCGGAAACCAACTTTCGATGTTATCCTCCCATGTAACTAGACGAACCAAGTGGGGGAACAAAACGGAAAATGTCAAAAACCCAACCATGAATCTTATCACTAATCCCTCCCCTCTGCCCCGCCGCCCCCTATTTCCATACTGTAAAATAAGGGCTAATCCCTCTCTTCACACCCACGTCTCTCTCTCTCTCTCTTCTTTTTTTGTTTTTTTGTTTTTGGCCTTTTTCCGTTCTTCCACTAATAAAAATACTAAAGAGGATAGTCGAACACCAAGATTAGTAGGTTTGACTTCGAAAGTTTGCTTTCACTTCGTTCTTGATTTTTCTCTCTCTTGTTTGTTGCGTATTTCTAAAGCGGTCAAAAATACCGGTTTCTCAACCGACAAAAAAAAAAAAAAAACACCGGTTTCTCTCTCTCTCTCTCCAGAGGGGACTGGCTTGATCGATTTGGGTTCGACAAGGGTCGCGTCGGCCAATTTTGGGTGTGGTTTCTGGCATGTGGAGTCGGGCAGCGGGTCTCTTCTTCTCCTTCTTTTCTCCTATTTGGGGCATTGCCGAGAAGGCCGGAAATGGTATAAAATTCGAGGAGAGTTATTTCGCCTTCTTCTTGCTCGGATCTCATGTAATGAATTTTGAAAATTTCCACGTACGAGATAAGCTCGCCTCTCGGTTGCTCAAATCCCATGGGGCCCATAATAAAGTCTTGATCGGGAGGTGGGTCATGAACAAGTGGATGCGGCGAGCAGATGTCGGCACTGTCATGTCCGAATAATATTAACAAAAAACAAAACCCGCCCTTCCTCCTCCGCACCAAAATTTCTTTTTAAAAAACGAATCATGTTTCTTTATCCTTCATCATCGTCAACTTTCTCTTCTTCTTCGCATGCATGAGCGAAGCTCTCGACAAGAGCGCTCGAACCTGAAGAGAGAGTTGAGGCGTGGGGCAATAGCTACAGCTAGCACCAAGTCCCATCAAAGGGCCTATAGGCACGACGGTAACAGATGACGGTGGTGGCCCTCACCCCCCCGCTCGGTTTTAAAATTTCCTTCCCTTTGCCAGCCGACATATACAAAAACAGAAAAATTTACGTACTTCGTTCGCAGTCAATATTGCGCACGCCGAGAAAATATTGGCTGGGTTTTACACTCCACATCAGCGAGATGTAAGACCATTCAGAATTTGACACGTGGCTCCACGTGTAAATGGCTCAAAATTCGCTTGGTGCGCTCTCTCCTGCGGACCTGGCCCACCACCCTGATGCTCTCTCTCCTCTGTGACCCTGTCAACTCGTCCTCTCTCTCCTCTCTCTCTCTCTCCGTTCTCTGTCCGTTGCGGGGAGAGAACAAAAACCGTAGGTGTGCATTCAAATGCTCTTCCCCCTCCTCTGCTGCTTGCTTCCATCTTCCCCCCACCCTGACGCCGACGCTACCGATGCTCCTCCGCACGACGCCGACGCCTCTCCACCCCTCCGTTGCCCCCGACTCCGACGCCGACGCCGCCAACGGCTTCACCTCCGCCTCCGCCTCCGCCTACGCCCCCGAACCCGACGTTGACGCCGACGCCCCTGCCTCCCTCTCGTGACCTCCGGTCCCTTCTCTCTCTCTTTCCTCGTCGAAGTCGCGCCTCTCTTCCGGTGAACCACGACGTCGACGCCCCTCTCCTGGTTGCCTCCGTCGCCCCCGACTCTGACGCCTCTCAAGCCGGTTGCCTCTGTCTTCGCGGTTCGGTGAGGTCTCGGGTATGCCCTCGTGCTACGTCTCTTCTTCCTTGCTCAGCAACACCATACTACCTCTCTCTCTTTCTGAGTGTGTCTCTTTGTGCATTCTTTCATCCATGAGGCAAGCATTTCGACTAGGGTTCAGGGGTTTCGCCACCCCTTCTTTGAGGTTCGTCCGGGTACCTCTTATTTTTGTGTGAACCCAGGGTGAATTTTATAGTCTTTCTTTCCAGATGACTACCCTTTTCACTTCGATTGGTCCTTCAGCAAAAGCGATTGCTAAGCGATAATGCGACGGTAGTTTCGAATCCTGGGTTTCGCTCTGTGATGCTAAGCCTTGCTTTGGTTCCTTAAAAAGCTGCTGACTTTTTCGCACATTGTAGCTTTGCGGCTGCTCTGAGATTCTGGGTTGGTCGTTCTATCGTCTTGCTCGGAGCGAGCGAAATGGTGTCCAAAAGGGGCGTGTCGAATTCGCTGACACCTGGGTCGGCGACGACTTCTGAGGACAAGAAAGGCAAGAAATCGAAAGAATTGGTGGCTTTAGTTCCTAGTTCTACCAAAAGTCATGTCAAGGTGTTGTCTTTTAATCGACCCTATCGTTCCACCCCTGTTTTGGGGACTTGACCATTTAGCATTCTTTTTTTTCTGCAGAAAAATTCAGGTGCAAGCATTGGTGAAGTCGTGTTGCCTAATAATGACCCCGCCAAAATTGAGGCAATGACATTTCACGAATTGAGAGCTACATTGAGGTGGGGATGAATTGTTTTAGTTGCAACCATGTGATAGTTGTTATAGTGTTTCCTACATAACCTTTATAGTAAGCAAAAATCAAGTTTTTCTATTTGATGCTTGCAAGGGAGATTATTGAGCAGGGAAGTGAATATTACTGATGGAAAACCGTGAGGTCTTGAGAATTTGCCTTCAACAAAGAGCAATTTGTTTATGAAAATGAAATTTTTTGCATCACGCTTTTTCTCAAAATGATAATGAAACCTGTAAATCCTTTTTTGTCTTTCTATGGTTGTTTCTGAGGCTTGTAAATTGTTATTATAAAGCATGTGGGAAGACTACACGGAACAACTGGGTTGAAGGACTGGCTCCCTACCTACTGTTGCAGTTCAGAGGCATTCTGATTTGTTACAGCGAGTGCATTTGACCCCAGTGAATTGTCATATTTTGACCGAGAATGTCGGAGTCTGTATAGACATTCTGATGTTTTAATCTAGTTAATTGATATAATAATATGCTTGTAGTAGGGTTAGTCCATTTGCTTTGTGTCTATTCGAATGAAATGCTTCTCATCTTAAATAAAGATCACAGCCAATGATCACTTAAGTTGCTTATGAGATATAATTAGCATCTCAAGTGATGTTGGATGAATAATAAAATCGACATGAGTTGCACTTTGTATGCTGTGAGTTCCACCTGAATCTCTGCAGAAGCATAGTCACAAAAAACAGGAGAGAATTAAGTCTTGATCTCTATTCGATAGATAAATAGCTGCTCCAAGCAAAGAGAGAAATTATGTTACTTAGTTGAATATATATAAGATAGCATGGTCCATAGACTCTGTGCTTTGAAATGGCCTAGCTAAAATGTGATGAAAGATGATCAAATTGTGATGTACTTTAAGCCCAAGTATAATAGTTTATATTATTGGGCAATTAGAGTTTTCTTTCATTATTGTGAGTGTTTTTCTCACATCTATCTTCCTGCTACTTAGGACCTTGCAGGGGAAGTCGCTCAGAATCTGCATGAGTATTTTAAAGCTGTATACAAGGTTGATCATATTCTACCTGGAATGACATCTTTCTGATGTGAATGACATTCTCTTGCATGAATATCTCTAGTTTTGAAGTTATCTGACATGGCTTCATCCAGGTGGTTACTGAAGCAGACATCGAAGAGTTTGAGGCAAACTATAGAATCTTAGCTGGAAACTATATGAGAAATTCAAGGGTAACATGAACAGGTGGGGTTGATATGTCCTTTTTCCTCTCTTTTTTCCTTTCTTAAAGATGCCTATCTGACATAAAAGTATTTGAAATCTTTTGTACCTTTTCCTTCACAGGCTTTTCTGTTCGATGCTCTGCTCAGATCCCAAGCTTGATTACCACCGCTTTAAGGATATCATTGATGATGCAATAGAGCAGGTTGGTTTTCTGACAATTTGATCTCTTCTTGACCGTTAGATTTACTCTTAAACCTCAGTCAGAATTTGAGACGTCAAGCAGGGCTGGGCTTCATCGTGTTTTATAGAGTTTAATAACAGTGAGGTCAATATGTAAAAAATAATTTTCTTTCACAATGATAATATTTGGCACAGGTTGCTCATTTACTTTTATGGAGAGCATCCTTTTTTTGTCTTTTTATGTTTCTAAATAATGCTGGTCTGAGGATACTAGTGTTTAGTAGCCTAGATCTTATGCGTGCTTGATAATGTAGCGTACACTATCCTGTTATAGTGCTTAATGCATGCTCTGTTTCTCTGTGTCCTACAGGAACGTTGAAGACAACCAAGGCATACGAGAAGTGGGCAAGGAAAATTTCCAAAACTGAACCACGTACAGATCCTCTTAGAAAGAGGGGGAAGTGAGTGACACAGCTGCACTGGGCTTTCTATTCTACATAATTTTTGCTTCAATTTCTTGATTGTACTGTTAGTAGTATGTTCTTCTTTTGAATTGGAATGCTAACCTTTGTTTCCCATTTCTGATAGAGCGAAGAAGTCAGACGATCTTCTTGCAATTATATCTTAGCGCCGTAGCGAGCGAAAGGAGCATTTTGATTTCATGTTTTCATCTCTGGTGAATAAATATGGTGGTGGAATGCAGAGTTCGGAACCCAGTGAAGAAGAGTTTGAGGCTGCAAGAAAGAAACTTGAGAGCCGAAAGTCTGCCAAAAAGTCCAGGCAGAAATAACAGGAACATGTGATGTAGCTTTTTGATGCAGCCCACATTGAAGACCGGCTCCCTCGACCAAGAAGATCGGCCCGCATTAAAGCTCGATGTCACGACCAAATTTTTCTGGGGTTTAAACCACCTAGGGTTTGGCTAATGGATTGTTAAGCCTAGACTTAACTCGGGCTCTTCCAAGCCCATACCAATTCGCGACTTTAGGTTCAAGTTCTTAACATGCAAATGATTTTCAATTAGGAGTCGCCACTAATCTATTTTTTGGTGGGTCGATTAGAAACCCAAATAAAGTAACGGGAGATTTACTTTATTCCTACGAACCATAGATTTGGGTACGGGGACTTGGTTACGCTAAATTTCTCTAGCGCCCTTTCGGTACCATTTCTTTTATTTTGAAAAAATGTTTTTTCCAAGCAGCTTAGGTTTATTTTAAATCTATTTCCCTAACATGTGAGGTTATCATGCGCGTGCACAAACCAACAATTTAACACTCAGATAAACAATAAATAAATTGCAAAAACTTACCTCCAAGCAACGAAAGCATCTGCAATGTTAAATTAAAATCCACATCAACAACCCTGGATATGGTTTCTAATTAACATACAATTTTTTTTTTGTTTTCACTTAATTAATGAAAATCATGCAATATGCAATGCGATATTAACTAAATGACCTAATCCTAACGACATGTAATTTCTAATTAAATGGGCCTAGCAAAAATACTAAATGACATGCATTTCAATGAATTTAACCCTAATGACGTGCACATGACATTTTTTTCTTTTCCTAAAAGAATGCATTTTATCCTAAATAATAAAACTAATTTAACCTATGACATTTTTTGTACTTTTTCATGAAATTCGAAATTCGGTGAAATGTGAAAATTACCTAATTAGATTAAGATCCTATTTAATTTATATTAGGAATTAGGTTGAGCTATATCCTAATTTAAACTAAAATATTATCTTAACCTAAATAATCCTAAAATGCAATATATCTAAAAATGCCTAAACTTATAATAAATTAAAAATGATCTAAATTAAACAAAGTGTCATTTAATCCTAATATGCAATGACGTGCAAAATATGCTTTAACATTACATGACATGTACATGATGATTTTTTGTTGTTTTTTTTTAATTTCGAAATTAACAATTGTCAAATAATTAAACATGCAATCCAAACTAAGATCTAGCAACCTAAATTGATTTATTTGAATTTTTTGATTTTTTTTTTAATTTTTATATTTGAAATAAAATTCCTATTCTAAACATGTAAACCCTAAAAACATGCAATATTCTAACCTAAACATATCTCAAGATAAACAAGGCAATTAAGATGAGACAACTTATTCAAGATCATCAAAAATATCACACATCGTTCAGATCAAAGAATAATATTTCGCTAGTAAAATCGATAAATTGATCTTAAGCCTTAAAGATCAAAATATCAATTTTATTCCCACTTGATTAATTATTTCATCTAAAGCCTTATAGATGAAATAAAAAAAACCTTGGCGCGGTTGCGAATTAGGCAATAAATCCTAACCGGAAGTACGTCCATAATTCAAATATGCACGTAAGATATTGAAAAGCATGTATTAGGAAATAAAATATCCAAATCAAATTTAGATAAGATAATTACCTAATTCCGTAAATAATATTGTGAAATTTGAATCGGATGGAATCTGCTCAACGGATGACCGGTGGTGGCGATTGGCTCCTCAGTGGCGTCAATGGTGATGGTTCACGGATGATCAGCGAAATCACGTAAGGACTCGCGGCTCGGGACTTGGGCAGCAACTCTAGCTCTCTGGCTCAATGTACAGAACAGCTTCGTCGTCAATGATGCATGATGATACTCCCGATGCGGCCAGCGAGAGCTTCAATAACCCGCAAGTCTTCGAACGTCATGGACAGCAAGTAGGTCTCGGTAGACTTAGACCCTTCAAGGGACAAAATTACCGATTGACCATCTCTGTTGTTGACTAGATTTTTTTACTTTGGCAGTGGGTCTTCAATGGCTAAATCTCTCGAACGAACACGATTGAATGTGTAGTTCTGATTTCACCACGTTGGCTCTGACCTTTTTTCAAGTCAAGGTCAATGGATCTTCTTCATGCAGCAAGTGGAATTGTCTTCTTGACCGATAATATTCAACGTGAGTGCTTTTGGCAAAAGAACTACGCCTGGAATTGCCGGAACTTAACGGTGAGCGTAAAGCTCGTGGCTTATCGGGTCAACGGCTTAGTCGTTGAGGTTGGGGCTCTCGGTTTGGTGGACACGGAGAACCTTTATGGACCTGTGAAAACAAAAACTCGGGTGGAACAATTAGCAGCACGAGATGACGCAATTGATCGTCTAAGTTTAGCTTGCGACTCGATGGATCACAACAGCAACAGCTCGCTGTGTGCAGCAGGTCTTGAAAAGTGATGACAAGCTTAGCATCTCTCTATTCGGGCTCAGCAGTGGCGTCGCTGTCACAACGGCAGCAGGAACGGGAACAGCAAGTGCTTCGTTGTGGGACAGGAAGGAAGCAACGTTGATGTTAGACAAGGTCGCGTGACCACGTAGCAACTGGGAACTGCTTCGTTGTTATTCGAATTGCGCTGGTTCCGGTGTTGCCAAAGCAGCGAACGAAGATCTCACCTGGCCGTAAATCTGAGGAAGAAAGAAAGTAACTGCAGGAAGTGAGGGTGAGCTCTTGATGAAGAATCGGCACCAATGTCCCCTTGGCCGTGAGCTTCTTTCAATGGTGGGCTCTATATATCTTATTCTTTTCTCATGAACGAAGGTGCTCTCGTTCTCTTTGCTCTGAATTGTGGCCATGTATTCTATTGTGTGCCCCCCTCGGTTGCTTGTCTATAGATGGTCCTTTTATAGGTAAGAATAACCTAGGCTTTCAAGGAAAGAGAATAAATCTACATATTATGTTTTAGTTCTTTCCTATTCTTGTAATTTTTTTTGTGACCATGCCAGTGAAGAGGAAATTCCACTTTCCCCTTTTTGTTTTGAATATATCGTCCCCCTTGGTGTGAAGATACGAAAAAACAATCTGCTGATCCTTTTGCTTATATTCACTTCCCGCAATAGCCTTTTTCAACCATAGAAAGAATAAATTTCAGCAAAACCTTTCCGGTTTCTCTCCATCTATGTTTGCCAATCCCCTCACTAGCAATCCCCCTCATTTCTTGTCCATCGAATCAACCAAATATCTTCAGGATTTTCACTTCCTTTCTCTTCTTCGACGGATAATTCGGTCAACTTTTGGACTTTACTCAAGCAAATGCATGAGTGGGCAAGGAGCCCACAATTGCGGATTTCCGTAACCGAATCCCATGAGGACCATTCTCATATCAGGCCAATTGTAACGTGGGTGCAGTGAATTGATGATAACCCTTCGAACATCTATATGCAATTGACTAATATTTTTTTGTTTAGGGGCTAAAGTTTAGTCCCTAACTTTTATGTATAAAATAAATGATCGGATTACCAAAATTTAGGTGTCAACAGCTACCTCTCTTTGAAGGTGAGCTCGAAGAGGTTGCCTTCAAAGACAAATTGAGACTTAAATTTTGACTATGCACATGCAATGAATGATTTTGATTTTTTTTTTTTAAAAGGAAAATGAATTCCATTTTTTTTTAATGCAATTTATATGATGCATGAAAATGCTAATGCAAATGATAAATGAACCTACCTGGAATAACTTACCTTCAAAGAGGATAGAGTAGTTCGAGGTAGTAGGTGTTACCTGTCCAGGACCCGTACCGTTCTATGGTTGCCTAGAATAGTAACATGACTTTGTGAAGATGCTGCTTTCCTAGGACCCGTACCATTCTACGGTCGCCTAGTATGGCAGAAAGGAACTGCTTTCTCAGGACCCGTACCATTCTACGGTTGCCCAATACAGCAGAAAGGTTTTGTAAGGAACTGCTTTCCCAGGACTCGTACCATTCTACAGTCGCCCAGTACGGCAGAAAGGTTTTGTCTAGGACCCGTACCATTCTACGGTCGCCTAAACGGGGATTCACTTTCCAGGACCCGTATCATTCTACGGTCGCCTGAATAAGGAATAGGTATTGTCAAGGACCCGTACCATTCTACGGTCGCCTTGACGGAAAATTGATTTTTCAGGACCCGTACCATTCTACGGTCGCCTGAATGGGGAAATTGCTTTTCCAGGACCCGTACCATTCTACGGTCGCCTGTTAGAGCAATAAATGTTGTTTAGGACCCATACCATTCTACGGTTGCCTAAACGGAGGTTTTGCTTGGCTAGGACCCGAACCATTCTTCGGTCGCCCAGCCTTACGACAGAAATCATCTGACCAGGACCCGAACCATTCTTCGGTCGCCTTAATCAGATTGAATATGGAGGAAAAATCTTTGGGGGACAACTCCATTGAGTGTCGGTGAAAAGGACTCTGGGCTACGAAAGCACGCCAGGTCGATAAAACTGGACAGCTTGACCAAGTCAAGTGTCGATGCACTTGAGAGAGAATACCTGCACGATGACAAGTATTTTAGAGTATGATAGAGACATACTCACCTGATGATATCTCTGATTCTAGGGATATGTCTTTTGAAATTTAGATATCATGTGGAGGTCTTCCACTTCATGGTGGAGGCTTCTAATATCATGAAACATTCTGAAAGGAACTTGAATTACCTGTCAGACATGGTTTAGAGCAAAAACTGATATGCATTCATCAAAGAGAATCTAAGCTACTCTAGAATGCACATTTCAAAATTCAGTGAGGTTTTTATCAACTCAATCGGGGTTCATGCATAATGACCTTTGCATCACCTAAATTTCCACTGGAAAGAATTGTCGTTCAAGACAACGACATGGATTTCTTAAAAATGCTAAATGAGAGACTTTCAGTTAAAAAGGACTTTCACTCACTCTCGTTTAGAATAGCTATCACTCAATCTCATCATCATATCGACAAGGATCCAAGTATTCTCGCAAGGGGTACGATCTTACCAATCTGAGAGGTCTTTAATAGGGACCGTAATGTAGGCTTGGTCAATGGCTTAACAAAGGGACTCATTGAGTCAAGGCTATTGAAAGAATAGCTTCGCAATCATCTCCGGGTTTACAAGTCAAGAACCCTGTAAAATGAGAAAGAAATAGTCTTGCTCACACTCCTTCGAGCGATGCTTAAAACATGTGAACCCCTATGTTAATTCAAGTGCCATAATCTGAAGAGACTTGTAAGGGACATAACATAGGCTAGGTTCATGGGTTGAGAAATGAAAAGATCATTAGGCTCAAAATGTGTGTGAATGGTGAGGGTTGGTGATCATCTTGGCATTGTCACCAATTTTCTTTTTCATCATCGAGGATTGTCTTCATGAAATTCCCCAGCATTTGAGTTCTTTGAGTATTGCCCCATTGGGATTCAATTCTTG
Source organism: Eucalyptus rudis (assembly GCA_019915205.1). Lineage (NCBI taxonomy): Eukaryota > Viridiplantae > Streptophyta > Magnoliopsida > Myrtales > Myrtaceae > Eucalyptus > Eucalyptus rudis. Next base: position 830,605 of record JAHMTN010000001.1, read on the forward strand.
TAATTGAGAGTCACTCTTTTTTCATCTATGGGCATTGGCCTTGCTTTTACCAGGCACACTGCTTTTTCATGCCCCAAGTTCTTATTCATTTTTTTCACTTTTTTTTTATATGGGCATTGGCCTTACTTTTACCAGGCACACTGCTTTTTCATGCCCTTTAGTTCTATTTTGCATGTGTCAAGCAATTACACTTTGAATGACATTCAAACTTTCAAAGGTCTTCATCTGTCTCTTGCCTTGCCCCAGTGTGGGGGATGATCACCAACTAGGTTTAAAAGAAATGAAATTGCAGGCTCAAGTGGGCTATGCAAAGGATATAAGTATGTAGGATAGAGAAAGAAATGCTCTTCGTCATCCTAAGGCACTTAAATTACCATATGAATTCAATGTAATAGCACAACTTGAAAGTTGATGCAAGTGAAAGCAAGAAAATTTCAATCCATTTTCTTCACTTTATGGTGCTATCTTACCCTCCAATTTGCCCCAATGTGGGGTGGTTCTTGACAGGGATAACTTAAAAAAAATCTTCACAAGTGTATAAGGCTCAAAAGGGTTAAGCAATGGATCCCCTGTAGTGTTTGGGATAGAGAAATAAACTGCCCCTCATCATTTCGGTCATCGTACCTTTTGCGAGAGAACTCTTTACCTTACAAATATGAAACTTCCTACACTCATCTCACAAATGTATAAGTAGGGGACTATGTATAGGATAGGGCTTGCCTTTCATCATACTGACACGTCTCATTCAGCATTCTTAAGCATTGATGTCAATCCATTAAATTGTCTATCTTGACAAATCTCCACATGAAATTGGTGAGCTAAACCAATATGAAAATTCTCTTTTCAAAAGAGTCCAGCAACTTTAAGCATGAAAAGTGTTTGTGACTTCAAAACAAACAATTTATTGCACTCAAAACATGGTTTTCAGCATTCATTCAAGGAATTGTCCCATGAAGGGATTGTCTCAGCAATGGATGTCCATGGATTGAAAATCCGCTTTTTAATTTGATGAATGCTCCATTCTTGCTTTTTCCCCTGCACAAGAGAACGTGCATGAATAGGATATTATGCAACTCAAAGTAAATTCAAATTGCACAACCCTTTTGGCTCGGATCGAGATTTTGTCTCAGTCATGTCACTACTAGAATCTGTAGTGCCCCCAATTCGTCATCTGCAAGGAAAAGAACAGAGCGTCATCTCCCAAAGTTATTTATGTTCAAAGACGACATGTATCTCTTTCACCAAAGATGGATGATCATCTCTTAACTTGCCCCTCATTTAATGGGCAAGAATGAAAATTCCGTCAAGCATGGAAATGGAACACACTTTGTTTGGCCCTGATGTGCCTTTTCAGATGCTTTCTTATCGGGTCAAGAAAGTGATGCTCTGAAACATGAAGTAAATGAGTCAGAAAATTAAACAAGGCTAATCTAATGCATGCTTTTTGGAAATGGCTTGAAAAATGATCTTTTTTTCTGTTCTTTTGGATTTTTTTTTTGGATGAGGAAGCATGAAGAAGCCCAGTCCTCAGAATTCTCCTTGGATGATATTTTCTTTTTATTGTTGGATATCGTCACCGGGCTAGTTTGGAGTACCCCGTCATGCCCTCAAAAATTGGAAATAAAATTGTAATTTCATTGAATAGAATCAAATGAATTACATTATTGGAATGGAAATTATGATTCCTAACCCCTAAAAAGAGAAGAAGTCAAAAACAATTTCTCTAAAGCAAAAAACAATTCCTAAAATGCAATAAAAATTCCCGCATGGGGGGAATGTGCAACTGCACATGCCCCTAATTAAATAAGGAAAGCGATCTACTTAAGACCATGAATTATGTGCGCTTGAGTTCTTCACCCTCCTTGATCTTGTGATGCGAACCCTCCAGGTTAGAGATTCTTCCTTCTAGATAAGTCACTAGTCTCTTCATGGTGGCATCAAATTCAGCTACCTCAGGAAAATGAGACAATTCAAAAGTTCTTTTGGCTCTCTTCTTTGAGTTGCAATTTCTCATTGAAGATAGAGTACCTATGTCATCACAGCCCTTTTGCTTGATGAGAAAAGCCACAGTAGCAGACAATTCATCGACTTGACTTTGGTGGTGTGCAATTCGCTTGTTCATATTGTCAATGATACGGTCCAGTACATCGTTTCGATCTGCCATTTTAGCTTTCGACCGTGTACGGATGGGTGAGCGGGAGTGCCCCATAATCACCTAAAGGAGATAAACGGGAACGTGTAAGCATGAGGTGTAAATGGAGAGTCAATCCATGACAATGATCTAATCGATTTATTTATTTATTTATTTTCATTTTTTATTTATTCATGAAAAGTCTATGCAAGAAGGGAATTTCCTAAAAAAATGGATATCCTAGTAAAACCAATTTTTCTAGACATGACGTAAAAATAAATTCTCCAAAGTTTTTTTATTTTCCAAATGATTTATTGCATGGCAATTTCCTCATTTCATCTCTAATTGACAAAGAAGTTAAATTAATGATTGACCTAAATTGTCATGGACCGACCAAAAACATTACAAAATAAATTGCATGGTATAAGGATAGAAGACTTACTTCACCAAGGTAAAACGACGGCAATCACATAGACAAGCGCATGAAGTGTGAGGTTCGATTTCTAACTAGGAAGGCTAAACAAGGTGGAGTTAAAAGGGTGGGATGACTTAGTTGCAGCCTCGCATACTAAGTCAAGTCCTCCTAACTCCGGCTCAATCAAGAATGATACCCCAATGCGACGCAGCCTCGCGGGCAGAGGTAAACATTCTTAACACCAAGAAAAACTTTCGGGATTGAGTTGGGCAACCTCTACTACGCGGCCCCGCGGTCGAAGTCGTATCCAACTCAATACCATCCTAAATGTCCTAGTGCGGCCCAGGTTCGGCGGCAGGTTGTGTGTGCAATAATGTAGTGTTGAATGCAAGACATGCACAACAATTTAGATCAACCAACACTTCAATAACTTGAATTTAAACATTCATCCCCAACTCTAACCTGTAAGACAAATGTTAGCAATCACTACTCCCCTTATATCTCCCAATCTGCAAAAACATTTAACACCTAAATGTTATAGACATACCTGGAATCCTTGCTGCCAACCAAAAACATTTTTCAAAAAGAAGAAAATTGGCCTAAGTCCACTAAGTGTTTTAACACAAGTCTCCAGCGGAGTCGCCAAGCTGTCGCGACCAAATTTTTCTTGGGTTTAAACCACCTAGGGTTTGGCTAATGGATTGTTAAGCCTAGACTTAACTCGGGCTCTCCCAAGCCCATACCAATTCGCGACTTTAGGTTCAAGTTCTTAACATGCAAATGATTTTCAATTAGGAGTCGCCACTAATCTATTTTTTGGTGGGTCGATTAGAAACCCAAATAAAGTAACGGGAGATTTACTTTATTCCTACGAACCAGAGATTTGGGTACGGGGACTTGGTTACGCTAAATTTCTCTAGCGCCCTTTCGGTACCATTTCTTTTATTTTGAAAAAATGTTTTTTCCAAGCAGCTTAGGTTTATTTTAAATCTATTTCCCTAACATGTGAGGTTATCATGCGCGTGCACAAACCAGCAATTTAACACTCAGATAAACAATAAATAAATTGCAAGAACTTACCTCCAAGCAACGAAAGCATCTGCAATGTTAAATTAAAATCCACATCAACAACCCTGGATATGGTTTCTAATTAACATACAATTTTTTTTTTGTTTTCACTTAATTAATGAAAATCATGCAATATGCAATGCGATATTAACTAAATGACCTAATCCTAATGACATGTAATTTCTAATTAAATGGGCCTAGCAAAAATACTAAATGACATGCATTTCAATGAATTTAACCCTAATGACGTGCACATGACATTTTTTTCTTTTCCTAAAAGAATGCATTTTATCCTAAATAATAAAACTAATTTAACCTATGACATTTTTTGTACTTTTTCATGAAATTCGAAATTCGGTGAAATGTGAAAATTACCTAATTAGATTAAGATCCTATTTAATTTATATTAGGAATTAGGTTGAGCTATATCCTAATTTAAACTAAAATATTATCTTAACCTAAATAATCCTAAAATGCAATATATCTAAAAATGCCTAAACTTATAATAAATTAAAGATGATCTAAATTAAACAAAGTGCCATTTAATCCTAATATGCAATGACGTGCAAAATATGCTTTAACATTACATGACATGTACATGATGATTTTTTGTTGTTTTTGTTTAATTTCGAAATTAACAATTGTCAAATAATTAAACATGCAATCCAAACTAAGATCTAGCAACCTAAATTGATTTATTTGAATTTTTTGATTTTTTTTTTAATTTTTATATTTGAAATAAAATTCCTATTCTAAACATGTAAACCCTAAAAACATGCAATATTCTAACCTAAACATATCTCAAGATAAACAAGGCAATTAAGATGAGACAACTTATTCAAGATCATCAAAAATATCACACATCGTTCAGATCAAAGAATAATATTTCGCTAGTAAAATCGATAAATTGATCTTAAGCCTTAAAGATCAAAATATCAATTTTATTCCCACTTGATTAATTATTTCATCTAAAGCCTTATAGATGAAATAAAAAAAACCTTGGCGCGGTTGCGAATTAGGCAATAAATCCTAACCGGAAGTACGTCCATAATTCAAATATGCACGTAAGATATTGAAAAGCATGTATTAGGAAATAAAATATCCAAATCAAATTTAGATAAGATAATTACCTAATTCCGTAAATAATATTGTGAAATTTGAATCGGATGGAATCTGCTCAACGGATGACCGGTGGTGGCGATTGGCTCCTCAGTGGCGTCAATGGTGATGGTTCACGGATGATCAGCGAAATCACGTAAGGACTCGCGGCTCGGGACTTGGGCAGCAACTCTAGCTCTCTGGCTCAATGTACAGAACAGCTTCGTCGTCAATGATGCATGATGATACTCCCGATGCGGCCAGCGAGAGCTTCAATAACCCGCAAGTCTTCGAACGTCATGGACAGCAAGTAGGTCTCGGTAGACTTAGACCCTTCAAGGGACAAAATTACCGATTGACCATCTCTGTTGTTGACTAGATTTTTTTACTTTGGCAGTGGGTCTTCAATGGCTAAATCTCTCGAACGAACACGATTGAATGTGTAGTTCTGATTTCACCACGTTGGCTCTGACCTTTTTTCAAGTCAAGGTCAATGGATCTTCTTCATGCAGCAAGTGGAATTGTCTTCTTGACCGATAATATTCAACGTGAGTGCTTTTGGCAAAAGAACTACGCCTGGAATTGCCGGAACTTAACGGTGAGCGTAAAGCTCGTGGCTTATCGGGTCAACGGCTTAGTCGTTGAGGTTGGGGCTCTCGGTTTGGTGGACACGGAGAACCTTTATGGACCTGTGAAAACAAAAACTCGGGTGGAACAATTAGCAGCACGAGATGACGCAATTGATCGTCTAAGTTTAGCTTGCGACTCGATGGATCACAACAGCAACAGCTCGCTGTGTGCAGCAGGTCTTGAAAAGTGATGACAAGCTTAGCATCTCTCTATTCGGGCTCAGCAGTGGCGTCGCTGTCACAACGGCAGCAGGAACGGGAACAGCAAGTGCTTCGTTGTGGGACAGGAAGGAAGCAACGTTGATGTTAGACAAGGTCGCGTGACCACGTAGCAACTGGGAACTGCTTCGTTGTTATTCGAATTGCGCTGGTTCCGGTGTTGCCAAAGCAGCGAACGAAGATCTCACCTGGCCGTAAATCTGAGGAAGAAAGAAAGTAACTGCAGGAAGTGAGGGTGAGCTCTTGATGAAGAATCGGCACCAATGTCCCCTTGGCCGTGAGCTTCTTTCAATGGTGGGCTCTATATATCTTATTCTTTTCTCATGAACGAAGGTGCTCTCGTTCTCTTTGCTCTGAATTGTGGCCATGTATTCTATTGTGTGCCCCCCTCGGTTGCTTGTCTATAGATGGTCCTTTTATAGGTAAGAATAACCTAGGCTTTCAAGGAAAGAGAATAAATCTACATATTATGTTTTAGTTCTTTCCTATTCTTGTGATTTTTTTTGTGACCATGCCAGTGAAGAGGAAATTCCACTTTCCCCTTTTTGTTTTGAATATATCGTCCCCCTTGGTGTGAAGATACGAAAAAACAATCTGCTGATCCTTTTGCTTATATTCACTTCCCACAATAGCCTTTTTCAACCATAGAAAGAATAAATTTCAGCAAAACCTTTCCGGTTTCTCTCCATCTATGTTTGCCAATCCCCTCACTAGCAATCTGAGAGTGCTAGTATGAACAAAATAAAGGAGTTAATGAAGAGAATAAGAACACGAGATTTATAGTGGTTCGGCTTAATCCAAGCCTACGTCCACTCTCCCACGCTAACAGCCTTCTTGGCTGGATTCCACTATGCAATCAACAAGAGATTACAACTTCGAGTGCAAACACTTAGTAGATCACACTATCTCACTAAGTCACTCTCTTGGTATTTCTCTCATGATTACAAACGTTTAAGCTCTCAAGAGACAAGTATATGATCTAAAGTCGCTCAGACTTTGGAATTAGAAATTCTACGCTCCGTCTCTTACTTGCTCATCGGTCCTTCATCTCCTTAAATACTCCTCCACTTCCAAACTACCCGTTGGACAGCATCCCGGAGAATCGTCTTCCAATATACCCATTGGACAGCTCTGTATCTTAGAAGATTTGGTAGCCGTTGAGTGACAAAGGTAAAATCCCAAATTGATTCTGATCGCCCATACAAACGAAATCTTGGTTTCCATAAGTAAAGCTTCTTCGTATAGAAAGTTCTTGTCTTCAATCAAATCAATCTTGATGTGGAATCCAAACCAGATCACTAGCCGTTGTATGATTGGGCTTGAGTTACGATTCATCGAATCTTGATGTAAAGTCTGAGTCTGTAGACTTTACAATATGAGTCTCTAGACTTTACAATCTGAGTCTTGAGTCTGGCAGTCTTCAGACTTTGACACAGAAGTCTGGCAGTCTTCAGACTTTGAGTCTTGAGTCTTGAGTCTTGAGACTTTGACACAGAAGTCTGGAAATCTTCAGAATATACTTTGGTCATACATTCAGTCTTCTGGTCATCTTCTGACTTTGATAATATCCTTCACATATTCTATAATCTGCGTGGTCTATTACTCAACCATCAAACATGTTAGTAGCCTTTGATTTATTTTGTCATCTTCAAAACATCATTAGGGATTTCCCTAACACAATCCCCCTCATTTCTTGTCCATCGAATCAACCAAATATCTTCAGGATTTTCACTTCCTTTCTCTTCTTCGACGGATAATTCGGTCAACTTTTGGACTTTACTCAAGAAAATGCATGAGTGGGCAAGGAGCCCACAATTGCGGATTTCCGTAACCGAATCCCATGAGGACCATTCTCATATCAGGCCAATTCTAACGTGGGTGCAGTGAATTGATGATAACCCTTCGAACATCTATATGCAATTGACTAATATTTTTTTGTTTAGGGGCTAAAGTTTAGTCCCTAACTTTTATGTATAAAATAAATGATCGGATTACCAAAATTTAGGTGTCAACACTCGACAAAACCGAGAAGCCATAACAACATCTTGAGTCCATCCCAGAAGCTTGAAAGACACTTGGAAGCTCGCGTGACGCTTTTATTAGTTTATAGTTTCCATGCTCTTTACTATTTCTCCTATTTTCAATGCTCCATTTTTATTTCTCCTAGTTTTCAACGCTTTGTCTTTATTTTTCCTAGTCTCAACGTTCTGTTTTTATTTCTTTGATGATATAAGCCAATCCCTTGTAGAAGACAGACAGCTTTTGATGAATGAAAAACTTTGCTTGAAGCAAGTATCGTGAACCTTGTAGAGTTCAACCCTTGAAAACCTAGAAGAGTTTTCACTTCGTCCTTGAAGAGTCGGAGCTTTTGAAATCTGCATCCTTGAAGAGTTGGATCTAGAAGAATCGGTGCCCCCTCAACTTCCTTGGAGGCCTAGAAGAGCAACCAACGAAGTTCCTATCTTTTTCTGTTCTGTTCGTTACTTCCAATCCAATTTCGACTATTCTACAGTGCTTATTTCAGAAAACCCAAAACACAGAAATTGTAGATCCAGAAGTCTTTGTTCATTTGGCTTTGGAATCAGGTCGATCCGATCTGTATCGACAAAGATACGACTGTTCTTCTGAGCTTGCGCAGTGCTGAAATTACTGTTCGTCCCGTTTCTTGTGCGCGAGTCACTCTCCCGATCCTATTGTTTGAGAAAGCCTCCCCTAGGCTTGCATCATTTGGTATCAGAGCTTTGGAGGAGAGGACAATGCCTCCAAGACAAGCTAGGCGTCGTGGCGGCAGAACCCTTCCCCTCAATGAATTGCACACACTCGCTGAGAATATGCAACAACAAATTGATGAATTGACGCAAGAAGTTCAGCGTTTGAGGGCTGAAGCAAATAATTCTCCACCCCGTTCCAGGACTGAAGATTCCCATGGTGACTCTTCCTCTTCGGAGAGTGTTCAATCTATTCACGGTCGGAGGCATGTTCGACATCGTTTACAACATATTCGTGAGCCAGATTGGGAAAAGGAAATCAAGAAAGATGTTCTAGAATTTACAGGTAATGAGTCTCCTGATGAAATTGTTGATTGGCTAACACTTGTGAATGAGGTGTTTGAGCATCGAAATGTTCCGGAGAATCGTCGCGTTGGGATCATTGCTATGCGATTCCGAGGCAAGGCGATTGCTTGGTGGAGACGTGAAAAACAAACTCGCCAAGGCATTGGCAAAGCACCAGTCACTTCATGGAGAAAGATGGAGGGTAAGATTCAAAAATATTTTCTCCCCAAAGGATATAAGAGAGAGCTCTACCAACGGTACCAAAATCTAACACAAGGTACGCGAACGGTGGACCAATACACCAATGAATTCAATGAGTTGGTGATTCGTAACAATATCCAGGACCTAGAGGATGTGCTTGTGAACAAATACTTGAACGGTCTTCAATTTTACATTCAGGACGCCTTGGAAGTCCTTGACATTTGGGACTTAGGAGATGCACACCAACGGGCACTCAAAATGGAGCGCTCTCATTCTCGGAGACAACAATCTGCTAGTAAGCCTTCTACTCAACCTCATGATTCGAAGCAACCTGCTACATCCGAAATACATTGCTATTCTTGTGGGGAGTTGGGTCATCGTGCTAGCAATTGTCGAATCAATAATAATCGACCAGCCGGTAAAGCCTTCTTGGTGGATAATGATTTTGACGAGAATGCTGAGGATCCACTTGAAGAGGAGTTGAAAAATGATGAAGAAGCTGCGAATGATGAACAAATAGTGCATGCTGACACTGGTGAACTTCTTATGGTGAGGAAAAATTTTCCTACTCCTCGAGATGACACTGGAGATAGGTGGCTGCGTACCAATATTTTTCATTTTGCTTGCACAATGATGGGAAAGGTATGTCAATTAATTATTGACTCTGGTTGTTGTGAGAATATAATTTCTGAAGTAGCGGCAAACAAGCTGAAATTGGAATTAAAAGCGCACCCTACGCCTTATAAAATGTTGTGGTTGAAGATAGGTGCTGAGGTAACTGTTTTAAAACGATGCCTTGTTAATCTATCCATTGGTTCTATTTATAGTGACAAAATATAGTGTGATGTTTTGCCGATGGATGCTAGTCACATTATTCTTGGTTGACCATGGCAATTCGATAAGAGGACTATGCATGATGGTTATCGAAATACATATTCTTTTGAATTTGGAGGCAAGAATATTACGTTGGCACCTAGTAGGGTGGGAGATTCTTTTGATGATGATGACAAGAATTCGAGGACGAATTCTTTTAAAGATGGGGAGGATGATGCAGCCCACATTGAAGACCAGCTCCCTCGACCAAGAAGATCGGCCCGCATTAAAGCTCGACAAAACCGAGAAGCCATAACGACATCTTGAGTCCATCCCGGAAGCTTGAAAGACACTTGGAAGCTCGCGTGACGCTTTTATTAGTTTATAGTTTCCATGCTCTTTACTATTTCTCCTATTTTCAATGCTCCATTTTTATTTCTCCTAGTTTTCAACACTTTGTCTTTATTTTTCCTAGTCTCAACGTTCTGTTTTTATTTCTTTGATGATATAAGCCAATCCCTTGTAGAAGACAGACAGCTTTTGATGAATGAAAAACTTTGCTTGAAGCAAGTATCGTGAACCTTGTAGAGTTCAACCCTTGAAAACCTAGAAGAGTTTTCACTTCGTCCTTGAAGAGTCGGAGCTTTTGAAATCTGCATCCTTGAAGAGTTGCAGTCATCGATCTAGAAGAATCGGTGCCCCCTCAACTTCCTTGGAAGCCTAGAAGAGCAACCAACGAAGTTCCTATCTTTTTCTGTTCTGTTCGTTACTTCCAATCCAATTTCGACTATCCTACAGTACTTATTTCAGAAAACCCAAAACACAGAAATTGTAGATCCAGAAGTCTTTGTTCATTTGGCTTTGGAATCAGGTCGATCCGATCTGTATCGACAAAGATACGACTGTTCTTCTGAGCTTGCGCAGTGCTGAAATTACTGTTCGTCCCGTTTCTTGTGCGCGAGTCACTCTCCCGATCCTATTGTTTGAGAAAGCCTCCCCTAGGCTTGCATCACTTTTGATTGGATTAACTGTGTATAGCTTTGGTTGCTTTGAGCACTCTCTTATGCTCCTAATTTCTGTAGCCAAAATTGGTGTGTTTGATTTCCCCTTTGTTTGGATGATATTTTGGGATGACAGATGCTCAATGCACTCTTGGTTTGTTTCCTTATCTTCTGGCAGCGCAAGAACTACATTTGTTGTAATACTGGAAATTGCTGCCTATAGTTTTGTGCATGCTTAAGTTACAGGAACTTTACTTTCCCAAATGGGATTGGACTACTTTTCTACCAAATGGCTGATCATTCTCCAGGGGTTCACTTGAACATTAAAAAGACTGCCAATGAATGTTCAGCAGCTTCTAGATGAAGAAAAACTAGAGAAGCTCAAGTTTTGGATGATGAATATGGTTTTATTCATTCTACTTTCTTGATTTAATCAAAACCACCTGTTTAATTTCGGTCTATCGCATAAGGTGATGGCATAAACGGATTGTAGTAAATATTATTTTAACATTAACTCAAGATATCGTTGATTATCCTTGAGAGATTAGTTTAAGTTGATTCCATATTTATGCTATCCTTGAATAGAGGGGGATGTACATATGATCTTTTGAGCAGAAGACTTGCTCAATATACTTCATCTCAGTTGTCATAAAACAGTGGAGCCAGATTTTTAGTTTATAAGACTTGTTCTCAAATCTCTTTGTTAGCTCGGCAAAACAAAACTTGTTAATGCTTCCCACAAAACAAGTAGGCATCGAGCAATTTTAGGTTGCACTAAACTCTCAATTCTGAGATGAATAAGGTGAAAGCTTATGTGATTCAGTCAAAATTCTCGATTGCAACTCCAGAGCAATGTCTTTGTCTAATCAAATTAGAACCGATCAAGATTTTAGTATAATGCCATGGCCGCATCTTGGGGTTAGGAGCAATGTGTCCTACTTGACTTAGCTGGAAACAGTTGAAAGGAGAACTAGAATTTAACTGGTTGTCCAGCACAAGGACGATCAGCAAGTTGGGAATTGGATACATTTTGTGCAGATTTTGTTTGCAGAGCCTAGGCCAGTTCACATGCTAAAATGCACAAGAGACGTTCTGTATGCTTACGATTTGCCAAATCTTAACTAGTAATACTTCAAATCACAATTTTTTACAACCTGAATGACACCATCCATCCGAGATTCCGAGTGGCACGTCATTATAGACACAAATTCCGTACCCAGCAACAAATAAATTGTGCTATCATGAGCTGTGTTGCAAATGCTGTTTACATGAGAAAATGTCCTCAATGCTGAAGCTTCAAGACATGAGCTAGCTGGCATGCTGCGCTCACAGGAAGTCAAACTAGCATCAGATTAGAGTATGAGAGCCTTCAACGCAGCTCCCGCATTCTAAGATATTATCAAATTCTTATTGCCTTGATGACGAATGGGGTTTCCTTTAGCAATAGCATCCTGGGCAGTGGTCCAGTGATCAGAGGGGCAGTCATGCATATCAGAATAGTGATGCTGATGCACCATCTCGAAGAGCAACCAGAGGTCATCCGTCTAATCTCATCTATTTAGTGCAAACTGCTTTGGATTAGGGCCAACTGCATAGGCCAAAGGTCTAGATTTAATCAGCTCGTGAGATTTGTCTTTATTGCATGGTCTCCAGGTAGCTGGATCTTTTCACCCATGCTGAATTATAGGAAGTTGCTGCACCTGCAGTTGAACCTGATCAAATCCACCTGCTTTCATCAGGCAGTGCACCCAGTAGGTTATAGCTGAATTACCAGTTGCATTGGATTTTGGTGAACTCCGATTGAGGAGACTGACTTTGATATCCAACGCAATCCTTGCACAGCCCTTGCACCAGCAACTGTGTGCTTCCCACTCTTGCCAGAGCTTCCCGTGACAATGTTGCTACCAGGACAAGCTGCAAGCTTAGCTTGTTCTCGCCTTGGCAGCATGTCCATGTGGCACTTGGAAGTTAGGAAATATATTGGCTGTAGTGGCACTTCCAAAACAGCCTCAGTTATTGATGGAAAGGATGGGACTTTTTGGAGTCTGGCATCTTCACTTGCCATAAAGATTCCTATAGAGTGAGAGAGAAAGATAGTAAATAGAGGCTTCTGCATTCTTAAACCTGGATAATTCACTCTGAACACAAAAATCATTGATCACTCAAATTCCCCTTGACTAGATTATATGACAGCTTCTTTTATATGTACGATTTCGAGTGCTCCATCTCAAATCATAGTGAATTCTTTCATTGGTCTAATCATTAAAAAAGGCCCCACCTTTTTGCACAGATCATTGATTGGAAGAAGACAAGAAGTAAAATGAGTTTTTAACTGCTCCCAAGCACGGGAGCACAACAGCTTTGAAATGACAACTAAAAATTCACAAGAAAGCATCAACACAGATATTGCTAGTCCCTAACTGAATATACCTAGAGCGTGCAAGCTGATAAACAGAAAAGACTGTAGATCCAAGAATAAGTTGATAGCAAAGGCAAACAACGAAGCAGATTCTCAAGACCTTGCTCTTTGTTGAAGGCAAATTCTCAAGAACTAACGGTTTTCCATCAGTAATATTCACTTCCCTGCTCAATAATCTCCCTTGCAAGCATCAAATAGAAAAACTTGATTTTTGCTTACTATAAAGGTTATGCAGGAAACACTATAACAACTATCACACGCTTGCAACTAAAACAATTCATCCCCACCTCAATGTAGCTCTCAATTCGTGAAATGTCATTGCCTCAATTTTGGCCAGGTCATTATTAGGCAACACGACTTCACCAATGCTTGCGCCTGAATTTTTCTGCAGAAAAAAAGAATGCTAAATGGTCAAGTCCCCAAAACAGGGGTGGAACGATAGGTTCGATTAAATGACAATACCTTGACATGACTTTTGGTAGAACTAGGAACTAAAGCCACCAATCCTTTCGATTTCTTCCCTTTCTTGTCCTTAGAAGTCGCCGCCGACCCAGGTGTCGGCGAATTCGACATGCCCCTTTTGGACACCATTTCACTCGCTCCGAGCAAGACGATAGAATGACCAACCCAGAATCTCAGAGCAGCCGCAAAGCTACAATGTGCGAAAAAGTCAGCAACTTTTTAAGGAACCAAAGCAAGGCTTAGCATCACAGAGCGAAACCCAGGATTCGAAACTACCGTCGCATTGTCGCTTGGCAATTGCTTTTGCTGAAGGACCGATCGAAGTGAAAAGGGTAGTCATCTGGAAAGAAAGACTATAAGATTCACCCTGGGTTCACGCAAAAATAAGAGGTACCCGGACAAACCTCAAAGAAGGGGTGGCGAAACCCCTGAACCCTAGTCGAAATGCTTGCCTCATGGATGAAAGAATGCACAGAGAGACACACTCAGAAAGAGAGAGAGGCAGTACGGTGTTGCTGAGTAAGGAAGAAGAGACGCAGCACGAGAGCATACCCGAGACCTCACCGAACCGCGAAGACGGAGGCAACCGGCTTGAGAGGCGTCAGAGTCGGGGGCGACGGAGGCAACCGGCAGAGGGGCGTAGACGTCGCGGTTCACTGGAAGAGAGGCGCGACTTCGAGGAGGAAAGAGAGAGAGAAGGGACCGGAGGTCGCGAGAGGGAGGCAAGGGTGTCGGCGTCAACGTCAGGTTCGAGGGCGTAGGCGGAGGTGGAGGTGAAGCCGTTGGCGGCGTCGGCGTCGGAGTCAGGGGCGACGGAGGGGTGGAGAGAGAAAAAAAGTCCAAAAAGAAAGTTTTTTTTTTATATAAAGAAATTATAAAAAAGTATTATCAAATGTGAGGTTTAAAAACTAACCCACCTAGAGAATAAAATATTTTATGCTTACAAGTTACATCCTATAAATTTCCGTACTTCCTAATATAATTATCATCTCTTTGAAATCTTCTATAATTTTCAATGGGAAAATTTTAAATCATTACATGTTATGAAAGTAGATGACATTAGATAAGAATAATAATGGAAACATGCTAACCGGCATATAAAAAGAAAGTTTTTTTTTTTAAGAAAGAAATTATGGATTATTGATTTTTTTTAATTGCTATTTTATTTCTTTCCCCCTTTTTTTTTCTCTATCGATAATACTTTGTTCAAGTAGAATCCAATTTCCAAACTATCTTGTTTTGACTACAAAGACTCTTTCACCTTCATAAAATTATTTTGAAAATTCTTTGCAAGCTGTCTTTATCCATTTTATCCAGTACCACTAACTTATGAGTGGTAATCATATGAGTGCACAATCACAAAAATAACATCCAATAACCAAAGTAGTGAATAGACTGCAGAAAATTTAAGGAACTTGGATTCACTAAGCCAAAACAAAGCATGTCACTATCCATCACCATTGGATTTTCTTCAAACTATTAGTCAGGAAGATATGCAGACAAAATGAATGAATGTTGTGCATGATTGTGCATGATGAATTTTAAATGATATGTTATGGAATGTTAACTATGCAATCTACATGAGACTTTCTAATTTATGTTTGTTCTTTTCCTTAACAAAAAGACAAATGCCCTCTATAGCCTATTAAATGTGCATGCATTTTCTATTTTAGGTGCATTTTCTATTCTAAGACTAACCATGAACTAATCCTATGAGATTGATCACTGTGGAGTGCTATTTTTATTTTTATTTTTATTCTATGAAAATAGCAAATTAAATCCTAGGACTATAATGTGATCTTATGAACTATGTGTATTAGGATCCGACCTTAGTGTCTAAGGGTTCAAAGGCCCAATACTGTAAGAAGATGAAGAAGATGAGAGGAAGGAAAGCGAGAGGGGAAATTTTCTCTTGTATTTCAGTATGTTCATGTAATGTACCAAACGTGTCTATTATAGTACATGTTGTATGTAAATAAAAGGAAACAATAATTTATACAAAATCATATCCGATATTAATTGATCTTGACTTGTGCAATGATATATGAATGATTCCGTTGAATATCCTTGCATATATTCAACACTCCCCCTCAAGCTAGTGTCTTGTAGATGTCCAAAATGCCTAGCTTGCTCAAAAGATATGCATGTTGTCTCTGACATAAAGGCTTGATGAAGACATCTGCTGGTTGTTCTTCTATTCTAATCCCTTGTGTCTCGATCATCCCTTGTTGAATCTTTTCTCATGTGAAGTGACAGTCCACTTCTATGCGCTTGGTACTCTCATGCACAATAGGGTTCGACGCAAGTTTGATGGCTGCATCATTGTCACAAAATAGCTTGGTCGGTCCTCTAACTTGTACTCCAAGATCTCGAAGCAATCCCCTTAACCATACTATTTGACAAGTTGTTTTGGCCATGGCAGGATATTCTGTCTCTGCCGAAGATAGTGAAACGATCGGTTGCTTTTTTATCTTCCATGAGAGTAAAGAGTCTCCCAATTTGATGTAGAAACCAGTTATGGATCTTCTACTCATTGGACAGGTTCCATAATCCGCCTCACAATAAGCAGTCATCCGCATGTCGCATTTCCTGGAAAGGAGAATCCCGAGTCCTAGACAACTCTTCAAGTACTTCACCACTTTAAGCACTGCATTCATGTGAGGTTCCTTCGGTTGATGCATAGACTGACTGAGTGTCTGGACTGCATAACTCATATCTGGTCTGGTCATAGTCAAATATATGAGCTTCTCAACAAGTTTCTAATATCTCAATTGATCCTTGAGTACAGGATCAATCTGTTGAGATAAACCAGCATCATAATCTGCTGTAGTCAGTTTAATGTTATGCTCGATTGGAATTACATCTGGCTTACATTCCAATAGACCTGCTTCCGGTATAATCTTCAGTGCAAATTTCCTCTAATTGAGGGAAATCCCTTGGTCCGAGCGTGCGATTTCGATTCCAAGGAAGTACTTTGGTGATCCCATATCCTTAATATGGAATGTTGAATGCAAATAGTCTTTGAATTCTTTGATAGCTACTTCATCATTGCCCATAATAAGTATATCATCTAGATATATCATTAAGTAGATAGATGACATACCTCTAGTCCATGTGAAAATAGCATAATCAAACTTGGACTGTTGAAAACCGGCAACTATCAATAACTCAACAAACTTCGCATACCACTGTCTTGTTTGAGTCCATACAAGGATTTGTGGAGATGACATACTTTATCCTCCTCCCATCTTTGTAAACCTGGTGGCACTTCCATATAAATTTCCTCATCTAAATCACTATGTAGGAATGCATTGTGCACATCCATCTGATGCAATGACTAGTCCCGGAAGGCCGCTATGGAAAGGAATGAGCGGACAGTAACATCTTTGGCCATCGGAGAAAAGGTTTCGTGGTAGTCAAAACCTTCTCGTTGTGTGAAACCCTTTACCACTAATTGAGCTTTGTATCTCTCAACAGATCCATCGACATGATACTTGATCTTGTAAACCCATTTGCATCCAATCGCCTTGCAGTGTGCAGGTAGGGTAACAAGATCTCATGTCTAATTATCCATCAAGGCCATTAATTCTGCTTCCATGGCCTTCTGCTAGCATGGATCAGTGCGTGCCTCTTCAAAACTCGATGGTTCTCACCCATCGGAAATGCGAGTAATACAACATATATGTTATGGAGAAAGTTTATCAAAGGAAACAAATGAGGCAACCGGAAACAGAATACCTGGTGATTTCTAGACTCCACATATGTAGTCTTTGGTCCAGGTTGGCGGATGAGTGCTATGTCCGGATCGCCTTGGCACATTGTGCCTTGATGGTGAATTATTATCATCTGAATTGCCAATAGTATTCGAAACTGGAGAAGCGACTTCCTCCTGGTGTTGTGCTGTCACTTCAGGTGAGGACGTCATGTCCATAGGTGTCATAGCAGATGGCCTGATATCTACTGATGGAGAAAGGAGAACATAGTTTGGATCTTCCATAGTCTCCTCCGTCTGAATAGTATGAAAATGATCATCTTGTTCTATATCTGATGTAGAGGCAGCAAAAGGAAAAGAATTCTCCTAAAGCGTAACATCCCGACTAACTATGAATTTTCCTGTAGAAGGATCAAATACCTTGTATCCCTTTTGTAGAATAGGATATCCCATAAAGATGCATCTACGAGCACGAGGTCTCATTTTATCTCTAGGACCTACTATGGTGGCGTAGCAAAGACATCCAAAAATCTTCAAATGTGCTAGATTTGGTTTCTTTCCATAAAGCAACTTAAAAGGTGTTCACCCGCCAAGAAGCTTACCTGGCATACGATTTATCAAATAAGCTGTAGTTAAAACACAATCACCCCAAAAGGTGTCTGGGACAAAAGCTTGGAATTTCAAAACCCGCGCCACTTTTAACAGATGACGATGTTTCCTGTAGCACCCCGAACCCTTCGAAGGTCGCCACAAGCACCGATGTTACATCTTATTACCCTTTTGTTCTACACTTAAAGGAAGCGTCGTTATTCACAGGCATTTTTTTTATAAAAAAAAAAAAAACCGGTCCCAGCGCGACTCACTAGCGGAAGCAAAATAAAGCGTCGCCATCTCTCCCCCTACCAACCATGATACCAATACACACCACTTATCACCATAATTTTTATAGACAATCCACGACACTTTATTTACATATATTTTCAAGATGGGACTTCTTTTGGGTCGGTACATCAAAAAGGAAAAGCTAGGACTCAGCCATGTCCAGCCTAAAACCTCAAAAAGGATCCTCGACCCTCTACATCACACGTGCACAACCCCCATCATAAGTGTCGGCTAACTATCTCAAAAAAAACAACCCCTACTTGTCGAGCATAGGTCTCACACCCAGTCTGGTGCGTCAGGCGGCGGCGATGGCAGCATCCCTCTCATCACCCCATCGGGCGAACGTGGACGGAGACAAACTCCTGGACGACTGGACCCCCAGCCAGGCCTATGTCGTATGTAACAAAACAGCACACGTATGTAGGTGAGTCCAGGCACAGAAGGACAGCTGAACTCCTCACACTCTACCTCGACGTCGGACGGTAACCCGTAAAATGCACCCCGCGCGATGGCAGGAAGTGGCATACTGCTAATCTGAAATGTTGGTCCCCAAAGGGGTGAATACAGCTGTTGACACCTAAATTTTAACTATTTTTATTTTTTATTTTATTAGGGTAACAATAATATTTCACTTATCTTTTAAAAAAGTTGTTAAAAAATATATTTTGTTATGGAAGGAGATTTTGAAAGATTTTAGAATTTGGATAATGAAGCCTTATCAGAGGATAATCTTCAATGGTCGAGTGAGTCAGCTTGGAAGATTTTAACAGATGATTTTAGATTTTGGAGCCACTTTTTGGTTGAGCACATCTCGTCTTTTCGAAGGATGATCTTCAGCAATTGGGTTGTTATGCAAATCTTCGTAGGTAGAACAGACTGGGTTTTCACTCTATAAATAGGGGGGCCTTCTCTTCGTCTGGGGGGTCAAAAAAAAAAAGAAAAATAAGAAAAGAAAAAGTCAAGAGAAGTTTTGCTTCTGCAAAGAGAGAGAGAGAGAGAGAGAGAGAGAGTGCAGGGGAGGGTCGAAAGGAAAGAGGAAGTCAAAAAGGGGAGAAAAGAGAAGGTACAGAGAGAAAGTGACGTGAGAGGAGACAGAGAGAGAAAGTCATGTGAGAGGAGATAGGAGGAGAGAGAAAGAAATAAAAAGGGGAAGAAGAACTGTTCTTCTTCCCCGGTGGGCTCGACTGCTCTTTGCCCACGCTCGCTGCCCTCAACGACGCTTGTTGAAGCCGCGCTCAGATCTGCAACCGAGCCGACATCGCCGTTGCTGTCTCCCCCCCGCTGCCGTTTCTCCGCGATGCCCTCGCACCTTCACCCTCGCCGCGACCCACCGCTCTTGCAGCGCCCGTCTGCGCCATCCACTGAGCTGCACTAGCCGCTGCACCAGAACCGCCTCACTCCGAAGGCCACCGCACCTCCGCACGAGCACCACTGTGATCTGCGGACCCAACGACAGCAGTCCGACAACCAGGTCTCAGATTGCCCGGCACTCGCCAAGCCTCAGTTAACGCGACTCCGCCTCTGTAGCAACTGACGCCACCGCGCCTCTGCACCCGCGAGCTCGCCCCGACGCCACTGCTCACCACCACCACTGCGACCCGCGACCCGCGACCTTGCTGCTCGCCGATCTCCTTGTTCTCGCCGTGCTCGACCCCGCGGCCCCCCGGAGACAGCAGGTCCCGATCCATACGCGACCCACCTCTGCAAATCACCCTCCACCAGTCTCTACCTCGACATCCGCCCCTACTGCGCGCACCAGCACCCGCGAGCATCGCTGTGCAGCAACCTGCGACCCGCAACGCCCGCGAGCCCTCTCGCTGCTCGACCCGATGCCCGTGCCTGCACCTCCCGCGCCACCTTGCCGTCACTGACCTGCAGTACCCGACGCCAGCCACCGTTCGTCCGGCGCCCATCAACGCTGCAGCAAGCCCCTCTTTCTTTAGGTGGTTTAGCTTTTTCTTTTATTTATTTTGTTCTATTTTATCTCATTTTAGTTTATCTATTTAAGTTGTAATATTTGATGTTAATATTTGTGAACTTAGTATGCATCATCCGTAGGGATTTTGTTCGAAATTAATATAATTATTAATTTGATCCGAGAGACATCGGATCATTTTTCTAATTATTTTTTAATTTTTGGGCTTTTTGGTAGAATCTCAATTGTTAAATCATAATAATTATTTAATTTGGTCCGTAAGACTTCGGACTAGATTTTTAATTATTTTGAGTTGTTGTGATGATTAGGGTTAGAATAATTGTTAATTTAACCTGTGAGACGACGGGTTATTTTTTCAATTATTTTGATCCTTTATTTAGTGATTATATTAATTGTTTAGATTTAACCCTAATTTAACAATTATTCAACCTAAAAAAAACTAAAAAGAAACTAAAAAGAAACTAAAAAATCAAAAAATCAAAATATTCAAAAAATTTGCACAAGCATATAGGACATTAGGGTTTAATATAATAGACACGTAGGTTTAATTAATCAAATTTTTAGGATTATATTTCTAGGATTGCATTTTTAGTAATATTTTTAGGATTGCATTTTTAGATATTTTAAAAGAAATAAGTTAGGATTAGACTTAAATAGCCTTTTTTAGAGTCTTAGATATAATTGGCACATTTTCATATTCTCATCCTCTTTTTAAAATAAAAAAATAATAAAAAATAGTTTTCTAAGACTGAATAGGGTTTAAGTCAAATTAATCCCAAGAATGGATTAGAAAATTACTTTAGATAGCTCAATTAGGGTTTTTATTAATTTTGAATTTCAATAAAAAAATACAAAAATACAAAAATCTAGGTGCATGTTAATTAGTTGCCTAATGTGATTATTTAATTAGAATTTATTAGTAAAGTTAGGTCATAAGGTGCATAATAACTAGTTTGCATAATAGACTCAATTAATTAGAATTTCCACATTAATAAGATCAAGTCATTTAGTGTTAAAATGCATTTTATAAAAGAATTCTAATTTTTAAGAAAATCCCAAAAAAAAAATGATTGCTTGCTTTGTGTGATGCGATTTATTATTTGAATGTTTTAATAATGGATGAGCACCCGTGTGGTCACCATTTGCATGATAGTAATTTAGGTTAAAATAAATCAGTTGCCTGCAAAAAAAAAAAAGCATTTTAAAAAAATTAAAAAGAAATGGTACCGAAGGGGCATTAGAAAATTCTAGTGTAACCAAGTCCCCGTACCCTTAGTCTCTGGTTCGTAGGAATAAAATAAATCTCAATTTATTTTACTTAGGTGTCTAATCGACCTACCATAAACCGATTAGTGGCGGCTCCTAGTTAATAATCTTACATGTTTAAAAATTTAGACTTAAGTCGCGATTTGGTATGGGCTTAGGAGAGCCCGAGCTAAGTGTAAAAACTTAGCTGTCCATTAACCTAGTTTTAGGTGGTGAACCCGAAAAATTGGGTCGCGACAGCTTGGCGACTCTGCTGGGGACATGTGTTAAAACAATTAGTGGACTTAGGCCAATTTTTCTTATTAAAAATATATATATTTTTGTTTGGCAGCAAGGATCCTAGGTACGTCCCTAACATTTCTAAAGTGTTAAATGTTCTTGCGGATAGGAGGTATAAGGAGAATAGTCTTTGCTAACCCCTGTCTTGCAGGTTAGAGTAGGGATGAATGTTTGATTTAAAACTATAGAAGTGTTGTTTGTATTTAAATTGTTGTGCATGTTTTATTGCTTTTAGCACCACACTATTTGCACACACAACCTGCGGTCAGACCTGGGCTGCGATAGGATTTCCAGGATGGTGTTGAGAAGGATACTTCCTCTAAAGCGAGATTGCTATGTAGAGGTTGACATTCTTTTCTCCGAAATTTATTTCATAGTGTCGAATGTGTTTGTCCATGTCCGCGAGACTGCATGATTATTGGGTATTCCATTTGACTGAGCAGGGGTTAGGAGGACCTTACACATTAATGCGAGACTGCAATAGTCAGACCATCCTCTTAGCTCCACCTTGTTAAGCCGTCTAGGTAGAAATCGAGCCTCACATTTTATGCGCATGTCTATGTGATTGTCATTCATTTCCAGTGAAAGTAAGTTGTTTAAATTTTTCGCAATTTATTTACTTTATTGTAATTTTGTTGGTTCATGACAATTAGGTTTCGTCGTCGGTCTTGTTTTATATACAATGAGGAAAACCGATGCACAATTCATTTCCACTTCAAAAAAAGAGCTCAAGAGGTGGTTGGATCAGTTGGATCAAGATGGTCAGAGATATGTGAAAGCCAAGATCGCCCGACTTCTTCCATTGTTAGAGATCAATGTCCACTCTGGTGTGATTCAGGCACTCCCTCACTTCTAGTGTTCACAAACTTCCACCTTCATATTTGGTAAGTTTGAATTGACTCCAACACTTGAAGAATATAGTGTTGCCATCGGAATGCCCTTGGAAAAGGAACTTGTTAGACCGCCTATTGGTATAGATTCTATCTCTGAATTATCCCAATTTTTACAAATCGAAGCCGAAAGAATAAGGAAAGTTGTCAAAGCCAATTGTTTTGCATGTCCATTTTCATTCTTAGAAAAGTGTTTTGCAAACCAACCAATGATTTCAAAAGCCAAGATTTTCATGTTAGCATTTTTTGGGCTAATCGTTTTTCCTTATTGAAAAAATGCTATTAATCCTTCAATTTCATGGGTGGTTAATCGTGTTTGCGACGGGTTGAATTATGTCAATATGGTTTCAGCCGAAACATTTTTGTCATTAACCCGTTTCAAACAAAATGAGGAAAAAACCATGCGTGCCCTCCCCGAACTTTTGCAAATATGGTTTTTCTCCCACATAAGAGGATTTGGGCACCTCATGAAGCAATTTAAGATTGATGATTTTAGGCACCCCATACAAAAGTTTGTGGTCTTAGAACGTTTTTCCCCAAATAAACAGTATGCCCGTTGGATTAATTTTTTGAAAAATCCTGATCCTAAGGCATTCTTATGGCATACTAAATGGCTCCACATTGAGGAGACTCGTTTGTCTCACAAACATGATGGACCAATTCCACTACTGGGCCTTTCCGGCGCTACTTCTTATTATCCACATAGAGTGGCCCGTCAGTACAAAGCTCTTCAAGAAATTCCCTCACCTCTCGAGACAGATTTGTTCCAAGTTCGTTTCATTCGAAAGAATTATGACTACTTCAACGAGATCCAGATGATCATTACTACATGGAGCGAATGTCATCCAGAGAAGATTTTGGTGCCCATGAGACTGAAGGGCGAGGAAGAGATTCACCATGCATCGGCGTTCTACATCCAACAACATCGGATTCCTGCCGCCTTGCGTCCAGTAGTTTCTGATGTGACTGAGAAGCCAACCCAACGAGCACAAATTGAGCATCTTAAGCGGAAAGTGGAAATGATTGAAGCGGAAAATGAGAAGCTTCGCAAGGCGTTGAAATCCCGAAGGCATATAAAATGAGACATCTTGAATTTTGATTCCTAGTGCAATGTTTAGGGACTTTGATTTCTAGCTCAATTTTTTCAATTTTTAGATTCAATGTTTAGGGACTTTGGATTTCAATTCTTAGTTCAATGTTTAAGGAACTTGGTTCAAATTTCAAATAGAATCAAGCGATTAGACCATTGTCATGGGCCATTTTTCCTATATTGTCATTGGTTCTTACATTACTTTTATCGAATTAGGTGATAACGAATCCTCCGTGTTCGCCCATCATTACACGATCGAGAGCAAAAATGGCCGACCAAGCCGAAATGCGAGATCGTATGTCTGTCGTGGAAGACCAACTCAAACAGTTGCTCACCTCTATGCAACTTATGACAACTCAAATGCAATCTCTCCAAGTGAATCAGGCCCTTGCACCCTCTCTCCCTGAGATTGTAGTCCCAAAGCAGACGAACAAGACTCAAATTGATGATGACGACATGCCTAAATTGGAGGATGACCCACTGTTTGTCACTACCGAAAAGGTTAAGCCCGACAATGTCCCTAAGGCGGAGCAAGATGAACGCTTCACCAAACTTGAAGAGAAACTGAAACAATTGCAAGAGTCGTGAAGTTTACTTCCGTTTGACTTGTCAGTTTACGAGAAAGTCAAGATGCCAAAAAAGTTTAAGATGCCGGAGTTCGAGAAATACGACGGTACTTCCTGCCCAAAGGCTCATTTGCAGATATACCACGTACGCATGGCCCAGTATGTCAAGAACGAGCCTCTCATGATCCAATCATTTCATGCAAGTTTGACCAGGCCTGCTCTTAATTGGTATGTGATGAAGAATGTGAACCTCCTCGACACCTGGAACGAAGTGGCTAACGCGTTCCTCAAACAGTACAAGTTTAACATGGACATCGCACCTTCCTGAGAGGATCTGGAGCGGATGGAAAAGAAAAAGAGTGAGTCATTTAAAGAATATACTGTAAGATGGAGGAACCTGGCGGCTCAAATCACTCATGAGCCTACCAAAAAGGAGCTAATGAAGTTGTTTGTGAAGACCCTCCCATCTGAGTTTCGTAACCGAATGGCCAGTATGATGTCGAAAGCTTCAATCAGCTTATTCCTGTAGGAGAACAAATTGAGATGGGAATAAGGGAATGATGGTTTACTGAGCCATCTAGTAGAAGATTCACTACCAAGAAGGAGAAGGAAACGGCAGTGGATGTGAATGTGACTTATAGCCAAGAAAATGTCAAACGTGCCCCGGCCATCCAAATGTATCCAAGACAACCACAAACCACTGGCCACCAATCATTTGCCCAAGCAAATAATAGAAGGCAATTTTCCCCTCTCCCAAGGTCTCCATCCCAAGTGCTGATAATCCTCAGAAAGAAAGGTCTGCTTACAAATGAATCAAAGCGTCCCAATCACGAAAACATTCGCGGTTATGACCCAACAAAGAAGTGTGACTATCATAACGGTGAATTGGGGCATTCAATTGACGAATGTTTCACCCTCAAGCACAAGATCCAAAATCTCTTGGACACAAAGGCCTTCTCATTTCAAAATGCTCGGCCAAACGTCCAAAAGAATCCGCTACCGGAGCATGAGGGTACAGTGAATGCTATCCTAGAACCTGAAGTTAGACGGATCAAGAACTCGAAGGTGCGTGTGGCAGATGCCTACAATGGATTGGTGAGAGCTGGATATTATTCAGATCAAGAAGATGTTCCCCCATCATTGATGAAAGAAAGAGTTGCAAGAATGGTGGATGATGGTATCATTGTGTATGCTGACCATAACTGCATAGTTTCCACTATTTCTCATATCATTATCGATTGGGAGGAAGAGCAGGCTGCTCTTGATGATGGTAAAAGAGAAGAAGATCCGTCGCTCACTGATATGCCCCCACTTGAAGATGCATCGGATGAGGAGATTGTGATTGAGATGCCTCAACCGTATGAGTATGTCAATAATAAAGCGATGCCTTGATCTTATGACCTAGATGTTGACCTCGTTACAAGGTCTGGTTGAACTTATGCTCAAAATAATGCTTAACTTGCAAAGCCCGTCACTGACGAAGAGGCTAAGGAATTTCTGGCTGTGATTAAAGCAAGTGAGTATAATATCGTCGATCAGTTACGAAAGATGCCTGCTCAGATCTCTTTGCTCGAGCTCTTCCAAACCTCATCTGTGCATCAAAAGTCACTGATGAAGGTGCTAAGTGAAATTCGTGTACCCG
This sequence comes from Eucalyptus rudis, assembly GCA_019915205.1. Lineage (NCBI taxonomy): Eukaryota > Viridiplantae > Streptophyta > Magnoliopsida > Myrtales > Myrtaceae > Eucalyptus > Eucalyptus rudis. The sequence goes on from JAHMTN010000001.1 coordinate 856,377, forward strand.
AAACAGTTGAGGCAGATAAGCTGGAAGATTTTGTGGGATCAATCCTTCTCAAGGACATGATTGCTTTTTCTAATGAGGAATTCCCTCTTGAGAGTAGGGGGCATAACAAAGCACTCTACATATTGGTCAAGCATAAAGTTTCTCATGTGTCCCGAGTACTTATTGATAATGGGTCTACCCTAGACATATGTCCATTGGCTACTCTTCACCGCCTTAAGGTAGACCCGTCCAAGATACATGCTGCAAAGACTTCTATGCGAGCTTTTGATGGCACAAAGAAGGAGGTGCTCAGGGAGATTCATCTCAACGTGCAAATAGGGCCGGTTGTTTTCAATGTCCCTTTTCAAGTAATAGATATCCCTACCGCGTTTAATTTTTTTGCTGGGTCGTCCCTGGATTCACACTGCTGGAGCGGTACCTTCAAGTTTGCATCAAGCTGTGAAGTTCGTAATCAAAGGGAAGCTGGTCACTGTCTATGGAGAGGAGGATCATCGGATTTACCATGAGACGGCTATCCCCTATGTGGAGCCAAATGTTGAATTCGAATCGAGTTATCACTCATTTGAATTGGTGTCCACCATACATCGTTCTCGAGATTCGTCACCACCCACTCCTGAAGTTTCAAATGCTTTCATTATGATAGGAAGGGTGATGGTTGGGAATGACTTTGTTCCTAGCCATGATCTTGGAAGAAGAGGTCAAGGTATTCAAAACCCCATTGAAGCCCCTCAGAGGTCCCGATCTGCTGGGTTAGGGTACCATGGAAGAGGTGGAGGAAGTTCTGGAAGACAAAGACAGGGAAGGCATAACTCGCCACCTGAGCGAGGGCGAGGGAGGCAAAATTTACCACCTCCAAACATTCATGAGATGTTCCTTGGTCCTCCAATTATGATGCAAGATGAAGCTAAAGTCATGGATACTCTAGGACAGCCAAGTGGGAAATTCGACTATATGGTGAAGTATTCGGCTCCTCCCAGCTTTTACTATGCCCACAATATAGTTCCAAGTGGATGGGATGGCATGGATGATCCGACGCCTTCAAAGATGGAAAATTCTAATGACACCTCGGAAGGAATTTCAAGTTTGTTCGATGATCTCTCCATCGGAGCCATTGATGGAGAACCTCTGGAAGAAACGGGCCATCGCCCACAAGAGTAACTCATTTACTGCTTTCTCACATTCCCCTACGCGGGAATCTTTATTGCTTTCTAAGAATTGTTTTCGATTTCTTCTTTTTCACTTTCTTCTTAGGACTTGAATTGCATTTTCCATTCAATAAATTGTAATTGATTGATGAATTTCAATGAAATTACAAGTTTTATTTTGAGGGCATGATGAGGTACACCAAACCAGCCCGGTGATGATATCCAGCCGATAAAACAAAATCAAAATCCAAGGAGAATTATGAGGCCTGGCTTCATCATGTTTTCTCATGTCGAAATGTTTCGAAAAAATGCTTTTGCAAAAAAGTTTCAAAAAAAAATCACAAAAAAAAAATGATTAACCCTGTTTGTCTTTTTGATCCTTCTATTTCATGTTTCAGGGACGATCATATAACATGCAAAGGTGTGGAAATGGTCCAATCCAATGCAACAAGTGTTGATAATAATCCTGAAGAGTCGATCAAGGATTCCATTGAAGATTCCATTGAGGTGCAGCAAAGCTGGGAACAACATGAAAAAGCCAAGACTCTCACATCCGAGCAGACTGTCACTATTAATTTAAGTGACACTGAAGAAGCCAAGGAGGTGAAAATAGGGGCGAATCTCCCCAAAGACGAGGCTAAGCGCCTAATTCAGTTACTGAAGGAATATAAGGACATCTTCGCATGGACCTACGCGGACATGCCTGGGTTAGACCCGTCAATCGTGGAGCATTGTTTGCCTACTAACCCGGATGTGCCTCCTAAGAAGCAAAGGCTACGAAGAACTAAGCCTGAGCTCTCGAAGAAGATAGAAGAAGTGATGAAGCTTTTAAAAGTCAGATTTATCGAAGTCTCGCAATACCCTGAATGGGTAGCAAACATCGTGCCAGTGATGAAGAAGGATGGTCAAGTTCGAGTTTGTGTCGATTATCGGGATTTGAACAAGGCTAGCCCAAAAGATGACTTCCCACTACCTCACATAGATGTCATTGTTGATAGTAACACCGGATTTGAACTATTCTCATTTATGGATGGTTTTTCTGGATACAATCAGATAAGGATGAAAGAGGTAGACAACGAGAAAACTGCATTTATCACCCTATGGGGAACCTTTCATTACAAGGTTATACCTTTCGGGCTCAAGAACGCAGGAGCAACTTACTAGTGAGCCATGGTCGCCTTATTCCATGATATGATGCATCAAGAGGTCGAGGTCTATGTTGATGATATGATCGCAAAGACTCGACCTAGGAAAAGCCACATCGAAACCTTGAAAAAGTTGTTCGATCGACTCCGTGAGTTCAAGCTTCGTCTCAACCCCACTAAGTGCGTGTTCGGAGCAACATCTGGTAAATTACTTGGATTCATTGTGAACAGTAAAGGGATTGAGATCGACCCGGCTAAAGCTAAAGCCATATGTGAGCTGCAACCTCCATCAACGGTGAAAGAAGTCCGAAGTCTTTTGGGCAGATTGAATTACATTACTCGATTCATTTCCCAACTTTTTGAAACCGTCAAGCCATTCTTCAAGCTCTTAAAAAAGAATGCACGAGTCAACTGGGATGATGGGTGTCGAGAAGCGTTCGACAAGTTGAAACAGTACTTGATGAATCCACCAGTTCTTGTCCCGCCATTGCCAGGGCATCCTTTGATTCTCTACCTCACCATTCATAGTGAGTCATTGGGTGCGATGTTGGCACAGGAAAGTCCCCTCGACAAAAAAGAACGAGCCATTTATTACTTGAGTAAAAAGTTCACCATGTCAGAGCTGAAATATTCTGATGCGAAAAAGACTTGTGCTGCACTAGTGTGGGTGTTGCATAGATTGAGACAGTACACACTGCATTACCATACATTCCTTGTAACTGAGAACGATCCTATCAAGTACCTACTTGATCAGTCAGCTTTGGTGGGTAGGTTGGCTAAATGGCAAATTTTGATATCAGAATTTGATGTGCAATATATGCCACAGAAGTCGATTAAGGGTCGAGTGATCGCCGATTTACTGGCTGAGAATCCGAAAGCCTCAAATAATGATGATCGTTCCCTGAATGACCGTATCTTGAGTGTAAATGAAGATTCATGGACAATGTTCTTTGATGGAGCTGTCAACTTGTCTGGTTCTGGCACTGGGGCAATTCTGATATCCCCAGACGGACAACATCACCCAGTAGCTGCGAAATTGATATTCCTATGCACTAATAATATAGCTTAGTATGAAGCTTGCATCATCGGGCTTCAAGTTGCGATCGAGATGGGTGTAGCCAAATTAAAAGTGTTCAGGGATTCCACGTTGATCATACTGCAGACAGTAGGTGAATGGAAGACTAAGGATGCTAAATTGCTCCCCTATCACAAGTACCTAGAAGATTTGATCAAGGAATTCGATGAAGTTTCATTCGAATACTTATCGAGGTCTCACAATCAATTTGCAGATGCACTCGCAACTTTATCATCTATGTTGCAAGTCACTAACGGATTAGCAGTTGAGCCATTGAAGATAGAGGTTTTGCCAAGGCCGGTTTATTGTATGGTAGTGACAGAAGAGTCTGATGGAAAACCATGGTATTACGATATCATGAACTACATCCAAAAACAGGAATTCCTTGAGGGAAGCACTTCAGCTGATAGGAAGTACATTATGAAGATGGCCTTAAAGTTTTTTGTCAGTGGTGAAAATTTGTACAAGAGATCTTATGATTCAATCTTGTTGCGGTGTGTGGGTGCAGCTGAAGCCACTCAAATTACGCAGGAGGTTCACGAAGGAGTGTGTGGCCCCCATATGAATGGACACATGATGGCTAAGAAGATCATGAGATTAGGCTATTATTGGCTGACGTAAGAGGTGACTGTATTCAACATGTTCAGAGTTGCCATCATTGCCAAATTCATGGTGACAAGATAAATGTTCCTCCAACAGAGCTACACCAGTTTTCTGAGCCATGGCCCTTCTCAATGTGGGGGATTGATATGATTGGCCCGATAAATTCTAAGGCTTCAAATGTACATCGTTTTATTTTGGTGGTAATAGATTATTTTTCCAAATTGATAGAAGCTATGTCGTTTGCAAGTGTCACTACTCGCAATGTTGCAAAATTCATTAAACGTAACATAATTGCTCGCTATGGTGTCCCCGAAACGATTATCACTGACAATGGGAAAAATTTGAACAACAAGCTTGTTGATGAGTTGTTCAGCGAGTTCAAGATCAAGCATTTGAATTCGTCCCCTTATCGCCCTCAAATGAATGGGGCTGTTGAAGTAGCCAATAAGAATATTAAGAGGATCTTGGCTAAGACAGCTGAGAATTATCGAGATTGGCATGACAGATTACCCTTCGCACTAATGGCGTATCAGACATCGATTCGTACTTCTACCGGGGCAACTCCTTTTGCGTTGGTATACGGCATGGAGGCAGTTTTGCCTGTGGAAGTGGAGATCCCTTCCCTGAGAGTATTATCCCAAGCGGAATTATCTGAGGCAGAATGGTCGCAACAAAGACTTGAACAATTAAACTTGATCGATGAGAAAAGACTGAAGGCTCTCTGCCATGGCCAAACATATCAACAAAGAGTAGCCAGATCTTTTAATCGAAAGGTGCGGCTGAGACATTTCGAGGTAAATGATCTTGTTCTAAGGAAGCTGTTGCCAATTTTTCCAGATGCTGGGGGGAAGTTTGCTCCAAACTACAGTGGCCCATATGTGGTAAAGAAGGTACTTCATAGCGATGCTTTGATCTTGGCAAAAATGGATGGTCGTGTATTTTCCACTCCAGTTAATTCAGACACTGTCAAGAAATATTACCCATGATAGAATTTGCCATGTCATGTTTTGAATTGCAAACATTTTATGATGAATAAATTGCCTCAGTGAATTGAATTGTTCAAATTTGTTGCAAATATTGCATTCTTCTTCCTTGATGAATTGTGTGAGATAGATTGAATGTGTGAAATGGGATACTTTGGAATGATGAAAGGCAAACCCTATTCCATACACTGACCCCCAGTGAGTTGTGTGGAAAAATTCCATGCCTACAAGGAAAAGGGTGACCTCACAAAGGGTATATCAACCAAGGTGATGAGAAGCAGTTCCTTCGACTACCCGAAGCATTACAAGTAAATCCATTGTTCAGCCCTTTGAGCCCACACACATGAAGAGCTTTTTAAATTATCCCTGTCAAGAATTGTCCCATACTGAGACAAGATTTGAAATGAATGATAGGAATTTTCTTACTCGCACTTGCATCAATCTTCGAGTATTGCTTTTACAGTGTGACTTGTACGATAATTTAAAGTGCCTTAGGATAACGAAGAGCAGTTCTTTCTCTATCCATACACTTTATCCATTGCATAGCCCTCTTGAGCCTATGAATTCATTTCACATTAAACCCAGTTGGTGATCATTCCCTACACTGGGGGCAAGGCAAGAAAAATCAAACCACTCAAGTAGCATGATTTACAATGCTGATAAAAATGGAGACTTTGTCAAAAAAAAAAAAAAGGGTGCAAAAATGGGGCATGAAAAAGCAATGTGTATGGTAAAAGCAAGGCCAATGCCCAAATAAAAAATCAAACACTTGATGAAATGAGTTGTATCTCCAACAAGGTGGTACAAAAAAAAAAACTCAAATGTTGAGATGTTGCAATCAGTGGAGTCGTGATGTGAAGAAAATTTTTGACGATGGGGAGGAAAATTGTTGGAAATGTCAAGATGATCACCAACTTTGACCCCATAAACATTTTTTGAGCCGAATGATCCTTTCGTTTCTCAACCCATGAACCCAACCTACGTTATGTCCCTTACAAAGTCTCTTCAGATTATGGCACTTGAATTAACGTAAAAGTTCATATGTTTGGAAGCATCGCTTGGAGAAGTGTGAGTAAGATAATTTCTGCTTCATTTCTCATGTTTATTGACTTGTAAACCCCAAGATGATTGAGAAATATCATTCATTTTTTTAATAGCCTCGACTCAAAGAGTCTCCTTTGCTAAGCCGTTGACCAAGCTAGCGTTGCAGTCTCTATTAAAGACCTTTCAGATTGGCAAGTTCATACCACTTGCGAGATTGCTCGAACCCTTGTTTGGCATGATGATGGAAAGATAGAGTGATTGTCAAAAATCCTGCGTCAAAGGTCAGGATAAAACAACCCATTTTAATGAGGATGAGTGAAAAGTCCTTTCAAACCAAAAGGTCCCCCATTGGGCACATCCATGACACTCGTGTTCAAATTGGAACATTCCTTGTGAATTCTTTTCCAATGGAAATTTGGTGATGTAGGTTTGATATAAATCATAACGCATGAACCTCCCTTGAATTAATGCATGTTTGTGATCACAAATGCATATTATTTCTCCTATGACCATGTTTTGTAGGAGACATTTCCCTAGGAACAGAGATGTTACCAGGTAAGTATATCTCTATCCATATCTTAAATACTTGTCATGACACAGGTATACTGACACTCAATTGAGTTGTCCACCAAAATTTTTTCCTCTAGATTCAATCTGATTAAGGCGACCGAAGAACGGTTCGGGTCCTGGTCAATTGATCTCTGTTGAAGGGCTGGGCGACCGAAGAATGGTTCGGGTCCTAGCCAAGCAAAACCTCAGTTCAGGCGACCGTAGAATGGTACAGGTCTTGGAAGGTAAATCCCCATTTAGACGACCGTAGAATGGTACGGGTCCTGGAAGGTAAACTCCTGTTTAGGCGACCGTAGAATGGTACGGGTCCTAGACACAATCAAACACTGTCATACTGAGTGACCGTAGAATGGTACGAGTCCTGGGAAAGCAGTCTCTTTACAAAGCCATGTAACTATTCTGGGCGACCGTAAAATGGTACGGGTCCTAGACATGTAACACCAACCATCTTGAATCACTCTACCCTCCTTGAAGGTAAGATATTCCAGGTAAGTTTTTTTTACCATTTTCCATTCTTTCGTGGAACATTTCACTATAGATGTGAATGTTCTTCAATCTTCCTCGTTATACCTAGTCTGGATCTAGGTATTTCAAGTTCCAAAATTTCGACATCTCAGTTTGGATTTGGATGTCTTAATTATTTTGGTCTAAACATTTCACTTTGGATGTGAATGTTTTTTCGACTTTTCTCGTTATACCTTAGTTTGGATCTAGATATTTCGAGTTCAAAATTCTTGACATCTCAGTCTGGACCTGGATGTCTTGATTATTTTCATTCAAACATTTCACTCTGGATGTGAATGTTTGTCAATCCTTCTCATTATACCTTAGTCTAGATCTAGGTATTTTGAGTTTTTCAAAAATCTTGACATCTCAGTCTGGATCTGGATATCTCAATTTTTTCCGTTGAACATTTCACTTGGGATGTGAATGTTCTTACCTGTTACACTTTTCAAGATGCTCTACCGTACTGACTGGTAAGTAATTGCAGGTACGCTCTTTCCTTTCACATCATGCATTTGCATTAGCATTTACATGCATCATATGAGTTGCATTTAAAAAAAATGGGATTCATTTCCCGACAAAAAGAAATCAAATCAAATCAAGAAATCATTTAATGCATGTGTATAGTCAAAATTTAGGTCTCAAGTTGTCTTTGAAGGCAACCTTTGCGAGCTCACCTTCAAAGAGGGGCAGCTGTTGACACATAAATTTTAACTTTTTTTATTTTTTATTTTATTAGGGTAACAATAATATTTCACTTATCTTTTAAAAAAAGTTGTTAAAAAATATATTTTGTTATGGAAGGAAATTTTGAAAGATTTTAGAATTTGGATAATGAAGCCTTATCAGAGGATAATCTTCAATGGTCGAGTGACTCAGCTTGGAAGATTTTAACAGATGATTTTAGATTTTGGAGCCACTTTTTGGTTGAGCACATCTCGTCTTTTCGAAGGATGATCTTCAGCGATTGGGTTGTTATGCAAATCTTCGTAGGTAGAACAGATTGGGTTTTCACTCTATAAAAAGGGGGGGCCTTCTCTTCCTCTGGGGGGTCAAAAAAAAATAAGAAAAGAAAAAGTCAAGAGAAGTTTTGCTTCTGCAGAGAGAGAGAGAGAGAGAGAGAGAGAGAGAGAGTGCAGGGGAGGGTCGAAAGGAAAGAGGAAGTCAAAAAGGGGAGAAAAGAGAAGGTACAGAGAGAAAGTGACCTAAGAGGAGACAGAGAGAGAAAGTCACATGAGAGGAGACAGGAGGAGAGAGAAATAAATAAAAAGGGGAAGAAGAACCGTTCTTCTTCCCCGGTGGGCTCGACTGCTCTCTGCCCGCGCTCGCTGCCCTCAACGACGCTTGCTGAAGCCGCGCTCAGATCTGCAACCGAGCCGACGTCGCTGTTGCTGTCTCCCCCCTACTGCCGTTGCTCCGCGACGCCCTTGCACCTTCACCCTCACCGCGACCCACCGCTCTTGCAACGCCCGTTCGCGCCATCCACTGAGCTGCACCAGCCACCACACCAGAACCACCTCACTCCAAAGGCCACCGCACCTCCGCACGAGCACCACCGTGATCTGCGGACCCAACGCTAGCAGTCCGATGACCAGGTCTCAGACTGCCCGGCACTCGCCGCGCCTCAATCAGTGCGACTCCGCCTCTGCAGCAACCGACGCCGCCGCGCCTCTGCACCCGCGAGCTCGCCCCGACGCCACTGCTCACCACCACCGCTGCGACTCGCGACCCTACTGCTCGCCGATCTCCTTGTTCTCGCCGTGCTCGACGCCGTGGGCCCCCAGAAACAGCAGGTCCCGATCCGTACGCGACCCACCTCTGCAAATCACCCTCCGCCAGTCTCTGCCTCGACATCCGCCCCTGCTCCGCACACCAGCACCCGCGAGCATCGCTGTGCAGCAACCTGCAACCCGCAACGCCCGCGAGCCCTCTCGCTGCTCGACCCGACGCCCATGCCTGCACCTCTCGCGCCACCTTGCCGTCACTAACCTATAGTACCCAACGCTGGCCACCGTCCGTCCGGCGCCCATCAACGCTGCAGCAAGCCCCTATTTCTTTAGGTGGTTTAGCTTTTTCTTTTATTTATTTTGTTCTATTTTATCTCATTTTAGTTTATCTATTTAAGTTGTAATATTTGATGTTAATATTTGTGATCTTAGTATGCATCATCCGTAGGGATTTTGTCCGAAATTAATATAATTATTAATTTGATCCGAGAGACATCGGATGATTTTTCTAATTATTTTTTAATTTTTGGGCTTTTTGGTAGAATCTCAATTGTTAAATCATAATAATTATTTAATTTGGTCCGTAAGACTTCAGACTAGATTTTTAATTATTTTGAGTTGTTGTGATGATTAGGGTTAGAATAATTGTTAATTTAACCTGTGAGACGACAGGTTATTTTTTCAGTTATTTTGATCCTTTATTTAGTGATTATATTAATTGTTTAGATTTAACCCTAATTTAACAATTATTCAACCTAAAAAAAACTAAAAAGAAACTAAAAAGAAACTAAAAAATCAAAAAATCAAAATATTCAAAAAATTTGCACAAGCATATAAGACATTAGGGTTTAATATAATAGACATGTAGGTTTAATTAATCAAATTTTTAGGATTATATTTCTAGGATTGCATTTTTAGTAATATTTTTAGGACTACATTTTTAGATATTTTAAAAGAAATAAGTTAGGATTAGACTTAAATAGCCTTTTTTAGAGTCTTAGATATAATTTGCACATTTTCATATTCTCATCCTCTTTTTAAAATAAAAATAATAATAATAAATAGTTTTCTAAGACAGAATAGGGTTTAAGTCAAATTAATCCTAAAAATGGATTAGAAAATTACTTTAGATAGCTCAATTAGGGTTTTTATTAGTTTTGAATTTCAATAAAAAAATACAAAAATACAAAAATCTAGGTGCATGTTAATTAGTTGCCTAATATGATCATTTAATTAGAATTTATTAGTAAAGTTAGGTCATAAGGTGCATAATAACTAGTTTGCATAATAGATCCATTTAATTAGAATTTCCACATTAATAAGATTAAGTCATTTAGTGTTAAAATGCATTTTATAAAAAGAATTCTAATTTTTAAGAAAATCCAAAAAAAAAAAATGATTGCTTGCTTTGTGTGATGCGATTTATTATTTGAATATTTTAATAATGGATGAGCACCCGTGTGGTCACCATTTGCATGATAGTAATTTAGGTTAAAATAAATCAGTTGCCTGCAAAAAAAAAAAAGCATTTTAAAAAAATTAAAAAGAAATGGTACCGAAGGGGCATTAGAAAATTCTAATGTAACCAAGTCCCCGTACCCTTAGTTTTTAGTTCGTAGGAGTAAAATAAATCTCCCTTTATTTTACTTAGGTGTCTAATCGACCTACCATAAACGGATTAGTGGTGGCTCCTAGTTAATAATCTTGCATGTTTAAAAATTTAGACTTAAGTCGCGATTTGGTATGGGCTTGGGAGAGCCCGAGCTAAGTGTAAAAACTTAGCAGTCTATTAACCTAGTTTTAGGTGGTGAACCCGAAAAATTGGGTCGCGACAACAACCACTCAGCAGATAAGGAATCCAACAACCACTCAATGCATCATACAAGTCATACATGCATTGCAGCGTTACTTACCTTGAAGCCATGCGCATACTATCATGCATCATCACAAATTATAACACATACATGTGTATCATCATCAGATCATACATGTCATCATCATTATGACATCATCACATCACACATGTCATCATCATGGCATCATCGTCATGCATATCATCATGCCATATCATATATCATCATCATCATCATCATGCATATCATCATGCCATATCATATATCATCATCATCATCATCGTCATGTATATCATCATGCCATATCATATATCATCATCATCATCTTCGTCAAGCATATCATTATGCATATTATCATGCATATTTTAATTTCCACTTTTAACCTCCCATTTGATCACCACATCACCCATTTCTCAAATCATCAATTTTATCATCCCCTTGGGCAAAGACCTCCGAAGCTTCCGGCATTCAACCATTCCAGGCCACCGGGCATCCGGCCCCCCACATTCCGGGCATCTCGCATCCCAACTGGCATCACGAGGCATTCCCCTCGGGCAGAAACCTCCAACAAGGCTTCCGGCATTTACACTCCTTGGTCGGGCATCCCGCACCCCAATCCTGGCATCGCGAGGTATTCCCCTCAGGCAAAAACCTCCGATAGGGCTTCCGACACCCCCACGTTCCAGGCATCCTGAATCTCCCAGGGCCATCCGGCAATGCATCTCTATACATTTCGGGCATCATCCTCCACCACAACCACCTCCTCACTTATCATTATCCTCATTTACCAATTTCAATCTTAATTTAGCATGGCATATGACATGACATCAAACAAGTCATTCTTGGCATAGAATTCACACATGCATCTCAATTCAATGTCATGCACACACTAAGACCTTATCATACATGCAACAATGTATAATTATTTATTAATAAATTTAATGGAATTTATGGCCAATAAAATAATCCATTTTATTTTATTTATTTATTATTTATTTATTTATTTTTAAATTTCAACTTTTGCCATTTTCATAAATATTAAATTTAATAACTATAAATTCCCAAAAAAAATTTAAGCAATTATCAAACAAGCCAATAGGATGATAATTACATGCAAAATACATGGCCAAATAGAATTTTACACAATCTCACAATTTTCACAAAACATCATATGATTTTCGGATGAAACCAGAATGCACGGTTTCCGAATAAATTCGATTAAAATATTCATACGGCCTCCAAAAATTACGAAATTTTACTGAGTGATAGCCAAGACATTTTCGTACAACTTTCATGAAGACTTCCAAGCCATATTATTTTTATATTATTTTATACAGTCTCACGAAGCTTCTGGATCCGTTACCGCATCGTCCAGTGCAAGCTTCTCCGAAATATTGAGTTTTAACCTACCTATTCTCTTTCGTTTCCTCTGAAATTTGGATATGTTATACATCAAGATGTCCTCTACAAGTTTCATGAAGATATCTAAGTAAAATAACCATATTATGGTCGTCATGTAATTCCATGAAGTCTCGGGTGTCCCAAAATACATCTCCAGAATCACCGTCTTCAAGATCTAGTCGATTTACTAGGCTATACTTGTTCATTTCACTTCAAATTTGAGTATGTTGTATTTCAAGATGTACCCTACAACTTTTATGAATAAATTGAAGAGAGATTCTTAACAAAAACCAACATGCAACCACAAATCCAAAAAAAGGTCAGTAAAATCTTTCCAGATCTGAGGTCTCCGTAGGATGAGACTTTAACCCCTCAAATCTCCATCATTTTCCACGAAATTTTATTATGTTATATTTCAAGATGTTAGCTACAACTTTCATGAAGAAATAGAAGCCAAAATCGGACTCTAAACATGCATGCAAGCTCACACAACATCCTGACTCACACTGTTCGAGCGAAAACAGCCAAACCATTCAAACACAAACCATCCATACTTCGGTTTTTCTCACCTAAACACCCAAAAATTCAACATGCAAGTAACATACACACATGCAAGAGCAGCTAGAGGACTTCCACTTGCCTCTAGACCGGTCGGTCGATGGCGTAAGGTGGCGAGCACGGCGGCACACGGCGGACGGACGGCGGTTCCTCCTCCTCTCTCTCTCTCGGCCACTCTCCCTTTCTCTCGAAACCTCTCTCTCTCTCTCTCACTCTCTCTCTTAGCCAAATGGGGAAAAACCGGCCACCCCTCTCTCTCTCTCTCTTCCCTTTTATCCCCCCTAAAGCTCATCATTAGTAATCATTAGGCTGCCTCCTAATTAGCCAATGCATGCCCTTCTTCTTGCCACTTGTCTCATTACATGCATAATGGGCTTGGGCTTGGGCCTCCTTTGTGGCCGGTCGACCACTCCCTCTTGGCCCTCCATTGGGCCGGCCAACTTGGCCCATTAAAAGCTTAGGCCAATGGGCCTAAGGCCCAATCCAAAAAATTGACTTTTCCCTCTCTCTTTTTTTTTTGAATTTCTTCTATAAATATTTTTAAATTTTTAATATTCAATATGGCCAAAGTCTTGTGACATTTTTTTTATTGAAATTTAATTTATAAAGTGCATGTCCAAGCATAGATTATTATCATAATCTATCAAATTTAAATTCTCACAAACATATGCACACATCATCTATTCTAAAAAAAAAAAAGACTAATGGCTAAAGCATAAACCTTAGGAAATTTTATTACCTAATTAGAGACTTTAACACACCTTATAATTTGACTTTGAATCTTGGGATGCCACATTTCTGCTCTACCACCCTATTTTGTTGTGGTGTATAGACACATGTGCTCTCATGTAGTATCCCATGTGACGAAAAAAGAGCAGTACATTCATGATTGAAGAATTCACTTCCATTGTCTGTTCGTATTTTTTGAACATTTTTTCCCAAATTGAATTTTTGACAAGGAAAGAAAGGTCTTAAGATGAGACAGAACTTGACGCTTACTTTGCATGGGAAAAAGCCATGTGACCCTGGAGTGATCATCTACGATGGTGAGAAAAAATCGAGACCCATCATGATGTAATGTATGGTATGGCCCCCAGACATCGACATGCAACAAAGAAAGAATATCACTTGAACGATATTGACTTAGTGGAAAAGGTGTTCGCGATTGTTTTGCAAGTGGGCAAATAGGACATTGAGGATAAGGAAGAGAAGAGCTGTGACCCAATCTGGGATGCAAAAGGAAATTCTTATAATTGGTAGTCAGATTACACAATGATTTATTACAAGAGAGTAAATCAAGATTTTTGGGTGAATTTCTCCAATAAAACAATCCTTCAGAGAGGTTACCCCAACCCATCAATTTCCCAGTCAAAATGGCTTGAAATAGACAAATATGACCATTGAAAAATACTTGGCACGAATTTTCTTGATAGGCTTTAGACACGGAGATAAGATTAAATTGGAAATCTGGAATGTAAAAAACATTTCTAAGAGTAATTTGTGGACTAAGAGTGACAGTCCCAATTAGGGTGACACAAGTAATATTGTCATTTGGCAGTTGCACAGTAATATGATTAGTTGAATCTTCATGAATATCAGAAAATAACCCCTTATTTCATGCAATATGATCACTCGCTCCAGAGTCAATAATCCAAGCATTTCTTGATATACTATTTGTCAAGCAATGAGAAATACCTGTAAAACTACTCCCCCTTTTTGGTACCTCCAATTTTTGTAAAGCTTGCATTAATTGTTGATATTCTCCATGTGTGATGGGTTGATTGACATCTGTGGATGGAGTGGGCTAGTAAGCTGCTGCTGAAATCTCCTTTCCCTTCCTGTCAGGTCTCCCATGTAATTTTCCAGCAATTGTCAATTGTGTGGTGGGCCCTTTTACAATAGTCACAAAATAACTTCCCTCTTTTTTAAAAATTGGCCCATAATTTCTCGAATAATTTGGACTATTGGATCCCTTTAAGCTGAGCGCATCTCCACCGTCGAGATCACTCAAGTGCTGCGCCCCTTTTTGATCGTTAGATTGCTAGAGTTGATCTTGGCCGTCCACAGAGCCTTTAAAAAGCCCCTTCGACTCCGCGAACCCTAGCGCCCCCTTTGGCTCTCCGAACCCTAGCGATGTCGCCTCTCTTCCTTTGGCTAGGGTAATCTGCCCCTTTTCAATTTTCGCCGCCAATGCTAGGGTTTCGATGGTTTTGGCCTCAATTGCAGTGGGCCTCTAGTTTTCCTTTTGCATAGCGAGCTAAAATATTCGGCCAAAGGGAGGAGATGGTTCCATTGCCAAGATCTGCGATTTGAAATGAAGGTAAGAATCATTGAGAATCAATAGAAAACGGGTTGCTTTTTCTCGATCCTTCATTGCTTTGTATTGCTGGAGTGTTGCCTCCGATCCTTCGAGTCTCTCCTATGCCGCTTCTAGCTCATTCTAGAGGGCAGAGAGCTTGTTGAAGCATGTCGTCACTGACATGTTTCCCTGCTTCAACTCACTGAGAGCTTGATGCAGCGAGAAAATTTTTACCCTATCGAGTTTTCCGTACATTTCTTGAATATTTTGCCAAATTGTTTTTGAATCCTCTGTGGGAGGTAAACCTACTACGATTTCTGAGCTAATGCAATTACCTATCCACGTTCTCAACAATTGGTTGCATTTCTTCTATTGTAGCCCCATCTTCTCATCGGTTGAAATCGGGATAGTTTCATCGATGAAACCTTCTTTATCTTTTGTGATGAGCGCTCTTCGAAACTCTTGTGCCCAACTCGAGTAGTTTTCGGGTCCTGTGAGAGGGTGACTAATAAGTCGCAACTCCAGCCCGTCGGAATTGGAGACATACAGGGCACCGTCGAGTTCTGGGCGACCCATGGTGGCTGCCAAGGAGATCGGCAGGAAATCGGGTGGAAAGCCCGAGTAAGGGTTTGCTTGTTGACCCTGATTGAAAGTGTCCTGAGTCCCCGCATGTGAATCGCCTGACCCGTTAGGGTTTTCACCTGCATTAGGCGACCTGATTGCTTCTGATTAGTCCGCCTTGCTCGCGGCTAGTGGACCATTCTGAGTCTGACTTCCTGAGAATGATACATTCGGATTTCCTCCATAGTATACTGGCATTGGCACCCACTGGTTGGAAGTCCCCGAATAGGAATACCCTAGACTGGGTTGCCATGAAAAAAATTGCCCCATCGCGGGCTAATCAGTCCGACCTATGATGTTATGCACTTGATCTTGTGCTTCTGAGGTCGCTGCATCCACAGGTAATTGCCCCGATTGAGGTTGATCGTCAACCATGATGGTATGGAGAACTCCCTCTTTTCTTTTTCCTTCGTCTGTTTCAATGTGATTTCCTCAAGGTGCTGATTCTTGCACCAGAGTGCTAATGCATTTTGCAGGTTAGCTAGATTTTTCCGATAGAGAATCAGAAGACCAGAAGAGGACGAATCAAGGTGGAAGAAGTGAATTAAAGGTGCGTAACCCACTCTGATACCATGTAAGAAGATGAAGAAGATGAGAGGAAGGAAACCGAGAGGGGAAATTTTCTCTTGTATTTTAGTATGTTCATGTAATGTACAGAACGTGTCTATTATAGTACATGTTGTATGTAAATAAAAGGAAACAATATTTTATACAAAATCAGATCCGATATTAATTGATCTTGACTTATGCAATGATATCTGAAGGATTCCATTGAATATCCTTGTGTATCTTCAACAAATACGCCTCAGTTAATGCAGGGAAATAATTGAATCATGAAAACCTAAGTCATTCGACTAAATAACATGCATCAAAACAAACTATATTGTCAAAACTAAACTACAAGATTACACTTACCTCGACTTACCGAGTGCGGGTGTTTAGCGTGATGTAGAGAGGGCTGGTGATTGGTCAGTGCGACGAGGGTGATGATCGGCAATGATCAATGAAACTATTGGGCACACAAGGTGAGGTGCCAAAGCTTCGTCGAGAGAATTGGTGGGCATCACGACTAGATTATGGGCACAAGAACTTGCCGTGGTGCTACGGAAGGAGTCGGCAGGCGTCTTTCAATCTTCGAAGGAGAATCCCCGAGTGCAGCCTAGGCACGAAGGTTAAAGTGTGATGACGGCACCGCGACGCGTAGAGCAAGAATTAGCAACGATGCTTTGGCGATCCTACACCAGGGGATGTCGCTGTTGCAACGCCGGCAAGGAGAGAGAGACAAGGATGTCGTCCCGTCGATTAAGCCTAGGGATGACAAGCGCCGAGAGAAGGCAAAGAGGACCAAGTTGGCACTCAAAGTCGCAATCAGCAGCAAAAAGCAGGTAACTTTCTATCATAATAGTATAATGTTTATTTAATCTTTCCTTCCATAGTTGATTAGATGTAACATGGATTACAATGCTTATTCTTTTTGTTATTTTCTATATTTTTTTTCCTAATTACCCTATCCATTCATGCCTTCTCCGTAATTAGATAAAGCAATCTTATGTTTCTCTTCATTGTGTGGAACACCGATTAATTGCATGAAGTCCATGCAAAAATTAGTTTGTGATAGGTTGTAAGTTGTCTCAACTTGCTGTGGGTGTAACTATAAGAATAGGTTTCATAAAGCAAGATGAAAGCGAATTTTGGCAATAAAATAATTCCATAATAAAGTAATTTTATAATCCGTGAAATTATTCCAGTGAATTTTATTATCTAAGTTTGTTAGTATCGACAAACAATATAATACGAAGAAGAGGTTAGAGGACGGGGTTTTTAAATAAAAGCAACTATACTAATCTAATTGATGCACACCTTCCGTGTATGATGTTTTTAGATTTGCACTAGTCGTTGAATAGGACTTTAACTATGAAAGTACATAAAATCTACAACATATGTTTAATATCTCGTGGTTGTAGGAATTAGGGAGCGGTTTTGGGGAAAAAAAATTACATTAATTTCCCATGAACCAAAATTTCACCCTTTATGCAAAACTCCCTAAGTCGTTAACCCTTCCTCCTTTTTTCTATTTGCGAGTGCCAAGCACATGATTTTGTCAATGGTAATATTGTAATTCTTCTCTATCTTTCTAAATTACTCTTTTGCCCCTAATGATTGTTCTCTATCGTGGCATCTCTCTCTCTGTATATATTTTGGAACATTATAATTTATTGAACGCATGCAAAGGCCGAAGGATCATTTGACTAAAACAAATACAAAAGAATTGTAACTTTACAATTAAAGGAAGCGAGCTCTCGGCTTTCTCTTCCGATCGAGAAATCAATATCCCACTATCATTTCCTTTCGAAGGCAATCCTTAAAACCAGGAGTATCGTCGTGCCATCCGGTTATAAGGATTGCTGTAAGGCCGGCAAGACAATAGGTGCTTTGCAGCACCAGCCTTGACGAATGAATGATGGGTAGGCTTATTCAGATAGGCTCACCGAGCCAGTTGACTTAGCAATCTCTCATTAAGTCGCCAAGGGTTTAACTTTTCCCTAGTAAGACCCCCAATTCTAACTCAAATTTTTCTTCCGAGGTGAGTCTAATTACGGAGATGTGTCAGAGGCAATTCTCCTATTCCAAGGCAGATCTCTCTCTTGTTTTCTTTTATTGAACCTTTTAAGAACCTGCTCATATTAATTTTCGGATATTGTTCCTTCCACTCCATAATGAATATCACCACTTTCCAATTTCTCAAAGCTTCAGCCATGCACGCCTGCACTTTCTTCGTTTGACCAAAGATCTGTCCTTTCGTCTATGTAAATGGAGGCGTAATGAATTGGGGGAGATGATTGGTGGAATGATGTGATGATGATGATTGGATGGACGCTGGGAGGTCCCACGGACGTGAGACCTGTAGATAACGAACAACTGGCTAGACGTTTCGTGTGAGAGAAGGGGTTCTCTTCTTTGGTAGTAAAAAAAAGAAAAAGGAAAGCCTGAGCTGTACACTTATTTTCTACAGCACATCCGGAAGCCACGAAGGTAGAAATTATTAGGTGAGTTCAATCTCTCTCCTCTCTCTCTCTCTCTCTGGCTGGACAGACAGCGAAGAGAGGGAGAGAGATTTTGAGCGAGCTTTTGAGGGATTATAACTGGAAACGTGTAATTTCTTCCTCCTAATTTAAAAAAAAAAACAATTGTCTTAATTAAGAAAAATAAATATTGAACTGCGAATATCAGTAAAATAATTCCGAAGATTTGTGCTTCCGCACCTTGTAATGTTGCGTAAATTGTAAATTATTTCTTACGATAATGAATAACTTGTGTACAAAAGAATTATCTTACGTGAATTTTAAAAACTAATCCACCTATTGAGCAGAACTCAAAAAAAAAAATTATGCTAATGAGTTATCCTCTACGAATTTCCGTACTTCATAATATAAATGTTGTCCCTTTGAGATCTTTTGTTTTCAATAGGAAAATTTCAAATCATTATTTGTTACGAAGGTAGATGACGTCAGATAAGGATAAAGATGGAAGCATGCTAACTAACTTATAAAAAGAAAGTTGTGTATTAATTTTATTTTCAAGAAATTATGTATTACCAATATCGATTTGAATGGCTATTTTATTTCTTTCCCATTTTTTCCTCTACTGATAGTACTTCGTTCATGTAAAATCCAACTTCCAACCTGTCTTGTTTAGATTACGAAGACTCTTTCACCTTTATAAAATTATTTCGAAAATGCTTTGCATGGAGTCTTCATCCATTTTATCCTATAATACTTACATATGAGTAGTGATTATACGAGTACACAATCAGAAAAATAGCACCCAATAATCAAAGTAGTAAAAAAATTGCAAAAAATTTAAGGAACCTAGATTCGCTAAGCCAAAATGAAGCATGTCACTATCCATCACCATTGGGTTTTCTTCAAACTATTATTTAGGAAGATATGCAGAAAAAATTATGAATATTATGAATTTTAAACGATATGTTATGGAATGTTAATGATGCAATCTACACGAGACTTTCTAATGTATTTTTGTTCTTGTTCCTTTCCCCTTCTTTTCTTTTCTTATAATAGGAAATATAAAAAATGACATTCATAAGCAGAGTGATGCAATCACAATGCCCTCCCAATCTCACTTGCCATGCGGGAAAGGAAACCACAATTTTAGGGTTTCATATTAGGGATTCATCAATCTAAATGATAGGTTAGGGTTCAACATTTTTTCACTATATATATGTATTACATAAAGATATATTACATACATACATACATACATATATATATATATATATTATTACCCTTCTATTTTGTCATCTTTGTCGCTTTCACTTTTCTTCACATTTTTTTCCACTCCTTTCAATCTTTTTCTCTCTTTTCATTACTGCTACATGCCCTAAAACTTTACATAATATCCATATATGGCACGTAAATTGTCAAAGAATAATGCACCTAGGAAGAAGGGAACAATGTGCAAATCACAAAAGATTAGACAAGGAACAAAAAGAAAGAAAATGGCTATTTTCAAGTTCTCTCTTTCATATCTTATATTGCCTTTAACGTCCTAGGCATGTTGTTAAAATAAAATAAATAAAATAAAAAATAAAAAGAAGAGACCCGATGCCCGACTCCCCCACCAAAAATTGCCCATACGGATTCGTATGCCACGGCGATCTATAGGCTTGGTTCACGTAACATGGGGGAAAGCGAAAACCGCGGGTGGTGGTATTGTCCGAGCCGGAAACATCTCCCCCAAATGTGGCTTTCCTCATATAGCATCAGGAGAAGGCGGCGATTCTCCCGTGGCTTTCCTCATATATTTAAGAGCAAATTGAACAATTATTGACACATAAATTTTAGTGACCCGATCATTTATTTATTGCATAAAAATGAGGGATTAATTTTACCCCTAAAAAAATATCATAATTAAATTGCGTAGCATATAATTTTAGGAGCAATTTTTTTTTATTGCATTTGTATAGAATTTGTGATAAATAAGTTTGAATTGATAGTTCTAAACTTTAATTTGACAAGTTGGACTAAACCCACAAAGAGAGCAAATTAGCCCGAGCCTGTTATTTTTTATGACCGAAATTTATCTTGCGAAAAATTGAGATTTGATATTTTCAGTGATATATGATGGTAGATTTTTCAATATCCTCGGAAATGGCAAGTGTGACAATAAGATATTATGAGTTCATCTTTGCAAGATTTGAAATTTGAGAAAAATCCTATTATAATATTGAATTTTTAGCAATATGTGATAAAATCGGTGGAGAATATTCGGGAGGAGATCTTCAGCTTCAGTCCCTCGCCTATAAATATGCTTGCACACGGACAAAACGGACGGCATGCAGAGAGGGCCACAATTTCATGAAAAAACACGTGTAGAGAGGTCGTTCATGAAAGAAGGAGCCAGATCCTTCAACTCTGAAAAATTGTCCACCACCGTCAGAAAAGACAAAAAGGGAGAATCCCTCTTCTGCAAGTTGGACTTCTACACATTGAAGAAACATTGAAGGAGAACCTGCGAGAAGATCGACACGCACTAGAGAGAGAACGGAACATTCTCTCTCCACGACGCTGCCCGCAAGACCTCGTCTTCGCGTGACCACCGCAGCAGCGCGACCAAGACCCCCCACGAGTCCCGCAAATCGGATGCCGCCCTTGCGTCGCTCGAGTCCTTCGTGACGCCGATGCTGCCCGAGACGTGCCACCCCGACGTTGAGCCGCCCCCTGACTTGTGGTGACATTGCCTACCGCTGCTTTGCTGATCCGTCCGTTGGTTGCTGCTACCCACGGGCACCTCGTTGAACCACCGCCTGGCACATCAACCGTGAATCATCCACCACAAGCCATTGCCGGTCCCATCATCCGATGAGTCCAAATTCGGAAACTATATTACGAAACAGGTAAAGATATTATCCAAATTTAATTTGGTAATTTCCTTACTTAATTCATTGATATTGTGATTAAATTCAAATCTTCAAATGATGCATCTTATCCAAAGTTTTCCAAAATGTTTTTTTTTTTTAATTAGGGAAATCTTCCTATTTCACAATGTGCATATGATTGACGGTCCAATTTCACGCTTGAAATATGACTCGCAATAACACGGAAAAATCGCCAATCCGAAAGATACGATTCGTGATTTTGTTTAAAATTGGTCAATCCGATCTCATACGCGAGATATGATTCGTCGATTGATATCTTGCCTAATTTGCTGTCGAATTGTTTGAATTGATCCAAAAGTATATATATTTGAGTTAGATTAGGTTCATGTTAGACTATTGCAAATTGTATATTTAATTATTGAGTAATTTAATTTCGAAATTTAATTAACAATAAAAGAAAACATAAAAATTAGCATGCACATGTCATGTAGAATTAGGTCTTCCATTGGACGTCA
This sequence comes from Eucalyptus rudis, assembly GCA_019915205.1. Lineage (NCBI taxonomy): Eukaryota > Viridiplantae > Streptophyta > Magnoliopsida > Myrtales > Myrtaceae > Eucalyptus > Eucalyptus rudis. The sequence continues at coordinate 878,316 of JAHMTN010000001.1, forward strand.
TCTAAATGTCTAAATGTTAGAATAGTTGCATTAATCTTTTCCTATCATTAGATTAGGTTGTTTAATAAATGTCGCGCGCATGTTGCATCTCGTTTTAGTTATAAAAAAAAAAATTATACGTCATTGCATTGCGTAGCATAGGATTTCTAGATAAGTGAACAAAAAAAAAAAAGTAATTGCGTGTTAATTAAAAATCATATTTAGAACTGTTGATGTGAATTCTGATCTAACATTACATATGCACTTTCGTTGCTATTAGGTAAGTCCCATAACTTTTTTTTTATTTTATTTGGGTGTTAAATTGGTGGTTTGTGTACCCGCATGATCACCTCACATATTAGAAAAGTAAATTAAAATTAATTCAAGCCGCATGTAAAATATTTTTTTGAAATAAAAAAGAAAAGTACTGAAATGGCGTTAATGAAAGTTAGCGTAATCAAGTCCCCGAACCCACAATCTCTGGTTCGTAGAAATAAAGTAATTCTTCCGATACTTTACTTGAGTTTTTAATCGACCTACCAAAAATAGATTAGTGACAACTCCTAATTAAAAATCATGACAACTCCTAATTAAAAATCAATTGCATGTTAAGAACTCGAACCTAAGTCGTGAATTTGCATGGGCTTGGGAGAGCCCAAGTTAAGTTTAGGCTTAGTAATCCATTAGCCAAACCTAGATGGTTCACCCGAGATTAGGTCGCGACAACAACCGGATTGGATGCAGCTTTGAGCCCTATGGATAAAACCACACCATCACCATCTGTTGGCTCATCAGTCCTCTTGGCAAAGAATACGATGCAATTATGCAAATTCTTTTGGGTCATTATATTTTTGCTGCTATGCAAATTCTACCTATTTTTCACATGCCGCTTAGAAGTCCAAGATGGTTTAGAAAGTGCACAAAACAAGATGAATTCAGAAGTTATGCTGTCAACAGCATACGATTTTCGGCTGGATGGACGACAAGATGATCATCTTACCTTATGCTAATGCAATGCTGGATAAAGGCTTACGGGCCTGCTGTTAGAAAATAAACCTGATATTTAAACATGCTTCCGTAGTAGAGACGCGTAAATTATATTTTCCTGGAATTCTTTTCGAGAACCTTATCACATGCTAATTCCATCGAGCCCCCCACATCTACCACCACGAGATCTCACCAAAAACAGAAGCCATTAAAAAGCTCATTTCTTCTTCTTTCCAACCTTTGCCATTACAGAACAGCGAGCCGAGCTTGAGCAAGCCCGCCGTCTTGATCGTGATGTGGGGCTGAAAATTTAATACGGGGTTGACACCCTCACGCCAGGCCCATATCTTTTTTTGTTCGTTGTTGGGGGCTTCTGCAAATGTAATATATGGGCCATAAATCCAGCCCAATATATTATTGGTTAAACCCAAAGCCAACCCAGCCCATCTTCATTTTCTTTCTCTATATGACTCACGTTGCAGCAGGAGGGGTGGACAGAACAAAGAAAGACTCTTCGATATATACTACAAGAACCCCCAACTTGACCATCCCAAAACCTCATAAAAAACGCTTAAAATTCAGCTCAAAGGTTATCATTCGGAACTTGATCAGCATATGTGACGACTTGAAAATTTCATTCCAGACAAACCGTAAGTTCAAATTCATATCCGTAAAATGATATAACTTCACAACATCCTAAACTATCATTTTTACACATATGCCACCCAAAAACTCCCCAATCAAACGTAGTGAGTTAGAATTTACCTAAACTCGAATTTCAAGCCCTAATTTCAACAATTCCTTCAAACGGACGTTTGGAGACTTCAATCACTTACCGACGTTGCAAAACAGTGTTGATTCGGCTTGATGAGTCATCCGGATCGTGAGCACGCCAAAATATTCCCCTTTTTTCCTTTCTCTTCCATGAGCTTTCCTCTCTCTCTCTCTATTTGTTCTGTCTTTCCCTCCTGTTGCAACGTGAGTCATATAGAGAAATAAAATGAAGATGAACTGGGCTTGGCTTTGGATTTTTCCAATAACTTGTATCCACCGAGTTTTCAATCAAGATTTGAGACACCTATATAACCCGAAGTACCTCAGCAAAACCTCAAAATGTAGATTGGTCCATATTTACTGCTACGGGCTTTATTTCTAAAGAAATAAGACTTTGCATGTCTAGACCAAAAAAAAAAAGGTTTATACCACGAGAATCCTCAAATTAGTACATTTGTAAAAAATTTACCATAAACTAATTTTTTTTTCCACAAAAAAACCCCATATTATTATATTTATGAAAAATTTACCTCAAATTAGTTTTTTTACTACGAAAACCCCAAATTAATATACTTATAATAAATTTATCCTAAATGACCACGAAAAAAAAAACCTTAAACTAGTACATTTGTGATAAATTTATCCCCAAAATTAATTTTTTGATTATCAAAAGCTCCAAACTTGTACATTTGTGATAAATATACACTTCTTTAAATTTGATTAATACTACATAAAATCACAAAACCAACACAACTGTGGCAAACAAAAAGTAAATTCCCAAACCGATATCCCAATCAACTGTCATGTGCCATTCAACTTAAAATTTAATGAAAACTAATAGAGAGTAAATTTATTACAAATGTACCAATTTATGGTATATTTGTCAAAAAAAAGTATCAATTTGCGGTTTTTTTATAGTCAAAAAAATAATTTAAGATAAATTTGTTATAAATGTATCAGTTCGGGATTTTTAATAGTATTAACCAAAAATACAAAAAACCCAATGTCAACCCAAGCAAATAAAAAAAATTTCAACTTATTTTCGCTGGAGAAGCATGCTATTGTTGGTACGTCGTGCTTAAATTGACACTTTTTTTTGTTGGTCTTATTCTATTCATGTTCTGAGTGACTCTGACTTTTGTCTGGTTACCTTACAATGTGTGGGAATCGAAACCCACACCTAAATTTAAATTGTTCACACCCAAATTCCTGAAAATGTAATGATTTAAACCCCTCACCTCCCTTTTTCAGGTCGCCACTAGAACAAACTCCGATGGTTGAATTGATGCATTAATAAGGGCTTTTTAGATTGGAGGCCCCTCACACGATCAAATCTAGAGACCCCGCCTTCACATGGATTGTTGTCAAACGGGCATTTGGAATATTAAAGGACAAAGTACACCCCACGTGTCAAAATTTGACACAGATGGACACTTAAGTGCCAAAAGTTTGGAAAGTGACACTTAAGTGCCAAAATCGGAGCAAAATTGATCACTTAAGTGCCACTTTGGCCAAAAGTCAACGTTGCGATTTTTCGACGTCGTTTTGCACTCTAATGTAGCTAAACAATACAAAAACGACGTCGTTTTGATGCTAACTAAGTTTAAAAGATAATATAAAAATTAATTAAATTAATTTTAAAATAAAAATTATTTAAAGCATTTAAAAATAAAAATAATAAATAAATTTTAATAAAATTTTAATAAAATAAAAAAATTTAAAATAAAATAAATATTTTAAAACTAATTTAAAAAACTAAAAAAATTAAAAAAAATTAAAAATTAAAAATTAAACTTATTTAAAACATTAAAAATAAAATAAAAATATTAAAAAAACTAAAAAAATTTAAAAATAGGGGGGGGGGGGGGGGGCAGGTCCTTCCTCCAACGGCGGCGAGGGCTCAACCCTTAGCCGCTTGCCCCATTTTTAATTTTTTAATTTTATTTTTAAATGTTTTAAATAAATTAATTTAATTAATTATTACATTAATTTTTTTACCACGTTAGCACCAAAACGACGTCATTTTTGTATTATTTAGCCTCGTCAGCATGCAAAACGATGTCGTTTTGCACTTCTTTCGTTAGAAAATCACCACGTTGGCATTTTGACCGGATTTTGAAGTGGCATTTAAGTGATTCATTTTATTTCGATTTTGACACTTAAGTGTTATTTTCCAAATTTTAGATACTTAAATATCCATTCATATTAAGTTTTGATACTCTAAGTGTTCGTACCTCGAATATTAAAGGGACCATCATTTGGAACGTTTGAGAACTCGGCAGGAAATTCAACGTTAAAGTTGCCAAAATTGTCATGGTCCCTGTCGCGATCTTTTCAGCTCTATCCGGGGGATGGTGACTGTCAACATCATTGAAAATTTTCCTGCTTTTTTTTACCCTCAAGCTGACAAGCCTTTTTCGTCCTCCGTTCTCCTTCCTTTCTTCTCTCCTCTTTCTACGATCGAGATACGTGTGGAAACAAAAAGTCGACGGATACGATAAGGGGATAGGAGGTGAGAATGGCGTTTGATCAAGCAAAGGATTTAATGCTTGACACAGTAAATTTTGAGAGAACATTTGCGTAAATGGGTAGTACAATCCTTTACGTCTCTTTAAGGGGCCAAAAAAAAAAAAGGAATTTTGTCTGTAATAGGTAGATGAATAAGTCTTTCACGTCCAGGACAGACAGGCTCGTTTAAAAAAAAAAATCCATGATCCTAACATTTTTTTGCAAAGATCATACTGCATTTTTTTAAAGATCTTGGCAACATTTTTATCGACATAAAAATCAATCAATCATATATGGGACAAAAAACTTATGTTCGGTCAGAGTTTGGTCCATAAAAGAAACGCAATATGATCTTTGGGAAAAAAAAGAATTTTGTTTTGTAATAAGACATCCATTCCCCGATTTGTAGCTTTTATAGATGTGAAGCCCTCTTGTTGTTTAGTTGTTCTCATTCCCACATGCATCATTGGATGGTTCTTTGGTTCCACTCTTTGGTTCTACCCTTTTCAACCAATTCTTCATTTTTCTTCCGGAGATCTAGATTTGGAATTCTCTCGGTCAGGTTGGCTATACACGCAAGGGACATGGATCTTCTAGATGCCTCAATAAATCACACCCATTCATTTTTTTAGTGCAGTTTTTATCGGCCATTAAGATTTGTCAAGACATCAAAAGTACATCCATAAATGCCAGGGACCTTCACCCATGTGCAATATCCTTGCTAGTTCTAACTTTTACTTTTAATTAGGGGTAGGTAGAAAGACCTAGGATCCTGAATCAGTCCAAATGAATCAAGTCAGATTTTTCACTCTAGATTTGAACTTTCGAGCTTGTCTCACCGTTAGGTTGCTTGATCGGTTCCTAGGCTCAGGATTGAGGAGTTCAAAAGGCTCGGACTTGCCTAAAAATATATTAAAAATTAAAAATTAAAAAAAACTATATTAGAAATATAATTCATTTATATCTTAAATATAATGAAGCCGTAAATTAGTAACTTAACATGAAAATGGGCTATGGACGTGTGGCTGGTGAGTCGAATTCGAAAAACCAAAGAAAGTGAGAATTCTTTTTTAGAATTTAAATTGGCTATCGGCCTCTTCCGACTAAAAAACAAAAACATGGCTTTCTGCCTCTTCAAGAAGGAACCAGTGTGTTGAGCTGTGAATGAACATTTCAAAGTATGCGCACGAGCTCCCTAACTCTTCCCAAATCAAAAGTCATAACCCGTTGAAATCAAGGTGCTCGACCTTAATTTCTTTGAATGAACTTGGTAGAGTATTAGAAAGTTTTACGTCAATCGATTGATAATCACATTTTGAGTCTTGATATTGGACAAAATCATATAGCATCATAAATTTTACGCTCTTTTTGTTTCGCTGGAAAATTGACAATACAAAAATATTTTCATAAAAATGATCATTTGTACTACTTAAAATAATTAGTCAATAAAAAATATTTTCATTATCTTAAATATTTTCGTGTATGATGAAATTATTTACGTTCATCTATTTTTATAAGTGATATAAGCAATTAATTTTTCAAAAAATGATTTTCAAATCATTTATTTTCCAATTGAAGAAGTGAGATTCTTTCTTTTTCTTCTCTATAGGCATTTAAGGCGCACACGAAAAAATTTATATATCCCTATTTCTCTGTTTTTATGTTCCTTGAAATAGGTTTGGAACATAAATCCATTTGGTAATGCAATTTCATTTTTTTATTTCTAGAATATATTCTTATTTCAAAAATAAATTTAGAGCATAAATTAAAAACTAAAATTTTTAAATTTTCTATTTTTGGAGCAAAAATAAGAAATTAAAACTCTTCTTATCATTTACTCTCATCATCGCCCGTTGCCCACCCACGGCCCATGAGATGCCGAACACCCATTGCCGACCACCTGCTGCCACTTCTTGGACACCGAATGTTGGCTGCCCACCTGCTAGTGGACGCCAAATGTCGGACACGAGCCACCCACCGTCAAATGTTAGACTACGACCACCCACCGCTAGTCGTCGATCGCTTGCCACCAAATGCCGAGCCGTTGGACTCCATCTACCCATCGCCAGTCGTTAGTCGCCGGACACCAGCTATCGTCGCCCCTAAAAATAGAAATTTTATTTTGTTATTAAATGAATTTCTATTTCAAAAATAAAAATTTTAAATTGTTATCAAATATATTTCTTTACTTAAAAACTCGGAATATAAATTGATTTCTCTTCTAAAAATTTTATTAGGAACGCCCCCCACAAACTGGGTATGGTTTGGGTTTTGGAAACTGGTGACCGAAACTAAGTGATGATTAGTAAAAAAGACTCCTACTTTCTTAGGTCCTAAGTTGCACGGACACGTCAGATGTGTCTCCGTGTCGTGTCCGATACGTGTCAGAGCGTGTTGGACACGTCGACACGCTCGGACACACGTTGACCGCGTGTCGGGTTCGTCGACACGGGTCAACGTTTGTCGACACGTTTCGACACGTGTGTCCGAAGGTGAGGGAGGAGAGACGAAGCCGCGAGCCGAGCGAAGGCGAGCCCGCGACGGCCAGAGATAGCCAGAGAGAGAGTAGAGACTGAGGCGAGGGCTGTGAGGAGGAACTTCACGAGGGAGGCGCGCGTGGGGAGGACGGCGTCGTCGAGCGGGGCGGCGGCGGCGAGGGGGAGGAGGAGGAGTTCGCGGCGGTGTGCAGCCTCTCGGCGCACAGGACCACGCGTTCCATCCTTGGCAAGCAAAAATCGAGAGGAAGAGGAGAGGAAATGCGTCGTGCGCGAGGAGGAGGAGAAGAAGCGTTGCTAGGGTTTTGAGAATAAAAGAATAAAAAGAGGGATTTGACGTGTTGGAGGGAGGGGAGGGAAAGTGACAGGAGGGAGGGGGAAGCGACGGTGTCAGGTGGCAGGCAGAGGGAAAAAAAAGTGAAATTTTTTTGGGGGATGGGAAAGAAACGAGGGAAAAGGGATTTGGGTGCGCGGGAGGGTGTTTATTTAATGGAAGGGGTTTGGGCCCCGCCGGGGGGGGGGGGGGCAGGGGGGGTTTATTTAATCCGAAGGGGTTGGGGGGTTTTTATTTAATCGAAAAAAATTGTTAAATAAAATTAAAAAATAATTTTGAAAAATAAAAGTACTGTATATTGAATTAGTGTAAATTCATTATAGATTTTTTAATTATAAATTTGAATTAAATTAATTAAAAATAAAAATATTAATTTAATATATAACATGTCGGAACATGTCGAAATTTTCTATTTTTGAGAAATGACGTGTTGGCGTGTCGTGTCGTATCGTGTCCGTGTCGCGTATCCGTGTTGGTGCAACCTAGCTTAGGTCAACAAGTTTGAACTCCCCCACTGTCCGATCTCCATCCCTTCCGAGCCTCACCATTTATGCCTTGCGTCAATACGAGTTTGTTTGCGCAATTGAGAATTGACACGTGTCTCGGTCAAGAAAAAAGTTTTAAAAATACAGATTTTCTCTCTCTTCGTCTCCATCACGTCACAGCCACCGTCTCTCCGGCCACCGTAGAATCCAGTAATCCACCGCCCAACTCGGCCATGTCCACCGTCTCCATCTTCGACACCCACCTCCCCCACCACCGTGGCGTCAATATGTTATTGGCTCAGAGTGGGAAAAGAATGCACGCCACGTCAATGCTAGCGTTTTCTCGCTGCCGACCATTTCACCCTCCTCGCCCTGTTAATGTCTCGCGCAACTTCGGGGCACGGGTTAAAGAGATGGAGCTTCGAGGAAGCTTCCGCCTCTCCTTCCTCCTCCATCCACTTTGTTTAACGTGTACCAGAAGTCGGAACAAAGTCAAAAGCTTGCTCCTCTCTGCTTTTCGCGGGGATATATACAATTGCACGCACGCATCCAAGCCAAAGCGGTGGTGGAGAGGTGTGGTGGCTTTCTGAAAAAGTGTATCAGGAATCGCGGCATATGGAGCACACAATGCTTCCTCTCACCGACGATCCTCCTCCTTCCTCCATGGACGTCTTCAGTGACGACGACGACGACGACGACTCCTCCGCTACCTCATGGCGTCTCCGCCCCATCGAGTTCCGTCTCCCTCCCCGCGACCCCCGCAAGCCCCACTCTCGCTTCTCCTGCCGCCGCCTATTCTCTGCTCCGAGTATGTATCTATTTTCCTCTACGGCGCTTTTGACATTTTCGCTGATTGATGGAAATTGACGAGCTGCGTCCTGTATATATCATTCTCTGTCAACCTCTCTTGCGAAAGCGCCACCATGTCTGGGACCGGCCTGCTTCTACTTGGTCCGTGATTATGTGTGTATGTAGGGTTGACTTTTTGGGCTTGGTCCGCCTTGGTAGCTTACCACGGTGGTGATTGGAACCGAAAATAACACGTACTTTCATTGCTTCACGTGTTTGGCCTGTTGTCTTGCTTCTATTCACTCATTTTCGGTGGGGTGGAATCGGTTCATTTCTTAGATACGCTGAGTACGAAGTCGCTTTGGAGCTTCTCTCTCTTCTTTTTTTTCCCCTGGTTATATTCTTCCAGCCAGAGGTGTCAATCAACACAAACACAGATTGGAAGTCAGCGAAGTCTGACTTGTTGCTTCTTTAGACCATCCACATCCATCGCCGCGCATCCTCTCAGCTTAGCTTTCTGCAAAACCCCACAAAATTGTTCGATACAGGGGAAGTCATCCTGTAAGCGTCATGTAAGCGAAATGGAAATTGGGTATGGAGCTTTAAAATGTTGAGTGACATGTGATGGTTATTCTCACCCGTGGTCAAAATCAGGTCATACTGTTGGAGAGTCAAGTCATATCATAGAATGTTATTGTACTTTCCACCTCACGGGCAGCTGTTTTGATTTAAGTGCGAACCTTTTTTCTTTGGGTCGTCAGTGCTTAGATTGTATTCTATAATTTCAATTCAGGGAAAGAGCGCAAGCTAGCAGAATATGACAAGAAACAGGAAAGCCTTTTTGAAGGGTTCATTGAGGTAGAAACCATGACTGAGTCAGGGGATTTTCCTGGAAGCCTCACTGAGGTAGATTCTCTATAGGTCACATCTTCTTACATTTCAGTAGTTGCAGACCTTAGTATTGTGCATTCTTACTCCTAGAAAAAGGAGATTCTTCAGTATATCGAAATGCTTCTCCACTTGGTAGCTCTCGAAGCAAGAGAAACAATCGTGGAGATCTTTCACAACTTCTGTTTAAATTGGAGACTTAACATGAGTTTATGACTTTATATTTCAAGTTTTCTAAGAAGAAATTGTTTCTAATGAATGAACTGCATTTTGTCAGGATGAAATGAAGCAGCTCGCAAAGAGTGAAATTTTTGCAATCCATATTTTGAACTTAGCAAATTTTGTGCTTTTCATAGCAAAGGTCTACGCTTCTGTTGAGAGCAGATCACTGGCGGTTATCGCCTCAACCTTGGATTCTTTCTCAGAACTACTATCAGGTTTTATTTTGTGGTTCACGGCAAATTGGATGAGGAACCCAAACCATTATTGTTACCCCATTGGTAAGAAGCGGATGCAACCAGTGGTATGTTCCCCTGCTTCCTTGGATATAAAATTTGTTGTTGATTCATGGGTAAACATTCTAATTGAATCTGACTTTTCTTTGCTCCTACCAAATTTCACTAGCATAGCCTAGTTTTATGACTATAATTTGATTCTTCTGTCCTGGCTTCTTTTCTGTTTGTTATGTAGCTTGATTTACAATGGCATGCTTGTTATTTGATAGCTTCAGCTAGCTAAATTTATGTGAGACTTCAAAAATAAAAGACGGGCCACTTACTGTGATAATGCATGGCTTTGTTGAAGTACATCTCTAAATTATAGTCAATTTCCCTTTGCCTCAATAGTTAGCTCACTGAAGAAGGCAGTGTCAGATATAGCTTTGTATAAAGGAGAAACCAGTCAAAAGGAAAAATAAGACCATGTCTTTTTAAGATACTAGGAGCTAATGACCCCAGTATTACCACTACGGAATTCTAAAGTATCTAGATCAGAATAATGTGTTGATGTAATCGATCTTTGTGATTAAGCTACGAGTGTAATGGTATTGACGGCTTGAAAATGCAGGGCATTATTGTATTTTCTTCAGTATTGACAACTCTTGGCTTACGTATACTGTTGGAGTCTTTCCGAGATCTCTTCTCCAAGGCAAGTGATCTTTCTGTTGCTTGCTTTGTCGTGTCACTTGCAAACATATTCATACAGAGGCTGGCATAGTCTTGTTTACAGAGCAGTTTGAATGGGAGGACTAGGTTTTCTATTGAGCTAACAATAATGGAAAGAAGGCTTTGAGTCTCCTCTTGGGACTTGGATATCCTAGTCTTACTTGTACTATTAGAACTTACATTAAGAGGATATGAACTTTTTTCTTCTGATTAATGTTGCTGCATCACAGAATGACCTATTGGTTCACTTGGTTTGGCTGCCACCTTGCCGGTAACCAATTGTTTTAAGCTGGTGAACTTAAGATACAGTTACTAAAGCTTAGACTACATCCCATCCGTCCAGTTCACTTATCTTATTCTATTATTTTTCTATCAAATCTACATGCAGTCACACTCAGAGACTGATCGTGAGAAGGAGAAGTGGATGATTGGGATTATGTTTTTTGTTACAATAGTGAAGTTTGCCCTGATGGTCTATTGTCTAAGACTCAAGAAAGAAATTTTCAGAGCCTACGCTCAAGATTTTTTCTTCGATTCTATAATTGATGCTATCGGTCTGGTGGCGGCTATCATATCGACCAGTAGTTTTGTCGGTCAGGTGGCGGATGTCTCATCATACCACTACTATTGGTGGATAGATCCAGTTGGAGCTATAATAGTAAGTTGAATCCTACTTTTAGTTTTTCAATTGTGTTTCTGATTATTATAGAATTACTATTCCCCATCCATCCTATCAATAGGTTTAGGATTAATACCCTGAAAAATCTCAAACTGGTACACTTGTGATAAATTTACTCAAAACTATTTTTTTGACCATGAAAAACCCAAAACTGGTATATCTGTGACAAATTTACCCCAACTGACTATAAAAAATCATAAACTGGTACATTTATGACAAATTTACTCCAAACTAATTTATTCGACTGCAAAAAACCCCAAAATAATAAATTTGTGACAAATATACCATTTGCTAAATTGGATTAATACCATAAAAAAAATCACAAAAATTGTAAACAGTGACAAACAGAGCATAAAATCCTAAATTGGTATACCGGTCAACTGTCACGTGTTATTTAACTAAATAATTTGAAAATAAAATTTAATAAAAACTAACATAGGGTAAATTTGTCACAAGTGTACCAGTTTGGGGTAAATTTGTCACAAGTGTACCAGTTTGGGGTAAATTTGTCAAAGGTATACCAGTTTAGGATTTTTGGCGGTAAAAAAAATAGTTTGGGGTAAATTTGTCACAAGTGTACCAGTTTGGGGTTTTTCAGGGTATCTGTGACAAATTTACCCCGACTGACTATAAAAAACCATAAACTGGTACATTTATGACAAATTTACCCCAAACTAATTTATTCGACTGCAAAAAACCCAAAAATGATAAATTTGTGACAAATATACCATTTGCTAAATTGGATTAATACCATAAAAAAAAATCACAAAAATTGTAAACTGTGACAAACAGAGCATAAAATCCTAAATTGGTATACCGGTCAACTGTCACGTGTTATTTAACTAAATAATTTGAAAATAAAATTTAATAAAAACTAACATAGGGTAAATTTGTCACAAGTGTACCAGTTTGGGGTAAATTTGTCAAAGGTATACCAGTTTAGGATTTTTGGCGGTAAAAAAAATAGTTTGGGGTAAATCTGTCACAAGTGTACCAGTTTGGGGTTTTTCAGAGTATTAACCCATAGGTTTATGGCGGGCACAACTTTTCTGATCCAAAAAATTACATAATCTGCAGATAGCATTATATACCATAAACACGTGGGCAAGAACGGTGATTGAGAATGTACGGTCGCTTATTGGAATAACGGCCCCACCTGAATTTATAGCGAAGTTAACATATCTCATTTGGAACCACCATGAAGAAATCAACCACATTGACACGGTGAGAGCTTACAGTGTTGGTTCCCATTTTTTCGTGGAGGTGGGCATAGTGTTGCCTCAAGACATGCTCTTGAACCGAGCCCACAATATCGGGGAAAAACTTCAAGAGAAGCTGGAGCAATTGCCTGAAGTTGAGCGAGCTTTCGTCCATATAGATTTTGAGTTTACTCACAGGCCAGAGCACTCGAATAAAGTATGAGGTAGATGATCATAGCTGACCATTTAGAGGTAGATGATCATATCTGAGCATTGGGAGGAGAAGCCTATTCAAAAGCATTTTATACTGACTGACATGTGCTATAAGATTAATTTTTGGTTAAAAGAATGTTATTATTAGTAGAGCTACTTTGGAAAGAATGCGCCACCTTTGAATGGAATTGTAATAGTGAGGAGAAGATCCTTTTCCCAGTGGACGATGCCATTTTTAAGTGAAATGAAACCGCTATGTTTGGTGGCCTCTCCTTCTACATGAACATAAAGAAAGCATATAAGGCATATCCGAGGATCAAACTGCATGAGCTTCGTAAGTAAAATGCAGGACCCGAGTTTTTTCTTTTGCTACCACATTAATGCTAATTACAAATGTGCTGTCAAAGGAACTTCCTGCTTCTCTGAAGAATCAATTTGGCATGGTTTTTCATTAGGTGAGTAGGATCTACGGACGTGATTAAGTTGCCAATGCCCTACTTCATTATTTGTGCGTCATATGCTTTGTTATATGAATACGTAGATGTATACAGATCTATTAACAATATAAATGTTGTCTCTAGGAAAGATGCTAGAAATATCAGGAGTCTGACAAAACTTGTTCATAATTGACGATGGGACATTCAGAGTGTAACAGATCAACTACTTCGTTGATGAGTTTCACTCATTTCAATACCCAACATTCATGCATCAACTTCTACTTTTCTGGCCATCAAATTAGATTGGCAAAATAATATGAGCAAATCCCTCTCATTCACCACACCCAAATGCAGAGCCGAACCTCGTTTCTGAAACTCTTAAAGGTCTCTCGTTTCTTTTTCTTCATTGATGCTCTGCACTGCCAAAAAAGAAACTGCAGGAGATGTATTTCGCAGGTTTCCTCCCTTTCGTTGAGACGTATGTCAGGAACATTGTGGTTTGCTATTCCATTATTAGCCGCTATAGGTCACGACTCTCCTGAAGGTCAACTGCTAAGAGAAAAGTGGCCGATTACTAAGCGAACATGAATGGTTCCCCTTACAAGGCAATACTTAGCTCGGATGCTTCTAAGCCTTATCACAACTTCAATCCTCAATTCAATTATGCAATTCAAATCATTTTGGAGCTGCCACAACCTATTATGGATCGAATAGGAATCCAAGTAAAGCACATGAGTCTGTTTTACTTTCGTGAACTAGAGAATCATGAGTTTAGGAACTTGACGTTTGATTAATCTAACATCATTTCTATACATTTTTTTTTCTCTTTTTATGAGTACATTTGTCATTCAATCTTCATCATTTCATCATCCTAAATTGCTAACATGTGAAAATAATCATAAGACAAGCACCCAATAATCAAAGCAGTAAATAAATTAACCGGCCCAGTGACACACCAACCATGCCCCTTCCCTTTCTCTAATCATCAAGCCCCCCGATCACTTTCTTTGTCTTTCATCCCCCTGAACAGCCCGTTCTTTTGAGTTTAAAAGAGAAAACGGGTGAACATGTTTCCCCTTTGAAGTGGCGAAGGCCTATTGCCTGAAGTAAGCAAAAAGGTAGGTTAAGGTTACGAAGCAAGTCGGCTGGTTAAGGAAAGCTCAGATTACGAAATCGCTTAGCCGTTAAATTAATTAAATTAATGAAGTTCGCATTTCAGGTTTCGGTGATTCCTCCTTCTCTTCTCTTTGGAGTGTGTTCAAGATTATGAGTTTGAGCCGAGGTCAAATAAACGCACTTAGAAACATTGGTGAGATAGAGTTAACTTACCATAATAGGTATTTGATTACAAATATAATAAAGAAGATCTTCAGCCTACCTCGAGAGAGTCAACTGCCCATTCCCCATAGTTTTGGATTCCGCTGTCCCTTTGCGCTTTGATTAGGCCCACCTGCTGCTTCATGCAATAGCACGCTTCAAAGTAAATGAGCTTCACCAGCTATACATGCAATAGCACGCTCCGAAGCAAACGAGCTTCACCAGCTATAGCCTTATGAACTAGTCAAATAGCACGCTTCAAAGTAAATGAGCTTCACCAGCTATACATGCAATAGCACGCTCCGAAGCAAACGAGCTTCACCAGCTAAAGCCTTATGAACTAGTCAAGTAGCTTCTTTCCGGCAAAGCTTACCAATCCTACACCCCTTTCTTCTATTCTTTGTCAAGTGGAGCCTTTCAGACATCGATAAACCAAAAAGATTCTGTCTCTCATAAGGAGTCCTAAACAAATCTACCGTTTTGGACGTACTCAAGGGCTTGGTTTGCCCAAAGGAGCCGCTTCTTATATGTCACGCTCCGATCCTCGAACGTGTGTCCATCCCTCAATGGTCGATAAAAAAAATTGTGACTTCCTAGGATGAGTCACTGACCCTTTCTTTTTAATACGCATGCGGACACGAAACAAATACCCTTGACGACAAATAGCATGGGATATGAAAGCAGAAAACATTTCACAAAAGCCAATTTTTATAAACAACGGGTTTAGATAAAAAAAAAAAATGAGTTTGGTCATAAGTCTACAAAAAGGTCGGTTGTTGAGACCAAATTTTCGGGGTAAACCACCTAGGGTTTGGCTAATGGATTGTTAAGCCTAGACTTAACTCGGGCTTTCCCAAGCCCATACCAATTCGCAACTTAAATTAAAATTTTAACATGCAGTTGATTTTTAACTAGGAGTCGCCACTAATCTATTTTTGGTGGGTCGATTAGAAACCCAAGTAAAGTAACGGGAGATTTACTTTACTCCTACGAACCAAAGCTTTTGGTACGGGGACTTGGTTACACAAGATTTCTGTAATGCCCTTTCGGTACAATTTTTTTTTATTTTGAAAAATGTTTTTGCAAGCAGTTTGGATTGATTTTAAATCTATTTCCCTAACATGTGAGGTGATCATACGGTTGCGCAAACCACCAATTTAACATCTAATGAAAGCAATGAATAATTTTTGGTATTTTCCATGAAATTTCTAAATTACAAAAATGCCAAAATCATCTAGCTAAATTAAGATTCTATCTAACTTATATTAAGGATTAGGTCAGGTTAAACCCTAATTTAAACTAAGATATTATCTTAACTTAGCAATCTTTAACCTAAAATACAATCTATCTAAAAGATTTATCTAAACTTAAAATTAAACATGCAATCTTATTCTAAAATGCAATGACATGCAATGAATGCTCTAATTCTACATGACATATGCATGATGATTTTTTATATTTTTTTATAAAATTCGAAATTAAAATTGACACATAATTAAACGTGCAATTTAGATTTAAAGAAAAAAACTAACATCCTAAATGAATGCATTTCTTATTTTTTATTTAAGAAATTCGAAATAAATAAATTTCTTATTCTAAACATGCAAGATAACCCTAAAACGAGGAATATTCTAAAACGAACCTAATCTATCTCAAATTTTTTTTTTATGATTTTCTTACGAAAACTAATTGATTAAAGTGACATGGTAGCAGATCAGAGAAAGATAAGATTGATATCCAAAAATTGATGAACCATATCTCGCGCATGAGATCGGGTTGGTCAATTTTAAATAAAACCGTGAATCGAATCTCAAGCGTGAGATCGGATTGGCGATTTTTTCGTGCGATTACGAGTCATATTTCGGGCGTGAAATCGGACTGTCAATCATATGTACATTGTGAAATTAGGAAGATTTCCCAATTTAAAATGTTACTCGATATTACGAATATGACTATATATCATGAACTTCAGTCATGTGGATCGAAATATTTTAAATAAGGAAATGGAATATTCGGAAATCAAATTAGATACAATTTTTACCTAATCTAAATATTGGCTTCCAAATTTGGACTTTGCGCAATCGGACCGGGATCGCAATGAGGAATGGCGGTGGGTGATCGGCTCACTGCAGCGGCTACTCGTGTTGGTGTGGACTTCTCAGTGGTCGTCCGTGGCATAGGATGGTTGACTGTGATGCCGTCTCAGCCAAAGGTTCTTGATGCACGACCAATGATGGATTCAATAGGGCTCGTGAATTGAACCGGTGAAGCTCGTGACTTGAATATGTGGGGCGCTCGGGACCTACGGCAATTGGTATACACGTTGCCACGCATCCCTCAACCACCCACGATCTCTTCCTCCTTTTGTTTTGTAGCTTTGAAAAAATTCTGCTCTTGTTGAACTTGACCGTGAGTGAGTGTTTGACCGAATTTTGAACTGCACTCTTGAACATCACTGCTGGATCACCATCTTCAATCTACAAAAGCACTGCAATATTTCTTGCTTGACTCCCGCTCACGATTTTTCCTCCATGCTTCTTTGCATATCACTCGCGAATCACACTAGCAACTTTAAAGACAACATGGATTAATATTGAACCAAAGAACAGCCTACAGAAGAAAACTAAGGCTCGGCAAAAGTTGGTTAGCGGTTTTCCATATCTGGAGGGCTATGGCTTTGCCTTGCGGCGTGACTCAAGGACAGGTAGTACAGCACGGGTGGTGCAGGTGGCGAGATCAGCAACTTAGCGTTATCATGGAGTGGACAGCAGCTTTGTTGTCAACGTGGTGAGACTAGAGCAGCAGCATCGTCAAGGTTGAGGACAGCGAGATCGGCACAGCAGGGCGTGTGGTTCGTTGACAAGTTGTCATGGAGGATGAAAGCGATGTGGCAGCAGTGGCGAAGTCTCGGCGTAAGCTTGGCCAAGAGAACTCACGTTCTCCCCTCTCTTTTCTCACGTATATATCTCTATGTGGCTCCGTATTGAATTGTGAGGCCCCCGAGCGACACTGCACGAAGCACTCGCGACTCCGGTCACTCCCTCTTGCTGCTCCCCCTACGACATTGCTACTGCCGACGTATCTGTCTCGCCTGCAACCGACACCAGCCTCCACCTTCGATCGACGCAGCAGTAGCCCCCTGCTCCGTTGCACCTCAATCTCTGCTTCACCCGCGAAGCTGTTGCTGTTGCCAATCCGCTCCACCAGCCCAACCAAGTCGCCGCTATCCTGATCTGCGACAACCCCTTGCATCGCGTCCCCACCATCGCCGACCCGCGACCATCGCCCTGCAGCCGTTCGAGCCTCACCTTAGCTTGCTGTCGCCACCTTTGCTCGAGCGCCAATGACGCCAGCAGCCGAGCTCCTCGCTGCCACCAGTAGATTGCTTTTGCTCCAGAGTCCAGCAACTCTTGCCGGTCACTGCTGATCCACCCCCACGATGCTGCTGTTGAGCCCCCTTGCTGCCAACGCTGTCAGTTCGCCCTCGCCGGAGTTTCGACGCCCGCCGCCGCCTCTCACCGGAACGCTGGCGACCAACCCCCTTGGCAACCCGAGCGACAACGCACCCACCACGAAGCTGCCAAGCCGTGGAAGGAAAAAAAAGGGAAAAAAGGAAAATCTAATTGGGTAGCCTTTTTTTTTCTTTTATTTGCCTTATTCTATTTTTTTTATGTTATTTGTTTTTTCAGTAGAATTATTCCTAATGTATGATTGAGATTGCCTGACATGAAATTGTTTTTGAAATTTGAGATTGACAGTCCGATTTTCGCGCCTGAAATTCGACTCGCAATTGTAATTGCTTGAAAAATAGCCAATCCAATCTCCTGCCCGAGATTCGATTCACGATTTATTTAAAAATTAGCCAACCCGATCTCATGCGCGAGATATGGTTCGCCAATTTGTGGATATCGATCCTATCTTATTTGATTTGCTGTCATGTTGGTTGAATCAATTTTATTTTGTTAAATAAAAAATCCAAAAAATGCATTCATTTAGGATGTTAGTTTTTGTTGCATGTTTAATTATGTGACAATTTTAAATTTCAAATTTTTTATAAAAAAAAACATAAAAATATCATGCATATGTCATGTACAATTAAGGCATTCTTTGCATGTCATGGCATATTAAAATAGATTGCATGTTCTTTTAGAAAAATAAAAAAAAATTCATGCGCACGTCATTATAATTAAGTCATTAGGTTAATTTAGATTGCACATTTAATTATTGCATTTCTTTAGAAATTACTTTACTTATGTCATATAGCTTAGCTCACATTCCCAAGCCATATCATTTCATGTTAGATTAGTAACATTGCATTGCATATAGATTAAATTCTCATTAAATAAAGTGAAAACAAAAATTGAGTGATTGCGTGTTAATTAAAAATCATATCTAGGGTTGTTGATGTGAATTCTGATCTAACAACGCAGATGCTTTCGTTGCTACGAGGTAAGTCCCTGAATTTTTTTTTATTTGCTTTCTTGGATGCTAAATTAGTAAATTGCGCACCCGCATGATTATGTTACTTGTTAGGAAAATAGATTTAAAATAAACTTAAGCTGCCTGCAAAAACATTTTTGAAAATAAAAGAACGGTACCGAAAGGGTATTAGAGAAATCTAGTGTAATCAAGCCCCTGTATCTAGAATTTCTGGTTCGTAGGAGTAAAGTAAATCTCCCATTACTTTACTTGGGTTTCTAATCGACCCACTAAAAATAGATTAGTGGCGACTCCTAGTTAAAAAATAATTGCATGTTAAGAATTTAAACCTAAGTTGTGAATTGGTATGGGCTTAGGAGAGCCCGAGTTAAATCTAGGCTTAACAATCCATTAGTCAAATTTTAGGTGGTTCACGATCGAAAAATTGGTCGCAACAGCTTAACGACTCCACTGGAGACTTGAGTTAAAACTCTTAGGTGTTAAATCTTTTTGCAAATTGGGAGATATAAGGGGAGTAGTGATTGCTAACCCTTGCCTTGCAGGTTGGAGTTGAGGATGAATGTTTTAAATTCAAATTATTGAAGTGTTGTGTGATTTAAACTGTTGTGTATGCCTTGCATTCAGCACTACACTATTGCACACACAACCCGCAGTAGGACCTAGGCCGCATAGGATCATTTAGGATGGTGTTGAGATGGACACCACTCCGACCGCATGCTCGCGGTACGAGTCACCTATCTCAATCCCAAAGTTTTTTTTATGGTGTCAAGAGTACCCACATCGGTCCGCATGCCTGCGACTTGGGTCGGCTCTTTGACCAAGCCGAAGTCATGAGGACCCGACATAGTCCATAAGCCCGTGGCTAGTTTGATCATCCTTGTGGCTCCACCTTGATAAGCCTTATAGATTAGAAATCGAACCACTTACCATGCGCATGTCTATGTGATTGCCATCAATTTATCTTGGTGAAGTAAGTCTTCTATCTCTATACTAATGCAATTTAGTTACTTTGTCATACTCTTGGTCCGTCTATGACAATCTAGGTCAATCATTGATTTAATTCATTTGTCAATTAGAAATGAAATGAAGAAATTATCATACAATGAATCATTTGGAAAATAACAAAAAATTTGGGGAATTTGTTTTTAATTCATGTTTAGGAAATTTGGTCTTATTAGGGTGTCTATCTCTATTTTCCTAGTTCATTTTTAGGAAATGCCCTTCGTGTATGAACTTTTCATGAATAAATGAAAAAAAAAATGGAAAAATCAATTAGATCATTGTCATGGATTGACTTTCTATTTAACCTCATTCTTACATGTTCCCGTTCATTTAAACTAGGTGATTATGGAACGATCTCGCTCATCCATCCGTTCACGATCAAGAGTCAAAATGATGGATCAAGAAGAGCTGATCTCATCAAGCAAAAATGCTGCGATCTATCTTTAGTAAGAAATTGCAACTCTAAAAAGAGAGCCAAGAAGACTTTTTGACTCGTCTCATTTTCCTGAGGTAGCCGAATTTAATGCCACCATGAAGAGACTAGTGACATATCCAGAGGGAAGAATATCTGACTTGAAGGGTTCGCATCACAAGATCAAGAAGGGTGAAGTATTCAAGAACACATGATTCATGGTCCTAAGTAGTTCGATTTCCTCATTTAATTAGGGGCATGCACCTTCCCCTGCGTGGAAATTTTTATTGTTTTTTAGGGATTGATTTGAATTTCTTCTGTGCTTGAACATCACATTCCAATAAATGTAATTTGATTGATGAATATCAATAAAATTACAAGTTTTGTTTTGAGAACATGATGGGTACACCAAACCAGCCTGGTGACGATATCCAATAATGAAAAGAAAATATCATCCATGGAGAAATTCTGAGGACTGGGCTTCTTCATGCTTCCTCATCAAAAAAATTCCCAAAAAAAGAATAAAAAAAAATCATTTTTCAAGTCATTTCCAAAAGCATGTATTAAGTTAGCCTTGTTTAGTTTTCTAACTCATTTACTTCATGTTTCAGAGCATTACTTTCTTATCCTAATCTGAAAATGGCGCATTAGATGACAGATTAGGGGTATGATAGATTTTGGTAGTGACTCGATTGGGATAAAATCTCGATTCAAGCCAAAATTGATGTGTAATTTGAATTTACTTTGATGTTGCATAGTATCATATTCATGCGCGTTCTCTTGTGCAGGGGCAAGAATGGATTTTCACTTTTGATTGATAGAGACAATCCAAGGACATCCATTGCTGAGACAATCCTTTTGTGGAGTAATCCCCTGAATGAATGCTTAAAACCATGTTTTGAGTGCAATAAATTGTTTGTTTTGAAGTCACAAACGTTTTTCATGCTTAAAGTTGCTGGACTCTTTTGAAAAGAGAATTTTCATATTGATTTAGCTCACCAATTTCATGCGGAGATTTGTCAAGATAAACTCAATGGGGTGACATCAATATTAAGAAATGCTGAATGAGACGTATCAGGATGATGAAAGGTAAGCCTTATCCTATACACAATCCCCTACTTATACACTTGTGAGATGAGTGTAGGAAGTTCCATATTTGCAAGATAAAGAGTTCTCTCGTAAAAGATACGACAAACGAAGTGATGAGGGGCAATTCATTTTTCTATTACAAACGCAACAGACAATCCATTGCTTAACCCTTTTGAGCCTCATACACTTATGAAGATTTTTTTTTTACCCCTGTCAAGAACCACTCCACATTGGGGGCAAGTTGGAGGTAAGACGGCATCATGAGGTGAGGAAAATGAAAGGAATTTTTCTTACTCTCACTTGCATCAATCTTCAAGTCATGCCATTACATTGAATTCATGTGGTAATTTAAGTGCCTTAGGATGATGAAGAGAATTTCTTTCTCTATCATAGACAGTTATATCGTTTGCAAGCCCGCTTGAGCCTACAATTTCATTTCTTTAAACCAGTTGGTGATCATCCCTCACACTGGGGCAAGGCAAAAGGCAGATGAAGACCCTTGAAAGTTCAAGTGTTATTGTTTGACGCATGCATAGAAATCAAAATAGAACTAAGGGGCATGAAAAATCAGTGTGCCTGGTAAAAGTAAGGCCAATGCCCATGAAAAAAAATGAAAAAAAAAAAGAATAAGAACTAGGGGCATAAAAAGCGGTGTGCCTGGTAAAAGTAAGGCCAATGCCTATAGATGGAAAAGAGAGTCAAGATAAGGTGACTGTCAATTGCAAGAATTGAATCCTGATGGAGCAATACTCAAAGAACTCAAAAGTTGAGTTTTTACAATCAATGGGACATTTCATGAAAACAATCCCCAATGATGAAAAAGAAAACCGGTGGCAATGCCAAGATGATTACCAACTCTCACAATTCACACACATTTTGAACCTAATGATCCTTTCATTTCTTAACCCATGAACCCAGCTTAGGTTACGTCATTTACAAAGTCTCTTCAGATTAGGGCACTTGAATTAACATAGGAGTTCATATGTTTTCAAGCATCGCTCGAAGAAGTGCGAGCAAGATTATTTCTTTCACATTTTGCAGGATCCTTGACTTGTAAACCTGGAGATGATTATAGAATTGTTCTTTCAATTGCCTTGACTCAAAGAGTCCCTTTGTTAAACCATTAACCAAGCCCACATTACGGTCCTTATTAAAGACCTCTCAAATTGGTAAGGTCGTACTGCTTGCGAGAATACTTGAACCCTTGTTGGTATGATGATAGTGAGATGGAGTGATTCTCATAAAATAGCCTTTAAGAGAGTGAGTGAAAGTCCTTTCTAACTGAAGGTCCCTCATTTGGTATTCTTAGGAAATTCATATCATTAGTGAAAATTGTCTTGAATGATAATTCTCTCCAGTGGAAATTTGAGTGATGCAAAGGTCATTATGCATGAGCCCGATTGAATTAATAAAAACTTCAGTGGATGCATTTTTGCTCTAATCATGTTTGACAGGTAATGCTTTTTCAAATAGCCAAGAGCTCTTGACATTCAGGTTTCTTTTAGAATGTCTTATGATATTAGGAGATGAGAAACCTTCATGAACAATTAAGGTGCATCCTTGATGTTCCCAAAATTTATTTCTACCAGGAGGTGAAAGACATCCACATGATATCTAAATTTTAGAAGACATATCCCCATGAATCAGAGATATCACAAGGTAAGTATATCTCTACCTATACTCTAAATATTTGTCTTTGTGCAGGTATTTTCTCTCAAGTGCATTGACACTTGACTCGGTCAAGTTGTCATTTATATTGACCTGGCGTGCTTTCATAGCCCAAAGTCCCTTTCATTGACTCGGTGTGCTTTTGTAGCCCGATGTCCCTTATAATTGACTTGGCATGCTTTCGTAGCCCAGCGTCCATTTCATCGACCCGGCGTGCTTCCGTAGCTCGGTGTTCATTTATATCGACCCGGCGTGCTTTCGTAGCTCAAGTGTCTTTTATTGACCTAGCGTGCTTTTGTAGCCTAGAGTCATTTACACCGACACTCGATGGAGTTGTCCCATAAAATTTTTTCTCTAGATTCAATCTGATTAAGGTGACTGAAGAAAGGTTCGGGTCCTGGTCAGATGATTTATGTTGCAACGCTGGGCGACCGAAGAATGGTACGGGTCCTGAAAAGTGACTCCCCGTTTAGGCGATCGTAAAATGGTACGAGTCCTAGAAGACAAATCCCCATTTAGGCGACCGTAAAATGGTACGGGTCCTAGAAGGCAAATCCCCGTTTAGGCGACCGTAGAATGGTACGGGTCCTACACAATATCTGTTTTTCATTCAGGCGACCGTAGAACGATACGGGTCCTGAACATGTAACACTAACTATCTTGAATTACTCTACCCTCATTGAAGGTAAGATATTCCAGGTAGATTCCTTTGACATCTCAGTCTAAATCTGAATGTCTTTATTATTTTCGTCTAAACATGTCACTCTGGATGTGAATGTTTTTTTTTTCGACCTTTCTCGTTATTCCTTAGTCTAGATCTAGGTATTTCGAGCACAAATCTTGACATCTCAGTCTAGATCTGGATGTCTTAATTCTTTTCGTTAAACATTTCACTTTGGATGTGAATGTTTTTCTAACTTTCTCGTTATAGCTTAGTTTGGATCTAGGTATTTCGAGTTTAAAAAATTTTGACATCTTAGTCAGGATTTGGATGTCTCAATTCTTTTCGTTGAACATCTCACTTTGGATGTGAATGTTCTCCTTAGTCTCAATGTCTCAATTTAACTCTTCAAGAAACCTGAGTGAAAACTAGGTATTTGTGGAGTAAATGAGGTTTTATCATGTACCTTAAGATGCTTTACCGCACTGATTGGTAAGTAACTGTAGGTACGTTCCTTTCTTTTGCGTCATGCATTTGCATTAACGTTTTCATGCATCATATAAATTGCATTCAAAAATTGAATTCATTTTCCAACAAAAAATCATTCAATGCATATGCATAGTCAAAATTTAGGTCTCAATTTATCTTTGAAGGCAACTTCTTCGAGCTCACCTTCAAAAAGAGGTAGCTGTTGACACCTAAATTTTGGCGACCTATTTATTCATTTATTGCATCAAAAAATTATGGATTAATTTTAACCCCTAAAAAAATATTAGTTAATTAATTAATTGCATAGCATATAGATTTATGTGCATTTGCATTTTTTGCATTTATTGGAATGGTGGCGGATGGGTTTTAATTTATGGTTCATAACTTTTAATTTGATGAGTTGGGCTAAGTGAGAGCAAATCAGCCCAAGCCCGTATCTAGATTTTACTGATTTATCCGTGTGAGATTTCAAATTTAAGAAGAATTCTCTTGCAATCCTAAATTGTATAAAGAATAAATATTGTGTTTGGAAAAACAAATATTACGTTCGGAAAAAGAAATTTTCGTGGATATGAATTTGGAAAAATTAAAACCCTAACTCGTGGCCTATAAATAGGTTAAATGCGTAGGGTTTAGGGGCCACACATATAATACGCAGCCACAATTCATGAGAGGGGCTTTTCTCGATCAAAGAAATTCAACAAAAAAAGGGGAGCAAAAGCCATGTTCATTTGAAAAGTCAAGGGCAAGGAGAAGGTACAGCAGAACAGTCGAGGGCAGAGAGGAACGGACGTCTAGTAGCAGGAGAGAGAAAAAAAAAAGGAAAAAAATTGAGGGTACTGTTCTTCTCCTTCGTTGGGTCCCCTACCGGTGTCCCCTTTGCTGCCCGATCCCCTCGCCGCGCACCAGCAACTAGGCTTCCGGCACCGCCGGCGTTCCGTCAGTCGTCCGAGCTTCCCCGCACCTGCGAGCTCGCGCCATCACTTTAGCTGCGAGTCCCTGCGACGCCTCTGTTGCTCCCGACGACCCGACGGCTTCGCCCACTCGCTCGCCGCTGCTTCTGTTCTGAGCCCCCCGAGCGACGCCACACCCAGCACTCGCGACTCCGGTCACTCCCTCTCGTCGCTCCCCCTGCTACGTTGCTGTTGGCGACGGATCTGTCTCGCCTGCAACCGACACTAGCCTCCACCTTCGATCGACGCAGCAGCAGCCCCCTGCTCCGTTACGCCTCAATCTCTCCTTCGCCCGCGAAGCTGCTGCTGTTGCCGATCCGCTCCACCAGCCCGACCAAGCCGCCGCTATCCTGATCTGCGACGAACCCCTGCATCGCGTCTCCACCATCACCGACCCGCGACCGTCGCCCTGCAGCCATTCAGGCCTCGCCTTAGCTTGCTGTTGCCACCTCTGCTCGAGCACCAACGACGCCAGCAACCGAGCTCCTCGCTGCCACCAGTAGCTCGCTTCTGCTCCGGCGTCCAGCAGCTCTCGCCGGTCACTGCTGATCCGCCCCACGACGCTACTCCCAAGCCCCCTTGCTGCCAACTCTGCCGGTCCGCCCTCGTCGGAGCTCCGACGCCCGCTGCCGCCCCTCACCGAAACGCCGGCGACCAACCCCCTTGGCGACCCGAGCGACGGTGTACCCACCACGAAGCTACCAAGCCGTGGAAGGAAAAAAAAAAGGGAAAAAAGGAAAATCTAATTAGGTAGCCTTTTTTTTTATTTGCTTTTTTTATTTTATTTTATTTATTTTTTTAGTGGAATTATTCCTAATGTATGATTGAGATTGCCCAACATGAAATTGTTTTTGAAATTTGAGATTGACAGTCCAATTTTCGTGCCCGAGATCCGACTCACAATCGTAATCGCTTGAAAAATCGCCAATCCGATCTCTCGTCCGAGATTCGATTCGCCATTTATTTAAAAATTAACCAACCCGATCTCATGCACGAAATATGGTTCGTCAATTTGTAGATATCGATCCTATCTTATTTGATTTGATGTCGTGTTGGTTGAATCAATTTTATTTTGTTAAATAAAAAATCCAAAAAAAGCATTCGGATGTTAGTTTTTGTTGCATGTTTAATTATGTGACAATTTTAAATTCCGAATTTTATTTAAAAAAAACATAAGAAATATCATGCATATGTCATGTAGAATTATGGCATTTTTTGCACATCATTGCATACTGAGATAGATTGCATGTTCTTTTAGGAAAATAAAAAAAATCATGCGCATGTAATTAGAATTAAGTCATTAGGTTAATTTAGATTGCACATTTAATTATTGCATTTCTTTAGAAATTACTTTACTTATGTCATATAGCTTAGCTCACATTGCGATGCCATATCATTTCATGTTAGATTAGTAACATTGCATTACATATAGATTAAATTCTCATTAAATAAAGTGAAAACAAAAATTGAGTGATTGCGTGTTAATTAGAAATCATATTTAGGGTTGTTGATGTGAATTCTGATCTAACAACGCAGATGCTTTCGTTGCTACGAGGTAAGTCCCTACATTTTTTTATTTGCTTTCTTGGATGCTAAATTGGTGGATTGCGTACCCGCATGATTATCTTATATGTTGGGAAAATAGATTTAAAATCAATTTAAGTTGCCTACAAAAATATTTTTGAAAATAAAATAATGGTATCGAAAGGGCATTAGAGAAATCTAGTATAATCAAGTCCCCGTATCTAGAATCTCTAGTTCGTATGAATAAAGTAAATCTCCCATTACTTTATTTGGGTTTCTAATCGACTCACCAAAAATAGATTAGTGGCAACTCCTAGTTAAAAAATAATTGCATGTTAAGAACTTAAACTTAAGCCGTGAATTGGTATGGGCTTGGGAGAGCCGAATTAAGTCTAGGCTTAACAATCCATTAGTCAAACTTTAGGTGGTTTATGCCTGAAAAATTGGTCGTGACATTGGCTCTAAAAAAAAAACTGTCCTATGACACACTAGTCGAACACATATGCCAATCCTTTGGACTCCATCTCCACATACTCCGGAGCTGCTGGTCCTCCACAACCACCATCTAAGAACTTGAAAATGATTATATAATAATCAGTGAGACAATGTCTCAGCAAGTTCACCCCTAAGCCCCTATCAAGAAGGAAATACGCCATCAGGGCACTCTAGCCACACAACCACACCATTAGAACAGATGACTTACATCGCCTCAATTTCCTTTCTGCACGTCAGCACAGTTCATATCACAATTGTATATAATTAATACACATAATAATTGAAACGCCTCAACAACTCAATAAATCACAAAGGTCCTAATTTTAAGGCCAAACTGTTATGACACGCCCTATACCATGCCATACAGTTTTGTCTCATAATCAGACGCATCAAACTCAAACAATCATGCGTTCTAATTGTTAATTTGACCCCTCTAGGGTACTGCCGACTCCTATGTTCGGCGGTTTACTGGCGTAGCTAGGCATTGTCTCTTCCCCATTGAGCACGGTTGTGTCTCATAGACGG
Source organism: Eucalyptus rudis (assembly GCA_019915205.1). Lineage (NCBI taxonomy): Eukaryota > Viridiplantae > Streptophyta > Magnoliopsida > Myrtales > Myrtaceae > Eucalyptus > Eucalyptus rudis. The sequence continues at coordinate 905,821 of JAHMTN010000001.1, forward strand.
CTTTTCTAAAGGAGCATAGGTCCAGAATCTACTACGACCCAATACCTTAATGCATGGGTAACCTGAAAAGGAATTTAGTAACGTCTGACGTAAATGCTAGGACGGTTCTCTTTAACCAACATACGACCACTCAATCTCGGCCTAGGACACCGTACTTTGCACTCAAATGCCTCAATTAAAATAGTGATCATCGTCTATTTTTTTTTTTTTTGTAACTCGGGAACCCCCGTACAGCCGGCAGCTGGCAAGGTAAACCCGAGGTTACGCTAGCGAAGGACCCATCACCTCGACGTCACGCTTAAGATCCCGTGCGGCCAGCAGGATTCAAACTCCTCTCCTCCTCGCAAAGGGTCATGGGAGCTTTATCCAACTGGGCCACCGCAAGCGGTGGTATTGCCCGTTTTCTTCATATTAAAAAAATTTGAGAAAATAGTCGCATTTAGGTGCACGGTCAGTTCGAACCTTTAAAAGTGATATCTCTCCTTTTCAAACCATACTATTTGATATAGTACTTAAAATCCATTTTCGGTGTCAAAACCCGACACTTGAGATTTTCTGAATAAATTCCATATTTTCACAATCATCACTTAATTTGCACAATCCAACCATCAAATGCATAATCTGAATGCACCAGTGCAACCAGCACGAAATTCCGGTCACCGACTATCGATGTCTAATTTCCAGAAAATAATAAATAATTAAATATATTCATACATTAAATAAATAATATAATATAATATATTAATATAATTTAATAAAATAATATTAATAAATTTGAAATAATTAATTAAAGGCCTAATCAAGATTACACCAATTTAATCACATAATTAGCTTTAATTAATTAACCACTAAACTAATCCATCCACATAATCTAATTAACATTTAACTAAGCTAATCTAACCACTTAAACATGCTTAGCCTAATCTAAACAACCCTTAAGCATAATTAACCTCTTAAGCAAAGTTTAGTGAGTAAACTCACCGGTTTAGTGTTCCGGTGAGTCCACGGCGACGGTGACACCAAGGCGAGCGATAAACCTTCTAGTGGTGACACCGATCAAGGCCGGGAAGGGCTCGGAAATGGGCCACGGAGTCCCAAGGCATTGGTGGAACTTCAGCTTCTGTTTGCTGAGCCGAGAAGAAAAACTAGCGGCTAAACAGCGAGGAATCGAGTTGATCGGAGCTCCGGTGAGCTGGTGGCTAGCAACTGGCAGCACCCGAGGGTCAAAGGGGACTTGCTGGTGGTTGGAATGGGCGGAGGAAGGGTCGGAATGGGAGAAAAACCGAAAAAATCGTGAAACAGGCGAACCAGGCGAGCGGACCGACGGACTGGTGACTCATTCCAGCGAGTAGCGAAGTGGCCCCGTACGAACTGGATGTCCTGAAGATGATGGCGGGTGGAGCGTGAGCTAATTCGCACGGGAAGACAACTTTTAACTCAGATTTTTGGCAAAAAGTCAACTAGAGCAGAAATTGGAACAATGAGAAAATAGAGGGAAAATGGGGTTCAACAGGCATGTGACAATGGAGGGGGCTGCTGTGCTCGGTTTGCTGGTTCTCTCAAGCTCTCTCAAGGTCTCTACAATGGAGAAAGTAAGGTTGAAGAGGAAGAAGAAGGTGGCTACTGAAGGGGGACCACCACAAGCCTTCAAAGTCCACAATCTCATCCATAAACACTCATCACACTTGCCCCCACCACTCAGCCCTATCCTCTGCCTCTTTTCCATAACAAAACTTCCCCAACAAGCCGCCGAAATGTTGCACACCCCTTGGCCTACGAATTTTGCACATTTGGTCTTCAAATACATTTAATTCCCCTTCAATTCTTCTCCAATTGGACTCAATTTGATGTCCATAAATCCTACCAATGTGCCATCATCCCAATCAATATTTTTCCTCACCATATAGTCTAACTTGACTCCTAAAAAAGCAATAAAAAACGGGCCTACGAATTTCCCGATCCAAAATATCTACTTTGGATTTTTCGCCGAAAATCTTGGTTCACAGAAAAATCTTCTAAGGATGACTTGACGTTCTTAAAATGACATGTGACATGACAGAACTTTCAATTTCTGAAATCGGGTTCAATTTCCCGGTCAATTTCAATTTGGCGCGATTTTAGCGTGTCCTAATCTACATGGTAGCTTTTAGGAATTTTTGGTGCATTTGACTTGTGGTTGATTATTTTCAAGCCATAATGTACACTTTCGACAAATTGGCGACTTTCGATTGTTGTGAAAATCTCAAGATTTCAAATACGGACACAGGGTACAGAAAAGACAAAACAATTAGTCCAGTGTCGTTCGACGAAAATTTTGCAATCAGGTGGAATCACCCACACACTGATTATATTTCTCAGTCGAATTGACCTATCTCTGATCTCTGATTGATTTTGATGGTGCCATAATGACCCTTGCAGATTAGCACGATCGAGCAGTCGGTTTCTAGTCGAATTCTCGAGTCTATTGCATTAAAATTCCTTAACGGCTTCTCTTGATAGATTAGTTAACTCATGAGTAGCCAACTCAGAGAAAAAGGCTATAGGCGCGTCAATAAAAAGCCCAACTCATTCAATTGAAAACGGAAGTGGAAAATCATAATGTTACATTATACTTTTCCAATAGCTTAGTACTCAACAAGGGAAGAAAGATAGCACCGAGCAACTAGCAAAGTGAATTGGTCGTTTGATTTCAAGTTCTAAAGTAGGATAAGGAAAAATTAAAGAACTTGAAATGCATCGAGCAAGCCTAAGGAAAGCCTCATTATTGATCCCCAAGGTGGGAGCCTTGTAAACTGTCAGTCAAAACATCCGATGCAATGATATAATTTGGCCTAAATGTGATGTATAAAACTTTTATGATTATGTATGGAACCTAATCTAATCTTTTTTGTCTTTTCTTCATTTAATTACCATTACAAATTCAAAATTATCTCTTAATATACCACATGGCCGAAACTCTTCATGCATGCATAACTTGAATTACTAGATTAAATGCATGATGAATAGCATGAATTAATCCCATTATGCAACAATTAAGTAGACATAACCTAAACGAGACATTAAACTAATTTCTTTTGTGGTTCTTTTTCTTTGATTAATGAATGCAAAATTAATCCCTTGAAAGACTACATGGACAAGACTATGCATGCAATTAAGCCAACATTCATGAAATTAAACTAATTCACAGGAAAAATATGATGAGAATCGCAAAAGTTGCTGAGGCGACTGATACAAACCTGCGGTGATTTTGGTAGAAGTTGTCGAGCTAGTAGTATCCATAAATAGGACGCTTCATATGCTTAGGCACCTGATGTAAAAACAAAGTGGAGGGGAGATCCCCCTCAGTTTCACATAATCGGTGTGATCTTCTTTCAAATAATCATGGACAGTCGGAGGGTTATTCAAGTTTTAAGTGCAACTAGTGCATTATTATGTCCAGAAAAACTTACTCTTGACATCCTGTTGCAGGTTTTGTCCCTAGGGATCTGTATGTTCTGGACTTTATCAATTCTATTGGATGCTGGTAAGCACTCAATGTCGTACTGATCAATCATCTCGACAACCTTAAAAATAAGGATAGATATGTAAACAACGGCACATTATCATAATGATGAAAGCAACCAGCCTCGAGATTAAGCCTACATCACAGGAAGCAAATAAAGAGGCAAGTCCAATTGGAAGGAAAACAATGCTAACCAGCATGAATGCTGAAATCACCTACACAAAAAATGGGAGACTTCAGTATTTTTATTAGGAATTGGCAAATGGTTACGAGATGTACATATTCGTTGGACTTGGTTAACTTTGAGGGTGTGTTCTTTGGATGGAAGGACAACTGTGTCATCATTTTGTTCTTGTTAAAGTCAGGGTGTGACAATAGCTTCTCGATTTGGGGGTAAAATGTAAAGCACAAAATGGTTGGTCATACACTCTTTCAAATGGGGTAAACATTTCTGCTTTTTCTCTCCTTCAACAAATGTTCATTTAGAATCTTTCAGAACAAATTACTGTAATATAGAAACACTCGACCGCAAATATTCATTCCCAAGTCTGTTTTAGTTGTAGGATTGCCTCATGAATTCTCGAATTGAAGGAATTGATCTGGTTTTATCCCACATAAGCAACTTTTGCTACCCAAAATATTTTCTTGATGGAGGCGAAATAACCCGAAAATGAAAAGAGAAAACCCCTAACCAACTAGCAGTTAAAAGGGGCCATCACTATGGGGTGGTCGCCTTCACAATGACCATCGCTACAACTTAGAAATGACTGACACTCTCTGAAAATTTTCATGTTGTATCAAATACTCCAACACATGTTCGATACTCTCGGACATTTTCAACACATGTTGTAAAATCAAACACCTAATCAATTGTCTTGATGTTCTCCGACACTCAAGTCAAAATTACGAAATGTGAGTTTCCGATACATGATTTTAATACGCAATGTCAATTTTCAAAATTTTCAATAAATGATAAGTTAAAATGTATATATGAAAATAATAAAAATAATAAATAGAGGAAGAAGAAAAGCCTAATTTTCTATTTTATTCTGACTCTCACTTTCTTTGATATATAATTCACCCTCCATGTTTTTTTTTTTTCCTTTTCTCTACCGACACATTTGACATGTGAGTCAAGAATGTGAATCGTTTGTTTTTTCCTTTCAAGTTTTATGGATTATTAGAATAGAGTTAAATTTGTCAAATTGAAACAATGAATGATATTAATAAATTGTGAATTAATGTTTTTAGTATAAATTCATTCTAAATGCTGGAACAGTCTTCGTGACTTTGTATCCAAACTTTAACATCGCTTTTTCAGACCCCTAGCTACTTTCTTTTCTAAAAGTTCAAATCCAGCTCACAAGAGCCCCCCAAATTGCTGACTTTGTTGCTGCAACACTGCACTACCAGATGGTTTACCGTGTACAGAACCATGCTCTTGATCTAAATTTCCACAATGGAAAAAAAGATGCTTTGTTCATCTCCATGCAAAATGATCAAGTATCTTGCATTCATGTTCCTAGACAGATCCCGAAGGAAAAGCTGGCCAAGCTTCTTCCATATACTTGGATTACCAACTATGAAAAGTTGCATAAGAATAACAAGCATTTCCAATCATCAGACTCTGAATTCGTCAAAAAGAAATATGGAACTGTTTCCATCAAATTCGGCAAGGAAAATGAAGACAGTCCATCTATCTTCCAGACTCTTTTTATGATCGAACCATGTGTTCCAGAATCAATTTCTGAGCCAGATCCAAAGAAGCTTGTTAGGCACTTCAACAGTGATGGACATCCTGTCCATTACTACAAAGACAAGTACAGTCACTCTTTTGGAGATCCTTTTTGTCAATGTTCCTATTGCACAAATTCTCCAGACGAAGTAAACCCAAATGACATACCTCGACGGAGACGCAAGAAGCCAAAAGATCCTATGTACCAAAGGTACTTAGACGGAGATCTCTCCATTGATACTCTTGGTGATTATGATAAATACCGGTTTATGGTTTCCTATGCTCCACCTCCACCATCAGAGTTCACTACTCCACTCCCAATCTCACCACCTCCACCACCGTCGCCTCCTCCATCTCCTCCTAAAAAAAACTAGCTCTTTCACCATTCTATAAGCCAATCCTAAAGTGGGCCAAAAAGCATTCCTACCCACTTGAGACTCCAGAAGAAGTGGCACCCACTTCTTTTATCGCCATATTCAATGAAGCAGATTTTCCTCCCCTCATCCGAGAAAGCTCCAAACTCTCATTTCCTGCTCCAGAAGAATTCATTGATCCACAAGGCAAATACCTTCATACTCCCAAAATACCTGCCCCCCACTGGTATGGATGAACATGGAAGACAAAAAGGACTTTTGCTGCTGAAGCCGTTCTAAATTGGTAATCGAAAACTCTTTTAACACAAAACAATGCGTTTAAAGCAATTGATTCCAAGATTGGAAATGCGCAACAAGATCTTCAAAGATATAATGAAACTACTAAGAAGTTGCTTTCTGAATTCCAAAAGAGGCTTTATGCTTTGGAATCAGGACAACACTTAGGATATCATCACCTTGAAAGCCCTAAATCGGAGATAGAAAAGCTTAAAAGGCAGATCCAAATTCTTGAAGAAGGAAGATTCAATCCTTTCAATCCAATTCCAATTCCGATAAGAACAGAGTATCCGCCTCCAGCACCTCAGTAGTCTATCTTTGCTAACATCGCACCTGATCCTTACAGAAAGGAGACAAGTGTGGCAGAAATGCGAAATCGTCTCAAAGAATTGGACCGAGCAAGGAAAGAAAGAGGAAAAGATAAAGTTCTTCCAGAATCTTTGATTGTTATAAAGGAAAAACCATAACATATGATGTTGTCCAATCCATTGGAATCATTTTTAAAGGATTTGAGTAATTAGGAACAACAACCTGATCTTGCTACTCAACAGACTGATCATGTTATTCCAAATAACCAGATTCCGTTCCTAGCAGAACAAACTTTCCCAAATATCTTTGATATTGAGTCTAATTCAGTATCCCTTTCCTCTTCTTCATCATTCTCAATCCCTACCATTGATTCCTCTCCTATTGCATCCATAGCATCATCCATATTTATGGCTGATCCTCCAAATCAGGATATGGAATCAAACTATTCTGAACCAGAACTTGTTTAGACAAGTAATCTTGGACAGAATGTGTCTAGAACATCAAAACAATTATTTACCATTGATGATATTCCTTATCACAAATGGCCAGAAAGACTTGAGGAATTTCATACCTAGTTGAATACCCAAGCCATCACCAACCATGATTCAAATGATGTTCTTTTCAACTTTGTCACAAGATTCACAAGTAGCCTCAAACTTTGGTGGAAATCAGTAAGCGAATAAGAACAAATCCATTTTATTTGCTCACCTGATTTTAGTCATGCCATCACCCTTTATACCACTTTTTTGTTGGAAAACCTACTGATCTCATTGAGATAAAATGAAGAGAATTCTTTGAGAGAAAATGCTATTCTCTCCACAAGAAATACCTTGATAAGCATTATCGGGAAATGCTTAAACTCTTTTACCAGATTGGAGTTGATCCAAATCTAAAACATGTCTACCTGACTTCCATTCCCAAAGAATTATCTCAAATGATTAAGAGATCTTTTCTTGGAAAATAAAGAAGAATACAAGAGATTCCGTTAGGAGAAATCCATTTATGCCTTGAAGAATTATGTTTAAAGCGCTAGATGGTCTAAACTTACATCACAGATGACAGAGAACTTGAAACAGCCTGTTCTCGCTAGAAGCTAAAGATCAAGTGCTCCAAGCGTGATTGCGATGGTACTTGTGGAAAGACTTCCCAAAAAAAGAAGCACTTCAAGAAGCTCTGGATAAAGAAATCCAAACATGGCCCCAAGAACTTCCGAAGAAATAAGAAATGATGATACCTACGCAAAAGGAAATATCGCACAAGTGACAAGAAATCAAATCGATGTTCAATCTGCAATCAAAAAGGACACTTTGCCAAAAATTGTCCCCAAGCAAAAAAAATGTCAGAATCATCTGATACATCATATAGAGAATGAAAAAGTTTTTTCTCTTGACAATGATGATATCGAATCATTATTCTTTGCTGATGAAGAACCGTCCGAACAGACCCTTTGTGTCATTCCTTGTTATCAAACTCCCAATTAAACTGATTCAGATTAAGATTCTGAAGATATTTTTCATATATCTCCCACCTCTTCAGAACAAAGTTCTGACATATTTTTAAGCCAAACTCATTGTCCTCATTTTCCTGTTAAGATCTTCACTTCAAAGTTTGCCAAGCCTATCACTGTCATTGCTCTCATAGATACTGGAGCAAGTTGTTCAATCCTAGACACTAAAGTTCTCCCTGAGGAATATTGGACTTCTTATGTTAGATATTTCAATTCTGCCTCAAGAGATACTTTCTCCACAAATGTCAGAACTACTCCCATGGCTGTCCAGTTTTTCCCCCAGTGTTCCTTAACCACAAAAATCTTCGGATCCAGTCTTCCCAACAAAGATTTCATCATTGGTTGGGACATTATGACTCAGATTTCACAGCTTCGTATCGTTCATGGAAAAAGCCTTAAGTATAAAGACCAATTCTCTGAATTTGTCAATATCCAAAAACTTTTTTTTTTCCATTTAAATGAGTCTGCTAGATCCGATCATGCAAAAGTTGTTGGAATCCTGTTCAGAATCCCACTTTGAATTCACCCGAAAATGTTCTCATCCTCTATGGGAAAATCTAGAATTCTTTGTTTGCCTCCCTTTAAAAAAAATGAAGACATTAATCCAACAAAGGCGAGCCATATAGGAATAAAGCCAAAACACCTGGTTTTGGCTCAAGAGAATGCTCAGAACTATTGCAACAAGGCCTTATTGAAATCTCCAATTCTCAATGGACTTGTGAAGCCTTTTATGTCAATAAGCGTGCTGAGCAAAATAGGGGGAAAATGAGACAGATAATCAATTACCAATCTCTTAACCTTTTCCTACAAGATGACAAGTTCCATTTACCATCAAGAGATTCCCTCTTTACTAGTTTAACCAAGGCTCACATCTACTCCAAATTCGATCTCAAAGTCGGATTTTGGCAATTGGGCATCTAGCCTAAAGTTCTCCCTTTTGGCCTAAAGGTAGCACTATCTTTTTTTTCCAAAAGGCCATGTGTCGAATTTTCCAACCAATCATGTCAAGTGTAACCATATACATCGATGACATCCTATTTTACAGTCCTAATGAGCAGTCGCGCTGCCAACTCCTTAAGCAGTTCGTAGAAATTGTGAAGAAGCATGGTATTATGATTTCTCAAAGAAAAATGAACATTGCCCAGACATAAATTGAATTTTTTGGTATGCACCTCAATAAATGTACATACTATTCATGGCCACATATTGCTCAGGAATTATTAAAGTTTCCTGAAGAAAACTTCACCATAAAGCAAGTTCAGCAATTTCTTGGGATAATTAATTATCTCAAGGATTTTGTCCCAAACATTGCAAAACTACTGATTCCAATTCAATCAATGCTGAAGAAGAATCCCCCGCCTTGGGGAAAATCACAGACTAAAGCAGTCGTTGAACTCAAGGAGATTATGCAAAATCTCCCACCATTGAAGATACCATCAACAGGCAAAAGAATTCTCCAAACAAACGCTAGTGATGAATACTGGGCTGCCATCCTGCTTGAAGAAATTGATGGTAAGAAACACCTTTGTGCCTATAAAAGTGGAAAGTTTTCTCAAGCTGAAATGCATTATCACTCCACTTTTAAAGAAATCTTGGCGGTGAAAAATGGAATAAAGAAATTCGAATTCCATTTCATCGGCCATCACTTCGTGGTAGAACTAAACATGGCATATTTCCCTCAGATGACCAAGTTCAAATAGAAGCAGATTCCAAACTCTCAACTGCTTCAATAGGCTGAATGATTTTCAAAATACTATTTTGAAACCAAACATATTGCTAGAGAAAAAAATGTGCTAACTGACTTCTTGTCAAGGCCAAAGGCACTAGCCGAAATCAACATGTACATCAAGAGACCTGATTTCCATATACTCAATCATGGCGTAAAATACAAGATTGAGAAGATCAAAAATTTGCCAAGCTGGAAATATCCCAATGAGATTGTTGAACAAATCCAGAATGATAGTTTTACTGAGAACCTTGGAAACCTCATGTGGCAATACCACACAAATCTGTTCAGACTTAATGAAGGTTCGATTCTTTATCCTTTCGGACTAAATGCAGATTATCCATTCATACATCCTCTAATATGGAAGCAAAATGATTTCCCTAATTAACTCAGATGGTTATTATGGTACTTAACCAATAAATACTTAATAGCTATTGAAATTCCAACCAGAAGGTTTATTGCCAACCTCACTAGGATATTCTTACTCGACAAAGGAAATGTTGAAAAGGAAAGTGATAAGAATCTCTTAGACTTTCTCAATTGGTTTTATCCACCTACTCACTGAAATATCTTTTGAAAAAAGAATTGAGAATCATGCTGCCGAACCCTGAAGTCCACACCATTCTGTTCTTCCGACGTCCATGGCATTTTTCAAAAATAATGGTAACATAATTAATGCCCCACAGATTATAGGAACCACATCCTACAAACATCACTTAGACAGTAGAGAAGCTCGGATTCACAAATCTTATCTAGGACCTGTGGGATGTTGTGAACACCAATACCGAGAACTCCAGAGAATTTTGTGCCAAGAAAACTATTCCTGAAGATGTATGGAATTATAATGTACCTACTGCATGAGATCATTATAGCCTAGCACTAGAAGCCAAGGAAGCACTCGAAGATTTTAGACAAGCTGCATCATCATAGGAACATGAAATGACAGAAGCAGATGACCTAGCACAGTCACAATCCACTAAAGACCCCTATGCACAATAGGGAGGTCCTCTTTCCCAGGACCCCTACAATCAAGGACCTTTGTCCTTATCCTTAGGCATGAACACATCCTACTATACTCAACCATCCAATTGGCCTCAGCCAAGCATTTTTGCAAGCGCTACAGACGCAGACAGTACAAATTGGGCATAAGAGGAAGCATCCGCATCTACATCACATCAACTGAACCAAATCCTCTCACCAAAAGACCTTGAAGCTCTTGAACAAAAGTATGAGGAACATCTTCTAGCAACAGTACACAGCTCAAATGACTCGGACTATGACTACAATGCTCGTGACGGACAAGACCGCTGAATAAAGCCATTGTCCGTACAAGTTCACCATAGCAAGTTACTATTTACTTTTACTGTAACAGTAGGCTAGGGAAACTACTGTTCATTATCACTGTTCATAGCCGTGCAAATAATTCCGTACCGGAAGTTTCCGATACCTCTGTTTGTTTTCGGACCCATGAGCTTGGTTATTGCTTGTGTGTAACCTCTTATTGTCTATATAAGGCAAGGAGAGTGTAAAGTGTTGGGCAGAGTCTCTTGAGTAAAGTGAATGTTTTGTGAAAAAACTCTCTATGGCTTTCTAAACTCCTCTTCTTCTCCAGCCTAGTAGGATCCTTTGAGAAATGCAGCTCGGGTGGATTAGAAACATTATCATCCTAGCATCTTTGAGTGTCTCTAGGCTCTGAACTAAAGGGCAGAGTGGTTTTCTGCTAAAAGGCTATCCCTAAAGGGCTTGAACGAGGTGTTTGTCCACTGTGGGAAGGCATACTTGCGGGAAACTGACTCTTCCATCCCTGGTTTTAAGCCTAGGTCTATTCATGTATATATAATACATTTAATATATAACGTGTTCTAACGTGTCAGAACTCTTTATTTTTTTAGAAATGACGTGTCAATGTGTCTGTCTTGTCGTGTCTGTCGCGACCAAATTTTCGGGTAAACCATCTAGGGTTTGGCTAATGGATTGTTAAGCCTAGATTTAATTCGAGCTCTCCCAAGTCCATATCAATTCGCGACTTAAATTCAAATTTTTAACATGCAATTGATTTTTAACTAAGAGCCATCACTAATCTATTTATGGTAGGTCGATTAGACACCTAAGTAAAATAATGTAATGATTATTTTACTCCTACGAATCAAAGACTTTGGGTACGGGGACTTGGTTACACTAGATTTCTCTAATACCCTTTCAATACCATTCTTTTATTTTTAAAAAATATTTTTTGCATGCAGCTTAAATTGATTTTAAATCTATTTCCTTAACATGTGAGACGATTATGCAAGTGCGCAAACTACCAATTTAACACCCAGATAAACAATGAATAAATTGCAAAACTTACTTCAAAGCAACGAAAGTATCTACAATGTTAAATTAGAATTCACATCAACAACCTTAGATATGATCTCTAATTAGCACGCAATTTTTTTTTCCTTTTTCACTTATTTAATGAAAATCATGCAATATGTAATGCAATATAACTAAATGACTTAATTCTAATGACATAGATATTTCACCATAAATCTTTCGGTCCCCCACGAAATATATCATATATATTGCTTGAAGATACAGAAGATTTACGAAAAATATGAACATTTTCCGAAATATCAAATCATGATTCCTTTTTAGCAAATTTTCAGTGATCAAAGAGTACTAGGCTTGGGCCAGTTTCCTCTCACCGTGGGTTTAGTTCAGTCTGTCAATTTAAAGCTCACATCCATTAATTCGAATCTATCCGCCACCGGTCCAATAAATAAATACAAAAATACAAATGCACCTAAATCTATATGTTATGCAATTAATTATTTTTTCAAGAATAAAATTAACTTTTAATATTTTAATGCAATAAATCACTAATCGGGCCGCCAAAATTTAGGTGTCAACAGTGTCGTATGTCGCATATCGGTGTCAATACTAGTTAGGCTACAACTATGGCAAAGGATGACTAGAGATGTTCACGACCCCAATGGCAAATGAAGATAGAGAATCCCTTTACTTCTATTTTTGTTGATTTTGTTTTCTTATCCGGTTGGGTAAAATTATCTTCTCCCTATAGTCCGAACAACCCATCCGAGTTCTCATTCAAATCCAAATTATGCCAATCTATCCAATCCAGCTCCTCGAACGTGCCCGCCCTTATTGTTTAATGAGCAAGGATTTCATTTGCCTAAGTAAACAACGGGAAGGAAACTCCTATAGTCCTTTACCAAAGGCAGTCCGTAGCTGAAATCTAACCTGATGTGATGAAGAACATCATCTCACCAGCAGTGGCATTAAGATCACCAACGTTGTGCATCTTCATCTTTCAATGGTTTCCGTGCAAAGCATAATAAGAGTGCGTTTGATAACTGTTCTATTCTTGAAAATAATTTCTGCTTAAAAATGATTTTTTTTTTTTCAATTCTGTTTTTTAGATGAATTTTTGAGCATTTGAAAACATTTGGTACAATCCTTAAATTCTTTTGTGACTTAGAATTTTTTTTTATTTTTTAATATTTTATTAATTTTTTCTTCTTCTTTTTTCCCTTTTTTTCTTCTTCTTCCTTTAGTCACTCGCCTGCTAAGACCAAGGCCTGTGACCCGCTCCCAGTTTTTGTGGCCTCTAGTAACTGTCACTAACACAATATTTTGCCCCGAAAAAACAAAAATTGATAGGAAATCCTCTGTCAGGAGAATTTAGCCTGTTAGAGCTACAGCTGTTGATGTGCGGCCGATTGTTCCGAGTAAGAATCCTTGTAGCATATCTCAACTGGTTTGTAAAAATGGTTTAATTGGACCGGAGTTTGAGGGGTGATGTTGTCGTGCAGGATCAAACGGCAGCAACAAGACAAAGATTGGAATCAATGGTATGTTCCGGGGCTGATGGGAGTTATGCTATGTGGTTACTGTGCTTTGCCTTTAATCTCATTCCATGCGAAATTGTGTGCTGGTATATATAGAGGGCATTCTGGAATTGTGTTTTAACAGATGCCATAGGGATTGCAAGATAGGGGCTGTTTGCTGCTATTCTGCATATATTAGCTCAAGTAGAAGAATGTCTAGAACAATATGTAGTTGTTGCACGAGGTGTACAGTTTAAATGAAAGGGGTCTGGTGGAAGTGTTTTTTGAGTGTGGTGGCATTACATTCATGCAGGATTTGGTCGAATCGGAAGATTGGTGCTTCAGATAGCAACCGCTAGGGATGATATCGACGTAGTAGCTGTCAATGATCCTTTTATCGATGCTAAATACATGGTACGTGCAATTACCTTCTTTTTAATGCAAATTACTTAGTCCTTCAAGGAAATGTCATGTGGCTTCCCTCCTTTACGTGATTGAGTGGTTCTGTTGGTTATAGCATTACTGTTGCATCACTTATGTGGTATATGGATGTTTTAATCTCTTTTATGTCTGTTATTTGGTAGTGGACTTGGAATATCCATTGCAGTATTCTAAAAATTTCTGATTTGCTGCTAGTCTTGTTACTGCTTTAGCTTAGAATTGGAAAGTGATTGACTTGACCATTTGTTTAAGCATGCCAGATTATTGTTTTTCTTCGATAAATGTTTCATAACTTAAATTAAGCTACTGCTGACTCATCCACCATGCTTTGGTGAATGTTTAAATCAGCCTTCAACTTAAGACACATGAGATTTATCTTTTCCTGTGTCGGCTTTGCTACCATATTAATATCTACTGCTCAGGGTTACCTCATTTTGCTTTGCAAAATCATCCTAAGATAAAAACTCATAGCTGACTCTTGTGGTATTTGTGTATAATTAGTGAGCCAAGAGAATTTGTAAGATGTGACAGCTTTGGAATTTGTGATTGTTGGAGGGTTATCGCAATACTTTATAGCAGGTCTTCTCCTTGAGGAGATACTGACATTTCTTTTATCGATCCGTCCAGGTTTACATGTTCAAGTATGACTCTACTCATGGAGTTTTCAATGGAACGATCAATGTTATAGACGATTCCACCTTGGAGATTAATGGAAAGCAAATTAAAGTTGAAAGCAAAAGGTGTTTTCTTACTCATCCGAAAGAATATGCTTGTAGAAAGTTCTCTTTTGCAAATATCAACCTCTAGACTTACAGTAGGAATGGGTAAAGTTTGACATTTCTTTCTTCTCAGAAATCCAGAAGAGATTCCTTGGGGTTATCATGGGGCTGAGTATGTTGTGAGATGGCTAGTATAATCACCTAGAGGGGGGTGAATAGGTGCACAAACAATTTATCGAGATACGGAAGCGATTCTTGGCAAATGATAGAAAGGAAGTTTACTATGATTAGCGAAAATGAAGTACGATCAAAGTAAAGAGAGTAAGGAAGAGAAAATTAAACGCAGGGTTTATAGTGGTTCGGCTTATTCCAAGCCTACATCCACTCTTCCGCACTGACAGCCCACCGGCTGGATTTCACTATGATCAAAAGAGAAGTTACAGCACAGCTTTGCCTTGATTCCACAGTGTAGATGCTCTACCACACCTCCTCAAGGTTTCTCACAAATATACAAGTATTCGCTCAAAGGAATTGTCTAAACAAAAAGGAGCTTCAGACTTTGGAATTTTTCTATCGCGCACACCTCAACAACTAAGACCGTCTTCCTTATATACTCCTTTATGCCATCATACCCGTTGGCACTTACCAAAGGAATTCCTTCAATCTACCCATTGGACGGAATCAATTAGGAAGATTGTTCAAGCTATTAAAGGAACGTGTCGATAGCTCTCAATCCTATTCGCCCATACAATCAGGATCTCGGTTTCCATAAGTAGAACCTTCCAAGAATATTTAGGCAATCACCGGATCTTCAATCATCGAGTCAATCTCGATCAATCAAAGGTTTCCATTACGTCTTTTCCAGCCACGAGATCTTCTCCAGTTAATAAGGTTAAATCCTTGACGAAACATCCAATTCTGGATAACCTTTCTTCAACGGATTAGAGACTGTCAATGAGGATAGACTTTGAGTCTTGAGTCTGGCTGTCTGGAGGTCTTCAGACTTTAAATAGCAGAGTTTGCAAGCCTTCAGACTAGACTGATGGAAACGTTTTGTCAGCTTCAAAATACTTCAAGAAGATTTCTCCAACATGTTATTGAATCCGCTGGAGTTTTCACTACATTGGACAAGGCTTCCGCACACCTGAAGGTCACTATAATAATTTAATTTACTCTGTGCACGCATGCTCGTGTATGTGTACGTGTATGTGATAGGGTGATGGGTATAAACACCATGAGTTGAGCCCGCTGAATATTACTGCAGGCTGGCGCCAAGAAAGTGGTCATATCAGCTCCTTCAGCCGATGCACCTATGTTTGTGGTTGGAGTAAATGAAAAGTCATACAAGTCAAACACGGATGTAGTTTCTAATGCAAGCTGCACGACCAATTGTCTCGCTCCTGTTGCCAAGGTTGGTTTTCACGCTTCCATAAGTTATTCCTGCCTTTCACGTCAACCTGGTGAAACTTGAATAGTAGGCAGCTGTCTTTTGGAAAATTCCTCTCTCCGTCTCTTTCTAACCCTTTGCAGTATCGTATCTTCTCTGCAGTGGATGCGGCTCACATCTTGGCTCTTGCTGAGTCAGTCGCTGAGAATTGATTCATACTAACATAATTGTTGTAATTAACCTTTTCAGCGGGTCGTTCAGGAGGAATTTGGTATAATTGAAGGTTTGATGACGACTGTACACGCAACTACAGGTACTCCCATTCTTTCCCTTCTGCCTCTCTGATGTTACGAGGTCTTGCTAATAATGATGATTTATATTTTTCAGCAACCCAAAAGACAGTGGATGGTCCTTCGATGAAGGATTGGCGTGGGGGCCGTGGAGCTGGTCAAAATATCATTCCCAGTTCCACTGGTGCTGCAAAGGTATAATGATAACTGGAATTTCTTGACGAAGACATGGACAGATTCTAGATTTTCTAAGATTTGGATCATTGTGGGGTCAATAGTGATGATATTGTTCTTTCCCTTTGGATAGGCTGTCGGAAAGGTTCTTCCTGAACTCAACGGAAAACTCACTGGGATGGCTTTCCGTGTTCCAACTCCTAATGTCTCTATTGTTGACTTAACTTGTCGGCTTGAGAAGAGTGCTTCTTATGAAGATGTGAAGGCAGCTATTAAGTATGTTGATTCCTCCCTCCCTCCTCCTTCCTTTTTTTCCTACTAGTTGACGGTTTAAGTTGATGAAAATTGAAGGAGTCCCTTTGAGTAGTACTATAAACATGTCTTGGATTTGTTCAAATAAAGGTATGCATCGGAGGGTCCGCTCAAGGGCATCCTTGGATATACAGATGAGGATGTTGTCTCGAATGATTTTGTCGGTGACTCCAGGTATCTCCATTGTGCTTTCCTTCCTCTCCTGCCGGCTCCCTCCTTCCCTTTCTGTCAGTGGGTGTTAAGGCCTTGCGTTGCATGCACATGTTCTTGAGGGGGATCGGATGTTTTGATTTCTTTTTTACTGTTTTACATTAAGCAATGTATGCTCCATACAATCAATTTAGTGGCTAGCTCTATTTTTGTTGCTTGCCTTGTTGGTCCCTAGAAATTGCCAATTTAATAAAAGATCTAGTCTCACAGTGGCCTGGAACTTTTAAACTTAAGTGAAGGTCATTTCAGACGTTAGTTTTTTTTTTTTTTTTTATAAAGAAAAAATGGTGGCTTACAACTACTAAAAGTGAATTTTGTGTCTTGAGACAGGTTAACAGCGTCTATTTTTCAAAAGATAGTGGCAAAAGCGATTGATTGTGTCCATGTTTTGTGAATGTTATAGCTGAGTGATGCTTTTACTGCAGATCAAGTATATTTGATGCGAAAGCAGGTATAGGTCTAAGCAAATCATTCATGAAGCTGGTTTCGTGGTACGACAGTGAATGGGGATACAGGTATACATCTCTTGATCTTTTGTTCTGAATATTAAGAAGTGGCAAGGCAATATGAGTGGAATTAATGTTTTATAATGTCCAACTAGCATATTTAAACTTTTATGGCAATTTGACTTTCTTACACCATCCGAGTCCTAGATTTGACAGAGCACATGGCCCTGGTCGCAGCCCACAAGTGAATGATGAATGGTGCTACATAGTTACCTGAATTTGCGGCATGCTTACTCCATTTACAAGAGTTATGATGCTTGATAAAGATTTCTGGTTATTCAATACAGCCTGTATTGTCTTCTGGACGATTTTACTCGAATGGTATCTGTTCTATAGTCTGGTACCGCTGTCTGGAACCAGGTAGTTCATGGTGCCTTCAACATAATAAGGAATCAGAATTTTCCCGCTTTTGCTGGCAATATCTATTTTTGCTGGTTTTTTTTTTTTTTAATGCTTGCGCTGGCTCTACATGATTGCGGTCTTTGATATTTTTTCTATTGAAACATGGAGATCATCCGATATGGTCAATGTGGTCCTGTGCCTGGATATAAATTCAGTGAAAGAAAAACTCCCTTTTTTCCAAAGGAAGAAAAAAAAAAAACTCCCTTGTTTCTGTTTTTGATAAGCGAAGTAAGTGCCTAATAAGCCATGAAAATTGTGAGTTGGAATTGTCAGGGGCTGGGTACCCCCTTGACAATCCAGGAGTTAAGAGCTATAATTGCTCGTGAAAGGCCCAACATAGTTTTTCTTATGGAAACGAAAAATAAAACAACCAGGGTGGAAAAGATTTGTAAAAAGCTCAAGTTCCAGCAACTTTACTTAGTGGATCCGACAGGAATAGCGGGGGGATTGGTAATTATGTGGCATGAGGAACTCAGTTTAAAGGTCCAACACAGCTCACAGCACTTCATTGATGTACAGTGCACAGATCCTGAAAGTAAAAAGATAATGCAGATTACCTTTATCCACGCATCTACTGACTTTGGAGAGAGGATGGCGTTATGGCAACAATTGGGAACCCTTAAACCTTCAGGCTCCACTCCCTGGATCTGCATGGGAGATTTCAATGAGATTCTATACATATGGGAGAAAATTGGGAAAAAGGAGGCAGACAATCGAAGAATTACAGCTTTCAGAAATATGATTAATGATTTATCCCTGATGGATGTAGAAAGCCACGGATGCGCTTTTACATGGGCTAATAACAGGGAGGGAGACGAGCTGGTAAAAAAGAGACTCGATCGAGTACTATGTAATCTGGAATGGAGGGTTACCTTTCATGAAGCAGAAGTCCAGGCCCTCCCTGCTATAGGATCCGACCATAGTCCCCTCATCCTTCGCCTGTATCCTATAGTATACAAAAGGAAAAAAACAGTTCAAATTGGAAACCTTCTGGATGGATCATGCAGAATATCAGGAAGTCATTAAGCAAGTCTGGGAAGATATTACAACTCCACAGCATCTATTTACAGAAAAATTAGGGAGGACATCGAAAGAATTAACGAAGTGGAGCAAAGAGAAGTTTGCAAATGCTTATTCTCAGATCAAAGAACTTAACCAAGCTTTACAAGCCATCACTAATCAAAAAGTTCAGCATACAAGTAGACAGAAAGTGCAGCATATTATCAGCCAAATAGCAACATTGAGAAGACAGGAAGAACAATTCTGGGGAATGAGGTCACGCATTAAATGGCTACATTGGGGAGACCAAAATACCAGTTTTTTCCATGCCACGACAATCCAAAGGAGACACCAAAATCGTATTACAATGTTGCAATTAGAGGAAAATCGTTGGTGCAGAGAACCAGCAACGATACAACAACACATTAAAGCTTTCTATGAAAACCTGTATAGCTCTGAGGGTCTACGACACTACCAACCGATCTTAAACCAATGCCCATCACCAATTACAGAGAGGATTAATGCAGATCTGGTGGCAATACCTCTATTGGAAGAAATCAAGGAAGCAGTGTTCCAATTGGGAGCTCTCAAGGCTCCAGGACCAGATGGCTTCAATGGAGCTTTCTATCAAAAATCATGGGTAACTATAAAAACTAACCTGCTGCAACTTGTATAGGAGTTTTTTAAGACAGGTGTGGTTGACCACAGGCTAAACCAGACCCATATTGTGTTGATCCCGAAAGTAAAAGGCCCCGAAACAATCAGTCAATACAGACCCATCAGTCTGTGTAACTTCAGCTACAAAGTCATTTCAAAAATATTAGCAAACAGACTCAAAAAGTGGTTGCCACTTATCATTGAACCAGAGCAGGGAGCCTTCGTCTCGGGGCGGCAAATACAGGACAACATCTTCATTGTTCAGGAAGTTCTGCATCAGCTGCGAATAACCAAAAAGAAGACAAAACATCAGGCTATTGTAAAGCTTGATATGCAGAAAGCATATGATCGCATAGAATGGGATTTTGTGAGGGATCTAATGCTACACATGGGGTTCGATGCAAAATGGGTCTCCCTAATTATGCAATGCATAACAACAGTTACTTTCAGCTTAAAGATCAATGGTGAACCTACCTCTTTCTTCCACCCATCGAGGGGCCTCAGACAAGGCGATCCCCTCTCACCCTATATCTTCATCCTGATATCCAATGTCTTAACCTGGATGTTGAAGAAAGCATTGGCAGAAGGTACACTCAAAGGAATACAGGTAAATAAACATTGCCCTCAGCTATCACACTTGATGTTTGCCGATGATGTTATATGTTTTCTAGATGGGACCATTACAGAATGCCAGAACCTTGCCCTCATATTAACCCAATACTGCTATGCAACGGGACAAACAGTAAATTTGAATAAATCAGGGGTTTATTTCAGTGGACATTGCCCAGAAGTTTTGAAACACAATCTGGCCACACAATTGAGAGTCCATATTCTAAAGAAAACAGGAAAATACTTGGGCATACCTACTGAGTGGGGACAATCCAAAAAAGCGATGTTTTCGTGGATCCTGGCCAGAGTAAACTCCAAGTTAGCTGGATGGAAAGAAAAAATGCTTACAAAGGCTGGTAAGGAAGTGCTAATAAAGAGTGTGGTGCAATCCCTACCTACCTATGCCATGTCCATATTCAAGTTGCCTGTTTCGATTTGCCGAGCTATAGAACAACGGATTGCATCTTTTTGGTGGCAGAATGGTGATGCTAAAAGAGGCCTGCATTGGAAAAGATGGGAAATGTTAAAAACTCGAAAAGATGCAGGCGGCATGGGCTTTAAGGATTTGATTACCTTCAATCGAGCCATGCTAGGTAAACAGGCCTGGCGTCTAGTTTCCTTTCCTTCAGCTCTATGGAGTAGAATGCTGAAAGGGATTTATTTCCCTCATGGAGATCTATGGAATGCGTCCAAGGGAAATCGACCATCATGGGGCTGGCGCAGCTTAATGCTTGGCAGAGACACCATAAAAAGCAATATCAAATGGTCAGTAGGGGATGGGAAATCAATTCGCATAAGAGAAGACAGGTGGCTATTACAAGGTATAATAGGTGGGACAGCAAACCACACAGAGCCTAAATTTGTGTCTGAACTGATCAATTCAGAATCCAGTGAATGGAAACAACAACTGATCTACCATCATTATGAAGAAAAAATTGCAAATGAAATTGTAGCAATTCCCCTACATCAGCAACCAAAGCAAGACACGCTTATATGGACAGGCAATGGTTCTGGACAATATTCTGTCAAGAGCGGATATAATGAAGCAAGAAAATCCACTAGCAACACAGATCAGAACCGGCCTTCATGTTCTTTTCAACCGCCACGTACCTTGTGGACACAAATTTGGAGTCTTGATGTGCCTCCAAAGGTTCGTTTCTTCATCTGGAGTCTCTACCAAAATGCCCTCCCGACGAAGGAAAATCTATACAGAAGAAAAATTGTAAGTGACCCACGATGCCCGGTATGCTGTTCGAGTATGGAGACTACAGAGCATTTGCTGTTTCTTTGCAAGTGGACAAAGCGAGTATGGCAAGACCCGATTTTTGAGCAGATCAGGCCAAATAACAGTATCAATCGAACGGATCGGTGGATTTTAAAAGCATTCTGAAGAGATCAGAACTCACCCGATCGTGAACTCATTAGCCTGATCCTGTGGAACATCTGGAAGGCGAGAAACAACCGGATCTTTCGTGCAAAGGAACCCCAACCAGCAGATCTGTTGATAATAGCAAAGGAACAACAGTACACGCTCAGTACGGGTAGATCGAAAAAAAGCGAGCGATCTCTCAACCAAAACTCACCCGTTCACTGGAGGCCTCCGGAAGGGCAAAATCTGAAGCTGAACGTAGATGCATCGTGGAGACCCGGCGATTTCCTCTGCTCTGTCGCCGGTATCGTACGAGACGCAGCTGGAAGGGTTCTCGACGGCTTCGCAGCCACAGCTAGGGTTTCCTCGGCAGGTGAAGTGGAAACTCAAACACTTTCACACGGGATATCGTTTATGCACGAACTCAAGACGAACCACGTGCGGGACTTTGGAAGCCGAACTGGAAGATACTTCATAGAAAGTGATTGTTATGCGGCGGTAGAAATGGTCATGGGCCGGGCCGCATCTACATGGGACCTTAAAGAAATCGTCCACAGGTGTACGCATGGGCTTCAGCAGAACAACGACTTCACGGTGATTTATACCCCACGACAAACTAACGTAGCGGCGGATTGGATTGCTCGACACCATCGACAAAACACCCTACCACGTAATTGGGTGTCTTCCCCCCCTCTTCCCCTATGGAATATATTATGCGCAGATCTTTCCCCATCTGTGGGTTGTAAGACTTTTCTTTAATCAAGTAATAGTCACTTCTATTTTGACCCAAAAAAAAAAAGTAAGTGCCTTGGCCTGAATGTACAGTGAACGCGAGGCGTTTCGTGATATTGCGGTGCTAATGAGACGTAGCTATCCGTAAGAGAATACTTTCTTTCGAGCTTAGGGGCTAGCACAGAGATAGTCTGTGATGTATTAAAATATTGAACAGTAACACGCATCTCCATTGGATTACACGAGTGAGTATAGCGACATGAAGTTCCTAGTTTGACAAACCACTACTGGTGCTCGGGAAATTGTCAGAAACTAGTGTTGATATATCCTTCCCAAATGTCCCAAGATTTGGCTTTATTTCTTGGTTAGTAAAACATGATGAAATCCCTAATTTTGAGAGGATTGAGAGTTGGTCTGCTGGGAGTACCAGTTCTCTCTGCTTGTTCTGTAATCTATGCATGGATTATGAGCGACGTCGGCAGTGGTATTGAGATCATCAGCATCATGCATCTTCATCTTTGAATTGTCTACGTACAAACCGTGATACGTGATAGCATTCCAAGTCACATTATAATTGCGTTAAGTCTGTGCTTCTTTAAGAAGGCCCACTGGGCTTTGATACGCATGAAAGAAGCTCCGATTGGACGAGACAGACAGAGGGCTGCTCTTGTTTCTTATCACTTGGTTTTTACCCCCTGTAGAATCTATTGATCTCTTTGGTGGACCGTAAGGAGCCAAAAAAAGGTATGATGGTGATGATAAGTTATCGTCTCCAAGAGTTGACATGATTCAGTTCGGACAGGGTCAAATTATACGTCTCTCATGTTCCCCAAAGTTGTTTGTCAATTTTCATGCTACGATACAGACGTAAGGCGTATGCGATTTATGCCATCGATTTCCAGGGCATGTGGATCAGTTGCGGCCCGAAATGGGCATTTGCGAACGTAATAATGCTTTAGTTTATATTGCAGCGGTCGGTAAGTAACTGTCAAGTCGGCAAACGTAGACGATGAAGCAAGTCTCTACTCACTAGTCAAACTGCCTAAAAAGCACTCACAACGCAATCGGCGCACGCCGATGAGGTTGCGGTTGCTATGTGGGGGGTAAAGTTTCCTCCGATACTTTTTGTATTGCTAGCCGTGTCGCAATTGGCAATGTCGTTTGGGAAGTGAGCGCAGTTGCGATGAGGAGAAAAATAAAACAAATCGGACAAACTGAAAAGAGTAGGAACAGGATAATAGTTACTTGTCTAGATTAATTGTCTTCTTGAAATTCTCGAACCGCCTATGGCCTTGAACTGCTTTCGCCATATTCCCATCATAAGTATAAAGAGAGGCTGAGCACAAGGAGATACTTCAAAAGCGTGCCTGAACACATAGCAATTAGCAAATATTTACCCACCAATTGTTCGACAAAATTTCTCACCAAGAAAATGCTCCTACCAGGCCTGCGTGCATCCCAGGCACAACCTCATCCCCAATGAAAACAAACTTACAGAGAACAAAGTTGCAACCGAAACCTAGCACATGGACATCACACCTGGTTGACCCAAACCCGCCCTCACCCCGCTCTCTGCCTGAGACATCAGATATCAATGAGTAACCATACAAAGGGAGGAAGACACTATTGCCAATCTGGTTTGTTCATTAAAACAAAGTAACTAATGCTTGCATGACTTTCTCTGTCATTGCCAAACATCTAGGACTGCGGTTATAAAGAAAATCATGTGAACGAAAGTGCATGAGCAGATGAGTCCAGAAAACCAGCTTGACAGCAAGGATATGATATCTGCTTCAGACATCAGATATTAATTACAGTTAAAAAGTGTTGTGGTCATGATAAATAGATCACTATTTCATCTCCGAAGAAAGTCATCTGCATTTAAAGCTATGGTTTATAATAAAATCAGGTAACTGAAAGTGCATGAGCACATGACCTCAAAAAACAAACTTGACAGCAAGGTACTGAGCACCCAACATAGAAGTGCTAACCTTCCAGGCCTGTATTCAAGTATGAGGTTGTATAGCTGAACAAAAAAATCTTGCAACATCGAGATTGTTCCTCATTCCTTTAAAAGCAATGATGCAACAGCGAAGTCTTTCCGAGATGGTCACGCATTTTCCTGAACTGTCCGATTTCCCACCAGAACATGCAAGCTTTTTAAGGTAATTCATGAGATCTCCAATATAATCCAAGTCAATCAGGTGAGAAAATTTCATAGACCATCCAAACATGGTGCAAGGAGTGGGTGAGCCTCAGTCACATGAGTTGTACCAATATCTCCATTAGGTCTGTAAAACAAACAGAAAGAATGAAGTGATCACAGTATCCCATTAGATACCATTCACAAAGACAATTTCTAACTCAACTTTATGCACATATTTTAGGTTGATTATAGAGAAAGATTAAATCAACACAGAAAATGGACAGCATCACTTATGATTAAGAACCACACCTTAAATTTGTCCTATGAATTTTTTCATGTCAATCTGAAGACCTGACCAATATTGAAACCCCAGTTTCAGTGTCTGATAAAACATTTGCTTTGACACGGTACTACGCACCAAGACCAATATGCCCTACCATGTTCGAATATCTCACTATAGTGTCAAAACCATACAAAATGACACATGAAATCACCTGGGCACAATTGACTGCATAGTATGCTTCAGAATACGAAAATATATCTCAAATACGACAGAAAGTGTCTCTGACTGCATCCTTCGGCGCTCCATAATATCTGGATCGAAGCTAGCTGCTTTATAATCAGCAGCAACCTGTTTACACCACCAAGCACCTCCATTTTATGATATGAAATTAGAAAATCAGAGAAAGTAGGCAGTTGTTGCATAAGAATCCCTACCTCTTCCCTCATTTTTGACATCATTTCTTGCCTAGATTTCTTTCTATCATTCGGTTGTGGATGGCTTGATTCTTCTGGTCGGTTTGCTTTCTTATAATTCTTCTTTTTAACTTTTTTATCCTTATCTGGTGCTTCAGATCTATGAAGGTCCTTGTCAAATGACAAAGATATAGGTACCTGAAAAAGCATTTTGATAGTTATAACAGAGAGAGAGAGAGAGAGAGAGAGAGAGAGAGAGAGAGAGAGAGAGAGAGAGAGGGAGGGAGAGGAGGGGAGGGGTTGAATTAAACAAAATAACAAAGTAATTGAAACGCAAACGTTCAAAATAGTGACCTATTAAACATACGTGGATATTTGACCAAAAAGAGAACTTGCTTGAATCGAGACAGGATGCATCTGATAATTATGAGCTTTCACATAATTTGCAATCAATCGAACAGCTGCTCCAGTCACTTCACCACTGTGTTTACCCTCATTTGTAAAGAGTGACTTAATAGTGTCACAACAAAGTTTCCTGATGATATACATTCCCATCTTTTATTCAAGAGAAGAGTAGAGGGAAAAGGGAAAAATATACATGCGAAGAAATGCTCAAGGAATATGACCAGAAAACTAGAAGTAGAATTGTCTATCACGTGTCATCATAGCACATGACTCTTTAAGGAGTAGCTCCTTTTCTTGTAGTCCCAACTCCGTACCAAAAAGTAAAAAGGTACAATAAATAGAATGTTATCTACTATTTTTCAGACTTAAACATAAAAAAGATCATACTACATTGCATGCATGCCGTCATACAAGGGCACATGCACACATGCTCACAGATTTACATAACCACAAACATAAGCCATTGCATCTCTAAATGATTGCTAAGCGATGCTTCATCTATTTCCCTTTTGTTTGGGCAGGGAACTTAAACCAAAAGCAAGCAACAACTTATATTCATAGATAAAACAACATTGGTGATCTCATGAGTTCATCTGTCACAGAAGCACCCAAGCCATTCACAAAATGAGAATAGAATTCTGCACCCAAATGACCACATTAACAAAAGACTATTCTTCGAAGTTCTCAATTATTCGACCATTCTCCTCATCTAGTCAACCAAAGGTCTTATTTTTATTGCAAACTCTTAACATAAGAAGAATAACGAGAAGTTAAAAATATATGGCTAAACCTTATGACTTCATCCGAGGAACTTATGTTTCGGACAACAACTTCAACCAAGCTCTCGCGATAACTGAAATGAGGAACATCATCTAGCAAAGTACAGATGCAGCGAACCAGCACATGTTGATACAAGGAGACTTTTTCTAAAACCATCAACTTCTGCAGGTAGGCCTGTTAAATAAATTTTGAAATAGCTCAAAGTATATAAGATTGGATTGAAACAAATTCTTAATCAACATTAAACTAACTAAAACAAGAATGTGTAAACCAAGATTTGTAGTGTTTTTTGTCCCATTTCTGGTGAGTGCACTTCATTCAACAATCACAAGAAAATCAAGTAAAACCTTGTATGCAGACAGAAGTGTCGATTCATAATACCGCACTTCTTGACATCCTTTGAAACTTTCATCACCAGCTCCTTCTCAGTAGGAAGTCTAATGCAGTAGCTATAATATCACAACAAAGGAAAACATCACAACAGTGCCGAGGGAACACATGGAGAGTAGACATAACTGTAAAGATCACATCAAAATAAACTCGGCAACATACCCAGGAATGATGTCTTTGAACACAGCCAACAAAGATATAAGCCCAAGCTTAACGATAGCATGATTGTGATCATTGCACATCTGCAGCATTTCTTTTAACAGTTTAATATTAGACTTTGGGTCAGCAAGCAGAGCAATTCCCAGTTCCGCAAGTTTACACTTCTTAGTTTCAAATGACTCTTCTGCAGTGATGTCCTCTTTCAACTCAGCCTAAAGAAAACATGACATTGCATAAAGATGAGAAGAAATGTATTGATGTTAAAGTACTGTATGATAACAGTACAATGATACTAGCAAACTTGTGATAAACATCTAGGCATAATATCAAGTCCAAATCTTCATTGCATCTAAACCAATGACTCAGTATAAGCAAGCTAAAGTGATCCCACAAGATATATGCACAACTTAAAGCAAAGCTAAGTTAAAGCAAAGCTTACTTTGACATAGATTGGTAGATGACTCATGTCGGTATACCAAGAATGTGTCAAAATGGGTACACTAAATTATGTGACATGAATTAAATTGGTGATGACAGGAGTAGATTCAAATCACAAGATGGTGATGGTAATTGTATAACTTTAGTATATCTAGAATTATTCTTGACAACAATGGAACACCAGCAAATTTTCTAGAAAGGATTGGACACTATTTCCTTTCTACTGAATTTAAGGTACATGATAAAAACAGAGCATATGAATTCATATGAATTTAAAAGCTTGTCTTAGCTACCATAGAATCCTAGTTAAAACAACAATATCACACAATCAATGAATCAAGGTAGTGAAACTGGTCTTAACAGTAATCGCTATAAAAAAAGCTACCTCGGAACAACTCAAGGTTCTGCATAGTGGCATGATCAAGATTAACAATTGAAGGCAACCCCTTGCTTGCAGCGGCCAATTCCATCAGCTCCAGCTGTTCATCCTCCATAAGCTCCATGGATTCCTTGGCAATTCTGTGAGCAGTGGCCTTCTCCACCGCAGCTTTTCGTCTCTCTGCTTCTTTTTCTCGACAAAGCTCTTCTTTTTGTCTCTTTTTCTCCGCCTTCCAAACAAAAAACCAGAGAAGTTGGTAAAGAAAAGAGAAAAGAAGAGATGTTGCTTAACCAATCAAATAAAGCAAAAGAAACTGACTAGTGAAAATGCAATATCTAGCTCAAATACTTACCTTAATAGATTCTTTCTGTAAATACTTCTCCCGTCGCTCTGATTCTCGCCTTTGCTCACGTAGCAATCTCTCCTCCTCTCTCTGCTGTTCACGCATCAACCTTTCTTCTTCCTTCCTTCTTTCACAATCAAATCTTTCCATCTCTTTCCTCATTCGTTCCTCAGCCTGCAATAGAAAAATACAGGATATCAGCACATGCCAAAGTTTTCCACACATAGCTCACATATCCTTAAGTGATAAATGAAAACCTTTCTCCTCAAAATATTTTCTTTCTCCAGTGCTTTGCAAATTCGGTTTTCATTAGCTTCAACTTCCCTAGCGATCTGGGCTTCTTCAATCTGCAACAAAATGACATTTTTGGTCACCCTAAAGCTCTATCAAAGAGTGATGACAATACTCTGCTCTCAGAAGCATCAGAATTACCTTGAGTTTTCTCTTGACATGCAGGTCAGAAGTATCATGCAAAATTGTCCTGTCAGGCAGGGTAGAAGAATCTTCTTGACCGGTAAATGGATGGCTTCCTTGGTGAGCATCCATTTGAATGTTAACAAAAGACTCTCTCAGCTAAAGGGAATGATCATCTCTCAGAGGGGATAAAACACTGTTTCGCTCTCTATCTTCTCGCGAGACACGGCATACTTGCAGTCGGTGACGTCTGAGAACACCATCAACACTAGGCAGCTTCTTACTTCCATGAATAGATGACACTCTGGTAGTTGGCCCATCCACCGGGACATCAAGATAGTGAGTTTGGGCAATCCGTCCACGGGTATGGTATCTTGCAGGCTGGTCATGCAGCAACTGATACTCATGGTGGAGAAGTCTTGAAGCAGCCTGGATAATCACACATAACACAAATATTGGCAATCCACATATGACTTCGAAAATTGAATGTTAACAAGCGAAACTATCATCAGAATTTTATTAGATTCTTCTAAGAGCAATAAAAGTTCTTAAAATTAAAAAAGACAATTCTAGTTTTCATACAGAAAGACAAGAAGAACAAACTTGTAAAAGTATCGAGAAAGGACATGTAGGGTGTAAGTATATAGGCAACTACCTACATCAACCTCTCAAAAGAAAATTGGCATGAAAAGGTAAGTTTGAATTGAGACTTACATCCCCTCCAATTTTCAACAAAGTATTAGTACCAAACAGTTCTTGATAACTGCACTAAAAGGGACTGAAACTATTCAATATTTTTTCCAAGCAGAACACTCATGTTATCATAAAAATATTTGTGACGATATTTCACAAACATATTCTTAATTCACAAGCACGAAGAAGTATGATCCTTGTAAACTTCCATTAACCCATGCAAGTGTAATCACAACAGAATATTTGCAATAGTTAACCACAAAACAAGGGGAAAAAAAACATCACACGGGCAGAGCAGCAGGTAATACAAAATACACAGTAAAAGCCAGCCAAGAGCACTAGGACTCATTTTATAGAGATATTGATGCATAAGTACCTTTCCTCTAAGTAAATTATGCACCTGTCTCAGCTAGCCTAGATTCATTTCATGGAACTAACATTTATCGTAATGAGTACCTTAGACTCTTAATGGATTATAGCCCTATAACAGTCAGCACAACTCTTCAAAAAGATTGAAACCTTTGGAAGATGACTACATCAAGGAAATAGCAGCAAATAACAAATTAAACGTCACACAATCTCCATATGACAAGTAATGACCAACATACTATAAGGGGTTCCTCTTTCTGTACAAAATTGCATATGTGTGGCTTTTCTTTTGCAGCCGTTTTGTATAGGGGCAGTACCCCTTTGGTACCTTCTTAATGGAATTTTCTTTATTGTTCAAACAACAACAACAACAACAAAGACATCTCAACAGGGAAAAGAAGCCACTGACTTTATTTGACATGGCATCCCGTCGAACATACACTTCCCATCATAAGGATTCACGGGTCCTTTCTGCTCCTCATCTGCAACTACACAGATAACATGCTAAAGTCAGATAAGTGATGAAGTAAACATGAAATGAGAACTAAGAAGAGGAAGAACTCAGATAGATAGAGAGAGAGCAACCTTCGTTCAGGAGCAGGGGGCGCTTCGCGGAGGAAAGAGAGAGAGAGAGCGACCTTCGTTTGCGGAGAGGGAGGCCAAAACGCAAGCATGGGTTCGTCGGCGTCGGGGTTGGCTAGCAAGGGCGCTCCACAGAGGAAAGAAGAAGAGAGCGGAGCAGAGGTCACAAGAGGGAGGCGAAAGGGCGTCAGCGTCGGAGTCGGGGGCGACGGAGGCAACCGGCGTCGGCATCACGGTTCACTGGAAAGGGCGTTGGCGTCACGGGCAACCTGTGGAGGCGGAGGCGGAGGTGAAAGGGCGTCGGCGACATGGAAGCACAAGGTTCGTTTTTTTGTTCTCCCCCACAACGGAACGGAGAACGGGGAGAGAGAGGGGAGAGAGAGGACGAGTCGACAGGGTAGTAGAGGAGAGCAGAGGAGAGAGAGCCTCAGAGTGGTGGGCTTGGCACGCGCAAATTTTGAATCTCTGACACCGTCGCCTACATGGAGCCACGTGTCGACTCCTGAATGGTCTTACATTTGGCCTATGTAGAGGGTAAGACTCAGTCAATATTTTCTCCACCATTTACGACACATGGCTTAGGGCCCGTTTGGTTCAACTTTGGGGAAATGCACTTGGGAGAATGCAAATACCTTTGAGATAAAGGGATTTCCCGAAATGCTACCGTTTGGTAAATTACAATCTCAAGTAGCTTTGAAAAATAATTTACCGTTTGGCAAAACTAGCATTTCCAATTAGCTTTTGCTATTTTTTTATTTTTTTAAAGTTTGAAAATAAAATCTGGTGGCCGACAAAGCGCCGACGAACAGCCGGCCAACTGCCGGACGGCCAATCTGGCCGCCGGACCGCCAGATCTGGCGGCCTGAGGTCGCGGAGGCCAGATCTGGCCGTCGGACGGCCAGATGCCACCGGACCGCCAGATCTGACCTCCCGACGGCCAGATCTGGCGGCTGAGGGCGTGACCTCAGGCGGCGTCGCCTAGTCGTGCGACCCAGGCGGCGCCGCCTGAGGTCGCACGGACGCAGGCGGCGTCGCCTGGTCGCGCGACCCAGGCGACGCCGCCTGAGGTCGCGCGGACCCAGGTGGCGTCGCCTGGTTTGCGCGCGCCAGGCGACGCCGCCTGAGGTCCGCGACCTCAGGAGGCGTCGCCTGGCACGCGCGATTCAGGCGACGCCGCCTGGGTCGGCGCGACCTTAGGCGGCGTCGCCTGGTTCACGCGCGCCAGGCGACGCCGCCTGGGTCGCGGGTCGCGACGCCGCCTAGGTCGTGGTCGCGCCACCTGGGCGGTGGTCACCGGGGACGCGCGACCCCCGCGGTGGTGGTGGTTGCCGGAGAAGCCGAACTTTGAGGCGGCGGGGAAGAAGATGACCCGAGCGGAGAAGAAGATGAGCCGGAGAAGAAGATGAACAGTAATTTTTGCATTTCTGGAATGCCCAATGCCGCCCCTCCCCAGCTTTCAGCATTCAGCCTTCGGAATGCTCATATTTGGGCAAAAGGGCTTTCAAATATTTTGCCAAACACCAAAATTTTTCCCCAAGGGGCTTTGGGGGCCCAAAGCCCTTTAGGAATGCCCAACCAAACACCCCCTTAGTCGGGAGCCACTGATAATCGTTTTTCTTGATAATTGGGAACTTATAGGATCAAACCCTATCCTTCGAAGGCTAATTTCGGAAGAGTAAGTAGACTTTTTGGCCAGATTTATCACTTGAATTTATGGCTCCTAATGGTCAAAGTGACTTGCTTGTATGCTACGTTTGGAGCTCCCTAGATCAAAACTCCGTGACAAAGAAAAGGAATGCTATCATATTCGTGATGAAGCTCTGGTGGTGGCAGCGTTGAAAAATCACCTCATAAAGGCCGTCAAGGACAAAGCGTTCACTTTCAGAAACGTTCTGGATACTTTAAGGAACAAAAGACTCCAGAGAGAGTGGGGCTTTGACCCATCTGTTTTCTTTTTGGGGCTATATGCCATCTTATTTCTGAAAGTGAGCGCTTTGTCCTTGACGACCTTTATGATATGGTTTTTCAACGCCGACACCACCAGAGCTTCATCACGGAATATGATAGCATTTACTTTCTTCCAAATAAGATGGCACATAGCCCCAAAAGAAAATCACTTTGACCAAACGTAGGCGGACGCGACACAGGTGGTCCGGCTGGCGATGGCGCCCGCGGGGGAGGACGTTTGGAAGAGTCAGGTGTTGGAGCCGAGCGTGGAGATTGTGAATCAGTTCTTGCAAGAGAAGTAGGTGGCGTGCTCTCGTTCTTGATTTTTCTCTCTATAGTATGTTTACGTGTCTGGGGAGAGGTCAAAAAAACACTGAATTTCTGTCAGTAGCACTGTGGGTGTGCAATATTGACGTGGAGCCCGCCAGCAGGCTCTTCTCCTTCTTCTTCTTTTTGCCCTTTTTGGGGCATTGTACTTAAATAATGCTTTGATATCCCTAGACTGCGAACGAAGTACGTAAATTTTTCTGTTTTTGTATATTTCGGCTGGCAAAGGGAAGGAAATTTTAAAACCGAGCGGGGGGTGGGGGCCACCACCGTCATCTGTTATCGTCGTCCCTATTAGGGGTGTGTATGATCCGGGCGGGCGGTTCCCGACCTAGAATCGGGAACCGCCCGCTAAGGACCGGTTCCGAAAAATTAGAACCGGGATCCACCCATTTATTGCGTGGATCCACCCGGTCTGGTTCGGTTCCTGAGTGGATCCATAGAACCGATTTTGACGCGAAATTTTTTTTGTTTTCAACATAAAATAATTACGTGACATCAAAGCAAGCCATAAAAAGAAAAATCAAATTTAAGTACGTGGAACAAAGATTCATTTGTTGTAATTATAAATGTATCTCGTAGATAAAAAAAAAACGCAAATAGATGGAATGCAACATTCTCCCATTTCCTACTTGCAACTAACTATAGATGGTTAAATTTTCTTTGACCAAAGGCAAATGTTCCTAGAGAGTGAGATGAAATGTAGGGTTTCTTTTAGTATTTTTTTTTTAATATTAAAAATATTCCGGTCCGGTCCGGGTGGGTAGGCGGGCGGATCCGCTCACGGAACCGGGAATCGGACCGGTTCCCTCAAGACCCGCCGGTTCCGGGCGATTCCGGTCCGGTTCCGGGCGGTCCGGGCGGATCCCGGGCATTTTGCACACCCGTAGTCCCTATAGGCCCTTTGATGGGACTTGGTGCTAGCTGTAGCTACTGCCCCTCACCTCAACTCCCTCTTCAGGTTCGAGCGCTCTTGCGAGAGCGATTGCAAGAGCGATTGCAAGAGCTTCGCTCATGCATGCGAAGAAGAAGAGAAAGATGACGATGATGAAGAACAAAGAAACACGAATCATTTCTAAAAAGAAATTTTGGTGCGGAGGAGGAAGGGCGGGTTTTGTTTTTGTTAATATTATTCGGACATGACAGTGCCGACACCTGCTCGCCGCCTCCACTGGTTCATGACCCACCTCCCGATCAAGACTTTATTATGGGCCCCATGGGATTTGAGCAACCGAGAGGCGAGCGTCCGAAACGAACCCACGACGAATCTTGTCTCGTCCGTGGAAATTTTCAAAATTCATTACATGCGATCCGAACAAGAAGAAGGCGAAATAACTCTCCTTGAATTTTATACCATTTCCGGCCTTCTTGGCAATGCCCCAAAAAGGAGAAAAGAAGAAGAGACCCGCTGCCCGCTCCACATGCCAGAAACCACACCCAAAATTGGCCGACGCCACCCGTGTCAAACCCAAATCGATCAAGCCAGTCCCCTCTGGAGAGAGAGAGAAACCGGTGTTTTTGACCGCTTTAGAAATACGCAACAAACAGGAGAGAGAAAAATCAAGAACGAAGTGAAAGCAAACTTTAGAAGTCAAACCTACTAATCTAGGTGTTCGAATACCCTCTTTAGTACTTTTTTTTTTTTTTGGTAAAAGATAAGAATATATTAAGCTTAGGACAAATATACAAAATCCGGTACCAAAAAAACTTACTCTCTAAATGCAAAAGCAAAAAGAGAGGAAGGGAGCCGGAGGAAAAGGCTGCAAGGCAGCAACAAGCAGACCAGCAAACTTACAAGCAAACGGACACACACGCCAAAGACCACAACTACAAAACAGCCCAACAAAGAACCTCGAACAGCCTCCAGAAGAAGGGACAGATAACGGAGAGCCGCAGTAGAAAGGAGCTTTAGCAAGAAGAACACCAGCCACAAGCGGAACTAAGCAGACGTATGGCGTCTGAAGAAAACAGACGGGTCAAAGCCCCACCCTCTCTAGAGTCTTCTGTTCTTTGGAGTATCCGGAACATTTCTGAAAGTGAGCACTTTGTCCTTGACGACCTTTATGAGGTGGTTTTTCAACGTCGACACCACCGGAGTTTCATCACGGAATATGATAGCATTCCTTTTTTTTTAAAAGAAATTATGTATTATTGATTTTTTTTAATTGCTATTTTATTTCTTTCCCTTTTTTTTTCTCTATCGATAATACTTAGTTCAAGTAGAATCCAACTTCCAAAATGTCTTGTTTTGACTACAAAGACTCTTTCACCTTCATAAAATTATTTTGAGAATTCTTTGCAAGCGGTCTTTATCCATTTTGTCCGGTATCACTAACTTATGAATGGTAATCATACGAGCGCACAATTAGAAAAATAACATCCAATAATCGAAGTAGTGAATAGACTGCAGAAAATTTAAGGAACTTGGATTCACTAAGCCAAAACAAAGCATGTCACTATCCATCACCATTGGATTTTCTTCAAACTATTAGTAAGGAAGATATGCAGACAAAATGAATGAATGTTGTGCATGATCGTGCATGATGAATTTTAAATGATATGTTATGGAATGTTAACTATGCAATCTACATGAGACTTTCTAATGTATTTTTGTTCTTTTCCTTAATAGAAAGACAAATGCCCTCTATAGCCTATTAAATGTGCATGTATTTTCTGTTTTAGGCGCATTTTCTATTCTAAGATTAACCATGAACTAATCCTATGAGACAGATCAATATGAAGTGCTATTTTTTTTATTCTATGAAAATAGCAAATTAAATCCTAGGACTATAATGTGATCTTATGAACTATGTATTAATATTGAACTATGTGTATTAGGATCCGACCTTAGTGTCTAAGGGTTCAGAGGCCCAATACGCCTTAGTTAATGCAAGGAAATAATCGAATCATGAAAACCTAAGTCATTAGACTAAATAACATGCATCAAAACAAACTATATTGTCAAAACTAAACTACAAGATTACACTTACCTCGACTTACCGAGTGCCGGTGTTTAGCGTGATGCAGAGAGGGCTGGCGATTGGTCAGTGCGACGAAGGTGATGATCGGCAATGATCAACGAAACTATTGGGCACACAAGGTGAGGTGCCAAAGCTTCGTCGAGAGAATCGGTGGGCATCACGACTAGATTATGGGCACAAGAACTTGCCGTGGTGCTACGGAAGGAGTCGACAGGCGTCTTTCAATCTTCGAAGGAGAATCCCCGAGTGCAGCCTAGGCACGAAGGTTAAAGTGTGATGACAGCACCGCAACGCGTAGAGCAAGAATTAGCAATGATGCTTTGGCGATCCTACACCAGGGGATGTCGCTGCTGCAACTCCAGCAAGGAGAGAAAGGCAAGGATGTCGTCCCATCGATTAAGCCTAGGGATGACGAGCGCCGAGAGAAGGCAAAGAGGGCCAAGTTGGCACTCAAAGTTGCAATCAGCAGCAGAAAGCAGGTAAGGGCGCGTTTGTTTGTGTTTCTGTTTAAAAATTGTTTCAGGGAACAGAAATAGAAAAAAGTATTTATGTTCCGGGGAACAATTTTTGAACAAAAAGACGCGTTTGGTAAACTTGTTCCGGGAATAAAAAAATAAACAGAAACATGTTTGGTAAATTTGGATAATTTTTTTATTTCTTTTATTTTTTTCTATTTTTTTCTTTTTTTTCCTTTTTTTCTTTTTTCTTTTTCATATTTTTTTTCTTCTTTTGGCCGGTCGCCGGCCAAGGCCTTGGCCGGCGACCGGCCGGCGAGGGTCGGCCTCGCCTTGATCCGGCGAGGCCGAGCTCGCCCAGAGGCGGGCGAGGCGCGGCCTCGCCGGGCCACCGCCAAGCGAGGCCGAGGCTCGCCGGCCGCTGGGCGAGCTCGGCCTCGCCGGATTTGGGCGAGATCGAGCTCGCCCAGGCTGGCGCGAGGCCGAGGCTCGCCGGCCGCTGGGCGAGCTAGGCCTCGCCGGATCTGGGCGAGATCGAGCTCGCCCAGGCAGGCGCGAGGTCAGCCTCGCCATGGCTGGGCGAGCTCGAGCTCGCCCAGATCCGGCGAGGCCGACCTCGCCCAGGCCGGCGCGAGGTCGGCCTCGCCATGGCTGGGCGAGCTCGAGCTCACCCAGATCCGGCGAGGCCGACCTCGCCCAGCGGCCAGCGAGCCTCGGCCTCGCCGAGCCACCGCCAGGTTGGCGTCGCCTGGCGGTGGCTCGGCGAGGCCGAGGCTCGCCGGCCGCTGGGCGAGCGTCGGCCTCGCCGGGGGACGGCGAGCGTCGGCCTCGCCGGGGGCCGGCGAGCCTCGCCGTGGCTGGGCGAGGCCGCCAGCCCTCGTCGGCCGGTCGCCGGCCATGGCTGAGGCCGGCGACCGGCCAAAAGAAACAAGAACAAGAAAATAATAGAAAAAAGAAAAAAAAAAAACAAAAGTGTTTCTCAAAAATGTTTCAGAAACAAGAAACACAAAATTTGTGTTTCTTGTTTCTGTTTCTTTTTTGTTCCCAGGAACAAAAAAACAGAAAAAGTGTTTAAAAACAAAAAAAAAAAGAATACAAACAAACGCAGCCTAACTTTCTATCATAAGAGTATAATGTTTATTAATCTTTCCTTCCATAGCTGATTAGATGTAACATGGATTATAATGCTTATTCTTTTTGTTATTTTTCCATACATTTTTTATCCTAATTACCCTATCAATTCATGCCTTCTCCGTAATTAGATAAAGCAATCTTATGTTGCACTTTATTGTGTGGAAACCAATTAATTGCATGAAATCCATGCAAAATTTAGTTTGTGATAGGTTGTAAGTTGTTCTCAACTTGCTGTGGGTGCACCTATATGAATAGGGTTTCATAAAGCAAGATCAAAGCGAATTTTGCAATAAAATAATTCCATAGTAAAGTAATTTTATAATCCCGTGAAATTATTCCAGTGAATTTTGTTATCTAAGTTTGTTATTATCTATAAACAATATAATACGAAGAAGAGGTTAGAGGATGGGGTTTTTAAATAAAAGCAACTATACTAATCTAATTGATGCATGCTTTCCGTGTATGATGTTTTTAGATTTGCACTTAGTCGTTGAATAGGACTTTAACAATGAAAGTACATAAAATCTACGACATATGTTTAATATCTCGTGGTTGTAGGAATTTGGGAGCGGTTTTGAGGAAAAAAATTACATTATTTCCCATGAAAATTTAGAGCGGTACACATGTACTCCCAGAATTTCACCCTTTATGCAAAACTCCCTAAGTCGTTAACCCTTCGTCCTTTTTTTTTTTCTATTTGCGAGTGCGAAGCACATGATTTTGTCAATGGTAATATTGTAATTCTTCTCTATCTTTCCGAATTACTCTTTTGCTGCTAATGATTGTTCATTATTGCGGCATCTCTCATTTTTTTTTTTTTGTATATATTTTGGAACATTGTAATTTATTTAACGCATGTAGAGGCCGAAGGATCATTTGACTAAAACAAATACAGAAGAATTGTAACATTACAGTTAAAGGAAGCCAGATCACCGGTGGAGCTCTCAACTTTCTCTTCCGATCGAGAAATCAATATCCCACGATCATTTCCTTTCGAAGGCAATCCTTATAACCAGGGGTAAGGCTGGCAAGACAATAGGTGCTTTGCAGCACCAGCCTTGACGGATGGATGATAAGTAGGCTTATTTAGACAGCCTCACTACTTAGCAATCTCTCATTAAGCCCCCAAGGGTTTCACTTTTCCCTCGTAAGACCCCTAATTCTAACCCAAATTTTTCTTCCGAGGTGAGTCTAATTATAGAGATGTGCAGTAAGCAGGTCTCTCACTCCAAGGCAGATCTCCCACTTATTTTTTTTCTTATTAAACCTTTTAAGGACTTGCTCATATCTATTTTTAGATACCGTTCCTTCCACTACATAATGAATATCACCATTTCCAATATCTCGAAGCTTCAGCCACCCACCGCCTGCACTTTCTTCGTTTGACCAAAGATCTGTCCTTTCGTCTATGTTAATGGAGGCAATTTGAAATGGAGGAGTGATTGGTGGAATGATGTGATGATGATGATTGGATAGATGCTGGGAGGTCCCACGGACGTGAGACGGCCTTTTTGCATGAATCCGCTTGATGCTGGCAAGCCCTGCAGAGAACGAACAACTGGCTGGACGTTTCGTGTGAGAGAACGGGATTTCTCTTCTTTGGTAGTAAAAAAAAAGGAAAAAAGAAAAAAGAAAAGGAAAAGAAAGCCTGAGCTGTACTCGACTAAGGTAGAAGGAGAACGTAGAGATTATTAGGAGAGTTCAATCTCTCTCGTCTCTCTTTCTCTCTGGGTGGACAGACAGCGAAGAGAGGGAGAGAGATTTTGAGCGACCTTTGAGCGACCTTTTGAGGGATTATAAGAGGAAACGTGTGATTTCTTCCTTCTAATATTAAAAATAATTGTCTTGATTAAGAAAAATAAATATTGAACTGCGAACATCAGTAAAATAATTCCCAAGAATTGCGCTTCGCACCTTCTAATTTTATTTCAGACCTTATGTTGCGTAAATTGTGAATTACTTCTTACGATAATAAATAATTTGTGTAAAAAAGAATTATCTAACGTGAATTTTAAAAACTAATCCACCTATTGAACAAAGCTCAAAAAAGATTTTATGCTTGTGAGTTATACGCTATGAATATCTGTACTTCATAATATAAATATCACCTCTTCAAAATCTTTTGTTTTCAATAGGAAAATTTCAAATCATTATTCATTATGAAGGTAGATAACGTCGGGTAAAGATAAAGATGGAAGCATGCTAAGCGGTTTATAAAAAGAAAGTTGTGTATTAATTTTTTTTGAGAAATTATGTATTATTGATAACTATTTGAATGGCTATTTTATTTCTTTCCCTTTTTTCCTTTATTGATAATATTTCGTTCAATTAGAATCCAACTTCCAACTGCCTTGTTTAGACCACCGAGACTCTTTCACCTTCATAAAATTATTTTGAAAATGCTTTGCATGCAGTATTTATCCCTTTTATCTTATATTGCCTACATATGAGTGGTGATCATACAAGTGCACAATCAGAAAAACAATTATCAATAATCAAAATAGTAAATAAATTGCACAAAATTTAAGGAACATAGATTCACTAAGCCAAAGCGAAGCATGTCAGCATCCATCGCCACTGGGTTTTCTTCAAACTATTATTTAGGAAGATATGTAGAGAAAATGAATGAATATTATGAATTTTAAATGATATGGTAGGGAATGTGAACTATGAAAACAAGGTTCACAAGTGGAGTGGTGCTATCACGATGCCTTCCCAATCCCATTTGTAGTGCAAGAAAGGAAACCGCAAGTTTAGGGTTCCACATCAGGGATTTATCAATCCGAATAATAGCGTATATATATATATAATCTATATTAACCTTCTGTTTTGTCATATTTATCGCTTTCACTTTTCTTCGCATTTTTTTTTCACTCCTTTCAATCTTTTTCTCTCTTTTCATTACTGCTACATGCCCTAAAACTTTACATAATAGCCATATATGGGGAAAATTGTCCAAAAAGTCCTAAACATATTGCATTTTTGCCAATTTAGTCCTAAACCTTTTAATTTTGCCAATTGAATCATAAACATTTTCACTTCTAGCTAATTTAGTTCATCATGCCAATTTTGGCTGGAAAATGCTGACGTGGACGCCGGCGGTGCCACGTAGGACCACTAGTGCTGACATGGACAATTTTTAATAATTTTTTAATTTTTTTTAATTTTTTTTTGAATTTTTATTATTTTTTCTGTTTTTTTTTCCTTTTTTTCTTTTCTTTTCTTTTCTTTTCTTTTCTTTTTGGCCTTTTCTTTTGCCTTTTCCGGTGGCCGGCCCTCGCCCCTGGCCAAGCTCGAGCGGCTTGGAGTTGTTGGGCGAAGACGATAAACGACAGCAAGGCGAAGAGGTAAGGCGAGAGGCGTGTCTTCCTCAGTGGAGAAGACGAAGACGATAGCACCGGCAGCGGCACTGATGCCGAAGGAGAGAGAGGTGATTTCATCGAGGTGGGTGGCATTGGCCGGCTAGGGGCGAGGGCTCCCCTCGCCAGATCTGGCGAGGCTGGCCCTCGCCCAGGCCAAGGCGGCCTTGCTCGGCATCGTCGTTGCCAGGCCGACACTCGGCGGGGCCGTCCTGGGTGAGGGTCGGCCTCACCCAGGCGACCCTTGTTGGGTCGCGCCTGGGCGAGGGCTGCCCTCACCGGAGCTCCTCCTCGCCCAGTCGGGCCTCGCTTGCGGCGAGCAAAGCCAACTGGCTGGCTGTGGCCGGTGGCCGGAAAAGGCAAAAAGAAAATAAAGAAAAGAAAAGAAAAAAAAAGGGAAAAAATAATAAAAATTCAAAAAAATTCAAAAAATATTAAAATATTATTAAAAATTGTCCACGTCAGCACCGGCGGTCCTACGTGGCACCGCCGGCATCCACGTCAGCATTTTTCGGCTAAAATTGGCCGGATTGATTGAATTTGCAAGAAGTGAAAAGGTTTATAACTCAATTGGCAAAATTAAAAGGTTTATGACTGAAATAACAAAAGTACGATAGGTTTAGGACTTTTTGGACAATTCTCTCCCATATATGACACGTAAATTGTCAAAGAATAATGCACCTAGAAAGAAGGGAACAATGTGCAAAATCACAAAAGATTAGACAAGGAACAAAAAGAAAGAAAATGGCTATTTTCAAGTTCTCTCTTTCATATCTTATATTGTCTTTAACGCCGTATGCATGTTGTCAAAATAAAAAATAAAAACAGAAAAAGAAGAAGAGACCCGCTACCCGACTCTCCCACCCAAAATTGCCTATACGGATTCATATGCCACACGTCGGCAATCTATAGGCTTGGTTCACGTAACATGGGGGAAAGCGAAAACCGCTGGTGACGGTATTGTCCGAGCCGGAAACATCTCCCCCAAATGTGGCTTTCCTTATATATTTAAGAGCAGATTGAACAACCAGATGGATGCAACTTTGAGCCCCATGGATAAAACCACACCATCACCATATGTTGGCAAAGAATAATGTTGACACCTGAAATTTTCGTCGACATTTTAAATAAATATTTTGCAAAAATAAAAAGATGAAAAAAAGAATTGATTGAAATGAAAAGAGAAAAAAAGAAATAAGGAAAACGAAAAAACGAAAAAAAGTGAGAGAAATAAAGAAAAAGGAGAGAAAATGAAAAAATAATAGAAAAGGAAGGAGGGGGGCATTCGAATGGGGGACTCTCTCTCTAGCGCGTATTCTCTCTCTCAGAGACGATCTCTCTCTCTCTTTTGGGGGCTCTCTCGGATTCTCTCGGGGGCTCGCTCGCTCGCGGGGATACTCTTTTCTCTCTCTGCAACTCCTCTCTGAAATTCTCTTGGGCGAAGCCGATTTCTAGGGTTCTTCGAGCTCAGCTGATGACCTCGGGAGCTGACGATCGAACGCGGTGGTAGAGACGGCGACGGTAGCAGCTCCTTCTCTTCGCCCTCCCTTCAGATGAAATTGGATCGCGACCTCCTCCTCTGCTAAAATCCCTATCTCCGGTTGAGTGGAGTGGGAGTTTGTTGGGGATTTCGTCGCTGGTGTTCGTCCGTGCAAGAAGGCGGAGAGCTGGTTTTCTCTCGGGAGCTGGTTATCTCTCAATTGTTTGTTCTCGAGCTCTCTGCGGGAAAACGGCCGAACGGACTCTCTCGATCGGAATCTCTCCACAAATCTGTTCGGTTCAAAGGATTTCAATCGATCAGAACTGACTGACGAGGATCGGCGAAGACGGTGGCGGCGACGGCGACGACAACGACGCTTAACCGATCTTCTCTCTGGATCGGGCTCACCGGATCGGTGAGCTCTCTTTCTATCCTTCTCGATCTATTAGGGTTTCGATTTATGTTCTCTCTTTGAATCCGTTCGGGTCGTGGATTCTGACCTCTCTCTCTTTCTCTCATTCGGACGCTCGCTCACTTGATCGATCTGACGCCCTTGTTGCGGATCACGCCCTTCCGGAGCTCGAGATACAGGGGTTCAGGTTCGCGCCGAGTGGGAAGTCTCGGCTCAGCTCCAAAGATAGAGCTCCGAAACTAATCAGTGACAGCAGCCCTCTGTCTCTGGCTTGATCAGGTTTTCTCTATCTCTCTCTCTTGATTGGTCTGTCTCACGCACGATCTGTTACTCTCTCTTTGGTTTGATCGCTGTCTTTTTCTCGATCGCTCTTTCTCTATCGATTTTGTACTTGTAACTGTTTTTTTAGCTCCGAGGTTGTGTGTTTCCATTAGCTTTTTCTGCCAAGTCACTTTAGCTTGCGTGTCGTTCATGATAATTGTCATGTTCGTGATGTTCTGTTTGACGCCATTTGCTCCATAACCTGGAAATGCCCTCCACCTGTTCGATGTAATAAACCAATGTCGGCCTTGTCCTTATTGAAGAAAAGAAAATGGTCTTTCGAGGCATGTAGAAGTCCTTGAATTGGATAGCTATGGAGTATTTGTTTATTTTGATATGAAAAGATCAAAGCTCGGCCTTTAGCTAAGGAAGATGATACATGGTTAGACTTTGTTCTATGGAGATACCGGTGCCACTCACTTTCAGCTTGGAACAGATGGTTATGGATGCTCCTTTTGGCGATATCCTGTAATGGGAAGCTGATGTGGACCATTGAAAGTCTTAGATTGTGATGAACTAACCGAGATGTTGGGACTTTTGTTAGTTGTTGAAGGAAAGGGGATGACTTGCTCAAAGCATCTGATTCTGAACAAGCGCGCTTTATGTCTTTGACTGTTACAAGAATTGTGTCGTAACATCATTTTCACTAGTTTTGGTAATTAGGATTTTCTTTCAATTTTTTCATAGCATAATGGGTGCCTTCGATATCATGCATTCTAAAATATGATTTTGCTGAGATTGTTGTTGTATGTATACTTTGACATGCAGGATGATGTTATGTTATGCGGTTACATAATCATCTACTCATGTTGCTGGTGCGAACAATGATTTAGTCATGATTAATGAGGATTTGACTGCTGGTGGAGTGGAGTTTATATTCATAGATCAATGCTTCATGATAGTGGAATATTGTGGGATTGAATAGTTGTTCTGCTCTGATATTTTGTTTCTTTTCCCTGATCTGACCTTCTGTGCAAATGACTTGATATGAGCTGGTTGTTGTGGTTTTCTGTGTTTGATGTCTTCATGAAAGTCGAAGATGGTTCGAATATCTTTCCAATGAGCTATAGAATGCATTGATTGGACCTCATTTGATATGGTTTTTGCATGTCCAAAAGTCTACTCCAGAATCTGGAAAATTGTTCTGGTTTGTGCTATTATTTCTGTTACCGATCTGACCTCTTTGCTAAATGTCTTCGTTTGAGCTAAAAAAATGATTTCAATTGTGTTCGTGACCTTATAAGGATTCATAGGAGACTTCTCAAGCTTTCTAATGACATATTATATGCATGATTTGGTTGTCATTTGCCTAATCAAATGAATGTTACTGCATCAATGTTTGATTTTGGAAATTTGTAGATCCTCAAGACTTAGTTTTTGCTATGGCAAATTTGAGGTCATAAATTTTGAAATCTTGAGTTGATGTGTTCTGGAAAATCGATCTGCATTTGATAAGCTTCGATTTGATACATTAAAGGGCTCAAATGGAAGTCATTCGTTAGCTCAAATCCATCTCGAAAGTTTGTGCACTGTGCTGGAAATCTGATTTGAGATACTGCTGTCATGATTGTTGGACATGCTTACTGTTTGACAATTTTATATTGAATTTTGTGCTTGGATTCGAAGATCCTAAGCCGCAACATATGATTCTTTTAGATCTTTTGGACTTGATTTGATTAGAGAGATGCTGTCTTTTCTGTGGCTAATTGTTGTTAGTCTTGAAGTGAGATAGTAGATGCATCTAATTGCCTTCAATATGTTGTAGAATGCCTGCATTACATATTGCTATGCTCTATTCCGGATTGACTTGTTCTTTTTTTTAGATTTTTAGAAATTCATGTGTTAAGAATCTTGAGATGCTTCCTCATGAAATTTATTCCTCATATGCTGATTCATCTACCATAAAAATTGCAAGATGAGATAACCATTGAATGTGCATTTATTGTGCCTATATTGAATGCCCAGTTTCTGTGATGGATGATTTGGTCGATATATGTGCATGCTTTTTTTAATCTTTTAGAATATGATGCATACTAAATTTGATGATATGTAGCATGTCTCATTTGAAGATCATCTACTATGTAAAAACCATGCATCAAGTCAATATACCACAATTGAAATTGTCATGCATTTTGCTTCTTAGTTCCAAGTCACTTTGCAATGTTAATGACTCGTGTGACTTGAATTTGCTAGATTCATATTCATGTCTGATGTCTACGTCTATTTGTTATAATAATTATTTCTATGCATTGTCTTAGTCATATAAGATGAGGCAAGGGATCCTTGTTTCTTAGATTAGGTTTAGATTAGGACCCCGAAG
The DNA here is from genome assembly GCA_019915205.1 of Eucalyptus rudis. Taxonomy (NCBI): domain Eukaryota; kingdom Viridiplantae; phylum Streptophyta; class Magnoliopsida; order Myrtales; family Myrtaceae; genus Eucalyptus; species Eucalyptus rudis. The sequence goes on from JAHMTN010000001.1 coordinate 950,417, forward strand.
ATGGAGAAGGCGTAAGGCGTGAAGATGGTGGAGGTTGATGTCCACTCCGACCGCTATCATGTAATGCTCATTTTCCCAACATATGTCTCGGGTTCCATGCATTGAATAAAACCCGACGAGTTGCGGGTTTCCTTTCTTTCCCAATTGTGTTCTCTTTTATATTTTCAGAATTGCATGATTAGGTTTAACTGTTTTTCCTGATTGTTTACTTCATGTCCTGCAATTTCATTTTCACTGTTTGATTTCCTGTCATTTCTTAGGAATAGAATAGAATAAAAGTAATCCACCACGCATAATCATTTAGTATAGAATTGACGATCCTGAAAATATAAAAAGAAATGCATGAATATGTTAGGAAAAACACAACATACCGTTTAGGTACCGAAAGTGCGCTAATAGCAATATTAACGTAACCCAAGTCCCCGAACCTAGATATCTGGTTACGTAGGAATTGAGGGACTACTCCCGACCCTCGATTGGGTTTCTAGCTGACCCCAAAATGAGGCTAGTGGCGACTCCTATATAATTTTAGGTTGTTATAAACAACTATATCACATAAATAAATTTACTGTCACGCAGGGTATGGAGCTCACAATCTTGAGATCAAGTATCCCTAAACCCAACCTTTCCCCCCTTGGACATTTCGAGGGACGGCGAGATCGGGTCGCGACAAATACGATGCAATTATGCAAATTCTTTTGGCTCATTATATTTTTGCTACTATGCAAATTCTACCTGTTTTTCACGTGCCGCTTAGAAATCCGAGGTAGTTTAGAAAGTGCACAAAACTAGATGAATTCAGAAGTTATGCTGACAACAGCATACGATTTTCGGCTGAATGGACGACAAGATGATTATCTTACCTTATGCTAATGCAATGCTGGGTAAAGGCTTATGGGCCCGCTGTTAGAAAATAAAACCTGATGTTTAAACATGCGTCCGTAGTAGAGACGCGTAAATTATATTTTCCTGGAATTCTTTTCGAGAACCTTATCACATGCTAATTCCATCAAGCCCCCCACATCGACCATCACGAGATCTCATCTAAACATGTGCACCAAAACCAGAAGCCATTAAAAAGCTCATTTCTTCTTCTTTCCAACCTTTGCCATTACAGAACGGCGAGCCGAGCCCGAGCAAGCCTGCCGCCTTGATCGTGATGTAGGGCTGAAAATTTAATACGGGGTTAACACCCTCATGCCAGGCCCATATCTTTTCTTGGTCGTTGTTGGGGGCTTATGCGAATCTAATATATGGGGCATAGATCCAGCCCAATATATTATTGGTTAAACCCAAAGCCAAGCCAGCCCATTTTCATTTTCTTTCTCTATATGACTCACGTTGCAGCAGGAGGGGTGGACAGACAAAGAAAGACCCTTACCCCAACTTGGCCATCCCAAAACCTCGTCAAAAATGCTTAAAAGTCAGCTCAAAAGTTATTGTTCGGAACTTGATCAGCATATGTGATGACTTGAAAATTTCATTCCAGGCAAATCGTAAGTTCAAATTCATATCCGTAAAATGCTATAATTTCACAACATCCTGAACTATCATTTTTACACATATGCCGCCTAAAAACTCCCCAATCAAACATAATGACTTAGAATTTACCTAAACTCAAATTTCAAGCCCTAATTTCAACAATTCCTTCAAACAGATGTTTGGAGGCTTCGATCACTTACCAACGTTGCAAAACGGTGTTGATTCAGCTTGATGAGTCGTTCAAATCGTGAGCGCGCCAAAATATTTCCCTTTTTCCTTTCTCTTCCATGAGCTTTCCTCTCTCTCTCTCTCTCTCTCTCTCTCTCTCTCTTTGTCTTTGTTCTGTCTTTCCCTCCTGTTGCAACTTGAGTCATAGAGAAAGAAAATGAAGATGGACTGGGCTTGGCTTTGGATTTAACTAATAATATATTAGACTGGATTTATGGCTCATATATTACAGTGAATGTAACGGACGGGTGAAAACGGCATACTGAAGGAGGATTGATATAATTCTAATCCCGATCCATGACTTGATATAGAGGGCTGTTTCTGCAAATTCTACCTCGGGTTGTCCTTGGAGGCACATTTGTCCTTTGGAGAATATGGATTATGGGTTTGATGGAGAAGATGAGATGAATCGATGAATGGATGAACGGAGGGAGGAAGGAAAGGTGGCAAAACCAATGCACAAATGATTGATTTTTGGCCCATGATGAGGGAGAAAGGAAGCGATCGACCTAGGGGTTTTTGTTTTGCTACGACACAGAACTTTGATATTCATGAATCAACCTAATTTTGTGAATCGAGATGCCCGATGAAAAATCGGGTGAATATTCCAAATTTACTTTCCCCGATCAGTAAATTTGTTTAGTTTGTACCATTCACTCTTGGTGAGCTAATATAACATACTTATAAAAAGGGGAAAAATTGAAAGGACATCTTTTTATATCTTAATCTGATAGACTAAATCATACCCTCGTTTTTTTTCTTTTAGGTACATGGAAAGGGGGGAAGAGAATTGTATATCAACTACATCATCTCTCTCTCGATAACTTGTATCCACCGAGTTTTCAATCGAGATTTGAGAGACCTATATAACCTAAAGTACCTTAGCAAAACCTCAAAATGTAGTAGGAAAAAGTGAGGAACAAAGACCATAGGATAGTATAGACATTGGTCCACATTTCCTGCTACGGGCTTTGTTTCTTGAGTTCAAAGAAATAAAACTTAGCATTTCTAGACCAAAAAAAAAAAAAAAGAGTTTATACCACGAAAAATCTCAAATTGATAAAAAAATTTCTCAAACTAATATACTTATGACAAATTTACCTCAAACTAATTTTTTTTATCATAAAAAACCCCAAACTAGTACACTTATAACAAATTTACCCAAAACAACCACACACACAAAAAACATACTAGTACATTTGTGACAAATTTATCTCCAAATTAATTTTTTTGATTATCAAAAACTCCAAACTTGTACATTTGTGATAAATATACACTCCGTTAAATTGGGTTAATACTACATAAAATTACAAAACTGATACAACTGTGACAAATGAAAACTAAATTCCCAAACTAGTATTCAAGTCAACTATCACTTGTTATCCAACTTAGCAATTTGACGGTAAAATTTAATGGAAACAAATATAGGGTAAATTTGTTACAAATGTACCAGTTTAAAGTATATTTGTCAAAAATATATTAGTTTGGGTTTTTTGTGGTCAAAAAATAATTTGACATAAATTTATTGCAAATGTATCGGTTTAGGGTTTTTGATGGTATTAACCAAAAAAAAAAAACCAATGTCATTATGAGAAAATAAGAAAAAGTACAACTGTTTTTTCTTTATTTCTTTTCGCTGGAGAAGCATGCTATTGTTGGTATGGCGTGCTAGAATTGACACTTTTTTTTTGTCGATCCTACTCTATTCCTATTTTAGGCCATTCTGACTTTTGTCCGGCCACCTTACAAGGCGTGAAAATCAAAACACACCTAAATCTAAAAATTTCCCCACCCCAACCCCAAATAGGTAAGGATTCAAATTCCTCGCTTGCCCATGAGATCGTCACTAGAGCAAACTCCAATGATTGAATTGATGCATAAGGACACATTAATAAGGGCTTTTTAGACTGAAAGCCCTACACACGATCAAATCTAGAGGCCCCCCCCTCACATGGATTTTCGTCAAACAGGCATTCGGAATATTAAAGGGACAATCATTTGGAAGGTTCGAGAACTCGGCGAGAAATTCAACGTTAAAGTTGCCAAAAATGTCATGGTCCCTGTCGCGATCTTTTCAGCTCTATCCGGGGGATGGCGACTGTCAACATCATTGAAAATTTTCCTGCGTTTTTTTACCCTCAAGCTGACGAGCCTTGTTCTTCCTCCGTTCTTCCTTTCTTCTCTCCTCTTTGTACGATCGAGAAACATGTGTGGAAACAAAAAGTCGACGGATACGATAAGGGGATAGGAGGTGAGAATGGCGTTTGATCAAGCAAGGGATTTAATGCTTGACACAGTAAATTTTGAGAGAACATTTGCGTAAATGGGTAGTACAATCCTTCACGTCTCTTAAAGGGGCCAAAAGAAAAGAAAAAAAAAAAGAGGAATTTTGTTCTGTAATAAGTAGATAAACAAGTCTTTCCCAGCCAGGGCAGACAGGCTCGATTAAAAAAAATCCATGATCCTAACATTTTTTTGCAAAGATCATACTTCATTTTTTGAAAGATCTTGGGAATATTATTATGGACATAAAAATCAATCAATCATATATGAGACAGAAAACTTATGTTCTGTCAAAGTTTGGTCTATAATAGAAACGCAATATGATCTCTGGAAGTTTGAACACCCCCGCTGTCCCATCTCCATCCCTTCCGAGCCTCACCATTTACACCACATGGCTTAGTCGGTAGCCACTGATGATCGTTTTTCTTGATATTTGGGAACGTATGGGATCAAACACTCTCCTTCGAAAGCTGATTTCGGAAGAGGAGTAAGTAGACTTTTTGGCCAGACTTATCGCGTGAATTGATGGCTCCTAATGGTCAAAGTGACTTGCTTGCATGCTACGTTTGGGGCTCCCTCGATCAAAACTCCGAATCGTCCCTCCCTTCTCCTAAAGAGAAAAAGGGAATCTATATGAGGGACAGTGGGGATCGGACGAGAACATTCTCATCTCCAGAACACCATTTTCAATGCTCTGAAAGCAGGTAAACTTGGTAGATGGGCTCTCTCCCATTTTAATATTCTTATGTTACTTGTCTTCCCGTCCTTCGTCGGACTAGGACTCTGAATACTTTGGAAGCTTTGACTTTCTCTTTAAACCACCTCCAGAAAAGCATCATCCCGCTCGTGCAACAAGAGAAGTAACAAGAGCAAGTTACATATACTATTCATAGTTTCCCATCTATCGCCATCGATTTAAATACTCGTGATTTTTCAAACCTTAATCACCTAATCGATAACGGCGGAGGTGGGTTGTGTATAATAACCATGCAAAATCTTGTCAAATATAGGCATAAAGCTTAAAGTCTCTTCCAAATAAACACCACCCCCATGAGCCTCAAATGCATTGAACACACAAAGTGCTGGGAAATATGACAAACAAATCAGGTTGAATAATACAATCAAATTTTGAGGCGTGATATTACTTTCTTTAAAAAATTATTTGCCCTACAACATTACTAATTGTCACTGGCAAATTTGCTCTAGAATACAACAAAGTCTCGATTGAAAATAGTAAATAGCAATTATAATATTTCTACAAAATCTCTTAGGGGAAGCAATTGCAATAGATGGCTATAGTTTTAAAAAAGAAAATTCGAAAAGACTTGATCTACATTTATTCCAAAACTAACGTACTTTTCTTAATCTTAATGAACAAATGCAACTTTTCAAAAAATGTTGCAAAGTGACATCTTCAAAGGTTACATTGAAAAGATAGGAAAATTTCGAAATTAAATAATTAATAAATAAAAACAATCGTAACTTTTTTGTGAGTAATCACATTGTTTCAACAAAACATTATAGTTGATTTTTATAAAATTATAAATCCAAATATTAATAAATAAAAAATGATGATCGTTGATTAGTGTCGAATCTCATCCACATACGAACTCGTATTTTTTCGATGTGAGACAACACGTCTCTTAATTTGTTTTACAAACAAATTACCAACACAAAATACAAAGGGACAAGCATCGCATCCACTCATGTCTTGTTCCCCAATAAAAGAAGAAGAAAAGAGCGCTTAATCTCCTAATTAATTAGGGCTTAATAAAAAAGGCTTAATCGTCCCCATTAAGATAGAACGCAGTTGCTAGACGTGACTACTTACAAATGTCCAATCCGTGGAGGATGGCCTGCGGGTACGGCAACTTGCACATTTTCAGAAAGGTGGCGCCATCGTGACTCTCTCTTTAACACCTCCTCGATCACTTAAATTAAGGTGCATATAAAACAAAGGCAGGAATGGCGGGGTTGACTTGACGCATCCTCGGCCAACTAATTTTTCGATTAATGACCAGATTAAAATTGCGTCTTTCGAGATTACACAAAACCCTTCCCCATAAAACTCAGTGTTAACATGCAGACAATCTCAAATGTTCTTTTTTGACGTATGATTAAGCTGTCTAATCACGTGATAAAGCCACGTCGAGTGGCCACTAATTCTGTGCTTAATTTGTGTTCGGAGACATACGCAATATAATTAGGGATTGATTAAGAGAGGGGACATTGGACCTATAATAGAATCTTGTATCTTGTATCTTGTATCTCGCTCGGCATTTGACTGAATAGTATTTTAACGTAGACTATACATAAAGCTAATTTTTTTCCTTTCTATTTCAAAAACAAAGGCAAATGTGCTACATATGAGCTCTAGTTTCGGTAGCGTTTGACAAGATATTCAATTGAGTATCAAGTTGGAAGGTGAAACATCCCGTGTTGAAAATCGGAGATAAATTTGTGATGATTCTTGATTTTATGCATGAGCCAATATGCTAAATGAATCCGGATTGGCTCATTCCCAAAAGTGATTTATTATGGTCGCCATCTCCTTTCCACCTCACGTTAGTGGCGCATTCAAAAGACATAACCATGGATGAATGATTACCAAATCAATGAAAGGGGCGAACAAAAATATGAGGTACAGAAAAAAAAAATGTGATGCAAATAGACTCAGTGGAAATGTGATAACCTTGATAGTAAAATGACCGATTCCACTCCTATAAACTTTCCACATGAAACCCTTATTAGTCTATTTAAATGAGGATATGGAATAAGCACAAATTTAATTGCATTCTCATTTATTCCATTGAAAAAAAAATGAAAAAAAAAATTAATTGATGTTGAAGTTATTTCTAATTGAGCAACAAGTCGAACTTGAGTTTGAACTCGTGTAATTATCCCTTTCCCCTGGCGAAAGATGTTATAATTTAAAAAATCCATCTGTCAAACCCCACCACGCCCGCAAGAACTTGTCAAACATAGGCGGAAACCAACTTTCGATGTTATCCTCGCAGGTTACGAGACGAACCAAGTGGGGGAACAAAACGAAAAATGTCAAAAACCCAACCATGAATAATACTTTATAAATATGAACTCGCATAAATGGAAGGAAAATGAGAAGGAAGCCACAAATTCCACGGGAGCATCGGGATTTGGGCAATGAGAGAGAGAGAGAGAAAGAGAGAGAGGAAGCTCTTATCACTAATCCCTCCCCTCTGCCCCGCCGCCCCACTATTTCCATACTGTAAAATAAGGGCTAATCCCTCTCTCCACACCCACGTCTATCTCTCTGTCTCTCTCTCTCTCCCTCGCTCTCCCTCTTAAGTTTCAACTTTCAGCGCCTCTCCTTTGGACCAGGTACGTCATATATGCCGATGGTGATTGAAACTTGGAAAACGTTAAAACTTGGGTTTTCCTTCGGTTCTCTCTCTCTCTCTCTCTCTCTTCTTTTGTTTTTTTTTTTTTCTTTTTGGCCTTTTTCCCTTCTTCCACTAATAAAAATAATAAAGAGGGTGGTGGTCGAACACATAGCTTAGTAGGTTTGACTACGAAAGTTTGCTTTCACTTCGTTCTTGATTTTCCTCTCTACTTTTTGTTAAGTATTTTTAAAGCGGTCAAAAACACCGGTTTCTCTCTCTCTCTCTCTCTCTCTCTCTCTCTACGCAGGGGGCTGGCTTGATCGATCTGGGTTCGACACGGGTCGCGTCGGCCAATTTTGGGTGTGGTTTTTGGCATGTGGAGTAGGGCAGCGGGTCTCTTCTTCTCCTTCTTCCTTTTTTCTCCTATTCGGGGCATTGCCGAAAAGTCCGGAAATGGTATAAAATTCGGGGAGAGTTAGTTCGCCTTCTTCTTGTCACGGGACTTCGGATCGCATGTAATGAATTTTGAAAATTTCCACGTACGAGACAAGATTCTTGGGTTCGTTTCGGACCCTCGCCTCTCGGTTGCTCGAACCGCATGTGGCTCATAATAAAGTCTTGATTAGGAGGTGGGTCATGAACAAGTGGCGGCGGCGAGCAGGTGTCGGCACTGTCATGTCCAAATAATATTAACAAAAGCAAAACCCACCCTCCTCCGCACCAAAATTTCTTTTTTAAAAACGAATCATGTTTATTTATTCTTCATCATCGTCTTCTTCCTCTTCTTCTTCGCATGCACGAGCGCAGCTCTTGCACGAAAGCTCGAAACCTGAAGAGGGGCTTGAGGTGAGGGGCTAGGGTCCATAGGCAAGACGGTAACAGGTGACGGTGGTGGCCCCCACCCCCCGCCCGGTTTTAAAATTTCCTTCCCTTTGCCAGCCGAAATATACCCAAAAACAAAAACGCAGCAGTCGAGCGATATCATAGCGTTATTTAAGTACAATGCCTCCAAAAAGGGCAAAAAAAAGGAGAAGAAGAGACGCCAGAATTGCACACCCCGAGTGCCACTGACAGAAATTCAGTGTTTGGACCTCTCCCAAAACACGTAAACTCATACGATGGAGAGAACAATCAAGAACGAGGACACGCCACCTACTTCTCTTGCAAGAACTGTTTCACAATCTCCACGCTCGGCTCCAACACCTGACTCTTCCAAACGTCCTCCTCCTCGGGCGCCGTCGCCAGCCGGACCGCCTCCGTCGCGTCCAGGCTATGCAGCTCCCACCCGCTTTCGCTCAGCTGCCGGATCTTCTTAACCTGCCGTATCATCAGCTGGCCCGCGTTCTTCTTTATCTCCCTTAGCGCCTCCTGGTATGCACCCTCCCGCACCGGATAGTTCTGCCGCTCCCTCGCATCCTCCCGCCCCCACGCGTCCCCCGGGCGGACCCCCCTCGGCGGCGGGTACTTCTCGAAATATCGATCGAACTCGAGCACGCCTATGGCCTTCCTCAGCACGGCCCAAGCCCCCGGGTCGGTCCGGCGCAGGTCGTAGTATCCGGCGAGCTCATCGAAAGCGCCCATGCGGAGCATTCTGTCCATGCGCTTCGGTAGGTCCTTCTTCAGCACGGGCAGCAGCACGTCGACGCACAGAAAGCAACAGTCGTACCTCAAGTCAGGTCTCGCCTGCGGGTCAAACCGCTCCGCCAGGAGAGCGAGGATGGAGGAGGTGGAACCGCCGACGAGGATGGGGAGATTCCCACGGGAGGCGACGTCCGAAATGGCGTCGTCGCCGAGGGAGCAGAACTGCGACGGGGTCATCTCGCCGTGGTCCGGGTCGAGGGAGCCGAGGAGGCGGTGGGGGACGCCGCGGCGGTCGGCCAGGGGGATCTTGTTGGTGGTGATGTCTAGGCCCCGGTAGACTTGCATCTTGTCAGAGTTGATGATCTCGGAAGGGAAGTGGGAGGCGAGGTCGATGGAGAGGCGGGACTTGCCGCCCCCGGTGGCGCCTATGATGACGACCACCTTGGAGCGGCGGTGGGCGGCTGCGGAGGAGGAGGAGGCCATCGGGGAACGACGGGCTGGCCCGTGGTGGTGGTTGTTGGTGGGGAGTGAAGAGACGATGGAAAGGGAAGGAGGATAGGGTTTTTGAAGCTTTTCGGCGAAGGGAGAGGGTGGTGGGTTTTAGGAATAATAAGGCGTTTCATGGAGAAAACAGGGCGATCCTCCCCTTAGGTAGTAAGTAAAAAAAAAAAATTTAAAAAAAATGAGCTGGTCCCTTCTCCTACAAGTGTTTCCAGAAGCGAGTTGATTCTCTCTTTCTCTCTCTGGGTGGACAGACAGCAGAGAGAGAGAGAGAGAGAGAGATTTGAAGCAGGCTTTCGAGGGGATTGTAACACGCAACGTCTAATTTCTTCCTTCTGATTTTAAAAAACAATTGTCTTAACTAAGGGCAAAATGAATATTAAACTGCGGATTCAGTAAAATAATAATTCCCAAGATTTGTGCCTCGCACCTTGTAACTTTATTTCAGACCTTATGTTGCTTAAATTGTCGATTATTTCTTACGATAATTAATAACTCGTGTAAAAAAGGATTAAATAATGTGAATTTTAAAAACTAATCTATCTAGAGAACAAAACTCAAGAAAGATTGTATGCTTACGAGTTATATTAAACAAATTTTCATACTTCATAATATAAATATCACCTCTTCGAAATCTTTTATAGTTTCCAACATGAAAATTTTGAATCATTATTTTGTTATGAAGTTAAATGACATCGGATTAAAACAATGATGGAAGCATGCTAGCCGGCGTATGAAAAAAAAGTTGTGCATTAATTTTTTTTTTTCAAGAAATTATATATTATTGATATTGTTTTGAATGGCTATTTTACTTCTTTCCCTTTTTTTCTCTATTGATAATACTTCATTTGAGTAGAATCCAAATTCCAACCTGTCTTGTTTGGACTATGGAGACTCTTTTCACCTTCATAAAAATCTAATTAGTAAATAGATTGCATAAAATTTAAGGAACCTGGATTTACTAAGGCAAAGCGAAGCATATTACTATCCATCATCACTACATTTTCTTCAAAGTATTAGTTAGGAAGATAGACAGACAAAATGAATGAATGTTATGCATGATGAATTTTAAATGACATGTTATGGAATGTTGACTATGCAATCTACACGAGACTTTCAAATGTATTTTTGTTCTTTCCCTTGACAAAAAGACAAATGCCCTAAAGTCTATTAAATGTGCATGTGTTTCCTATTTTACGAGCATTTTCTATTATGGGACTAACCATGAACTAATCCTGTGAGACAAATCAATATGAAGTGCTATTTTTTATTTTATTTTATGAAAACAGCAAATTTAAATCCTAGGATTATAATGTGATCTTATGAACTATTTATTGATATTGAACTATGTACAATGCCGAGATGCATGTAATGCCATTAATAGTTAATTTTTTTTATATGATATAATTATTAAAAACCTAAGAATATATAAATTTCAAGATGACATGCATTGCTTGAATATTCCCTAAACTCTAAAAATGCATGAGACGGTAACATGCAATGATGACGTACGAATTAATTACATACTCAATCATAACAAGTCAAGCAAGATGATATTAGGATCCGACCTTAGTGTCTAAAGGTTCAGAGGCCCAATATGCCTTAGTTAATGCAGGAAAATAATCGGATCATGAAAACCTGAGTCTTTTGACTAAATAACATGCATCGAAACAAACTATATTGTCAAAACTAAACTACAAGATTACACTTATCTCGACTTACCGAGTGCTGGCGTTTAGTGTGATACAGAGAGGGCCAGCGATTGGTTAGTGCCGACGAGGGTGATGATCGGCAATGATCAACAATGATCAACGACACTATTGGGTGGGCAGGGTGAGGTACCAAAGCTTCATCGAGAGAACTAGTGGGCGTCACGGCTAGATGACGGGCACGGGAACTTGCCGTGGTGCTACGGAAGGAGTCGACAGGTGTCTTTCAAACTTTAAAGGAGAATCCCCGATTGCAGCCTAGGTGCGAAGGCCAAGTGTGATGACGGCACCGCGACGCGTAGAGCAAGAATTAGCAATGATGCTTTGGCGATCCTACACCAGGGGATGTCGCTGCTGCAACTCCGGCAAGGAGGGAAAGGCAAGGATGTCGTCCCGTCGATTAAGCCTCGGGATGACGGGCACCGAGAGAAGGCAAAGAGGACCAAGTTGGCATTCAAAATTGCAATCTTCAGCAGACAGCAGGTAACTTTCTATCATAAGAGTATAATATTTATTAATCTTTCCTTCCATAGCTAATTAGATGTAACATGGATAATGCTTATTCTTCTCTCTTTTTTGTCGGTCCTACTTTACTCCTATTTTAACTTTCACTCTCAGATTTTGTCTTACCTTTTTGCAGGGCGTGGAAGTCAAAACCCACTTTTGAAACTAAATCGTCCCTACCCCAACTCTTCTTGAGAATGTGGGGATTCGAACTCCCACCTATCCCTTCCATATTGGAAAAGTGGTCACTGGAGATAAAGATGGAAGCATGCTAATTGGCATCAGAGACTCTTTCACCTTCATAAAATTATTTCGAAAATGAAAGGAATTGAAGAACAGATGAAAGGGAAACGATCGAAGACGTAGAGAGAGATTTTGTGTATTGTATTGTCTTCAATAATGAATATGATGTACAGCCTTAGTAGATATAATACAAGATGTAAGACTTAAAGGAAATTAATGATCCTATGAATCAATCTAAATCAATCAATGTAATCTAGACCTAATCTTAAATTGATTTGTACAAATTGTAATCGGATCGTAATCGGATCTCAATCCATCCTCTGTCAAAGCCGCATATCTTTCAACACTCCCCCTCAAGCTGGTGGCTTGTATATGTCTAAGACACCTAGCTTGTTCAAAAGATATGTGTGCTGTCTTTGACACAGAGGTTTGGTGAAGATGTCTGCAGGTTGTTCTGTTGTCCCAATCCCTCTTGTTTTGATGACTCATTTTGAAATTTTGTCTCGTGTAAAGTGACAATCCACCTCTATATGCTTGGTTCTCTCGTGCACTATAGGATTTGCTGCTAGTTTTAGAGCTGCATCATTGTCACAGAATAGCTTTGTTGCCCCTTGTACCTATATTCCAAGGTCCTTAAGAAGACCTCGTAGCCACACTATCTGACAGGTAGTTTTAGCCATAGCACGATATTCTGCTTCAGCTGAAGACAAAGATACAGTGGCTTGCTTCTTAGTCTTCCAGGAGAGTAAAGAATCACCCAATTTAATGCAATATCCAGTGATAGATCTTCGACTCATGGGACAAGTCGCATAGTCTGCATCACAATATGCTGTCATTTCCATGTTGCATCTTCTAGATAAGAGAATTCCAAGTCCCGGACACTTCTTTAGGTACTTGACAACTTTAAGGGCTGCGTTCATATGTGACTGTTTCGGACTATGCATGAACTGGCTAAGTGTCAGATATATGAGTTTTCCGACAAGCCTTTGATAGATTGAAGGATCTTCCAATGTGAGATCATCATCCTGAGAAATGCCTTTGTCATATTCTGCAGTAGTCAACTTAGTATTCTGCTCAATGGGAATAACTGCTGGCTTGCACCCTGAAAGACCTGCTTCTGAAATAATCTCCATTATGAATTTCCGCTGACTGAGGGAAATGCCTTGTACAGATCGGGCAATTTCGATGCGAAGGAAATACTTAGGTGCTCCTAAGTCTTTTATGTGAAAGGTTGCATGTAGAAAATTCTTAAAATCTTCTATGGCAATTTTATCATTTCTCACAATGAGAATATCATCAACATATATCATCAAATAAATAGATGACATACCTTTAGTCCGGGAGAATAAGGCATAATCATGTTTGGACTGTTTGAAACCTACTGTTGTAAGGGCGCCTGCAAATTTAAAGTACCACTGTCTGGAAGCTTGTTTTAATCCATAAAGGGATTTACGGAGACGACACACTGTATTCTCCCCCTGTCTCCGTAAGCCTTGAGGAACGTCCATATATATCTCCTCATCTAAATCACCATGAAGGAAGGCGTTATGGACGTCCATTTGGTGTAGAGACCAGTCATGAATAGCAGCAACTGACAAGAGTGAACGCACTGTAACATCTTTAGCTACAGGTGAGAATGTCTCATGATAATCGAATCCTTCTCGCTGAGTGAATCCTTTAGCAACCAAACGTGCCTTGAATCTTTCAATGGAGCCATCAGCTCGATATGTAATCTTGTATACCCATTTGCAGCCAATGGGTTTATGATTTGATGGTAATGAGACGAGATCCCAGGTCTTGTTATCAATTAAAGCCTGTAATTCTGCTTCCATGGCTTTCTGCCATCGTGGATTAGCAGATGCCTCATTATAACTAGTAGGCTCCCTATCCTCCGATAATTGACTAACACAACATCTATGTTCCGATGATAAATTATGAAAGGAAACATAGGATGAAGTGGGATATTTGATACCTGGTTTGTTGAGAGAGGCGCAGACATAATCCTTTGTCCAAGTAGGAGGTCGCACAGCTCGACCAGAACGTCTTAGAGGATCCACCGTTGAGGGTGAAGAGGTTGTTTCTCTGGAAGAGGTAGGCATAGTATCTCGAAATTCTTCATCAGTAGAGAAATCTTCCATTGAATTTCCTGAAACATTCTCTAGAACCTGATTTTCATCAGAAGTAGGTGCTGCTACCAGAGTATTCATTGTCATAGAGGGTTCATTAGCTGATATTGCTAATGGTATGTAATCAGGATCAGAAAATCTTGTCCCATCAAGTAAATGAGGACGTGAAGTATGGATTGTACCTGATTCTCCATGTGAGGATACTTTGTCATTAAATGAAAAGACATTTTCGTGAAAGATAACATCTCTACTGACAAAGAATTCCTTTATAGACAGATCAAGAACCCGATATCCCTTCTGCAGATTAGGGTATCCCATGAATACGCAACGTCGAGCACGAGGATCCATCTTGTTTCGAGGACCCATTACAGCTGCATAACATAAGCATCCAAAGACTTTGAGATGTGTCCATTCTGGTAATTTCCCAAATAACAGCTCAAAAGGCGTTTTTCCATTGAGGACTCGAGTAGGCATTCGGTTGATAAGATATGTAGCTGTAATATCGCAATTTCCCCAATATTCATCTGGAATTGCTGCTTGAAATTTCAGGGCTCGAGCAACTTCCAAAAGATGTCGATGTTTGCGCTCAACCACCCCATTCTGTTGTGGTGTGTATACACAAGAGCTTTCATGTTGAATTCCATGAGATGAGAATAATGAAGTGCAATCATGGTTGAAGAATTCCCTTCCGTTATTAGTACGGATCTTTTTAATTGACTTTCCAAATTGATTTTTCGAAAGAACAATGAATGTCCTTAAATGAGAATAAGGTTTACCTTTAGATTGCATTAAGAAAATCCATGTTGCACGAGAATAATCATCTACTATGGTGAGAAAATAACGAGACCCATCATGATTGGCTGCATGATAAGGCCCCCAAACATCCACATGAATCAATGAGAAAATTTCACTAGCACGAGTGCTTCCAGATGGAAATGGTGTACGTGACTGCTTTGCGAGAGGGCATATGGAGCATTGAGAATAAGGAAAATAAGCACTATGACCCATTCTTAAGTGCATAATGAAATTCTTTTCATTGGTAGTCAAATTACACAATGAAAGTTTATTGAAATGAGTGCTAGAAAAATCAAAATTACTTGGAAAGCTTGTCCGGAAAAAAAGGCCTTCAGAAAGATTACCCAAGCCCATTAGTCTGCTAGTTGAAAGGGCCTGAAAGAAGCATGTGTCAGCATCGAAGAATACCCGGCATGAGTTTTCCTTGCATACTCTCGATACTAAAATAAGATTAAACTGGAATTCTGGGATATAAAGGACATTTTCAAGGATAATTTGAGGACTAAGGTTCACAATTCCTGTCACATTCACATGTGTGATATTCCCATTGGGTAATTGTGGAAAATTTGATCCTTCATTTATACTTGTAAAAAATCCTTTATCACAAACAATGTGATCGCTTGCCCCTGAATCAATAATCCATGCCTTCCTTGAAATGGAATTAATTAGGCAATGTGTAATACCTGAGAAACTGCCCCCTTTATTGGAGGTATCCAATTTTTGCATAGCCTGCAACAGCTGTTGATATTGGCCATAAGAGATAGATTGGTAAGCATTTTGGCCTATAGGTCCAGTCATTTGATAGGCAGCTGCTATTTTTTTCTCCTTTTCTCCGGGCTTTCCATGTAACTTCCAATAGTTGTCAATCATGTGGTTAGAACGTTTGTAGTAATCACAAAAAAATTTACCTTTTCCTTTAAAATTGGGCCTGAAATTTTTTGCTGACGTGGCATAGATCTGGCCCTCCATCCCTTTACTCGCAGAATCATATCCGCCGTCCGATCCATCCGTGCTTTTGGATCCATGAAGACCGTCCGATCCACGCCACCGATCTGATCCGTCCGATCCACGCCCGTGATCTGGACCGCCAGATACTCGCATTAGATCTCAGCCATTAATTCCATCCCTTTTAAAGGGGTGAGTGTCTCCCCCAAACCCTACGGCGCCTCTTCTCTCCTTCTCTCGATTTAGGGTTTTCACATAACCATCTCGCCGTTCACCACGAGCCGCGAGTGCGATGCTGTCGCTGTTCCTCGCGTGTTTCGGCAACGCGAGTCGCTGGCTCTCCTCCTGCACAGCCAATTGGTAAATTCGTCCGATCGGGGGAACTAGATCCATGGCTAGAATCTGTGAACGAAAGGTATTGTAAGTTTCGTTCAAAATCAACAAAAAACGTGTAGCCTTCTCCCTTTCTTTGATAGATCGATACTGTTAGAGTGTTGAATCTGGTCCCTCGAGTTTTTCTTCGACTGCTTCGAGCTCGTTCCATAAAGACGATAGCTTGTTGAAGCAAGCCGTGACCGTCATATTCCCTTGTTTAAGATTGCTTAATTCCTGCATAAGCGAAAAAATTCTTGCACGGTCGAGTTTACCGTACATTTCTCGAATATTTTCCCACATCTTTTGAGTGTCTTCTGTGGGTGGGAGCCCAACCACGACTTCTGGAGAAATGCAATTTCCGATCCAAGTTCAGATGAGTTGGTTGCATTTCCTCCAGTGTCGGGCTAGATGCTCATCCGAGGGAACGGCGATGGTTCCATCCAGGAACCCGTCTTTGTCCTTCGTTACTAGCGCGCGTCGGAATTCCCACGACCACCTGGAGTAATTTTCGTTCCCGGTGAGCTGCTTGCCGATTAGCTTCAGTTCCGGTCCGTCAGCGGCAGAAACAAACATGGGGTCGCTGGATTCTGGTCGTCCGGTAAAAATCGACCCTGGATACGGTAAAAATCCGAGCGCAAAACCCGGGTAAGGATTTGTTCCCGTACCCGGATTAGTTGACCCGGTTCCATAGCTCGCATTGAAATTGGTCGGGTATGGATTTGTTCCATTACCCGAACCGTCGGATCGATCTCCTTGCCCCGTATTCGCTCCAACCGACCTGGCGGATATGCTTGCCCCGCTTATGGCTGGTGGGCTGCTGTCGGGTTGCGTAGATGCCCATGTCCCTTGAATTCCTAGCGATGATGCATTCTGGCTAGGGCCGAACAGCCACGGATTGGGCTGAATCTGAAAAAAAAAAAAAAAATGGCCACTGGTAAGGATGGCCCATCATTGGTTGGCCCGGAATGGGCTGTACGGTGAAGGGTTGCCCCAGATTTGTCTGAGCTAGAGAAATTCCATCGTCTTGGGCCTGAGCAGGTTGCTCTTGGGATCTGGCGACGTCAATGGTATCCCGGTTTTCTGCAGGTGGCACGGAATTCTCATCTTGCGGATGCGCATCAAAGGCTGAAGGTAAGTGGTTTGTCATGGTAAAAGTATACTGAGATGTTGAATTTTTGCAGGATTAAAGATTTGGACAGAAAAACAAGGTGAATAAGGACTCGAAGATTTCGATGGGAAGAAAAAAGGAGCGGAAGCAAATCAGAGAACTTTTACTGCTCTGATACCATGAAAGGAATTGAAGAACATATGAAAGGGAAACGATCGAAGACGTAGAGAGAGATTTTGTGTATTGTATTGTCTTCAATAATGAATTTGATGTACAACCTTAGTAGATATAATACAAGATGTAAGACTAAAAGGAAATTAATGATCCTATGAATCAATCTAAATCAATCAATCTAATCTAGATCTAATCTTAAATTGATTTGTACAAATCGTAATCGGATCTCAATCCATCCTCTGTCAAAGCCGCATATCTTTCAACAGAAAATGTTTTGCAAGTAGTCTTTATCCGTTTTATCCTTTACCACTTACATATGAGTAGTGATTATACGAGTGCACAATCAGAAAAATAATACCCAATAATCAAAGTAGTAAATGGATTATAGAAAATTTAAGGAACATGGATTCACTAAGCCAAAGCGAAGCATGTCACTATCCATCACCACTGGGTTTTCTTCAAACTATTATTTAGGAAGATATGCAAACAAAATTAATGGATATTATGAATTTTAAATGATATGTTATGGAATGTTAACTATGCAATCTACATGAGACTTTCTAATATACTTTTGTTCTTGTTCCTTTCCCCTTCTTTTCTTTTCTTATGATGGGAAATATATAAAATGACATTGTAAGCAAAGTAGTGTGATCACGATGCCCTCCCAATCTCATTCGTTGTGCATGAAAGGAAACCGCAAGTTTAGGGTTTTACATCAGGGATTCATCAATCTAGATGATAACGCTATGGTTCAACATTTCTTCACTCTATATATATATATATATATATATATATATATTCTTCTATTTTGTTATCTTTGTCGCTTTCACTTTTCTTCACATTTTTCCACTCCTTTCAATCTTTTTCTCTCTTTCCATTACTGCTACATGCCCTAAAACTTTACATAATATCCTTATAGGCCACGTATGTTGTCAAGAATAATGCACCTAGGAAGAAGGGAACAATGTGCAAATCACAAAAGATTAGATAAGGAACAAAAAGAAAGTGGCTATTTTCAAGTTCTCTCTTTCATATGTTATATCGGGTGTGTTTGGTTAAACATTTTCAAGGAGCTTTTAGTCTCCAAAACCCCTTGGGGAAATGCTGAACTATTTGGCAACCATTTTGAAGTAACTTTCAAGTTAAAGCCAATATTGGGAAGGTTGAAAGCCCAATGCTAGTAGGAGCTAGCTTTGAGCTTTCAACATTTAACCAAATGCCAAAACTTATTTTTTTCTTTCAAAACTATCCTAACCCATTCTTCAAATTTCTGATTTTGCCCTCGTTATTATTTTTTTAAATGCCAAAATAATGCTAAAAAAATAAATATATAAATGCTAAAAAAAATTAATATATTTTAGTCTTTTTAAAAAAATTATATATATATATATGATTTTTTTAGCATTATTGTCAAATTTTATATTTAAAAAAGTTGCATACATTATTTTTTTTCAATTTTAAACAAATAATATTAAAAAATTCTGACGAAAGGTTTGGTCTTTTTTAAAAAAAAAATTATATATATGTATTTGATTTCTTACCATTATTTTCAAATTAATATTTAAAAAGCCGCATACATTATTTTTTTTCAAATTTAAAAGAATAATTATTAAAAAATTCCAAAGGATTTGGTTTTTTTTTTCAAATATATGTGTATTTGATTTTTTTAGTATTATTGTCAAAATTTATATTTGAAAAGTCTCATACATTAATTTTTTTTTCAATTTTAAACAATTAAAAATCTAAAAATTCTGATGAAGAGTTTGGTCTTTTTTTTTAATGTGTGTGTGTGTGTGTGTGTGTGTGTGTGTGTGTGTGTGTGTGTATTTGATTTTTTAGCATCATTTTCAAATTTATATTTAAAAATTTGCATACATTATTTTTTTTAATTTTAAACAAATAAAAATTAAAAAAATTCAATGAAGGATTTGGTCTTTTTTAATATATATATATATATATATATATATATATGATTTTTTAGCATTATTGTGAAAATTTGCATTTAAAAAGTTGAATATATCAATTTTTTCACTTTTAAGCAAATAAAAATTAAAAAATTCCGATGAAGGGTTTGGTCTATTTTTAAAATAAAATTATATATGTATTCATTTTTTTAGTATTATTGTCAAAATTTGTATTTAGAAAGTTGCATATATTATTTTTTAAATTTTAAACAAATGAAAAAAAATATTAATCATCCAAAGAGTTTTTTAAATATGTTTTTTACCAAATGTTATTTCTTTTAAGATTGTTTCTCAAAACATAATTTACTAAACGACTTTTGTATTTACCTAAAATTATTTAAATCAAATTACTTTTATATTTTTTTAATAAATTTTTAAAATACTAAATCAAACGCACTCATTATCTTCAACGTTTTTGGGCATGTCGGCAAAAGTTAAAAAAGAAGAAGTGACCCGCTGCCCGACTCCCCCACCCAAAATTGCCTATAAGGATCCGTATGCCACGCGTCGGCGATCTATACGCCGGAACCCATCACTGGAAATCCCCGGAACAAAGAGAGCGAGGAGAAGGCGGGGCTGCGATCGGTCCCCGTAACCTCCGGGAAAGCGAAAACCGCCGGTGGTGTTTTTGTCCGAAGCGGAATCGTCTCCCCCAAATGCAGCTTTCCTCATATAGCATCGAGAGAACGTGGCGATTCTCATAATAGCTGTACGCCTATACACTTTTTTCCACAGCACGTCCGGCAGCCACGGTGGCCGAATGAGAGATTACTATTGGTTAAGGAGCGAGATCCCAGCGTGTCGAAACCTCTCCCCGGTCCCACCGCGCGTCATCAGAAGCCTTCTTCCGTCGCCTCGTGGGCCCCACCTCTGCCTCTGCTCTCTCTCTCTCTCTCTCTACCGCCATTCTCTCTCTTTCTGCCCTCGTCTCTATTCTCTCGCACCGTTTCTCTTCTTCTCCAAGTTTTCTTCCTTTTTTCCCTTTTATTTTATTTTATCTTTCTTTCCTTTGGTTGACAGACGGCGAAGAGAGAGAGATTAAGAGATATCTTGAGCGGGCTTTCGAGGGAATATAACAAAAAACGTGTAATTTCTTCCTTCTAATTTTAAAAACATTTGTCTTATTTAAGAAAAATAAATACTAAACTGCGAAGACTAGTGAAACAATTCCCAAGATTTGCACTCCACACCTTCTAATTTTATTTCGGTCCTCACGGTGCGTAAATTGTGAATTATTTCTTCCGATAATGAATAACTTGTGTAACAAATAATTATCTAACATGAATTTTAAAACCTAACCCACCTAGAGAACAAAACTCGAAAAATATTATATGCTTACGAGAAGCTATATACTACCAAAAGGATTTTAAAAGGTGGTGCCCATCGAGAAAATATTAGGCCATGTTTAGTAATCGGTCAAATAGTAAAAATATGTATTCTTTTGTTCCTAGTAGTAGTTTTTGAACAAAATTATGTTTGGTAAAAATTTAGTTCTTGGGAATAAATTTTTAATTTTTTTTTTTGTTTCCGAAAGTAGATTTGAAATAGAATCAATATTGTATGGCAGAGGCAAGTCCAGTCATCAGCAAGGCAGGTCTCGCCCAACCTCGACGAGGCTCGCTTAACCTCACTGGTGGCTAGGCGAGCCTCGCCCAGCCTCGGCGAGGCCCGCTTGGCCACCAGGGAGGCCTGCTCGGCCATGGCTTGACCGAGCCTCACCCAGTTGCCAGCGAGGCTTGGCCAATGAGAGCAAGCCTCGCCAAGGACCGGCAACGCTCTGGTGAGGTCGTCAGCCCTTTTCTGGCTAGTCGCCAATCATCCCAAGGCCAACAACCAACTACTTGAAGAAGAAGAATAGGAGAAAGAAAGGAAAAGAAGAAGAAGAAGAAGAAAATGAAAAAATGTAATAAAATTCTTTAAAAATTAAAAGAGAATGATTTGGAGTAAAAATTTTGAGTATGATACCATACGCAATTATGTTCCGGAATTGAAATTTTAGACAAGTATCAAACGACTTAAAATACTAAGAAATTATTTCTAGCGGCAGAATAAAAAAAAAAATCATTTCTAATAAGAAATTATTTCCGGGAATAGAAGCGTTACCAGATACGCCCTTAGCTGCATCTCTTATTCCACCGTGTCATCACACTAGTCTACTCATCGGGCGCCACGTGTCGCCTGGGCCCCACCATGCAAAGCCCTCTGACACACCCTCTCTCCTCTCATCTCTCTCTTTCCTCTGTTCTTCTTTCCTTCATTTCTTCTTCTTCTTCCCTTTGTTCGTCATTTCCTCATTCTCTCTCTCTTCCGGCCACCTCACGAGACAACAACAAAGTTCGTCCACCACCACATCTGAGTATCGGAACTCTTGATTTCTCATTGATGACGAGACCCGATGTCGGCACCGTTGTCATCTTCCTCCTCCACGAAACCGGAGTCCATTCTCTCATACATGTTTCTCTTCTTCTCCAAATTGAGACCCCCATCTTCCTCACCAACCCTGACTCCCATCTCCCTCCCTCTCTCTCCTTCAAAGATTGTTTCTTAATTGATTTTACTCTTCTGGGGTGTGCTTTTCTCTCCTCCCCTTTGTTCGAAAGTGGGAGGGAGACAGAGAATTGGCACGTAAAGTTCAAATTCAGACCAAGGAGAGAGATTGGACAAAGGGAAGAAGAAGAAGGAACATGGGGCAGGTGGAGCCATAGACGAGGTGACATGCGAAGACGACGGCAAAGGTTGGAGAAGGAACATGAGGAAGGTGGAGGAGAGAGAAAAAATGAGGAAATTGCGAACATCGGGAAGAAGAAGAAGAAATAAGGGAAAGAAGAATAGAGGGAAGAGAGATGAGAGGAGAGAGGGTGTATTAGAGGGCTCTGCACGGTGGGGCCTAGGCGACATGTGTTGCCTGATAAGTAGACTAGTGTGATGACATGGTGGAATAAGAGTTTAGCTAATATTTTCTCGTTCGATAAGCCCAATGCACCAAATCACACCTCGATGTGGCAAGACCAGTGGGCCCGATGCATGCCGACGTGGAAATTCGTAAAATCTGAAACTACGTTCGAACAAATTAAGGGAAGGAAAAAAAAAAGGAAAAAAAGGAGAATTTTCAAATGAGAACCCGAAATGAATCTATTTTCTCAAATAATGACCAAAAGTGAACTTTGTATTATATAAGGACCCGAAGTGGACCCATTGTTTCAAATAAGAATCCAAAGTGAATTTTGTGTCTATTGAGAACCTTAGTTCACCAACAAACATTTTCCGAAGATTAAAATAGGGGCAATTTTGTCAGAAATTTGTGATTGGAAAAAAAGGGAAAATTCGAAATTAATTAACTTTAGGTTATTAATTTTAGATGTTTACGTTTTCTTTTTTCTTCTCCCTCGCTACTTCTCAACCAAATCACTACCCAATGATTGTCACGACTCAATTCTCGTCACTCCTTGCCTTGCTCAATCAACGGAGAATTTAGGTCTCCGCAAACAAGAAAGAAGCATATGGTTTTCTTCTTATTTTTGAATTCATGTCTCAACTAGCGGAGAATTTGGGTCTTTGACTTTGCGGAGGATGGATACAAGAAATATGGAGAACTTCAATCTTTGACTTTGTAAAGGATGGGTACAAGGAACGGGGAGACCATAGAAACCTAGAGGTTTTTTTTTTTTTTTTTCTATTTTAGGATTTGTTGATTTTCCCTATATCTTTTTTTGACAAAATTGATCGGAAATATCACATGCATGATAGCCAGTGAATATTTGGTTAACCAACAAGCTCAGATTTTTATTTAGAATTGATTCAATTGCGTCATATTCTTATTTGAGATAATAGGTCCACTTTAAATTTTAATTTGATACAAAGTTAATTTCAGATCCTTATCTGAGAAAATTAGCCAATTTTGGATACTTATTTGGAATTTTCCGAACAAAAAAAAAAGGCAGAAGCAGTAAAAGCTGCCACCTCCTTCCACAACTTTCCTCCTCTGACCCCCTCCCCAAGCATCACCGAATCGCCACACCCCCCCCCCCCCCCCCCTCTCCACCTTCAAAATTTCATCTTCTTCACTACCCAGTTCAGAACCCTTCCCACGCTCCTTCCATGGCCACGAGGAGAACCACCTCCAAGCTCACCAAGACCGCCTTCGCCGCCATAAACGCGGCCTCAGCGCCTCCCAAACGCTCCTCCTCCGCCTCCGGAGTTGCCTATAGCCTCTCCTGCTCTCGCTCGCTCTCCGGCTCCGCTCCCAGTTTCGGGGACTCCGTTCACCCGTTGACCGGCCCACGCTTCGCGAGGCTATTGTTCTTGCCTCGGTATCTGCTGCGGCCGTCAAGCTCCGCGGCATCGTCGACTTCGGTTCGCGGGACTTTGGCCTTCCCTCTCGGGCTTACTCAACTGCCGTGAGCGCGTCTCAAGTTGGAATTCGATCGATATTCATTATGTGAATGCGGGTATTTTTGTGATATTACGGAAAAGGCGTGATTTTGAAGTGTCTTGGTCGCTCGGTGTCGGCCTGATGCTAGGAGCCTATGACATTTCCATTTTTATTTGAGGTTTCTATGTAAGAGTTGGGAATAGTGCTCGTTTGTGAAGATTTGAGTTTAAGGCAATTTGTCTGTTGTCTTCTTTTGGGGTTGCTGAAGCTTTTGGGACTTAAGTTTGGTGCTTTTTGTGCTATGCTATGACTACTGTCGCCTCTAGGAATGATCTTTCGAGGTTCTGCAGTTATAGAATAGAGATGTATCGGGCGTTCGATGTAGACAATAGACATCACAAGCTTAACGAAATAAACTTCTCTCCGGTATCACTAAAGTGCGTTAATTTTGGCTGTATTTGCAATGAATGTTAAATTAAAAATATCGTTTGACGGTTTTTTATGTATAATTTGGAGAATTATGAGCTGCAAATTTACCAAAATTCTGCATTTAACTTCCCCATCTTCCGTGAGCTTTTGCTTATGAAGGTCCGCCTAACACTTGAGTAGGTATTACATTTTCTTACCAGGGGAGGCAACGGTTCCTTGATTTTACAAGTTAACACAGTTCCTTGAGTTAAACTAAGTGTTTGATTTTCAACATACAAAGCATAAAGCTGGCCGTTTAATTTTTTCGTGTTTTGATGATGAATCTGTACTTGATTTTACAAGTTAACACAGTTCCTTGAAGTCCGGCTTTGTTTGACTCGGACAAATCCATCAGAGTTCACTGAGATGGCCTGGGAGAGCATTATTGGTGCTGTTGATGCAGCTCGAGTTTGCAAACAAGTGATGGAAACTGAGCATCTAATGAAAGCTCTTTTGGAGCAAAAGGATGGTTTAGCCAGGAGAATTCTCACTAAAGCTGGTCTTGACAATACATCAGTTCTGCAGGCTGTGGACAATTTCATATCCCAACAACCAAAGGCATGTATTCAGTTATAAGTTTGTTTTTCAATTCAATTTTGTCTTTCTCCAGAGGATATTTGGGGTTTGGTAACAATCTGTGATCTTGCACCAGGTTTTGTGCGACGCTAGTGGCCCTATAATGGGCACACATCTTGCCTCCCTTTTGGACAATGCTCGGAAGTGCAAAAAAAAAATGATTTTGTTTCTGTGAAGATATTGGGCAGCAATTAGTTCGAAATCTCCAGCTCAGTGAGAAGGATTTGCGGGAGGCCATTCAAGCTGTTTGTGGAAATCAAAGAGTAACAGATCAAAGTACGTCCAATTGTTATTCAACTTCTGCGACAATTATTTTCGTGATTCACATGATACTTTTGGAAGACATCGGTCCTTATAAAACATCACTTCCCATGTTTTCTTAGAGGTTCCTGCAATTGTTAGGACTTGAACAGGCTAACACTATATGTGACATTGATTGCCCATAGACAGGCTAGCCATTGTCTTCACGAAACTTCATTAATCAATGAACTCCACATAGCCTCCACTTGCCGTTGAACTGAGTCCATTTGGGTTGTTGTTGTTAGAGCACTTACACTCTCGCTACAGCAAAAGCATGAATGGTTATTGGAGCTGGACCTCCATCGGATCCCATCTGTGGGCCGATCCTCTCAGCTGTATTCACCCAAAGAAGAGAAGCGTTATGTAAAGAGAGGTAAGTGGGAGGGTTCAGCGAAGGAAGATCGACTATAACTTCTCAAGGTGAAGACAAGGAGGCGGACAGAAACAGAGAGGAGCCTTGTCCATCGAGGCTGGGCACCGGACCTCGTTACTTGTGCCTGGATACCTGGCGCTAGGGCCTAGGTCCCTCGTACATCGAGGCAAGGCCTGGGACCCTTAGAGTGTAACAAAAGTCTAGGTTAGGGATCATTAATCTTTAAAACCTTCAATCAAAATTTTGAGGGCAATATTGTTAGAAAACTTGCTAACAAGATGTAAAAAGCTGTTTCAGCTATGGTAGAAAGATTTTGGTGATCATCTAGACCTATACATGACCAAGTTGCAGCCGATATTATTATTGTGTGGTGAATAGCTTATGTAGTAGTATTAAAAGAGAATCGTTCAATTACTTGCGAAGTATCTGATAAGGGCATAATATACAAAAAGAAGAGTTGGATTCTTCTTGGCCAAAAAAAGGACTATCGTGACCTACCCTTTATGTTCGAAAGGGAAAATAAGGCCCTATTTGGCAACATGCCAAACAATGATTAATTCTGATTTTTTGTTCTCAGAATCAGTTTGGGACGAGAATCGCGTTTGGTAAAATTTATGTTCCCGGGAACAATTTTGTTCCCAGAATTAGTTTTGGAGAAGATTTGAGAATAAAAAAAAAATTTGATTCTGCGTCCGAGAATCAAAAAAAGAATCAACACAATAAAACCCTTTTTCTTTCCTTCGGCCATCCCACGACCGTTGCCCGCTGCCGCCCGCCGCCGTCCGCCGCCACCCGTCAGCCGCCGGTCCGGCGAGCTCGCCGGAGGCTCGCCTGGCCAAGGCGAGGTCCGGTAAGCTCGCCGGAGGGTCGCCCAGCCACCGGCGAGCCTCGCCCAACCTCGGCGAGGCCCGCCTGTCCACCGACGAGGCTCGGCCCCGCCAGATCTGGCGAGGCCCGCCTGGCCACCGGCCGAGCTCGCCTAGCTTGACCGGTGGCCAGGCGGGCCTCGCCCAGCCCCGGCGAGGCCCACTCGTCCACCGGCAATTCTGGGCGAGCCTCGCCCAGCTGCCGGCGAGGCTTGGCTGACGAGGGCCAGCCTCGCCGAGGGCCGGCGACGCTTTGGTGAGGTCGCCGGCCCTCGTCCGGCCGGTCGCCGATCCGGCGACCGGCCATAAGAAGAAGAAGAAAAATAGGAGAAAAAGGAAAAAATGAAAAGAAAAAATGAAAAAAGAAAAGGAAAAAAGGAAAAAAAAAAAGAAAAGAAAAAAATAAAAAAGTAGAAAAAATATTTAAAAATTAAAAAAAATAATTTGGAACAGAATCAATAAACACGTTATCAAACGCAATTCTATTCCAGAATCAGAAATTTTAGACAGTTATCAAACACGTGTTTTTACTCAGAATCAGTTCTCGGGAACAGAATAAAAAATAATCATTTCTTGTCAGAATCAGTTCCCGGGAACAGAATCGTTACCAAACGCGCCCTAAATAGATTAAGAGTATTGCCTAATTCAAGCCAACAGCCCTTGATTAAGGGCAGGCCCTCTCAAGCTCATACCTCGCACGATGTTGGATTTCATTTTCATTTTTTTTTAATTCTTAACAACCTAAATATTTCTAAGAGTCGTCGTTAGCTTATTGAGGTTGATTAGAAATCAATCGAAACACTGGAGTATTGTCTCAATTCCTACGCAACCAAAAATTTTAGAGTCAGGAAATTGATTACGCCAATGTCTATTAGCACTCTTTTGATACCTCTAACTTAGAAGGTCATTACTTAAGTGGTTAGACAGTCTTAATTGCCAATTATAGTCCTAAAGGCATCAAAGTTGCTAAATGATCATGCAAATGTTTTTGTAGGGTTCATTTTCCTCAAAGTCTAAATTAATCCTAACTTAGTCTAAGAAAGCGATAAGCAACCAATTTATTGAAAAACAGTACGTTAAACAAGCACTCAAGTATTGAAATGACTTTTAAAGTAAATGCCATAAAGAAAACCTAATACAAGCCAAACAAAGAATATACATGGCCACGTTATAAGCCCTATGACATAATCCCAATGAGCTATATTCAAATCAAGTTTAATTTCTTTCAAAATGATACTCCACTAGGACTATGCTGCATGTATATTAATTAAATGAAACTAAACTAAATCTAATGCTAAAACTTAAAAATTTCATGAATACCTATTTTAAGCATCTTCTAATTTTTTTATTTACTTTTTTTACATTTTCGAATTTTTAATAATGATTTATATATTTTTATTAATTTTTGAATTTTTAATTCTGGAATATGGGATATGGCTCGGGTCAGAGAAACCGGTCCGATTGTTGTCTGACTCGGACCTTACCGGTCCCGGTTGGGTCCGAAATCGGACCGGCCCTAGGGCCCAGTCCGAGTATGGCCCGACCTGAATTTGATGGGTTAGCCTCTACAACAATTCAAGCCCCAGTGTATTCAAACTAAATAAAGCCCAGCTCGACTAGAGCTATCAGAAGCCCAATCCCTCACAAGAAAAACTATCTCAAGCCCATCTTCTATTAAAAAAAATCATCTAGCCCATGCACTCCCAAAAGGCCCATTCTATTCTTTACCCACAACTCCCTGACGTGGCCACTCGATCCGAATTCTTGGTTCTCTTCTGATTTTTTTAATCTCTTTTTTATTCTTTTTATTTTCTTTTTGCCCTTTTCTTTTGCTCTGCGTCGTCTCTTCTTTAGGCGGTCTCGCACGACGAGATCTTCTTCGCCAAGGCTTTTTCTTCGACGAACTCAATACTGAAACTTCATTGAACTAACTCACGCCAGAACTCTAATCGACTCGATGTTAACACCTAACGTTGCCGATCGCAAAACGAAAGCCCTTCCAACAAACCAAACGTGTATATGCACACCGAGACAAAAGTAAGACCGACTATGGCGGCCTCTAACCGCGGACCTCTCCGGCGAGGGTTGTGGATTTTTCGGCGTGAAGACGTTATCCACGGCCGACTCGTGCATCAAATGATATGTCACAAAATCAAAGAGAAACCCGGATTCAGTAATAATGCAATAATATTAGAACAAACCGAGCGCAACACAAAGATTTTAAGCATCAATTTTATGAACTCCAATTCGGGGCGTCATTCAAGCATTTTGTCAAAAAGTTGATGTGCAATTCGACATACCACTTTCAGATTCAGATTTAACGTCGTTCGTGTCTTAAACCCAGTATATTGAGCTCTAAATCAACATTAGTGGCAATAAATCAGTTTGGGTTTTGTATGGTTTGCCCAAAATCTTGTCAGTTCGGTTTGACGTTCTCAAACTCAATAAGCAAGTAAGAGGCAGCACCTTTCCGGGGTTACCTGGTTCGGGAGTTTGCAGTGACGAACGGCGACGGGCTAGTTGGCTTCCCACGAAGGTCGAGGGTGGTTCAAGCGAGCGGACAAAAAAATTCTTACTCTCGGTCTCTCTCCGCTCTCTCTCTGTCTCCAGTGACTGAGCCTCCTCTTTTACTCGCGCTCCCTCTCTCGCTTTTAAGGGAAACCGGCAAGTGCGCAAAAAATCTGCCATTGCCAGGCTACAGGTCGGCCTGACCCCCGCGGATCACGCCGCCACCTGCTTTCCTCCTGCTCTGTTCCTGTCGCTGTTCCTTTTGCAGAAGGCGTGAGCGGCGTGAAGGAGAAGCACACCAACACGTGGGCCGGGCCTTGGGAAAAAGGATTATGGGCCGGCCTGCGCGGAGGAAAAGAAAAGAGAGAAAAGAGTTGGGCCAGACCCAGCCGAAAAAGAGATAGGGGTCCGAGTTGACCCCGCCGGTCTGGCTCCGTCTCCTCTTTTCTTCTAATAAATAAAATAATAATAATTTTAATGAATTCTATCACTACTCAATTCAGACACTCCTAAAGCTTATATGCTATGCAATTCAAAGGATTTTTTGAGAGTTAAAAATTAATCCCCAATTTTCTATACAATTAAACCCTAAATATAGATAGCCAAAATTTAGATAGTAACAAAGACAAGATGAGCATATTTCATGGAAAAGAATATATGTGCCCACATGCCGTAGGCTATTAAGTGGATACCTTTCTGGGAAGTGAATCAATAACATCCTTGAGGTAACGTACTCTAGAAAAGGTTCTCTGATTTGCCTGAAGCCACAATCATCAGCTAATGAAAATTAGAAAACATTAGAATAAATATCAATCTTATGATCATATATTAAAATAAATATCACTATGAAAATTAGAAAACATAAACATAATGCGTACTTAATGTTTGATAAGCTCACTTGTTAAGTCTCTAATTGTGATCGATAGAGATGATATACAAGATTTGATAGAGTACTTTGTCTACACTATGATATTTGGCAAATGAAGAAATAAGGACAAAACAATATATCGAGACAACATATAAACTATCAATACTCATTTAGCTTTTGAAAGTTCATCGTATTAGTCCATTTATGTACATGATTTTCATATTCACCACTAAACTTTTATACCGTACTTAAATATATATATATATATATATATTAGCCTTAATGCTTGTCAATTGTATATAAGTACAAAGCCTCATCAACAAATTGTTACTAAACAATTCTGAGTGGAGCACGAAAGTAATAAAGTTGTAATGGGAAAGATCAATGGTTACATATGCTTAGAAAAGATTATACTTTTCAAAATTATCTTCATCTAACATTTAAACGAAAAGTGTCAGGCATGTTAGGGATTTCCAGGATGGCCATAAAAAGTCATTGCCAAAGATGGCGTCTAGTGACGAGAGTGGCCATCACTACTAATATGCTTAAATCTTCCGTCATAAAATTCGACAGATGATTTGAAACTAATTAGAAGAGTTAAAGTGGCGCTTTAAGCAGCTGTAAGATTACAGTTAGTTCAAGGGTGGTCAGTTGAGCAATTAGATACACAAGTTTGATTAATGTTAAACCCCAATTCTTCCTCTACCTCATGAACGTGATCGCAATCGCGAGGACATGAAGCAAGAACATAACTGCAGTCGAAAAACCAAACGACGCATCCATAGCATTTGAGATGACATAGTGCGAATGTTCTAAGAACAATGCTCGGGATCATTACAAATATTGTCAATATGAACTTTGAACATACAGATTTGGCATTACATATTACCAGTCATTAGGAGCATATTGAACAGCCTGATGGATGTAGCTTTGAGCACGAGGGATAAAACCACACCGTCACCATCTGTTTGTTCATCACTACTTTTGGCTAAGTACTCCTTTGCTTTCTCTGCATCCCCTGAACCTTTAAAAAAAAAAAAAATCGCACAAAAAAACTCACAAAGAGTACGATGCAAATATGCAAATTCCTTTTTCTTTTCTTTTTTATTTTAACAATGAGCCAATTATATTTTTGCCACTATTATGCAAATTCTATCTATTTTTCAAATCGCTTAAAAGTTCGAGATATTATAAAAAGTCCCCAAAACAAGATTAATTTAGAATACCGACAACAGCATACGACTTTCGGCTGGATCGACAACAAGATGATTATCTTACCTGATGCTAATGCAACGCTGGTAAGAGGCTTATAGGGCCCACTATTAGAAAACGAAACGTGATCTTTAAACATGCATTCCGTACATCATATTTTCCTGGAATTCTTTTCGAGAACCTTATCCCACGCATTTCCATCAGGCCCCCAGATCTACCACCACATAATCTATCTAGACATGTGCACCAAAACCAGAAACCAGAAGCATTCAAAGGGCTCATTTCTTCTTTTTTTCCCTCTCTGTGCTAATGCAAATTAACAAAACAGATTAATCAGGATGACTCGTTTCTTCTTCTTTCTGACCTTGCCATTACAGAAAAGCGAAACGAGCCCGAACAAGGTCACCGTCCTTATCGTTTGATGTGGGGCTGAAAATTCAATTCAGGATTGACCCACACGCTGGGTCTGTATCGTTTGTTCGTCGTTGTCGGGGGCTTCTACGATTGCGACAGGCCGTACGAAGATGGCATGCCGAAGGAGGATTGATATGACTCCGACAACCATCTTTGACTTGATGTAGAGGGCTGTTTCTGCAAATTCTGCCTCGGGTTGTCCTTGGAGGCGAATTTGTCCTTTGGATTTGGAGCTGAACCGGTCGAGTTGCTCCGCGAGAGGAACTGCAGCGACCAAATCAGTCCTCTGCTCTTGGCGACGTCACAATTAAGTGCACTTGAACTGCCAGGATGGCTTGGGCAGCGGCTTCTCATCCCCTTCGTCGTCGTCGTCGAAGCTGTCCGAAGAGGAGCTCCTTCAGACTCCTCTTCTCCGTGAACGCAGCACTAGAAATTGGTGTCCCAGATGGAGGAGCAGGATGAGACCAAGGTATTCGGCAGACAATTACTGTGGTCGGCAGTTACCACTCCGTCCCTCCTGATCTCGTCGGGAAGGATCTTGCCGTCGGAGAAGAGCTCGTCGGCTGAGGAGAGGTGGAGGACGAAACTCGACCCGCCGACGCAGAAGTCGGAGTCGGAGTCCATCAGCAACCGGTCGAGCCTCTCGCGTCGACGGCGGTCATCTTCTTCGACGGGGACGCGTCGCCGCATTCCTTGAGATCGTGGGAGAAGGAGATTCGAGAGAGAAGTCAGCAACTTGCAGCTTTCGAAGCTTTTGGGATTTTGTCTGAGCGGCGCGGGCAAGCAGAGAGCAGAGAATCTGGATTATGGGTTTGGTGGAGAAGATGAGATGAATCGATGAAGGGAGGCAAAACCAACGCACGGATGATCGATTTTTGGCCCGTGACGAGGGAAAAAAGGAAAGGAAGCGATCGACCTAGGATTTTTGTTTTGCTACGACATGGAACTTCGATCTTTATGAATCCATCTAATTTTGTGAATCGAGATGCCCGGAGAAAAATCAGGTGAATATTCCAAATTGGTAGTTTCCCATGTCAGTAAATTTTTTCAATTTGTACCATTCATTCTTGATGAGCTAATATTACGTACTTATAAAAAGAGGAAAAATTTCAAAAAAACATGTTTCTACCTCTTAGATTGATAAACTAAATTGTACTTTATTATTTTTATTATTTTGTATGCAGAAGGCGGGGAAGAGAATGGTATATCAACTACATCGTCTCTCTTTCAATACCTTGTATCAACCAAGTTTTCAATTGAGAATGAGGGACCTATATAAACTAAAGTACCGCAGCAAAACCTTAAAATGTAGGAGGAAAAAGTGAGGAACAAAGAACATAGGATTGTATAGACATTGGTTCATATTTACTGCTCTCGAGGGTTATCCTGGGCAGATGAAAAAAGTGCACTTGTTTTTCTTTTTTATCTTTTGGCCCAAGAAGTATGTTGGCCGGTTTGGTTTAGCATTCCCAATGAGCTTTTAACCTCGAAAGCCCATTAGGAAAATTTTTAGGCATTTGGTTTAGCATTTTGAGATATCATTAGCCAAATGCTAGCATTTGGCATGCTGTGGAATACTAAAAGCGCAAAGTAGGTGGGGATCTGCTTTGGGCATTCAGTATTTTCGGAATGCTAAAGAGGGGTTTAATGAATTTTTTTTCTTTCAATATTGCCCTCACTGATAATTGTGTTTTCTTGTTTTACCCTCAAAAACTAATGTTCATCGTCTTCCTCGTTGGACTTGTTTCTTCAAGAGTGAAGCTTAGTTGTCGGAGCTCAGCCAGCCAGATTTGGTCACCCACACAACGCCATCACGTGGGTCATAGCCTCAGACGACGTCGCCTAGGTCGCGCAACCCATGCAACAGGTTGAGCGATGCTCAGCCGACCAAATCTGGTCGCCCACGCGACGACGCATCGCCGTCCTGTGGGTCACGCGCCCTCAAGTGACGTCACCTGGGGCCGCGTGACCCATGCACCGTCGTCGCGTGGGTCGCAGACCCGCCGCCTCCCCACCACCACAGCCACCAACCGCCTCCCCAACCACCTCCAGCTGTCTCCAATCATTCCCCTTTGCTTCAACATCTCCTCCTCCTTTTTCCTTTTCTTTTTTTCCTTTTTCTTTTCACCTCAAAGCTACTTTGCGAAATACACCAAAATAAGAGTACCCAAACACTTTAACATTCACCAAATGCCCATTATTCTAAAGATACTTGGGGAAATGCAAAGCCATTTCCCTAAAGTTGAACCAAACGGGCCCGCTATTGCTGGTATGTGGCATGCTTGAATAGACGCATGGATAAAGGGTTTTTCGGATTGACCCCACTCTCACATGGATTTTCATCAAAAGGGCATTCAAAATATTACGGGGGGCAATCGTTTGAAAGGTCCGAGAATTCGGCAAGAGGTTCAATGTTAAAATTGCCTAAATTGTCATAGTCCTCAGTCGTGATCTTCTCTAATCTTGTTGAGACTCAAAATTAACCATATTGTCACGTACCAATCACCAGAACGGAATGTATAATAAAGTCAAGCAATATCACATGAATATCATTGGAGTATTATTATAAGATCAATTATCGATAATTCGAAG
Organism: Eucalyptus rudis; assembly: GCA_019915205.1. NCBI lineage: Eukaryota > Viridiplantae > Streptophyta > Magnoliopsida > Myrtales > Myrtaceae > Eucalyptus > Eucalyptus rudis. The sequence continues at coordinate 984,346 of JAHMTN010000001.1, forward strand.
GACAAAGACTCAATAATCGACAGCAAGACAAGAAGCCATCCCATGTTTAGCTATTGAAATACGATGACAGATATTTGATGACTATTCAAGTGATGCCGCAATAAGTTTTAGACGAAAACATTTGAAATATTCAGGAAAGCACCAAAGGTATTCATGGTTAAGGAGCAGTTGACATACAAAGACCCAAGCCATGAAATCATTGTTGATAAATAGAGAGCATCGAAACACAATCCAGACAGTTGTAAAGCAAATAGGCAAGGTCATTGCAGAGGAAAAGGCAATGTGCATAAGGCTTGAAGCGGTTATTAGAAGAGGAATGACTGTTCAGCAATTACCAAACTCCTCTATAAATACCATCAGTCATCTAGCACGAAGCCTCCCCCGGCGAAAGAATCAATTAACATGTTATCTCTTTATCTTCACGTTTCTTGTACTACACTTTAGTTTTCATAGCTGTAGCTCTTAGATCCCCGTCGCTTTTTAGATTCTAGCGAGTATCTACACCATGATGTTGCATCATCGATTAAATTTCGACGTTGTATTCTCTATCCTAGTCCAACATTGTCGATTAGATTCTGGTGTTATGTCCTATATCCCGATGCATTGTCATCGATTAAATTCCAGCATTGTGTCTAGTTATCCCCAAATTATGTCGTCGATTAGATTCTAGCGCAATTTGAACTTGTTCTCAATGTTAGCAAGTTCGTTGTCAGAGTAGTACAATTCTATTCGAAATTGGAAATTTGACACTTATATTGCATTTGATATCCTCTGTGCGGAATTAATACAAAACATTTTATTATTTCTAAATGAAAATTGAAGGATTTTTATAGATGAAGGATATTTCGTTACTGAAACGAATCTATTCGCAGGGATGGTTATTGTCAACTTCATTGAAAATTCCTTTGCTTCATTATCCTTAAATTGACGAGGCTTCTTCTTCCTCGGTAGTTCCCTACGCGAGAGTTTCTCCCCATTATTTTGCATGGTCAAAGGCACGATCCCGGTTCTCCTTCCTTTCTTCTCTGCTGTTTACTATGGCTGAGATACATGTGTGTAACGAAAATGTCGACGGAATAAGACGAGGGGATGCGAGGTGAGAATGGTGATTCATAAAGTAGACGCGTTAACGCTTGACACAGTAAATTTTGAGAGAATATTTGCGTAAACGAGCCTGCAGATGAGACAATACAATCCTTCAAGTCTCTTTAAGGGGGCCAAAAAAAAGCAAAAAATATCAGTTTTGGACTATCTGAGAAGCCCCTTTTTTTCAAAAAACTTTAATAACCACACACAGTGCTTTTGGTTGAGGGTCGCCCGTACAACTCAAAAGTTCAAATTTAACCGATTTATAAAGCCTGTTGTATGTTCAATGAATCTCTAAACAGGTAAGTTTCCACGCTCGTACCTTTAGATTATTTAAAAAAACTATAATTAAAATGTACTTTGGATATCTTTGCATCTTAAAAATCTCCATTTTTCTTAATTAAGGGATCAAGCGATATCTAATTCTAACCACATCTTTTCGGAGATAAAGACACTTGGATGATTTACATTCATGTATGTATGTATGCTTTTCAGCTGAATTGAGCAATGAGTCTTCAATAATGCTTTGACTTATTGGAACTATTTTTGATGAGCAAAGTGAATTATAAATACCAAATCTATGTGCAGGCAAATGAGACGTCATCAAGCATCCATTTATCAGTTACTATATCAATTACTATATCAATTTGTCAACAAATTTCAAAAAACAGTACTACTTGCCCGGCATTTCTTTCAAATACTTTTTCAACAAATGATTTTTAAATGATTCATTTTCCAATTGAAGGAGTCAGATTCTTTCTTTTTTCTTCTCTATAGGCATTTACGAACTGGGTATGTATGGTTGGGTTCTAGACACTGGAGACCGAAACCGAGTGGCGATTAATTAAAAAGCATCCTAGTTTCATAGGCCTACAAATTTGAAGTTTGAACGCCCCCCACCGTCCCATCTCCATTCCTTCCGATCCTTCACCATTTAGGCCACGTAACTTAGTCGGTACCCACTGATTATTGTTTTTCTTGATAAGGGGAAACGCAAAGGATCAAACGCGAATTAATGGACCTTTTAGCCAGATTCATCGTGTGAATTGATGGCTCCTAATGGTCGTAGAGACTTGCTTGCATGCTACGTTCGGAGCTCCCTTGATCAAAACTCCGAATTCTCCGATCGCTTTCCCCGACCAGCGGCGTTATTCTACTCAAATGCTGGGCACAAGAATGGCTCCTCCGATTTTACTCTTGCTCGCATTAGGTAACGAGGCGACAACAGGCTCGCTTCAATAGTAAACGATAGCTGTAGCACAAATCGAGTATTCCGACAGTCGGTCTCAAGCTCTTTCACTGACATTATCAAATGTGGATCCCTCGCCCCGTCCTTTTTCCTAAAGAGGACAAGGGAATCGGCATGATGGAAAAGTGGGGATCGGACGAGAACGTTGTCGTCTCCAAAACACCATTTTCAATGCTCTAAATGCAGATAAACTTGGCGGTGGGCCCCATTCCCACTAGCTTTGACATTGCAAGAGCAAGCTACATATACGATTCATATTACTGGGTGTTCCATCTGTCGCCAGTAATTTAAGTACTCGTCGATTTTTCAAACCTTAGTCACCTAATCAATAATGATGAAGGCGGGTCGTGTATAATAGCCACACAAAATCTTGTCAAATTTACGCAAAAACGATATAGTCTCTTCCAAATAAACACCATTCCTGTGAGCCTCAAATGCACGGAACAGCCAAAGGACGGGGGAACAAAAAGGCTTGATCATCCCCCTTTGCATCCACTCGTCTTTTCCTCCCATAAAAGAAGAAGAAAAGAGCGCTTGATCTCCTAATAATTAGGGCTTAATAAAAAAAGGCTTGATCATCCCCCATTAAGATGGAATGCAAGTCGCTAATTGTGACTACTTGTGAATGTCCAATCCACGGCGGATGGCCTGCGGATGAGTAGGGCTACTTGCATATTTTCCAGATAGGGGGCGCAACCGTGACTCTCTTTAATAGTTAATACCTTATTGATCACTCAAATTAAGGTGCATACAAAACAGAGGCAGGACGGCGGAGTGGACGCATCCTCGGCCAACTAATTTTTCGATTAACGACCAGATTAAAGTTGCGCCTTTCGAGAGTTCAAAAAACTCAGTGCCAACACGCGGACAATCTCAAATGTTCTTTTCCGGCGTATCTTGGGAATTATTTTACTAATATTCGCGGTTTAACATTTACTTTTATTAATTAAGACAGTTGTTTTAAAATTAAAAGGAGGAAATTGGACGTTTCCCTTATCTCCCTCAAAAGCTTGCTCGAAATCTCTAATATTTGGCATTAACATCGAGTCGATAGAACACGAATGATAATCATCCTTACTAAAAATTAATTTTTGAAATAAAAATAGAAAAATTTATTTATATCCTTAGACGAGTTTCTAAATAAAAACACGCATTTAATAACGGTATACAATTTTTATTTTAAAAATAAATATTTATTTGATAATGATATATAATTTTCCTGTCACAAGTGGACGGAAAGGACGGGGCCTGTATATAGCGTATTGAATTGAAAGTTGGGATCGATGAGGGCAAACACGTCCGTTCCGAGGCCGGCAAGATCTCCATAAAGCACTGAGTACGGAGACAAGGACAGTGCATTTACAGCGCCACACGCTAAATCTGAAGGCCTAACTTGTAACGAGTGTTGGAATTGCAATAGTCTTCTGGTATAAACAACGAAACATCGGTTAATCAGTGCCCTCAAAATGCGTATATCAAACATGATAGAAGCTATGTAGCACGGACACTCTTCGAAAGCCTTCATGTCGTGTCTAACACTCCGACATATGTCCAAAACGCTCCAACACGTCCCAACACGCGGTCAACGAGTATCGAAAAATCTGACACGTGATCAATTCTTTCCGACACGCAATTCTGACACGCACACGGTCAATTTTAAAAATTTCTAATACTTGAAGGGTCAAAATATAAATATACACAAAAGAAGTAATAAAATTGCTATAAATATACACGCACGAGATCAATTTTTTTTTTTCAGTTTTGTTTTTTTAATTATTTTATTTTTTTTAAAAAGTCTTTTACTATAAAAGAAGTAATAAAAATGCTATATATGATAAATAAATAAATTTAAAAATATCATTTCAGCATTTTTCTTTAAAAAATGTTTTTTTCCTCTAAGTTTTGTGTATTATTGTAACAAATTAAAATAATGAATGATATTATTTAATATTTTTTGTGTAAATTAATTCTAGGCTATTTTTATTATTATTTATTTATGTGTTTATATATAAAAATATATTTAATATATAACGTGTCGGAACGTATCAAAATTTTTTATTTTTAATAAATGACGTGTCGACGTGTCGTGTCGTGTCGTGTCGCGTGTCGCGTATCCGTATCAGTGCTACGTAGGATCGAAGTATCCAAAATCACAGTATTTTTCATTAGATTATTTGACAGATACCTCCAAAACAATTTACCGACAAATCTTGGGATGGAGACGAAAGTTAATGGGATTTTGTCGACGAAGGCCCCCCCTCCCCCACTAGTCTTCTAGTATTGACAACGAAACATCGGTTAGTCAGTGCCTTCGAAATGCGTATATCATACGTGATAGAAGTATCGAAAATCACAGGTATTTTTTATTAGATTATTTGACAAATACCTCAAAACCAATTTACCGACAAATCTTGGGATGGAGACGGAAGTCAACGGGGATTTTATCAACGAACCATTTCATTTCGATAGTTTGAGTCTGTATATCTTTTAAGGCTGCAACTTTCTTCTCATGACATATACAATCGTCGCTTTAAGTATTCAACAATTCTCTTACTAAATATGCTTAAATATAATTAATAAAATACGTAACATAGGGCAGTGAAAAAAATCAAGAACGAGAGCACGCCACCTGCTTCTACCACAAGAAACGCTCCACAAATTTCACGCTGGGCTCCACGACCTCACTCTCCCAAACGTCCCGGCACCGGCCGCCACCCTCCTCCTTGGCCGCCATCGCCAGCCGGACCGCCTCCGTCGCGTCCAGCCTATGCAGCTCCCACCCGCACCCTTTCAGCCGCTCGATCTTCATAATCTGCCACTTCGCCAGCTCCACCGCGTTCTTCTTTATCTTCCGCACCGCCTCCTTGTATGCACCCTCCCGGCCCGGATCGTCTTCCCGCATCCTCGCATCCTCCCGCCGCCACCCGTCCCCCGGGACAACCCCCCACGGCGGCGGGTAGGTCATAAAATAACGGTCGAACTCGGGCACGCCTATGGCCTTCCTCAGGCAGGTCCAACCCCCCGGGTTGGTCCGGCGCAGGTCGTAGTATCCGGCGAGCTCATCGAACGCGCCCATGTCGAGCACTTTGTCCACGCGCTTCGACTGGTACTCCTCCAGGACGGGCGGCGACACGTCGACCCACAGAAAGCAACAGTCGTACCTCAGCTCGGGGCTCGCGGCTGAGCCGAGCCCGCTGAAAACCTCAGCCTCCGGATCGAACCGCTCCACCAGGAGAGCGTGGATGAAGGAGTTGGAACCGCCGACGACGAGGGGAAGCTTCCCGCCGGAGACGACGCCGGAGATGGCTGCGTGGCCGCGGGAGCGGAACTCCGACGGGGTCATCTCGCCACCGTTCGGGTCGAAGGAGCTGAGGAGGTGGTGGGGGACGCCGTGGCGCTCGGCCAGGGGGATCTTGTTGGTGGTGATGTCGAGGCCCCGGTAGACTTGCATTTTGTCGGCGTTGATGATCTCGCAAGGGAAGCGGGAGGCGAGGTCCATGGAGAGGCGGGACTTGCCGCACCCGGTGGCACCCACGATGGTGAACACCTTGACGAGGGGGCGGAGGCGGCGGTGGACGGCTGCACAGGAGGAGGCCATTGGGGAACACCGGGCGGGGGCTTGGGTTGGTTGGAGTAGCTCTTGGGGGTGGTGGTGGTGGTGGTGGCTATAATAGTGGGGAGTGAAAAGAGGAAGGGAGGTGGTCCAGGAACTTAAGCTTGGGGTAGGGACACCATTCCGGGAGGGGTAGGTCAATATTCGCTTTTCTTAAAAGCTGGTACGGAGATGCCGCAAGACCTACGGGATGACGAAAGCTCATGCACGTGGAAATGGAAATGCGTAAATCCGAAACACTGTTCGGAGAAATTAACGGGAGGGATTAAAAAAAGAAGGAAAAACCATAGGCGGAAGCTTCCATTTCCTTCCACAACCTTCCTCCCCCGCCCCCTTCTCCCCAAGCGTAACCCCCCCCCCCCCCTTCCTTCTCTTCCTCCTTCACCATCTCTCCTTCACTACCCAGTTCAGAAACCTCTCGCACTCCTTCCATGGCCACGAGGAGAACCACCTCCAAGCTCACCAAGACCGCCTTCGCCGCCATAAACGCCGCCTCGGCCCCTCCCAAACGCTCCTCCGCCGCCGCCGCCGCCGGAGCTGCCCGTGCCCTCCGCCGCTCTCGCTCGCTCTCCGGCTCCGCTCTCGGTTTCGGGAACTCCGTTCACCCGCTGACCGGCCCACCGCTTCGCGGGCCTAATGTCCTCGCCTCCTCGGATACGCCTAATGTCCTCGCCTCCTCGGTATCCGCCGGGGCCGTCGAGCTCCTCGGCGTCGTCGGCTTCGGTTCGCGGGGCTCTGACCTTCCCTCTCGGGCCTACTCGACCGCCGCGAGCGCGTCTCGGGTTGGAATTCGATCGAATTTCATCATGTTAATGCGGGTATTTTGTGATATCATCGAAAGGTGTGATCTTGAAGTGTTTTTGTCGCTCAGTGTCGGCTGGATGCTAGGAGCCTATGACATTTCCATTTTATTTGAGGTTTTGCTGTTAGAGTTTAATGCAATTTGTCTGTTGTCTTCTTTTGGTGTTGCTGAACTTTTCGGACTTAAGTTTGGTGCTTTTTGTGCTATGTTGTGACTAATGTCGCCTCTAGGAATGATCTTTCGAGGTTCTGCAGTTATAAAATAGAGATGTATCGGGCGTTCGATGTGGACATCATAAGCTTAACGAAATGAACTTTTCTCCGGTATTACTAAAGTGCGTTACTTTTGGCTGTATTAGCAATGACTGTTAAATTAAAAATATCGTTTGATGGTTTTTTATGGTATAAATTTGGAGAATTAAGAGTGCAAATTTACCTAAATTCTGCATTCAACTTCCCCATCTTCCGTGAGCTTTTGCTTATGAAGGTCCGCCTAACACTTGAGTGGCTATTACATTTTCTTAGCAGTGGAGGCGATGGTTCCTTGATTTTACAAGTTTAACACAGTTCCTTGAGTTAAAACTAAGTGTCTGATTTTCAACATACAAAGTATAAAGTTGGCTGTTTAACTTTTTCGTGTTTTGGTGATGAATCTGTACTTGATTTTACAAGTTAACACAGTTCCTTGAAGTCCGGCTTTGTTTGACTCGGACAAATCCATCAGAGTTCACTGAGATGGCCTGGGAGAGCATTATTGGTGCTGTTGATGTGGCTCGAGTTTGCAAACAACAAGTGATGGAAACTGAGCATCTAATGAAAGCTCTTTTGGAGCAAAAGGATGGTTTAGCCAGGAGAATTCTCACTAAAGCTGGTCTTCACAACACATCAGTTCTGCAGGCTGTGGACAATTTCATATCCCAACAACCAAAGGCATGTATTCAGTTATAAGTTTGTTTTTCAATTCAATTTTGTCTTTCTCCAGAGGATATTTGGGGTTTGGTAACAATCTGTGATCTTGCACCAGGTTGTGTGAGATACTAGTGGCCCTATAATGGGCACATATCTCGCCTCCCTTTTGGACAATGCTCAGAAGTGCAAGAAAAAAATGGGAGATGATTTTGTTTCTGTGAAGATATTGGGCAGCAATTAGTTCGAAATGTTCAGCTTAGTGAGAAGGATTTGAGGGAAGCCATTCAAGCTGTTCGTGGAAATCAAAGAGTAACAGATCAAAGTACATCCTATTGTTATTCAACTTCTGCAACGATTTTTTTTGTGATTCACATGATACTTTTGGAAGACATCGGTCCTTATAAAACATTGCTTCCCATGTTTTCTTAAGAGGTTCCTGCAATTGTTAGGACTTGAACAGGCTAACAATATTTGTGACATTGACTGCCCAAAGACAGGCTAGCCATTGTCTTCACGAAACTTCATTAATCAATGACCTCCACATAGCCTCCACTTGCAAACTCAGTCCATCTGGGTTGTTGTTGTTAGAGCACTTACACTTTCGCTACAGCAAAAGCGAGGATGGTTATTAGAGCTGGACCTCCATCGGATCCCATCTGAGGGCCGATCCTCTCAGCTGTATTCACCCAAAGAAGAGAAGCGTTAGGTAAAGAGAGGTAAGTGGGAGGGTTCAGCGAAGGAAGATCGACTATAACTTCTCAAGGTGAAGACAAGGAGGCAGACAGAAACAGAGAGGAGCCTTGTCCATCGAGGCCAGGCACAAGACCTTGGTACTTGTGCCTGGATGCGCAGCGCTAGGGCCTAGGTCCCTCGTCCAACGAGGCGAGGCCTGGGAAGTGTAACAAAAGTCTAGGCTTTGGGATCAAAGGCCCTGCATGGCTGCACCTTATTTCTGTTCCCAGGAACAAAAATTTCTGTTTTTTTGTTCCTGGGAACAAAAAAGGAACAGAAACGCGTTTGTGTGCGTTTCTGTTCATTTTTTATTCTTTTGTTCCTAGGAACAAAAAAGAAACAGAAACAAGAAACACAAATTTTGTGTTTCTTGTTTCTGGAACACAAATTAGAAACACTTTTTTTTCTTTTTTCTCTTATTTTTTGTTCTTCTTTCTTTTGGCCGGTCGCCGGCCTCGGCCATGGCCGGCGACCGGCCGACGAGGGCCGGCGGCCTCGCCCAGCCACGGCGAGGCTCGCCGACCCCCGGCGAGGCCGACGCTCGCCGAGCCACCGCCAGGCGACGCCGACCTGGCGGTGGCTCGGCGAGGCCGAGGCTCGCCGGCCGCTGGGCGAGGTCGGCCTCGCCGGATCTGGGCGAGCTCGAGCTCGCCGGCCGCTGGGCGAGGCCGACCTCGCGCCGGCCTGGGCGAGCTCGATCTCGCCCAGATCCGGCGAGGCCGAGCTCGCCCAGCGGCCGGCGAGCCTCGGCCTCGCCTGGCGGTGGCCCGGCGAGGCCGCGCCTCGCCCGCCGCTGGGCGAGCTCGGCCCTCGCCGGCGACCGGCCAAAAGAAGAAAAAAAAATGAAAAAGAAAAAAGAAAAAATAGAAAAAATAAAAGAAATAAAAAAATTATCCAAATTTACCAAACATGTTTCTGTTTATTTTTTATTCCCGGAACAAGTTTACCAAACGCGTATTTTTGTTCAAAAATTGTTCCCCGGAACAGAAATACTTTTTTCTATTTCTGTTCCCTGGAACAATTTTTAAACAGAAACACAATCAAACGCGCCCTTAATCTCTAAAACCTTCAATCAAAATTTTGAGGACAATATTGTTAGAAAACTTGCTAACAAGATGTAAAAAGCTATTTCGGCTACGGTAGAAAGATTCTGGTGATCATCTAGACCTATACATGACCAAGTTGCAGCCGATATTATTATCGTGTGGTGAATAGCTTATGTAGTAGTATTAAAAGAGAATCGTTCAATTACTTCCGAAGTATCTTATAAGGGCATAATATACAAAAAGAAGAGTTGGATTCTTCTTGGCCAAAAAAAAGACTATCGTGACCTACCCTTTATGTTCGGAAGGGAAAATAAATAAGATTAAGGTATTGCCTAATTCAAGTCAGCGGCCCTTGATTAAGGGCGGGTCCTCTCAAGCTCATACCTCACACGATGTTAAATTTCATTTTCATTTTCTTTTTTTTAATTATTATTTCTAAGAGTCGTCATTAGCCTATTGAGATCGATTAGAAATCAATCGAAACACTGGAGTATCGTCTCAATTCCTACGCAACCAAAAATTTTAGAGTCAGGAAATTGATTATGCCAATGTCTATTAGCACCCTTTTGATACCTCTAACTTAGAAGGTCATTACTTAAGTGGTCACACGGTCTTAATTGCCAATTATAGTCCTAAAGGCATCAAAATTGCTAAATGATCATGCAAATGTTTTCGTAGGGTTCATTTTCCTCAAAGTCTAAATTAATCTTAACCTATTCTAAGAAAGCGATAAACAACCAATTTATTGAAAAACAGTACGTTAAACAAGCACCCAAGTATTGAAATGACTTTTAAAGTAAATGCCAAAAAGAAAACCTAATACAAGCCAATCAAAGAATATACATGGGCACGTTATAAGCCCTAGGACATGATACCCATGAGCTATATTCAAAACAAGTTTAATTTCTTTCAAAATGATACTCCACCAGGACTATGCTACATGTATACTAATTAAATGAAACTAAAATAAATCTAATGCTAAAACTTAAAAATTTCATGAATACCTATTTTAAGCATTTTCTAATTTTTTTTATTTAATTTTTTTACATTTTCGAATTTTTAATTATTTTAATGATTTATATATTTTTTATTAATTTTTTGAATTTTTAATTCTGGAATATGGAACTCGGCTCGGGTCAGAGAAACCGGTCCGATTGTTCTCTGACTCGGACCTTACCGGTCCAGGTTGGGTCCGAAATCGGACCGGCCCTGGGGCCCAGTCCGAGTATGGCCCGACCTGAATTTGATGGGTTAGCCTCTACAACAATTCAAGCCCCAGTGTATTCAAACTAAATAAAGCCCAGCTCGACTAGAACTGTAACAAGCCCATATCCCTCACAAGAAAAACTATCTCAAGCCCATCTTATATCAAAAATTCATCTAGCCCACACGCTCAAAAAAAGCCCATCCTATTCTTCACCCACAACTCCCTGACCTGGCCACTTGATCCGAATTTTTGGTTCTCTTCTGATTTTTTTAATCTCAGTTTTTTATTTTTTTATATTCTTTTTGACCTTTTCTTTTGCTCTGCGTCGTCTTCTTCTTTGAGAGCTCTCCCACGACGAGATCTTCTTCACTAAGGCTTTTTTTCCATCGAATTTAATACTGAAACTTCATTGAACTAACTCATGCCAGAACTCTAATCGACTCGATGTTAACACCTAACGTTGCCGATTGCAAAACGAAAGCCCTCCCAACAAACCAAACATGTATATGCACCCCGAGACAAAAGTAAGACCGACTATGGCAGCCTCTAACCGTCGGACTTCTTCGGCGAGGGCTGTGGATTTTCCGGCGTGAAGACGTTATTCACGACCGACTCGTGCATCAAATGATATGTAACAACATCAAAGAGAAACCCAGATTCAGTAATAATGCAATGATATTAGAACAAATCGAGCGCAACACAAAGATTTTAAGCATCGATTTTATGAACTTCAATTCGGGGCTTCATTCAAGCATTTTGTCAAAAAGTTGATGTGCAATTCGACTTACCACTTTCAGATTCAGATTTAACGTCGTTCGTGGCTTAAACCCAGTATATTGAGCTCTAAATCGACATTAGCGGCACCAAATCAGTTTGGGTTTTGTACGGTTTGCCCAAAATCTCGTCGGTTCGGTTTGACGTTCTCAAACTCAATAAGCAAGGAAGAGGCAGGACCCTTCCGGGGTTACCTGGTTCGGGAGTTTGCAGTGACGAACGGCGACGGGCTAGTTGGCTTCCCACGAAGGTCGAGGGTGGTTCAAGCGAGCGGACAAAAAATTTCTTACTCTCGGTCTCTTCTCCACTCTCTCTCTGTCTCCAGTGAGTGAGCCTCCTCTTTTACTTTTAAGGGAAACCGGCAAGTGCGCATGGCGTCTGCCATTGCCAGGTTACAGGTCGGCCTGACCCCTACGGATCACGCCGCCACCTGCTTTCCTCCTGCTCTGCTCCTGTCGCTGTTCCTTTTGCAGAAGGCGCGCGCGGCGTGAAGGAGAAGCACACCAACACATGGGCCGGGCCTGGGAAAAAGGATGATGGGCCGGCCTGCACGGAGGAAAAGAAAAGAGAGAAAAGAGTTAGGCCAGACCCAGCCGGAAAAGAGAGGGGTTTGGGTTGACCCGACCCAGTCTGGCTCCTTCTCCTCTTTTCTTCTGAAAAATAAAATAATAATAATTTTAATGAATTCTATCACTACTCAATGCAGATACTCCTAAAGCTTATATGCTATGCAATTTAAATGATTTTTTAGGAGCTAAAAATTAATTCCCAATTTTCTATATAATTAAACCCTAAATAGATAGCCAAAATTTTGGTATCAACAAAAACGAGATGAGCATATTTCATGGATAAGAGTATATGTGTGCACATGCCACAGACTGTTAAGTGGATACCTTTCTGGGAAGTAAATTAAAAACATCCTTGAGGTAACATACTTTGGAAGAGGTTCTCGGATTTGCCCGAAGCCACAACCATCAGCTAATTTTCAGTACTCGGCACCATTTTCTGGTATTCACATTTCAAATAATATTAAGCCCGTTTTCCAATAGTGCATTATGAAATACCCACCAAACCTAGAGAAATTATTAAAAAGCAATATAGTACCACTTGGTCAATGCAAGTTGTTTCCTATCAATTAATTGTAAGTTCAAAATGAAACCTAGCAAATTTGGTCGCTATTCATATCCATCCTAATTCCCAACACTTCAATTTATCAAAATACATGCTTGTTCTTAGATAAATCGTAGCCTCCATGAATCTGCCTTGCCAATTCTGTGGAAAAGCTTAATGTATAATGATGCTTATGCTTTTCACCAACGGAATGGCTACCGGATGTATGAGGTGGTCATGTTGACATAGACTTTGTTACTCATTCCTGAGATTAGGTCGGCCAAGTCTTATTTAATATATAGTTGAGCTGACCAAATCTAATAAAGATCCAACTTTAGCTGACTAAGATAAGAAATTCAATCAAAACTTGGAATAAGATTTATTAAATCAACCGCAAAACCTAATTCAGTTATAGTTAGTTGCATTCTAATCATCCTAAAGCTTTAAGACCTCAACTAAATTTAAATTAATCACATTCAATCTTATGATTGTATATTAAAATGAATATCAATATGAAAATTAGAAAACATAAACATATTGCGTACTTAATGTTCGATGAGCTCACTTGTTAAGTCTCTAATTGTGATTGATAGAGATGATATACGAGATTTGATAGAGTACTTTGTCTACACCATGATATCTGGCAAATGAAGAAATGTAGACAAAACAATATATTGAGACAAAATATAAGCTATCAATACTCATTTAACTTTTGAAAATTCATCCTATTAATCCATTTATGTACATGATTTTCATATTCGCCGCTAAAATTTTCTACTGTACTTGAAAAAAAAAAATATATATATATATATATATATATACTTTTTAGTCTTAATGCTTGTCAATTTGTGTATACGTATAAAGCCTCATCAACAAATTTATATATATATACTTTTTAGTCTTAATGCTTGTCAATTTGTGTATACGTATAAAGCCTCATCAACAAATTGTTACTAAACAATTCTGAGTGGAGCACAAAAGTAATAAAGTTGTAATGGGAAAGACCAATGGTTACATATGCTTAGAAGATATTATACTTTTCAAAATTATCTTCATCAGTGCAATGTTCAAACAAAAAGTGTTAGGCATGTTAGGGATTTCCAGGATGGCCATAAAAAGCCATTGCCAGAAATGGAGTTTTGGGATAGGAGAGTGGCCATCATTATTGTGTTTAAATCTTCCATCATAAAATTCAACGGGGGTTTGAAACTAATTACAAGAGTTAAAAGTGGCGCTTTAAGCAGCTGTAAGATTAGAATCAGTACAAGGGTGGTCAGTTGAGCAATTAGATACACAAGTTTGACTAGTGTTAAAATCCTATTTTTCTTTTGCCTCGTGATTGTGATTGAGATCGTGAGGACATGAAGCAAGAACATAACTGCAGTCGGAAAACCAAAAGACACATCCATAGCATTTGAGACGACATAGCACGAATGTTCTGAGAACAATGCTTGGGATCATTGCAATATTTGTCGATATGAACTTCGAACATACAGATTTGGCAATACATATTACCAGTCATTAGGAGCATATTGAATAGCCTGATGGATGTAGCTTTGAGCACGAGGGATAAAACCACACCGTCACCATCTGTTTGCTCATCACTCCTTTTGGCTAAGTACTCCTTTGCTTTCTCTGCATCCCCTGAACCTTTTAAAAAAAATTGCACAAAAAAACTCACAAAGAATACGATGCAATTATGCAAATTCTTTTGCCTCATTATATGTTTACCACTATTATGCAAATTCTATCTATTTTTCACGTCGCTTAGAAGTCCGAGATATTATAGAAAGTGCCCAAAACAAGATGAATTTGGAATACTGACAACAGCATACGACTTTCGGCTGGATAGAAAACAAGATGATTATATCCTACCTGATGCTAATGCAACGCTGGTCAGAGGCTTATAGGGCCCACTATTAGAAAACGAAACCTGATCTTTAAACATGCATTCCGTACATTATATTTTCCTGGAATTCTTTTCGAGAACCTTATCCCATGCTAATTCCATCAGGTCCCCCATATCTACCACCACAAAAACTATCTAGACATGTGCACCAAAACCAGAAGCATTCAAAAAGCTTATTTCTTCTTCTTCTTTTTTCTCTCTGTGCTAATGCAAATTAACAAAGCAGATTAATCAGGATGACACGTTTCTTCTTCTTTCTGACCTTGCCATCACAGAAAAGCGAGCCGAGCCCGAACAAGCTCACCGTCCTGATCGTTTGATGTGGGGCTGAAAATTCAATTCAGGATTGACCCTCACGCTGGGTCTGTATCGTTTGTTCGTCGTCGGGGGCTTCTGCGATTGCTACAGGCCGTACGAAGATGGCATGCCGAAGGAGGATTGATATGACTCCAACGACCATTTTTGACTTGATATGGAGGGCTGTTTCTGCAAATTCTGCCTCGGGTTGTCCTTGGAGGCGAATTTGTCATTTGGATTTGGAGCTGAACCGGTCGAGTTGCTCCGCGAGAGGAACTGCAGCGACCAAATCAGTCCTCTGCTCTTGGCGACGTCACAATTAAGTGCACTTGAACTGCGAGGATGGCTTGGGCAGCGGCTTCTCATCCCCTTCGTCGTCGTCGTCGAAGCTGTCCGAAGAGGAGCTCCTTCAGACTCCTCTTCTCCGTGAACGCAGCACTAGAAATCGGAGTCCCAGATGGAGGAGGAGGATGAGACCAAGGTATTCGGCAGACAATTACTGTGGTCGGCAGTCACCACTCTGGCCCTCCTGATCTCGTCGGGAAGGATCTTGCCGTCGGAGAGGAGCTCGTCGGCTGAGGAGAGCTGGAGGACGAAACTCGACCCGCCGACGCAGAAGTCGGAGTCGGAGTCCATCAGCAACCGGTCGAGCCTCTCGCGTCGACTGCGGTCATCTTCTTCGACGGGGACGGCGTCGCCGCATTCCTTGAGATTGTGGGAGAAGGAGATTCGAGAGAGAAGTCAGCAACTTGCAGCTTTCGAAGCTTTTGGGATTTTGTCTGAGCGGCGCGGGCAAGCAGAGAGCAGAGAATCTGGATTGTGGGTTTGGTGGAGAAGATGAGATGAATCGATGAAGGGAGGCAAAACCAACGCACGGATGATCGATTTTTGGCCCGTGATGAGGGAAAAAAGGAAAGGAAGCGATCGACCTAGGATTTTTGTTTTGCTACGACATGGAACTTCGATCTTTATGAATCCATCTAATTTTGTGAATCGAGATGCCAAGAGAAAAATCAGGTGAATATTCCAAATTGTTAGTTTCCCCTGTCAGTAAATTTTTTCAATTTGTACCATTCATTCTTGATGAGCTAATATAACGTACTTATAAAAAGAGGAAAAAATTAGAAAAAAACATCTTTCTATCTCTTAGATTGATAAACTAAATTATACTCTTTTTTTGGTATGTAGAAGGTGGGGAAGAGAATGGTATATCAACTACATCGTCTCTCTTTCAATACCTTGTATCAACCAGGTTTTCAATCGAGAATGAGAGACCTATATAACCTAAAGTACCGCAGCAAAACCTCAAAATATAGGAGGAAAAAGTGAGGAACAAAGAACATAGGATTGTATAGACATCGGTTCATATTTACTGCTCTCAAGGGTTATCCCGGGCAAATAAAAAAAAAGTGCACTTGTTTTTCTCTTTTTCTTTTGGCCTGAGAAGCATGCTATTGCTGGTATGGCATGCTTGAATTGACGCATCGATAAAGGGTTTTTCAGACTGACCCTGCTCTCACATGGATTTCCGTCAAAGGGGCATTCGGAATATTACAGGGGGCGATCGTTTGAAAGGTCCGAGAATTTAGCAAGAGGTTTAGAGTTAAATTTGCCTAAATTGTCATCGTCCTCAATCGTGATCTTCTCTGATCTTGTTGACACTCAAAATTAACCGTATTATCATATACTGATCACAAGAACGGAAGGTATAATGAAGTCAAGCAAGGTCTCATGAATTTCATAAGATTATTATTATATGATCAATTATCGATAATTCAAAGGACAAAGACTCAATAATCGACAGTGAGGCAAGAAGCCACCCTGTGTTCAGCTATTGAAATACGATTACAGATGTTTGATGACTGTTCAAGTGATGCTGCAGTAAGTTTTGGACGAAAACATTTGAAATATTCAAGAAAGCGCCAAAGGATTTGTGGTTAGGGAGCATTTGACATCCAAAGACCCAGCCATGAAACCATTGTCGATAAATCATGGAGCATCAAAACACAATCTAAACAGTTGTAAAGCAAATAGGCAAGGTCATCATAGAGAAAAAGGCAATGTGCATAAGGCTTGAAGTGATTATTACAAGAGGAATGACTGTTCAGCAGTTACCAAGTTTCTCTATAAATACCATCGGTCATATAGCATGAAGCCTCCCCCTTAAAAAGAATCAATCAACACGCTATTCCTTTATCTTTATGTTTCTTGTACTACACTTTAGTTTTCATAGCTATAGCTCTTCGATCCTCGTCATTGTTTAGATTCTGGCGTGTATCTACACCCTGATGTTGCGTTATAGATTAAATTCCAACGTTGTATGTTCTATCCTAATCTAATATTGTCGATTAAATTCCGATATTGTGTTCTGTATCGTGATGCATTGTCGTCGATTAAATTCTGTTATTGTGTCTGGTTATCCCCAAATTATGTCGTCAATTAGATTCTAGCACGGTTTGAACTTGTTCTCAATGTTAGCAAGTTTGTTGTCATGGTTGTAAAATTCTATTCGAAATTGGAAATTCAACATTTATATTGCATTTGATATCTTCTGTTCGGAATTAGTACATAACTTTTATTATTTCTAAATAAAAATTGAAGGGTTATTCTTGATTAAAGATATTTCGTTACGGAAACAAATCTATTTGCGGGGATGGTTATTGTCAACTTCATCGAAAATTCCCTTGCTTTATTATCCTCAAATTGACGAGGCTTCTTCTTCCTCGGTAGTTCCCCACGCGAGAGTTTTTCCCCGTTATTTTGCATAGTCAAAGGCACGATCCCCGTTCGCCTTCCTTTCTTCTCTGCTGTTTTCTATGGCTGAGATACATGTGTGTAACGAAAATGTCCACGGAATAAGATGAGGGGATAGGAGGTGAGAATGGTGACTCATAAAGCAAGCACGCTAACGCTTGACACAGTAAATTTTGAGAGAATATTTGCATAAAAGAGCGTGCAGATGAGATAAAGAAGCCATTGCAATTGCCGGAAATACTAGACCCACTAAAGGCACAAAGAAAGAGGGTAAGTTGTTAAAAAGCTTGCTAAAAAAAATATCAGTTTTGGACTATCTGAGAAGGCCCTTTATTCAAAAAGCTTTAATAACCATACATGATGCTTTTGGTTTGGTTGAGGGTTGCCTGTACAACTCGAAAGTTCAATTTAACCAATTCATGTTCAATGAATCTCTAAATAACTGAGTTTCCACACTCGTGCCTTTAGATTATTTTTAAAAATTATAATTAAAATATACTTTTGTAGATATCCATTTGCATCTAAAAAAAATCTTCATTTTTCTCAATTAATGGATCATGCGGTATCTAATTCTATTCACGTCTTTTCGGAGATAAAGACTTTTGGATGATTTACATTCATGTATGTATGTATACTTTTCAGTTGAATTGAGCAATGAGTCTTCAATAATGCTTTGACTTGTTGGAACTATTTTTTGATGAGTAAAGTGAATTATAAATACCAAATCTATATGCAGGCAAATGAGACATCATCAAGCATCCATTTATAAGTTATAATATCAATTTGTCAACAAATTTAAAAAAAATAATCTTATTTTCCCCGCATTTCTTTCAATTAATTTTTCGAAAAATGATCTTTAAATGATTCATTTTCCAAATTGAAGGAGTCAGATTCTTTCTTTTTTTCACTTCTCTATAGGCATTAACAAACTGGGCATGAATGGGTTGGGTTCTAGACACCGGAGACCGAAACTGAGTGATGTTTAATTAAATAGCATCCTAGTTTCGTGGGTCCCCAAGTTTGAACGCCCCCACCGTCCCATCTCCATCCCTTCCGAGCCTTCAACATTTAGGCCACGTAGCTTAGTCGGTAGCCACTCATTATCGTTTTTCTTGGTAATTGGGAACGCATAGGATGAGGCACCATCTTTCGAACGCTGATTTAGGAAGAGGACGTAATGGACTTTTTAGCCAGATTTACCGTGTGAATTCATGGCTACTAATGGTCAAAGAGACTTGTTTGCATGCTACGTTTGTAGCTCCGGCGGCGTTATTCGACTCGAATGGCGGGCACAAGGATCGCCCCCGCCCCCACCGACTTTACTTTTACTCGGATTAGGAAATGAGGCAACAACTGACTCACTTCAAGAGTAAACGATAGCTGTAGCACAAATCGAGTATTTCAATGGTGGGTCTCCAGCTCTTTTACTGAAATTGTCGATGTGGGTCCAGCCCTTTTTCCTAATCGGTACGATGGAAAGTGGGATCGGACGAGAACGTTCTCGTCTCCAAGACACCATTTTCAATGCTCTGCAAGCAGGTAATCTTAGGGCGGGCACTCCTCCCACTTTATTATTCTCATGTTACTTGTCTTTGCGTCTTTCGTCGGACTAGGACCGTGAATACTTTTGAAGCTTTGACATTCTTCTTACACCACCTCCGTAGAAGCATCATCCCGCTAGTGCGACAAGAGAAGTAGCAAGAGCAACTTACATGTACTATTCCTATTATTGCATGTTCCATCTATCGCCAGTAATTTAAACACTTGTTGATTTTTCAAACCTCAATCACCTCATCGATATCGATGTAGCTGGGTCGTGTATGATAACCATGTAAAATCTTGTCAAATTTAGGCAAAAAGCACAAAACCTCTTCCAGATAAAGACCACCTCCACCTCTGTGAGCCTCAAATGCACGGTACGCACAAAGGACAGGGGGGACAACCATTGCTTCCACTCATGTCGTTTCCTCCCATAAAGGAAGAAGAAAAGAGCGCTTGATCTCCTAATTAATCAGGGCTTAATCAAAAAGGCTTAATCATCCCCCATTAAGATGGAACGCAGTCACTAGATGTGACAACTTAAAAGTGTCCAATCCGCGGAGGATGGAGGATGGCCTGCTGGAGAGTACGGCAATTTGCATTTTTCAAAAAAGCGGCACAACCGTGATTCTCTCTTTAATACCTTTTCGATCACTTCTCCACCTCTTTTTCCACCTTGCGTTTAGTGGCGCATTCAAAAGACATAACCATGGATGAATGAGGCCAAATCAATGAAAGTGGCGAACGAAGATATGAAGTACAAAAAAGAAATATGTGATGCAAATAGGCCCCAACGGAAGTGATAACATCGATAGTAAAATGACGATTCCACTCCTGTAGACTTTCCCATGAAACCATTTGTCTATTTAAATAAGGATATGGAATAAGCACAAATTTTATTACATTCTCGACCACTCCATTGAAAATAAGAATGAGAAAAAAAATTAATTGATGTTGAAGTCATTTCTAATTGAGCAAAAAGTTGAAGTTTGAGTTTGAACTCATGTAATTACCTTTCCCTTTGAAAAATCCATCTGTAAAAGCCCAAAAAGAAAAATGGTATATATTTTCTTGACAAAAATAGTATCGAAATTAAGACACCTATCCATAAAAGCAGTTAGTTGACATAATGAGACATGTCTTCATTTAAATAAACTCTTGAAAAGTGGAGAAGGAATCCCTGGTGTTCTATATGAAAAAATCAAGAAGAGTCGTGGTTAGATCCTTCATTAGATCCTTCTTACGTGAAAATCACTTGACTCATCCGTCTGGCTTACAAAATTGCCATACGTCGGGCTGTTTTTAATTCATGATTAGAACCCGCTTGTTAAAAAAGCCACACACACATAATGTATTGTACACATCACTTAATAAATCTATTTTATAAATCAACTCTAAAGCCTAGCATTACTCTTCTTTTAATACGTACATACATACATATATATACATATATATATATATATATATATATATATTGAGTATTGGTTTTTCTTCTCTCTTTTCTTTTGTACTAAAAAACTGTTCCAAGCCTCAACGGACTTGCTCTCAGTATTGTTATTATTGTAATCCAAGTTAAAAGTGGATATTTAAAAAAGCGGGGAGTTTGATTACGAATAAATTAATTACGGTCAAAAAAGGAGGAAAAATTAAAAGGGGAAAAGGAAAAAACGTCACGTCGAAAGGCGTTTTCATTTTATCTCGAGAGGAGATGAAAAAATAAATCTGGGAAAGAGAGACCGTGGGCCCCAGCTGACCGACCTCAAAACTTTAGGCAACACTTATTTGGGGCAAGTAGTAGAGAAGGAAATTTTCCGATCTGTTACTCCGCGCCACAGGATAGTGGTCCGGTGATGGCGATCCACGTTTGCTCGGACTCTCGGAGATATCCAGCTCTGGTCTGCGCAGCCCTCGAATCTCCTTCTCCCAAGATCTCGAGGAATGCGGCGACGCCTTACCCGTCGAAAAAGGCCCGAGCTTTAGGCAATCGTCAATGATTTATGAGGTAAGACATGCAATTTATATATTACTTTATGTAGTATTAAATTGATGATTTACACATCTCTACGATTATCTTATATGTTAGGAAGTAATAAAATGAATTTAAGCTGTCCATCAAATATTTTCTTCATAAAAAGAATGAATCGAAAGGGTATTACACTTACCAAAAAAAAAAAATCGAAAGGGTATTAGAGAAATTTAATATAATCAAATTCATATACCCAGAATATATACCAAGAATCTTTAGTTCGTAAAAGTAAAATAATTTTCATGTTATTTTACTATCAACCTACCATAACTAATTGATGACGACTCCATATTGAAAATGATTTGCCTATTAAGGTTGTGTTTGGTTCAACTTTGGAAATAGTCCTTGGAGAAATGAAAATATCTTTGGCTTAAAGGGTCGTGGGAAAATGCAAATTAGTTTGGTAAAAAATCATTTGCAAAGCTATTTGGCGTAAAGAGTGTTTGGCAGGTCTTTTTTAATAAAGGGCTTTTCGATTTCACTTTTCTTTTTTATTAAAAAATCTTAAACTCTTTACCGACTCTAGTGAAGGTAAGGATAGTTTTAGAACAATAAGAGGTAAAACAGAAAAACTAAAAAAAAAAAAAAATTGTGATAGTAGTTTTGAAAAAAAAAGAAGAAGTAATTTTAGCATTTGGTCAAATACTAAAAGCCAAAAATTAGTCCTCATTAGTATTGGATTTTTAGTTTTTCCAAGGCCAATATTTGACTGAAAGCCCTTAATACCCTAGCATTTCTCCAAGAGACTTTAGAGGCTAAAAGTCTATTGGAAAAGTTAAACTAAATACACCTTAAG
This sequence comes from Eucalyptus rudis, assembly GCA_019915205.1. Taxonomy (NCBI): domain Eukaryota; kingdom Viridiplantae; phylum Streptophyta; class Magnoliopsida; order Myrtales; family Myrtaceae; genus Eucalyptus; species Eucalyptus rudis. The sequence continues at coordinate 1,006,194 of JAHMTN010000001.1, forward strand.
AACATGAATCCTAAGTTGCGAATTGATATGGGTTTAGAAGAGTCTGAGTTAGGATCAGGCTTAATAATCTATTAGTTGAATTCATAGGTGGTGCATCACAAGGGTAAGGTCACACCACACGGTAATCTGAAATGAGCTTCTTCCATTCTTAATAAAGGTCTATTCATGACCCACGTCCGTTATTAACATCCAACTTCGTTGGTTATAATGCCTCCGAGTCTACCCCAAAAGCAAAAATCCAACTTCGCTTTTTTCCTTGGAAGAAGGTCATTTTGGCAAAGCATCAGCATTACGAAAATGACGAAAAGTAATCGTGATGCTTGATTTCTTTTGGAAGAAGGTGATAAAAGATGGTGGTTGGTCGGTTCGGGTCGTAGTCTTGATTTTCGATTTCTTTTGGAAGAAGATGACAAAAGGTGGTAATCATCATGGTCGGGTCGGGTCGTAAACCTAGATGATAAAAGGTACCTCTATGATTGCAACGTCTTCTTCTTATGCTTACGGCTCGACCCGACCATGCTGATTACCACCTTTGATCATCTTCTTGATCACTTTTCAAGCATCATCTTTGGAAGAAGCATGCCAATCAAGGTCCGAAACACTTGTTAAGCAATTAAATAGGATAATCAGCAAATGCATGGACATACAAACACTTTTCTACCGATATCATCGCTAAAAATCGCCTAATCTGTCGTGTTTCATCTAGGTAGCGTCCAAAAGCACATCTGGAAATGATAGACTCTAGGTTATCAAAACTCTAGCTAGGGTTCAGTTCTGCAATTTTCTTGCAATTTATGATGCACGTAATAAGAAGAAGCATCATCGTTACCGAAAAGAGCTAGAAGAAACATATTACCGAAATGAGCTTCTTCCATTATTAATAAGGGTCTATTCATGACCCACGTCCTAATCAAGACGTTAATAAGGGTTTTAGTTCATGATTTGTGAGCGACATGGGTTTTGAGCAACCGAGTGGCACTGGCCGAGAAAATATTGGGTGGTCCGGGACCACCACGTCAGCGTGGTCCCGGACCACTCACGCGGCGCCACGTGGAAGCGTGTCCCCCTTGCTGTCTTCTGCATTTTTCTTTTATTTTTTTCTCTCGCTAGCCTTCACTAGCCTTGACGACGAGCTATGCTGGGCCCACCCGAAACCTTTCCCTCTCGGGAAATTTGAAAAATTCCGCGCTCTCTCTCTCTCTCTCTCCTCCCTAGAAAATAATAGCCGATCCTTCTCTCTTACAAACTCTCCCTCTCCATTTTTTCGTTCGACTCTTGCCCGGTTGCTCTGCCCTCTGCTTCTTCTCCGATCGGACGACGGAGCCGCCTTCCGACGAATCACGCCACCGCCTCCGCTTCCGCATCCGCCTCGTCGGCCGCCGCTGCATCTGAGCTACAGCTAATATTTTCTCGTTCGTTCTGCCCCTTCGTCGCGCTGCTCCTCCGGCGAACGAGGGAGCCCGCCGTCCGACGAACCACGCCGCCGCACTTACTCATCCGTCTCGTCCGCCACCTCCGCATCTGCATTCTCCTCCGTCTTCAACGGCGACCGGGCTCTTCCTCTCCCAGTCGCCGTCCTTATCGCTGATGTAGGGGATGCGAGGGAGGCAGAAGCGGGACCTCGTTCCGGGTCGATGCATCTTGACGTGGAAGACCAGGGTCTTGTCGAACGAGAGCTCGCGCTCCCCGTAGCGGATAGGCATCGAGTTGCGGTAGCCGCAACCGCCACCGATGCTCTTGACGAATCTAGCCACGGCGAGACGGAACTTGACTGCGAGGAGCCGCTTGAACGCCCCGCCTCTCCTCGGCCACAGCAGCGCAAGGCGGACCACGTCCCCAAGCTCTGCGTGTGACGCCGGAGTCCCCGCTTGCCATTTCCGGATGCAGAACGTGTTACAGAGACGGTGAGGACGGCGAATCGCAAGCGAGCGGAAGCCCAACGACGGAGAAGATGCTCTCTTGGCAATGGCATTTTCTCCCTGATTATCTAGGTACTGATTTTCAGAGCCTTTTCTCCAGCATTATGTTTTTTTGCCATCGATTGGTAATTTTGGGATTTTCCTTCGACCTAGGTTTTTTTTGTCCCTCCCTGTTCTCGCCCTTGCCGAACCTACGCGGAAGTGATGAACTTTCTATTTCTTAGGAAGTAGTCCCAGTAAAAGAACCTACCCGGAAGAGATGATACAAATAGGAATCTTCACCACTGATGTAATGAATTCCATAGCTCGTGGGCAGAATATCTCACTTTTCTCTGCTGCTGCTCTTCCTCATAACAAAATAGCTACTCAGATTTGCCGCCAGGCTGGTCTTGTGACGCTATTGGAGAAGGCCGACAGTATTACCAAGGTATATATAGCATTTTTGCTGTATACCGATGTTATAATACCCTGCTCCATGAGTTTTGTTGCCTCGATAATTTTATGAACTACCATTAGTTTCACAGAATTTTCCTACGGTTTTGGAGTGAAGGTTCGGAATTCACCTAAAATGTACCAGCTCTTCTATTATCCGCTAGACTTCTCAGCCACGGTTTCAGTTCATTATGCTGAATAGATGAAGCGCAGGTTTGTCGCCTCGTTTTTCTAGGGTTTCAGATACTATGCTATGCCTTACTAGCAAATGAGACTTTTCTCTTGACATTCTAGTCATCTGTTCATGCTTCATACATGTTTTACGGTATATGGTGTGATATGATGCATATTTTGATGCAATTGAGCTAGTAGTAGCTTGCCTAGTTTGGGATACGATGAATGGTCGGCAAATGAGTGTCAAGTAACGCATTGTATGTTATTTTATGATTAGCAGATAATTTGGTAGAGAATCTGCTTGGAGATTTTGAGTATGAAGTTCAGGTTCCATACTTGTTACATTGTAATGCAGCGCAAGAAGTTAATGGCATTTGGTTCTACAATCCACGTGAATGCGAGGATGTTGCAAATCTCTCTACTAGGTAAAGTATCATTTCTTGTTTGTTTCCTATACCAGTTAAATTTCTGTTGTGATTAAAAAATTTATGATGAAATAGCAATGCAGATGAGGGGAGGCGTAATCAGAGTAATGTCAAATAACATTTGTCAGCTAAACAGATGTGGGTTTAGAAGAAAAGGTAATTTATTGAAATGATGTCATTGAAAAATTGGCTGGACCAGCAAATTGACTAGGTTAAGGGGATACCAGCCTTGAGATTAATATAGCATGTGAAACTGGATAGGTGAGAACTTGTACCCATTTGGCCATCTGTTGCACAGATTATCCATTCAACTATCAAGTTTGCTTTATTAATTTTGGCTCTATGGTGAGGCTATTCTGTCCTGGACGTTCATTTTAAGGCCTATTTACCTATTAGCACAGGATTCTAGAAGGGTTTCCAAGTAAGCCACACCACTAACAACTGACTTACTGATCGATGATATCTAGTTTGCTTTCATCTAGAAAGCATATAGGGAGAAATTGCTGAGAAAGGACTTTGAATCTTAGGAGGGAAACATGGTTTGACTTTGGTTTTACCTTAGATGGCAACTACTACTGCTTGAGTTAACCAGTGCTTAGAGTAGGACAAACAATTCTTTCTCTTGTTTAGGCATGCACACTAATTGGGGATTGTGTTTGTAATATTTCTAGACCAGCAAAAGATTGAATATGTTCCAGAATTGCCACATGAGAGGTCATGAACCATGTATTACAAAAGCTTTGATGCTGGTGGGTTGTATGGATTTTTTTATTTCAATATCATACGGAAGGTGTTTAAGAATAGCATTTATCAATGTGCTGTACGAATGATTAGTTGCTTATTGATTTTTTGGATGGCATCGATACATCTAAAGCATTCAAAATTCATGAATTATTGTTGTAATTTGATAATATCACATACCTTCCAAACTGGTCTTGGAATGACAAATTAAGAAAGGCTAATAATCTCAAGAGCTGTCATTCTAGTGGGTTTTCCATGTGAAGATGTCCTGAACATTTAATGTCAGTATTTGTTGTTTGGTGGAGCTTTTTAATATGGATTATGGAATCCTGCTTTTGTTGAGTATGGATAAGCGGCATTGGAACATTGCTATTTAACAGGAATGGCTTACCTTTACCGCTTTTTACTTTTCCCAGAGGATGCTCAGTGCATATTCAAAGGTGCCCTCAAAACCAAAGGCTTCAATCAAAAGGTAATGATGATTCAAGCCTTCGAAGTAAAATGAACGTTGGATGAACATCTGTGCCTGTAAGTTATTGTCTACACTGATTCATAGTTATTCTAAGGAAAACGGAGTTTATATTTAGTTGCGAAAACTGCAGGCACCTCATGCAAAACATTTTGGAAGTTAGAGTAAGTTCAGGCTGCCTGAGAAATATGCTTGTGGTATTACTAATGGGAATCACGGATTAGACTGACAAAATCTAAAGCTAGGAAAAACTTGCGATGATGAACTCTACAGAGGTCTTTTCTTACAAGTTCTCTTTAGATGTTGTGTATCTATTTCCTTGTGAAGTCTTGAATTGGCCGGTGGGACAAGATAAAAGTTGACATTAATTTGTCTCTATGATATTTAGTGTTTTCACAATCCTTTGTTTTTTTCAATTGTGGACGCGTGGATCAGTGAATTAGAGGAACTTGAAGGAGTTTCAAGCTTGTCTGTCATGGAAACACTGCAAGAGCCATCCCCGACTATTCCTACAATTGATTGTTAGAGGAACTTGTGAAGTCTTGAATTGGCCGGTGGGACAAGATAAAAGTTGACATTAATTTGTCTCTAATATGATATTTAGTGTTTTCACAATCCTTTGTTTTTTTTCAATTGTGGACGCGTGGATCAGTGAATTAGAGGAACTTGAAGGAGTTTCAAGCTTGTCTGTCATGGAAACACTGCAAGAGCCATCCCCGACTGCTCCTACAATTGATTCTCTGAAGATTCAACAACATTTATGAACTTCTTCAATGTAATAGTTCTTAGTTTACGGTTTTAGTATAGATTCTACTCAAGCATGTAAACATGTTACGGATGCAGTTGCATGTCGTCTAGCGTTTTAAACAAACAAATATTGGTCTCTTATAATGCTCTCTCCTTCAAACCTGTAAATTTGTGTTCATATACCTATGGGTTATTGAGCTTGAGCCATTGAGAACTGCCTGTCCTATAGTGAGCTAGATATGTTGATTTTTTTCTCCTCGTGGTCCTATCATTCATGATTTAATATTGATGATGTTGTGTTGAAAGTTTGAGCGTGGTGCTTTCGTCAGTTTGAGGCTAATTTATAGGTTGGCCAAAACCTTGTTAGTGGCTGCTTGGTTTGGCTTTTGGATTATGATACTTGCCTTTTTACTGGCACCTTTTAATGTTAGATGGGTGGCTTCTTTAACACGAAACACCCAAAATCTTTTTTTTTTTTTTTAAGAATTCAAAAGCCTGTGGCATAAATTTTACCAGGACACAACTCAAAGATAGACAATTCAAAAGATAGCCCATTCTTTCATTTCTTGGTCTATTGTGATATTGCAAAACTTTGGTCAATAGACTATGAGAGACAGTCAAAGATATTGGAAGACTTTGCTCTAGCAACTGATGACATTTCATATATGCATTCCTTCTTATTCTTTTGGAACATAGCAAAATATTTTAACATACACCAAAGGATATCGAACCACAACAACCATGTGTCACTTGTCATGCAGCAAAAAGTCAACATCTCACACCGATCTACTGGCGAATGCAGCTTCTATGGTTCCTGAATTAGTTTCACTGTGAACATTATATTGATAAGTGACTTGAGAGTTCACATCCCGTGCTCTTCAAAGACACGAACTAAGAAACTAAAGCTGCAGTTCACATTAAACAGATGCAAACAAATCTTCTGTATCAATCGTAAGTAATTCAAACAAAAGTTATAAGTATATCTTTCTCCCAAGTCCCAACATTCTACATGTTTCCGGAACATTTCATTCAATAAATACAACCTTGAAAATATAAGGGAGGAATTGTACTTTATGCGACAATGTATAAGGGAGGAGCATATGAGGATGAATTCCATTTATTTGGCTGGAGAAGCTAGTGAGCCATCATAAGTTGGTCCTTAAAACTGGGGTTGGTTCAGGCAAGCCAACAAAAGATGATAGAGCACCGGTGAACATCATTCAAGACTAGTCATGTTCTGCAATGAACTGATTACTGGTGACAATCATGCAACTTCTTTAAATCAGTTTGTGGAGTCACGGCTGTAGTAGTGGTCCAGTGTCTATGTTGGTATACGATGAAGCAGCTCGCGAGGGAATAAACGAAGCAAAGTCCATGCCAAGTCAAGTTAAGAGACTGATAAATTTTGCAGGTGTTGTAGGCCCCCTGTGTCACAAATTTCCTCTCTAACTTTTCAAGGAACTACAGATAAAGCTGAAATATCACAAAAAGAGAATCACGTATAACTACTTAGAATATCAAGTGGAAGACAAACTATAGGAAGAGGAGGAGAAAATCGAATTAGAAGAATCCAAATGGTTTGCATGAGAGAGAGGGACCAGATCCTCAGAAGATAGAGCTTCTTCTCCAACCACGGCTTTCATAGCTTGAACATCTTTCCCAATTGCATAATTTGCATATAGCTGTAGAAAAACCAATAAAAGTTGAATACCAATTACCAGCATTTCAATAAAGACTAAACTATCTATTTCACAAGGAAATACCTGGTTGGAGACGTCAGCATGATCTCTATGCATCATTTCCTCGCCTATTGCACTCTGCAAGGTAAAGGGTACACATCAAACACCCAAAGTCAATCCAAAGGGAACGAGGAAGTTTTAAATGTAGTAAAAAAAATGTCTTACTTTCATCAGTCGCAAATGTGATGGAAGCACATCGATGAGAGGATATATCTATTTCAGAAAAGAAATTATGTATAAAAAATGATCTTATAAGTAGTCGAGCCTTCAAAATAAAGCTAAGCACCCTTTGGTATAGTCAGAAAGATCACATTTCCAGCCATACAACCAGAGTATTTAGCAAAGTAATAAATGAATTGATCTATCACATAAGCAGTAAATGTCACGTCACATAATATGGTCCAACTATGTTTGCCACTGAACTAGCTCATTAATTTCTCATATAACAGAAGCATGTAAACCACCTCATAAATGGTTACTTCCATGCACCGAAGTACACCTCTTTAAGTGTACAAAAGCTGTAGAACGATTATACCACCCTATGGGACAACAATGATGCATTCGAGTCAGCAATTCAGAACAAAAGGCAGTACAAGAAGTCACGTGACACTAGTATTTGCTTTGGTCAATGCAGACAATGGCACTGAGGTGAGTTCTCCACATCCTAACATTTGAGCCCAACTAACCTGTCGATTGTGAAGTTATCCGTCAATATATAACTACCCCTCAGTAATATAACCAGTAAGATCTGGAGTCGGGTGCATAATATCGAATGAATAAACAGTGAATTATAGACATCTCATCAGCATAACAAGAATAAACTATATTTAAGTGTGGAGAATTGACTGGATTGCAGACCTTGTGTAAGCATTAAACCCATCATCATTAGGCATAGTCATAATAGGAATTTGAGTGATGGAGCCTTTTTGCCATTCAATATGCCCAGCAAGCTCATAAATCGTTGCCAGATCAGTGTACATGTACCCAGGATACCCACGTCTTCCAGGAACTTCCTCTCTTGCAGCTGATACCTACATGTAGATGACAGCTCAAAATTACCAATCAGAAATTGTAATGGGCTAAGAATTGTTTGGCCCTAAACTGATTGCAAGTTTAGCTGCAGTTTTCTAGTGCTTGAGGAGAAACAGAGAAGCAAGAGCTTGCCTCATTAATGAACAATTAACAGCAAGACTAACTCTCATTTTATGGTCATGCTTCGGCAACTTTTTTTCAGACTATGCGTACCTCACAAAGGGCATCTGCATACGAATGTCTGTGAGTATGACTAAGACATGCTTCCCACATAAATAAGCCAGATACTCAGCAGTTGTAAGGGCAATTCATGGACTGATGACGCGTTCAATAGTTGGATCATTCGCCTAAAAAAAAGAGCAAACTTCATAAAATGATATACATGAACCTGTACAACCCTTTAATCTGCAAGGATATCTATATCACAAACTCAATCTACAAACTTGCAAAAATTTCCAGAAACAAAATTCTGCGACACAATTAAATATCAGCTCATTAGAAATTACCAGATTAAGGAAAAGGGTCACTCTCTCCATTGACCCATTTTCCTCAAAGTCAAGTTCGGAAAATTGTGTGGTTTCCATGTTCACTCCCATGGCTGCAAATACTATGGCAAAATTGTCCTCTTCGTCATCCTACATAAATTTGCAGCACATCTTCAGAAATGATATTGAAAGAGAGTGTTTGGAATATTAGAGCAAGATGAAGACTTAGAGCATCGATTCTCGAAGAAAAGAAATAAATAAAATAAGATCAGGAATCCTCACAAAGAATGCATTTAGCAATTGGGAAGTCTAGCGGATAATAGAAGAGCTGGTACATTTTAGGTGAATTCCGAACCTTCACTCCAAAACCGTAGGAAAATTCTGTGAAACTAATGGTAGTTCATAAAATTATCGAGGCAACAAAACTCATGGAGCAGGGTATTATAACATCGGTATACAGCAAAAATGCTACATATACCTTGGTAATACTGTCGGCCTTCTCCAATAGCGTCACAAGACCAGCCTGGCGGCAAATCTGAGTAGCTATTTTGTTATGAGGAAGAGCAGCAGCAGAGAAAAGTGGGATATTCTGCCCACGAGCTATGGAATTCATTACATCAGTGGTGAAGATTCCTATTTGTATCATCTCTTCCGGGTAGGTTCTTTTACTGGGACTACTTCCTAAGAAATAGAAAGTTCATCACTTCCGCGTAGGTTCGGCAAGGGCGAGAACAGGGAGGGACAAAAAAAACCTAGGTCGAAGGAAAATCCCAAAATTACCAATCGATGGCAAAAAAACATAATGCTGGAGAAAAGGCTCTGAAAATCAGTACCTAGATAATCAGGGAGAAAATGCCATTGCCAAGAGAGCATCTTCTCCGTCGTTGGGCTTCCGCTCGCTTGCGATTCGCCGTCCTCACCGTCTCTGTAACACGTTCTGCATCCGGAAATGGCAAGCGGGGACTCCGGCGTCACACGCAGAGCTTGGGGACGTGGTCCGCCTTGCGCTGCTGTGGCCGAGGAGAGGCGGGGCGTTCAAGCGGCTCCTCGCAGTCAAGTTCCGTCTCGCCGTGGCTAGATTCATCAAGAGCATCGGTGGCGGTTGCGGCTACCGCAACTCGATGCCTATCCGCTACGGGGAGCGCGAGCTCTCGTTCGACAAGACCCTAGTCTTCCACGTCAAGATGCATCGACCCGGAACGAGGTCCCGCTTCTGCCTCCCTCGCATCCCCTACATCAGCGATAAGGACGGCGACTGGGAGAGGAAGAGCCCGGTCGCCGTTGAAGACGGAGGAGAATGCAGATGCGGAGGTGGCGGACGAGACGGATGAGTAAGTGCGGCGGCGTGGTTCGTCGGACGGCGGGCTCCCTCGTTCGCCGGAGGAGCAGCGCGACGAAGGGGCAGAACGAACGAGAAAATATTAGCTGTAGCTCAGATGCAGCGGCGGCCGACGAGGCGGATGCGGAAGCGGAGGCGGTGGCGTGATTCGTCGGACGGCGGCTCCGTCGTCCGATCGGAGAAGAAGCAGAGGGCAGAGCAACCGGGCAAGAGTCGAACGAAAAAATGGAGAGGGAGAGTTTGTAAGAGAGAAGGATCGGCTATTATTTTCTAGGGAGGAGAGAGAGAGAGAGCGCGGAATTTTTCAAATTTCCCGAGAGGGAAAGGTTTCGGGTGGGCCCAGCATAGCTCGTGAAGGCTAGCGAGAGAAAAAAATAAAAGAAAAATGCAGAAGACAGCAAGGGGGACACGCTTCCACGTGGCGCCGCGTGAGTGGTCCGGGACCACGCTGACGTGGTGGTCCCGGACCACCCAATATTTTCTCGAACTTCTGCCTTCTCTCTTTCTTTAATAATAATAAAATAAGAGAAGCCCACAATCGTTGAACAAAAGAGAGGGAGAGAGTTTGGCGCCTACGAGATAGTCTTCTGAAGCCACAAGTGTTGACCAAGTTTTCTACGTGCATGGCCATGTGCATGCATTTAATGGCGTAGAAGAAATTGGACAAACAAATCTTCAGGAATCATGCTGACATCTGAGCAGGGCCACAAAAATCAACACACGCCTTTGTGGCCTCCATTTCCAGCGTGCGTAGCGGATGGAGGGCGGGATTCCTTCGGCTTGTATCTTGCACCATTTTTCATCAAATGCTCCGCACACGTTCTTTCTCATTTCAACATGTAAATGTTTTACGTATCGGGTATCGTATAATGGATTCAAACTTGAGACATAATCTAACAGGTTATGTGCACTGAGATCTCGGGAGAGGCCCCTCGTGTCCAAGTTTTAGGAGCTGAAGTGTCCGAGCTAACTCCAAGATCTTGACTTTTTACCAAAGAGATGATCCTAGCAACGGTGGAGGTTACATTAGATCCTAGAAAGTGAATACCAATCTTTTAAAAGCATAGATCATTTTTCCAAATTTAAATACGGATTTTTGTTCAGCATGAAAAATAACCTTCGTTAATTCATTTTTAAAGTGATGCCAAAATGACAAAATGAGGAGATACTTTTCAACTACTAGTTTTCCGCAAAACAAATCTATCTCGTGTTTAGAAAATTTACTCCGATGGCTCCTATAAAAAATTATAGAATCAACAAAATTAAGAAAACTATGATGAGGTGACTTAATTATACATTTCTCTCCCCCCCCCCTCTCCAATTTATGGCAAGTTAGTGGACAAGCTCCTCTTCCTCAGAGACTCTGAGAAATCACAAGGTGAGAGTAACCTATAATAAGAACATTTGAAATTATAGGTTTGATCAGGCATATGCACATGAAGTTCTTGTAAAAACGTATGAAGAAACTATGAGATTATAGATTTGATCTATACGAGGAAATGATGAATTATCACTACTAACACAAGTATCTTTCCGGCAATAGGCTACTATGTCATATTAATGCTCCGTTCGTTTCGCGGAAAATAACTTCCAGGAAAATATTTTCCTGAATTTCTGGTGTTCGGATGGCGGAAAATACACGGTCAACGGAAAATATTTTCCGGTCAACGGAAAATTCCTCTTTGAAATCGCGGAAAATGACTTCCTCTTTTGAAAAGAGGAAGTCATTTTCCGCAGCTCTCGCGCTCCAGCTCCTTTTTCCTTCGTTCTCGTTCTCTCTCTCTCTCTTTCTTGCTCTCCCTGCTGCAATGGCTTCCTTCTCCGGGATCAGCCTCCGCCCTACCCGGCCGCTCCTGCCCGCCTGCTCCGTTCGGGGCGGCGGCGGCGGCGCCGCCGCGCTCTGCTTCCCCAGCGGCTCGAAGCCGCTCGGGAGGATCCGGCTCAAGAGGGAGCACCGCGGCGGCGCCGGGAGGCTCGCGGGGAGCCCGCCGTCCAGGCCGCTCGTCGTGCGGTGCGAGGCTTTCGGTGGACGGGTGAGCCTCGCCGGCTTGGGGCGGAGCTCTGGCCTTGCCAGATCCGGCGAGCTGGGCGGGGCTCGGGCCTTGCCCGAGCTCACCAGAGGTCTGGCGAGCCGCGAGCTCGCCGGATCTGGCGGCGAAGCTCGGGCTCGCCTTGATCGGGAGCCCGAGCTCCGCCGCCAGATCCGGCGAGCTCGCGGCTCGCCAGACCTCTGGCGAGCTCGGGCAAGGCCCGAGCCCCGCCCAGCTCGCCGGATCTGGCGACCGGATCTTGGTCGGCTCGCCATCGTTAGGCGTGTGGCGGTGGAGGAAGGAGGAAGGAGGAGGAAGAAGGAGGAGGAAGGAGGAAGGAGAAGGAAAAGAAAAGGAAAAAATAAAAAGAAAAAATAAAAAGAAAAAGAAAGAAATTAGTTAACGAACAGTGGAAAATGTTTTCCACTCAAAATTTAAGTTTCCGCCGAACACCGGAAAATATAGCAATTTTCCTGGAAAATGACTTCCGGGAAAATATTTTCTGGAGATGGCTCATTTTCCGTGAAACGAACGCAGCATAATAGACCTCTTAGTGAAGGCTTTTAGTAGCAAAGTTATCAACCTAAGATGTCTTACAACTTGTTTTTGCAGTTCTTAAAGCTGACAATTTGAGGAAAATTATCCAAAAATTCTAAATTTATTGTGTAGATGTCAATTCACTTCTAAACTTTCCTATTTGGCCAATGCAATCTTAAACATTTTAATCATCACCATGTCACTACCATGTAATTGTGAGCATTGTACTTAATGGCAACGTGATAATTTGGTTGGGTATCTTAATGGAGGACTCATTTGAACAAACAAATATAAAGTTTGAGAAACTAATTGCACAAAAATAAAGTATAGAGATGATATTGGACGGATAAAAAAAAAATTCAAGAACCTTTTGGATCATTATCCCTTCTACCAATACTAGGAGGTATACCTTCCATGGATAGCTTCATTTCGAGCTTGCCATACATGATTCAGTTAAGTACCGCATATCAATCTACTCTATTTACCTCAAGCAATACTTCGAGGAAATATGAAAATCTTAATCCGATTTGAGGGGCACAAATAAGAGGCCGGATAGAATAAGGAAAATCCTAGCCGCAGTGTGTGGACAAACTTTGCGGGATACACTCGGCTGTGTTCACACAAAAAGATAGAAAATATGTTCTAACCTTAGTGGCGGGATAAAATTATTCCATCCTGGATTAAAATATGAGAAAGTAAAAAAGGAGAAAGATAAATAAGAAAAAAATGCTAAAAGAACAGTATAAGATCCTTGTCTTTATTCCCACTTGACAATGCCACCATGGCACCTTTTGCGTAGCCACCGACCATCACTCACTGGCCGCTTACCTTAGGTGACCACAAGGCATGGTCGTAAATCTCAGGTAATTGGTGGTTGTTTGACCGTTTTCCTCTCTCGCACGTGTAGGTTGGCCAGATATAGCCAACGACCGTGGACCACCGTTGTTGTCACCTTGCCTTGTTGACCACCTAGCAGAGGTGGCCTTGAGGCGATGGCAACCACCACATGCTGCCACCGGTCACGAGACAAACTTGTTCCATAGTGCTTTGGTGACGAACTAGCAGGGGTGGTCCAGCAGCTATGCAACAACCACCTGTCGCCTCAAAATTGGTGACCATCCTGCACACTGTGTTCACAATAAAATGGGGTTTTTCTGTTTTTTTTTTTTTTGTAACCCAGGGAACCCTGTAAGCCGACGGCCGGCGAACAAACCCTGGGAGAGCGACTGCAGGACCCACCACCACAGTACTCCAGATAATAATCCTTAACGACGCCTCTAGAATTCGAACTCCTCCCCTTCGTGAGGGGGAGAGAGCCTGAGCCAGCTGCGCCGCTGAGAGTGGTGGTGGGTTTTTTCTTTTTTCTTTTAAGTTATTCTATAATTTTAGATTTCTCTTACCTCAAAAGTTAGTTCAAAGGGTGAGACTTCCTCTCATACTTATAAATTGACAACCAACTTCTTTCATAATGGATATGAGACAATCTTAACATAAGTTATATATTCAATTATATATTATTCATATAATCACAAATCCCAACATTTTCCATCTCCTTTTATGCTATAACCATCATCCAGACTTCCTCAGAAAAATTGACCAACAAAATATAAATGGCTCCTTGGCTCACACTCTCCATTGCATCGCACACACTTTTCATCAACAGTGCACCGTTTCCTCACTCTGTCATGAATAATCAGGCGCAATAAGTGAAAGCCAAGCTTTGAGAAATTAGGTGGAAACCACATCAGTTTATGCCAAGAAGACACGTTTGGCCCTTTAGATCTAACTAAGTTTTGCATATTCCATCACCAGAGGCAAAGACTAAAACTTTCTCTTCCACATCCGAGTTCGTCTGCCAATGCAAGCTCGGATGTTGAATACGTACTCTGATCTTCTCAAGAGAATTTGTATACTACTCTTGAAAACTTGTCTAAATGATCCTTGACAGGATTGCAATGATTCGCCATTGGAAAATACACTCTAGCCATCGCCGATAATCTAGTTCACGTATGGTTTCAATAAGCCTCTCAACCTCCTTATTTGTCTCCATAGTGTAAGTAGTGTCTTGCTTAATGTCAGCAGCACATACACTACTATTCTTCGAAAGAGAGCATTTTGATCAGACTACCGAAACAAAGCCTAAACGCAATAAGAAATGCCATTAAGAGTTCAGCTCATCTTCTAGTTATATTTCTGTAATAAAATGAAATAACTAACTTAGATATGGATAGGATTGTACTGTGTAATTGTTTAAATTAATAGAGGAGATATCGAAAATAACTTGGAATTCTTATCCATTTGAACTCATTATGATCCTTTTTTTTTTTCCCGGGGTGGGGAAGATTTCATTTCATGAGTGGGTTTCGACTCCCACGCCTTGCAAGGAGGCAGGACAAAAATCTAAGAATGAGTGTTAGAGTAGGCTTAGCGTAGGACCAAAAAAAAAAAAGTAAAATGAAGATGAGAGAGAATAGAGGCATAAGTGGACTTATTAATTGAAACCCACTTAAACACATAGAATAGCCTAATAGTTTTTTTTTTAATTAATGACCAAGGACTCCACAACACCGAAGGGCCAGGCCCCTATACCTCGAGGGAGACTAGCACAAGATCCCAACATCATGGCCCCCCACGTGTGTTTGGGAGTGGCTTTGCCAAGCCACTTTGGGCATCCAAAGCCCTTTGGCCTAAAAAATGGTGTTTGGGAACTTATTTTGTAAACATACTTAGGGAAAAGTGAGTCTTTGGAAGGCTAAAAGCCCAAGGAAGCCATGGGGTTGCCTTGGGCATTCGGCCTTCTTAGAATGCTAAGGGGAGAGAAGACAAAAAAATTTCTTCCACAAATGTCCTCACTAACATTTTGTTTTTCCGGTTTTGTCCTCGTGACTATTCACCTTCTTCTTTATTGAGGTTGATCGGCAAAGTTGCGCGGAGCTGCGAGGGGCCGGCGACAAGCTGGATAGAGGTCAGCATGAGGCCGGTGTGGTCATGGCGATTGTCGACGGCTAGTTGTGTGACCTTAGTGACCCCCCGCGACTCACGTCACCCTAACTACCGCAACCCTCGGTGACCACCCAGATCTGGGTCGCAGCAAGGTCACATGACCACTGCAACCCTCGACGACACTGTGACCCTAGCAGATCTAGGTCACCGGAGGTTGCGGTGACCTAAATTTGGGTTGCGTGACCTCCGGTGAGCCAAATCGCGTGCAAATCTGGTCGCGTGATTTGGGTCGTGGCGATCAAATCGTGGGCCCTAGCCACCTCTGAACAGAGGTTGCGGCGCGGTGGGTTGCGCGACCGTTCAATGAGGGTCGCCACGACCAGGATCACGTGATCTGGTCGTGATTGGGGTCGCTGCAACAAGATTGAGCGACCCTGGCGACCTCCTTACTTGGCCCTCGCTGGACTACTTGCCCCTCGCTGGCGGTAACCGGCCAGCTCTCTTTTTTTCCTTTTTTTTTTTTTTTAATGATAGAAGTCTTTTGGAAAGTTAATTTGTCAAAACACTATTTTGCTCAAAGATACTTCAAACTGGACTTTCACAAATACAATTTACCAAACACAATTTACATTTTGAAAAACTCCTTTAGCTTAAGTGCATTTACATTTTCTCAATGACTTTCCCTTAAAGTCTTCCCAAACGAACCCTTACAATGCTAGCAACTGCCCGGATTCGAACTCTCAACCTTGACGATGATGGAGGGACTCTAATACCAGCATAGCTACCCACAACTATAGAATAGCCTAGTAGTTCATAAAACCCATTACACAAATTTGAAAAGGGTGGGAAAATCACCCACAAAGTCATAAATTTATTATATAAATGTTAATTCAGTCATCAACTTTCATTAAATTTGGTTAATGTAGTCCTTAACATTTCATGATTTTTCAATGTAGTTTATCTAATCCTAACTGGTTGAAAATTGTTGATGTAGCAATACATTTATCATCAATCGTTTTATATGTCATGGCTCGCAATCTAACCTAAACCTTCTTTACTCAAAACTAGGTTTTAAAAAAAAAATCTGTTTTTTTTATTTTTTGCTTTTTCCGTTCATGGTCAACTTTCCTAATTGATGATCACCCACATCTTCTTCTTATTATTATTCTTTTTTTTTTTCCATTTTTCTCTAAATGGAGGACTAGGACCTAAATTTTCACTCCACCCGTCAACTGGGAGTTGCACATTACTGCTATAATTGTTGGCCATTGATGGTTTTATTTATAGTGATGGGCCTAAGTTGGCCCGTTCGCCCATGTTGGGCCTAAAAGCCCGGCCCACAGGATAATGGCCGGTTGATAAGGGAACGTATAAAAGGGATGAGAGAGAGAGGACGCACCTTTTGGTGCATAACATACGTACGTCCTCTCCAACGCTCTCTCTCCCTCCAAAAAGAACAGTGTTGACACCTAATATTTAAAAAAAATAATAAATAAAATTCGGTTTTTGAAAATCTTTGTTGTTGAAAATATATTCTCATTTCAAAATTTTAAAAAAAATTAACTGTTTGATTTTTGGAGCCATTTCTTTGTTGAAGAAGTTGAGTGAATATCGCCAAATCTTCAACAATTTCGAGTCTTTACTCTATAAAAGAGGGCAAGTTTTTGGAACCTTGGGGGGGGGGGCTTCTCTTCATTGTTCGTCTAAAAAAAAAAAAAGCAAACTGAAGAGAAAGAGAAAAGAAGTTGATGAGCGCAAGAAAAGAGAAAAAGGTACAGTGGCAGAAAGAGAGAGAGGGGAGCTGTCCGTAGGGTCTTCGAAGAGAAAAAAAAAACAAAAAGGTGAAAAGGAAAAAGTGAAAGGAAAGTTGCAGCAAGTGACGTGAGATGTGAGAGCAGGGAGAAAAACAAAAAAGGAAAAGAAAAAGGGCTACAGTCCATCTTCTCCGAGAATTCGATGTCTTTGCCCGCTGTTGTCCCCCCGAACCTGCACCATCGCGTTCACCCAGCCGCGCCACTGCACCCCTGTGCCGATGCCTCCGCATGCGGCCTCCGACATCCGAAGCTCTGCACCGCCGGCCTTGCTCCTCCTCAGCCACCGGTGCTGGTTCTGTTTCACTGTCCGCTCAACCCAGCGCCCGACGTGCCGACGCTGCCCGGAGCTGAAGACCAGCAAACCACGTCCCTGTTCACCTCACTTGCAACCCACGAGACCAGCGAAGCCGCGGCTGCCCTTGCTCTGTTCCGGGCTCCCTGTTGCCCGATCTCTTCACCGCCCGCATTGCGCCTCTCCGAAGCTCCGAACCTGTCTGGTTGCTACTCGAGCTTCGCCGGAGTTCCGACGACCGCCTTACTCCAGCCACCGCGAGCCAGAACCTGAATCCGCTCCCGTGACCCGCGATTTGCAGCTCGCCTGCGCCTCTGCCCGTGAGCTCGCCCCGACGTCACTGCTTACCATCACCGCAGCGACCCACAACCCAGCCGCTGCTCGCCGGTCACTGACGCCGCGCCTCCTTGCTGCTGCTGCTACCCAGCCCTCGCCGGAGATCCGACGCCGGCTCTCTCCCTCGTTCGTTCAGACGCCGACCAGCCTTCATCCGAAATTGTTCAGCAAGTTCAGTACCGTTGGTACCATTTTCCTTGTGCAGGTCACTTGAGGCTTGAGAGGGGTGAGCTTGGCATTGTTCCTTGCTGGTTTCCATCTTGGAAATAATTTTTCTAAGCTAGGTAAATATTTTTATATTAAATTAAGTCCAAATTTTAGGTTTCATAGTTGGTGAATTGTTCTGATTTATTTTCATCATTATTCAATTAGAAAATTTGTTATATTAAGTCATAATAATAAAAAATATTGAGCCGCGAGACGTCGGATTAGATTTTTGATTATTTTGACTTTTTATGGCAAAATTCATGAATTGCTTTGCATCATTGATTCATATTAAAATAATATGCCATTGATTACATGGATGAATTTTTATTTTGGCATGTTATTATTATTTGCTCATCACATATCATGCATCATATTAGATATTTAGGTCTATACACATTTCACATTTGAAGCAATGTATTTTAGTTTTTTTAAGATTCATGTAGAATTAGGATGATTTTCCTTTAATAAAACCACACCAAAAAAGAAGAAGATGTTATTTAGGTTATATAGATTTTATAATGCGCACATTACATGTTGCGTTTTAATTAGTGGGTTATAGGTTAATGTGTTAACATTCTCATCATGTAGTATTTTTTTTAAATATAAAAATAAAAAATGCCAAAAATTAGCATTGCATCATTACGTTACTTTTTAATAAAAATTATCAGGTCATTTCATTCTAATTAAAAAAACAAAAACACAAAAGGTCATTTATTTGGTTAGTTAATAGGTTAGTTCATAATTAATCTCATTTCATGTCATTACGATTAGTGCAGGTTGCATATGTGTAATAAAAAAAATCATTAAAAAAATCATAAAAAGAACATGCATATAGAATTACCACGTTATACATCCCATATCATGTATCACATGCATATTTAGGATTATGTAAATAAGATTGCATACATATAGTGATAGTTCTAGTTATGCCATATGAATTGCATTTCCATATCATTAAAGTAAAATCCATGCATATTAAATTTAGATCAAGATTACATATAATTAACATTTAAAAAAAGAAAAAGAAAAATTAGGTGTCATGTCATTTAGAAATCATGTTTAGGACATGCATTTTTATTAGCATTTTTTATTTGAATGTTATTTTATTGATTGTGCACCCGCATGACCACCATTTGCATGTTAGTAGCTTAGATTAATTAATCAACATTGCTTGCAAAATATTTTTAAAAATAAAAGGTACCGAAAGGGCGTTAGACTAATTTAACGTAACCATGTCCCCGGATTTATTGAATCTCTGGTTCGTAAAAATAAAGTATTCTCTCATACTTTATTTGGGTTTCTAATCAACCCTAATTGATTAGTGGCGGCTCCAAATTGAATAGAATTGCATGTTTAAATGAGTTAATTTCTATCAAGTCGCGATTGGTAGGACTTGGGAGGGTCCGTACCAAGTCTTCGGACTTAGTAATCCTTTAACCTAAACTTTAGGACTGCCCCGGAAAATTTAGGTTGCGACAGCTTGGCGACTCCACTGGGAACAGAGTTAAAAAAAAACTCATAGTGGACATAGGCCTGTTTTTTTTTTTTTTTTAAATATTTTGTTTGGCAGCACGGAAACAAGATATGCTCCTAACATAAAGTGTTAAATGTTTTTGCAGATGTGAGGTATAAGGGGAGTAGTCTTTGCTAACCCTTGTTTTGCAAGTTGGAGTTAAGGATGAATGGTTGAATTTAAATTATAGAAGCGATGTTTGCAATTAAACTGTTGTGCATGTTTTATTGTTTTTAGCACTACACTATTGCACACACAACTTGCTGCCGGACCTGGGCTGCGATAGGATTCTTAGGATGGTGTTGAGAATGATACTCCCTCTAAAGCGAGATTGCTATATAGAGGTTGACATTCTCTTCCCTAAAAGTTCTTCATGGTGTCAAATGTGTTTGTCCATATCCGCGAGATTGCGTGATATTAGACATTCCATTTGACTAAGCCGAGGTTAGGAGGACCTGACACGTTAATGCGAGAATGCAACGGTTAGATCATCCTTTTAGCTCCATTTTGTTAAGCCATCTAGATAGAAATCGAGCCCCACATTTCATGTGCGTGTCTATGTGATTGTCATCTCTTTCTAGTAAAAATAAGTTGTTTAAATTCTTACTACTGCAATTTACTTACTTGCAATTTTGTTGGTCCATGACATTAGGTTTTGTCGTCGGTCTTATTTTATATGCAATGGGGAGATCCGATGTTCAATTCATTCCAACTCCCAAGATTGAGCTCAGAGGATGGTGGAACAATTTAAGTAAAGAAGGTCAAGATTATGTGGAGTCGATACTGGGACGGCTCATCCCCCTTTTGGATATCGGAGTCCATAGTGGTGTTTTGCAAGCTATATCACACTTTTGGTGTCTTGAGACGGCTACATTTATTTTCGGTAAGAATGAGCTAACTCCGACACTGGAAGAGTATAGCGTCATCATAGGAATGCCCCTTGAGACTGAACTTGTTAGGCCACCTCTTGGTATGGAACCCACATCAATTTTATCTCAATTTTTAAGAATTAAAATTGATGAGGTTAAGAAAGTTTTGAAAGCTAATTGTAATGCATGCCCTTTCTCCTTTTTGGCTAATCATTTTTTAAATCAGTCTTCAATGCGCCAAAAGGGTAGAATATTCATCTTAGCATTCTTTGGACTTATAATATTTCCTCATCGAAGAAATGCTATTAATCCTTCGATTGCATGGGTGGTCAGACAAACATGTGCTGGCATGAATTTTATAAACATGATCTTAGCTGAGACATTTTTATCCTTCAACCGTTTTAAACAAAATGGAGAAAAAGTCATGAATGCCTCTCCTGAGCTTTTACAGATTTGGTTTCTTTCTCACATGAAGGAGTTTGGTCATTTCATGCGTCGAGGTGAAATTGATGATTCTAGTTACCCAATAAAGAGATTTTCAATCTTAGAAAAAAAGTATACCGGAAAATCATTTTCCGATTGGGTGACTTTTCTTAAAAATCCAGATCTCAAGGGCTTCCTATGGTATGCTAAATGATTCCATGTTAGTGTGGCTTGCTTCTCTCACAAGACAGATAATCCAATTCCACTGATGGGAATTACTGGTGCAACATCTTACTATCCTTATAGTGGCGAGTGCTCCAAGATATCCCACCTCCTCTCCGAGTGGATCTGTTCCAAGCCCACTTCATGCACAAGGATCACAAATACCTCGATGAGATCGAGCATCTTGAAAATGCATGGAAGGAATGCCATCCCGAAAAGATAGTGGTGCCTAGAAGATTGAAAGGAAAAGAGAGGGTTTTTCATGCCTCGGATTATTATATCCACCATCACGAGATCCCCCAAGCTCTACTTCCCGTGATACCTAAAGTGACCATGAAGCCCACTCGTAAAGCACAAATTGAAAATCTTGAAGAAACGGTGAAAAGGAAAGAAGCTTGCATTTCTGAGTTGGTTCGACAAAACAAGAAGCTTCGAAAGACTGTGATCTCCCAATTGTATATAGAAAAGAGTCACTAGATTTAGGAGTTTAATTCTGGCTTTATGATGTTATTTCAATTTCTTAGATTGATGTTTTAGGAATTTAATTTCCTAGGGAGTTATGTTAGCATTTTAAGTTGATGTCTTTGGAATTTGATTTCACTTAATAAAATAAGCGATTGACCGTTGTCATGGACCAATCTCATTTGTTATGATACTTACTGTATTATTTTACATTGTTAGGTGACAACACGGCTAACCTAAGATCACCAATCCATACTCGTTCCAGAGCAACAATGGCTGATAACACCGAACAAACACGTGTTGCTGAACAAACTCGCATTGCTGCCCTTGAATCGGAGATGAAGCAAGTCCTAAATGTTCTTGAGCAGCTCTCCAAGAAAATTGATTCTCTCCAGGCAAACACTGCCCCACCAGCTCCGCAAGTTGAAGTGGTGTTACCACAACATGCTCCTGCGACTGATCCGAAAGATAAAGGCAAGAATACGTTCGCAATTGGGACATCAACCTCTGATGGTGCTTCCAAGGAGAAAATTACTCACGTGCCTCAAATTGTTGTTGATGAGGAGGTACAAGTGATACACTCGGCTATACCAAAGACAGAACAAGAAAAACGCATGGCAAAAATTGAAGAGAAACTCAAACAGTTGCAGGGTTCGTTTATCCAAGGCCCAACTGATTTGTCCCATTATGCAAAGGTCAAAATGCCGAAGAAGTTCAAAATGCCGGACTTTGAAAAGTATGATGGCACTTCTTGCCCGAAGATCCATTTGCAGACGTATGTGGTCAGGATAACCCAATATGTTGATAACATCCCCTTGATGATTCAACAATTTCAAGCGAGCCTGACAGGACCGGCGCTGCAGTGGTACATCATGAAGAAGATTAATCTGCTGGAGACTTGGGAATATTTGACTGATGCCTTCTTCAAGCAATATAAGTATAATATTGACGTCACTCCATCTCGAGAAGATTTACTTCGCATTGAGAAGAAGAGGACGGAATCTTTCAAGGCATATGTCACGAGATGGAGGACCGTAGCTGCTCAGATTACTCCGGAGCCGATAGAAAAAGAGTTGATGGATTTGTTCATGAAGACACTCCCGCCTGAATATCGAAATCGGATGTTAAGATCGACTGCTGAGTCGTTCAATCAGCTAATCCCTGTTGGCAAGCGAATTGAAGTAGCATTACGTGATGGATGGGCATCTGATCAAACCAGCTCGTACAGGAGAGTCTCAGTCAAGAAGGATAAGGAGCCTGTAGCGGAAGTTAATGCAGCATATGTTCAACCCCCTCGCCCCGTCTTGAATACTCATCAGGGAGGAGCACGACCATTCTTCGGCCAGCAGAAGAACTCTTCCAGGCATCAATTTACACCTCTTCCTAAGCCATTGTTAAAGATCTTGCCAACCCTTCAGAAGAAAGGATTACTCGCTAAGGAGCCTAAGCGACCTAATCCCGAGCATTTCCCCAACTATGATCCTTCCAAGACATGTACTTACCATATGGGGGAGATGGGGCATTCTGTTGACGACTGCTATACACTGCGACACAAAATCCAGAATCTGTTGGATGCTAAGGTGGTTTCATTCCGTGATACGCAGCCGAACATCTAGAATAATCCACTCCCTAATCATCCAGGAGCTGTGAACGCCATTTTCAGTTTTGATGCTAGGCGAAAGAGGAGCTTGAGAGTGCATGTGGACGATGTTTATAATGGTTTAGTTCGAGCTGGATACTACTCAGATGTAGAAGAGCCTACCATGTCTCAGAAGGTGCAAAGAGTTAAAGCAATGTCCAAGAAGGGAATGATTGTCTACGCGGATCCTGCTGACACCGTTTCGACCATCACTCCAATCATTATTGATCTGGAATAAGAGGTTTCTGATTTTGAAGATGAGTTTACTGGTTTAAACATTGGA
The DNA here is from genome assembly GCA_019915205.1 of Eucalyptus rudis. Lineage (NCBI taxonomy): Eukaryota > Viridiplantae > Streptophyta > Magnoliopsida > Myrtales > Myrtaceae > Eucalyptus > Eucalyptus rudis. The sequence goes on from JAHMTN010000001.1 coordinate 1,029,266, forward strand.
GCTAATGATCCCCTAGCTCTTGACATGCCACCGTTGGAGGATGCGTCGGATGAAGATGGATTAATCATCAACGATGTGCCACCACCAGATGATGAAGAATTGATTCTTGATGTTACGCAACCCTATGCTTACACGAATAATAAAGCAGTACCATGGTGTTACGATGCGGAGATAGATGTGGTCACTCGATCGGGACGCACTTACGCTCAGGCCAACTCACAACCTGTCAAGCCAGTCACTGATGAGGAGGCTAAAGAATTCTTAGCTATAATTAAGGCAAGTGAGTATAGTGTAGTGGACCAACTTCGTAAAATGCCGGCACAAGTCTCCATATTAGAGTTACTGTTGACATCGGAGAAACATCAAAAGGCCTTGATGAAAGTCCTTAACAAAGTACATATCCCAGAGTCCATTGAACCTGAGAAGTTAGGGGAATTCGTGGGGGCCATTTTGTTAAACGACCAGATTACCTTCTCAGATGATGAAATCCCAGAGGAAGGAAGGGGACATGGCAAAGCCCTTTATATCTTAACCAAGTGTCGAAATACCTTGGTGTCCCGTGTGCTCATTGATAATGGATCGGCTTTAAACATATGCCCTCTTGCAACTCTAAAACGTCTTGGGTATGATTTGGGGAAAATTCGCACGGCTAAAACCTCTGTTCGAGCATTTGATGGAACCAAAAAAGAAGCAGTTGGGGAAGTTGATTTGGACTTACAAATAGGGCCAGTGGTATTTAATGCAGTTTTTCAGGTCTTGGACATACCTACAGCCTTCAACTTTTTGTTAGGTCGTCCATGGCTTCATGCAGTAGGGGCAGTTTCTTCAAGTCTTCATCAGAAAGTGAAGTTTGTGACATAAGGGAAGCTTATTACCGTTTGAGGAGAGGATGAGTTCAAGATTTATCATGAGACGGCTATCCCTTATATTGAACCAGATTGTAAAGAAGAATCCAGTTTTCAAGCATTTGAGTTGGTTTCGACCATTCATGTCTCTCAAGGCACTACCTTACCCACTCCAAAGTTATCAAAGTCGGCGATCATGGTAGGCAAGACCATGGTCGGGAGTGGTTTTGTTCCAGGTAATGGTTTAGGCCGGCATGGTCAGGGCACTTGCCAACCAATTGAGGCCGGGCGGAATTCATATACTACTGGATTAGGCTATCATGGTAGAGGTGGACGATCCTGTAGAGGAAGAGGAAGAGGACAAGGAAGAATTGGCTTCATTATACCTCATATTAGGTCCACATTCCCTGGGCCTGCGAAGATGATGCATGAGGAAGAAGGGGCGATCGATACCTGTGTTCAGTACTCCAAGCCTCCAGGTGTTGATGTTAATACTATTCTTATCGGATGGAGAGAGGTAGACAAGCTAGTTGCAGACACCATTCGATCCACTGGGAAATATGACACACTTGGAGGAATGGCCGAATTATTTGAAGAGAATTTAGTGTTTGCCATCGACGAAGTTCGAGAGTAGGAGAATTTTAATTATTCGCACACTCCTTTGCACAGGAGTTTTTATTGCTTTCCATATTTACATTTCTATTCCTGGGATTTCTATCATTTCAATAATGTAATTTTCCTTTCATCCAATAAAATACATGGAAATTTTCATGTTTTTGAGGGCATGTTGAAGTACACCAAACTAGCCCGGTGATGATATCCGGCCGATAAAAGAAAAGAAAAATCCAAGGAGAATTCTGAGGCCTGGGCTTCATCATGCTTCCTCGTGTCAAAATGTTTTAAAAGAAATGATTTTTGCCAAAGAAAAAATCTAGGTTACCATGTTTGTCTTTCTGATCCATCTACTTTTTGTTTCAGGAATGATCATATAGCATGCCAAGGTGTGGGAATGGTCCAATTCAATGCAAAAAGTGCTGATAATGGTAATCCCGAAGACTCAATCAAAGATTACATTGAGGTGCAACGCAGCTGGGAACAACATGAAAAAGCCAAGGCTCTCATGTCCAAGCAAACCATCACTATTAATTTAGGTGACACTGAAGAAGCCAGAGAGGTGAAAATTGGGGCAACTCTCCCCAAGGATGAGGCCGAGCACCTAACTCAGCTACTGAAGGATTATCAGGATATATTTGCATGGACCTATGCTGATATGCCTGGTTTAGACCCGTCAATTGTGGAGCATTGCCTACCTGCTAACCCGAATGTGCCACCTAAGAAGCAAAGGTTGCGAACAACTAAACCTGAGCTTTCAAAGAAGATAGAGGAGGAAGTGATGAAGCTGTTGAAGGTGGGATTCATTGAAGTCTCACAGTACCCCGAATGGGTAGCCAACATTGTTCCAGTAATGAAGAAGGACGGTAGGGTTTGAGTTTGTGTTGATTACCGGGATCTGAACAAGGCCAGTCCGAAAGATGATTTTCCGTTACCACATATAGACGTCATTGTGGATAGTACCGCTGGTTTTGAACTATTCTCATTTATGGATGGTTTTTCCGGATACAATCAGATAAGGATGAAAGAGGAAGACAAAGAAAAGACTGCTTTTATCACCCCATGGGGAACCTTTCATTATAAGGTTATGCCCTTTGGACTAAAAAATGCTGGGGCAACTTACCAGCGAGCCATGATAGCATTGTTTCATGACATGATGCATCAAGAAATTGAGGTCTATGTTGATGACATGATTGCAAAGACTCGACCCGGGGAAAACCACGTCAAGACCTTGAAGAAGCTATTTGATCGGCTCCGTGAGTTCAAGCTTTGACTAAATCCTGCTAAGTGTGTATTCGGAGCAACATCCGGTAAATTACTCGGATTCATTGTGAGTAGTAAAGGGATTGAAATTGACCAAGCTAAAGCTAAGGCTATTTGTGAATTGCGACCGCCGTCAACAGTAAAAGAAGTCCGGAGCCTTTTGGGGAGGTTGAATTATATTGCTCGATTCATTTCCCAACTTTCTGAAACCGCCAAGCCATTCTTCAACCTCCTAAAGAAGAATGCACGAGTCAACTGGGATGATGAATGTCTAGAAGCGTTCGACAAGTTGAAGTGTTACTTGATGAATCCACCAATGCTTGTCCCGCCATCACCAGGGCATCCTTTAATTCTCTACCTCACCATTCACAGTGAGTCACTAGGTGCAATGTTGGCTCAAGAAAGTCCTGTTGACAAAAAAGAATGAGTTATTTATTATTTGAGCAAGAAGTTCACTGAATCAAAGCTGAAGTATCCTGATGTTGAAAAGACTTGTACGGCTTTGGTGTGGGTATTGCACAGATTGCGACAATACACATTGCACTACCAGACTTTCCTCGTGATTGAGAATGACCCCATCAAGTACTTACTTGATCGACCAGCTTTGGTGGGTAAGTTAGCCAAATGGCAAATTTTAATTTCTGAATTTGATGTGCAATTCATGCCACAAAAGTCGGTTAAGGGACGAGTGATCGCTGACCTATTGGCTAAGAGTTCAGGAATCCCTAATGACGATGATAGTTTCCTCGATGACCGTGTCTTGAATGTAAATGATGACTTGTGGAAGATGTTCTTTGATGGAGCTGTAAACTTGTCTGGTTCTGGTACTGGGGCAGTTCTGATATCCCCAGATGGACAACACCATCCGGTAGCTACAAAATTGATATTCCCATGCACTAACAATGTGGCTGAGTATGAAGCTTGCATCCTCGGGCTCCAGGCTGCAATTGGGATAGGTGTGGCCAAGTTAAAAGTGTTCGGAGACTCCACACTAATCATAATGCAGACCGTAGGTGAATGGAAGACCAAGGAGGCTAAGTTGCTCCCATACCACAAGTATTTAGAAGATCTGGTGGAAAAGTTCGAGGAAGTTTCGTTCGAGTACTTACCAAGGTCTCACAACCAATTTGCAGACGCGCTTGCTACGTTGTCTTCTATGCTGCAAGTCATTGATGGGTTAGAGGTTGAGCCTTTAAAAATAGAGGTTTTGTCGAAGCCAGCTTATTGCATGGTAGTGATAGAGGAACCGGATGGAAAACAGTGGTACCATGACATCATGACCTATATTCAAAAACGAGAGTTCCCAGAAGGTAACAATCCAGCTGACCGAAAGCATCTCATGAAGCTTGCCTCCAAATTCTTTATTAGTGGGGATACATTATACAAACGGTCATTCGACTCCATCCTACTTAGATGTGTCAATGCTAAGGAGGCCACTCGGTTGATGGAAGAAATACATGAAGGAGTGTGTGGTCCTCACATGAGTGATCACATGTTAGCAAAGAAGATTATGAGACTAGGTTACTTCTGGCTGACCTTGGAAACTGATTGCATTCAGCATGTCCGGAGTTGTCACCGTTGTCAGATTTATGGAGACAAGATAAATGTTCCTCCAAATGAGCTGCATCAACTATCAGAATCATGGCCTTTTTCGATGTGGGGCATCGATGTAATCGGCCCAATTAATCCGAAAGCCTCGAATGGTCTGTTGGAGAAATCTTCTTGAAGTGTTTTGAAGTTGACAAAACGTTTCTATCAGTCTAGTCTGAAGGTTTGCAGACTCTGTTATTTAAAGTCTGAAGACCTCTGGACAGCTAGACTCAAGACTCATAGTCTATCCTCATTGACAGTCTCTAATCCGTTGAAGAAAGGTTATCCAGAACTGGATGTTTCGTTAAGGATTTAACCTTATCATATGGAGAAGATCTTGTGGCTGGAAAAAACGTATCAGAATTCTTTGATTGATCAAGATTGATTCGATGATTGAAGATTCGATGATTGTCTAAATATTATTGGAAGGTTCTACTTATGGAAACCAAGATCCTGATTGTATGGGCGAACAGGATTGATGGGCTATCAACACGTTCCTTTAATAGCTCGAACAATCTTCCTAATTGATTCCGTCCAATGGGTAGATTGGAGGAATTCCTTTGGTAAGTGCCAATGGGTATGATGGCATAAAGGAGTATATAAGGAAGACGTTCTTAGTTGTTCGAGGTGTGCGCGATAGAAGAATTCCAAAGTCTGAAGCTCCTTTTTGTTTAGACAATTCCTTTGAGCGAATACTTGTATACAAAAGAGAGTCTATATTTGTGAGAAACCTTGAGGAGGTGTGGTAGAACATCTACACTGTGGAATCAAGACAAAGCTGTGCTGTAACTTCTCTTTTGATCATAGTGAAATCCAGTCGGTGGGCTGTCAGTGCAGAAGAGTGGACGTAGGCTTGGAATAAGCCGAACCACTATAAATCCTGTGTTCAATTTTCTCTTCCTCACTCTCTCTACCTCGATCGTATTTCATTTTGTTAATCAAGAGAGAATTTCCTTTCTATCATTTGCTAAGAATCGCTTTCGTATTTCGATAAATTGTTTGTGCACCTATTCACCCCCCTCTAGGTGTTTATACTAGCTATCTCAATTGGTATCAGAGCTCGTGTACTCACTTTGTTTGAAGTGTTTTACTTCAGAGTTAAAGATCCATGGCTAGTATGCTAGCACCAGGGCTGATGGAAGGGCAAAACAATACCAGACCACCCTACTTTGATGGAAAGGATTACAACATCTGGAAAAACAAGATGAAAGCTTTCCTACGATCAAATGATCCTCTGGAATGGGACGTTGTAGAAAAAGGAATTACTCCTACCACTGCATCAGTCTCTGAAAAAGGGAAAGAAACTGATGAGACCAGCGGAATGACTTTGGAAGAGATAGTCAAGAGACAAGCACTTGATGCAAAAGCAATTTACTCCTTATATTGTGCTTTGTCACCAACTGAATATAATAGAATATCTTCTTGTGTTACAGCAAAAGAAGTTTGGGACAGATTGCATATCACCTATGAAGGAACAGACCGAGTGAAGGAAACAAGAATCAATATTCTTCTCGGTCAATACGAAGCCTTCAGAATGAAACTAGGAGAATCTATAACTGACATGTTTAGTCGTTTTACAGATATTGTGAATGGTCTTGAAAATCAAGGTCAACCAATTTCTGATCCCATGAAGGTAAACAAGCTACTGCATGGACTCTCCAAGGATTGAAATCACATAAAGACTTCGATAAGAGAGACGCAAAGAATTATGCCACTATCTGTCGACGAGCTGATTGGAACTCTTCAGTCTTATGAAATGGAACAGATCAATGAAGATGAAGATCCAAAAGGTAAGAAATCCATTGCATTAAAATCAAATAATGATTTTGATGATACAGATTCTGAAGATGATATGGACGATGAGGAGCTTGCTCTCATGATAAGAAGATTCAGAAAACTGAATAGAAAAGGAAGAAGGTTCAACTCAAAGAAACAAAGCTTTCAAAGACAGCAGAACAAGTCTGTTGATGATGAGGAACCAAATAAAGATGTAGTCTGCTTTGAATGTAAGAAAAAGGGACACATCAGACCCAACTGTCCTCTTTTGAAGAAGAAGATAGGAAAAGCTGAAAAATTCTGAAAAGCTCTCAAAGCTGAAACCTGGAGTGATACAGGGTGTGAAGAAAGTGATAATGAATATGCCAATCTATGTCTGATGGCACAATCAGACTCAGACTCTGGATCAGACTCTAGATCAGACTCAGACAGTGAATTTGAGGCAAGTAATTTTAAAATTCTTGTCAAAGTTTCTAAATACATTGATGAACTGTGTTTTAGTCTTAAGACTTCTCTCAAAAGAATTTCCGAACTGAAAAAGGAAAACTCAGCTCTAAAACAAAAGGAAAATGTTTTAGTAGAAAGAGTTAAAAGTCTAGACTTGACTGTTTCCACTCTTAAAGAAAATGAAGATAATCTTTTAAAAGAAAATGCTATTTTAAAAACAGACTTATCAAATATTTCAAAGAAATTTTCAATAAGGTCTGAGAAACTTGAAAAAATTCTTTCAGCTCAAAGACCTTACTTCAATAAGTCTGGTCTAGGTATGTCAGCAGAAACAATTCCCTTGATTGATTTTCCTAAAGTAAAAGAAAGAATTAAGAAAAGACCCTCGAAAGAGGCTTACAAAAATCATTTCAAGAAAGTTTTTGTAAAACCTGTAGGAAGAAATGCTCTCAGATGTTCAAAGTGCAACAGTCCGAATCACTTTGAAAAAGAGTGTCCTATGGTATGGAAACCTGTTAAGAAAGTATGGGCTAATATTGTTTATCTTACTAACACCAAAGGATCCAAGAAAATTTGGGTACTAAAGAAAGCTTGAGACTTTATTTTAAATGCAGGTCTCCGTCAAGAAACAGGTAAAGTGGTATCTTGATAGCGGATGCTCAAGACACATGACAGGAGACTCAAATTGTTTTATAAAGCTTGCTCAAGTAAATGGTGGAAAAGTTTCATTTGGAGGAAACAACAAAGGAAGTATTGTGGGATTTGGAACCGTGAAAATTGGAACTCTCACAATAAGTAATGTTTCCTTAGTGGAAGGACTCAATTACAATCTTCTCAGCATTAGTCAATTGTGTGATACTGGTTTCAAGATTTTCTTTCAAGAAGGAACATGTTCTGGAATCAGTAAAGACTCTACTCAGTCTTTCATGGGTCGAAGACATGGAAATATCTATCTTCTGGATGTGAAACCAAATGAATCGCAATGTCTTATCTCAATTCAAGACGAAGCAAGCTTATGGCACAAAAATCTTGGTCATGTCAACATGAAGCAATTAGCCAAAATCTCATCAAAGCAGCTAGTTCAAGGTCTACCCAAATTGCCATACCAAAAGACTGATCCATGCACTTCATGTATTATGGGAAAGCAGGTAAGAAATTCATTTAAGCCAATAAATCATGTCTCTACTAATCATGTACTACAGTTGCTGCATATGGATCTCTTCGGACCAACCAGAACACAGAGTATTGGGGGTAATAAATATTGCCTAGTAATTGTTGATGATTACTCCCGTTTTACTTGAGTATATTTCCTTGCAAGTAAGTCCGAAACCTTTTCATATTTTGAAAAATTTGCTAAAAAGGTTCAAAATGAAAAAGGATGTGTTATCTCTAGTATAAGAACAGATCACGGAGGTGAATTTGAAAATCAAGATTTTACAAAATTCTGTGATGAATCTGGCTTTAAGCATGTGTTCTCCTCTCCATATACTCCTCAGCAAAATGGAGTTGTGGAAAGAAAGAATAGATCTCTTCAAGAAATGGCTAGAACTTTTTTAATTGAAAGTAAGATTTCTTCACGATTTTGGGCTGAAGCTGTTTCAACAGCATGCTATATCATCAATAGAGTCTTCTTAAGACCTATTCTACAGAAAACCCCTTATGAGTTATTCAAAGATAAGAAGCCTATTGTTTCATACTTTCATGTATTCGGTTGCAAATGTTTTATATTGAAAAATGCAAAAGATCGAGTTAGTAAGTTTGAAGAAAGATCAGATGAAGGTATCTTCCTTAGATATTCTACATCAAGCAAAGCCTACAGAGTCTATAACAAGAAGAGCCGGTCTGTGGAGGAGTCAATGAATGTCAAATTTCAAGACTCAACGCAAGATGAATCAAGTCAGACTCATCAAGAAGAGTCTGAACCTGCTCTAGACTTTCCAAAGTCTACAACTCAAGAAGCATCTCAAACTCTGGAAAACCAACATCAGGTTGTTCATGAAGATCTAAATAAAGAGAGAGATCATCAACCAGATACATCAACAAGTAACTGGAAGCATAAGTCCAGTCATCCTAAATATCTTATAATCGGCGAAATTAATGAAGGAATTCGCACCAGATCCAAAAGGCGAGAAGAGTCTAGTGCTGTGGCTCTCGTTTCTGAAATTGAACCAAAGAGCATAGAAGAAGCTTTATCTGATGAAAGCTAGATTGAAGCTATGCAAGAAGAGCTCAGACAGTTCAACATTAATGATGTCTGGGAATTGACATCCAAACCAAAAGGTAAAACTGTTATTGGAGCTAAATGGGTGTTCAGAAACAAGATGAATGAGAAAGGAAAAGTCGTGCAAAACAAAGCAAGACTCGTGGCCAAGGGATATACGCAAGAAGAAGGAATAGACTATGATGAGACTTACGCTCCAGTAGCAAGGTTATAAGCTATTCGACTATTACTTGTGTTTGCTTGTTATAAGAATTTCAGGTTATTCCAAATGGACGTCAAAAGCGCCTTCCTAAATGGATTTATCCATGAGGAAGTTTATGTGGAACAACCACCAGGGTTTGAAGACCCAAAGAAGCCAGACTCAGTCTTCAGACTGAAAAAGGCTTTGTATGGTTTAAAGCAAGCACCTCGAGCTTGGTACGACAGATTAAGTAAGTTCTTAATACAAAATGGTTTTGTCAAAGGTAAAGTAGATACGACCTTATTTATCAAAAAGGAAAACAAAAGTTTCTTACTTGTTCAAATATATGTGGATGATATTATTTTTGGATCCTCTAATGAAAGTCTGTGCAAGAAATTTTCTAAGTCTATGCAGGATGAGTTTGAAATGAGTATGATGGGAGAGTTAACATTCTTTCTTGGTCTTCAAGTAAATCAATTGAAGGAAGGAACTTTTATTTATCAAGAAAAATATGTTAATGATATTGTCAAAAGCTTTGGACTGGAAAAGTGCAAAAAGACCGACATACCAATGTCAAGTTCTTTAAAGATAGACAAAGATGAAGAAGGGAAGAAAGTTGATCAAAAGCTGTACAGGAGCATTATTGGATCACTTCTTTATCTTACTGCTTCTAGACCTGACATTTTGTTGAGTGTTTGCATCTGTGCTAGGTTTTAGTCAGATCCTAGAGAATCTCATCTCAGTGCTGCGAAACGCATCATTAAATACGTTGCTTCATCATTAAGCATCGGTCTTTGGTATCCTAAGAAGGGAGACTTTAATCTTCTAGGGTATTCAGACGCAGATCTGGCCGGTTGCAGAGTTGATAGAAAGAGCACTTCGGGAACTTGCCAGTTGCTTGGAAACAGGACAGTGTCTTGGTTTTCAAGGAAACAAAGCACTGTGTCTCTTTCAACAACAGAAGCAGAGTATGTAGCTCTCGGAAGCTGCTGTTCGCAAATTCTATGGATAAAACAACAGCTAAAAGACTTTGAAATTGAAGACTCATGCACGGAGATTAATTGCGACAACACCAGCGCTATCAACCTCACCAAAAATCCAATTCTCCATTCAAGAGCAAAGCATATAGAGATTCGACATCACTTTATTAGAGGCCATGTTCAAAATGGAGATATTTCAATTCAATTTGTTGACTCAAAGAATCAACTGGCGGATATATTCACAAAGCCTTTGGAGAAAAATCAATTTGAATCTATCTATTCCAGACTCAACATCTTGAGGTATGAGGATATCAAAGTCTAAAGACTTTCAGATTCAGACTTACAAGACTTTATCTGAAAGACAGTCTTGGCACGATCGTCAGACTGTGTTTTAATTGTTGCTATAAATATTACATCGTTTCATTTTCAAAAAGGAAGTTATTTTTGAAATAGCTATTTTTGCGGAAGAAGACAATTATTTTGAAAAGACATTTTTTTATTTCCTTTGTGACGGTTCGTTTATTTCTCTTTTTAACCGATCGTGCACTGTCGATTCCTCTTCACTTCACTCTTGAAAACCCTAGAAAGCATCGATCCTCCATTCCCGTTTGTCTTCTTTGTTTAATCTTCAAAAAGTTATCATCTTTTCTGGGAAAGTCAAGCAAGGAATCTTCCAAAAACTGAGAAAGATGTCATCTTCAAGAAAGTCTTCGAGAATCACAAGCAGGGGACCACGGCGAATGAGTGAGGGGCCTACGCACTTCGATCTTACTGAGGAAGAAGTGAATCCAGAACAGCAAGCGAGCCCACAACATTCTCAGTAGCATCATTCTCCACCATCTAGTCCTCAAGGCGTTGTTCATCAACATCAAGAAGAAATCATCGAGGATGCAGACCCCATAAGAGTTCAAAAGCCCGCTTTTATTTACAAGCTATATCGTGCCTTAAAAGGAACTCGTACTCCTTTGAACTATGTTGATGACTTTCTTAAAGACAAAGGATATAGGAACGAATATATTTTTCTGCGAAAAATGGAAAGTTTGGGAATTGCTCGTAAAGGGGTGGCTGAGGAAACCCTTGCGAATATCCCAAGTGATCCTCGTGATTGGGGGCTGAATCCTGTAGATGGGAATGATGATGACAATTTGTACAGCCTATTTCAACCGAAAATGGGTATTGCGGCTGAAATTCAAGGAAAAAGGGGAGATTTGTTCAGATCAAAGGAACAAAAGGATCTGTACTCGAAATTGCTTAAGCGTGGGGTAATAAACCCTAGGAGTGTGGATTTTGATTTTCTGGATGCTGTGAATGTGAACTTGAGGGAAAAGTTCAATCATCTTCAACTTGAAAAGTTCTGTTCTGACAATACAGAGGCTTATGCTGAATTAACTGCATATTTCTATTCAAATCTTAGCTTTTTGGATGCGAATAGATTTTCCTTCAGCGTTAAAGACCAAGATTATGTTGTGGATATGAATATGCTGGCAGATGTGTTAGGAGTTGAAAGAGGAAAATATCAACCGATCAAAGTTTCCATTGCTCGAGCCACACTCGAACTGGTGAAGGACAGGAGAATAGATGAGAAGATCACCTACTTAAGGATGAGTGCATTCAACATCTTGCTTCACAAGATTGTGATTAATTGCCTCCGACCGAAGTCAACCTCCAAGACTGATGTTTCAAGTTCAGAGGCCAAGCTGATGTATGCCATTCTCTTTGGAAAAATGTTTTTTCTCCCTCACACTGTTATGTTTCACATGTATAGAGCAATGATGAAGGACAGAGGTCAACTCCCTTACCCAAGCCTTGTTACAAAGTTATTTAGACATCTGAATATTCAGCCTCCACAAATCTTTAGTGTTCGACCATGCGATCATATGGTGGTAGGACTGAAAATGGTGACCAAAATGCGTCTGAAGGAACTAAGCAAGGAATTGGAGAAATTCAAGGAGAAGACTCCTGCCAAATCTCATCAAATCTCTTCTGCATCTAAGAGAAAAGGGAAGGAGCCCATGGTTGCTCCATCCAAGAGAAGAAGAGCTCTCCTCGTTGAGGATGAAGATGATGACGAAGACATCACCATCTCTGCAATGGCTTTGAAGAATTTAAGTCATCCTGTTCCACAGAAAGAATCGGAACAAATGACGAAAGAAGCAGAGGAGAAGGAAGAAGAAGAAAGAGAAGCTGAAAAAGAAGCAGAGGTAGAAAGACCTGAAGAAGAAAGAAGAGAAGAAGGAGAACCTGAGGAAATCTCTTCTCCACTTGTAGGCATGGAAACAGGGGGAGATCAGGAGAAAGGAGTGAAGTCTTCATATCCTGATGCAAGTGAAGGAGTCAGCCGCTCACCTGCAGATCCAGAGGATGTTTATGCATCTCAATTTCCAGAGGAAGGTCATGAAGCTTCATCGCCAAACCTGCGAGATTATGCTGATCTACCATCGTCTGCATTTACTCCATCAGATCGAGCCGAAGCAAGTACTCAGACTGATAATGGAGCAGATTTTCGCAGAATCATGGATATTCTCTTGGAAATGCGAGGTCAAATTTATGCCTTGGGATGCGAAGTTCAAAGCTTGAAGAATGAAAGTCAAGCTTCTTCCGGTTCATTGAATGATAAGGTGCAAGCCCTCTCCGTTCAGAATCATGCCAATGCCAAGAGTGAGGAGATTGCACAGCTGAAGGAAGACTTTAAAAGGCTGGAAGGCATCGTTCAGTCTATGGAAGATTTCCAGCTTGTCCGCGTTCCTAAGCAATCTTGACTTCATCTCATCCTTTTTAATGATGACAAAAAGGGGGAGAGATGCTAGATTTGATTAAATTTTCAATCATTAAACTTTTAACTGTTGTTTTGGATTGTGTTGTTGTTTAAACTCTGTTTGACAGACTTTGACTTTGTTTTGTGTCTGGATGAGAACTGAACTAGACTTGGACTTGACTGCTTATATTAACGTGTATTGATATCTTATGGATGGCTTTATTATATACTAGACTAACCTATTTTCTGTGGTTGCAGATTCTAGTGTTATTCTTTTAACCATTTATCTCTATAAGATATGCATATGTGTTTGAGAAATGTTTTGCAGGTCAAAGTTATCCAAATCTGCAGGAAAGTTTTGTCGCCATAAAAAAGGGGGAGATTGTTGGAGAAATCTTCTTGAAGTGTTTTGAAGTTGACAAAACGTTTCTATCAGTCTAGTCTGAAGGTTTGCAGACTCTGTTATTTAAAGTCTGAAGACCTCCGGACAGCCATACTCAAGACTCATAGTCTATCCTCATTGACAGTCTCTAATCCGTTGAAGAAAGGTTATCAAGAACTGGATGTTTCGTTAAGGATTTAACCTTATCATCTGGAGAAGATCTCGTGGCTGGAAAAGATGTATTAGAATTCTTTGATTGATCAAGATTGATTCGATGATTGAAGATTCGATGATTGTCTAAATATTATTGGAAGGTTCTACTTATGGAAACCAAGATCCTGATTGTATGGGCGAACATGATTGATGGGCTATCAACACGTTCCTTTAATAGCTCGAACAATCTTCCTAATTGATTCCGTCCAACGGGTAGATTGGAGGAATTCCTTTGGTAAGTGCCAACGGGTATGATGGCATAAAGGAGTATATAAGGAAGACGTTCTTAGTTGTTCGAGGTGTGCGCGATAGAAGAATTCCAAAGTTTGAAGCTCCTTTTTGTTTAGACAATTCCTTTGAGCGAATACTTGTATACAAAAGAGAGTCTATATTTGTGAGAAACCTTGAGGAGGTGTGGTAGAACATCTACACTGTGGAATCAAGACAAAGCTGTGCTGTAACTTCTCTTTTGATCATAGTGAAATCCAGCCGGTGGGCTGTCAGTGCAGAAGAGTGGATGTAGGCTTGGAATAAGCCGAACCACTATAAATCCTGTGTTCAATTTTCTCTTCCTCACTCTCTCTACCTCGATCGTATTTCATTTTGTTAATCAAGAGAGAATTTCCTTTCTATCATTTGCTAAGAATCGCTTCCGTATTTCCATAAATTGTTTGTGCACCTATTCACCCCCCCTCTAGGTGTTTATACTAGCTATCTCATGGTCATCGTTTCATCCTTGTCACTATTGATTATTTCACAAAATGGATAGAGGCAGCATCCTATGCGGTTGTCACCGCAAAGAATGTCGTGAAATTTGTGCGACGGGATATTATTGCCCGTTATGGCGTGCCTGAAGCCATCATCACAGATAACGGGACAAACCTAAACAACAAACTTGTCAATGATTTGTTCCAAAAGGTTAAAATTCGTCATTTGAATTCATTGCCTTATCGCCCTCAGATGAATAGTGCGGTTGAAGCAGCGAATAAGAACGTCAAGAAAATTCTGGCAAAGACAGCTGATAATTATCGTGACTGGCATGAGAGACTTGCTTACGCTCTGATAGCGTATAGGACTTCAGTTCGTACCTCTACTGGAGCAACTCCTTTTTCTTTGGTGTATGGCATGGAAGCAGTCCTGCCAGTTGAAGTAGAAATCCCTTCTCTAAGAGTTTTGTCTCAGTCTAAGATGACGGAAGCTGAATGGGCACAACAGAGGTATGACCAACTCAATTTGATTGATGAAAAGCAATTGAAGGCCATATGTCATGGTCAATGTTATCAACAGCGGGTGGCCAAGTCCTTTAATCAGAAGGTTCGCCCAAGGTGTTTCAAGGTCCATGATTTGGTGTTACGCAAGATGCTACCAATTGTTCTTGATCCTCGTGGCAAGTTCACTCCAAATTACAGTGGGCCATACATCGTGAAGAAAGTACTTCCTGGAGGTGCTTTAATCTTGGCAGAAATAGATGGACGTGAATTCAAGAATCCTGTAAATTCTGATGCTGTAAAGATATACTATCCATGAATAAAGGGCTCATAAAAACCTTTTCCTCACTCAAAATTGGTCAAATCTCTAGTGTATAATGTTGCATGTTTTATTTTTTGCAGGGGCAAAGAATGGATATGAGCAACGGTGTCTTTCATCTTCGTAAGGAATCTCTATGAGCTCTCTTGCAAAGAGAGGCAAGACATGGACACCTAATAGTTTTGACTTTATGATTGATGTGCAAGAATAGAGTATGGCCTTTTTGTCATTATAGAATGCTTTCACATGATATTATGCAATTTGTCAAATTCCACTTGAAATTTATCAAAATGGATAATTCGGTGAAAGATGTCGAGTTACTTGAACATGCTAAATGAGCCGTGAAAAGCAAGCCTTATCCCATACACAGTCCCTTGTCTATACATTGTGAGGTAAGTATGGAAACATTTTGTGTTTCAAGATGAAGAGTTTTCTTGCATGAAGTACGACAACTAAAATAATGAGGGGCAGTTCATTTCTCTACAATGAACCTTTGTTTAATCCTTCTTTGAGCCTAAACACTTGAAGAACTTCTTTCATACTACCCCTGTCAAGAACCACCCCACATCGGGGCAAATGGAGGTAAGTTGACATTAAAGGAGGGTGAAATGGTTTGAAATTTTCTTGTTCTCACTTGCATCAATCTTCAAGTCATGCTATTACATTAAATTCATGTGATAATTTAAGTGCCTTAGGATGACGAAGAGCGTTTCTTTCACTATCCTACACACTTATATCCTTTGCATAGCCCACTTGAGCCTGCAATTTCATTTCTTTAAATCCAGTTTGTGATTATCCCCCACACTGGGGCAAGGCAAGAGGTAGATGAAGACCTTTGAAGGTTCGAGTGTCATTTAAAGTAGACTTGACACACACATTATGCGCAAGAATTGAAATCAAAATAAAACTAAGGGGCATGAAAAAGCAGTGTGCCTGGTAAAAGCAAGGCCAATACCCATGAAAAGACAAAAGAAATGACTGATGAATTGGGGGCATATAAAAAGCGGTGTGCCTGATCAATGCCCATCATCAAAGAAAATGATTTTAAGAAAAGATCTCCAGTTGAATAATCATTGGCATCGGTGATAAACTCTCGAGCCAATAAAGAAATCTATCAAGAAGACAATTCGTGGCGAAGAAAACTGGTGGTAATGTCAAGATGATCACCAACTCTTACCCATTACACACATCTTTGAGCCTAATGATTCTTTCGTTTCTCAACCCATGAACCCAGCCTATGTTACGTCCCTTACAAAGTCTCTTCAGATTAGGGCACTTGAATTAACATAGGAATTCATATGTTTTAAGCATTGCTCGAAGAAGTGCGAGCAATATTATTTCTTTCTCATTTTGCAGGGTTCTTGACTTGTAAACCCGGAGATGATTACAGAATTGTTCTTTCAATAGCCTTGACTCAAAGAATCCCTTTGTTAAGCCATTGACCAAATCCACATTACAATCCTTGTCAAAGACCCCTCAGATTGGTAAGGTCGTACTGATTGCAAGAAAATTCAAACTCTTGTCGACAAGATGATGATAAGATTGAGTGATATATTCCCGCATCAATGGTCGGGACAAATAACCCCTCCTAAATGAGAGCGAGCGAAAAAGCCTTTTCACACCAAAAGTGTCTCATTTAGCATGTTTAAGAGATTCACACTATAACTGAAAATTGTCCTTGTGATAATTTTTCCAGTAGAAGCTTGATAAAGCCATCATGCATGGACCTTTATTGAATTTTTCCTCAAAGACCAAAAAAATTGTCTTTGAAACCCTGAGTTTGTTCAGTCATCTTGGTGCTTGATGAGAATTCCAAGTACCCATTTATAAAATGTTTTCAAATGTTTAGTGTGGACCTTAGATATTTGAACCCTTAAACGCTTGATGTGATACCAAGTGTTTGTCCTTTCAAACGTCTGATGTGACTTCCAGATGTTTAGTAAAATATTTTCAAATGTTTAGTGTGAACCCTAGATATTTGAACCCTTAAACGCTTGATGTGGTACCAAGTGTTTGTCCTTCTAAACTTCTGATGTGATTTCCAGATGTTTAGTAAATGTTTTCAAAAGTCCAGCATGAATTCCAAATATTTGAATCTTTAAATACTTGATGTGACTTCCAAGTATTTGTCTTTTCAAACATCTGATGTGACTTCCAGGTATTTGTATTTTCAAACAGCTGAATGTGATTTCCAAGTGCTTAGGATCTAATGAGAGTTCCAGATCTCTAAAGACTTTGAGCCTTTCAATTATTTGAAGATATTTCCAGATGTTGGTCAGGTCTTATAGGAATCATTTCACACCTAATAATACTTTTCTGAATCTCCAGATAAGTATGACAGGTACATGTTCTTCTTTGCATTTGCATTTCATTAAGCATGGAGACATAGAAATATATGCTCTCGATAAAGTCATTGCATTTACATTGCATTATTGCATGACCTTGCATTTCAAAAAGAATTAAATTTATTTGAAAAAGAGGTCATTAACATTTGCATATACATTCCATATTCATTCTGCATTCATTTTGCATTTGCATTTCATTGAGCATAGACACATTGAAATATATGTTCTTGACCAAATCATTGCATTTACATGGCATTCTTTATTGCATGACATTGCATTTATTTGAGTCCATTTCTTTTTTTATTTTTTATAAAAGAGGTCATTACAATTAGCATTTGCATATTCATTTTGCATGGTTTAAATTTAGGTGTCATTTATCTTTAAAGGAAACCTCTATGAGCTTCCCTTCAAAGAGGGGCAGCTGTTGACACCTAATATTTTAAAAAAATAATAAATAAAATTCGGTTTTTGAAAATCTTTGTTGTTGAAAATATATTCTCATTTCAAAATTTTAAAAAAATTAACCGTTTGATTTTTGGAGCCATTTCTTTGTTGAAGAAGTTGAGTGAATATCGCCAAATCTTCAACAATTTCAAGTCTTTACTCTATAAAAGAGGGCAAGTTTTCGGAACCTTGGGGGGGGGGGGTTCTCTTCATTGTTCATCTAAAAAAAAAAAAGCAAACTGAAGAGAAAGAGAAAAGAAGTTGACGAGCGCAAGAAAAGAGAAAAAGGTACAGTGGCAGAAAGAGAGAGAGGGGAGCCATCCATCTTCTCCGAGAATCCGACGTCTTTGCCCGCTGTTGCCCCCCCGCACCTGCACCATCGCGTTCACCTAGCCGCGCCACTGCTCCCCTGTGCCGACGCCTCTGCCTCTGCCTGCGGCCTCCGACGTCCGAAGCTCTGCACCGCCGGCCTTGCTCCTCCTCAGCCACCGATGTTGTTTCTGTTTCATTGTGCGCTCAACCCAGCGCCCGACGTGTCGACGCTGCCCGGAGCTGAAGACCAGCAAACCACGTCCCTGTTCGCCTCACTTGCAACCCACGAGACCAGCGAAGCCGCGGCTGCCCTTGCTTTGTTCCGGGCTCCCTGTTGCTCGATCTCTTCGCCGCCCGTATTGCGCCTCTCCGAAGCTCCGAACTTGTCTGGTTGCTACTCGAGCTTCGCCGGAGTTCCGACGACCGCCTTACTCCAGCCACCGCGAGCCAGAACCTGAATCCGCTCCTGTGACCCGCGATTTGCAGCTCGCCTGCGCCTCTGCCCGTGAGCTCACCCCGACGTCACTGCTCACCATCACCGCAGCGACCCACAACCCAGCCACTGCTCGCCGGTCACTGACGCCGCGCCTCCTTGCTGCTGCCGCTACCTAGCCCTCGCCGGAGATCCGACGCCGGCTGTCTCCCTCGTTCGTTCAGACGCCGACCAGCCTTCATCTGAAATTGTTCAGCAAGTTCAGTACCGTTGGTACCATTTTCCTTGTGCAGGTCACTTGAGGCTTGAGAGGGGTGAGCTTGGCATCGTTCCTTGCTAGTTTCCATCTTGGAAATAATTTTTCTAAGCTAGGTAAATATTTTTATATTAAATTAAGTCCAAATTTTAGGTTTCATAGTTGGTGAATTGTTCTGATTTATTTTCATCATTATTCAATTAGAAAATTTGTTATATTAAGTCATAATAATAAAAAATATTGAGCCGCGAGATGTCGGATTAGATTTTTGATTATTTTGACTTTTTATGGCAAAATTCATGAATTGCTTTGCATCATTGATTCATATTAATATAATATGCCGTTGATTACATGGATGAATTTTTATTTTGGCATGTTATTATTATTTGCTCATCACATATCATGCATCATATTAGATATTTAGGTCTATACACATTTCACATTTGAAGCAATGTATTTTAGTTTTTTTAAGATTCATGTAGAATTAGGATGATTTTCCTTTAATAAAACCACACCAAAAAAAAGAAGATGTTATTTAGGTTATATAGATTTTATAATGCGCACATTACATGTTGCGTTTTAATTAGTGGGTTATAGGTTAATGTGTTAACATTCTCATCATGTAGTAATTTTTTTTTTAAATATAAAAATAAAAAATGCCAAAAATTAGCATTGCATCATGACGTTACTTTTTAATAAAAATTATCAGGTCATTTCATTCTAATTAAAAAAACAAAAACACAAAAGGTCATTTATTTGGTTAGTTAATAGGTTAGTTCATAATTAATCTCATTTCATGTCATCACGATTAGTGCAGGTTGCATATGTGTAATAAAAAAAATCATTAAAAAATCATAAAAAGAACATGCATATAGAATTACCACGTTATACATCCCATATCATGTATCACATGCATATTTAGGATTATGTAAATAAGATTGCATACATATAGTGATAGTTCTAGTTATGCCATATGAATTGCATTTCCATATCATTAAAGTAAAATCCATGCATATTAAATTTAGATCAAGATTACATATAATTAACATTTAAAAAAAAGAAAAAGAAAAATTAGGTGTCATGTCATTTAGAAATCATGTTTAGGACATGCATTTTTATTAGCATTTTTTATTTGAATGTTTTTTTATTGATTGTGCACCCGCATGACCACCATTTGCATGTTAGTAGCTTAGATTAATTAATCAACATTGCTTGCAAAATATTTTTAAAAATAAAAGGTACCGAAAGGACGTTAGACTAATTTAACGTAACCATGTCCCCGGATTTATTGAATCTCTGGTTCGTAAAAATAAAGTATTCTCTCATACTTTATTTAGGTTTCTAATCAACCCTAATTGATTAGTGGCGGCTCCAAATTGAATAGAATTGCATGTTTAAATGAGTTAATTTTTATCAAGTTGCGATTGGTAGGACTTGGGAGGGTCCGTGCCAAGTCTTCGGACTTAGTAATCCATTAACCTAAACTTTAGGACTGCCTCAGAAAATTTAGGTCGCGACAAACAGTAAGCACAAGGCCATTGTTTTCTCCCATTCAAGGCATCGTCGGATCGAACAGGATCGAACAGGGCCAAATTCTCTTCCTCTTATCAGCGTCGGTGTCTAATCTGTGGCTAACAAGGTACGCTCGAATCCGTGGTGTGCTTTACGATTGGTGATACGTGTTATTCCTGGGCTTCCTCTTCCGCATTGCTTTAGGGGTTCGATTTAGTGTCGAATCCGATTTTCAGGGATCCGTTATTTCCAACAGCCATGAAATCAAATGGCAATTTGAAGAATAGAATCCCTGAGGATGGATTCGAAAATGAGTTTTGCCTGCCAGTTGTGGTGCTACCACCGCCAGCATTTGGTTTTGCCCCTCCTTTTCTAGCGGCAATCTCTCTCACGCGACATTAGTGAATGACACAACGACAAGGATGACTAGCCCAGCCACAATAAGCTTGTTGACCCCTCCTGAAGCAATATCGTCAAGCTCGTGGCCTTTGATGGAGCTGGCAAAGGCAAGAAAGAGATAAACAACGACAAAATCTCCAACCATGCCATAGAGCATCACAATGGATCCAATTGTGGCTGGTTGCCACAAGCTCACACTGGTGACTGTGCTGGTCCAACATAGCGTGGCGATTCCCTACTATCGCTGCGAATAGGTAGCGATGGAGTCAAAGAAGTGACCAAGTTCCTAACTTTGAGAATGGGTCCCTAAGGCTATTGGCACTTGTTAGAGAAAACCCCTATGATGTTTTGAAGCTAACAAAATTTATCCAAGTTCTATTATGAAGATTACCAAACTTCCGTGTCAAAGTCTATCTTACATTAGAAGTCTGTCTACTCTTACAAGTTCTAGACTGAACAAATGAAGACTTAATCAGACTCAGGATTATTTTTTTCATGGTTTCAATACGTTCAAGACATATCAGGCTTTCTGGTTAGAGATATCACTTACCATATTGGTTATCTTATTCTGAATCAATTTTGAAGAAGCAAATCATTTTGGAAGACATGCTTATTTGGAAAGAATCTATTTATGGAAACCAAGATCCCGATTGTATAGGCGAACATGATTGACGAGCTTTCATCTCAATCTTCAAATGGCTTGAGATCTCCTTGATTGATTTTGTCTAACGGGTTGACTGGAAGAATTTCTCTGGAAAATGCCAAAGGTTGAGAAGGCATAGAGGAGTATTTAAAGGGGATTTTACAAGTCATTAGAAGAAGAGCGTGAAAGAGAATTCTAAAGTCTAAAGCTTCCAATTCATTTGTCCTTCATCATTAGTGCTTAAACTTGTATTCGAAAGTGAGAAACTCTAGAGAGTGATCTTGTGAGAACAATAGAGACTCCTCATTGAAAAGTTGAGATCACAAGGCTGTAATATTCTCTTTCGATTCATAGTAGAAATTGGCCAAAAGGCTGTCAGCGTGGGAGAGTGGACGTAGCCTTGATCTAAGCCGAACCACTATAAATCTTGTGTTCATTTTTCTCTTCCCTGAGCTCCTTTACTTTATTTGCTGTGATATACTTCTACGTTTTGAAATACCTATTAAAGCCTGATTCCTTTTGCAAAGTTTGTAGTCAACCAAACTCAGGTTAAAAGTAAAGTTTTTCATTACATTTCGCAAAATCTGTTTTCACACATATTCACCCCCTTTTATGTGTTCTTACTAGCCATTTCAATTGGTATTAGAGCCTATGTGCTTATTCTATGAAGTGTTTTTACTTCTAAAGCTAAAGATCTTCCATGACTAGTATTCTAGCTCCAGGTTTGGTTGAGAGACAAAGCAACACCAGACCTCCTTACTTCAATGGAAATGAGTACAATGTGTGGAAGAACAAGATGAGGGCATTTCTCAAATCATCTTCAGATAGAGGGAAAGAAGTTATTGATGCTGATGAAACAACACAAGCCGAAATTACCAAAAGACAGGCTCTTAACGTCAAAAGCAATATATTCTTTATATTGTGCCTTATGTCTCACCGAGTATAACTGAATTTCTTCTTGTAAAATAGCAAAAGAAGTTTGGGACAGATTACATGTTACCTATGAAGGGACCGACTGTGTGAAAGAAACTTAAATAAATATTCTACTTGGATAGTATGAAGCCTTCAGTTGCTTTACAGAGATTGTAAATGGTCTAGCTTATCAAGGTCAGCCAAATTCTAGACCAACGAAAGTCAACAAACTATTACGTGGACTTTTGAAAGACTAGAATCATGTGAAGACTTCAATCAGAGAAACTCAGAGGATCATGCCTCTATCAATTGGCGAACTAATAGGCACGCTTCAGTCATACGCAGTGGAGCAGATAAATGATGAAGAAGATCATAAAGGTAAGAAATCAACTGCTTTAAAGTCTAACATTGATTTTGATGATACAGATTCATATGATGATATGTACGATGAGGAGCTGGCGCTTATGATTAAGAAATTCAGAAAGCTAAATAGAAAGGGAATAAGATTCAACTAGAAGAAGTAGAGTACGTAGAATTTTCAGAAGAGACCAACGAAGGACAATGAAACTAGTACGGCTGTTATATGCTTCGAGTGCAAAAAAATAGGCATATTAAACCAAACTGTCTTATGTTGAAGAAGAAGAAAGGAAAATCTAAGAAGTACAAAAAGGCTCTCAAAACTAAAACTTGGAATGACACCAAGTGTGAGGAAAGTAAAGAAGAATATGCCAACATATGTCTGGTGGTGCATTCAAAATCTGACTCAGAAATAGAAATAGACACTAATTCAGACTCAAACAAAGAAATTGAGGTTAGTAACTCAGAAATTCCTATTAAAATATCTAAGTATATAGATGAACTTTGTCTCAGTCTTAAATCATCTCTTAAAAGGATTTCCGAACTAAAAAAGGGAAAATTCTAAGCTCAGGTAACAGGAAGTTTCTTGGAAATAAAAGTTTGAAAGTTTGAATACAAGTTTTGATAATTTGAAAGAAAATTATGATTCTCTTTCAAAGGAAAATGCTATTTTGAAAAGAGATATTTCAAATATTATAAAAAATATTTTCAAAGGGATCTGAAAAATTGGAGAAAATTCTTTCAACTAAAATACCATATTTTAACAAATCTGGTTTGGGTATGACTTTAGAAACTGTTCCATTAAGTGATTTTCCCAAAGTAAAATAGAGAATTAAACAAAGATCTGCAAAGGGATTTTACAAAAATCACTTTCAAAAGTTTTTGTAAAACTTGTTGGTTGAAGTGCACTCAGATGTTCAAAGTGTAATAGCTCAGAACATTTTGAGAAAGAATGTCCCAAGGTTTGAAGACCAGTTAAGAAAGATTGGGTAAAGACTGTCTTTAATACTAACTCTCCTGAACCCAAGTATCTCTGGATACCAAAGAAAGTTTGAGTTTTTCTTTTGATTACAAGTCACTATTAAAAGAAAGATCAAATGGTATTTGGATAGTGGTCATTCGAGGCATATGATAAGAGACTCAAGCTGCTTCATAAAGCTTGATAGACTGAATGGAGGAAAAGTCTCTTTTGGAGGAAATAGCAAAGGAAAAATTGTAGGTTGTGGAACTGTGAAGATTGGAAGCCTGACTATAAACAATGTTTCCCTGGTGAAAAGTTTAAACTACAATCTACTGAGCATAAGTCAGTTTTGTGATACTGGTTTCAGAATAAACTTCTAAGAAAACATTTGTTCTGGAACAAGTGAAGACTTTTCTCAATCTTTTACTGGGCGAAAGCATGGCAACATATACATTCTAGACGTAAACCCAGAAAATTCTCAATGCCTTATTTCTATTCAAGATGAAGCAAGTCTCTAGCATCATAACATTGGTCATGTTAATATAAAGCGAATTGCTAAAGTTTCTTCTAAGAAGCTGGTTCGAGGCCTTTCTAATCTAGCTTATCAGAAGTCTGAATTATGCACTCCTTGTGTCTTGGGAAAATAGGTCAGAAGTTCCTTTAAACTTGTAAATCAAGTTTCTACCAGTCGAGTTTTGCAGCTATTCCATATGGATCTTTTTGGACCAACTAGAACTTAGAGTATTGGTGGAAAGAAATATTGCCTAGTAATCGTGGATTATTATTCTCGTTTCACTTGGGTATACTTTCTGGCAAGTAAGTCTTGAAACCTTCTCTTATTTCTCAAAGTTTGACAAGAAGGTTCAGAATGAAAAGGGTTATTGTGACATCCTGATTTTCGAGTCCAATTTCAGTGAGATGAGTTGGGCTTTTCATCGACATATCTATAGCCTTTTTCTCTGAGTTGGCCACTCACGAGTTAGCTAGCCTATTAGGTAAAGCCATTAAGGAATCTAAATACAACAGACATGAGAATTTGACTAGGAATCGACTGCTCGACCGTGCTAATCTGCAAAGGTCATTACGGCACCGTCAAAATGAATCAGAGACCGGAGATAGGTCGATTCGATAGAGATATGTGATTAGTGTGTGGGTGATTCCACTTAATTGCAAAATTTCTGTTGAACGGTACTATACCGATTTTTATGTCATTTTTGTACCTTATGTCTGTATTTGAAATCTCAAGATTTTCATGACAATTGAGAGCCGCCAATGTATCGAAGATGTACATTGTGGCTCGAAAATAATCGACCACGAGTCAATTGCGTTAAAAATTCCTAAAAGCTACCTAGTAGATTGGGACGCGCTAAAATCACGTCGAATTGAAATTAACCGCGAAATTGAGCTCGATTTTAGAAATTGAAAGTTCTACCGTGTCACAATTAATTTTAGGAACGTCGACTCACTTTTTGAAAAAATTTCATAGATCCAGAGATTTTTACGGAAAATCGATTCGGAAATTGAATGAAAATTCGGTGGACTTATTTGAAGGGAATTTCGACTTCTAAGTAGAGATACCAAGTAATGGGAATTTATGGACATGTGTGGGATTTTCCTTCAACGGAATTGGACTTCGAAATTGAGACTTTGATGATAAAATTGAATTATAAAATCAGTGAAATTCGGATCACAAGAGAAGGACTGCATTTTTTACATTTAAATTGGATTTTGTGGTATTAAATTACAAGAAAGAAATAGGGGAAATATTGGGATATTTATGCATAAATATCTAGGGGATCAAGCCTTAAATGTATTGGATAGCTTGCTGAATTTTTCCTTTTCTTTCTTCCCAAGTTTCTCGAACGCTTTCCCCGTTCCTATCCTCTTCGAGCTTTTGCTTCACCGAGCCAGCTGTTCGGCCTTTCTTCTTTTTCCATTTTGCTTCTTTGTGCAACACCTTTAGCTTCTGCTCCATGATCATTTCCCCTCCATCTCCTCTGCCATATATCGAAGCCACTCATCCCCTGCTCCACTCACATACACCCACCTTCACGATTCTCCTCTGCAGGCCACGCCTCCTCTTCGGTCAACCAACAAAATTCTCCTCCATTAATGTTGACTGATGCTGCTTCTCTGCCACAAAAATCCAACGCCTGCAAGCCCACGCTCTTGGCGTTCGTGGACTTCATTTCCACCGAAGACTAAAGCAGCTTCATTTCTTCATTCTACTTCTTTTCGTTGGCCCTTATTTGTGTGGCCCATAGCCCGTTGAAGGACAATGATCTCACCTGCAGCTTCTCTGCCACCGAAGGCCAGCGAAATTCCTCAAGTTGCCATCTCCAAAGCTCATCAAACCGAAGCCTCACTCTGCAGTTTTGTTGACCACCAGCTCACTCGTGGGTCTCTTCGAAGCCGAGCTTCGTTGCCGCGTCCTCAAGCCCTTAAGTTTTTAGCTCGAGCAGCGAGCTTGTTGGCTGATTTCAGCCTGTCCGAGCTCCCGTTGGCCTCGCCGTGAGCCTGGATCTTGGCAACTGTTGCCCCGCCGTCGCCGTGAGCCGATTTTCAGACTTAACCAGTGAGTTGCGTTCTAATCCTTTATTAGTGGGCTAATGACACTTAGAGGTGTGTTAGTTGGCTAATTTGTGGATTAATTATGTTGATTAGGTTTAGGATGTCTTAGTTAGATTAAGTATATAGTTAATATTTAGTTAGTGTAATTAGTTTAGTTAGGTGGATTAGTTAGGAATTAGTTACTTTATTTAGTTAGTGTACTTAGATTAAATTAAATAGGATGGTTAGATTTAATTGTTAGTTAGATTATTTAGTTTAGTTAATTTAGGTTAATTCAATTAAATGCTTTAAATTTATTTATTTTGTAATTTATTTAATTTTTGATAAATTATTTAATTATTAATTATTTTTCGGAAATTAGGCCGAGATAGCCGGTGACCGAAATTTCATGCTGATTGCAATGGTGTGTTCAATTTCTACAATTGGATGTTAATTTGTGCAAATTGAGTGCTGATTGGAATTTTGAGTATTTAATTCCAAAATTTGTGAAATTCATTATTTATTCAGAAAATCCAGGGTGTCGGGTTTTAACACCGAAAATGATTTTATATACGATATAAACCAGTGGGATTTTAAATTGGAGGATATCAATTTTTCTAGTGTGAATTGACTGTGTACCCACACACGACTATTTTATCGTGTATTTCTAATACGAAGAAAACAAGCCAGGTTCACTATTTTAATTGAGACATTTGAGTGCAATGCACAGTGTCTTAGGTCGAGATTGATTGGTCATGTGTTGGTTAAGAGAAACCGTCCTGGGTTGTTAAGCCGGATGTTACCCATTCATTGGGACTCGGGTCGCAGTAGATTTTGGACCTACGCCCCTTCGGGGAAGCCATCTAATTGAGAGACGTAACCGTTCTCAAAGGACGTGAGACGACGCCTGGCAATGCCAGAAGACCGCCAATAGAGTTGGTCGTACCCTTGAGGGGTGTAATTAACAATTAGAACGCATGATTATTGAGTTTGATGCACCCGATTATGAGACCAAAACTATATGACATGGAATGGGATGTGTCATAACGGTTTGACCTTATAATCAAGACCCCGGTGATAAATTGAATTGATGAGGTGTTATAGTTGTTATGTGCATTGATTATATGCATTGCGATATGAGCTATACTAACATGCAGGAAAGGAAACTGAGGCAAGGTAAGTCTTCTGTGCCAATTGAGTGGTTGTGTGGTTAGGAGTGTATTTCTCTCCTAATAGGGGCTTAGATCGTGTGCTTGCTGAGATTTATATCTCACCCTGTCGTGGGCTTAAAATTTTCAGGACCGTAGAGGGAGGACTTGGAGCTGAGCTGAGGTAACCTGAAGAGTAGGTCAGATTGGATAGCTTCTTTTTAAGAACTAGTCTGTTGGTTATAGACTTGTGTAAAAGACTCAGTATGTTTATAAAAGTGTGGCTTGTTTGTGAATGTGATGTCCTGCTTTTCTATCCCGAGATAGTTACTGTAAGGGGATTTGTTATTTGCTTCCGCATGTGCAATAAAATAAAAGGGTCAGCAACTCGTCCTGGAAAGTCGCATAGTTTTTATCGACCAGAGAGGGATGAGCATGCATTGGAGGATCGGGGTGTGACAGTTATGCTATTTCTAGCATATGAGCTGACCATGGATGTGAGTTTGAAAATCAGGACTTTGCGAAGTTCTGTGATGAATATGGTTTTCAACATCTTTTCTCTTCTCCATACATTTTAGAACAAAATGGGTTGTGGAAAGGAAAAACAGATCTTTACAGGAGATAGCTAGAACTCTCTTGATAGAGAGCAAAATATCCTCTCGATTTTGGGCAGAAGCAATTTCTACTACTTGTTATACTATCAACAGAGTATTCTTGAGGTCTATCATAGAGAAAACTCCTTATGAAGTGTATAAAGTAAAGAAGCCAAATGCTTCCTATTTTCATGTCTTTGCCTGTAAATGTTTTATTCTGAAGAATGCAAATGATCGATTTGGAAAGTTCGAGGAAAAATCAAACGAATAAATCTTCCTTGGCTATTCAACTTCAAGTAAAGCCTACATGATCTTTAACAAGAAGACTCAATCTGTGGAAGAATCTATGAACGTCAAGTTTCAGGATTATGTGCAAAATCAACGTGATTAGATTCAACTTGAAGAGTTTGAACCAGTTCCAGACTTAACAATGTCTATTTCCCCTAAAGAGGTTCAAACTTTTGGAGAATAGCAACCAGTAGAACGAGAAGATTCAAACGAAGCAGAGGATCAACAGACTCTCAGACCAAATAGCAACTAGAAGTACAAGTCAAGTCATCCCAAATAACTCATCATTGGCAACATTGATGAAGGAATTCGCACCAGATCCAAAGGAAGAGAAGAGTCATGTGCTCTAACACTTGTTTCTGAGATAGAACCAAAATGAGTAGATGAAGATTCGTCAAATGAAATCTAGATAGAAGCTATGCAGGAAAAACTTAGACAATTCAACATCAAAGTTGTATGGGAGCTGATTTCAAAACCCAAAGGCAAATCAATGATTGGAACGAAATGGGTTTTTAGAAACAAGATGAATGAGAAAGGAAAAGTGATCAGAAACAAAGCAAGACTCATGGCGAAATGATACACACAAGAAGAAAGGATAGACTATGACGAGACCTATGCACTAGTACCAAGGTTAGAAGCAATTAGATTATTGCTTGCTTTTGATTGTTTCCAAAATTTCATATTATTCCAGATGGATGTCAAAAGTGTTTTCCTCAATGGATTCATTCAAGAAGAAGTCTATGTGAAACAACTGCCAAGATTTGAAGATCCAATAAAACCAGACTTAGTCTACAGACTGAAAAATGCCTTGTATGGACTAAAGCGGGCACCTCGAGCTTGGTATGAAAGGTTGAGTAAGTTTCTAATTCATTATGGTTTTGAAAAAGGAAAGGTTCATACTACTTTGTTTATAAAGAGAGAAAGAAAAATATTTTCTGCTAGTACAAATTTATGTAGATGATATTATCTTTGATTCTCCTAATGAAAATCTCTACAAGAAATTTTCAAGATCTATACAAGATGAATTCCAAATGAGTATGAACCACCGGCCGTGGTGGCTCCGCTAGATAAGAGCTCCATTGATCCTTCCCCAAAAGTGAGGGGTTTGAAACCCAGTGGAGGCATTTGGTGTCTTATGTGGGATGTTGGGGTGGTGGGTCCTCTGCTAGCGTCCTCTCGGGTTTACCTCGCCGGTTACCAGCTGTACGGGGGTTCCCGGGTCATCAAAAAAAAAATTCCAAATGAGCATGATGGGTGAGTTAATCTTCTTTCTGGGATTGCAAGTCAGACAATCGAAGAAAGGTATATACATTCACCAGGAGAAATATGCCAAAAATCTTACCAAGAAATTTGTGTTGGAGAATTGCAAGAAGACAGAAACTCCAATGTCAAATTCATCGAAACTGGACAAGGATGAAGGAGGGAAGAAAGTAGATCATAAACTTTACAAAAGCATGATCGATTCTCTTCTCTACCTTACTACCTCTAGACCTGATATTCTATTCAGTGTGTGCATCTGTGCAAGATTTCAATTTGATCCAAGAGAATCTCATCTAAGTGCTGTAAAACACATCATAAAATATGTTGTGACTTCTCCAAAACTGGGTCTCTGGTATCTAAAAGAATGAGACTTTACACTACTTGGATATTCTTATGCTGATTTAACTAATTGTAAAATCGACAGAAAGAGAACATCCGGTACATGTCAACTGTTGGGTCAATGCTGGTATCTTGGTTCTTAAGGAAACAAAGTACAGTAGCATTATCAACAGCAGAAGCAGAATATGTTGCTCTTGGGAGTTGTTGTTCTCAAATTCTTTGGATAAGACACCAACTAAGAGACTTTGGAATAAAAGAATCCTGCACATAGATCAGATGCGACAACACAAGTACTATCTATCTCACCATAAATCTCATTCTTTATTCAAGGGCAAAGCATATAGAGATTCGACATCATTTTATAAGAGATCATGTCTAGAATGGCAAGATTATGGTTCAAATTATTGATTCAAAGAATCAGCTAGCAGACATATTCAGAGAACCGTTGGAGAAAAACTTATTTGAGTCTATTCGCAGCAAGCTGAATATTAGTTCTCCTAAAGTCTGAAGTTGATCAGACTCAGAACTTCAACTTGCAGAAGCCACTTCAATATGTATAGTCTCTCAAATCCAAGTATTTTATTTTTAGAATGTAAATTCTGAATAGGTATGATTTTATCTGAATTGATGCTTGCCTATTTTATTTTTGGAAATTATTATTCTTGCTAAAATATGTCTTTAAATTTTGAGCAGTTACCTTTTTAATTTCATTTTTGAAAAAGCTCTTTCCTTGCGATGCTTCGGCTACCCCATTTCTATTTGCTTAAATACGTCAAAATTCTCTTTTTTGAAGCACAAGCATTTTCCAAACCCTAACGATGATTCACTCTCCTTCTCCCTCGTCTTTTATTCTCAGATTTTGTTGCAAGATTCCATCTTTCCTTCACTTGAACATGTCTATGAAATCTTCCAAGACCACATCCGTGTCACACCAAAGGGAAACTTCTCGGATTGCAAGTCAGGGGCCTCGGAACATGCTACAAGAACCAACACACTTCGATCTCAATGGTGAAGACTCCACAAAACACTCCTCGTCAACCTTTGGAAGAAGAAGTTGAACAAGATGCAGTTCCTCTCGGAGTCTTGACACCCCAAGTCCTTTACAAGCATTATTGTTATCTGAAACATAGTGGTTCTCCAATATCCTTTATCACTAGCTTTTTGAAAGGGCATGGTCATGGGAATGAAACCATTTTTTTAAAAGCCATGGAAGGGTTAGGAGTGGCACCAAGAGGTTCGGCAGAAAAGGCTTTTTTGCATTTTCCTTCTGAAGCTAGATTTAGTTTAGAGAATCAGCTTGAAAAAATAAGGATGATGATGAGCGGACGTTTTCGAATTTTCAACCCAGGATGGGTGTGGCTGTTGATGTGCTTGGTGAAAGAATGAAATTGTTTCATTCTAAGGAACATAAAAGGGTTTACGCCCAAATGTTGAATAGAGGGGTGATAAACCCTTGAACAATAGATTTTGACTTCTTGGATTCGATAAAAGTTAACTTGAGAGAAAAGTTGGCTTTCCTTCAACTCGAAAAGTTTTGTGCTGAGATGGCTGCAGCTTATCCATAATTGATAGCATACTTCTACTCAAATTTGTCTTTCCTTGATCAGAATCACATTCAATTTACTGTTTGTGATAAAGCCTATGTTGTGAATGTTGACATTCTGGCTTATATTCTGGAAGTAGAAAGATGTGGTTTTCAACCAATCAATGTCTCCATTGGTCAAACCACAAGATTTCTGGTAAAGGATAGACTACCAAGTGGAGGGATCACATACTCTCAATTGTTAGCCTCCAACATTCTGTTGCACAAAATTGTCATCAACTACATCAGAACAAAGGTAGCCTCCAAAACTGATGTTTCCAGATTTGAGGCAAGAATCATGTGGGCAATATGCAATGGGATTCACTTCTCCCTTCCTCATACTATCTTGCTACATATGTACAAGATGGTTATGAAAGAAAAAAGGCTAATTGCCTTAATCTGCCCTGGTTACAAAATTATTTTGTCATTTTTAGATCCAGTTTCCCTCTTCGCTCTGCTTAAGAACTGTTACTCCTATGGAGATAAGATAGAAAATGATCTCCAAAATGAGACTGAAAGATCTGACCAAGGCCATTGAGTTTTTGAAGACGGAATCCTCGAGCAAAGTCAAGGAAGGATCTGCTACTCCAAGAAAGCGCAAAGGCAAGGAAGTTGTGTGAGAAACAAGAAAGAAAAGGAGATCTCTTATTCTAAAGGATGAAAAGGATGAATATGATTTTACCATTTCTACCATTGCCTTGAGAAATCTTCAAAGCTTTGCTACTTTTGAGCAGTCAAAGGAAGGAGGAGAATGACAAGATGAAGAAGAAGAAGAAGAAGAAGAAGAAGAAGAAGAAGAAGAAGAAGCAAAAGAGGAAGAAGCAGAAGAAGAAGAAGAAGAAGAAGAAGAAGAAGAAGAAACAAGAGCAGAAGTTGAAGGAGATGAAGATGAAAAAGAATAAGTTGCTACTGAAGAGAAGGGTGACTCTAATGGAGAAACTATTGCAATAACATTATCAAAGGATTCTAAAGCAACTAGGAGTAACCCTGAAGGAGTACGAACTGAGATAGAACATCACTCCAGTTTTGAGAAAGAAAAGGAACAAGAAGAAGAAATCTCTTCTCCACCTATAGGCACAGAAACATGGGGGGGGGGGGGGGGGGCTCATGAGAAAACAGGGACTTCTTCTCCACCTCATGCGAGTGATGGTATAAGCAGATCTCCTGCAAACCCTAAAGATGTTTTTGCATCACAGTTTCCTAAAGTTGAGGTTGAAGAGTCCACTCCAAGTCAGGGTGCAAAACAAACTACTCTCGATCAAGTTGATGTTTCCCCATCTCTCCATACTCCACAAACTCAATTCATTGAAGCTAGTGTAGACTATCCAAGGATAGTAGAGCCATTTTTGGAGGTTAAAGCTCAATAATATGCGACGGAGGTTGAGATCCAGAAACTTCACACTGCCTTGAGATCTACTTCAGATTTTATCATTGGCAAGGTACAATCTGTAGATACTCAAGTTCAAACTTTGAATCAACAAGTTTCATTGACTGTTGCCAAGGTCGAAGATGTTTATAATCAATGCCAGAAGCTTGAGGCGACAGTGTAGTCAATGGGGGATTTCCGACTTGTTCAAGTACCTAAACAACCCTGATTTCATTTATCTTTTAATCTTTCTATTTTGACTTTCTCCTTCTTTTTGCTGTTGACAAAAAGGGGGATAATGAGAGCCGATTTAATTTGTTTGAACTTAATTTGTTTTTGTTTGAATTGATTGTGTTGGATATATATATATATATATATATATATATATATATATATATATATATATATATATTCTGTAGTAACCTTTTGTGGTTGTGATTGTGATTATGGATTGAATCTTTGTCTAAATTGCCAAGATTAATGTGTTTTTTGTGGTTGCAAAATCGATATTATCCAGATCTATAACTTATTTTTATAAGTTATCATGTACTGCTAAAGTGTTATTTTGTAGGATATAAGTTTTTAAATCTACAGGAAATTTTTGTCACTATAAAAAATGGGAAATTGTTGGAGAAAACTCCTATGATGTTTTGAAGCTGACAAAATTTATCCAAGTTCTATTTTGAAGATTGTCAGACTTTTGTGTCAAAGTCTATCTTACATTTGAAGTCTACCCACTTTGACAAGTTTCAGATTGAACAAATGAAGACTTAATCAGACTCAAAATTATTTTCTTTAAGGTTTCAATATGTTCAAGACACATCAGGCTTTCTGGTTGGAGATATCACCTACCATATTGGTTTTCTTATTCGGAATCAATTTCGAAAGTGCAAATCATTTTGGAAGACAAGCTTATTTTGAAATAATCTACTTATGAAAACCAAGATCCTGATTGTATGGGCGAACAAGATTAATGGGCTTTCATCTCAATCTTCAAACGGCTCGAGATCTCCTTGATTGTTTCTATCCAATGGGTTGATTGGAAGAATTCCTCTCAAAAGTTCCAACAATCGAGAAGGCATAGATGAGTATTTAAAGGGGATTTTACAAGTCATTCGAAGGAGAGCATAAAAGAAGAATTCCAAAGTTTGAAGCTTCCAATTCACTTGTCTTTCATCATTTAGTGCTTAAACTTGTATTTGAAAGCAAGAAACTCTAGCGAGTGATCTTGTGAAAACAATAGAGACTCCTCACTGAAAAGTTGAGATCATAGGGCTGTAATATTCTCTTTTGATTCATAGTAGAAACTAGCCAGAAAGCTGTCAGCGTGGGAGAGTGGACGTAGGCTTAATCTAAGCCGAATCACTATAAATCTTGTATTCATTTTTCTCTTCCCTGAACTCCTTTACTTTATTTGCTGTGATATACTTTTGCATTTTGAAATAGCTATTAAAGTCTAATTCCTTCTACAAAGTCAATAGTCAACCAAACGGAAGTTAAAAGTAAAGTTTTTCACTGCATTTCGCAAAATCTGTTTTCACACCTATTCACCCCCTCTAGGTGTTCTTACTAGCTCTTTCAGCACTCTACCAGGTTATGAGCATGGATGGCTTCGTCTTGTTCTTGCATCTAGGGAGCATGATGTTGCCGGTGCCATGGTCGATCAATCACACCAAGCTCTAGGGTTTGATGCGGTGCTTTGTCATGATGATTGCCACTGGAGAATTGATGATTGTGGCTGATGCTAGCTGCATCATGATCTTTGAATTCAATTTGTTGTCTATCTAGGTCTAAATCGGTCTCTAAAACTGCTGGTCGAGGTTGAATCGAAATGTAGTGCCTAAATCCATAGTGGCCATGCCCACATTTTTTTTTTTTTTGGTGAGAGATGTAAGTATCATTTGTTAGGAAAATCTTTTATAATGTTTTGAAGATAATAAAATAAATCAAAAGCTACTAACGTGTTTAATGGTTAAGTAATAGACTATGCATATGATACAACATGTAAAGGATATTGTCAAAGTCTATACTTGAAAAAACTAAAAGATAGACTCTATGCTAAAGTTGAACTTATTTAGATTGTGTTCAGACCTTAAGGCTAAATATGTTCAGAAGCAGAATATGTTTAGACTTACGTCTAGATTGTAAGTCTACTTCAGACGAAAACACTAAGACTTTACTTTAGATTGAAGACACTCAAATTTTACTTCAAAATGAACACATTCAAACTTTACATATAGAATGAGACACAAGTCCGAAACGTGACAAGGTCCAGAATGAGACACAAATTCATAACGTAGCAAATTCACAACAAGGCATATTTAGAACGAGACAACTTGACAAAACGTAACACAAGCCCCAACGTATAACGGCTAGTGATGTGTTTTTGATTATTCATTAAGATAGATTTGATTTTGACTCAATCTAATTGATTGACAATTAGATATTGAAGACAATAACTTTCTTAACGAAGAAGCTCTACTAATGGAAACCAATATTTTGTTTGTGTGGGCGATCGGAATCAACTTGGGATTCTACTTCTGTCACTCAACGGCTACTAAATCTTCTTGATATAGATCTATCCAATGGGTAGATTGGAAGACGATCTTCTCAATACTGTCCAATGGCTAGTTTGGAAGGGAAGGAGTGAAAGTGGAGGAGTATTTAAGGAGATCAAGGACCAAGGAGCAAGTAAGAGATGGAGCGTAAAATCTATAATTCTGAGCGAACTTTGATCATACACTTGTCTTTCATGAACTTAAACGTTTGTGATCATGAGATAAATACCAAAAGAGTTACTAAATAAGATACTTTGATATATCACTAAGTGTTTGCACTCAAATTTGTAATCTCTTATTGATCATATAGTGGAATCCAACCAGAAAGCTGTTAGCGTGGGAGAGTAGACATAACTTTGATATAAGCCAAACCACTATAAATTTTGTGTGCAACATTCTCTTCTCTTAACCCTTCTTATTTAAGTCTATTGCATATTTACAGATTATTTCAGAAATTTGTTTCATCGCATAACAGATTCTGAACATCTATTAGAAGTCTAGTGGCTCGTTTAATTAGACTCTTATCCTTTTTTTAGACTTTGCAAGCAACTTATTTTATTTCGCATTTATTTTTCAAGATTTATTTTAAATACCTATTCACCTCCCTCTAAGTGATAGTACTATTATTTTCAATTGGTATCAAAGCCAAGTACTTGTTTTATTGAAGTGTTTTTTACTTTTGAGCTAAAGATCTTCTATGGCTAGTATCTTGGCACCAGGACTTATGAAAGGACAGAGCAACACTAGGCCACCATACATTGATGGAAAAGAATACAACATTTGAAAAAAAAAATGAAGGTATTCTTAAGATCTAGAGATCCCTTGCAATGGGATGTTGTGGAAAAAAGAATTAATCTCATTGCCACATCTATATCAAATAAGAATGGTAAAGACAAAGAAACTAAACCCCCTACTCCTATGCCTCTGACTAAGATGTATAAAAGAGAAGCTCTTGATGCAAAAGCTATTTATTATTTATATAACATCTTGTCTCCTACAAAGTATAATAAAATCCCTTCATATGAAACAGTTAAAGAAGTCTGGGATAAACTTAATGTTACTTATGAAGGGAGGGACTGATTGTGTAAAATAGACAAAGTAAACTTCATGTTTAGCCATTTTATAGAAATTGTAAATGGTTTAATATATCAAGGACAACCGATTTTTGTTCATATGAAGATCAATAAACTTCTGCAAGGACTTTCAAAGAACTGGAACCATGTGATGACATCAGTTCAAGATACACAAAGAATCATGCCTCTCTTTGTTGATGAGCTGATAGGCACTTTTCAATCCTACAAAGTGGAACAAATCATTGATGAATATCCTAAAGGTAAGAAGTTCATTGCACTTAAATCTAACGGTGATTCTAATGATACGGACTTAGAAAATGACATGGACGACAAAGAACTTGCTTTTATGATCATGAAATTCAAAAAGTTAAGTAGAAAATGAAGGAAATTTAGTGGAAGAAAACAATACAAGCAAAATGGGGAGAAAAGAACAATGAAAGGAGATGACTAGCAATGAAATATATGTTTGATGGCACATTCAAATTTAGACTCAAATTTAGAATTAGAATCAGAATCAGACTAAGAATCAGAGTCTGACTCAAACACAGACTTAGAATCTGACAAGGAAATCGAGGTAAGACATTATGAAATTTCTGTTAAAATTTCTAAGTATATAAATGAGCTTTGCTTAAACCTCAAATATTCTCTTAAAAGGATCTACGAACTAAAAATGGAAAATTCATGGTTTAGGCAACAAGATCTTTCTTGAAAATAGAATTTTGAAATTTTTCAAAAGGATTTTCTACAAACAAAAGAAAGTCGAGATTTGCTTGTCAAAGAAAATTCTTTAAAGAAATAATTTTCAAATATTTCAATAGAATTTTCAAAGGGTTCAAAAACATTAAAGCATATCATTTCCATACAAGTACCTTATTATAACAAGTCAGGACTTGGTTTCAATAAGGAAAGTGATTCTCTAATAGACTTTCCTAAAGTCAAGGAGAGACTTAGACAAAGACCTCCTAGACTTGCGTACAAGAAGCATTTTCAAAAGATCTTTACAAAACCTGTTGGTCGAAATGCCCTCAAGTGTTCAAATTGTGGAGACTCATAATATTTTAAGTATGTTGCATACTTACAGATTATTTCAAAAGTCTGTTCCATCGCATAACAGATTCTGAACATCTACTAGAAGTCCGGTGGCTTGTCTAATCAGACTTTGATCACTTTTTAGACTTTGCTCGCAACTTGTTTTATTCCGCATTTATTGTCAATGTGTATTTTAAATACCTATTCACCCATCTCTAGGTGATAGTACTAGCATTTTCATCATTTATAAGATGACGTATAGGAGCTTAGGGGCATTCCCCAACATTAAAAAGATACCTAAGAACGTGAAGAAATGGAGTGAGGGAGTCTCCATATAGTAGCCAATATTACATTTGTTTAGGAAGGTCTAAAGATTTATAGGGATAAGTGCTGCAAAAATCCTAAAACTTGGCACGAAAATGCAATTGAATCTTAAAACTTGCAAAAAGTGCAATTAAGTCCTAAAATTTGTCAAATTGTTTTAATCGAATCCTAAAGTTAATGCTGTTAGCCTTTTCCGTTAAAAATGCTAACATGGCATTTTAAATAATTTTTTATTTTCCAAGTGGATTTTTAATTATTTTTTATTCATTTAAAAAAATAGATTTAAAAACTAAAAAGAAAAGTTAAAATTTATTTTTTAAAAATAAAATAAAATCAGTGACTCCTCCCCCGCTGCCGCCGCAGCCACCGGCCCCGAGCGAGGGCTGATGAGGCCTCGCTCAGGGTCGGCGAGGCTCTAGGGGAGGCTCGCTCAAATCTGGCGAGCCTCGCCGGCCCCAAGCGAGGGCTGACGAGGTGTCACCCAAGGCAGGCGATGGTTGTCGGCCCCCTGCGAGGGCTAGGGTGCCCAGATCTGGGCACCCTCGCCTGGGCCGGCCCCAGCAACAGTCGCCGGCCCCTCCAGTGATGGGCAGCGGCTGCCAATTTTTTTTTCTTTTTTTTGAACTGTTTTATTTTTAAATAAATTTTGACTTTTATTTTCTAATTTTTAAATCTAATTTAAATAAAAAAATTATTTAAAAAGCCAAGTGGAAATTGAAAAATTAATTTTAAATTCCATTCAGCATTTTTAATGAAAAAGGCTAATGGTGTTAACTTTAGAACTCAATTGAAATAATTTGACAAGTTTTAGAACTTAATTGCACTTTTTGCAAGTTTAGGAGTCAAACTCATTTTTTTGACAAGTTTTAGGACTTCCGTAGCATTTATCCCATTTTTATATTGTGAATCGCACCCTCTAACAAATTTCTGAACTTTAGCCACAATGTTAGGGACATCATTTAACTTGTTTTGGAAACATCTATAGTTACATTTCATCCAAATGCAATATATGGTTGCTAAGAAAGTAACCTTGAGAAGCCTTATTGCCAAATCCTTTCCTTTGATAGCCTAATCATCCATTGGGATTCATCATTACATCCTCCTAAAAAAGGACGGATTCCATATCATGCAAGGATAATACATCATATGCTTCCAATCCACATGCATTGAAAGAATAAATTATCTTAATTTTGCAAACCAACTAAACAGAAATTACAATGGATTTCCACCGTAGGCATCCAATGCAATGTGATCTTTGCTGTTGGTAAGCTATCTTTACAAACTAACCATATGATAAAATTATGTTTGCTACCCTCTATCCATGTTAGTTGATACCATCCCACAGTTGGTCCCACGCTCCTGAGTTCATCATATAACTCTTTGCAACAATAACTTTGTCTAGATATGGTTGAAGATAGAGTCAATCTCAATTTAAGAATATCACACCAACTCCATGCCATACTACCATTGGTTTCCGGCTACATAATTGAAATGCCTTTACTTTTGGTACCGTGAACCCACTTACTCCTTAAGGAAGATGACGGACAATTTACGAGTCTCTAGAGCATGCAGCCCAATAAAACTTTGCTCCATAGATTTAGATCGAGCAACCTAGTCCTCCCTCCCTTTTTGGCAAGCAAACTATTTCCCAAGCATTTATGCGATCGGTGGCCTTCCATATTTCCAATCCATAAGAATTGCCTAATCTTCTTCTCCACTTTGTACATGGTTTGCTTTGGAAGTAGAAACATTAAAAACTTGCCAAATCTTCTTCTCCACTTCGTATATGGCCATGCCCATATTATTAGGGAAAAACAACACAAAACAAGTAGCAACAAAAATTATTAAAACTTTTAATAGAAGAAAATTCCTAATCCATATATGGATTTCAATGTTTATCCTAAGGTTGAAGATAACAGCAAAAGAAAAAGAAAGGAGAAAAAGAAGAAGATAATTTTAAAAAAGAAAACTACTCAAAGGGGTGGTTCATGTTAGATTGGTAGTTGTGACGCTATTAAAAACATGGAAGATTAAGACAAATAAAGTCAAGGTTTGATGAAAAACAAAATAAAGGAAAAAGCCTTTGTTTGCTTTAGCCATCAAAGCCAATGGCGATACCACTAGCCCAAGGCAAGGGTGGCTTGACCTTGCTGATGTCAAGTGAGCTTAGGTGACGTTAGATCGACTCTCACCAGGTTTAGGAAAAGGTATTCCTACCACTCA
This sequence comes from Eucalyptus rudis, assembly GCA_019915205.1. Taxonomy (NCBI): domain Eukaryota; kingdom Viridiplantae; phylum Streptophyta; class Magnoliopsida; order Myrtales; family Myrtaceae; genus Eucalyptus; species Eucalyptus rudis. The sequence goes on from JAHMTN010000001.1 coordinate 1,068,965, forward strand.
TTCATCACAAATATGCAGGAAAAGGACATGACAAGTACCATAAATGTCACGCCCCAAACCTCTACAGCCCTACAACAACCCGCACTCATCGAACCTTTGCTTAACCTTTGGTCATTCGATTGCAATGTCTCAGGAGGCATCGCCAACCTAATTCGTAATAACATTGATATGCACAAGCAGAAACGTAAACAAATCTCTAGCAATCAAACAATAGGAATAGTTAAAAACACACACACACACACACACACACACACACATATATATATATATATATATAAGTGTTATTAGTCAACATATCATACACCACGAGTTCAAAGGTTAAATAACTAGCTTCTTTGCCTCCAACACAGCTATCTGCTTCACCATGACCTCCTTCAAAAAGAGCCCAGGGTACACCTATGCCTCTAATACTATGAGGGTGATCCAAAAAGTGCTAACAACCCATGACTACCTAAGCCCCAACGACCTCTGGGATCCAAACCTCCTACTCGGCGATTAGTGTGGGATCGATCTTGTGGTCGAACACCTCTCCATCAGGAACGTCCTCGTCCTTGGCATCCCAGCTGATGCAACCCTCTGAGCTTCTGACACCCGGTGAACCATTGAAGCTGTGGATGGGACCGTGGCTCTCGTTGCCCACCCAAAAGTACTAGGCCACGAATTGGTGTGGCATGAGATTAGACAAATTGTCATTAACCTAAATGGCCGTGACATGTCACATATAGTGTGCATCGGCCATTCTGACTATCGGGTACTCCATCACCTCTTGACTATGCTCGATGGGGAGGCCGAAACGAATCTATCAAAACGTCTTAGCTATTCTTAGGTCCTAAAAACATTTCAACAAACAAATATGAGATAAAATTAATGAGTGAACTTCCTAGATCTTGCATAGGGAAGTTGTTCACTCTAGAAGCGTCCTAATCATGCGGTTACCTATCGATGGCAAAACATGGCAACACACTTCTCGCTTTTACTCTCATCTTCTCATAATAACAAATCTACTATTCAAGGCCATCGATGTAGATAGATAGACAATTTCATAATATAAACTTCATGTTCTCGAGCCAAACATATGATTACACATTATGATAAAAGTCCCGTGCTCATGCCATGTAATAATCCAGACCTAAACACATATAAAGCTCATGCACTTCCCATACAAGTTTGTCCAGATTATTATGGCCACTTAGAACCCATGACCAACCTGAAGGTTCACAAATCATCCAGCAAAATCGGACATCGTCTCGCTTTGTCAAACACAGCATCCCGTTGACTTGGAGGCATTCATGTAAGGAGTTTTGTTCCGAAATCCATCCTCGAACGGCATCTCGTTGACTTGGGGGCATCCAAATTTAATCGAGCATCATCCCGTGTAAAATGCCTAAAGATGAGTTCACACCCCGAGTAAAACGCATCAGTATCTTAGGTGATCACACGGGCATACCATCACACAATTTATTTATTATCTTCCTCATTTAACCCATGTGATATTTATGCAATATGCAACTTCATTTACCATATGTCATCATATCATATAAAACATAACCCAAAGGTCATATCCAACTACTAATCCTCATGGCACATAATTCAATTATCACATTTACTAACTAATCCACATGGAATATAACCCAAATATTATATTTAACCACTAAATCACTTGACACATAACCCGAATATTATATTTACCCATTAATCCACATGGCACATAACCCAAATATTATATTTAACCACTAAACCACATGGCACATAACCCGGATGGTATATCTACCCACTAATCCACATGGAACATAACCCAAATATTATATTTAACTACTAAACCACATGACATTATGAGCAACAACCAATCTTAAACTTGAGATGGAAGGTTGAGTGTCTGAATGATCTTTCTTAGGAACAAGGTCCTTCAATCGATCGCTCCCACTAATGAAGACATTTTCAACAAATTTAGCATTTCTTGATTCCACGATCCTAGTGGTGTGAGATGGAAAATAAAACTTGTATCCCTTGGACCTTTCAACATATCCAATGAAATACCAACTTATGGTCCTTGGGTCCAACTTCTTTTCTTGTGGATTGTAAACTCTCACTTTAGACGGACATCCCTAAACGCATACATGTTGCAAACTCTGTTTCCAACCTTTAAATAACTCAAAAGATGTCTTTGAGACAGCCTTGGTCGGAACTCGGTTTAATATGTACACAGCCATCTTAAGTGCTTCAGTCCATAAGAACTTAGAAAGTTTGGAGCCACTAAGCATACTCCGCACAATGTCCAATAACATTTGGTTTCTTCTTTTCGCTACACCGTTTTGGTCTAGAGAACTAGGCATAGTATATTAGGCAACTATCTCATGCTCTTGAAGAAACTTTGCAAATGGACTAGGTGCTTGTCCATCTTCAGTGTATCTACCATATAATTCTCCACCCATATCTGATCTCACGATCTTAATTTGTTTATCACATTATTTCTCTACTTCTGCCTTAAATACCTTAAAGGCATTCAACACTTCATGCTTATTACGAATTAAGTAGAGATACATGTAATGTGAGTAATCATCTATGAAAGAGATGGAGTATTTCTTATCACACGAGTCCTTATTCGAACTACAAATATTTGTATGTATGATTTCTAATATTTTTGTACTCCTTTTGGCACCTTTCTTCGTCTTGTTAGTCTGCTTTCCCTTTATGCAATCCACACAAGTATCACAATCAGTCAAATCTAAAGTAGTGAGTACTCCATTTACCAGTCGCTTAATTCTTTCTATGAAGATATTTCCAAATCTCCGATGCCACAATATAAAGAAATATTCTTTCACAACACATCGTTTCATACCCGCGTTATCATGAACATGCATCATATTATAATAGGCATTGTCTTGTAAATTGATTCGAAAAAGACCATCAAAGAAAGTAGCACTCCCAATAATTTCATATTTAAATGATAAATATAAGTTTGAATATGAAATCTTAAAAAAGTAACCAAAAGGTATAAGTCTTGAAATTGAAATTGAGTTTCTAGATAAACTAGGAACATTAAAAGTCATTTCCAAATTCAAAACAAAGCTACTATTGAGAACAAGTCTACATGTCCGAATAGCTTCCACATCCGAACGCATCTTATTTCCTGAATAAGTGCTTTGTTCACTTCCCACTAGCCTCCTCTGGTTTTGAAAATTCTACAAGGAATTTGAAATGTGGATTATAGATCCAAAATCAATCCACCAAGCGTTGTAACTCACATCAACCATATTAAATTCATAACAAACACAAAAGATTGGATTACCTTTCTTCTCGAGGCATGCCTTAAATTTGATGCAATCCTTCCTTATATGCCCATTCTTTTTATAGAAGAAACATTTGGATTCTTTCTTAATATCAGCTTGGGGAGATATCTTACATTTTCCCTTATGCTTGCCACGGCCCTTATTATTTCCTTGTGTTGCCAAATGAGCACTTTCTTCCAATTCCATATTCAGTCTTTCTCCCTCTTGAATACACATGGTCATTAATTGACCATTGTCGCGACCTAACCTCGAGTAAATCAGCTAGGGTTTGGCTAATGGAATACTAAGCATAAACTTAGCTCGGGTTCTCCCAAGCCCATACCAATTCGTGATTTAGGTTCAATTTTCTAGCATGCACATGCTTTTTCAATTAGGAATTGTTACTAATCTATTTTTAGTGGGTCGATTAGAAATCAAGTTAAGTAATGAGAGATTTACTTTACTCATGCAAACTAGAGATTGTAAGTTCAAGGACTCGATTATGCTAGATTTCTCTAACGCCCTTTCGGTACCTTTCTCTTTTATTTCGAAAAAATGTTTCACAAGCAATTTGAATTGATTTTAATTTACTTTCCTAACATGTAAGGTGATCATGAGAGTGCACAAACCACCAATTTAACACAAAAAAAAGTAATAAATGAACTATGGGACTTACCTCATAGCAACGAAAGCATCTGCAATTTTATATCAGAATTCACATAAATAGTCCTAGATATGATTTATAATTAACACGTAATCATTCAAATTTTTTAGGATTTTTTCTTGTTTAATGAAATCTAAGCTATATGTCATGCAATTTAAGTAAATGGCCTAATTCTAATGATGGGCAATTTCTAATTAAATGGACCTAGCAACAATTACTAAATAACATGCAATAGCCGTGTGTGGGTACACGATAGGCCTTAGCCAAAATTGTGGCATCCCAAAAAATAACTCACGGCCATGTGTTTTGTAAGTAGCAGTTTATTGAATTATGATTTCAAGATTTATGGCCAAGTGAATAAGAATGATCTGGTATTTATATAAATGGATAATTATTATTGTTGGAAATGCATCCTATGATACCAAGGATTTTATTTGATGAGGAAATTATGTATTTTTCCATGAATTTTATAAGTTGGATTTTATTAAACTATGTTGCAAAGTCTTTTGGCCTTTTATTATGCAATTAGGTATTTATTTAAATTTAGGATTAAGATGTATTATTAAAAAAATAAACTTGGGCCATAAGCCCGGCCCATGTCGATGCATGGAGGGGGAAAAGGAGGAACCGCATTGCCTCCAAGTGTCTTCAACAAGGGAGACACTTGTCTCCTTCTTAGGGACAAGTGTCCCCCATGCAAAATAAAATAACATGCAAATATATATACAACCAAAGAGAGAGAGAGAGAGAGAGAGAGAGAGAGAGAGAGAGAGAGAGGGAGTGGCTGGTTTTGAGAGAGTGAGGGAGAGAGGAGGTTGCGAGAGAGAGGGAGTGGCGAGAGAGAAGGGGGAGCCGAGAGAATGAGCTGTCCGCCCGTCGCCGCCCGTCACCGTCTGTGTGCCGTCCATGTGCCACTGTCCGCTTGATCTTAGAGGCAAGTTGGGACTGATTTCCACTCTTGCATGTATGATTTGTTAGTGGTGATTTTCGGATGTTAGGGTAGGCGAAACGGAAGCAAAAATGTGCCTTGGTCTTGAATATGCTTGCTTTTTTCGTATGGACCGCCTGAGCCAGAATCTTGTGAGAGCTTGCATTCATGTTTTGAGTTCGATTTTGACTTTGATTTATTCATTAAAGTTGTAGCCAACATCTTAAACTACAACATACTAAAATTTGGGACTAAATGGTGGAGATTTAAGGGGTCAAACCCTCATCCTACGAAGACACTAGATCTGGAACGTTTTTGCTGATCTTTTGGTAGATCTGTGGTTGCATGTCAATTTTTATCAAGAATCTCTCTTCGACTTCTCATGAAACTTGTATAGAACATCTTAAAGACTAACATACTCAAATTTTAAGTAAAATGAACAAGTTTAGCCCAGTGAATCGATTTACTCTTGAAGACGGTAAATCTGGAGACGCGGTACTGGATACCCGAGACTTCATGGACCCATATGGTGACTGTTCTTTAAAATTTTGACTTAGATACCTTAATGAAAGTTGTAGGGGACATTTTGAAGTAAAAAATATCCAAATTTCAGAGGAAATGAAGAAGAATAAGTGGGTAAAAACTCGGTATTGCGGAGATGACTACACTGGACATTTCGGCGCTAGAATCAGAAGCTTCGGATGACTATAGAAAATTATCTAGAACTAATCTTGCCTAGAAGTCTTCATAAAAAATCTACTTTAGTGTCTTAACTATAATCTGATAAAATTTCATAATTTTCGGAGGTAGTTCGGGTATTTTAATCGAATTATTTCAAAGACCGCGCAATCTGTTTCTATCCGAAATTGCATGCTGTACTTGTGTGAGCTATATCTTCTTGTGTGAAACTCTTTTGGGCATGTGTTCTTCATGAAATTGTTATATTATTTTCTTACCTAGTACATGCTCTGATTTTGTGATTTTTGAGGATCATATTGATATTTAATTTAAATGATTTCCAAAATTGTGCAAGCTGGAATTTAGTAAATTTCAAAAAGGCATGATATATGGACCATTCTAAGTTGTATGGATTCCATGGATTGTGTTGTCTTTAGTGATTGTATCTTGCTGCATGTATGATGATGATTGGAGATGCATATAAGAATTTAAAAAGGATGAAAGTGATACTTGTTTGCCATTACATCATATGACATGCTAATTTTGAGACATAAATTAGTGAACATGAACAATGATAAATGAGGAAATTTTTGGAGGCGGTTGATAATGGCCCGGGAGTGTCGAGATGCTCGATGGCCTAGTGGCATAATTCTGGAGGGTCCTCGGGAGTTTTGAGATGCCCCGTGGTATACGGTACGTAATTCCAAAGTAGGGGAAATCCTGGTGGTATGTCGGTACGTAATTCCATAAGCCATGGAGGTTTGTACCCGGGGGGATGCCTCGTGATACTAGTTGGGATGCGAGATGTTTGGCCAGGGAGTGTAAATGCTGGATGCCCGGTTGTATCTTGGATACATGCCCAGAGGTTCCTTGTGATGCCAGTTGGGATACGAGATGCCCGGAATGTGGGGGTGCTGGATGCCTGGTTGTATCTTGGATACATGCCCGGAGGTTACTCGCGGTGACTGGTTGGATGCGAGCGATGAATTGTGGGATGCAAACATTGGTCCCTGGAAAGAAAAACTGATGAGATCCTTGTGAACAATAAGAATTGAAAATGAATCATGTGCATGGGTGTATGCATATGGCATGATGCATGATTGGCTTATGAAAATAAATTGATGCTATTTGATATTGAAAATGCGATCATGAAGGCATGAATGGATCTCATGGTGGTGTATGCTTGATAGCATGGATGATATGAATCATGGTTGTATGTGCACCTATGGCATGGTGATATATGCATGGTAATGATGATGGTTCATGTGATATGATGATGATGAATGCATGGATGCATGGTAATGATGATGGTACATGTGATATGATGATGATGAATGCATGGATGCATGGTAATGATGATGGTACATGTGATATGATGATGACTGCATGGATGCGTGGTAATGATGATGGTACATGTGACATGATGATGATGAGTGCATGGATGCATGGTAATGATGATGGTACATGTGACATGATGATTGTAAGTGTAGGACATGATGGTGATGACTATATGATGATGTATGTACATGAGATATGATGACATGTGCATGATATCAAGGTAAATTGTGCATGGATACTTCAATGACATGTAATGCTATGATTGTGATGATTGTGTGGCATGATGCATTGAGTGGTTTATTGGTCCTTTACCTGCTGAGTGGTTGTATTCACCCCTTCGGGGACCAACATTTCAGACTAGATAAGACACCTCTGCTACCATTACTACCAGTAGATGGATCAAGTGATTGGACATGACCGCGAGGAGGAGGATAGCAAGGGAAGGAACTTTTGGACGCTGACACTAATTGATAGACTTTAAGTGTATGACTGTTGGAGGAGATGTCGGTTTTCTTTTGAAGTATAGCTGAATATAGAAGACTACGGCAGTTTGATGTAGCAATGAATGATGTCCATCTGGTTTAAGTAAATAAAAGTGTACGGCTTTTACTTATACATGTTTAGTTGGTGTGCATTGTTTTCTAAATATATGGAAGGAAGTTGTTGGATGTGCTTCCGTATATAAATTGCGCAAGGGACCGATCTAAAAGATGTAAACCCCCAGGTTGTATGGACCCGCTGCAATTGTTAATAGTATTAGAGTGACATGTTATTAGGAAAAGTGAATGGTAAGCGAACTGTGGCGACCCTAATCGGATCGGGGGCCGTCGAGGGGTGCCACAAAAATACCATAATTTCACTTCTACAATTCTCACCATTTTATATAGTCCACCAAAACATTTTTGGCGTTGTAAACCCACGCTCGGTTATTTTCCAATCAATTATCAAAATTAATTAATATAGAAATAAAATCTTAAAATCAAAATTAAATTAATTCAACACAAATTAAAGCTCAATTAAATAAACAAACCACACCACAGTAATCAGCATAAAATTCCAATCACCGGCTATCCCGGTCTAATTTTTGGAAAATAAATAATTAATTAAATAATTATGAAAAATATTAAACAAATGCCAGTAAATCTAACTTAGGCCCGTAATGCCTAATTAGACAGTGAAACAAACCTGGAAAAATTCCAACGTTCGTTAAATAAATACTAGAACGTGTTTACTCGCTAATTGCACTAACTAACCATCTAACATGCATCGGCAACTAATTAAATTCACTAATCTAATCTAATCTAATCTAATCTAATCTAACCACTTGATCTATCTTAGCTTAAACTAATAAACTCCTAAGCATGATTAACTTACTTAGCAAGGATTAGTGAGTTAAACCCATCTGATTAATAATCCACTTGGATCAAAATGAAGGGAATGTAATGAGGCTCGATCTTCTCCAAAGTGAGCTTGTCAACCAAGGTCAAGAATGGGCCAAAATAGGCTTGCCAAGCTCATAAACCCTTTCTGGTTTAGCTCCAATAATTGAGCCCAAGGAGCTGCAATGGGTTGGTTTGGGCACGGCTCAGGTTGGGATCGGCCACCGCGAGTAGAGGTGCAAGCAGCAAAGAAATGGGACCACCGAAGTAGCAAGCTTCCATGGAAAAGGTGTCTTTGTGGAGGAGAAATGGGGAGAGGAGACCGAAGACTTTCTTCTTTGGCGTGCTTCCATGCAAGACCAAAAAAGGAGACCAAAAGCAATTTAATGGATAGGAATGCAGGGAGATGTCAATTTGGGGGGATGAACAGAGAGAGAGAGAGAGAGAGAGAGCGTGCGAATGGGGGGTTCATGCGTGGAGGGTGTGGGTCCAAGGAAAAAGAAGAAAATAACATAAAACTAAAGTTATAATTTTATCAACTTCAAAACAGCTTGACAATTGGTCATCCTAGGCCAATTTCTTCCCAATCTTGTACAACTCGAAGTCCAATTGAAGACCAAAACAAAACGGTCTCTCCAACCTACAAATTTCTCTCAAATTCGAATTATATTTCACTTTTCTCGGAATCTGATTTTTGAACAAACTTCTCCGATTGAGGTCCGATTTGGTGCGCAAGAAGCCCACGAAATTTCATTTCACTTATTTACTCACACCAGATGCCAAAAATCCCTTCAAATTGACCAATCTGAATTTACGTTCATTTTCTGAATCGTCTGAATCAGTTTTCCGTAAAAATCCCGAACTCGTCGGAAATTCCTTGAAATGTGAGTCAACGTTCCTAGAATGACTCATGACATGACAGAACTTTCAATTTATGAAATCGAATTCAAATTCGCAGTTAATTCCAATCAGACGCGATTTTAGCGTGACCTAACCTACTGAATAACTTTTAGGAATTTTTGTTGTAGTTGACCCATGGTCAATTTTCTTCGAGCCACACGTACATTTTTGACACATTAGCGACTATCGGTGGTCGTGAAAATCTCAAAGTTTCAAATATGAACATAGGGTACCCAAAACGAAAGAAAATCGGTCTAGTGTCGATCGATGAGAATTTTGCAATAAGATAGAATCACCCACACTTTGATCACCATCTCAGTCAAATTGACCTATCTTCGGTCTCCAATCGATTTTTAATTGTACTGTAATAACCCTTGCAGACTAACATGGTCAAGCAGTCGATTTTAGATCAAATTCTCAAGTCTATTGCATTCAAAATCCCTTAATAGTTTCACTAGATAGGCTAATGACCTCATAAGTGCCCATCTCAAAGAAAAGCATTATAGACGTGTCGACGAAAGGCCAAACTTATTCAATCAAAATCAAAACCTGAAAATCAAGATGTCACATTATGAATGGAATCAAAGATTATATGCGGTTGCGAATTAGAAAATAAATCGTAATTGGGAGATATGTATATCATTCATAGATATGCATGTTAGATATTAATAGATATATATTAGGCAGAAAAATATGCAAATATACTAGAGATGTGCATCTTACCAAAATCGAGAATATTCTTTCCAAATTTGGACTACACGCTCAGGATCGCAACTGGCTCCTCAACGGGACAACGACAGGCAATTGGCAGCGGTGATGGTGGCACATGGTTCACAGATGGTCGGTGAGGTGATTTACAATCAAAGTCGACATAGTTTGATGAGCTTGCAAAAATGGAGAATTTGAGGATCGGCTCAAGGATTAGCTTGATGGCGACGTGCAGCGAGCAGCTCGCGGCGCGGCTTAGCACAATAGGAACACCAAGCTTGCTTAGGGGCTTCGCGGGCGTCAGCGGTGTCATAGCTGGGGACAGAGAGCTCAAGCAGTAGCAACTTGTTAGGACTATGTCGAGCACAAGCAGGCTCTTTAGGACAGCAACTAGCAGACAGTGGGCTCGTGGGTTGACGCGGCTATGGCGAGCTATGATGGTTCTCGAATGAGCAACAAATGTCACGCCCTGATCCACTGAGCGTGTGCCATCCCTCGATGGTCGATTAATTAGCGACGTCCCAGGATGCGTCGCGACCCATTCATTTTAATGCATATATAGAAGCGAATAAATAAATCCCCAAACAACAGAAAGATGTGATAGAAAAGCAGGACCACAGATTTTCGAAAACCACAACACACTTATATACATATCAAACTAAGTCATATACAGTATTAGCCGATATATGCAAGGTCTACAAAAAGGGGTGGGAGTTATAGATCCTCTAAGCATTCGAGTCTTCAACTAAATATTCCGGGGACCTTGGATCCAACAGACTCGGGTCCACCACTGAACCACCAGGAGGGTCTGTCGTGCCTTTTCCAAAAGCAACCTCCAGCACCGATATAGAGACCTTAGATTCCAGTAGGGGACCTTCTCTCTGTCCATTTCATTCATGATGATACTACGATCTATATTGATGGGGTACCTTATGGGGTAGGCCCTCATCAATCCATACAACAGATCTCATGAGTTCATATACCCAAAATGCTTAGGCAATACAGCCATCTAAGGACTTAAAAATGGTATCCCACAACGGATGAGACGACGTCTCAACAAGTTCACCTCCCCTAAACTCTAACTATGATGAAAATATGCCCCTAGGGTTGCCTAAGGATAAGCATGAGACAGAGGACTTACCTTTGCCTCACTTCCTTCCTGCAAGTTAGTACAATTTATAAAATCATCCAATCATTCCAATCTAGGCCAAACATCGATCAGTCGACAAATTCGACTCCATACCATCAATACCATCCACACAATTCGATCAAATCGAACCTTGCTCACCCTAAGCTGACCACATATGGTATAGCTCATCGAAGCTAATAATAGATATATAATAATGCTCACTGGAGCTACTATTTATCTATAATGCTCACCAAAGCTGTGTGCTACTTAGGGTATACTACCCACTCTACGCTGATATATCAAAATCCTCGGGCTAATATAATATACTACTAATGCTCACCAAAGTTGTGCGATACTTAAGGTATACTACTCACTCTAAACTGATATATCAAAGCTCTCATACTAATATAGTATACCATTCTAATTAACCAACAATTTCACCACTTTTATCATACTCGATAAAAATAATAATGTGTGGATACACGGTCGGCCTTAGTCAAAATACAATATTTTCCTTTTAAAAAATCCCACCATTTAATATAGTCCATCAGAATATTTTTGGCATTATAAACCGATGCCCCGATATTTCCCAATTAAATACTGAAAATACTCAATTTTGGGATAAATTCTCAAAATTACAAATCTCACTCAATTTGCATAAAATAACATTCAAATAAATAAACTAATCACACCATTGAAATCAGCATAAAATTCCAGTCACCGGTTATCCTAGTCTAATTTTCGGAAAATAATAATTAATTAAATAATTACGAAAATTAATTAAATAAATACCAAAATGCAACCTTAGGCTGGAAAAGCCTAATTAAATATCGAAAGGGGCCCAGAAAATTTCCAAACCTATCTAGATAAAAACTACAATCTATCTAGTCGCTAATTACACTACTCTAACCACCTAACATGCATAATCAACTAATTAAATTGCTAATCCGTTCTAAATAACCACCCAATCCAAGCTTAACCTAAACTAATTAGCCCTTAAGCATCATTAACTCCATAAGCAGAGTTTAGTGAGTAAACTCACCGGTTTTGAAGTCCGTTGAGTTCATGATGACAACAAGGCAGAGATGAGCAAGAAACTCTGAAGCAACGACACCTTTCGAGGCCCGAAAGGGGTCCAAAGTGGGGCAAACAGTACACGGCTAGCCAGCAGGGTTCAGTTTTGTTGCTAGACCGAAGGAGAGAGCTGGACGGCTGGTTCAGCAGGACTGGGCCGACGAAGGTTGCAGCGGCCTAGGCGGGTTACTCTAGTGGCAGGTGGTGGCTGAACGACAACGTCGGGGCTCCGGTTGAGCTTGACGTGGCCTAAGGAGCCTTGAGCAGGGCAGCACGGCTCATGTGGAGGGGCGACGGCAAGCGAGCAACTTCGGCGAGCTTCACAAGAGTTCGACGGCCAGAGGAGGAAAGGCTACTCGGTTTTTTGCAAGTTTTAGAGCTCCAAGGTTACTAAAATGGAGAAAGTAGAATGCAAAAGAAAGAGGAAGAGCCAGCTACCTTGTGGAGGGTCCCAACTTGCTTCTTCCTATCCCTTTTGTCTCCTTAAAGAGCCCCACTGGTTTGTTCATTTCCTCAGCACACTGGCAGCAACCAAAGCTTCCTTAGGAAGCCAAGGAGGTGGTCCAAAAGGTCATGGACCAAGGGGCTACGAATTTGCAACCATTTTTCCCCAAATCCTCTTCAATTCTCTGTTGAATCAATGCAATTTGGCCCTCATAAATTCCACCACTGTGTCCACGATCAAATTGACATTTTTTCTCGCTAATAGAACTAACTTGCATCCCAAAAACACGATAAAAAACGGTCCCCTGAATTTTCTAGATAAAAACGGCCCTATTTGAAATTTTGCCAAAAATCTCAATTTGCAGAAAAATCTTTGGAAGATGAGTTGAAATTTCTAAAATGACTCATGACATGACAGAACTTTCAATTTCTGAAATTAGATTCAAATTCACGGTTAATTTCAATCTGGCACGATTTTAGCGTAACCTAGCCTACTGAATAACTTTTAGAAATTTTTGGTGCAATTGACCGTGATTGATTTGTTTCAAGTCACAGTGTACCTCTTCGACGCATGGGCGACTCTCAATTGTCGTGAAAATCTTAAGGTTTCAAAGATAGAACTAGAGTACCAAAACGACAGAAAAATCAGCTCAGTGCCGATCAACGAGAATTTCGCAATCTGGTGGAATCGCCAACACTTTGATCACTTATCTCAATCGAAACTACCTATCTCTGATCTCTAATCGATTTTTAACTGTGTCGTAATGATCTCTACAAATGAGCACGGTTGAGTAGTCAATTTGTGGTCGAATTCTCAAGTCTATTACATTAAAATTCTTTAATGGCTTTCCCCAATAATCTAGTTATCTCATGAGTGATCAACTTAGAGAATAGTACTATAAGCACATTGATGAAATGCCCGATTTTTTTTAATTAAAAACATAATCGAAATTTCAGGATGTCACAACTCTTCCCCTCTTATAAAAAATTCATCCTTGAAATTTAAACCATTACAATTCTTTAAGCAAAAAGGTAGGAGTATAATTGTCTCATCAACTCTTCACTTTCCTAGGTTGCTCCTTCAATGCCGTGGTATTGCTAGATCACTTTAATCAATGAGATCGTCTTGGTACGTAGAATTTGTTCTTTCCAATCCACAATTTGAATGGGGCTTTCCACGTACAACACTTTGTTGTCCACATCCAATTCCTTGATTAAGCACGTAGGTCAAGTCTGGCTCATACTCCTTCAACATTGACACGTGAAAGACATCTTGCACTTGCGCTAATCTCGGCAGTAATGCAAGACGATACGCTAGGATCCCGATTCTCTCTAGGATCTCAAAAGGACCTATGTACCTCGGACTCAGCTATCCCTTCTTTCCAAAGCGCGAAGTACCCCTCGTTGGTGACACTCTTAGAAAAACGTGATCACCAACTTGAAATTCCAAAGGCCTTTAACGCTTATCTGCGTAGCTAAACTGATGGCTCTGAGCGGTCTTTAGTCTGCCTCTGATGACTACAACTGCATCCACTAACAATTGAACCAACTCTAGACCTGTGTTCTTTATTTCCTCTACTTCATCCCAACACACTAGCATTCAGCACACTCTACCATACAACACTTCGAAAATGAGCCATCTAAATGCTCTGCCGGTAGCTGTTATTGTAGGCAAACTCGACAAGATAAAGCTGTTCCTCACAGCTTCCCTTGAAATCCAACACGCAAGCTCACAGCATGTCTTCGAAGGTTTGAATCATCCTTTTAAACTGGCCATCCGTCTGAGGATAATAGTCGTACTATACTGTAGCTTTGTTCCTAAGGTGGCCTGCAAACTCTTCTAGAAATTAGTTTTGAATCTCAGGTCTCAGTCTGAAGTTATCGTCACTGGTACTCTATGCAGTCAAACGATCTGACACACGTACAAATCTGCGTGCCTATCCAAATCAAAGTCCTTTCAGTCTGTCAACCACTACCCGAATGGAATCATTACCTTTCTGATTCCTCGGTAAACCTATCACAAAACCTATCGTGATGTGTTCCTATTTTCACTCAAGAATCTCAAGAGGTTGTAGAAGTCCCCCAACTTACAATGTTGTGCCTTCACTTGCTAACACGTCAGACACTTGGCAACATACTTGGCGATGTCCGCCTTCATATTAGACCATTAGTAGTGTTGACGCAGATTCTAATACATCTTTGTACTGCCAAGATAAATGCTGTAACTATTACGATGAGCTTCTAATAAGATCTCCTCTCTAAGCTCTACATCGTCAAGTACACACAATCGTCCTCGGAACCTCAGTGCTCCATCCTCAAAAATCTGAAAATCAGCATTTTTCTTATTAGTATCCTCTTGCAGAATCTTCTGAACATCTTGGTCTGTCGGCTGAAGTGCTTTGATCCTGATATAAACATCCGGCTCAATTCTAAGGGTGGCCATAAGATTCAAAAGGTGACCCACCTCAAATTTGAAAACCGAATCTCGAGCTTTCTCGAGTAAACCCCATTCCTTAACTATCATCTGTGCAACTGAAGATTTTTGACTCAATGCATCGGCGACCTTATTCGCCTTTCTCGAGTGATACATAATATCACAATCGTAGTCCTTCAGAAGTTCCATCCAACGACGCTATCTCATGTTCAACTCCTTCTAAGAGAATAGATACTTGAGACTTTGACGGTTAGTGAAGATCTGGAATCTTTCTCCACACAAATAATGTCTCCAAATCTTCAAAGTGAAAATGATTGCTGCAAATTCAAGTCATGCGTCAGGTAATTCAGTTCATGAGGTCTCAACTGATGAGAGGCGTATGCAACAACTCTACCATATTGCACAAGCATGTAACCCAGTCCTCTAAACGACGCATCACTATAGATCTCGTATCCTCCAGAACCAAATGGAATGATCAACACTAGTACGGTAGTCAACTTCTGCTTAAGCTCTTAGAAACTACGCTCGCACTTGTCTGTCCACACAAAATTTTCTTTCTTCTTCAACAGTCGAGTCAACAGCGACGTTAATGCTGAAAATCCTTCCACAAACTGTTTGTAGTACCTAGCCAAACCCAAGAAGCTTTTGATCTTTGTCACGATTGTCGGTCTTGGCCAATTGATTATTGCTTTGATCTTGGTTGGGTCCACAAAGAATCCTTCGCTTGAAATCACGTGGCCTTGGAACGCAGCACAAGTCAGCCAAAACTAGCATTTGCTAAACTTAGCATACAATCCATGAATCCTCAGGGTCTGAAGTACCATTCTCAGATGACTCTCATGCTCCTCAGCATTTCTCAAATACACCAGAATATCATCGATAAACACTATCACAAATTGATCCATATATTCCTTAAACACTCTGTTCATCAAATCCATGAAAGTAGCTGGAGCATTCGTTAAACTAAATGGCATTACAATAAACTCATAATGGTTGTATCAAGTATGAAATGCTGACTTCGGTATATCCTCCTTTTTAATTCTCAATTGATGATACCCGGTCCTCAAGTCGATCTTTGAAAATGTCGACGCTCCTTATAACTGATCAAACAAGTCATCGATCCTCGAGAGTGGATACTTGTTCTTAATCGTCACCTGATTGAGTTGACAATAGTCGATGCACAAGCACAACGAACCATTTTTCTTCTTCAAGAATAGAACTGGTACTCCCCAAGGTGATGTACTAGGACGTATGAATCCCTTATCCAATAATTCTTGCATCTGTATATTTAGTTCTTTCAACGTCACCTGCTATCTTGGTCTAATTTCTGGAAAATAATTAATTAATTAAATAATTACGACAATTAATTAAATAAATACCAAAATGCAAACTTAGGCCGAAAAGCCTAATTAAATACTGAAACCAGCCCAGAAAATTTCCGAACCTATCTAGATAAACACTACAATCTATCTAATCGCTAATTACACTACTCTAATCACCTAACATGTATAAACAAATAATTAAATTGCTAATATGTTCTAACTAACCACCTAATCCAAGCTTAATCTAAACTAATTAACCCTTAAGCATCATTCCTAAGCAGAGTTTAGTGAGTAAACTCATCGTTTTTGAAGTCCGATGAGTTCACGGTGATGACGAGGCAAAGATGAGCGACAAACTCCGAAGCAACGACACATTTTGAGGCTAAGAAGGGATCCTAAGCGGGCCAAATAGTACACAGCTGGCCAAGGGGGTTCATTTCTATTGCTGGACCAAAGGAGAGAGCTAGATAGCTGGTTCGACAAGATTGGACCGGCAAAAGCTGCAACGGCCTAAGCGGGTTACTCTGGCAGCAAGCAGCGGCTGACCGGTGACGTCAGGGCTCCGGCTAAGCTTGACGTGGCTTGAGGAGCCTCAAGCAAGGCGACACGACGACAAAATGGGCTGGACAATGCAGCAAGGACACGGGCTTGCGTGGAGGCATGACGGCGAGCGAGCGACTCCAATGGGCTTTGCGAGCGGTTGACAGCTAGGGGAGGGAAGGCTGCTCAATTTTCTACAAGTTTTAGAGCTCCAAGGTGACTAAAATGGATAAAGAAAAATGCAAAAGGAAGAAGAAGAGCCAGCTGCCTTGTGGAGGATCCTAACTTGCTTCTTCATATCCCTCTTGTCTCCTTGAAGAGGCCCCACTGGTTTGCTGGCTTCCTCAGCACCCTTGCAGCAGCCAAAACTTCCTTAGGAAGCCAAGGAGGTGGTCTAAAAGGTCATGGACTTAGGGGCTACGAATTTGCAACCATTTTCCCCCAAATCCTCTTCAATTCTCTCTTGAATTGATGCAATTCGGCCCTCATAAATTCCACCATTGTGTCCACGATCAAATTGACATTTTTCTTCATCAATATAACCAACTTGCATCCTAAAAACGCGATAAAAATGGTCCCCTGAATTTTCCAGAGAAAAACAACCCTATCTTGAAATTTTGCCAAAAATCTCAGTTTGTAGAAAAATCTTCGAAAGATGAGTCAATGTTTCTAAAATGACTCATGACATGACAAAACTTTCAATTTTTGAAATCGGATTCAAATTCACGGTTAATTTCAATCTCGCGCGATTTTAGAGTGACCTAGCCTACCGAGTAGTTTTTAGAAATTTTTGGTGCAATTGACCCGTGATCGATTTGTTTCAAGTCACAATGTACTTTTTCGACACATTGGCGACTCTTGTTTGTTGTGAAAATCTCGAGATTTCAAATACGAATACATGGTACCAAAAAGACCAAAAAATCAGCCTAGTGCCGATCGACGAGAATTTCGCAATCTGGTGAAATCACCCACACTTTGATCACCTATCTCAGTCGAAATGACCTATCTCTGATCTCTGATCGATTTTTAACTGTGCCATAATGATCTCTACAAATGAGCACGGTCGAGCAGTTGATTCCTAGTCGAATTCTCAAGTCTATTGCATTAAAATTCTTTAGTGGCTTTCCTCGATAATCTAGTTATCTTATGAGTGATCAGCTTAGAGAATAGCACTATAGGGGCGTCAATGAAAGGCCCGATTTATTTAATTGAAAACATAATTGAAATTTTAAGATGTCACAGCAAAGATCATGTCGGGGCTCACGACTGGTTGTTACAAGTCATTGATGGTACGACAAGGTACTCAAGAGTGACATGAGAGATCGTTTGGATCTAATGGACTATCTCTAGAAGCTAAATTACGTCAATTTATCAGGATTTGACTTGGCAATCCTGGAACGCGATGGATTGAGGTAGTGGGAGGTGCAACGTGGAGCAAGTTAGTACAAAATCAGCCACTGTTTGTGATGCTCTGACCTTCATTTGGTTCTCTTGGCTTTTCTCTTTGGTCCATCTCGCCTATCCAAGCTTTCCCAGTCTCTAATTCTATTTTTGACTTCCTTTTCTTGCTCCTAACTCTGTCTACAGTAGCTATCGTACATGCAGATGATGCCAATTCCCCCCGTCTAGCTGCCTTGTGTAAGCTCTTGGGAAGATTGTGCTCGCCTCACGATTTGGAGGTCTGGAACGATGTGCCTTCACCTACGAAATTGGATGAGTGCCGATTAACCTTGATTGGTATGATTTTCGCTGACTCTCCTATAAATTTCCAGGCCTTCCAGAGTACATTGAAACGGGTCTGGCGAACATAACAGGTGGACATCTCTCAGAGAGAGAATGGTCTCTATGCGGCAAAATTCAAATTACACACTGATAAACAGAGGATTTTAGATGGGGGACCTTGGGTCTTTTCTGGTCGTTTGGTTGTCTTTAAGGCTTAGATTCCTAACACACCACTTCACTGCTATGATTTCTCCACTTGCGCCATTTGGGTGCAAGTTTTTGGCCTTCCCCCAGAATGGTGCACAAAACAGCTTATTAGAAAAGCAATTATGACAGTTGGTAAAGTTTTGGAAGTTAGGGCAGATGGTCAAGATACGTTTACCATGAGATTAGGGTGTGCGCGAGTTGAACTTGACTTTCAGCATCCTCTGCAAACAGGTGGTTTGATTAGAATCAATAACAAAACTATTTGGTTGGACTTTAGGTATGAGCGCCTTGCTCATTACTGTTACTTATGTGGGAAGTTAGGGCATTATGCTACCTCGTGTACAGCTAGTCCTATTGATGTTGATCAATTAACTAGAGTTAAGGAACACAGTCTGTATTGGAAACTCTATTATGAATCGACGAAGATGGAGGACGTAGTGGAAGAAATTGTACCCGAAACTCCCCCTACAGCTACTCAATCCCTTCATTTACTGCTGCCAATACCTACCTTTGAGGTCTCTCCCCTGTTGTAGCCCTTGGTTACTAACATTCCTGCTGCATCCACCCCTCTCGTCCCTCCAACGTGTGTCTCCTCTCAACAGGGAAGTCATTCTCACACTGCTTTGATACCTGCATTAGCAAAGCAAAAGGGTGTTCAGTTTCAACCAAGCAATATAAATCAGGACAAAAAGCTAAAGAGCTCTCGCCATACAACGAAAATTGGCCTTGTTAAGAAGCTTAAGAGATATAACCCCTATGATATGCGAAATGCAACACCAGACAACCTTGATGAATCTTTACTGATGGATACTCCCATTGAGGAAGCTATGGTGATGGGAGTGGGGCATGGGTGGCTGGCCCTTAACAGCCCCATCATCACAAATGAAATTGATCAATTGGAATTGTCAGGGTTTGGGCAATACCCTGACAGTTCAAGCTCTAAAGACCTTGGTACTTAAGGAAAAACCCGATCCCTTATTTTTTATGGAAACAAAAAATTGTGAAGCTGTGCTTTGTCGTTTGCAAACTCGATTGCGTTTTTTGCATCTTCGTGTTTTCAACCCGGTTGGTTTGGCAGAAGGTTTAGCAGCTTTATGGAATGATTCTGTTTCTCTTTCTTTTGTTGGTTCTACTCCTGACTATTTTGATATGACTTGTACGGATGAAGTGGACAGCAACACCTGGCGCCTTACATGTCTTCACGCCCCTACTGTTGCTCGTTTGAGACGCGAGGTTTGGCAAGATCTCATTAACATCAGCCTATATCAGTGATTCTAATGAGATTCTTTATCATTGGGAAAAGCAAGGAAGTAGACCAGTAGATTTTAATCGGTTGGCTTCTTTTCAATCTGTTCTAAATGATTGTTCTTTAATGCCTATTGAAGCAAAGGGGTGTGCCTTTTACATGGATTAACAATCGTCAAAGGGATGAGTTAATAAAGGAATGTCTTGACCGGGCCCTTTGCTCCCTGGATTAGCGATTACTATTTCCTCCAGCTGAGGTTCAAGCTTTACCTGCTGTTGGTTCTGACCACAGTCCTCTTCTCTTAAACACTTTACCAGTTGTTGGCTCTAGACAACATTATTTTATGTATGAATCTTATTGGAACCAGGATGTGGAGTATCGGGAAATTATTAATACTTCCTAGAATTTTGTTCACGGCAAGCATGCATCTCTACTCAACAAGATTCAAGCAGTTTCGTATGCTCTAACAAAGTGGAGTCGTTCTAAATTTTCCAATAATAAACTCAGGGTTAATGATTTGCAGCTCCAGCTACAGCATCTTACAAACCAACATCATGTTTTTTTTATGATCTTTCTTAGGCAAAAGCTTTGAAGGAGGAACTACATAAGGTGTGGAGTTGTGAAGAACAGTATTGGACTATTCGATCCAGACTTAATTGGCTAAAATGGGGTGATAAGAATATCAGATTTTTTCATGCCACAACTATTCAACGTCGTCAACGCAATCGAATTACTATGCTAAAGGATGATGACAACTATCGAGTGCGGGATCCTACAAGACTAAAGGAGATGACGACAGGTTTCTTTTCACGCTTATATATCTCAGTTGGAAGTCGTAACTATGCTCCTATCTTAGATCAGTGTACTCCTTTGGTAACACAGGAGATGAATAATAGTTTAATTGCAGTTCTTACCATTGAAGAGGTGCAGCAGGCTACTTTTAGATTAGGAGCATCCAAAGCTCCAAGCCCTAATGGTCTTAATGGTTTATTCTATCAAACGCACTGGGACATTATTAAATCTGACCTCTTTGCAGCAATTAGTAATTTTTTTTACTACTGGTGTTATGCCCACATCTTTAAATAGAACTCTGATCGCTTTGATTCCAAAAATTCCTCACCCAGAAAGCCTGGATCAGTATCGTCCAATTAGTTTGTGCAATTATGCTTATAAAGTCTTATCTAAAATTATTGCCAATCGTTTAAAACCCATCCTACCGGACCTTATCTTAGAGGAACAGCCTGCTTTTGTGAGGGGCGGGCAGATTCAGGATAATACTAGTCCAGGAAGTTCTACACCAGTTTAGAATCAAGAAAGGAAAGCATACTTATCAAGTAGTTCTGAAAGTAGATATGAGGAAAGCGTATGATAGGGTTGAATGGGATTTTCTCCAAGATTATCTTCTTAAATTGGGTTTTCACTCTTCATGGGTTAGGTGGACCATGCAATGTATTTCAGCTCAATCGTCCTGTGTTAAAATGAATGGAGAACATCTTAGCTATTTTCACCCTACCAGAGGTCTTAGACAGGGTGATCCTCTCTCCCCTTATCTTTTTATTCTGATGGCTAATATCTTATCTACCCTTATTAAGAAAGCTGTCGACATTGAACATCTTAAAGGTATTAAACTCAACAGGCGGTGCCCTTCTTTATCACATTTGTTTTTTGCAGATGATGTCATTTTCTTTCTTGACGATACTGTCAATGAATGTCAGAATTTATCGAATATCTTACAACATTATTGTCTAGCAACAGGGCAGGAAATTAATTGGAATAAATCTGGTATCTACTTTGGAAAAGACTGCCTGGTTAGTTTGCAACAGAATTTGGCTTTGGAGCTGTGGGTTCCTATTCTGCACAAGTCTGGAAAATATTTAGGGATACCTTCTGATTGGGGACGTTCTAAAAAAGACATGTTTTCGTGGATAATGGGAAGAGTTCATTCCAAATTGGAGAGTTGGAAAGCTAATTTGATTTCAAAGGGTGGGAAGAAGATTCTTCTTAAAACTGTCATCCAGGTTGTTCCTCAATACGCTATGTCTATTTTCAAGTTACCTGTGTCTATTTGCAGGTCTACAGAGAAAAGCATAGCCAGATTTTGGTGACAAAATGATAGAAATAAATCAGGAATCCATTGGCGAAGTTGGGAAGTTCTAAAAAAAAAAAAAAGGCAAAGCAGATGGTGGTTTGGGTTTTAGAGATCTTCTGAATTTCAATAAAGCAATGTTGGGCAAGCAGGCTTGGCGTTTATTTAATCAGCCTTTATCTCTCTAGAGTAAAGTCTTTAAAGGACTGTATTTTCATTCCAAGTCTCTTTTTAATGCCGACGGAGGCTCTCGCCCATCTTGGGGCTGGCAGAGTATTCTACTCGGTCGGGATGCCATCTTACCCAACATACGTTGGTCTGTAGGTGACGGGAAATCAATCAGAATTCGTGGTGATCATTGGCTCCCTTTTGGAATCTTAGGTGGCCCTTCAGTCCGTGAAGAACCTGTTTTGGTGGCTGATCTTATTGATCAATCCACCAGTACCTGGAATGCCAACCTGCTACACAAATTCTTTGACAACCAGGTAATTGACCAGATCACCACTATCCCACTGCGATCAAATTCTACTAGAGATCAGCTTATTTGGACCGCTATCAAAGATGGTTATTTTGCTGTTAAATCTACTTATCGTTCATTCACAGCAATAGCAACAAATCAGATGGTAAGTACGACTTCCTCTTCTTACTAGAACCCAAGTTGGTTATGGAAAAAAATCTAGAAAATGCATTCCCCCCCAAAAAATTCGAGCTTTCTTATGGTCGTTTTGTCAGAATGCTTTAGCTACAAGGGCTAATCTTTATCAGCAACATATTATTAACAACCCGTGTTGTCTACTATGTTATCAGAACCTCCCTGAAACCCTAGAACATCTGTTTTTATTATGTCCGTGGGCTAAAAGGGTTTGGTCACACCCTAGCTTCAACATTCAGATTTCACCTATGTAGCTTTAGAGAATAGATGAATGGATAACCCAACAAGTTCAGTCAAGAAATTCCTTACTTGGTTTGGAGACTTTAGCCTATGTTCTCTAATAGATTTGGTGTGCTCGGAATGGATATATTTTCCAGTGTGAAGGCCTTCGACCATCTCGGGTGGCTGAGGCTACTCTAGCTGGATCTCATGTAACTCGTCTGACAGCTTCTTCTCTGACAAGTAAAGGGCGCTCGCTCCAGAGCAGGGGAGCTCTTTGGAAGCCCTTAGATTTGAGTACCTTGAAGATCAATATCGATGGATCGCATCAATTAGGCTCAAGAGAAGGTACTATGGCGTGTGTATGCAGGGATCATCACGGAAGACTTACTAATGGATTTTCGAAACACTTTGCTGCATCTTCTACCCTACAGGCCGAGATCCAAGCTGTGTCTTTAACTCTTCAGCATCTGCAACGTCGTGGTTTCACAAATGCTCCGCTCCTTCTTGAATCAAACAACTTCCTGGTGGTCGAGATCTTGAATCGCCACTGCAAGCCGCCATGGGAGGATCGGCCTCTCTTTATCAAAGCCACCTCCTTGCTCTCATGTTTCCCTAATCTTTCGCTCGTGCACTGCAGAAGGGAGGCCAACGTTGCTGCCGAATGGGCCGCAAAGGCCCATGACTGTACTTCTTTCATTCAAAGTTGGGTTGTTTTTCCCCCGTTTTACTTAATTGGTCTTATTTGCGCGGATGCTTTAGCTGCCAATTGTAATGGTTTTATTTTTCCAATATAGTTTCCTGTTTCTAACCCCAAAAAAAAAAAAAAGTGAAAGCAAGGTCTAGCAGCTACAATTTGGGAGATGTGGGTGTGCTTCTTCACGTTCCCCCTGGCACCATCTCTCTTGCCACGCCATAGGTTTGTCTCGATTGAAGCCCTTTATGATTCATCTCTATTCTCTCGGGTCTAGTGTCTTAATGTGTCCCCCTTCTAAAGAGAGTCCATCTTCTTAGCTTTTATACTTGCTTTTTCCACCAATTCCCTTTTAATTGACCATGTATTTTCTTTCTCCAAGTGTTTTCTTTTTTAGTTGACCAAATCTTGCCTCAGCCCACTTTCTTTTTATTTCGCTCCGTTCGCGCATCTTTTCATTCTTTGAGACAATCTTAATTGATTTAACTCTTGCCGTGTCCAATCTTCTTTCCTCCTAGGAATGTTCAAAATATATTTTGATCTGGCTTCTTTCCTTTTTGCTTGTGCCTGTGGACGCCTAAAGATGGTCTCGATTATATTTCACATGTTGACTGATCCCACTTCTTGTAATCTATATATTGTTTCCTTGCACAAAGAGAAAAACTTGTAGATCTTCTTTCATTTTCCTTTTCGCCCTTTAGATTCAGCCCCTACTCAAATATCATGCGCATTTCAATTCTATACAAAAAATATTATGATGAAATATTTGCACACATAACTTTAGCCATCAAGAAATAATGGGTTGGCCAAATTTTTGTCAACTCGCCAAATAAAAGCTCAGAACCATCAAGTCAAACCCATCCATCATCGGTCTAATGCAAATGCAATAATAATAATAATAAAATGCTCCTAAAACTATATGTTATGCAATTTAATTCTAATATTTTTGTTTAGGGGTTAAAAATTAATCCCTAATTTTTTAATGCGATAAAAACTAATTTGGTTACCAAAATCTAGATGTCAACAACTATTTATTATTATGTGTGTTATAAGAGATCTTAAGAGGTGCATACTATTGCGGGAGAGTGTTCATAATAATACACAAGAAAAGATTCAGATATCTCAACCTTAAGGTTCATAAGTTGAGCCGCAATATCCCTCATTTGCATGATATGTTCACGCACACCTCTAACACTAGTAAGCAACTTCATAATCAGGATCATGGCATGCACCTTCTTAGAACTCTCAAACCGTGCATCTATGGCCTCCAATAAAACCTTAGTATTGCTATACTGAGCAACTGAACCACAAATACTAAGAGATATTTTAGCCCTTATAAACATCGCACAAACATAGTTGGACTGCTCCTATTGGTTATAAAGGGCTATCTTAGCTGCAGTTGTGACATCCTAAAATTCGACTCTGTTTCAATAAAGTGAAATGGGCATTCCGTCAACGTACCTATGGCCCTTTTTCTCTGAGCCGATCACTCACGAGTTAACTAACATATTTGATGAAGCCATTAAGGGATGTACCCGCGGTAAAATCCCTAAAAGCTACCTAATTAGTTGGATTGGGCTAAAATCGCATCTGATCGATTCTAACCATGGATTTTAATATTGAGTTTCAGGAATCGAATATTCGAGCGTGTCACAATTCATTTTTAGGACCTCGTCTCATTGTCCGTCAAATTATTGACGAGTCCAAAATTTTGGAAAAGAAATTATTTGAGGAAAAATTGAAGACCGAAAGAAAATAGAAAGGGAAAGAGAAAAGAAAAAAAATAAGAATAATATTTTTTTTTTTGTTATTTCTTTCTCTCTCTCTCTCTCTCTCTCTCTCTCTCTCTCTCTCTCTCTCTCTCTCCTTTTTCTTCTACCCCTCATGCAAGAAACCCCCCCACCGACTGACTGCCGTTTCTTACTTTGCTGCCCTCACTTTCACTTTTGACTAGTCAAAAGTTATCTCTTCACTCTCTTATCTCTTCTTCTCTCTCCTCTCTCTTCTCCCCCATTCCCACGTGACCGACTTCTTCTCCTCCTTCCTTTCTTGTTCATGAAACCAGAAGCGGAAGAAGAAGCCAGAATAGCGGCTCGCTTGAAGACTCGCTGTCGCTTCACCACCCGCACGCCACCTCACCAAACCGCCGGTTGCACCACCGCATGGTCGCATGTGCCGTTTCCCTGGCAACCCGACCCCTGCAGCTTCTGTCCGTCCGTTGGAGAGACCGACCAGCCACCGGAGACACCGTGCGACCTCACCGGACCGCCACCTGCCTTCCCGACCCTTCTCCGCCCCCAACCATCTCTGTTTCCCCCTATTTCGCAGCCAAACCAGCAACCCACCAAGTGGGTTTCCAGCTGGCTTGGGCCCACTTTTGGGCCATTTCCAGGCCCCGATCCCGAGAGTCGCTTTGGGAAGTATTGTTCATCGCGTCGCCCCCGTCGGATTGATCCGATTTGCACGCGATTCAAGTGAGTAATCTCACTAATCCTTGCTTAGTGGACTAATTATACTTAAGGTTTGTTTAGTTTTAATTAATTAGGTTTAGGTGGTTAGATTAGTATAGATTAGTGTTTTATTAGTCAATTGTGATGCGAATTAGGTGATTTGATGATGCAATTAGCACATAGATGTGGTCTACTATTTATTGAGGGTAGCTTGGGATTTTTCCCGACCCTTATCGGGCTTCAATTCGTCAATTCGAGCCTAAGTGGAATTTTTAGTATTTAAATATTATTTTTTGAAATTAAATTATTTATTTATTTATTTTCCGGAAATTCAACCGGGATGGCCGGTGACCGGAATTTTATGCTAATGATCGTGGTGCAGCCCGTTTATTTAATTGGGCTTATTTTGAGCTAAATTGAATTTTTAATATTTATTATTAATTTTAGAAATTATTTATTTATTTATTTATTTATTGGAAATTAAGGCTAAGATAGCCGGCTACTGAAATTTTGTGCTGATTGTCATGGTGCAATTCATTTATTTAATTGAGTTCTACGTTGTGCTGAATTAAATAAATTGTGGATTTTTAGGGGATTATACCCAAATTGAATTAATTTGAGTAATTGACCATTGGACAATTGAGGGTTGATTGTCAGTGGCAGAGGCATGGTGGTAGACTACCAATTTCAGTGGAAATTGTGGAAATGAAAGGGAATATGTGAGAAGTATGCTGGCTCGATGACCAAGCACGTCATCTAGGAGAATGGGCATTTTGTATAGTGGATCAATGTAGGTTTTACATCACCTTGGAGAATGCACGTGGCTCGGTAAATTCATATATTACCTTGGAGAATGCACGTGGCTCGGTGATCGGTTCCATCACCTCAGAGAATGCACGTGGCTCGGTGATAAGAAATATCGCCTTGGAGAATACACGTGGCTCGGTGATTGGTTTTATCAGTTGAGACTTTATAGCAATGACTAGAATGACCCCAGAAATGGTCAAAGTGTCATATAATCGACTAGCTCGATTGGTCAATGATTTGATCTGATTGTCGTGGTTTGATTAACTGTTCGAAGTGATATATGAAGCATCTATATATGACCTTGAATTGCAAGTTGGAACTGATACCAAGGTAAGTCTTTTGAATCGTGCTATGCTTAGGCAACCATGTGGTGTATTGGTTCCCTAATTGAGTCTTAGTGAGGTAAAACTTGCTGAGACATAGTCTCATCCCGGTTGTGGGACAACATTTCAAGCCGTAGGTGAACCCAAGGAGGAGGAATCGGAGAAGGAGAACACTGAAGTGAAACCTAAGGAGGAGAAAGACTTTTCAAGAAGAAAATGATCCAAAAAGGGATCTTGAGTATAACCTGGATGTGGATTGAGATCTCATCCCTTTTGTGAACCCTGTCTTAGTGTAGATAGGTGTGAGACAAGTATGTTGTGAATAGTATTATAAATTTTTTATGAGTCGTGCTACTAACAGAAGTGTGGATGTGAATTTCAATATGAAAAATATGGCCAACTTTTCTATCCCATCGTTTTATTGTCTGGGATTTATAACTGTTTCCGCATGCGTAATAAACAAAAAGGGTCGGCGATACTTAGTCCTGAGATATCGCACTTTAAAATCGACCAAAGGTAAGGGATGTGTGTGTGTCTGAGGATCAGGGCATGACAGCAGTGCTCGAATTAGTATGAGCAAGTGGTTCGTCTTTCCTTATAGCATTGTCAATGTCCATCCACCCCAATTGAAGAAGAACTAACTCATTCCAAACTTTATAGTTCGCACTATTTAGTATGGGAACATCGCATTTAAATTCGGAGAAATTCATGGGTTGCAAAATTGCATATCAAACAATCATGCTTATGTCACAAAATTTGAGGCAAAAGATACATCAATTATGTTTTACCAATGTAAACATGTTATGAATATGAATCACATAACATAAAAACTGCATGTGGGCTAAGTTTTTAATTTAAATAAATTCATAATTACATCATGAAGAAACTACCATATTATATACATTTTCTTATCCCTATGGGTAAATTAAGAAAAATAATATAATATTTCATCATAATTAATCATATTAATACAATGAAAATTCCTGTGAGATTAAATTCATCATATTAATATAATTAATTACAATCAATGTCCATTTCTAAATATGATCAGGAGGCTCTTAATATATACTTTAATTAATTAAATATGATGTGGCTACTCTCTAATTAATTAAATATATGGATAATTGGACATTTAATTTCATGCATAAAATATTCATAAAAATGCATGAAATGGCAAAATATTAAATAAATGCATCAATGGGGTAGAACAGTAAAATAAATCGACCAAGGGCGGGATTGTAAAATTGCAGGAAGGGCAAAATGTGAATTTTAAAAGTGTCATAGGGGCAAAAGGGTAAAAAACGCATTGTAGGGACGTCAAGCGCGTGCCGAACACGCACCTGTATTCACAGCAGGCACGTGGCCCACATGCGTGCTATCCAATGCGCAGGCGTGTGCAACAACAACCGCCGGGCAGTTTCGCGCACTTGGGCCCCACGCGCCAACGGTTGGTGTGCATGGTGCGTGGGTTTCACACGCCTGCAATTGCAATGCACGCATGAAGCCCATACACCTTCTTCCTCGCGCACAGAACCCTTTTCCACCAATTTTCGCCGTTTTTCACTACGATTTCGCCACCGTTTTTCTTTCGGCAGCCCATCTAAGACCGAAATAAATAATGGGTTTTGGAAAGCATGCCGGCACGACCAAATGGGTCTAAGTTTTGGCAAAAATGAGCAAGAAATTAGCTCCAAATCAAACGAAAATTTCTCAAAAACGCAAACCCTCAACCACCATGATTTCCGCCGCCCAATTAGCCTCCAGCAAACATCGATATGCCGAAATAACTCATGACTAATCTTCCTCATGGTAGTGCGACTGTACGGGTTCGAAGTCGAGGGGTGGGTCGCCGGAATTTTCCCGAAATCGACGAGTTTCTCTCTTGGCCTAAAAAATCCGAATTACTATTAATCTTTAAAATGCTCGAAAAATACACCAAAAATCAACAAAAACAAGGCAAAGACACTAAACATGCTCTGATACCAAATGTTAAAAGCAAAATCAAATGCAGAAACCAGGATTGATTATAGACAAACCTCCGGCCATTGTTTGTATTCACTTTCGTCAGAAAATCCTAAAAATTTAGAGAAATATTAGGCACACACTTCTAACCCAATTCCCTCACATATACTGATGGTGTATTCCAAAAGAAATGATTTGTGTTAGACCTTGTAATTACCCTATTAGAAATGAACAATTGTTTATTTTATATATCGTCTCCCATCAAGACGATTACCAAAATGGATGGTTGTCACAAAATGGTACAAAACGTGAAAACACTACATATTGAATAATTGCCGCTTTAAAGAGAAAACGTGAGTCCGAAAATGTGGGCTCACATAATATAAATAACAACCAACTCAAGTACTCATTTTGTCTAACAAATAAATAACATATCCGGAGTTTTTACAATCTTAAGTTATATTTTATG
Organism: Eucalyptus rudis; assembly: GCA_019915205.1. Taxonomy (NCBI): domain Eukaryota; kingdom Viridiplantae; phylum Streptophyta; class Magnoliopsida; order Myrtales; family Myrtaceae; genus Eucalyptus; species Eucalyptus rudis. The sequence continues at coordinate 1,098,609 of JAHMTN010000001.1, forward strand.
TAACCCGTGAAAACGAGGATAAGAAAGTGTTTATGCTTGCTTGGCGCTCGCGACTGCCTCCTACTTTTTCCTGCACATCTGTTCATAACTATGATTAATTGCACTGTGCTTTGCACTTTATCATTAGTTCTTCCTCTCTTTTTAGCAGATCACCCTAGGCCGCCAACTGGCTTCTCACTTTTTCTGCGTGCGTCTCCCGAGAAAGGAAAAGAAGACGACAAGAGTGTTGCAATAATTAGTGCTGTCCGGCGTTTCCCGTTGGTGGAGCATCAGCAGGACAGTCCTTCTCATGCAGGATGGTCGTGCGAGAGAGATTAGGATAGAAGTGGGGCTTTAATTGTACGGTCAAGTTCAGGGTTGTGAAACGTAATATGACTAAGGCATCTGGTTTTACTGTTCCTCCTTCTGCTCCTCGCAAATCTCTTTTTCGGTTTCTCTCCGTTTTGAGTTTGGATCTTCTCCTACTTTCTTGTTCTCCCACGTTGAATTCCTCCGTGTTTGAATATTCTTATATCTTTCTCTTGCCCTGATTGGTCAGGATCGGTAATTAGTGGGTAAAAAAAAAGAATTGGATCATATATTTTTAAATCTCTGAGTACCATCTAAATTCAAGGCTAGTTTTTTTACCCAAAAAAATTCAACGCTACTTTTCTTCTTTCTTTCTTTTTTTTTTTTTTTGTAAAATTTTCTCATGGCCCAGATTTGGGGCTCATATCTCTGGGGTCATGGCCGTGACTGATTTGGGGTTGCCACCGCCGCCGCGACTATGTCATTCTAATTTTGATTTGTTATATATTTGTTTGGTTTTAATGTTTAAGCATGTATACAGGAGTGGTATGGACTCACAGAAAAGTAAGTACGCCGAGAGGTGTCTTTCCAAGTTTGAAATTAGGAACAAGGGCATCCCAATGATTTCCCGGGATAATTGCATCGAGAATTTTAAATTATAGGAAACGAATGAATACAAGGGCTTGGTTAATTGTCTAATTAATGCCCTCGAAAATGATTTTCATGCGATCTTCACCCATTTTATCAACCTACACCATTAAATGAAGTCCATACATGGATGCATAATTAGAAAAGTAAACAACCACAATTAAGGCAATAAGTGGTAAAGTGCAAGAAAGCAAACCCACCACGAGTTGAGTAAAGAATATACACAACCTTGTTATTGGGCCCTGTGACATGAGCTCCCATGAGCTAAATTGGAAATTCAATCTTGATGGATTTATGAGATGGGCTTAAGGCCCGTCCGCCCATGCTAGCCCAAAAGGCCCGGCCCACGGGAATAGGGCCCGTGGAGGGGGAAGGTATAAAAGGGAGGAGAGAGAAAGAGAAGACAATATTTTGGAAATAATGTACGTCTTTTCTTCTTACGCTCTCTCTCTCCCAAATAGAAAGAACAGTAAAGCAAACGGCAACACTGTCTTCCCTTCAAGGCATCATCGGATCGAATCAGGGCCAGATTTTCTTCCTCTATCGGCGTCGGTGTCTAATCTGTGGCTAACAAGGTACACTCGAATCCGTGGTGTGCTTTACGATCGGTGATACGTGTTTTCCCGGGCTTCGTCTTCCGCATTGATTTAGGGGTTCGATTTAGTGTCGAATCCGGTTTTCGGGGATCAGTCATTCCCAACATTGGTATCAGAGCCCTAGTTCACGTTTTCCCGATCAATTTGATGTTTTTTGATTGATTTATTGCGAAAAATCTTCGGCCGTACGGATCAGGGCGAAAATCCCGACACTCGAGCGCTATTCGGCCATTTTTCTGAGTTTTCGTAAGTCGAAATTGAATTCTGAAAGCACTAGGTGAAAGAGATCGTCGAGACGAGTCCGGCGACATGTCGTACGTCGCCAGACGACGCCGCAAGCGCCCATGCGCGCGGCCACAAGCCGCTGCGCGTGGGCGCCACGCGCCGGTGACGAACCGGCACGTGCGCGCCGGCAACCGGCGAAACGGCACGCGCCGGTCCATGGACCGACGCATGCTGACGTCACGTGATGACGTCACCGTGACGTCATCCAACGGTCGGTAACCGCTTGGATGACGTCACCGATGACGTCATCGCCGACGACGTTTCGCCGAGCGGTCACTGGCCGGCAACCCGACCGGCGACCCGACCCGCGCGAGACCCGGCACACGTGTGGCACGTGCCGGCTGACGTCTGCGTGACGTCATCCCGTGCACGCGAGCGGCACGTGCGGGCGGTTCACGCGAACCGGCCCGACCGGCCCGACCGGTCCGACCGGTCCGACGACTTCGCCGTTGACCCGTTGACCGACGACCGGTGACTGTTGACCGTTGACCGACCGTTGACTTTGACCGTTGACCCGAAAAAAAAAAAAAAAAAAAAAAAAAAAAGAGAATTTGTTTCTGTTTTTTCAATTATGTCTGTGTGGGTTGTAGGTAGTCCATTTTTATTCCGCATTTATTGCATGAATCATGGAAATTTATGTATTTTCCATTTTGTTTATTATGGATTATAAGTGATCCATTTTAGTTCTGCATTTACTGCAGGAACTATGATGCGTTATGCACGGATACCTGCAATCCCAAGAACGGACGAAGGAAGAGCTAGACTGAAAAGGCTGATGAAAGAGTTAGCTGATTATCGGTGACTTGATGGTGATTTAGTATCACACATGGTCAAGGTCAATCAGATGATACAGGAAATCATCTGGAATGGTTATCTTATGCCGGACTTTGAGAAGGTGCCAGCTTTGATGAACACTCTTCCACCTGAATGGCAAGCAGTGTTAGATCGGCTATGGGAGGTCAACGTGGTCCCGGATTACAGGGGGCTAGTGAAAGCTTTTGTAAGAGAATACTATAGGATTGAGTTGGCCAAAACTTCAACCCTTAGATTGTGCGCTACGTGGCGCAGAGTAAATGCGCCTTGGTGGCGACATGAAAGCTCTCCAAAAGTTTTTCCATGGTTGGCAAATGTACCTTCAGTTTTCTCAGATGTTTTGGCTGATAGATTAGAAGGGACATTCCCTATTTATTTCTTTGATTAATTATGTAATGTTTACTACCTGATTATTGTTGATGTAGCAACTGATATGTTAGTTGTATCATGTGAAAGCATTGTTATTTTATTCGATGTTAAGATTTTATTTGCTTTCTGCTATTACTGGTTGCTGTGGGTAATTAGCTGTGGGTAGTACTAGAAGTTTTTGTAACTTCATAGAATTTATTTGCATAAGACAATTATATTAATAATAATTTTAAGTTAGGATTTTTGGAGGATAATTGGAAACGTAGTGACCTTTTGATTCCGAAACCTTACTTGAAATTATTCATTGATATGATGGGTCTGTGCAAATAGGGATGCATAAATGATAGGCATTAATTATTCGTGCATGTATGTCTGATGTGTTCAGAACGATGGTTCAGCAACTAAGAATGTAATTGCTGATATGAACGGCTACAATTGTGAAATATTGAATATGAAGATTCAATATGTGCTGGAAAAGTAAGAAGCACTAGAAGCTCTTGACCATGTTATGGAAGATCTTGAGAATGCTGTGCGCCACCTTGAGCTGGTAGAGGACCGCTTAACGGCATGTGAGCTGAGAATGGATATTTGCAATGCTGCTTCTAGCTCATAAAGGGTTTTGAGCTCTAAGCGCAAGCGTATTGATTCGTTCAATATGTGGGAATGCAAATGATCAAGTCCTTATTGCAAGAGATCAAGAGTTAACCAACACAAGAGAGGAAAACGTCCTCAAGTGAAGAAAATGTCAAGGGTGAAATGTTACAACTGTGACAAAAAGGGTCACTATGCTCGCGACTGTCGTGAGCCAAAGAAGGTAAACACCTTTTGTACATTTGAGAACTTTGATTATGTGTCAAGTTCTGAATTATTGGCTGAATCCAATCCTTTGTGGACTGTAGATTCAGGAGCAACAGACGATGTAGCGAAGGATAAAGGATCCTTCGTGGAATTCCGACGAATACCAACTGGAACTAAGTGGATCTATGTGGAAAACAACTCCAGAGCTGAAGTTAAAGGGATTGGCACCTGCCAACTGAACATGTGTGGTGGACGCAACTTGTTCCTACATGATGTTCTGAATGCTCTGGAGATTCGTCAAAATTTAAGTGTTTGTTTTGCTGTTGGTTAAGCTTGGTTTTAGTGTGAACTTCCGTAATAACGGTGTAGATTTGTATTTGGATACAAACTACTATGGTTGTGGTCACTTTCTAGATGGTTTTATTGTACTGAATGTTGACTGTGGTGATGTCAATATGTTATTCCCTTATTTGACATCTTTTACTTCATGTGATAATGATGTGAATGTGTGGCATGCTAGACTTGGTCATATTGGCCAACAACATATGAATAGACTAGCCAAAGAGGGCTTGTTGGGCAATATTGAATAAGTCGATTTGTCCATATGTAAGCATTGCCTATAAGGGAAAACGACAAGGAAACCATTTGGAAAAGGTAAAAGAGCTAACATTCCTCTGCATTTAATCTATTATGACGTTTGTGGTTCAATGAATGTGAGAGGAAGGCATGGGACTGTTTACTTCATCACTTTTAATATATGATTATACTCAATTCGGATGTGTCTATTTGATTTCTCATAAATCTGAAGCATAATTTGTTTCAAAAGGTTTATGAACTTGGTGGAAAATCAATTAGACAATAAAATAAAAGTATTGAGATCCGATCGAGGTCGAGAATATTTATCTGATGAGTTCAGAAAATAATGTGATGAAAAGGAATAGAAATATAGTTGTCTATTCCATATACTCCTCAACAAAATGGTGTTGCAGAGAGAAGAAACAGAACCCTACTGGAAATGGTTAGGTCCATGATGGCGTATGCTAACTTACATATCACTTTTATGGAGTGATGCGTTGTTAACTGCTGCCTAAATACTTAACCGGGTGCCTTCCAAATCAGTTAGTTCCACTCCATATGAGTTATGGATAGGTAGAAACCGGACTTAAGTTTACTTAAGCCATGGGGTTATGCTGCCTATACTCATATGTCCTCTCACAAGTTTGGGAAATTGAGTCCCAGATAAAAGTAGAGTATTTTAATGAGATACTCCGAACACTCGAAAGGGTATGTGTTCATAGGTGAGCAGGAAAGTGAGAGAATAACTGAATTTTGAATCACGGGATGTCACATTCTTAGTGGATAAATTTCCTAAGAAGGGCGAAATAGGGGAAGATTACTTCCTATTTGAAACCTTGGATCAAAATAATGATGTCAGTGGAGTTCATCCAAGTGGGAGTAATATGAGATGTGATGAATTGAATTCAACTCATTCTCAATTGCAACCACCTGATGTGACGACATCATCATTATCTAATCCAAGTGGGAGCATAATGGGGAATGATGTGCTAAGTGTATAATCTCCCATACGGTGAACAAGTCGCCAAAGTATTCCCCGTCGACGTTTTGACATTGAAGGGGAAATTTTTATGATTGCTCTGTAAGATAAGGATGAGCCAAGAAATATTAATGAAGTTCTAAATTGCCCTAGCAAGGAAAAATGGATTAATGCAATGGAAGAGGAAATTGAGTCAATGAAGTCAAACCAAGTCTGGGAACTGGTTGATCTTCCAAAAGGACGCAAAGCCATTGGGAACAAGTGGGTTCTCAAAATAAAGCGAAAGGTTGATGGCTCGATAGAAAGCATAAGGCTCGCCTTGTGGCGAAAAGGTATAATCAACAGGAATGAATTGATTATGTAGAAACATTCTCTCATGTAGTAAGATTTACCTTGATTCGCATAATTCTGGCAATAGTGTTTGGTATGGATCTTGAGTTACATCAAATGGATGTAAAGACTGCTTGCCTCAATGGAGAATTAGAGGAAGAAACATATATGGAACAACCTGCTGGTTTCATAGTGAAAGGCCAAGAAGAAAAGGTATGTCGACTTTGGGGGTCGATATATGGCCTTAAGCAGTCGTCAAGACAATGGTATATATGATTTCATAATGCCATAATGGCATATGACTTTACAATGATAGATGAGGATCATTGTGTATATATCAAAAGATACAATGATCAATTTGTGATCATATCATTATATGTTGATGATATACTAATTGCCGGAAGTAATATGGAGTTTGTCAATACAATCAAAAGTTGGTTGTCTTCCAATTTTGAATTGAAGGATATGGGATATTAAACCCATAGACACTCTTATTGCAAAAGGTGAAGGATTGAGCCATAGATTGTGTCCAAGGACTCCACAAGAGAAGGAACAAATGAAACATGTTCCTTATGCTAGTGCTGTTGGGAGCTTGATGTACGCTATGATGTATACAAGACCTGGCGTGTGTTTTACAGTTGGAATGGTGAGTAGATACCAATCCAATCCAGGTCCAACACAATGGAAAGCCGTTAAGAGAATACTGAGGTATCTAAAGGGGACTGCTGATTATACGTTGAGTTATTAAGGAAATGATCTGCAACTCAAAGGCTATTCTGATGCTGATTGGAGAGGAGATTTAAATGAAAGGAAATCTACCTCTGGTTTTGTTTTCTTACCGAATGATGGCACCATATGTTGGAGCAGTAAGAAACAAAAGTGTATAGCCTTGTCCACGATGGAAACTGAATTCGTGGCATTATCAGCAGCAGTATAAGAAGATGTTTGGCTTAAGAGATTATTGGATTATTTAGGTGTTATTGGAAGTGCTGCAGATATGTTATTAGTTAACTATGATAATCAAGCAGCAAAAGTGTACACTAAAAATCCAAATATCATGGCAAGACCAAACATATAGATACCAAGTATAATTTTGTCAATGATATGGTTGCACGAAAGGATGTGAACTTAGAGTACATACTACGCATAGAATGGTAGCAGATCATATAACAAAGTCAATACCTAGAGATGTGTTTTGTGGCCATGTGAAATCTCTAGGACTGCGTAGAGACTGATGTACTAAATATTGTAATTTCCCTAAGTGTTCACATTTGATGAATTTGTGTTTTTCATCATTAATGCCTATGAATCTTTGTTTGATCTTTATGCATCTTAATGCTCAGTGCATTACTTTAAGTTAGGAAAGTATGTCGGACAGATATGAGATTAGCCCACTCACACGGGTAATCGCCTCTGTTTACTGTGTGATAAATAGAGATGAGACTGTTTTTAAGCTTATTATCTAGGTGATAATCGAGAGCTCAAGTTTAAAACACGTATGTCGCCTTAACTGAGTGTTAAGATGAGGACATAATTCTTACTATGTCCGAAAGTAAAATACCCCACATATTTTACTTTATCTGTCTATGATGCCAGATGTGAGTTCTGATGAATTTTGTAAATGAGTAGATACATGAACTCAAGTTAGACATTGGGTATGTCTGAACTATCATCTGTACGGTATTGAAAGTGTAGACATACGCTCCATGGGAAATGAGTTAATACCGTAATACGTATTTCATACTACGTATGCATGAGACGACCAATAAGAGTGGCAAAAGTTTGATCTCAACTTTTTATGTCGTGTGAGACTCTTGAGGAAAAGAGTTCCTCAATTTTTAGTCCCCTCATAACTCTTACTTATTCTCAAGATTTCTATTTAGTGTTTGCTATCTTAGGATGTTGCCAATGGTCATGAATTTGATTCGATCTAATGGGACATTTCTAGAAAAGCAAGTTGAACTGAAATTGAGAGTTTGAAGGAAAGAGGAAGACCGATTTTAGAGAATCACATTGTAGTTTTGTATTCACCGGTTAACCAATTATGACTGTCTTTGTGATAATCATAATTGCGAATACAATATATATATATATATATATATATATATATATATATATATCATTGTTTGAAAGAGATCAAGAGAGATATAAATGTGATCAATCGATCTAGGGTACTGCATACTAAATCTACTCGGAGTGTGCCCATTATGAGCTGCTATATATTCCTAACAGATGTATGGCAACGAGCTCTCGAAGTATGCTGGTCGCACGGATTATTCACCGGTATGAATGTTGAAGAGAGGTAAAGAGAATTCTGTTCGGCCCACCATGTGCAAGTGGGAGATGATGGATTTATGAGATGGGCTTAAGGCCCGTCCGCACATGCTGGCCCAAAAGGCCCGGCCCACGGGAATAGGGCCCGTGGAGGGGGAAGGTATAAAAGGGAGGAGAGAGAAAGAGAAGACAATGTTTTGGAAATAACGTACGTCTTTTCTTCTTACGCTCTCTCTCTCCCAAATAGAAAGAACAGTAAAGCAAACGGCAACACTGTCTTCCCTTCAAGGCATCATCGGATCGAACCAGGGCCAGATTTTCTTCCTCTATCGGCGTCGGTGTCTAATCTGTGGCTAACAAGGTACGCTCGAATCCGTGGTGTGCTTTACGATCAGTGATACGTGTTTTCCCAGGCTTCGTCTTCCGCATTGATTTAGGGGTTCGATTTAGTGTCGAATCCGGTTTTTGGGGATCAGTCATTCCCAACAAATCTAAACCTAATTATAAATTGGCCAATCTACTGAGACGCTTCAGGGGCTACCGGGACCAACAGACATCCGCAGGGACCTTGAGGAAACTAAGGACAACCAAATTAATCCCTAATTCACATCAACATACTCCGGAGTTTCATCCACGCCGAGGATTCAATCAAATTACCAGCATGTGACATCATGAATTCAATTGAGTCAATTGTCATGCTAACACACGAAATTGACTAGGAAATTCAACACCTATTAGCACTTATTCACGGACAATCAGATTAGTCATCAAATGGCCTCAAGATCACTCAAACCCTGCAAGAACCACGAAACTAAGCAACAAATAGTATGGAGACCTCCCAAGAATCATGCGACCCCACCCCTCCAAACGCAAGCTCCAGCATATGTATAAGCACATCTCGCTCATAAAATTGAGGTACAGACGTGTGACAATGTATAGGAAATAGAGCACATTCTAGTACCTCTTGATGAGCAATCAAAGCAACACCTAAATGAGGTTAAAGTCTTCTTAAATCGGGCACAACGAAGAATGTCCGGCAATGATAGGTCCAAACCATCAGAAAGTCCTTCTATGTCTGATTTCTTTCCTCTAAATAGTAACAATAGTGAACATAGCATGCCATAGATCTTTTACTTGGTCCTGACAAAATCACTAAAAGAAAAGAAACGACAAAACCACCGATCCGCTACAGGAATGAGGAATTTGGTAGCAGGAACGACTTCCAAATCAACAATATAAGAAGTCATGAAACGTGTTCCATGTGTTTGATTCTGCGGAGAATTCTTATCAAATTGAATCTACATGTGCTGCACCCATCACGACAGCTTGGGGTAAATCCGACGAAACATGACAAACAGAGCAAATTACAGAACCAGGTCAAAGACGAACCCATCACCATGTCAATGCACAAAGAGCTAACACATCCCGAAAACACGAAATCTACTTCGCGGATCATTGGCACAAGCACGGAAATCACAGTAACCTGACGCAAGAAAAACTCGCAGCTAGAGAAAACAAAGCCGGATTGTTGACAACGAGAGAAAATCACAAGACAAGAGGCAAATCGTGACACGAGGAAACATTGGAGAATCAGTACGTTACCTGTGACGGAAATGATTTTGCGCTGAAGTAGCAGAGTCGTTCTTGTGAGGTCAGAGATTCCAAAGGTTCAGAGAAAGGAATCAGAATAAAAATCAACGAGAATCACTTGCCTGAACATAATTATCCATAATTGAATTTTACGTGGCAACATCACTGATCTCTCTCTCTCTCTCTCTCTCTCTCTCTCTCTCTCTCTCTCTCTCTCTCTCTCTCTCTCTCTCTCTCTCTGTGACAATTCACTGAACAGCTTCCTTGCAAACTCGATTCCACCTCCATGGCGAATTCCTCCACAAGGCTTAGAGTTAGCTGCAATAGGGCATCATCCACGAGTCAGTAAAGACAACTAACTACTTCGAATCATCGTTCTCGTTAGTGTACGATCCTAAGGCTGAAGCACAAAGCAATTCTGGGGAAGAACCACAATGATGAGGCGGAGGCAAAGCCTCTGTACCGATCAGCGGCAATGGAGATAAAAATACAGGTGTGTCAAGCATAAGAGTCTATATCTTACTTCTATGGACCAAAAATTCTCAATATAGGCACTTGGTTATACTAAATTAATCTACCGCATTTCAGTACATTTTCTATTTAAATGAAAAGTTTGTTGCATGCAATCTTTGTCAGTTTTATCTTATACCCCTAACATATGAGTGTGAACATGTGGTGCACACAAATCAACACAATAAACAAAATTAGTAAATGATTTACGAAAAGATTAAAGAACCTGGTTGTCTGAGCAAACGTAGGCAAGACCCTACTGTCAACCATTGCCACGAATTTTCTACAAACTATCACTTAAGAAACAAACAGGTGATGAAATGGCAAAAATTACTTAAAAAGTCATAAATTTATTGTGATTGTGATAATTTAGTCCTAAATCTTTTTTTTTTTTTTGCCAATTCAATCTTAAACCTTATGTAGTTGTACTAATTCAATTCATCTAGCCAATTTTGACCAGTTAGTACTAACATGGAGAAATTTTAATATTTTTTCCTCTTATTTTTCTATTTATTTTTCTTTTTTCTCTTCCCCACTTTCCTTTTTTCCCGATAGTGGTCGGCAACTAGGCCAGGGTCATGGCCCTCACCCAATTTTAGGCAAGGCCAGCATTGCCATGGCCTTCCCAACCGTGAATAAAGGCAGCCTTGCTTGTGGCTGCTGAAGGCCTAAATAGCACCGACACCAACACGCGACATGCAACACGACACGACGACACATTGTTTCTAAAAAAACAGAGAATTCCAACACGTTGGGACACGTTGTATATTAAATGCATATTTTTATATATACATAATAACTTATTATTTTTATGATTATTTTAATCAAATTAATTTGATTCAAGTTCACAAATAGAATAATGAAAAAAACATTTAACACTAAAAAAATTAATCCACCATTCATTAATATCATCCATTGTTTCATTTTGACAAATTTAACTTCATTCCAATAATTCATAAACTTTGAGAAAAAATAAGCAATTTACATTTTAGACTTGCATATTAGACGTATTGGAAGAAAAGAGAAAAAAAAAACTTTGAGGGTGAATTATGTATCATGAAAAATGAGAATCTGAAGAAAAGAGAATATTAGATTTTTCTTCTTTCCTTGTTTATTATTTTATTATTATTACTTTTTCATATATATGCATTTTGACCTATCATTTATTGAAAATTTTTAAAATTGACATCATGTGTCGGAAATTCATATGTCAAAATTCCTACTCAAGTGTCAGAGAGTGTCAAGAAAGTTGAACAAGTATCAGATTTTCCAACATGTATTGATCAAGTATCAAAAATTGTTCGAAAGTATCGAAAAGTGTCAGACATGTGTCAAAGTGTCTGACACAACATGATGGCTCTTGGAGAGTGTCGGTGTTTCATAGGCTGAAGCCATGGTAGCCTTCGCCTAGTGTCACCCAAGGCTTGAGTGAAGGCGACCATGGCTTCGCCAATTGCAAGCAAGGCTGCCTTCGCCCACTATAAGGCCAAGCCAAGGCCGTGACCCTCGCCAGCAACCGGCAAGGGCTTTGCAATCCTCACCCAGGCTCGCCGAGCACTATTGGTGAGAAAAAGAAAAACGGGGAAAAAGAGGAAAAAGAAGAAGAAGAAGAAGAAAAGATAAATTAATTTTTTTTTATAAAAATAGGATATTATTAAAATTATGCACGTTAGCATCAACGATGCTGGTTAGCCAAAATTGGTCGGATGGATTAAAGTGGCACAATTGTAATAGGTTTAAGATTTTTTTAGTATTTCTCCCAATGAAATGTCATATGCAAAAGTGTGATGAGATAAATATGATGCATGATTATGCATAAGGAAACAGCCTATTTATCTCTATGATGCAAAACTAATTGATATCTTAACCTATACTAATCTCTCTTCTTCTTCTTCTTTTTTTGTGTTTTCTAATTAAATTAACATAACAAATATGCGAAATGAGCCCTAAATCACTACATGATCGAAACCTAGATGCATGCATGAAGATGAATTAATAAGTTATTTCCGACACAAGATGTAATTATTGGAACAACTACAATTTTACCGTTCAAAGTAGTTTTTAGAGGTAAGCTCTCGACTCGCTTGAAAATGCAATACTGCTCTTTGAATGTTTATTTTGTTAGGAGCCGCATTCTCCACCTTGAATGTTGAAGAAACAGCATAAGCATGGAAATAGAAAGACGATTTCTCTGATTATGATGAAAGCAAGACTTTAACATTTTGCCCGAGTATTCCCGTTCACGAGGACTAAGTTTTTTGTCACGATTCCATCATAAAAGAGAGACATCATTGAGAGACCAACATATGTTATCATCAATCGGTCCGTCCGATTAGGTTCAAAATTTCGCCCAGAATATGTGATCTTAATTCTTTTCAAAAGCTCGGGGTAATTTTCAAATGAAAAATTTTCAAACGAAATAAGATTTCAATTTGCACGAAGTAAAATTTCAAACCCATGATTGAAATATTCCGTGCAAACCATCTGTTCTACGGGTTAGACTAGAAATATTGGCTTACGCCTTTATTTCGTTCTTTGTATGAACCATTCAATCCATCTTGAAAGCTCATATGTTAAAACTGAATATGGAAATTTTTCAATCATGGATTTAAGCCGCTAGGACGTCTGATCGATTTCCATTGATTACCACATATTATGAAAATCATATGATAAAAATTCGAGAGAAACTAAAGAAATTCTAAGTAGTAAGAGATATTCTTACAATCGATGAAGCAAAGGGAGTTTTATAATCGCATAGACACACGCATGGGACTTGTGAGACATGACACCTAAAGCTAGGATATCCTATAGGAAAAAGATTATAACACTTACAACTGTACGTGTACATGCTGCTCATATACGTAGGAGAAAAAGGAAAAGATATGATGGAATAATATCAAAGTCACATTCTCTTTTACAGACAACATAAATTGAGTGCAGGATTGACAGCATATAGTTTTCACCTCAACCTTTTAGGGATCAATGAAACTAGTTACACAAAGACGAACGAGAGCACGTCATTCAAATAAGAAATGCTAAATATGTACTAAATTACTCCCTTGCAATTTTTGCTTTCTAACCAATTTGACAAGGTCAACTTGAGGGAATAAGTTGTAAAATTTCATGTAATCATAGATGTTCAAAAAAATTTAAGCTATGAAATGAAGCATGGTGAATATTTAAATATTCCAATATTCAATCTCATATGTATGCTAACATTTTGCCTAATAAAGAAATATGAAAAATATATAATCGAGAAGGCAAATTAAGATTTGGAAAGATTTAAACTTAAAACTATGACACACATGACACAATCAACTGTCATTTAGTATTTGAATTTTTGAATATAAATAAACCAACTGCACGTGACGATGTCACATCACATAAGGTTGTATCGAGTTTTAGCATCTCTCTTCCCAAAAATCTTTTGGAAGCAACTAGAAGAATCTTTTCTAGTGAAGGGTTTGGAGGAGGGGGCAGGATCTTTAGGAATTTCCGAACGGTACTTGTCAGTCTTGTGGGCCAAGAGGAGCCACACATGAGTGATGAGTTCACCTCCTCTTCTCAGTCGCTTGGCATGGTGATACACTTGACACCTGTATGCTGCATAACACAGCATCTCCACCCAGATGCTGCTGATGATCTCCCACTTGTTGTCCATCATCCTCAGGTCGATCACGAGCTTCTGCACCTCCGACAACACATGCCAGCCGTGAGTGATCATCGTCGGCTTACTCAATTCCACAGGGTCTGGGAAATCTTCATCTGCCAACGATAATTTGCTAATTGCTTCTCTAATGTCTCGTTGCCTCAAGAAAGGCCTCAGTGCGCAACAAGCGTACTCCAGCGTGATGTCGGCAGTGGTGAGGGACAACATGTAAGGACGCAGAGCAAGGAGGTATATCATGTAATCTGATAGGAGTTTGCTTCCTCTACAAACATCGGAGGGATCTCCCTCTAATTCGTGCAGGATTTCTGTAGCAATGTGCCAGATAATGATGCTCCTATCGAATCTCATCTCGATGCTATTGCTCAGTCCTTGTTTCTCTCTGATGCCGTAAGTGTCAAGCGTCCAGTCGCCTCTTTCTGTGAAGGGCAGGAGGTGTCTTTGCTTCTCTAGCTCTGCCATGTTTTGAACAACCAGCACCTTGAGGGAAGAGGGAATAGCCTGGCTGGAATGTAACCAATACCTTCTGAAGATCTCCCCTTTCTCAAACAAATCAAGTATCGTGGCGACAGGCTTCGACCATTGTTCGTACAAGAGGCGGTGGTCTAACAAATTGAGCTGCCCTACCGACCTCGACCATCTTTTCTGCTTCATGCACCGTCTGGCTAGAAACGGGAGGAGCCTTAGGACAAGCGGCGCCTTAAGGTGCATACTCATCTTCACCACTGCCCAATCCGAAAACGCCAGCATCGTGATTTGATAAAGCTCCAGAGATGTGACTGCCATCAGTAACGCATAGGTACAGGTGATGTACATATCGATCAAGAAGGCATTCTTGAAGATCACGGCAAATCTACACAAGGTAGACACCAAGCAGAAGAAGCCGATGAAGCGGCCTATGAGGCCGCGTTTTGTGTACAGAATGGGTGCTTTAGTGTAGAGCACATCGAACATGAAGTTCAGCTCGATCTCGGTCATGGTGAAAGCACGGTCAGCGGGGTAACTGTCGATGGACATCCAATCGCGGGATATGAAGAGAGGGTGGTACAGCCAGTTCACGAGATGGGGCTTCAAACAGTCGAACCGATAGTAGGCCTTCAAGACGTCCTTTGTGGACGCGAACTTCTCGTCGTCAGGGAACGCTTCAAACACTTGCTTAATGCCGGCTTCTTCGGACATGTCCTCCGTGGTCACGCTCGAGTTCTCATCATACACGGATTGGAGAGCCCAGACCCACCCCACCGATTTTATGATTCCAGCCACGAACAAGGGGAAGAACAGCATTGAGACCGGGGATGAGCTGTCCCAACAGCGAACGAGAATCCAAACCACAACGCCCACCGTAGCCCCAATGTTCAATATTTGTCTCAATCCCAGCCGGTTGTCTTCCACCGCATAGGCCGTTATGCCGTCTGCGTACCCGAGTTGCATCAGAAGCAACGGGGCCAATAGCCCTTGCAAAACCACATCGTAACCTGGATTTTTAGGATCGTCGATGCGGACCACAGTAAGCTTTCCCAGCGCGATTGTCGCAAAGTAAGGAAGTAGCAAATATGTGGCCCAAATGAGGAGATTAGTTGAAATCCACGTCGCATATTTCCGACGGCTGCCTAATATTGCGAGAACAATCTTGCAGGCAACGGTTGCGGCGACCAAGAGCTGAATCCCCCACGCCACCCACAGGCGTTTTACAAAGGAAATGCAAGTGATCAAACTCATGGCAGCTTCGTTCAGGTGTGCTTACTTGACATCAACGCAAATGCAGAGTTAGGAAATTTTTCACATTGCTTCTGAAGAATAATTACAAAGTGCTTGCACCAAACTGCATAAATGCATACGTAATTGCATAATATGTGCATACATAATTGCATAATATGTTTCAAGTGACCCACCGATCAAACACAGCACGCTTAAATATTTTATAATACTTCCTTACATTCTCTGTGTTTCACTTGATATTGATAATGACTGTCAGGCATTGCAGATACCCAAGGACTAGAAAGAAGATTCAAAAGCAATTAAAATTCTTCTTTTTAATAATTTTAAATTAATTTAGTTCATTGAAAGTCCAGGCAAAGAGAATACATAGGTAGATGTTTTTGTTGTTGTTGTTGTTTTTTTTTTGCAAGATTGTTTGTTTACATTTAAGCAAAAAAAAAAAAAGGTATCTTTTTCTGTTTTCCCGTCAATTTTTTTAAAAAAAAATTATATGTGAATCTACACATTAATAATTGAATGATGTGAGAGTTTTAGGTTTTTAATTTTAAAAAGAATTAATTTCCATGAGCCGGAAATTTTGGATTAAATGAATAGTAGAAAGTAAAACCAATTCAGACAAATCTCACTATTCAAAGTAAGTTGATTGAAAAACAAAGTGGCATTATATTTACCCACTTGCCCATCTCTTCTCCATCTTCATCTCCTATTCCTTAACGATTCAAAGTAAATTGTTGTACTACAAGCATTTTCTTAACTTAAATAAGATCTAAGGTGCCTAATAACGCAAGGAAAGTTCCTAAAGGAAAGAATGATTTATTCCAAGTAAATCTTCCAATTACATATGGAAAAAATCATAACATTTCTTTTATTATACACTTTTCTTTGTTGACACCACTAAATAACATCGACTATTTCTCATTGGCTTGGCCACACCAAATTATTGGTGTTCCAATGGATTTTATCATCGTACATTCTTGGTTTACTAAGGGTAAATACAAAAAAGAAAAAAAAAAGGAAATAGCAATTTCATTATATTTTCTTGTAAATTTAGAAGATTTTACCTTAAAATTTTAGTTACGTATTGTTTTTCAGTAAATAAATTCTGACATTAAAGAATAATTAAGAATTTCATTTTCCGGCGAAAGGACATTTTTCACATGTTGAGTTTTATTCATCTTTTGTTGGATTTTCAATGTGCATCGGGGATCGAAGAAAGAAAAAGTAAGAACAACTACCAAATTCCACGTAAGGCAATCATCATAAGCATCCAAATCCGCAGCGTAGCGAAATTTTGGAAGCCAAAGCCCTTATTAAAGACAAAACAGGCAGCAAAGGCAAAGGCCTCCTATTCCTCTAGACAGGATAGATGGGATTCTTGCTTCCATATGCCACCCAATTAAACTCTTCTTCGAATGCCCAAAGAGATAGTGTTTTATTTCTCCCAACCTTCAGATTGAAGATTTGTTCACCAAGTCTCACATTCGTGCTCGACATGAATTCTTTTTGGACAATGGGACATGTGTCAATAATGGACCACATGTCAATTCCTCATTAGGCAATCATGAAGCACCAAAAGACCATTATTACTATTCGCATAATTTTTCGCGTCTTAGTTAAAACATAAATATAGTTATTTATCCAAGTTATAGGGTAAAAACAGTGATTATTTTGAGAACTTCTGTACAAAAAGGTGGAGCGCAGTGATCAAACCCATCTCCATATGAGTTTTCTCCACATTGCTCTACCAGGAATAAACTCCTAAAAGTTTCCAAACCCAATTTACTAACCCTCCACTCCTACAATAACTATTTATCTTTCTTCAATTTTGCTTGGACGCAATTTTGTGGCTCAACAGATTTGTTCTGCTTTTCATCCACTATTTTATTTTATTTTTTCAAATTTGAACAAATGATGAATTATTGGACTTTCCGAATCATTTCGTTTTTGGGATTTTCTTTTATTTAGCCTCCACATTCTATTGAGGATCTCTAACTAAAGGTGCGTTCTCCACAAATTCTTTAGATGTGGCTTTTAAGTTTAAAAAAAAATCAAAACTAATTTTCAAATAAAAAGAGAGAAGGGAAAAGGTGGAGGAGAGTTGTTCCGGGAGTATTTAGCAGGAGCGTGCTAATTCCCAAGTAGATAGGATATTTGCATTGCCCTTGAACCTTTGATTTCAAGTTTTTGAAATCTGAAGCCTACTTTATAGACCTACAATGGAACCTTGAACTTCTCAATTCCACCGGTTCTAAGGTACCCATACTGAATTGTACTTTTTCAAATTATTTTTGGTGAAAAAAATTGTCACGGTTTTAGTTATTAACACATTGAACATTCAACATAACACATAACTGGATTACATGTTAAAATACATGTTAATGTCTAAAGATAATTCCTGTAATCCTACCTCATTTCAAAACCTGCTGATCTAGATCCCATTCACATAGGAGAGTTTGCATTCAATGGCATATTTGCTATACTTTTCTTCACATAGCAATCTTTATATGTTGAAGGAATAGAGAAGGGTCATAACTTCTCTTGGTAATTCTTTCCCTAGTTTGAAATTGAACATCGAGAACAAGCATAAAAAGGTACTGTAACTTTTTATAGAGAAAAGTCAAGTGTACTAACCAATGATTTACGTACAATAATCACTTGCCAAAGCATCCAACGCATAGAGCGTACAAACATCGTTTCCTAGAAGTAATGTGGGTTAGTAAGCATGACAAGCAAATGCGAGAAAAAGGTGCAATGAAACACGAGGCTGGTGGCACAAAACCTGAACTCGAGGGCTGATGAATCCCAGAAGTATGATTCAGAAGACGTCGACCCCAACATCGGAAAAATTGGAGAAACAGAAGCAGAGAAAAGGAACGTTGATCTTTGTCCCTAGAAACATTGTGAAGGGACAAGTACAAGAATGACTGATTTCCTCTCTTAGCTGGCATAGCACTTGTGTCTTAATAGATACAGCAATCAACTGTTCGTTGGAATCTCCGTCTATAAAATAAAATAAAATAAAATACGAAGGAATAAAAAAAGGACAAAGAAAATGGAATAAAAAGCAGAATGGGAATTTGATTATTTGCTTGCAACTTTTGTCTGAGGCCCTTTTTCTCTTTTGTTTGGCCTGATGGGTACGCAAATATGTCTGAAGCTTCGTTGTCTATCTTTATGATAACGCATGATTCTCATTCTGTTGCGCATCTTTAGCTTTTGGATTAGATAAATGAAAGGCTACTCTAGAGAGACTTCGGGTCCGTTTTATTTCCCGGGAAAGTTGACATGACTGACTGGTAAATATTTTGTACCAAAATTATTCAGGAAAAGTGGTTTAATTTTCTTGAATTTGGTAGGATTTTTCAAATGAGCTAAAAAACATTATCGGAAATTTGTTGTCAGAAAACCTAGACCACATTTAAGACATTTAAACCTAGGTCCAGTGCGCCATCACAAGACCTTGAGCCTCACAGTAGGATCCAGGCACCCAAACCCGGACCTTGAGCCCTGGACTCAAGAGCGCACGGGTCGGACATGAGAGGCCTCTAAGGACTTGTGGTCCTAGATGCTCGACTCAGCCTTTGGTGTCCAAAACTCTAGGTGCTACGGTCCAAGGTCCAAGTGCCCCCTAGTTAGGGGCACTAGGGTCTCATGCCAAGCCCCCCTCGAGTCCTAAGTTAAGGTGCTAGGGTGTCCAATCTCACCACAAGATCTGTAGTTGTTATAAGAGGTCAGTCCCAAGTTTTTATAAGAGGGAGTGTCCTAACAATTGTGGAAGTCGAGTTAGATTCTTGTAAATGAATATCAAATTTTTTAAAATGCAATTTTTTTTTTTGAATTTAATATAGAAATTTGTTCATCATAAAATACATTTCTCATTAGATCATTTTCAAAGCAACACCAAAATAATAGAAGATGAGAAAATATGTTCCAATAATTAGTTTTCCATAAAATAAAGGGAAATTTTCAAATAAGGGTCCGAAGTGCTCTCTTTTCTCAAATAAAAATTCGAAGTGGATCTTGTTTCAAATAAAAGTCTAAAGTAGTAAAATCTTCTCAAATAAGAGCCTAAACTGGCCAAATCATCTCAAACAAGGGCCTAGTCAACCGATGCCTATTCTAGCCATCGAAGAAAGGGTATTTTGGTCAAAAAAAATTATCTATATGTTTTTTTTTTTCCTTTTTCCTTTTTTTTCCCTTTTCCTTTTTTTTATTTTTTCATTTTTTCTCTTCCCTCCCTTAGCCATCGCCGTCCATGGCTAGTGGAGGTCGCCCACCTCAGGCGAGGGTGAGGGTTGCCCTCATCGGATTTGGTGAGTGTCACTTGGTCGGGGCAACCTAGGTGAGGCGACCATTGCCTAACACTGGCAAGGGTGGCCTCGTTTTACACAGGCAATGGCAACCCTCGCTCAACGCCCTAGCGAGGAACACCCTTGCTTGACGCTTGGGGGTGGGGGGGAGGGAGGGGCTGTCCTCGCTAGCTTAAGCTTGGGTGACCCTTGCATGACATCGATGGGGGTTGCCCTTGCTCAACACTAGTGAGAGTTGCTCTCGCTAGATCTAGCGAGGAACGCCCTCACCAGACGGCAGTAGGGGCTACCTTCACCTAAGTCCAACGACCTTCGCCATGGCTAGCGAAAGAAAGGCGAAAAAGGAAAAAATATTATAAAAAAAAGGAAAAAAGAAAGAAAAAGAAAAAAATAGAAAAAAATTATTAAAAAGATGAAAACGCCCATTTGAGAGGTTGGATCCTTTTTGGAAATTGATATGATTACTTCATGCCCTTATTTTAAACAAGTTTCCCTTTGAACCCTTATTTGAGACCATTTGGCCACTTCAAGCCATTTTTTTGAAACAAGATCCATTTCAAGCCATTATTTAAAAAAATGAAGGCACTTCATGCCCTTATTTGGAATTTTCCCTAAAATAAATGTAACTCTTCATGGTTATGAAAATTTAATCTGAGGCCTCCTATAAGAACTTATAGGATCCACTAGATTAAGAAAACTATGATAAGGTGGCTTAATTATACAATTTTCAAATCCAAGCCGAAAAAACAAAAAACTTCATGTAATTTGATATAATTAAGTTAACTAATGAATAACGCTAGTACAATATAATGTTTTACCAAAATTATAATTAATTCTAGGACTTAGTGGGAAGACTATTTTATCCAGTCTCTTGAATGTCTCATCGTAGCCTTTTTGACCGAAGGGCTCCATCCACCATTTCCGAATGCTATATTTACTTATTTATTTATTGATGGGATGGCATTGCTTTCGCAAAAGGCTCCTTCTTCCCTTTCAAAATTCGCTTGCTGTGTTCAATGAGTTCTTCGGCTATTCAGTGAACTTGAGGGGGTTTCAACCAATAAGCCTACTTATACATCTGTCGTCTCTCATCTTCACTTTACTTAATATATATATATTTCTAAGCGATTATCAAAATTTCCTCTGTAAATCAAAAAATTACATATAGTTAAATCCTATCGATATCTTAGTTAAATATCTAATTTAATTTCTGTATTATAACTAGATGTGCTGAACTCTTTAGAGCACCTCATATTGCAATCAGGCTCTTTGTCCATGGTCTAGGCAAAATGCTTTCTCTTGGAGAAAATTGAGTGTTCGGGCTGCTGGTATTAAGCAAGACAGTTCTTATACTTGGAGAAAAATGATGAAGTTGAGAGGCTTGTTGAAACCACATGTGAAATATGTTATTGACAGTGAGTAGAATATTTTCCAATGGTGTATCATTGGCGTCCTCTTGGGCCTTTTTAGGCAAGTTTCCAAAGAGTAGTACAAGAATCCTGTTTAGGAATTCATCCAGAAGTTGCTGATGTAAAGCATCAAAGCTGCATTAGCAGACAAACTAAATATATGGAAGACAATCACTTTGGCCAATTTTCACCGAAATCAGCTAACATGGCGATCAAATCATCACTAGCTATCCTACAAAGTACTTCGTTATGTTAGTGATTTCTGATAAAAATTGATTCAATGGAGTACATTGGAAATTGCAGTAAGGCTTAGGACTTAACTAGAAAAATTGAAAATTTTATGAATGAATTAACATCTATAAAATAGGTCTGTGAATGATTGGACAATTTTCCTCAATCAATAGCATGAGCCAAGGAACCATCTATTTTTTTACTATCAATTCTCTGAGGAAGTCTGGATTTTTTTATTCAAGAGTTATTTAAAATTTCAAGACAATCAACTAGATAAGGATTAAGATTGAGATAGGATAGGATAACAAAAGAAATGTGATGAGATTCATTATATCATATATCTTGTTTGGTAGGTGATTGATATAACCTAGATTACGATTATATACACGGTAAAAAATCATAACTTATAAAAAAAAAAAATCCTATTTCACTATGTACACAGAATAACCACCCCCGTTGTGGTCGTCATTTACTTCAACGATGACGACCTATGTAGTGGGTACTAGGGGTGTCAGGAACCGAACCGGAAACCGAACCGAACCAGAAACCGAACCGAACCGAACCGAAAAATTCGGTTTTTTCGGTTCGGTTCGGTTTTCGGTTCGGTTCCCGTTAAAAACCAATATTCTTTTATTGGTTCGGCTTTTATCGGTTAACCGAACCGATCCGAACCATAAACCGATAAAATCCACAAACCGTTTTTATCTCTCCCGACTCCCGTCTCCTCTGGCTCTGAGTCCTCCTCTGGCAGTAGGGGGCTCGGCGAGGAAGGCTGCAGATCACTCAGGTGCGGCGGAGGGGAAGCTGCTGTGGTGCCATCGCTCGGAGGGGGGAGCTGCAGGGGACGAGTGAGCGGTGGCGCGACTGCAGGCGTCGGGCTCGCGGGTCGCTGGCGGAGCGGCGGTGCGAGCTCGCAGGCGAGGGGTGACCGGCCCGAGATCTGCTGGCGTCAGGTTGCAGGTGGAGACGCTCGGAGGCGGCGAGCGTTCCGGCACGGCTGAGCGGGCAGTGGCGGAGGCGATCGGGCGACAGGGCTGCACGTCGCGGGCGAGACCGGCGGAGCGGCGGTGACCGGCCGCTAGGCCGCTTGTGCTGGGCTCGCGAACGGCGGACACGGGCAGCGAGTGCGGGGGGAAGAAGATGAACAGTGCCCACTTTTTCCTTCTGCTGGCCTGTCCTTCACGTTCACGTCTCTTCCCTCTCTGTCTCCTCTCTGCAGAGTGCAGTTACTGCTGCTGTACAGCTTTTCCTTTTAACTTTTCCCTATAAAGCTTTCGTTTTTGTGTTTTTGTGTTTTTAGAAGAACGAAGAGAAGCCCCCCGATCTCCCCCGTCTATTCTCTCTAGCCTGTTCTCCCTCAATTTCGAAAAAAAAAAAAACCGAAAACCGAAAACCGAAAACCGAAAAACCGAACCGAACCGAACCGAAAGTTCGGTTCGGTTCGTATTCGGTTCGGGTCTTATTCGGTTCGGTTCGGAAGATTTTTTTAATGGTTCGGTTCGGTTCGGTTTTTTAGAAAAACCGAACCGAACCGAACCGTTGACACCCCTAGTGGGTACCACCTAACCACGACAATCAGTAGTGTACGGTGGTCGCCCCCTTCGAGATGGTCATAGGCAACCACCACAATCCAGAACCGGTTTGACTCCGATTGGCAGCAACATGTGGCGATCGAGAAAAGTAAACCCTGCAACTCGTTGGGAATTTATACAATACAAATTGAAAATTCGAGTTGGGGAATGAATAGGTACAAATGAATAAAGTTCATAATGGACATCGATCATACCACCGTCTTCATGCCCCCGTGGGAACCTACTCCAAGGGTCGCCTTTGGACTATTCTAATCCTAAACTAATGTTAAACTAGCATTCAAAATTATATCATGCATACAATGTAACCAAACACAATCATAAGAATCCAAACAAGTTAAAGCAACTCAAAGCAACTCATGATACAAAACATGAGCCTTGGGTCGGCCTTTGAAATTCATGTATATCGAGCCGGCCTATGACCACTAATTGATTGATTTTAGTTGTCAATACTTGGCCATCTCGTATGTTCATAAGCAGTGGTAAAGATCGAATGACTCCTAAATTAAAGTCTGAGTGTGTCCCTTGGTTTCCTCTCGAACATGCACCGGCTCTGAACAATACATCTAGATATCACATGCATAATGGGAAAGACATGCATTAAGTCCATGAAGACTTGGTCCTCAAGCAATCAACCAAAGGCCGTGAACCAAGGAAGGTCACTTATTCATTCAAGACAACTATGATTGTTCAAGTGTGTAAGATGGCCAATCAAATAGAACACAAACAAAGCAATTCAAAGGTTGAACTTTGAGAATATGCAACCAAGGTCATAAGTTGTTTTTTAATTGCAAACAAATCCTTAAAGGAAAATTTTCATCTTTTGAATGATGGTAAACAAGGACATCGACTTTGTTGAAATTTTGAAACAAGTTTGATGATCTTGGAAAATAAATTCCTCAACTCTAGTGCAGATAAATCGACACACCGATTAGGTACCTTGAACGATCAAACGTGCGTCAATTTCAACAGAATTTATGTCAAAAGAAAGCGGAGATCATTATCTATAACTTTTGTGTTTTGAATATTTTCAAATAAGGTATTAACTTCATCGGAATTACACATAAACCTTCAGGTATCCAACAAGATTTCCTTAATCGATTCTGTCCAACGGATTGATTGGAAGAAATTCCTCTTGAGAATGCCAATGGCTAGAAAGGCGTATAGGAGTATTTAAGAAGGTCATTCAGTCCATTTAAAAAAGTGCGTGAAAATTAAAATTCCAAAGTTGGAGACCTTTCCAACCACTTGTTCTTCAATGATAGTGCTTACAAATTGTATTCGAGAAAAATAAACACAAGAAGAGTGACTTAGTGAGAGAAAAATAAATCCTCCATTGAGTGTTTGCACTCGAAACATTGTATTTCTTTATTGATACTTGAGTGAATTTCAGTGAGAAGGCTGTTAACATGAGAGAGTAAACATAAGCTTGATCTAAGCCAAATCACTAAAAATCTCGTGTGCAATTTTTCTCTTCCTTTAACTCTTTTTAACTTCATTCGTTGCAATCTTTTTATGAACCTCTCAATCTCTAAACCATCCCTATTTGAGCCTAAATTTACTTGAGAAATTTGGTGGCGCTTTTAATCGAACTTTGTCTCTTACTCAAACTTTGCTTGCACTATTACTTATTTTACATTTATTTGCTGAATTTCCTTTTAACACCTATTCACCCCCTCTAGGTGATAGTACTAGCATTTTCACACTCTTCCAATTCTAGCGACACATTCAGTTTAGTTTAGCTAAGAGTACAAACATGCCATGTGGCACATATAGAATTTGCTGCCGTGCAGAACCAAAACTTCGTGTACAGCTACGCCACTATGAAAGATAAATCTAAGTTTCTACAAAGGGGTTTCCACACCCCGTGTTCACCCTAAGTACATTTACTTCTCACTTGGGTATACAAATGGGTTTCCTCTCACTATCACTTGGAATTAGCAGTCAAGAGCTATTACAAATGTGCTCATTCGGCCGAGAATTTTTGCCCGAATAATCTTGAAATATCATACTTGATTGCCATGCACTCTATTTTCAATTTCAAAACTCCAGTGATCATAAAGTTTATACCAGAACCTCCAAGTTTGCACTGTCAGGTCAAATGCAGAGCCTATGCTTGTTTATATGACCTTATGTATGACTGTAGAACTTGCATGGTTTAGATATAAGTTTCTGCAGCACTTAAGTAAGCTTATCAAATACTTTGGATTAAGTTATCATTGAGAGATGTTTCCCAACATAATGTACGTGGTCTGAGTACTACCGAAGGTAAAAAAAAAAAATTCAGCCTTCCAAGGTCACCTGCCCAAAGACTAGTATGTCGGACCGTAGATAAGTTAACAACCAAACCACAATCCTAGTCGAGACTGGTTTCAAAAAATAAACTACTTTCCAAGCAATGAGGGGCAAGGGAGTGTAAAGAAAACAAACCTTTGAATATATAGGATCTACATCCAATACATATGTCACTATGCTTCATTGACAAGTCTCTTGGCCGAATGCTTCACAAGAAGGAAAAGAGAGAAAAACAAAACATATACTACAACAGGGTGCAGAGCATGACCGATCCTAGGATCATGACTCACTTTGCGACTATCCTTCGGTTTCTTTGTTGGGCTTGGTCTTGGGAATATGGGTGTACTTATCAGTATCGTGCATCAACAGCAGCCATACATGAGTTATAAGCTCTCCGCCTCGCCGCAACAGTTTCGCGTGATGGTAAACTTGGCAAGTATACGCAGCGTAGCACAACATCTCCACCCAAATGCTGCTTATGATCTGCCACTTCTTGTTCTTGCCCTTCAGTATCGTAGCCAATTTCTGCGCGTCCCACAGCACATGCCAGTCCCTGGTGATTATGGTTCCCATCTGATCTGGGGAGGGTTCGAGCACGTCCTCTTCTGATGACAATGTCCCCAAGGCCTCATTGCTGTCTCTGTACCTGAGAAATGGCTTCAATATGGAGCAAGCATGCTCCAATGTGATGTCGGTGGTCGTTAGGGACAATGTGTAGGGTCGCAGTGCTAGAAGGTACATCATGTAATTGGAAAGCAGTTCACTCCCTTTACGGTTCGGAGAATCATCGGACTCTGAACGGAGGCAGATGTTCGTTGCCATGTGCCAAATGAGGATGCTTTTGTCAAATGTTGTGGAGATGTTTCTTTCCAACACTTTAAGGGCTTCCTGGGTCCACTCCACGTCCCCACTGAGTTTGTGAGCTTCAATCGTCCAGTTGCCGCGTTCCGTGAAGGGCTTTTGTTGTCTGATCTCCTTGAACTTTTCAATATTTTCCACCAACAATTCCTTAAGATAGCTGGGACATTTCGGGGAAGAGTGAATCCGATATCTTCTACAGGTCTCTGCTGTTTTACCTAAATTTTTGCCCAAGCGTTTGAGGATTGTACGAATGAACCATGGCCACTCATCATACAGGCGAGGATCCAACAGGTTGAGCTGCCCAACTGAGTTTGACCATCTTCTCCGCTTCATATAGCTTTCAGCTAAGAAGTTCAATAGCCTTGTCAACACGGGGCGGTTTCCTCGGTGACGGCTCATCACCACAATGGCCCATGGAGAAAAAGGTTGCAAAACAATTTGGTGACCTTCTAGGAAGGTGACTCCTATCAACAAGGCGTAAGTGTAGGTGATGTACATGTCTATCAAGAAGGCACTCTTGAAAATAACAGCAAATCTACACACGACTGAGACCAGACAGGAAAAGCTAACGAAGCGGCAGATAAGACCAAACCGTTTATACAGAATTGGTTGCTTGGTGTAAAGTACGTCATACATGAATCCAAGTTCGACCTCAGCTGTGATGAAGGCTAAATCACGATCTACAATTAACTGAGATTTAGATAGCGATTCCGGGTGGTAGAGCCAGTTTACGATGTGGGGCTTCAAGCAATCGAAGCGATAGTACGCCTTCAAGATGATCATTTGCTCCTTCGTCCAACTAGGCCTTTCGGGCTTGTTGAAGATTTTGGCAACGGTTTCCTCATCAAATATATCCTTGATCGATATGCTGGACCTCTCCCAGTACACGGACTTAAGGGCCCAAACAGTCAGTGCTGATCGAATGATCCCAGCAACAGACAGGGGGAAGTATAAAAATGGGACAGGGGACGAACTGTCCCAGCAGCGAATCAGGATCCACATGACGAAAACAAGCCTGAGAAACAGATTCAGTATCTGCCGGATGCTGAGCCTGTTGTCCTCAACAGAGTATGCAGTTATGGAATCGGGGTTGCCAAGCTGCATCAAGAGCAACGGTGCCAGCAACCCCTTGAGCTCAGTAATGTAGTCCGGTCGATCAGGATGGTCGATCTGGATGACAGTGAGCTTGCCGAGGGCGATTGTCCCAATGTAAGAAGAGAGCAAGTAGGCAGTGAGGATGACGTATCTGAGGATGATCGAGTTGTTGTACCTCCGGAGGCTGCCGAAGATAGCGAGGGTGATCTGGCAAGCCAGGCTCATGGTGACCAGCAATTGGATGCCCCATGCTTCCCATAAATCTTTCAACGCTGGCCATTGTGTACTGACCATGGATGATATCAGATTGATCGATTTCATGGGGACGTGATGCCTTCTGTTCTCTCTGAGAAACAACAATGCAAGTAGAATTAATAACAATGAGAATGGATAAACCGCCTTGGACTCATTCTGAAGAATTAAACATAAATCTCTAAACTTCTTGTTGCATCCATTCAATATAATTAGTAAAATTTTGGGATCCTTACACTGCTCTAGCCTCTAATTCTCCTATTCCAGTGAATGAGATTAAATACGTCTTGCTGTCCTGCATAAGTGAAACCCACTTGAAGAGGAGAAAGAGAAGTTCCAGAACTCTCCAGAACTCTTTAAGCAATGCTAGGCGCTAATCTTGCTGGAACAGATCTACGAATTTGATATATTCAATGTGATGGCTGATTGCTGCAGGACATCTGAAGAAGCTGACTCATATTCAAACACCTAACTACTGATCACCGCATTACTTAACGGACAGATTATGTAAACCAGCTAAGTAAGCCAAGCATTTTCCAAACATCAAATATGAGATCATGGACACACATTTATTATTTTGTTGAACCGATCATCGACACACTGCTAAAACAGAATAAATGTTCAGAGACAAATGAAACTAATGACAGGATGAATTTTCTGGAAAAATAATGGAAGTACAAAGTGGTCTGGGAAGAAACCGAAACCTTACTATGCTTTGGGACTCCAACAAGCTGACGAAATAGGTTCTTGCCAATAATAGAAATGGCACTGAGTGTGTCTGTGTTCCTAACACTTGTGGGGAAGCTTAGTTAAATACAATTCTGAAAAGTCATTAGAGGGATTATAATAACACAGAGAACAGTGATTTGATTACTTACTTGCAACTTTAATCAGTGATTCTTTCTCTCTTTGTTCGGCTTTCGCCAGCGACAAACCAAGTGTAAGATTTGGGCCTACATGTTTTCATTTCTGGAATCTGTTTATGAATAGATTTTTTGTTTTTTTGTTCCCGGGAATAAACAAAGAACAGAAACTCTTTTGTTTGCGTTTTTGTTCAAAATCTATTTTTTTGTTCCTGGAACAAAAAAAGAACGAAAATGAGAAACAAAAAAAAGTTATTTCTTACTCCAGAAACACTTCTGAAGAAACGTTTTTCTATTCTTTTCTTCTTCTTTTCTTCTTTTCTTCCTCTTTTTTCTTTGGCTGGCGAGCTCGAGCTCGCCCAGATCCAACAAGGGCCTCGCCGGGGGCCGGTGATGCTCGAGCTCGCCCAGCCATCGACGAGGCCAAGCCTCGCTGGGGGTCGGCGAGCCTCGCCATGTCTGGGCGAGGCTGTCAGCCCCCGTCGACTGGTCGCCAGAGGCCGGCGACTAGCCAAAAGAAGAAAAAAAAAAAGAAAAAAGAAAGGAAAAAAATGAAAAATAAAATAAAAATATTAAAAAATTAAAAGAAACAAAAAAATATAAAATCTACCAAACGTGTTTCTATTCATTTTTTATTCCCGGAACGAGTTTACCAAACGCATGTTTCTGGTAAAAAATTGTTCCCCGGAACATAAACACTTTTTTTTTTCTGTTCCCTAGAACAATTTTTGAACAGAAACGTTACCAAAGACGCCCTTTGTAACTTTACACTATTTGTTGGATCGATTCTCGACAAGTGTAAACTTTGCTGAGAGTATGCAAAGAATTCACCCTTGCACTTTTCTAGACAAAAGATACCACATGAGCTTAAACTATTGCAATTTACGTAAATCTAGGCCTCAATCCCTCTCTCCAGCTGCCATTCCCTGTGATCATCATTTTTTTTTTAAAATTTTTTTGACATTAATCTTTATACCTCCACATCACAGACCCTACGAGAATCCCTCTGTGCTCCTAATACCACCACCAATATCTTGCGTCTACCCATACACCAGACGATGTCCGCATCAAAAGTAAATAGAATACAACAGTGCACGGACATAAATCTGAAATGACTACTTCATTTTATTTCTTGAACTTGTGTTCTATAAAGCACATAAAGTTGGGGAAAATTGTCTAAAATCCTAAACCTATTGCATTTTTACCAATTCAATCACATACCTTTCAATTTTGCAATTAAGTTCTAAACATTTTCAAATCTTGCCAATTAAATTTATCTAACCAATTTTAGCCAGAAATCACAAAGTTGACGTCGACCGTCCTATGTGGCTCCTATGTGGCACGGCTAGCATAGACGTGGATATTTTTCATAATTTTTCCAAAAAGTTTCTGATTTTGTTTTTGTTTTTATATTTTTCTTCTTTTGTCTTTTTTATTTTTCTTTCTTTTTCTATTTTTATCAAGATCCCTGGCCAACCCTCACCAATCATAGGCAAGGGCTATGGGTAAGGGTTCGCAAGGGTCATGACCCTCACCTATGGCCTTACCCCACATCGCTCACGATATTTGGGCAAGGGCCATGACCCTCACACACAATTAGCAAGGGCTTCATGGCCTCACCAAATCCCTCGCCTAGTGGCCGGCGAAGATCAGCTGCAACCCTCATTGAACATGGTAGAAAACAAATAAAAATAAAAATAAAAATAAAAATATAGCTAACATTAGAGTTGGACATCCTATGTGACACTAATAGCGTCCACATCGGCGGTTTTTGGTTAAATTTGACTAGATTGATTCAATTGACATGTCAAAAAGTTTAAGACTAAATTAGTAAAAATATAATAAATTTAAGATTTTTTGAATAATTTTCCATGTAAAATTGCCATTATACACTGCTTGTGGCAACAAACCCCCATCAGCAAATGAAGATGGTATTGGTGGCATTGGATAAAGCACTCCCTGTATTGGAAATTAAGGCATGACAGCCTAGGAAAGGTTATGTTGGAAAAGACGGATATGATATTGTTTAGGAATGCTGAGAATCCACAGCTCACAAAGAGGATGTGAGGAGGGAGGAGAGATGCGAGAGAACAGAGTTGACAATCGTAGGGTATAACTCATTTTAGGGACAAACTCTTGAGTTTTTTTGCTCTTGCCTTGATTGGTCTTTCGTCAGGATCGTTGATTAGTTTGGTAATGTAAGTAATTTGGCAATTTATTTTAATTTATGAGTATCATCTGGATGATAAACAAAGATCACAATTTTCTCTCATTATTATCTTTTCAAAAATTTAATATATTCGACACGAGTTGATTATATAGATGAAATTTGTGATTAGCCATTGTAGAGCATATAAGATTATTGTCTAATAATTGTCATTTTAAGAGCTAATTAATAAAATGCAAGTTGACCCTTTATTTGAAGTCTCCATGTGAACCATATAGGAAGATGCTTGGTAAGATAAATAGATTTTCCTTGGACTTTTCATTTTAAAAGCCAATCATATGACTAACAAGTCAACATTTGTCGTGACCCTCCTGAGTTGAGATCCTTGAGGTGGTTAACAAATTGCCAGGTGAGTGCAGAAGGTCCCTCTTGCAAGGTGGCACTTACAATAGGCTCGGGTTCTCCCAAACCCTATTGGTCGTGACTTGATTTGATTTAGATAATTATCATATGTTGTTTTTATTTTATTTTTGGAGCTCCTATTAACCTATTGAAGGTCGATTGCTGGGCAAGTAAAACGCAATACGGGTGCCTACATTAGCGATCACTGGTGATTAAGCAGGGATTGGCGACAATGGTGACATTACTCTGGAAGCACAGGTTGGCACGCGTGCGCCGATGGCAGTTATCATCGTGGCTCAGGGAGATGACTCGGCCAACTGAGTCCTAAACCGTGGCCTAGGAGCTTCTCCCCTCTGTTTTTCTTTCTCAACTCTCATTCTCTCACCGCGCTCTTAAAAAATTCCCCTTTTTTTAACCTTACTCTCGGCCAAATGCCCAACCGGATCCCTCACCCCCAAAATAAGAAGAAGAAAAAACTCCACTTTCTTCCCTACTCTTTGAGTGGTCTCTAGCTCTCGTCCTTCACTGCCTCTGTTTTTTGTATTTTCAGAGAGTTTGCCTGTCGCCGTTCGTTTCATTTCTTCAAGTCTCTGCTCTCATTCCATCATTTCCTTAAATTCTGCTCTATCGTTTCCCTCTCTCTCCCTCTCTCTCCCTGTTTCTGTCCGTCCTTCACGTCTTGTGCCCATGCCTCTCTATCTCCGCCCTTTCTTTTCAAGCTTGTCCATTTCAAAACTTCACCATCAGTTATGGGCACTCGTGCATGCTTAATAGGGAAGCCATCAAATTCTAAGTTTTCAAACCCTTCGAGAGGTGTCCGCGCAAAAAAAAAAAAAAAGAATCTACATGTTCTCAAGCAAAATAAATAAATCTGCCCATCTTCTGTTTCGTGGATAACCATGATAGCACCCCATATGTTTTATCTTCCCTAAGAATGCCTTATTTTACCCAAGCTTCCAGTTACTCCACTCTTTCCTCATTGATTCCCGAGTATTACGGCATATTCCTATATGTTCTCTCTACCTGACGAAGAACAATAGGTTTCCATTGATGTAAATCATAGGTTTTTCACTCATATTATGCCAAAAGATAGGACGACCACATATGCCACTACCAATCCTCCGCATGACTAACTTTATGCCATCAATAGTTGGATCTGCAACTCCATGAATAAGACACCCAGGAACTACTCTGAAATCACGGGCACCCTTCACTCGCTCTAGCAAACTTGGGTTTTTACAACCAGGATAGTGATCATTTTTCAAAACAGTTTGATTGCCAAGATTCTCCCCATTTCACCTGGCAGCATAATTTCTTGTTCAGCTTCCTTTGCTTGCTGCGAGTAGATCAGTATGACCCTTTTTTTTAATCTTCTTGTTGAAACTACACCTCGAGAACATTAAGATATATTCCTGATATCAAAAGTAACAACTCGCATGCCTTTCATGTTTCCTAAATCAAAATCGATGGCCATTTTACAACAAAAGAAATATATATCCTAGTACGTAACAAAAGATTAAAGCACTATAAGCTTGCAACGTTCCACAAAATCTATACTCAAAATATCAAACCTAAGTTCTAATACCAAAAGATATTATAGCCCGATTCCAACCAAAATGGAGAAGTGACACAGTCATCCTTTTGCCCAAAGGATGCAATCTCAAACCATACCTAAGTCCAACTTCAAAAAGTCCCTATGATAGTGCTCTTGCCAGATTGGCCACTAACTAAGGAACTTGAAAAGTTTGGGAAGGAAAGGGAGGGGTATCCATGGCTGGGTGAATAGTTAGATTGAGCACTCACTATACAACTTACCAAATAATATCAAAATTAATATCTCAATTCCAGTATATAATATATGTACAAGATATATATGAGTTATATCACGTTAATAAAATCATATACATATAAGAAAACACTCATTAAAATAATAGCAAATATCAATGTTCCAATCCATTGATTAATCTCATCAATTCACATATTAGTGGTCTATTCCATTGATTAATCTCATATTATATATCAATAGTTTATTTCATTGATCGACCTTATATCAAATCACACATCAATGATCATCCATCATGGTCACAACAAAATGTCTGGTAATAAGACAATCAAGATTCTCCCATTGGTAAGGGCTTCACCTCCAAAGCCAATAGGTCGGCCTTGAAGTGTATCATAAATCGGTATGCATACGCACAAACTCCTTACTAGATTCACAGTCCTATTGAGCATCAAATAACCACTCTCCAATATAAGAAATCCAATCCAATATACATTTCACAAATTAAACAAATAAATTTTCGCAACACATCTCATCCATTGGAGATATCTTTTATAGAGTATTTATTATATCATTCGAAAATATTTTCATAAACCAATTCGCAAGTAATACATATACATAAACTTCCACACTACCTTGCATATTACATATTCTATAACATTCGTAAACAACCAAGGAGTAATAAATGCCTAATCTAGATTTTATACAATAAAAATGCTATTTCATAACTCATACTATTTAAAATCCATATCACTTTCGAAATATGAGTTTACAAACTCAAAGAAGGGATAACACTTACTTGAGAACGCCTAACGTTATTTGAATCATCGAACTCATAATTCTCTTAAATAAGAGAGAATAACCTTGAAATTGAGTAAAACAGTACCTCAACAACCTATTGGCTAAATCGAACTTAAACGTAAAAAAAAAAAAAAAAAAAAAAAAAAAAACTCATACGCGCCTACAAATTGTGCACTCAGAGTGACTATTCAAGCCAAGAAAAAAAGAAAAAAAGAGAAGGATATAAAAACAAAATCGAATAGGCTGGTGCTGTTCAGCCTTTTAATTCCCAGCCCTTCTCTTTCAGCCCATTTCTTTTGGTTCGGTTATTTTGTTTTGGCCCATGCGTCCAATTCACTCTCCTTGGCCCATCTCTTTTATCTTTTCATTGTTCTCATAAGCCCACCAGAGCCTTAGAAAGAAGAGTCCAGCCCCCAGCTCTTCTCCTTCCCTCTTCGCACGCCCCCCCCCCCAATGGAGTACGTTGACTGCGACGCAACAAAGAGCGAGGGAGCGAGGAGAGTGCGTGAGGCGTGAGGGGGTGGGGAACGCTCGCTCACGGAAGGAGAGCTGGGAGAGAGAGTTCGTTCATGGCAGGAGAGGAGCTTGGCTGCAACGAAAGGGGAGAGAGAGGGAGGGAGAGAGGAAGGGAGCTGGCTGGTTCGTCGTCGGCCATTAGAGGGCTTCGCTGAGAAAGGATTCAGCCACTGAAGAGCGTTCGGCCATTGGAGGGAGAGGAGCTTCGCTGAAACGAAAACCAGACGACGCCGAGAGGGCAGAGAGAATCGGGAGAGAGCTGAAGTGAGAGCCGAAATTTAGAGGACCCGCCGGCGCGGCGGTGACCACCGTGCCTGAGTCTCGGTTAACGACGCAACATTTCCCTTTCCGTGACGGTCGAGAGCCAAATAGAAAGAAAGGAGGCCGGTAAAGAGCTCCTTCGAGGGAAAGGAGAGGAGCCTTGCGTTCGCCGGAGCTGACCCGCCGGACGTGCCCATCGCTGTGCCGCCCCAGAAGCAGGTAATTCCCCTTTTCTTGTCCTGTTTCGGTCTGTCATCATGGTGCGGTGCGTTTGAATTGAATCTGTGAATTTCTGGACAAGCTATGCAAAGCCGAAGCAAGTGCATGACTATTAGTGACATTTTGGAGATTAACACATCATGTTTGGCCTGAGGAATGCCTTAAATTTGAACTTGAAACTTGTGCTCTTCAATGCGTTCCTTTCGTTCGATGTATTGCCTGAATGAGATATGAAGTTCTTAGGGACATCGAATTCGAATGGAAAATTTCAAGTGAACCGTGACAAGCTAAGACGGAGTGGACACGAAATATGTTGATTCAAATCCATATACGTCATATTTGACGCGAAAATCGCATCGACTTTCTCTCTGGAACGCATCCTTTAGGTCGCACATCAGTCGCTCGATAAAATGCTTGAGAGAAGGCCGAAGCTCATTTATTGTTGAATCTTAAGATCGATTTGCTTTTGATTCTTTATAGATTGAATGTGGCCTAATATTTGTGTTTTCTCTGTGTTCTTTATATCCTCATGCCCGAAAGTTGTACGTCGGAGACCTCCTCTATCGCTGGCAAAGTTATGGTTCAAGCCATCCCAGTCAGTTTATCTTTTCGCTTTGTAGTGTATAGGTGATTGTTTGTTTGTTAGAAAGGCTAGGATGGAAGGGATTAGTTTGGGATAAATATTTATCGTTCATGGTTGTGGCCAACGGGATGAGTGGCCGGAGTTGGTGGCCATCGAGTGGAAAAAGTGACCGCCGATTGGTGGTGGCTCGGCGGCGATGTGTATGCCGGAGAAAAAACGTTTGGAAGATGTTATTGCCTTGAGTTTGATGGTTCGGGTGAAATGGCCGAATGAATGAAGTTGCAGGCGGTGAGGAGAGCTTCGGGGAAGAAGAAAAGCTGGAGGGAGAAGATGGTGCAGGGGAAAGGGACGAAATAGGGAAAAGACAAAGGAGAAAAAGAAAGAAAAATAGAAAATTCATAAAGAAAAAATAAAAAACGAAAATTTTCTTCTTCTTTTTTAAAAAAAAAATCTAATCGGGTTGGATCCGGGTTTTTGGGTCGGGTAAATGGGCCAGATCGGGTAAACAATCCGAACCTGTTGCCCGAATATATCAATAAATAATAAAAAAAATTAAAAATTTTGAAAATAATCAAGTGTATAAATTGTAAAAGTTTGTAGGACCAATGCCACTTATTCTAAAAGTTTAAGCTATTAAATGTATATATAATTTGATTTTTAAATATTACAATACTTCACCTCACATGTAAGTTAGACTTTTGTTTTATATTAAACTTGAAAAATATAGATTTATAGATGCAAATAAAGGGCCTAAAAAAATTTGAAGTAAAATTCAAAATAAATGCTTGAAGTGTCTTTATTTTTTCAAATAAAGACTTGGAATTGACGTTATTTCAAATAAAGACTTGAAATACTCTCATTTTTTCAAATAATAGTTTGAAGTGAACCTTATTTCAAATAGGAGATTGAAGTGCTCATATTAGTCTTAAAGAAAGGCCTGAACTCACCGCCTATGAAGGGTAATTTCATCTTTTAAAATTTTAAAATTTTTAATTTTCTTTCTTTTTTCCATTTTTTTTCTTTTCATTAAAAAAGAAACCGAAAACACAGGTGAGTGGGTGCTCCCTCCCGCCTATGGCCACCACCTCATCACCGGTGGGGTGGTGGTGAAGGCCGGTAAGATCGCCAATGCTTGGGTGAGGGGCAACGAGCCTCACCAACTAGAGGCGAGGGCCTAGTCTGGAGGTGTTGGGCAAAGGCTTCTGGCCTACGTGAGGGCAGCGACACTCGGCTTTCGTTGGCAAGGGTTATTCGCCAACCCTTGCCTAAATGCCGATGACCATGCCAACCTTTGTCGCCAACACACTAGCATGCCACAAGCTCCTCCCACTTGTGTTTTAATTTTTTAATTTTTTTAATTTTTAATCTATTCTAATTTAAATTTAACTTATGTTTTGATGAAAATATCTCTGACTGGTTATAATATTTTTTTGGCCAGCGAACCTAGCAAGGCTAGACCCTTATTTGAAACGGTCATAATCACTTTAAGCCATTCTTTAAGACTGATATGGTTATTTTAGACCTTTATTTAAAATAAGATCTATTTTATGTATTTATTTTTTTAAAAAAATAAGTGCATTTCGGATCCTTATTTGAAATTTTCAAATTTAAACTCAAGATTTCATATTCTAATTCCATGTGACAGAACCAACTCTGTTTTGATAACTATTATTTAACATAAGTAACTCAATTGCGCACGACGACACATATCAGTTTTGTATGTTTTTGGCATGAACCGACGCTAAAATCGTCGGGAAGCAACTAGAAGAACCTCATTTTTGAGGAGGGAGATTCGATCGAGGTGGAAGGATCTTCAAAGTGCTCTGGGATACTTGAATGGTACTAGTTGGTTTTATGAGCCAAGAGGAGCCACACATGAGTGATGAGCTCACCTCCTCTTCTTAGTCCCATACCATGGTGATACACATGGCACTGGTATGCTGCAAAACACAGCATCTCCACCCAGATGCTGCTGATGAGCTCCCACTTGTTGTTCATCGTCTTCAGGTCAGCCACGAGCTTCTCCACCTCCGACAACAAATGCCAGTCACTAGTGATCCATGTCTCCTCACTTGGTTTGACAGGGTGTGAGACATCTCCATTCGGCGAATACAGTGTACTAATTCCTTCATTATAGTCTCGGTACCTAAAGAAATTCCGCAGTGTGCGACAAGCAAAGTCCAGTGTAATGTCGGCAGTGGCGAGGGACAGCATGTAAGGATGCAGAGCAAGGAGGTATGTCATGTAATCCGATAGGAGTTTGCTTCCTTTACAAGCATCGGAGTGTTCCCTCTCCAATCTGTGCAGGATTTCCGTCGCGATGTGCCAGATAATGATGGTCCTATCAAACGTCGTCTCAATGCTACCTCTCAGTCCTTCTTTTTGGATGCTGTGTGTCTCGAGCATCCACTCGTCTCTTGGCGGGAAATCTCTTAACTTCCGTAGATCTGCCATCTTTTCAAACACCAGCGTCTTGAGGGACGAGGGGATGGCCTGGCAGGAGTGTCTCCCATACCTCCTGACGATCTCCCTTTTCTCAAACCAATCAAGTACCGTGGCAAGGGGCTTCGGACGTTCTTTGTACAAGGAGTTCTGTTTTAACAGATTGAGCTGCCCTACCGACCTTGACCACCTTCTCTGCTTCATGCACCGTTTGGCTAGAAACGGGAGGAGCCTTAGGAAGAGCGGTGCCTTAAGGTGCATACTCATCTTCACCACTGCCCAATCCGAAAATGGCAGCACTGTGATTTGATAAAGTTCGACAGATGTGACTGCCATCAGTAGTGCATAGGTATAGGTGATGTGCATATCGATCAAGAAGGCACTCCTGAAGATTACGGAAAATCCACACAAGCCATACACCAAGCAGAAGAGGCCGATAAAGTGGCCTGTGAGGCCGCATTTCGTGTACAGAATGGGCGCTTTAGTGTAGAGCACGTCGAACATGAAGTTCAGCTCGATCTCGGTCATGGTGAAAGCACGGTCAGCGGTGTAACTGTCGATGGACATCCATTCGTGGGGTGTGACTGCAGGGTGGTACAGCCAGTTCACGAGGTGGGGCTTCAGACAGTCGAACCAATAGTAGGCCTTCAAGATGTCCTTTGCGGACTTGAACTTCTCATCCTCGGGAAATGATCCGAACGCTTGCTGAATGCTGCAAGCTTCTTTTTTTATGTCCCTGGCGGTCATGCTCGAGTTCTCATGATACACGGACTTGAGAACCCAGACCCACCCCGCAGACTTAATGAATCCAGCCACGAACAAGGGGATGTACAGCCTTGAGACTGGGGACGAGCCATCCCAACATTGAAAGAGAATCCAAACCACGACACACCACGTAGCCCCCACATTCAGCATCTGTCTTAATCCCAGCCGGTTATCTTCCACCGCGTAGGCCGTTATGCCGTCTGGGTACCCAAGTTGCAAGAGAAACAGTGGGGCCAATAGCCCTTGCAACACCACATCGTAACCTGGATGATTAGGATCGTCGATGCGGACCACAGTAAGCCTGCCCAGCGCGATTTTCGCAAAGAAAGAAAGGAGTAAATATGTGGCCCAGATGAGGAAACTAGCCGGTTTCCCCCTCATATGTCTCCGACGGACGCCTAATATTGTGAGAACAATATTGCAGGCAACACTTGCGTTGAACAAAAGCTGAATTTCCCACGCCACCCACAGGCGTTTTACGAAGGATATACAACTGATCAAACTCATGGCAACTTCTTTCAGGTGTGCCCACTAGACATCAATGCAAATGTACAGCGAGGAAACTTTTACAAAGAGCCTCCTGCACCAAGCTGCATAAATGTCATGCATCAATTACATTCATTAATCCTCTCAGTCTCTTGGAATTCCGCACAACTGCAATTAAGAAGGTGCACATTGTTTATCCTACATTTTTCATATTACTTCCTTAATAAGTTCTTTGGGTTTCACTTGATATTGATAATGACCATTAGGCGTCAAACGTACCCAAGAACTAGAAAGGAAGATTTACAACGCAATTATATATATGTATATATATATATATGTATATATATATATGTATATATATATATATATACATATAATTATAAATTAACTTAGTTCATTGAAAGTCCAGCCAAAGAGAATACGTAGGTAGATGTTTTTTTTTTTTTTCAAATGTTTGTTTATACTTAAGCATAATAAAAATGTATCATTTTTGTTTGCCCGTCAACATTTAAGAAAAATAAAAAAATTATGAAAAAAATCATATGTGAATTTGCATATTAATAATTGCATGTTGTGAAAGTGTTACGAGTGTTTGAAATTAAAAAAGAATCAATATCCGTGAGCTGCAAAATTTTGGATTAAATAAAAAGTAAAACTAATTCAAAGAAATCTGACGATTCAAAGTAAATTGATTAGGGTGGCATCATATTTACCCGCTTGCCCATCTCTCTCCATGTTCATCTCCCATTCTTATTCCTAGAGTAGTTGACTATTTTCTTTTGCGACCCTTGTATTTTTCTCTTTCTCTTTTTGTTTTTGTTTTTTTTTTTTGGTGATACCTTCGATTTATTTATTTATTTATGATGTGTTCATCTAGATCTTCACAATCTGTGAAAGTGGCATTCTCCTCGCATCGTGAGATGTGAAGTAGCTCTTGGGTATAATTCTGTGCTGTTAAGCGGTCCACCTTTTAATTTTTTTTAGAATAATAAACTGCCTATACTCAATATAATTTGTTTTCTTAGGAAATTGTTGTGCTACAATCATTTTCTTAAATTAAATAAGATCTAAGGTGACGCATAACTTAAGGAAATTTCCTAAAGGAAAGAATTATCTATTCCAAA
This sequence comes from Eucalyptus rudis, assembly GCA_019915205.1. NCBI lineage: Eukaryota > Viridiplantae > Streptophyta > Magnoliopsida > Myrtales > Myrtaceae > Eucalyptus > Eucalyptus rudis. The sequence continues at coordinate 1,138,502 of JAHMTN010000001.1, forward strand.
AAAATCTTCCAATTACATATGAAAAATAATGGCACTTCTTTTACTATAAGCTTTGCTTCGTTGAAGCTATTGAAAAACATCGACTATCTACCATGGGGCCACACGAAACTATTAGTGTGCCAATGGGTTTTATCACTGTAGATTCTTGGTATACTAATAGTAAATTACGAAAAAAAAATCAGAAATTGATTGTCATTGTATTTTCTTGTATATTTCAAAGATTTTATTAAATTTTTAGTTACATATTGTTTTTTCGGTAAGTAAATTCTGACATTAAGGAATAATTATCTGGCAAAAGGACGGATCACATGTTGAGTTCTATTCATCTTCTTAGGGATCGAAGAAAGAAAAAATAAACACAAGTACCAAATTCCTCGTAAGGCAATGATGAAAGCACCGAAATTGGCAAAATATATTAATCTATTGGGTTTTAAAATAAGAAAATAGAGATTGATTTGCGGAAAAGAAAAAAGTTTCCATTGTGACACGTGTCAATTCCTTATTAGGCAATTGTGGAAGCACAAAGGACTAATATTGCAATTCACATAATTTTTTGTGTTTTAGTTAAAACATAGATAAAATTATTTCACGAGTGATAGAATAAAAACAATGATTATTTTGACTACTTCTATACAAAAAAGTGGAGTGTAGTGATCAAACGCCTATTATTCTTTCCACATTGCTCTACGAGGTAAAAAATCCTAAAAGTCACCAAATCCAATTTGCTAACCCTCCGTTCTTCTATTATAACTATTTATCTTTCTCCAAATTTGCTTGGACACAATTTTGTAGCCCAAAAGAATTGTTTTGCTTTTCATGTAAAATTTTGATTTTTTCCAAATTTGAACAAACGAAAAATTATTCGACTATCCGAATAGTTTTAATTTTGGAAATTTATTTTGTTTAGCCTCCACATTTTATCGAGGTTCTCTAAAGGTGAATTCTCCACAAGTTCTTTAGACGTAGCTTTTAATTTTTTTTCTGCCTCTATCTTTCATATATTAGATTTCCAAAAAAATTTCAAAACTAATTTTAAAATAAAAGGAGGGAGAAGGAAAAAGGTGGAGGAGAGGTGTCAGAGTAGAATTTAGTAGGGTGTGCCAATTTTATTGTGGGTAGGGTATTTGCACTTCCGGGAACCTATAGTTTCAAGTTTTTGGAATTTGAAACCAACTTCATAAACTCTTAAAACTACATAGGAACCTTGAACTTGTCGGCTGTATGGATTCTAGGGTACCCTATACTAGGAGTGAGTATGATTCCAAAGTAGAACTTGGGACTTGAGAATTGGACAATGAGAGTTTGTAGGTTCTAAGTTCCAAGATATGCAGGATAAGTTCCAAATTTCAAAAAATGAAGAACCTAGTTTGATAGATAGGTTCCAAGTCTTAGTTAAAAAAAAAAAAAAACCTTGAACTTGGAACTTGGAACTTGAAACCTATAACTTAGAATTTGGAATAAGTTTTAATGTTTTTCTTGGCCTACGTCTCCGTACGATCCTTCAATATGCCATGCCCTTCAATGATGAATATATAATATGGAAGCACTAATCCGAGTTTCTATTGTATGACTAAGATTTTTACTTTATTAATGTTCATATATTTTGTGAGTTTAAATATAAGTTGTGATTAGTGAATTGTAATTGTTTGAATAATAATAGAGGTAAAACTTGCACAGATCTTAGAATCGACTTTGGAACTTGTCATTGAGTAAGTTTCAAGTTCTAGAGTATGTAGGATAGATTTCAGATTCTAAAAAATGAGGAACATATTCCAACAGATAGGTTCCAAATTCCATGTGGAACCTATACGAAACTTGAAACTGCTTGCCCTTATCCTATACTGCCTTGCGCTTTTTCAAATTATTTTTGTTGAATAAAAACTGTCGCAATTTTAATTGTTAACACATTTAGCATTCAACATAGCACATAATTACTTTACCAAAAAAAAAAAAAAACATAGCACATAATTGGATTAGATGTTAAAATACATGTTCATGTCTATTGGTGACATGCATCAAAATTAAATAATAATAAAAATTAGCTTCCACCTAACATTGTAATGAGAAGGTATCATCCATAGATATAGCCAAGCTTGTCACACACATGGCGGGCACACATAGAGTCGGATAATTGTTTTTCAAATAAGGTTGGTGAGAGAGAGAGAGAGAGAGAGAGAGAGAGAGAGAGAGAGAGAGAGAGAGAGAGAGAGAGAGAGAGAGAGAGAGAGAGATGAATCAATTAAACCTTTCGCATATCATAATGTTAAATACTTCATAAGGAAAACCAAGTCATTAATAATTATTCACAAATTCATATACTTAAAAAGTATGATATAGGGTACACGTAAAGGATACATGGGGTAGAATAGGGTACAAGGTGGTACGACCCAACCTTGGAAGCCTACCTTATACTTACTTGTTCCAAAAATTTTGGAATCGGGACGTACCCCATGCGAGTTCTAATTACCCATTTAGAACCTACCAAACCATGCTAGTTCTGCGAGGTCCGCAGGTTCCGCGGGTTAACCTACAACCCCAGTAGTTAGTCTTGAAAGAAACTCTTCCTACTTGTGGTATTGACTTCATGAAACTAATGCTCTTCTCTTTCCAAATTTTAGGAGTTTTATTACTTTTAATCTTCATCGACTTCTCAATGGCCTTCTACTATGCGCACCAAAATAAAACACAGCAATAGATTAGATGATCTTAGGTGCAATTGCTCTTAGGTTGGAGTTTCAAAAATTTAAGTAGAAGCAGTTTCACGACTCCAAAAATAGTTCTTGTAATCCTACCTCATTTCAAAACCTGCAGATTTCTTAGATCCCTTTCACATAGGAAAGATTGCATTCAATAGCATATCTGCTATACATTTTTGACATAGCAATCTCTAAATGTCAAAATTGACGGGTTGTGAAGGAATAGAGAAGGGTCATAATTTCTCTTGGTAGTTCTTTCACCAGTTGGAAAATGAACATCGAGAACAAACATAAACATGTGCTATAACTTGTATAGGGTATGGTTGAGTTACTGACCAACAAATTAAAGTAAGATAATCACTTGTTGAAACACAAAGCGCAGGTAGCGTATAAATTTTTTTCCTAAAAGTAATATGAGTTACTGAGCTCAACAAGTAAATGCAAGCTAACTAAAGTAACGGGAAAGAAAAAAGGTGCAATGAATGCAAGACTAGCATCATCACACCTGAACTCGATGGCTGATGAATCCCAGAAGTATGATTCAGAAGACGACAACGCCGACATCGCTCAGATTGGAGAAACTGAAGCTGAGAAATGCATCCTAAGAAACATTGTGAAGAACAAGTACTAGGAATAGGTTGATCCCCTCTCTTAACTAGCAGAGCTTTTGTGTTTGACACATGATAGCAACTAACTGTTTGTTGGAATCTCCGTTTATCAAGTAAGGAAAAGAAATGCGAAGGAACCGAAAAAGACAAAAATAAAATGGAATAGAATACGGCATGGGAATATGATTATTTGCTTGCAAGTTTCATCTAAGGCTCTTTTCCTCCTTTGTTTAGCTTAATGGGTAATTAACCATATCTGAAGCATCGGTGTTTATCTTTAAGGTCGCACCTGATTCTCGTTTTATTTTGCACTTTTAGCCATTGGATTAGGCAAATGATAGCTTACTCTAATATTAGCCTTGGGTCTCGATGAAATTGCAGGAAGACTTCAAATCCACTTATTTACTAGAAAAATTAAAATGACTATTTAAAATTGTCTGAAGATCATTTCTTAGAACGGATAGGATAACTTTCACTTAACGTAGTTTTATTTCAGTAGTTATTAATTACGAATTTTAATAAAATACCAAAAAAAAAAAAAATCAAATACACATCATGTAGTTTAGGTCCTGTCATATTGCTATGTCACTTGGATGTCATATAATTTTCATGTTAGGTGCATTTAATTAAAATTTCATGTCATAGAGGTTAGTCTTATTTTCAAGAGAAAACTCCAAAAATAAGTGATTGCTTTGGTGCATTTAATTTCTTTTCTTTCTTGCAATTTATTTAATGCATCGATCATTGGTTGTTATTTTAGTGATTACATACCCACATGAACACTCCCTACATGTTAGTGTCCAGGTTAAAATCAATCCAAGATGTCTACTTAAATGTTTTCAAAATAAAGATGAAATGGTACTGAAATGGCGTAATCAAATCTTCGAACTTGTATAGTCTTCAGATTGTAGAAGTAAAGGAATTCTCCTATATTTTACTTAGGATCCTAATCAACTTACTAGAAACTAATTAGTACTAGAAACTAATTAGTATAGACTCTCAAATAAAACTCATTTGTATGTTAAAAACTTGAACCAAAACTTGTGAATTTGGTAAGGGTTTGGGAGAGCCCGTGCTAAATCTAGGTTTAATAATCTATTAGCTAATCCCCAGATGACTCACCTTGTGAGAGGGTTACGACACGCGTCATTGTTGGAGCAGGTGTAGGGATCAGCGTCACCATTGTGTGATGGCTGTCGAGGATCTCGGCTACGAAATGCCTTGGTTTTGTGGCTCTTGCTCTTTCTCTTGTGTTTTTCTTTTCTCTAAGTGTTTACAACCAAATTTTTTTATGACCCCGTTTAATTGTGAAGACCTACGCATGTATTTGAATATTGACCTCTAATCCTTTCTTGAAATGCCAAATTTCGGCCATAGAGATGGAACCATGGGCTTCGGCTACAATTTGATGATCTTATGGGCTCAATCAAGGCGTGAAGGATAGCCATTTTGTTTCTGAACACAATTTCTAGCTAGAAATAAAATTTTCTATTTCTATTCTTTGGGCAAGTTTCTAAACAAAAATATGCCTTTGATAATGACACAAAATTTATGTTCCTAAAATAAAAACTCATTTGAGAACAACACATAATTTCTCCCTCCTAGGCTATAAGCGGATGAGCAATGGATGGTGACGGGAGGTAGGCAGTTGATAGTGGGAGGCAAGCGGCGGGCAGCGGCAAATGGTGGGCAATAGTAGCCAAGGTGGCGGTTGGCTAATAGTGAGGGTGAGAGATAAGTAGAGTTTTTATTTTTTTATTTTTGTTCAAAATATAATATTGCAACCTACCCCTCGAGGTGGGAAAGGCCCTCTAATGAGTAGATTTAGGGGGTAGTTATTCATAAAATAGTCCAAGTAGGGTCCTCAGATGACTTCAAAAGCGTGGTCTAGTTGATAGGCCATACTCAACCCATTGATTGTGAACGGGATTCTCTCAAACCCATACCTCGCGCAATAGAGATTCATTTTAAGGGTATTCAAGCAACCTAAAAATGTAATATAGGAGTCACTACTAGCCTCTTTATGGGGGGCCAACTAGTTGCCCAATCAAGGGTCGGGAGACCTCCCTTGATTTTTGCAGAACTAGAGATTCATGAGTTCGGAGACTTGAGTGACACAAAAGATTTTTATTAGTGATTTTTTGGTACCTAATGAGTGCGGTTGTTACATAAAGTGGTCATGCATTCTTTTTAAATTTTCGTGCAATTTTATAAAAGTGTCAAAAGGTAATCATACATGGGTGGCTTGTTCGTACAATTCTAAATTAACCATAGCAAGTTATGAATTAAACATTCAAGTAATTGCAGTACATTAAGTAAACCCTCAAGAAGAATGAGTAAAAGCAACAAACTAATTTAAGTGCCAGAAAAATAAACCTGCACCTATTATTGCTTTTACTATTTTTTTATAAAAATTCTCTACCTCTTTTTATTTCTTGTGATCCTATTGCTCCATGCTCTTTATTATTGAGTCTATTTTTATATTTATGCTATGTATATATTCTTTCCTTTTTTTAAAAAATTTTGTTACTATTTTGTTGTTGTTTTTACCACTTTATATGTTATTTTTTATTTGACAAAAAAGGTATCAATGATGCCATGCTCTCAAGTTTGAATTTTCCTGAGAACTTGTGTGGGGAGAGGCAGCTCTAACTACAAACTATATTCTTAATAAAGTAATCCATTGGAAGACAGGTAAAATTCCATATGAGTTATGGAACGAAGGTTACCATCCTACAAAGTTTTAAAATTGTAGGGTGCCTAGCTAAGGTCACAACTCATTCTCTTAAACAAACTCAGTTGGAACCTAAAATGGTGGATTGCATACTCATCATTTATGCTCAAATTAGCCTTAAACCATGCCATCTCCAAAGGTTCATGGTGAGCCTTAAACCATGCCATCTCCAAAGGTTTATGGTCAACCTTAAATCATGTTATCTACAAAGGTTCTCGCCTGGTCAAAATCCGTTGTTACACGGTGAGACTTCCTCATTCTTCTTCCTATGATACGAAGAGTTTTGTAACCCGGAGTCCTTCTTCCTATGATATGGAGAGCTTCTGTAGCTCGGAGTCCTTCTTCTTATGACAATGAGAGTTTTGTAGCCCGGAGAACTTTGTAACCCGGAGTCCTTCTTCCTATGAGACAGAGAGCTTTATAGCCTTGAGAGTTTATGTAGCCTTGAGAGTTTTGTAGCCTTAAGTCCTTCTTCCTATGACATAGAGAGTTTTGTAGTTCGAAGTTCTTCTTCTTATGGCATGAAGAGCTTCTGTAGCTCGAAATCCTTCTTCTTATGATAAGGAAAGCTTTGTAGCCTGGAGAGCTTTTGTAGCCCGGAGAGATTTGTAGCTCGGAGTCCTTCTTTTTATGACAAAGAGAGTTTTGTAGCCTGGAGAGCTTTGTAGTCTAGTGTCCTTCTTCCTATGACACGGAGAGCTTCTATAGCTCGGAGTCTTTCATCTATGACACGAAGAGCTTTTGTCGCCTAGAGAGCTTTTGTAGCCCGAAGAGCTTCTGTAATTCGGAGTCATTTTTCCTATGACACGACATGCTTCTGCAACCTGGAGTCTTTCATTCTTCGTATGACACGGCGTGCTTCTGTAGCCCGGAGTCTTCTTTCTTCCTATGACACGGTGTGCTTCTGTAGCCTGGGGTTTCTTTTTCTTCTTATGACACGGCGTGCTTCTGTAGCTCGGGATTTCTTTTTCTTCTTATGACATGGCATGCTTATGTAGTCCGGGGTCTTTCTTCCTCCTATTGACAATACACGCTTTCATATTTATGAGTTCTTTCTGTCGACCTGATATGTGCCTATGCACCTAGGGTCTCTCTACCGCCGAAATAATTTAGGTGTCTCCTGTCTTTGAATGAACCTCTTCGAGCTCTCATTCAAAGAGGGACAGCTGTTGAAATCTAAATTTTGCCATTTTACTTCAAAATTAATCGCAGACAAAATTAGGAATTAGTTGCTAAAAACAAAAAAACAAAACAAAGCAAAACAAAAAACAAAAAAAAAAATACAAAAAAGGGGGACGCGTGAGGGGCTGGATCGAGCCAAATCTGGCCTTGGCCCAACCCGGTCCTCCTCTTTTCCCCTCACTCTTGCGCGTGTGGCTCAGCCTAGTCTCCCTGTCCTTTTGGCCCGGCCCGCGCTCCTCTCCTTCCTCCTCTGCCCATCTTCGCAAGAAACTCGAGAAGGAGAAAAAGGGGAGGGAGGAAAGGAGAGAGAGCAAGAGCAAGAGTAAGGGAGAGAGAAAGGGAGCTCGAGAAGGAGAAAAGGGGAGAGAGGAAAGGAGAGAGAGAGAGAGAGAGAGAGAGAGAGAGAGAGAGAGAGAGAGAGAGAGAGAGAGAGTAGGAGCTAGAGTGAGAGAAAAAGAGAGAGAGTTGGAGAAGACTCATCATTGTCGTTTCTGCCGTCGCGGTCGCCCGACCAACCGTGACCGCCACTGTCTCCCTAAAACTGAGATCTAAAGCAAAGGTGCCGGTGTGAAGAAGTAACACAGCAGAAGAGAAGAGAGAAAAGGAACGAAGGGGAGGAGGGTAGCAGCGGCATTGCCCGATGCCATCTGAACCGCTGCCCTCATTGCCGTCTCAACCTAACGCCGTCCAAGCCACCATGGCTGACCCTTGCACTTGTTGCCTTCGTCTCAGCTAGATCGCGCTAGCCTGTGACTCGCTTACTGCTCGCCCAATGCCATTCGAGCCGCTCCTCTACCAGAAGCCACCGCGCCTAAGTGCTACTCACAACCCGCGACAACTTGACGCTTCGGCTTGCCTTCTACGCAGTCGCCACCTGTGACATCCTGAAATTCGACCCCGTTTCGATAAAGTGAATTGGGCATTTCGTCGACGTGCCTATGGCCCTTTTTCTCTGAGCTGATCACTCACGAGTTAACTAACATATTGGGTGAAGCCGTTAAGGGATGTATCTACAGTAAAATCCCTAAAAGCTACCTAATTAATTGGATTGGGCTAAAATCATGTCTGATCGATTTTTAACCATGAAATTTAATTTGGTTTCGGGAATCGAATATTCGAGCATGTCACAATTCATTTTTAGGATCCTGTCTCATCGTCCGTCAAATTATTGACGAGGCCAAAATTTGAATAAAGAAATTATCGGAGGAAAAATTGAAGACCAAAAGAAAATAGAAAAGGAAAGAGAAAAGAAAAAGGAAAAAAATAAGACCATGTGGTGTTATATTATTTTATTTCTTTTCTTTCCCTCTCTCTTCTTCTCTCTCTTTTCTCTCTCCTTCCCTCTTTTCCCTCGTGCGAATTCCCTCCCCCCTCCACTGAATGGGTCTTCCTCTTTCTTTTTCTTCTTTGACTTTTCAAACTCTCTTCTCTCTCTCTCTCTCTCTCTCTCTCTCTCTCTCTCTCTCTCTCCCTCTCTCTCTTCTCCCCCACTCCCCCACATGACCGAAACCCCCCTTGTCCTTTCCTTCTGTTCGTGAAAACCAGAAGCGGACCGAAGTAAAGACAGCAGCTTGTCGTCGCTGCTCCGTCGCCACCCACCGCTCGCCGCCGTCCCGCCGCACTGCACGCCCGCCCGTCCGTCGTTCACCCGTGCGCCGCCCCACCGAACTGCCGTTCGTCCCTCTCCGCACGCTAGTCCAGCGTCATCCAGCTCTAGGCGCCACTGCCCAGCCCTTGTTCGGCCACCACCGGCGATTGCCCGACCATCTCCGGCCACCGTTCGGACCACCGAAGCTCCCCTCACCCTCCGCCGGCCTCCCTTCGCTGTCCTAGCCGCCGGATCAGCCTCGGCCAGGCCAAACCAGCAACCCACGAAATGGGTTTCTAGCTGGTTCGAGCCCACTTTTAGGCCGTTTCCGGGCCCCGAACCCGAGCCGTGCTTTGGGAAGAATCGTTCCTCGCGTCGCCCCTGTCGGATTGATCCGATTTGTGTGCGATTTGGTGAGTAATCTCACTAATCCTGGATTAGTTGGCTAATTATTCTTAAGGTTGGTTTAGTTTTAATTAATTATGTTTAGGTTATTAGATTAGAATAAATTAGCAATTATTAGTCAATTGTGATGCGATTTAGATAAATTGATTGCGTAATTAGCAAGTAGACGTGGTCTACTAATTATTGGAAGTGCCTCGGGATTTTTCCCAACCCTTAGTGGGCTCCAATTACGCTTTTCGGGCCTAAGTGGAATTTTTAGTATTTAAATATTAATTTTCGGAATTAAATTGAATAATTATTTATTTTTCGAAAATTCATCGGAGATGGCCTAGAACCGGAAAATTATGCTGATGACTGTGGTGAAGTCCGTTTATTTAATTGAGTTTTATTTTGTGCTAAATTGAATTTTTAATAATTATTACTTAATTTTCGAAATTAATTAATTATTTATTTATTTTTCGGAAATTAAGATTTTGATGGCCGACGACCGAAATCTTGGAAGAAGAAGATAACCCAAAGAGAGAGATCTTGAGTATGGCCCGGATGGACTGAGAGTTTATCTTCTTTTGAGATCTCCTTTTTGATGTGAATAGAGTTTAGATTAAAAGTTGCGAAGTGCTCTGGTTTGTGTTTTGTATAAAAGTTTGGTTATAAATTTCAATATGAAAAATATGGCCCTACTTTTCTATCCCATCGTTTTGTTCTGGGGATTTTAACTGCTTCCGTATGTGCTTAATAAATAAAAGGGTCGGCGATACATAGTCCTGGGATATCACATTATAAAATCGACCAAGTGAGAAGGATGTGTGCGTGCCCGAGGATCGGGGTGTGACATCCAGTTTAAGTGGTATTAAAGCGAAGTTGAAGATTGGAGTGATAAGGAGCGTTGACCATGGGTTAGTTAGTAGGAAAGGCCTTTAAATTCATGTTAGTGCATGTCTGTGTTAGCTGAATGCTAGAATTGATTGTCGTGTGAGGATCGCTCATCTTCTAATCCAGTGTGGATGTGGAAGACGGGTTGCAGTGTAAAGACTAAACCATGAGCGAGCAGGAGCTGAGAACTCCTAGTAGGAGGACAATGTCCTTTGTGACTCGGGATGATGCATTGACAAAGGTCAGTACTCGAGGTGGTTGTGGCAGAGTGTTGGCTCTGGCCAGCTTGAGTGTAAGAGTACCACCGCAGGTTGGTACTAGTGTAGCAGCGTCGAATGATCCTAAGTTCGATAGGATCGTTCTGATGCTAGTGTTCCTTAGGAACTGGATGAGCTAGTAAGCTCAGGATCAAGCCCCTGTTGTTGTCGCTATCACTACTATCGTTGTCACCTCACCTGCTGAGATCTAGAGTGGAGATGTGATCCAAGAGCGAGTCATTGCATTTGAGCCGAGGTATAGATCCAGTTCAGGCAGAAATGGAAATCGGTCAAGGAAAAGACCGAGGTCGAGAGAAAAGTATTCTATTCCACTCACGAGGAAGGGTGGGGTAGTCAAGTCAGCACCGAGTCAAATAGATCAGGTTGTTTCCGAACGTGATGACAATGATCGATCTTATGTCCTTCCTAGGACGCGAAATTGTTTGGAGTATAGCCAGCAGGGATATTTGGTCGGGAGTGGTCCTAGCAGACTGATGTGTGCTGTCACTTGGTAGGAGATAGAAGACTCACCTGATAGGTGTTAGAATTGTAGAAGGAAGCATGGATAAATCAAGTGTCCGAGTATGACTAGAATATGTTGTGACGATGACTAGCATGGCCATCGGGTGAAGGATTGTCAATGGAAGTCTAAGGTAGCATAGACATCGCTACTGCGGCCAGAACGCCACTAGGATGGCGAAAGGAATGTGAGTAGAATGGACCTTGCACCGATCAGAAAAAGAATGTGTCGAAGGTGATTTTATAAGAATAACATAGCAGAGTTTGTGTTGAGTTGGTAGAACTTAAATTGTTGAAGTAAAAGTGACAAAGGGGAAATCATTAGCAACATTTGTGCTTGATTAGTTGCTGAAGTGTGAATTTAATGCCACATGAATAGTGTGGGCTTATGGAGCATCTTGTGATAATGAATCATGGTCATTGAGTAATCTAGTTTAGTCTATTAACATGTGAAAGTGTCGAGGTTATTGGGAGTAAAAAAGAATCTTCAATTTCATTAATCTCATTGGCTGGAGGCAACTTGTTTGTTAGACGGAGGTTGCCAAGGTTGCTTGGCGATTGTCTTGGGTAGGACAAATTGAAGAACTAGAGATGGAGGACATCTCAGTGGTCTAAGAACTTCTAGATGTGTTGTCATAAGAACTGTCAGACCATCGTCAGAAAAAGAAATACAAAGTGCAATCGAGCTAGCACCAAGATAGAGCTACTCTCGAAGGCTTCTTACTAGCTGTTGTTGTCTGAATTGGTAGAATTGAAGATGCAAATGTGAAGATTGGTGAATGAGGAATTCATGCATATCAGTGCATCACTTTGGGGAAACATCAGTTTTGTTTGTGAGAAAAAGAAAGATGGTTTGTTGCGAGTGTGCATCAACTATCATCAACTCAATTAGGTGAAGATCAAGGACAAGTGTTCTTTGCCAAAGATTAATGAATGGTGTGACTAGTTATAAAGAGTATTGATGTTTTAAAGGTTGACTTGAGATTATGAAGTCGTCAGTTACGAACCAGGAAGGAGGTTGTACAAAAGACAGCTATCCGTACTTGATATGGCCTTTACGAGAGTATTGTAAGATCGTTTGGCTTGGTGAACACTCTAGTTGCTGTTATGAATTTGACAAACAGAATGTTCAAGGAATATCTGGATCAGTTTGTGATCGTGTTCATTGATGATATATTGGTCTATTTGAGAAGTGATAAAGAGCATGATAATCATTAAGATTAGTGCTTTAGACCTTAAGAACTCATCAGTTATATGCTAAGTTTAGCAAATGTGAGTGTTGGTTGACTCGTGTTGCGTTCTTAGGTCATGTGATTTCTGGAGAAGGAATCTCTATCGACCCGAGCAAGATAGAAGCCGTGATCAAGTGGCTGAGACCGACAATAATGACAGAGATCAGAAATTTTCTGGGGTTAGTAGATTATTACAGATGGTTTGTGGAAAGGTTCTCATCGATAGCGTCACCTCTGACAAAGCTCTTGAAGAAAGAAGAGAAATTTGTATGGTTAAACAAGTGCGAGCGTAGCTTTCAAGAGCTAAAAGAAAAGGTGACTACCGCACCTGTACTGACGATTCCATCTGGTCCTGGAGGATTCGAGATCTATAGTGATGCGTCATTCAGGGGATTGGGTTGCGTACTGATGCAATATGGCAGAGTTGTTGCCTACGCTTCCCGGCAGTTGAGACCTCATGAATTGAATTACCCGACGCATGACTTAGAACTCGCAACCATCATATTTGTGTTGAAGATTTGGAGGCACTACTTGTGCGAAGAGAAGTTTAAGATCTTCACGGACCATCAGAGTCTCAAGTATTTGTTCTCTCAGAATGAGTTGAACATAAGACAGCGTCGATGGATGGAATTGCTAAAGGATTACGACTGTGATATTCTATATCACCCGGGAAAGGCGAACAACGTCGCCAATGCATTGACTCGGAAGTCTTCAATAGCGCAAATCTTGGTTAAGGAGTGGAACTTAATCGAGAGAGCTCGGGATTCGGAATTTAAATTTGAGTTAGGCCATCTCTCAAGTCTTATGGCCACCCTCAGAATTGAACCGGATGTTCAGGTCAGAATCAAGCAACTCCAACCAACAGATTCTGATGTACAGAGAATTCTGCAAGAGGATATCGATAAAAGAAAGGCTGATTTTCAGATTGCTGATGACGGAACTCTAAGGTTTCAAGGACGTTTGGTTGTACCTGACGATGTCGAGCTTAGAGAAGAAATTTTATCCGAAGCACATCGTAGCAGCTACAACGTTCATCCTGGAAGCACTAAGATGTATCAGAATTTGCATCAATACTACTGGTGGCTAGGTATGAAGGCGGACATCGCCAAACATGTGGCCAAGTGTTTGACTTGTCAACAAGTAAAAGCCCAGCATTGCAAGCCAGGAGGATTTCTGCAACCTCTCGTGATCCTAGAATAGAAATGGGAGCATATCACGATGGATTTCGTGACTGGACTACTAAGGAGTCAGAGGGGAAATGATTCGATTTGGGTAGTAGTTGACATGCTGACAAAGTCGGCTCACTTCAGTGCAGTTCGAAATGACCTCAATCTTGATAGGCACATAGACTTGTATATGCGTCAGGTGGTTCGAATGCATGGAGTGCCGGTTACAATAACATCCGATAGAGACCCGAGGTTTACTGTTACTTTTTGGAAGAGCTTGCAGAGTGCTTTAGGTATAAAGCTTCTATATAGTACGGCATATCATCCTCAGACGGATAGCTAGTCTGAAAGGACAATTTAAACTCTTGAAGACATGCTGGGAGCGTGTATAATAGACTTCAAAGGAAGCTGGGAAGATCAAATTCATCTGGTGGAATTCGCCTACAACAACAGTTATCGACAGAGCATCAAGATGGCTCCATTTGAAGCGTTGTATGGCAGAGCATGCAGAACTCCCGTATGTTGGGATGAAGTCGGGGAAAAGAAAATAACAGGCCCAGAGTTGGTTCAACAATCAGTAGATGCCGTGACAGTAATCAGAGATAGATTAAAGACAGCGCAGAGCAGGTAGAAAAGTTATGCAGATAAGCGTCGAAGGTCTTTGGAATTCCAAGTTGGTGTTCACGTTTTTCTGAAAGTGTCACCAATGAGGGGAACTTTGCGCTTTAGTAAGAAAGGCAAGCTGAGTCCGAGGTACGTAGGTCTGTTTGAGATTCTTGAAGGAATCAGAAACCTAGCGTATCGTCTTGCGTTGCCGCCAAGATTGGTGCAAGTGCATGACGTCTTTCATGTGTCGATGTTAAGGAAGTACGAGCCTGACCCGACCCACGTGCTCAATTTTGAGGAATTGGACGTGGATGACCGTGTGTCATACGTGGAAAGCCCGGTTCAGATTGTCGATCGTAAAGAGCAAGTTCTGTGTAGAAAGACCATTTCGTTGGTCAAAGTGGTCTGGCAACACCACGGTACTGAAGGAGCCACTTAGGAGACTGAAGAGTCGATGAGACAATTGTACCACCGCCTTTTTGATCAAAGTGTAATGGTTTAAATTTTGAGGATGAAATTTTTATAAGAGGGGAAGAGTTGTGATATCCTGAAATTCGACCCCGTTTCGATAAAGTGAATTGGGCATTTCGTCGACGTGCCTATGGCCCTTTTTCTCTGAGCTGATCACTCACAAGTTAACTAACATATTGGGTGAAGCCGTTAATGGATGTATCTACAGTAAAATCCCTAAAAGCTACCTAATTAGTTGGATTTGGCTAAAATCACGCCTAATCAATTTTTAACCATGAAATTTAATTTGGTTTCGCGAATCGAATATTCGAGCGTGTCACAATTCATTTTTAGGATCCTGTCTCATCGTTCGTCAAATTATTGACGAGTCTGAAATTTCAATAAAGAAATTATCGGAGGAAAAATTGAAGACCAAAAGAAAATAGAAAGGGAAAGAGAAAAGAAAAAGAAAAAAATAAGACCATGTGGTGTTATATTATTTTATTTCTTTTCTCTCCCTCTCTCTTCTTCTCTCTCTTTTCTCTCTCCTTCCCTCTTTTCCCTCGTGCGAATTCCCTCCCCCCTCCACCGAATGCCCTACTGTCTTCCTCTTTCTTTTTCTTCTTTGACTTTTCAAACTCTCTTCTCTCTCTCCCTCTCCCTCTCTCTCTTCTCCCCCACTCCCCCACGTGACCGAAACCCCCCTCGTCCTTTCCTTCTGTTCGTGAAAACCAGAAGCGGACCGAAGTAAAGACAGCAGCTTTTCGTCGCTGCTCCGTCGCCACCCACCGCTCGCCGTCATCCCGCCGCACCGCATGCCTGCGCGTCCGCCGTTCACCCGTGCACCGCCCCACCGAACTGTCGTTTGTCCCTCTCCGCACGCTAGTCCAGCGTCGTTCAGCTCCAGGCGTCACTGCCTAGCCCCTGTTCGGCCACCACCGGCGATTGCCCGATCATCTCTGGCCACCGTTTGGACCGCCGGAGCTCCCCTCACCCTCCGCTGCCTCCCTTCGCCGTCCTAGCTACCGGATCAGCCATGGCTAGGCCAAACCAGCAACCCACGAAATGGGTTTCCAGCTGGTTCGGGCCCACTTTTGGGCCGTTTTCAGGCCTCAAACCTGAGCCGTGCTTTGGGAAGAATCGTTCCTCGCGTCGCTCCCGTCGGATTGATCCGATTTGTGTGCGATTTGGTGAGTAATCTCACTAATCCTGGATTAGTTGGCTAATTATTCTTAAGGTTGGTTTAGTTTTAATTAATTATGTTTAGGTTGTTAGAGTAGAATAAATTAGCAATTATTAGTCAATTGTGATGCGATTTAGATAAATTGATTGCGCAATTAGCAAGTAGACGTGGTCTACTAATTATTGGAAGTGCCTCGGGATTTTTCCCAACCCTTAGTGGGCTCCAATTAGGCTTTTCGGGCCTAAGTGGAATTTTTAGTATTTAAATATTAATTTTCGGAATTAAATTAAATAATTATTTATTTTCTGAAAATTCATCAGAGATGTTACGGAACCGGAAAATTATGCTGATGACCGTGGTGAAGTCTGTTTATTTAATTGGGCTTTAGTTTGTGCTAAATTGAATTTTTAATAATTATTAATTAATTTTCGAAATTAATTATTTGTTTATTTATTTTTCGGAAATTAAGATTTTGATGGTTGACGACCAAAATCTCGTGCTGATCGTCGTGGCGCAGTCCGTTTATTTATTTGAGCTCCACGTTGTATGGAATTGAATAAATTGTGATATTATAGGAATTTACCCTAATTTGATTGGAATTGATTGAGATCGAATTATTGATTGGTGAATGGCCACATATGTTTATTCAGCATTTATAGTGCTTTGTTGAGTTGTAAAGTGAGTTGAATGGTGAGAGTGAATCAGAAGTACTTTGGGCTTGGGCTGATCAAGTAAGGTGTATGGGCCTACGTGGTTCGGTGAGTTGGGATATCACTGGCGAAAACGGCGCTTTAAAGAATACACGTATCGGTCTAGTACATACATTATTGTGGACCTACGTGGTTAGTGATTGGGATATCACTGGCGAAAACGGCGCCTTAAAGAACGCACGTATCGGTCTAGTACTCATATTGTTATAGGCATGTATGGTTCGGTGATTAAGGACATCACTGGTGAAAACGGCGCCTTAAAGAACGCATGCACTTGTCTATTCAATACATTGTTGTAGGCATGTGTGGTTCGGTGACTAAGGATGTCACTGGCGAAAACGGCGTTTTAAAGAACGAACGCAATTGTCTATTGAACAGATCATTATAGGCATGTGTGGTTCGGTGATTTGGGATATCACTGGTGAAAACGGCGCCTTAAAGAACACACGCAATTGTCTAGTGAATACGTCACTACGGTGAACTTGACGCCCGAGAGTATTGACCTAGAATGGTCCATCTGACATGTAATCGACCAGATCGATTGATCATTGCTTTGATTTGATGTTGTGAATTGATTGGTTGAATGGAAATGACCGTGGGTTGTCTCATTGGCATGTAATCGACTAGGTCGATTTGATCGATGCTTCGATCTGTGATTTGATTAATTGTGCATTGAAATATTTGAAGTATTTGTATATAACCTTGAATTGCATGTTGAGATTGATGCCAAGGTACGTCTTCTGCCCTATGCATGTATAGGCAGCCTATAGTATAATAGTTTGCTAATCGGGTTTAGTGGGGTATAACTCGCTGAGACGTAGTCTCATCTCAGTTTAGGGAAAACATTTCAGGACCCCGTTGAGGAGCTGAGGAGGAAGAGTTTGAGAATGAGAACTCTGGGGTGAAACCTGAGGAGAAGAATTTTGGAAGAAGAAGATAACCCAGAGAGAGAGATCTTGAGTATAGCCCTGATGGACTGAGAGTTTATCTTCTTTTGAGATCTCCTTTTTGATGTGAATAGAGTTTAGATTAAAAGTTGCGAAGTGCTCTGGTTTGTGTTTTGTATAAAAGTTTGGTTATAAATTTCAATATGAAAAATATGGCCCTGCTTTTCTATCCCATGGTTTTGTTGTCTAGAGATTTTAACTGCTTCCGCATGTGTTTAATAAATAAAAGGGTCGACGATACATAGTCCTGGGATATCGCATTATAAAACCGACCAAGTGAGAAGGACGGGTGCGTGCCCGAGGATCGGGGCGTGACACCGCCCATCCTCGCAGACCCCGATGTTGTCGTTGCCGCCCACTACGTTACTGCCGCCACCCGCTGCATCATCATCGCCATCAAGCCCGTCACCATAGTCATTAGCGCTACCAAGAAACCCTAAGGTTTTGGCCAAGAACCAGATTAAGCATGGATCTCAATCGAGTAGGGTTTTCGTCCACATGGACCTATCACGATGGGCCATCTGATTTTGGGCTTTAGTTGGGTCTAGCTAGTTTAGGTTGCGGGCCTACGTGGGTCTATTTTCTGCGTGGGGGGAAGTGGAGATTGGGCCCATCGGTTGGGCCCAATCCAGTTGCACCATGGCCCAACCAAGGCTAGTTGGGCCTGGGCCTTACGGCCCCCAAGCGGATTGGACCCAGACAGGTTTGACCCGATTCGCCCCAACCAACTCGGACTCGGGTCAGACTGGACTTGACCTGGCCCGGAAATATATATATTTAAAAATTTTCCAAAATAATTTTAAAAAATTGAAAATTAAAAAATGGAGGGTTTCACTAGGAATTGCCATGTCTTGCCTTTTTAGTGTAATTAGGCCTTTATTTGCTCGTTTTTGATTATATCATATGTTTAATTTGCATATATAATTATGTTTAATTGCACGTGTTTAATTTTATTGTAATTAGGATCTTGATAGCTATGATTGTTATTTTAATGACTGAAAACTCGTATAATTACCTTACATGTTATTAGATAGATGTAAAATTAATCCAAACTGTCTAACAAAAATCATTTCTTTTAAAATGAACAAGATTAGTACCGAAATAATGTTAATTGGTTAATTAGTGTAATCAAGTCCCCGAAACTAAATTTTCTGGTTGCGTAGGAAGTGAGGTATACTCGCATACCTCACTTGGTTTCTAGCCAACCTCAATAGGCTAGTGGCGACTCCTCTTTGTGAAATTCCTAAAAAAAAATCCCAATATCACGCGAGGTATGGGCTTAGGAGAGCTCGTGCCTAATCATGAGCTTTAGGGTCATTTTTTTAGACAATACCCCTAAATCTGTTCCCTCCCCCCGAGAGGTAGGTCGCGACAGGCTGTTTAGTTTGGCTTTTGGAATATGACACTCGGCTTTTTACCGGTACCTCTAAATGTTAGATGGGTGACTTCTTTCACACAAAACGCCCAAAATCTTAAAAAGAAAAAAGAAAAAGATAGACAATTCCAAAGCTCGTGGCATAAATTGTACTCAGACACAACTCAAAAGATAGACAATTCAAAAGATAGTCCATTCTTTCATTTCTTGGTCTGTTGTGATGTTGCAAAACTTTGGTCAATATGCTATGAGCTTTTGCATTCAAAATGCAACACCAGTAAACATATACAAACAGAAGGGTCATAAATTATACTTCGACTCAACTCCCTTTACACGTACACGTTGTTAGGACAAGCTAATTTGTCTAGACTTGTCAAAGATATGCTCTAGCAACTGATGACATTTCATCCATGCATTCCCTCTTATCCTTTTGGAACATAGCAAAATATTTTAACATATATAAGAGGATATTGAGCCATGACAACCATGTGTTGCTTATCATGCAGCGACGAACCACCATCCCACACCAATTTGTTGGCGAATGCAGCTTCTGTGGTTCCTGAATTAGTTTCACTGTGAACATTATATTGACTGGTGACTTAAGAGTTCATAACGCATCCACTTCAAAGATGAGAACTAAGAAATTATAGCGGCAGTTCTTTGTAAACAATTTTTCTATATCAACCATCAGTAATTCAAACAAAAATTATATCTTTCTCCCAAGTCCCAACATTCTACGTGTTTTCAGAACACTACATTCAATAAACACAGCCCTGAAAATATAAGGGAGGAATTGTACTTTATGCGACAATGTATAAGGGAGGAGCATATGAGGATGAATTCCTTTTATTTGGCTGGAGAAGCTAGTGAGCCATCATACGTTGCTCCTCAAAAGTAGGGTCGGTTTAGGCAAGCCAACAAAAGATGACAGAGCACCGGTTGGTGACAGTCATGCAACTTCTTTAAATCAGTTTGTGGAGTCACGGCTGTAGTACTGGTCCAGCGTCTTTGCTAGTATACAGTGAAGCAGCTTGCGAGAGAATATATAAAGCAAAGTCCATGCCAAGTCAGCAGACTGATTAATATTGCATGTGTTGTAGGCTCCCTACACAAATTTCCTCTTGAACTTTTCAAGGAACTCCAGATAAAACTGAAATATCACGAAAAGAGAATCACGTATAATTACTTAGAATATCAAGTGGAAGACAAACAATAGGAAGAGGAGGAGAAAATTGAATTAGGAGAATCCCAATGGTTTGCATGAGAGAGAGAGAGAGAGAGAGAGGCCAAATCCTCAGAAGATAGAGCTTCTTCTCCAATCACGGCTTTCATAGCTTGAACATCTTTCCCAATTGCATAATTTGTGTATAGCTGCAGAAAAACTAGTAAAAGTTTAATACCAATTACCAGCATTTCAATAAAGACTAAACTTATGACCAAATAAATAAATAAATGAAGACTAAA
The DNA here is from genome assembly GCA_019915205.1 of Eucalyptus rudis. Taxonomy (NCBI): domain Eukaryota; kingdom Viridiplantae; phylum Streptophyta; class Magnoliopsida; order Myrtales; family Myrtaceae; genus Eucalyptus; species Eucalyptus rudis. The sequence goes on from JAHMTN010000001.1 coordinate 1,158,497, forward strand.
CTATCTATTTCACAAGAAAATACCTGGGATGACCTCTGTGTCATTTCCTCGCCTATTGCACTCTGCAAGGTAAAGGGTACAGATCAAAAACCTGAAGTAAATCCAAAGGGAATTGGGAAGTTTTAAATGTAGTAAAAAATATCTTACTTTCATCAGTCGCAAGAGTGATGGAAGCACATTGATGGGAGGATATGTCTGTTTCAGAAAAGATATAATGTATAAACAATGAATTTATAAGTAGATAAGCCTTCATTATAAAGCTAAGCACCCTTTGGTATAGTCAGAAGGATTATATTTCCAGCCATACAACCAGAGTATTTAGCGAAGTAAGAAATGAAGTGATCCATCACATAAGCAGTAAATGTCATGGAACATAATACGGTCCAGCTATGTTTGCCACTAAACTGGCTCATTATTTTCTCTTATAATAGAAGCATATAAACCACCTCATAATATGGTTGCTTCCATGCACCAAAGTACGTATCTCTTTAGGTGTACAAACGCTGTATACCACTATATGGGACAACAACGATGCATTCGAGTCAGCAATTCAGAACAAAACACGGTACGAGAAGTCAAGTGATACGAGTATTTTCTTTTGCCAATGCAGACAATGGCACTGAGGTGAGTTCTCCACGTCCTATCGTTTGAGCCCAACTAAGCTGCCGATTGTGAAGTTGTCTATCAATATATATCTGCCCTAATATAACCAGTAAGATCTGGAGTCAGGTGCGTAATATCTAATGAATAAACAGTGAATTATAGACATCTCATCAGCATAACAAGAATAAACTATATTAGGTGTGGAGAATTGACTGGATTGCTGACCTTGTGTAAGCATTAAACCCAACATCATTAGGCATAGTCAAAATAGGAATTTGAGTGATGGAGCCTTTTCGCCCTTCAATAAGCTCAGCACGCTTGTAAATCGTTGCCGTATCAGCGAACATGCGCCCAGGATACCCACGCCTTCTAGGAACTTCCTCCAATGTAGTTGATACCTACAGGCAGATGACAGCTCAAAATTACCAGTCAGAAATTGTAAAGGGCTAATAATTGTTTGACCCTAGACTGATTGCAAGTTTAGCTGCAGTTTTCCAATGCTTCAGGAGAAACCAGAGAAGCAACGGCTTGCCTCATTAATGAACAATTAACAGCAAGACTAACTCTCATTATATGGTTATTATGGCAACTTTTTTTCAGGTTATCCTTACCTCACCAGGGGCATCTGCATACGAAGACTAAAACATGCTTCCCATATTCATAAGCCAGATACTCAGTAGTTGTAAGGGCAATTCGTGGAGTGATGATGCGTTCAGTAGTTGGATCATTGGCCCGAACAAAAGAGCAACCATGTATGAAGCATGAGCAGATGACTAGAATGCCAAGAGAAAAGCCTCATTTGCTAGTAAGGCATAGCATACCATCTGAAACCTTGGGAAAACGAGGCGACAAACCTGCGCTTCGCCAATTCAGCACAATGAATTGAAACCTCGGCTAAGTATTCCTATTCAAAATGTCACAGATGGAGATCATCAAACACAACAGTCAAGAAACTTATTTCGTGAGGCAGAAGATTACAACTTTCAAACAACAGCTACCTCTCAACAACAAACAAAGATCCTTCGACATCATTGCGACTCTGCAATCACCCCACACAACTTTCTCATTCTCAATGTAACAAAGCAGCCAGAAAACAGAAAGAGAAACAACCGAGTGTCGTGAAAAAAAACCTTCCCCGAGTTCATCACAATCCGAAGCAAACCAAGCGGTTGTGGAAGCAGTGGCAGAGAAAAAGCAAAGGGCAGAGCGCCCGGGAGAGATTCTCGGAAAGGAACCGGCGTTGGTGGATGCCGAGGAAGCGTGTCAGAAGTAGATGAGGAAAAGGTGGCGGCGGTGTGGTGGTTCGTCGGACGGCGGGCTGCCGTCGGAGAGAACAAAGAGCAGAGGACCGGGCGAGAGTGGAATTAAAAAATGGAGAGAGGGAAAGCCTCCCTTCCATTCAAATTAATTATGGGAGGAAGAATTCGGTGGAGCCCCACCAAATATTTTCTTGCAGAGAAAGCGCTTCGTTCTTGCTTTTTCAAATTTGACTGAGAGACTGCCGGGGTCTCTGGTGGGTCAGTAGGAGACAGAAACAATTTCCCTATTTTCTAAAATTAGCTCTGTTCTAGCATGGCACCCGATGATACGTTTCGCTTGGTGAATGGATTCACCCGGTGAGTGGATTCCGATGGTGAAATGAGAGCTGTACACAATATTTTCTCGCCAAGAAAACAACTTTTGTGTCTCTAGGTGTAAGGACTAGGCTCGGGTGATAAAATATTGGGGTGATAATATTGGGTGGTCTAGGAGCGCCATGTCCGCATAGTCACTAGCAACATGAGGTGCCATGTGGAGGGGTGAGCCCACTTGGTGTCTTTTGCCTTTTTCCCATTCTCTCCAATAATAATGAGTGGTCTGGGAGGGCCATGTCAGCATGGTCCCTGGCAACATGAGGTGCCATGTGGAGAGGTGAGCCTACTTGGTGTCTTTTGCCTTCTTCCCTCTTCCTAGCCTACCGATGCCCTCTCTCCTCCTCGCTAGGAGGCCTGCACGCTCTCTCTCTCTCTTGTGCAGCACATTTATTACGGCTTAAACTTTTCTCTTTCTTTATCAAATGAATGAAAAAGAAGCCCTCAGGTTGCGAAGGTAAGTAAGCAAATATTGTCCTTTCCATTTCCTTCTCTACGCATTTCCTCTTTATATGAAAATATTTCTTCCTTTACGCTAGTGTGCTACTCATTTTGCCCAAGTATGCGCTAACATTGCTTAAAGAATATCATCAAATATATGGCCCACGTGCACCATTACCTCTTATTTCCAAATCTTTTCCGCTCTTTTATTTTCTTTGTCCACACACGGTGAATATTTCCCATCAATTTTATTTCCAAATATTAGCTTACAAGTTGGTTGAATAGACACTCTAATTCCAAAAAAAATTAAGATAGTGGAAATACAATCTCAAACAAATTGATGGAATTTTCCGAATTCCAAATTTTACAAAGATAAGGGTCGTTCGTTTTGCGGAAAATTGACCATTTCCATAAAATATTTTCCCATAAATCATTTTTCAAGAAAAATATAATATTTTTTTGATGTTCGGCTAAAATCTAAAAATGTTTCGAAAAATATTTTCCGGTCATTAGATTGGCGAGCTCGAGCATTAAGCTCGAGGCTCGCCAAATCGACGAGCGTGAGTTTGAGGTCGACGAGCTTGAGGTTCACATGGTCTGACAACTAGCCAAGAAAGAAAAAGATGAGAAAAAAAGAAAAGAAAAAAAGAAAAAGAAAATTAAAAATAATTCAAATTAAAAAAGAAAATTAAAATTAAAAAATAATTCAAATAAAAAAAGAAAAGAAGAAGAAAAAAAGGGGAGGAGGAAGTGAGAATTCGTAGATGTGTGAAGTAAGAGAGATCAAGTGAAAAAAACGTTTTGCATTTTTCAAAAGTGGAAAACATTTTCTTCTATTTTAGAAGACTTTTTTCCTTTGATGGAAAACATTTTCCCCAAGGAATTCAATTTTTCGTGAAACGAACGTCGTAAAATTCGGAAAACGTTTTCCCGGAAATAATTTTTCACGAAACGAATGGAGCCTAAGTGTAATATCCCCTTCGTTTGATTACCTTTGTAAAAAACATAAGAATATTTTCTGTTCCTTCTTCTTTTTTATGGCTCAATTGCTCTCTAAATTTCTGAAATTTTCCAATTTTAATAACCCTGCGTGGCCCATGCAATTTTTTGCCACACGAGATATTCATTGGGCTTGAATTTCATGATTCTGCGAGTTTAGTCCAAATCAATTAAGTTTAGAACTTCAAACCACTGCCAATCCAATGCAATAATCAACAATCAATCAATGCTCATAATATTATATGTTATGCAATTTTAATTCTAATATTTATGTTTAGAGGTTAAAAATTAATCCCTTATTTTTATGCAATAAAAAGATGACTAGGCCGCCAAAATTCAAGTGTCAACAATGGATTGAGTATGCATCAGGCCGGGTATAGGTAATTAGATTTATATTATGTATAAATGGATCAAAATTAATTAAATTGATCAATTTGGATCGGGTCATTTTTCACCCAACCCATCCATTTGAAGACCCCACTTTTCTCTTGTGCTTCCAAATGGGTTTCGCTCTTACTGCCACTTAGAATCAGCAGTCAAAAGCCAAGTGTGCTCATTTGCCCATGGCTTTGTTTTTTGAGGAACAATTTTGAAATGTCATACTTGATTGCTACGAACTTTATCTTCATTTCAAAACTCCAGCGGTCGTAAAGTATACCTGAAAACTTTTAAGTTTTTACTGCCCGGTCAAATGCAGAGCCTACGCTTGTTTATATGACTTTGCGTTTGCAGATTATTACGCTTAGCGAGTCTCCCTCGTATGAGTGCAGAACCTGCAGGGTTTTAGTTATCATTTTCTGCAACACCTACGTAAGCTTATCAAATACTTTGGATTTAGTTTTCATTGAGAGATGTTTTATAACATTATGAACGTGGGCTGAGTACTACCAAAGGAAAAGAAAAGAAAAGCTGCACCCTTTAAAATCACCTGCCCAGCGACTAGTATGTCCGACCGTAGACAAGTTAACAACCAAACCACAGTTCTAGTCAATACTGGTTTCAAAAAATTAAACTACTTTCCAAGCAATGAGTGGCAAGGGAGTACAAAGAAAACGAGCCTTTTAAATATATAGGATCTATATCTCGTATACGTCACTATGCTTCATTGACAAGTCTCTTAGCTGAATGCGATTACAATGATCTTACTGAGCACCTCCTTACCAAGAAGGTAAAAGAGAGAGAACACACACACACACTCACTACAATTGGGTGCAGAGCACGATCGATCCTAGGATCACAACTCATCTTGCGACTTTCCTTCGGTTTCTTTGGTCGGCTTGGTCTTGGAAAGGGGTTTATACTTATCAGTATGGTGCATCAAGAGCAGCCATACATGAGTTATAAGCTCTCCGCCTTGCCGCAACAGGTTCTCGTGATGGTAAACTTGACATCTATACGCAGCGTAGCACAACATCTCCACCCAAATGCTGCTTATGATCTGCCACTTGTAGTTCTTGTCCTTCAGCATCGCAGCCAATTCCTGCGCATCCCGTAGCACGTGCCACTCCTTCACGATGTCATCCAGGGAGGGTTCGAGCACCTTCTCTTCTGACGACAATGTCCCCAAGGCCTCATTGCGGTCTCTGTACCTGAGAAATAGCTTCAACATGGCGCAAGCATGTTCCAATGTGATGTCAGTAGTCGTTAGGGACAACGTGTAGGGTCGCAATGCCAGAAGGTATATCATGTAATTGGATAGCAGTTTGCTTCCTTTACAATACGGAGAATCAGCGCGCTCTGAAAGGAGGCAGATGTTAGTTGCCATGTGCCAAATGGTGATGCTTCTGTCAAATGTTGTCGAGATGTTCTTTTCCAACACTTCAAGCTCTTGCGTCCCCTCCACATCGCCGCTGAGTTTGTGAGCTTCAAGCGTCCACTCGCCGCGTTTGGTGAAGGGCTTTTCGTGTCTGATTGCGTTGAACTTTACAATGTTTTCCACCAGCAATTCCTTGAGAGAGCTGGGGATTTTCCGGCGAGAGTGACTCCAATACCTTCTCAAGGTCACCTCTTTTTTGCCCAAGTGTTTGAGGATTCTTCCGATGGACCAGGGCCACTCATCGTTCAGGCGATGATCCAATAAGTCGAGTTGCCCAATTGAGTTCGACCACCTTTTCCGCTTCATATACTTTTCAACTAAGAAGTTCAACGGCCTTGTCAACACGGGCCAGTTTCTTTGGTGATGGCTCATTTCCACAATGGCCCATGCCGAAAAAGGTTGTTGAACAAGTTGGTAACCTTCTAGAGTGGTGACTCCTATCAACAAAGCGTAAGTGTAGGTGATGTACATGTCTATCATGAAGGCGCTCTTGAAGTTAATGGCAAATCCACACAAGGCTGAGACTAGACAGGAAAAGCTCGTGAAGCGGCGGATGAGACCGAGCCGTTTATAGAGAATCGGTTGCTTGGTGTAAAGTACGTCATACATGAATCCAAGTTCGACCTCAGTTGTGATGAAGGCTACATCACGCCCTACAGTTAACTGAGATTCCTTTAGCGATTTCGGACGGTAGAGCCAGTTTACAATGTGGGGCTTCAAGCAATCGTACCGATAGTATGCCTTCAAGATGATCTCTTGGTCCATCGGCCATGGGGCCTGCTTGTCAAAGAACTTGCCAACAGTTTCCTCATCGAAGATATCCTTGGCTGATGCGCCCGATCTCTTCCAGTACACCAACGCGAGGGCCCAAACTGTCTCTGCTGATCGAATAATCCCGGCGACAGACAAGAAGATGTACATTAATGGGACAGGGGGCGAGCTGTCCCAGCAACGAATCAGGATCCAGATAACGAAAATGACCTTGACAGACAGACTCAGCATCTGCCGACCACTGAGCCGGTTGTCCTCGACCGAGTATGCAGTTATGGAGTCGGGGTTCCCAAGCTGCATCAAGAGCAACGGTGCCAGCGACCCCTTGAGCTCGGTAATGTAGTCAGCTCGATCAGGATTTTCAATCTGGACAAAGGTGAGCTTGCCAAGGGCGATAGTCGCAAGGTAAGAAGAGAGCAAGTAGGCGGTTTGGATGACGTATCTGGTGATGTTCGATGTCATGTACCTCCGGCGGCTGCTGAGGATGACGAGGGTGATCTGGCAAGTAAGGCTCATCGTGAGCAGCAATTGGATGCCCCATGCCTCCCAGAAATCTCTTGAGGCAGGCCATTGTCTACTGACTATGGATGATATCAGATTGAACGATTTCATGGGGACGTGATGTCTTCTGCTGTTCTCTCTGAGAACAACAATGCAAGTGAAACTAATAACAATGAGAATGGATAAACCGCCTTGGACTCATTCTGAAAAATTAATGTCTAGACTTCTTGTAGCATTCATTCAATATAATTAGTAAAATGTTGGGATCCTAACTCTGCTCTAGCCTCTAATTCTCCCATTCCAGCGAATGAGATTAATTACGTCTTGCTGTCCTGCATAAGTGAAACCCACTTGAAAAAGAGAAAGAGAAGTTTCAGAAATCTATAAGCAATGCTAGGCGCTAGTTTTGCTAGACCAGATCTACGAAATTGATATATTCAATGAGATGGCTGATTGCAGAAGGACATCTGAAGAAGCTGACTCATATTCAAACACCCACCTACCGATTACCGCATTACTTAACACACAGATTATGTAAACCAGTTCAATAAACCAAGCGTTTTCCAAACATCAAATATGAGACCATGGACACACACTCACACATTTTATATTTTGCTGAATTGTTCACCGAGACACTGCTAAAACAGAATAAATGTTCACAGACAAATGAAACCAATGACAAGATTATGAATTTTCTGGAAAAAATAAAGGAAAGTACAAATTGGTCTGGCAAGAAACCGAAACCTTACTATGCTGTGTGACTCCCAAGAAGCTGACAGATTAGGTTTTGGTAATAAAGAAATAGCACTTGAGTGGTTCTGCGTTCCTAACGCTTGTGGGGAAGCTTACAAAAATATAGTTCTGAAGAGATAATAAGAGGGATTATAATAACACAGAGAGCAGTGATTTGATTACTTACTTGTAACTTTAATAAGTGATTCTTTGTGTCTTTGTTCGGCTTTCGCCAGCGACAAACCAGGTGTCAGATTTTTAACTTTACGCTGTTTGTTGGATCGATTCTCGAGGAGTGTAAACTTTGCTGAGAGTATGCAAAGAATTCACCCGTGCACTTTTTTAGATAAAAGATACCACGTAAGCTTAAACTATTGCAATTTGTGTAATCTAGGCATCAATCCCTCTCTCCAGATGAAATTCCTCGTGATCATCATGTTTTTTTTTAGTTTTTTTGACATTAATCTTCATACCTCCTTGTCATAGACCTTCCAAAAATCCCTCTGTGTTCCTAATACCACCAACAATAACTTGCCTCTACCTAATACACCAAACGATGTACGCATAAAAAGTTAATAGACTACAACAGTGCACGGCCATAAATCTAAAATGACCTTACATCATTTCATTTCTTGAATTTGTGCTCTACAAAGCACGTAAGTTTGGGAAAAATTATTCAAAGCCTTAAACCTTTTGCATTTTTGCTAGTTTAGTCATCAATCTTTTGATTTTGCCAATTAATTCCTAAGCATTTTCTATTTTTGCCAATTGAATTCATCTATCCAATTTTAGCTAGAAATCACTAATGTTAACGTTAGCTGTTCTTCATGGTACAGCTAGTGCAGATGTAGAAAATTTTCATAATTTTTCCAATTTTTTTTATAATTTTTATAATTTTTATAATTTTTTATATCTTTTTTTTTTTTGCTATCTTTTCCTATTTTTATCAAAATCGCTTGCCAACCCTCCTTGGTCATGGGCAAGGGTTGCAGGTGAAGGCTTTGCGACCCTTGTGAGGGTTGTGACCTTCACCCTCTATGACATCCTGATTTTTCAAATCTGATTTCAATTGAATAAATCGGGCCTTTCGTCGACACGTCTATAGTGTTATTCTCTGAGCCGATCACTCATGAGATAACTAGACTATCTTGAAACATTATTAAGGGATTTTAACGCAAAAGGCTTGAGAATTCGACCAATAATCGACTGCTCGACCGTGCTAATTTGCAAGGGTCATTACGGCACACTTAAAAATCGATCAGAGATCAAAGATAGGTCGTTTCGATTGAGATGAGTGATCAAAATGTGGGTGATTCCACATGATTGCAAAATTCCCATCAATCGACTCTAAATTGATTTTCTATCGTTTTGGGTACCCTGTGTCCGTATTTGAAACATTGAGATTTTCACGACAATTGAGAGTCGTCAATGTGTCAAAGATGTACATTGTGACTCGAGATAAATCGATCACGGGTCAATTGCACTAAAAATTCCTAAAAGCTACCCGATAGACTAGGTCACGCTAAAAGCGTGCCGGATTGAAAATAACCGTGAATTTGAACCCGATTTCAAAAATTGAAAGTTATGCGGTGTCACGAGTTATTTGAAGAACGTCAACTCATTCTCCGAAGAATTTTCAGAGATTCCGGGATTTTTGTGGAAAATTGATACGGACGTTGCGGAAAATCAGCGGAAATTCAGATGGGCTAAATTGATGGAAATTGGGACTTCTAAGCCAAGCCTGTGAGTGTCAGGAATTTATAGAAAATCGTTCGGGATTTTTCTTCATCAAGATTGGACCTCAATTTGGGAAATTGAGTGAAGAAATTTATCCTAAAAATTAGTGAAATTCGGATCAATAATTGGGGATGGAATTTTGCACTTAAATTGAGTTATTTTGGTGGATAATTGATTGGAAAGTAATAGGGAACATCCAATTAATGGAGTGGCCAAGGTTGTTGACTAATCTTCCCTTTTCGGCTGGCTTCTACCTCTCGATTCACCCCTCCTTCGGACGCTCACAGCCGCACACTCACCACAGCGTCGATCTCTTCTCGTACATGTGCTGCTTCACTTTCATTTTCATTTTTTCAGCTTCTGCATTTCGGTCTTCTCCTCTGCAACGACACCCCCACCGAAAACGCCTGCCCATCCACCGAATTCCCCTCATCCTCGCCACTTGTCCCTCAACCAGCAGCTCTTGGTCAACCTTCAAGCCCACGAAGCCCAGCAGTTGACCGCTTGTAGCCCACGCCTCTGCCAGCGTCGCCCGAAGCTGCTTATTCTCTTTGCCGCTTCTCCACCTACGCGGCCACGTGATCTTCAGCTGTTGCTTCATGCGGCCTCGACGTTCCTTTGCAGCATCCAAGTCTGCAGCCCACCAAGTCAACCATAGCCGCTCCATCCCACCAACGGTGACTCCGTGTGCGCCAGCAAGCTTCATCGAGACAACAAAACCACCGAACTCTCCCATCTTGTTGACCGCAGCTCCTTCGCGCATTGTCCAGCTCTGAAGATCAACGAAGACGCTGCAGCTGCCACGTTGAAGCCATCCGCACCGAACGAAGCAGCCCAGTAGCGTTGGTCTTCGTTTCCTCGAGCCCAACAACAACCTTTGCTGCTTCTTGTTCAGCCTATTAGCCCAAGAAAAATTTAGTCCAACAAGCTGCAGTCCAGTCCATTCTCAGCCCATTTGAAGCCGTGGGCTTCAGCTTCAGCAGCCCATTTCTGTGAAAGTTCAGCCCAGTTCAGTTACAATTTAGCCCAAAGATCTAGTAACTCAGGCCTAGTTTTGAAGCCCAAGAAGTTTTAGCAATTCAGCCTGCGAAGTTAATCGACCCAAGTTCGATCTAAGCCCAGAAATTTCTGTGGGCTTGCTTAGCTTTTGGGCCCGGCCCGGGAGTCCGCCGACGCCGCCGAAAATTAAGGTTTCGGCCGCCGTCACGTCGTCGTCGCGGTGAACCGGTTTTCGCGATACACCGGTGAGTTTATACTCTAAACTCTGCTTAGTAGGTTAATGACGTTTAAGAGGTGTTAGATTTATTTTATTAGGAATTAGGTGGTTAGTTAGATTAAATTAGAAATTGAATTATTTAATTGAGCATGTTAGGTGGTTAGCATGATTTAGCTAAGGCCTAAATAAATTGTACTATTTATCTAGAAGGGTTCGGGAATTTTCCGGGTCCATATTGGTTATTAATTTAATGATTTTGGCCTAGGTTATTATTTGTAGAATTTAATTTGATTTATTTAATTAATTTCAGTAATTAATTAATTATTAATTATTTTTCCGGAAATTAGGCCGGGATAGCCAGTAACCGGAATTTCGTGCTGATTGCAATGGTGTGGTTAATTTCTGCAATTGAATGTTAAATGATGCAAATTGAGTGTTGATTTGATTTTTGGTATTTAATTCCAAAAATTGTGAATTTCCAATATTTATTCAGAAAATCCCAGGTGTCGGGTTTTGACACCAAAAAATGTTTTTTAGTACTATATCAAATAGTGGGGTTTGAAAAAGATAGGTATCAGTCTTCTAGTTCGAATTGACCGTGTACCCACACACGACTATTTTCGGGATGTTTTTAATACGAAGAAAATAGGCCAGGATCACTAATTTTAATGGAGGCATTTGAGTGCAATGCACGGTGTCCTGGGCCATATTTGAGTGATCGTGTGATGGTTATGAGAAATCGTCCCGGGCTGTTGAGCTGGACGTTATCCCTATTTGGGATACCCCCTGGACAACGGGAAGCCGGTCGCAGTTGATTCTGGACCCTATGCTCCTTCGGGAAAGCCGTCTGATAAAGAGACGTGCCGTGCTCAATGGGGTGAGACGATGCCTAGCAATGCCAGAAGACCGCCGAACTGAGAGTAGGCCGTGCTATATGCCGAGATCAAATCTAGGAACGCATGATTAATTGAGTGTGGCGTTTCAATTACTGGAGCTTATTTGTTGCTCATGCTCTCATGTTGTTTGTGATATAAATTATACTGACCTGCATGGTGGATCTGAGACGAGGTAAGTCTCCTTGATTGTGTGATTGCGTGCTTAGGACGCTTCTTGGCGTGTTTCCCTCCTAATTGGGGTTTAGAGCTTAGACTCGCTGAGATGATATCTCACCCCGTTGTGGGACAACATTTTCAGGGTCGTCAAGTGGAGGACTTGAAGCTGAGAGGAGGTGATCGGAAGTGTAGGTCAGTTAGGACCGCTTCTTTTTGGGAGGCCAGTCTTTTGTAGTCTTTTGGCCATAGACCTGTGTACATGACTCAGTGTATATATAAAAGCATGTTTGTTGTGAATCTATTATCCTGCTTTTCTATCCCGAGATGATTACTGTCAGGGGATTTCTTTTCGCTTCCGCATGTGCAATAAAATGGAAAGGGTCGGCGACTCGTCCTGGGAAGTCGCAAATTTTTATCGACCATATAGGGATGGGCACGTGCTCGGGGTCCGGGGCGTGACACCCTCGCCCTAGTGCTCACGATATCTGGGTGAGGGCCATGACCCTCAGACATGATCAACAAGGGCTTCATGGCCCTTGCTAGATACCTCGCCTAGTGGCTGGTGAAGATCGGCTGCGACCCTATTTGGACTTGGTAGGAAAAAAAAGATAATAAAAAGAAAGAAAAATAAAATATAAGAAATAAAAAATTTTAAAAATTGTTCATGTTAGTATTGATCATCTTACGTGACACTAATGATCCATATCGGTGGATTTCAGTTAAAATTGACTAGATTGATTCAATTGATAAATTGTCATGAGGTTTATGACTCAATTGGCAAATTAAAATGTTTATGCCTGAAATGACAAAAATACAATAGATTTATGACTTTTTGAACAATTTTTCATGTAAAATTTTCATTGTAAACTGCCTGCGGCAACAAACCTCCATTAGCAAGCACTCCCTGTATCGAAAAATAAGGCATGACGGCGTAGAAAGGTTATGTTGGAAAAGATGGATCTAAACATTTTAGGTATGCTGAGAATCCACGGTTCACAAGGAGGACGTCAGGAGGGAGGAGAGATGCGAGAGAATAGAGTTGACAGTAGCAAAGTATAACTCATTTCAGGGAAAAACTCCTGAGTTTTCTTGCTCTTGCCTTGATTGGTCTTTGGTCAGGATCGTTGATTGGTTTGGTAATGCAAGTAATTTGGTCCTTTATTTTAATTTATGAGTACCATCTGGATGATAAACAAAGATCACAATTTCCTCTCATTAGTATCTTTTCAAAAGTTTAATATAGTCAACATGAGTTGATTGTTTATATGAAATTTGTGATTAACCATCGTGGAACATATAAAATTAATATATTGTCTAATAATAGATGCTAAGTAAGATAAGAGAGATTTTCCTCAGACTTTACATTTTAAAAGCCAATAAACTAATAAGTCAGCATTTATCATGACCCTCCTGAGGTGAGATCCTTGAGGTGGTTAACAAATTGCCAAGTGAGCGTGGATGGTCTATCTTGCAAGGCGGCACTTATAATTGGCTTAGGTTCTCCCAAACCTTATCAGTCATGATTTGATTTGACTTAGTTAATTATAATATTTTTATTTTATTTTATTTTTGGAGCTACTATTAACCTATTGAAGGCTGATTAGTGGTCAAGTAAAACGCAACAATGGTGACATTACTCTGGAAGCACAGGTTGGCATGCGTGCGCCAATGCAGTTATCATCGTGGCTCAGAGAGAGGACTCTGCCTACTGAGTCCTAAACCGTGGCCTAGGAGCTTCTTCCCTCTGTTTTTCTTTGTCGACTCTCATTCTCTCGCCGTGCTCTCAAAAAATTACCCCAAATTCTAACGCTTTACCTTTTTTTAACCTTACTCTCGTCCAAATGCCCAATCCGGATCCCTACAATTTTTTTTTTAAAGTACACTTTCTTCCCTCCTCTTTGAGTGGTCTCCTAAGTAGTCCCGACACGGGACACGATATGATACACTAACACATCATTTCTAAAAAAATAGAGGATTTCGACACGTTGGGACACTTTGTATATTAAATATATATTTTTATATATACATAATAAATTATCATTTTTATGATTATTTCAATCCAATTAATTTGAATCAAATTCATAAATAATTAAATAATTAAAAAGCCTATAATGAATTTACACCGAAAACATTCATTTGCTATTTATTAATCCATAAAACTGGAAGAAAAAATAAGTGATTCATATTCTAGACTCGCATGTTAGATATGTTGGAAGAGGAGAAAAAATTTAGAGGGTGAATTGTGTATCACGGAAATTGGGAGTTAGAAAAGAAGAGAATATTAAGTTTTTCTTCTTTCTCCAATTATTATTTTTATTATCGTGTTTTATTTTTTCACATATATATATATTTTGACCTCTAATTTATTAAACTTTTAAAATTGACCTCGATATTAGAATCACGTGTTGGAAACTCGTATGTCAGAATTCCAATTCGAGTGTTGGAGAGTGTCAGAAAAATTGACCAAGTGTCGAATTTTCCGACACGTGTTAACCGAGTGTCCGAGAGTATCGGAGATTGTCAGACACATGTCGAAGTGTCTGACACAACACAAAGTTCTTGGAGAGTGTCGGTGCTTCATAGGTGGTCTCCAGCTCACGCCCTTCACTGCCTCTATTTTTTGTGTGTTCAGAGAGTTTGCCTGTTGCCGCTCGTTTCATTTCTTCAAGTCTCTGCTCACACTCCATTATTCCTTAAATTCTGCTCACACTTTTGTAGGCCCCAAATTTGCAAGTTCTAATTGAAGTCAACATAATTTTCTTTTGAGTTCTCTTCACATCTTCGTCCGAGTGTCCTTTCTGCTCGTGGAGTCTGCTTTTTCTTCATCGAGTCCTCTTGTTCTTCATCCAAGTGTCCTTCTTCTTCTCCGTCAAGCCTCATTGGGCAGTTCGGTTCGTGATTCTTGGCATGATTGGCGAGGCAAAAGAACTTTCGACAAGTGCTATGAGACGGAGTTCCAGGAAGCGACGACTTAAGGAAGGAGGAGAGCTTCTTGTTGTTAGTGAGTTGGGTGGTCAGTATAAAGATAGTTTTGAGGATGTTAAAGCCGTAAGCAATTGAGAAATCTCGTCGTTTCCATTTTCGGTATACTGGTATGCTGCATGTTTTGTAAGAGCTTGAGAAGATGCTGCCACTTTATTGTTCTGTCGTGATCAGGGACTTGTGCACAGAATTCATGCATCGTTTTTTAGCTTGTCAGTGGCCGTCATCCAGCTTCTTCTCTTTTTCATTCTTATTAATGATCTCAGAGTTGAGCATTGATTTGTGTTAATTCAATCTCATTGATAGATGAATAATATTAGAAGTGGAAATAGAGGTTATCAAGCAGAGCTAGCCGTTCTTACCTATTGACACAATATTAGAGAAACAAGTCGAAGTTTTGGTTTCTTCTCGTTAATTTCCAGAGTTTCTACATTCCTTAAATACTGTTTAGCGATATTTATTTCAAACTCAATTGCAATTCTTCTAGTGGACATACAGAAGTAACAAACGTGATAACTAAGGCTCTGCCATTTTGTTTCTAGGCAGGCATGAAGGATCTAAACACGGCCGTATTAATTCCACTTTTCAGCTTGACATGTAGTGGATAGACGATCTCAGCTAGGTAAAACCTGGTGTTTTTGATTGCATAGGAGAAAAAGGAAAAGATACGATGAAATAAATTTTCAGTCACGTTCTCTTTTATAAACAACATAAAATTGATTTCAAGATACGACAGCATATGATTTGCAGCTCAACCTATTAGGGGTCGATGAACTCAGGTGTACAAAGATGAAAGTAAGCCGGTCATTCTAAATGAGAAATTCTAAATGTGGACCCAAAACACTACGGTGTGGAGTTTTGCTTTTCGATTGATTTGATAAGATCATTTTGAGTGCATGAATTGTAAAATTATTTGGTATTAATACCAACTATTCCAAAAGTTTAAGTTATAAAATTCAAAGCGTTTAATGATTAGATATTATAATATTCCACCTCAAACGTAGGCTAGACTTTTGCTAAATACTAAAGTGTGAATGGAATATATAAAATTACTGATACAAATAAAAAGCTTAAGATTTCTATTTTGATATCATATGTCAAGGCCAGCTGCGGTTTAATATTTATATATTATAATATAAATAAAAAACCCAACAGCGCGTGACAAGACGAAGTCATTTATGGATTGTCAAATATATTAGTATCTCTCTTCCCCATAAAAACCCTTTGGATGCAACTAGAAAGACTTTTTCCCGTTGGGGGAGGTGTGGCCGAGGCGGTGGTGTTGGCGGTATCTTCAGGAAGCTCGTCATTGCTCGAACGGTGCTTGTAGGTCTTGTGAGCCAAGAGGAGCCACACATGAGTGATGAGCTCGCCTCCTCTTCTCAATAGCTTGCCATGGTGATACACATGACCCTTGGATGCTCCATGACACAGCATCTCCACCCAGATGCTGCTAATGAGCTCCCACTTGTTGTCCATCGTCCTTAGGTCGACCACAAGCTTTTGCACATCCAACAACACGTGCCAGTCGCGAGTGATCCTCGTCTCCTTACTTGGTTTGACGGGGGGTGGCACCTCTCCATCCTGTGACAACAGTGTGCAAATTGCGTCTTTATGGTCTTGGTACCTTAAGAAAGGCCTCAGGGTGCAACGAGCGTACTCCAACGTAATGTCGGCAGTGTTGAGGGACAACATGTAAGGATGCCAAGCCAGGAGGTACATCATGTAGTCCGATAGGAGTTTGCTTCCTCTGCAAGCGGCGGAGTTCTCGCTCTCCAATTTGTGCAGGATTTGCGTTGCGATGTGCCAGATAATGATGCTCATATCGAATATCTTCTCGATGCTATCGCTCAGTCCTTGTTTCTCTTGAACGTCTTGAATCTCGAGCGTCCACTTGCCTCTTTCTTCGAAGGGCCCGTGTTGTCTTTTCTTCTCTAGCTCCGCCATCGTTTGAACCACCAGCACCTTGAGGCACGAGGGGATGGCCCGGCGGGAGCAAAACGGACCCCACCTGATAGTCTTCCTTTCGTCAAACCAATCAAGTACCATGGCAATGGGCTTCCGATGTTCTTTGTTTAAGAGGTTGGAATCAAACAAATTGAGCTGCCGTATCGACCTCGACCATCTTTTCTTCCTCATGCACCAATCGGCTAGATATGGAAGGAGCCTTTGGACGAGCGGCACCTTAAGGTGCATACTCATCTTCACCACTGCCCAATCCGAAAAAGGCAGCGCCATGATTTGATAAAGCTCGAGGGATGTGACTGCCATCAGTAATGCGTAGGTATAGGTGACATACATATCGATCAAGAAGGCATTCTTGAAGATGATGGCGAATCTACACAAGGCAGACACCAAGCAGAAGAAGCCGAGGAAGTGGCATACGAGGTTCAATTTGGTGTACAGAACGGGCGCTTTAGTGTAGAGCACATCGAACATGAAGTTCAGTTCGATCTCGGTCATGGTGAAAGCACGGTTGGCAGGGTAATCATCGATGGACATCCAATCGCGCGATATGAACAGAGGGTGGTACAGCCAGTTCACAAGGTGGGGCTTCAGACATTCAAACCGAAAGTAGGCTTTCAAGATGTCCTTTGCAGAGGCGAACTTGTCCTCCTCGGGGAACTCATTGAACTTTCTCCGAATCTCGTTTACTTCACTGATGTCCTCAGCGGTCACGCTCGAGTTCTCATCATACACGGAGTAGAGAACCCATGCCCATCCCACCGACTTCCCAATTCCAACCACAGACAAGGGGAAGTACAGCCATGAGACGGGGGACGAGCGGTCCCAACATTGAACCAGAATGCAAACCACTACGGCGGCCGTAACCCCAATGTTGAGTATCTGTCTCTTTCCCAGCCGGTCATCTTCCACCGCATAGGCTGTCATGCCGTCTACGTACCCGAGCTGCATCAGAAGCAACGGGGCCAACAGACCTTCCAACACCACATCATAACCCGGATTCTCAGGATCATCGATGCGGACCACAGTAAGCTTGCCCAGCGCCATTGTTGCAAAGTAAGAAAGGAGCAAGTATGTGGCCCATATGACGAATCTAGCCAAATTCGACGTCATATATTTCCGACGGCTGCCTAATATTGCGAGAACAATCTGGCAGGCAAAGCTTAAGGTGAACAATAACTGAATCCCCCACACCCCCCACAGGACTTTTAACAGTTGCAACACGGGGTTCAAACTCATGGCAGCTTCGTTCAGGTGTGCTCACTAGACATCAATGCAAATGCAGAGTGAGGTTCACATTGCTTAGGAAGAACAATTACAAAAAGCTTTCACAAGACTGCACAAATTCATACAATATTGCATCCGTTAATTCTCTCAATCTATAATAATCTCGCACCATTGAATTCAAAAGTGTGCACATTGCTTATCCTACAAGTTATGCATAAGTAGGACTCTAGATTTTCATTCTGTATTGGATGCAGCATATGTGTGGAGTGACCCACCGGTCAAACACAACGTGCGTAATTTTTTTTTTCTTTTTCTAAATACTTTATTAAGTTCTTTGTGTTTCACTTGTTGATGATGATTGTCAGGCGTTACAAATAGAAAGGAAGATTCACAATGCAAATAAAATTCCTTTTGATAATGCATTCCTTTTGATAATTGTAAGTTTATTTAGTTCATTGGAAGTCCAGGCAACGAGAGTGCGTAGGTAGATACTTTTGTTTTTCTTAAGACTGTTTGTTTACACTTAAGCAAAAATAAAAAATTATATTTTTAGCTGTCAAAATTAAAAGAATAAAAAATTATGAATAAACTACATATTAATAATTGAATATTGTGGAATTGTCAGGAGTTTTGAATGTTAAAAAGAATAATATTATCCGTGATCAGCAAAATTAAGAATTAAATGAAAAGTAAAAAGTAAAATAAATACAAACGATTATAACTATTCAAAATAGATTGATAGAAGGAAAAAGTCCCATCATGGTTATCCACTTTCCCAGCTCTTTCCATGTTCATCTCTCTTTCCTTTCCTAGAGTTGGATATTGTATTTTCTTTTGCGAGTCCACCTTCTATTTTCTTTCTCTTTCATTTATGATAGTGATCATCTAGACCTTCACTATCTATGAAGAAGCTTTCGTACAAATTTGTGCCGTTAGCCATCCACCTTCTAATGAGTCTTCCTTGATTTTTCAAAATAATGAACTGGCTATACTCACTACAATTTGGTGTATATGGAAAAATGTTGCGCTAAAGCATTTTCTCAAATCAGATAAAAAAATTTAGGAGAGTAACCACTCAAGGAAAATTCCCAAAGGAAAGAATGATCTATTCCAAGTAAATTTCCAATTCCAAATGCAAAATAATGACACTTCTAAGGTTAGCTTTGTTGAAGCCGCTTTTGATCATTCTTAGAACCATCGACTATCTACGTGGGCTTGGGAATGCGAATTATTGGTGTTCCAATTGGTTTTGTCATCGTAGATTCTTGGTTTACTAATGGTAATTACAAAAGGGAAAAATTTGAAATAAGGATTTAATTGTAATTTCTTGCATATTCCGAAGATTTTGCATTAAAATTTCAGTCACATTTTTTAGGAATTTAATTATGACAATAACAAATAATTAAGAATTTCATTTTCCGGCAAAAGAACATTTTTTGGCATTTTGAGTTTTATTCATCTTTTACTAGATTTTCAATTGAACGAAAATATAGAAGTTAATTTGGGGAAAAAGGAATAAATTTCCTCCACTCTTCTACTATAACTATTTGTCATTTCTATAAATTTACTCGGGCACAATTTTGATGCTTAAAAAAAGTTGTTTTGGCAAGCTTTTCTGGGAAAAGTTTGATCTTGTCAAATTTGAGCAAGTTATGACTTATTTGGCAATCCGGATAATTTCATTTTTGGGATTTTCTTTATATTCGCCTTCACGTTCTATTGAATTTCTCTAGAGGTGAATTCTGCACAAATTCTATAGATGTCATTTGTAAGTCTTTTTAGCCTTTATTTTTCAAATATTAGTTTTCCAAATTATTTTTAGAATATATTTTTTTTTAAAAAAAAAAGAAAAGAAGGTAAAGGAACGATAATATGGGACCATAAAGTAGAGGTGTGTAACCCCATAAATGATGGCTCCAAGTTTTTGGACTCTAAAACCCATTTTATACACTTTTGAAATCACCTTGGAACTTGGAATTATTGTTCTAGTTACTCACATTGAACATTCAACATAACACCTAAATAAATTACATGTTAAAAACCATGTTGATGTCTAATAGTAACAATCCTAAAACGTTTATAACATCAAAGGCAATAATATTTAAATTAACCAGTTTCCATTTGTTGGTTAAATTCATGAGTTGAGGCAACAACCTATCACGATGATATGAACTAAAATGAAGTCAAGCTCGTCACACATACCCATGCACATGCGGTACGTGCGGGGAGAGAGAGAGAGAGAGAGAGAGAGAGAGAGAGAGAGAGTCATTTTCTAAATGAGGTCGGAGATTATTGATTAATTAGAGTTTTCACACATTAATGTATGAAACACTTCATAAGGAAAAAAACCGACAGAGAGCGAGAGAGAGAGAGAGAGAGAGAGAGAGAGAGAGAGAGTTATTTTCTAAATGAGGTTGGAGATTATTGATTAATTAGAGTTTTCACACATTAATGTATGAATCACTTCATAAGGAAAAAATAAATAATCATAAACGATTAAGTACAATGTTTTATTTTTTATTAAAACATCATGCAGGGTTCTTGCAAAGGGTACATAGTGATGTGGAACATACCTTATCCTCACTTTTACCGCAATTTTAGAGCTGGAACCTAATCTGTGAGTTCTACTTCCCATTACGAAACCTACCCAACTTGTTCTCTAAGGTCCACGGGTTCCGCATATCCTCTGCACACCCGTAGCATTTAGTATTGAAAGAAACTCGTCCTAATTTTGGGTCTTGCCTTCATTAACCAAGGCCTTTTTCTTTTCTAATTTTGAGAGTTTTATTACTTTAAATCTTTGTGATGGGTAGTAGAATAGATGTGTCGCCCAATGAGAACGCCACATTTCAACTTGCCTGTGGCCTTCTACTATATGCACCAAAATACTATACAACAATAGATTAGATGGCTTCAGATGCATTTGCTATCAGGTTGAATTTTCAAAATTTTGAGTAGAAGTTGCTTCTCAACTCCAAAAATAATTCCTGCAATCCTACCACATCTCTAAACCTGCAGACTTCTTAGATCCCGTTCACATAGGAAATTTTGCTTTTGATAGCACATTTGCTGTACTTTCCTGACATGGCAAGCTTTAAATGTCAAAGGTGACAGGTTGTGAAGGGTCATAATTTCTACCGGTAGTTCTTTCACCGATTAGAAAATGAACATCGATAACAAACATAAACATGTGCTATAACTTGTATAGAGCATGGTTAAGTGTACTAACCAACAAATTAAAGTACGATAATCACTTGCCGAAACATCCAAAGCGCAGGGAGCACACATACATCTGTCCCTGAAGTAAAATGGGTTAGTAAGCACGAACAAGCAAATGCAAGCTAACTAAAATAACAAGCAAGAAAGAGGTGCAACACAACACAAGACTAGCGCCAGGAAACCTGAACTCGAGGGCTGATGAATCCCAGAAGTATGATTCAGAAGACAATGACACCGACTTCTGAAAAATTGGAGAAACTGAAGCTGAGAAAAGCAACGAAGATCTTTGTCCTAAGAAACATCGAGAAGGAACAAATACTAGGAATAGGTGACTTCCTCTCTTAGCTAGCTGAGCACTGGCGTCTTAACAGATACAGCAATTAACTGTTTGTTGGAACCTCCATTATAAAGAAAGAAAAAGAAACGCGAAGGAATAAACAAGGACAAAAAGATAAAGTAATATAATACGGCATGGGAATTTGATTCTTTGCTGTAAACTTTCGACTGAGCCTCTTTTTCTCTTTTTGTTTGGCCCAATCAGTACATAAACATGTCTGAGGCTTCGGTCTCTATCTTTATGGTAACGCGTGATTCTCGTTCTATATTGCAGTTTTAGCTCTTGGATTAGGCAATTATAGACTACTCTAACACTAGCCTCGAGTCTCCATAAAATTACAAGAAGACTTCAGGTTCGTTTTATTTCCTGGAAAAATTGACACAAATGGTAAATATTTGATAAGGAAACTATTTTCAAGAACTATGGTTTAATTTTCTATTGTCTAGTAGAATTTTAGGAATGAGCTAAAAATTATTATTGGAAGTCTGGTGTCAAAAAATGTAAGGAAATTGTCGAATCAATCATAAATCTATTGTGCAGATATCACTTCAATCTTACACTTTCCAATTTTGCAAATTTAGTAACATTTATTTGAAATTTCAATGTAATAATTCTAATCAGTTTTCTATGGAAATTGTTGACGTGGTGGTATGTCACATAGGACGGCAAAAAATGATTGGATCGTCATGTTAGTTATTTTCAATGAATTGACCAGAATGATTGGATCGTCATGTTAGTTATATTCAATGAATTGACCAGAATGATTGGATCGTCATGTTAGTTATTTTCAATGAATTGACCAGAAACACTACATTGGAATTTCGTGCAAAAGTTTATGACTAAATTGGCAAAATTGAAAAGTTTATAATTAAATTGACATCTTTATAATAGGTTTAGGATTGGTTGTGTTAGATATATTGAGATTATCTTTACGATATTCTAGATATTCTGAATATCTTTAATATTCAAGATATCCTTACCATATATTGGATATCTATAATATTCTTAATATCTTTAATAATTTGGATATCTTTATGATTGATTGTAAACACATGTGTTGGTAATGCGTATGAAACTTATCGAAGGTATTTTGATTATTGTTTATACTTGTTACATTAATATTGCCATGTGAGATGTACTAATGTGTAGGGGTGCGCCAAGGCAAAGTAAGTTTGTATACCGTGCGTGTTTAGGCTGCCTCTGAGACGAATTAGTGTCCTAGTCTAGTCTAGACTTAGGCTATTAACTTGCTGAAATTTATATCTCACCTTGTTGTTAATTGTTTTCAAGCCCGTAGTATGGAGAATCGTCACGTACAGTTTGGGGCCTCGATGGATCAAGACATGAGCTTGCCTAGCGTCAATTTTGGTTGGCCCCGGAGTTAGTGAAGCTAAAATTAACCCTGACCCTATTGACCCTTTTTGCTCATAGATCATTTAGGAGTTACCATTTTCTTGTAGACTTGTACATGTCAAACTCCTAGGGTTAACAAGTTGATAAATAAATGCGCTACTCTTGAAAATATTTTTTGTGTTTTGCTAGTCCTACTCTTTGATGGTTGATTGGGTGGTTTTGTTAAATGCTTCCACATGCATTTAATCGAAAGATAAAAACGATGGGTCAGTGACGCGTCCTGAAACGTCGCGTTTGAATCGACTGTTGAGGGATGTTCGCATGCTTAAGGCACGGGGCATGACATGACTAGAGTTGACCAAAGTCGATTGATCGATCCCCAAGGTATTTCGATGTGTTGATTCCATTTTTGGCGTTATTTTATCCATATTTCTACTTCTAGTACTATTTTCTTGGTATTTATTACATAAATCAGCACATTTTCAATGAATAAAATGGACGTGCCAATATCCATTCAAACTATATTGAATGGATTAAATTATATTTTATGGAAAAAAATGTCAAGTTTTTTGAGAGGATGCAAACTTTTGGTGTATAGGATGGTGCACCTTTAGAGTAGCAAGCCAGGTCTCTTCTGTTAATAGCTTTGAAACAACTACCTCAAAAGAAGGATATGGATGTCAATGTAGAAGTGAAGCTTGTACAGAGTCAAACTCATCATTTAGCACTATCAGAAATTGCATAATACGCATATGATCACGATATTTAGTGAACTTGTGAGTATTGGCAGCGGCTTCCAACTACGGCTCAGATAAAGCCAATTGATCCCAAATAGCATGCATAGAGGATAAAAAATCATTAACAAACTAACCTATCTCTTGATGCATGCGATGCAAATTTCCAAATAGTTGATATTGATGAGCAATATCCAAGGTGGAGTAACGGCCAGCAAGCAAATCCCATGCTTCCTTTGCTGTATTCAGACAACAAACTGAAGCCTAATAGAATGTATCGAATTATTTTGAAACCATGTCAAAATCTTATGGTTCTTGCTGTCCCACTCCTCCAAATGCTCAATATGCTTTTCTCTAGTTTCATCAGCACTCCTTGTAGGCTCACAATTTTCCCAGTAACATTTATCCGCTCCTACAGATGCAGTTCTTGCTACACTTGCTTCTTCCTCATCGCGTAGCAAACATTGCACATATTGTAATCGAATTGGTCATCTTGCAAACACTAGCTATCGATGACAACCTTGGCAACCTTCTGGGACAAACAACCCATCCCGATACAGAGGTCCACCTACACACTCATTTGCCACTGTTGCTACTATTGAGGGTTCTTCCACTAACTCATATGTTACTTTATCTTTAGAGAGGATCTTCGCTCCATTCTTCGAGAATCCGATACCTCCAAATCTTTTGTCCTTAGAACTTCTGCTTTGTCCATGACTCTAGGTACTTCTAATTCATGGTTTTTATTTTTTATTTTTTATTTTATTTTATTTTACCTATTGCAATCACATGACTTCAAACACCAACTTGTTTAAGTCAAAGTCATTACTTTCACAAATGCCTACCTTTCATATAGTTGATAACTCACATATGCTGGTTAGCCATATAGGAAACATTTCAATGTCCACATTGTCATTACCAAACACTTTCGTGGTTCCTAAACTCTCCTTGAACTTGATATCTATGGGCCAACTATGTGAACTTGGCTTTGATAGTCATTTCTCTTCTAATGGTTGTCATGTGTAGGATCCATGGAAGGAACAGATAATTGGGATAGGCCATAATGTGGGACTTGAGCTTATCTCCCTAAAGATTCCAATTACTCTTAGTAGTTGTGCTGTCACGGTATCATATGAAACTTGGCATTCTCGTTTGGATCATACTTCCTTTTCTAGATTAAGTCATCTGATTTCTAGTGATCATTTAGGCTTTGTTGACAATAAATAGTTTGATTGCTTGTCATATAAGTTGGGAAAACATCACAGCTTACCTTTTGATCTTACTGAATTTGTTTCTCATGGTCTCTTTGATTTAATCCATTATGATATTTGGGGCCCATCTCCTACTCCCATTATGGGAGGATCCTGTTACTTTATGATTTTTGTGGATGATCATTCTTGTTTTACATGGCTCTTTCTTTTAAAGCATTGATCTAAACTATCTCATATTTACCGTGATTTTGTTACCATGATCAAAACACAATTTTTCTCAAAACATCAAGATCTTCCGTACTGATAATGCCATGGAATATAGAGACAGGGAATTTTTTCAAATTATTTCTCAAAATGGTACCGTCATTCATTAATCTTGTCTAGGGACTTCTCAACAAAATGGTCAAGCAAAGCGTAAACATCGACATCTTGGAGGTTGTTCGCACACTTCTAACTTCAGCCTCTTATCCGGTATAGTTCTAGGGAGGGCTTCTTATACTGATGTATACACTATCAATCGCACTCCATCGCCTACTATTGGTAATATCTCTCCTTATGAGTGCTTATATGGAAGTGTTCCTAATTATGATCTTTTTTGACTCTTTGTCAGGGCTTGCTTTGTATATCTTCTTCCAAATGAATGCACGAAATTAGAACCTTGTGCTCATCTATGTTGTTTTCTTAGGTATGGGATTGAGCACAAAAGGTATCGATGTTGGGATCTTGTCTCTAATCGTCTTCACATATCTCGTCATGTTACTGTCGCGACCTCTTTTTTCTCGGCGCCCGCAATCGGGGTACGAGCGCCTAAAGAGGCTAATGGCTCGGCTGAATTTATTAAGCCCGGACTCTCCCAAGTCCACCAATTCACGACTTTAATAGTTTGAGTTTTTAACCTATAAACCAATTTTTAAAATGGAGTCGCCACTAATCGATTTGGAGTGGGTCGATTAGAAACCCAAGCGAAGTATCGGGAGAAATACTCGCTCCTGCGCAACCAGAGAAATTAGGATCGGGGACTTGATTACACTAGTTAATCACTAATGCCCTTTCGGTACCTAATCTTGTTTAAACCCTAAGGCTTTTTGGATGTTTGAGAGATTTTCCATGCATTTTTTGGAGGAAAAACATTTTTTTGAGTCATTTTCTAATTTTTTGGACACAAAAGGGATTTTTTGGGGTTTTTTGGTGAAATACAAGTCTTTTTGGCTTTTTCTGAATTTTTTTGGCTTTTTTATGAAATTTTGGATTTTTTTGGATTTTTGGCATTTTTTGGAAAATATGGAATATTTTTGATTTTTTGATTTTTCGGAAAATAAAATATTTTTTAATATTTTTTAATATTTTTGGAAAATAAATTATTTTTTTATTTTTCTCGATTTTTTAGAAAATAAAACATTTTTCAACAATTTTTAATATTTTTCGATTTTCTGGAAATTAAAACATTTTTAAATATTTTTTGAAAATAAAACACTTTTTGATTTTTTTTTTTAAATAAAATATTTATTATTTTATTTATTTATTTAAAATATTATTTTATATTAAAATAATATAAAAATTGACCCGGGTCGGATCCGCGGGTTGGGTCCGACCCGGGCCGGTAACCCGAACGCGGACGGGCCCGCGTTGCGGGCCCGACTCGGATTTTTTTGTCTGTTTTTCTTTTAAGAAGCCCGGCCCAAATAGATCTATTTTCTAAAAAAAAAAAAAAAAAAAAAAAAAAAAGCCCGGCCCACGCGCGATTGGCCTAAGCTGGCCGAAACCCTACCCGATCCCCGACCCACATCTGACCCGGTTCGCAGCCGCGACCCGGTTCGCGGAAACCTACCCGACCGCGACCCGCTTCTGACCCGAGCCTCACTCGACACGACGGCGCTGGCTTTTCCATCCGTCTGCGGCGCCGATGGAGGGGCTAGGGATGCCACCGGAAGACGGCGCGGCGTTTGACGACGGCGGTGACGTAGCGAATGACGGTCCGGCGTTTTACAATGGCGGCGACGTAACGGGCGGTGGCTGGGGTTTCGGTGAAGACGACGGAGCGACAGTGACGACGCGGACGAGCACGGCCGTTACCTGTTCGCAACGAGGGCGCGGCAAGGCGGCTGCAAATCGGCGAGACAGCGTCGGGGATGCGAGATAGGGCGGAGTCGTCGGTGGCGATGGATCAGTTGGAGTCGCCAGTGGTGGAGCAGCAGAGTGGCGATCGCGGCGACAGCGGGCCTTCAGCTTCGCAGATCTGGAGTGGGGGAGGCGTCGGGCATGACTCGAGGTGGCGTCGGGGGGTGCAACGAAGCTAAATCGACCCCAGATCTGGGCCTTCACCGACCCCTGCTCTCTGAAACCTACTCGCTCAGCCCCTTACGCTCGCTGATTTCCCTCCTCTCTGCGGATTCGCTTGCCGGCGGCCTCCCCCGATGTCTCTCGGTGGGAGGTCGTTTAAGCTCACGACCCGCTCTCCCTCTCGCTCGCTCTTCAGCCTTCCCCTGAAGTCTCTCAGGCGAAGGTTTTCGAGCTCGCGATCTCGGTGTTGCCGGATCTCGGCCTGCTTGTCCTCGACCCCCCTCTGAAGTCTCTCAGTGGGAGGTTCGAAGCTTTGCAGCCCTCGATCTTTCGCTCTCTCTGTCTCCCCTTCAATGGAGGTGGTGCTGGCCTATTTATAGGCGAGGGAATCCGGTCGACGGAGAGGTTTGGCCGCCGATCCTCCGTGTGCCGACCGGCCTCGGTGCGGCCGAACCGGCGTCTTATCTCAGCATTAAAGGCGCGCATTGAAGGCGCATGTGCGTCGTCCTCTCCTTCGGCGGCCTACCTCCGTTCCTCTTTACCATAGGCTGCCCTTGAGCGCGTCGCCGGCCGCCGCGCGTGATGCACAGAGGCGGATGAGGAAGAAGAAGATAGGAGGAAGAAGAAGAGAGGGGGGGGCCAGGTCGTGCGAAGGGAGAAAGAAAAAAGGGCTGGCTGCTTTTTTTTTTGCTTTTTGCTTTTCTTGTTTTTATTTGTTTTTTTATTTGTTTTCTTTTTGTTTTTATTGAATTTATCTAAAAAAGAGGCAAAATACAAAAATAAAGAAACTTAAGCTAATTAATAACCTAATCAAAATTTTAGGTGTCAACAGCTGCCCCTCTTTGAAGGTGAGTTCGCAGAGGTTGCATTCAAAGACAAACTGATACCTAAATTTTGTCCGTACATATGCAATAGATTGTATAGGTCCTATGCAGAAAATGAGCAATATAACATTACACGTACTAAGATAGATAAGAAGATACCTGTAGTTACTTACCGGGAGTGAGTGAGATAGGGTGTGAACCCCGAGTTTTGGCAAGTATTAAGGCGTCATCTTACCTGTTACATGAGGAGATTGCTTCTCTAGGACCCGAACCATTCTTCGGTCGCCTATTGGAGCAATAAGTGATTTGTCTAGGACCCGAATCTTTCTTCGGTCGCCTTGACAGGAATTGCTTTTCCAGGACCCGAACCTTTCTTCGGTCGCCTGTTAGAGCAATAAGTGGTTTGTCTAGGACCCGAACCTTTCTTCGGTCGCCTTGACGGGGAATTGCTTTCCCAGGACCCGAACCTTTCTTCGGTCGCCTGTTAGAGCAATAAGTGGTTTGTCTAGGACCCGAACCTTTCTTCGGTCGCCTTGACGGGGAATTGCTTTTCTAGGACCCGAACCTTTCTTCGGTCGCCTGTTAGAGCAATAAGTTGTTTGTCTAGGACCCGAACCTTTCTTCGGTCGCCTTGACGGGGAATTGCTTTTCCAGGACCCGAACCTTTCTTCGGTCGCCTGTTAGAGCAATAAGTTGTTTTGTCTAGGACCCGAACCTTTCTTCGGTCGCCTTGACGGGAGATGCGCCGACCTTTCTCAGGGCATCTGTTTGTTGGGAGATAGTACTTGGATGATCACAAGTACAAACTCTTGGGAGATACTTGGATGATCACAAGTATCGAAGGGGTACCTGGACGATCACAGGTACAAACTCTTGGGAGATACTTGGATGATCACAAGTATCGAAGGGGTACCTGGACAATCACAGGCACAAACTCTTGGGGGATACTTGGATGATCACAAGTATCGAAGGGGTACCTGGACGATCACAGGCACAAACTCTTTGGAGATACTTGGATGATCACAAGCATCGAAGGGGTACCTGGACGATCACAGGTACAAACTCTTGGGGGATACTTGGATGATCACAAGCATCGAAGGGGTACCTGGACGATCACAGGCACAAACTCTGAAGGAAGAATCAAGGCATACCTGAGATATTTGTGTGGAAATATTGAGGATGGGTCTTGCATATACGTGAAGGTTTCTCACCTCCTGGTAGTGAGAATATCGAGGACGTACCTTGGATATTCATTGAAGGTTTCTCACCTCCTGGTAATTGGGAATATCGAGGACGAACCTGAGATATTCGTGAAGGTCTCTCACCTCCTGGTAATTGGAAATATCGAGGGTGTACCTGAGATATTCGTGAAGGTCTCTCATCTCCTGGTAAAGGGGAATATCGAGGACGTGCCTCGCATATTCATGAAGGTCTCTCACCTCCTGGTAAATGGGAATATCGAGGACGTGCCCCGCATATTCATGAAGGTCTCTCACCTCCTGGTAAATGGGAATATCGAGGACGTGCCCCGAATATTCGTGAAGGTCTCTCACCTCCTGGTAATGGGAATATCGAGGACGTACCTCACATATTCATGAAGGTCTCTCACCTCCTGGTGATGGGAATATTGAGGATGGATCTCGCATATTCGTGAAGGTCTCTCACCTCCTGGTAGTTGGAATATTGAGGACGTGCCTCGCATATTCATGAAGGTCTCTCACCTGGTAAAGGGGAATATCGAGGACGTACCTAGGATATTCATGAAGGTCTCTCACCTCCTGGTAATTGGGAATATCGAGGACGTGCCCCGCATATTCGTGAAGGTCTCTTACCTTCTGGTAATTGGGAATATTGAGGACGTGCCTCACATATTCATGAAGGCCTCTCACCTTCTGGTAATTGAGAATTTGAATGTGGTACGAGGCTTACCTGGATGGCCACAGGCACTCGAAAAGGTTGGGACACCTGGGTAGCCGCAGGTGTACAAAGTACTGGAATACTTGGATGAACACAAGTATTTAATGATATAACCCGGGACCACTCAGTTGGTCTAAGTGTAAGAAAGCATACCTGGGTAGACGCAGGCACTCAAAGCAGTGGAATGCTTGAACAGCTGCTATTATTTGGGGACAACTCGGACAAGTTGAGTGTCATGAAAAGGAAGTACCTGTACAACGGTGGGTACTTGACGATATGGGGATACTTAGACAGCAGTAGGCATTCCAAGAGATACTTGGTCAGTCACAAGTATCAATATTCTGGGGACAACTCGAACAGGTCGAGTGTCAAGAAAAGGGAGTATCTGAACTGTAGCCGGTACTCAAATACAATAGGATGCTAAGACGGCAGTAAGCATCGAAACTCAAGGGACAACTCGAATAGGTCGAGTGTCAAGAAGAGAGTACCTAGACAATGGGAGGTACCTAAAATAAAGGGATACCTGGACAGTCGCAAATATCAATACTCTGAGGACAACTCGGACAGGTCGAGTGTCGAGAAAAGGGAGTATCCAAACAGTGGCTGGTACTCAAAGATAATGGAATACTGAGACAATCACAAGCATCCAAACTCAAGGGACGACTTGAATAAGTCGAGTGTCAAGAAGAGAGTACCTGGACAGTGATAGGTACTTTAAGACAAATGGGGATAGGGATATGCTTACCTGGCAATATCTCTGATCTCTAAGAGTATGTCTGATATTTGCACAATATGCACACATGATTGTATATGCTGTAAATTCATGAATTAAAACGAGATTTTTGCATGATAATTTTGTCAGTTTTGCATCATCTGATTTCCACTGGGGAAGATTTTGAAAGACAGCCTTCATTTAAAATGTAGATGTCTTGAGCATGCCAGATGAGGGACTTTCAGTCTGAAAGGACTTTCCGCTCACTCTCATGGAAAAGGCTATCCTGACCATTGATGCAGGATTCATAAGGACCACACTATCTCACTGTCATCATGTCAGCAGGGGTCTGAGTATTCTCGCAAGTGGTACGATTTTACCAATGTGAGAGGTCTTTGTTGAAATTGTGATGAAGACTTGGTCAATAGCTCATCAAATGGGACCGTCGAGGTCAAGGCTCATGAACGAAGTGCCGCACGATCATCTCCGGGTTTGCAAGTCAAGAGACCTGCGAAAAGAGATAGAATAGTCTTGCTCGTACTTCTTCGAGCGATGCTTATAGACATATGAAATCCTACGTTAATTGAAGTGCCCCTAGTCTGAAGAGACTTTTACAATGGGATGCAATGTAGGCTTGATTCATGTGTAAAAGGGTGAGAGCTGGTGATTGCCTTGGCATTTGTCACCGGTCTTTCTTCTCACTGTCAAATGGAGGTTCTATGGACCACAACAACAACATTTTCTTGGCTGCATTTTTGACTGGGGGGCATTGGCCTTGCTTTTACCGGGCACACTGCTTTTTCATGCCCCTATTTTTATTCCAGTTTTTCATTTATGGGCATTGACCTTGCTTTTACCAGGTACACTGCTTTTTTATGCCCATGTTTTTTTCATTCTTGTTGCTTGAGAGCTGATCTTGACAAGTTCAAGCAAACACCTTTGTTAGACTATTGAGTCTTCATCTTTTGTCGGCGCTTTTGATTATGTTGCTCAAACGGCAGTAGCTTCTGCTTTGCCTCCATGTGAGGGTGAATTTACAGACTCAATTGAGTTGTACAATGAATACAAGTGCGTAAAGAAAGAATTGCTCTTCATGACTCTAGGGCACTTAAATTAACGCGAGTGTTCATATGCAATAAAGACACTCGAAGATTGATGCAAGTGCAAGCAAGAAAATTTCTATCTCCTTTCTCACTTTGTGATGCTGACTTGCTTTCAACTTGCCCCAGTGTGGGGTGGTTCCTGACGGAGGTATGAGAGAAGCTTCACCAGTGTATGGGGCTCAATGGGGTGAGCAATGAAATGCCTCTCACTGTTTTGGTTATCGTACCATTCGCGAGAGAACTCTTTACCCTGCAGCCATGGAATCTTCTGCACTCATCTCACAAGTGTATAGATGGGGGACTGTGTGTAGGATATGGCTGCCTTTCATCATTCTAACGCACCTCATCCAGCATGCTCAATTAATCTTATATTCTTCACTTAGCTGTCTATTCTAATAATCCTCAGTGGAATCAGTGACTTAGACAGGCAAAATCATCATGCAGAATTCATATGCAACATTTCGAATATGATAGAGTTTGAACTCTTCAAAACAAGTGAATGGTTTTGACTCAAAAAAGACCCTATTGACAACTTTAGGGGCTAACATAATGGTGTTTCCAAATATGTTAGATTTTGAACATCAAAAGGGTTATTCTCAAATGGACGTCGATGGTTGTCCCTATTAAGTAGGGACATGACATAAGAAGGATCAGCCAGGGTTGGGGATCTGATCATGAATTTGACGGGCCTTTCTGCTTTTGCCCCTGCAGAAAAGAAGATGTACAAGTAGATCAATTAGTCTGGCCAAAATCAAATGTGAGTTGAGGCCTAAAGGATCTCTGTCATTTGCTTTGGCAATTACTCAGGATGCTATTTTGCTTAGGAGAGTTTGTCATGCCTCTCATTGATTTATTATTTTTGTTTTTGACAGTCAGGTAATCCTGCAACAAACAAGACATGCTTCTCATTGATTCGTTATCCTTGCTTTTGACAGTCAGGTGATCCTGCAACAAACAAGAGGGAATGTGTTAGTCATGATTTTTTCAGGAGTTTAAACAACTAGGAGCGATACAACATTACCCTTCACTACTTTGCAGATGATTGGATGGACCTGAAATGCGAGTGGGACATGAAATCCTGTGTCTTTTGCTTTGTTAGATCACCTACTCTCTCGTAATTTGCAGGCGCAAGATAAGCAAAAAATTTTTTTTTTAATTATTTTTTTTACCAAGCGGCTAACTGCCGCGTCGGGGATTCGAACCTCCGACTTCGGACCATTTTGCTTCTTCCCGGATACCACTCGGCTAGAAGCACCGACGGTGTCCGTAGGACACTTCTTTTTTCATTTAACCAAACCGGCTCCTAGACAACACATCCTTTTACATGAAGTTAGGTGAATTAAATACGAGTCACTTGATTGGCATAAATTAACCATTAAGCTTGGTTCTTGAATCCCGATGCTTCCTGTCAATAGGAGAAAATATGTCAAATGTGAGTTCAAGTAGGGGGGAGTATTGGAAACGATACCAAATTACTCTTCTCCAAAGCTTGTATTTGCTGACTCCTGATGATGTTTGAATGTCGATAACAGCCTTTTCGTCTTGGCATAATTTGGCATTTCTTTCGATTGGCCTTCCTCACTTGTGACCATATATGCATGATTGCTGGTCGTTGATTCATCTTCAACGCCTTCCTTCTGTGGAATTTCTCCTTCTGTCTTTGACTATATGGCCATTGGGCAAAGTCATGTACTTCAAGCTTCTATGGAATCTGAGATGGACAATCAAAACCCCCAATTCTTTGATGGCAATTACTTCTTGCGATAGCATGCGTCTGGAGCATGAAGTGAGGTTTCTAGGCCCTAACATCATTGTCCAGGGTGTAGGGCTATAGATCGCCTTGACTGTCTAGATTTTCTCCCTGTTGACAGTAATCACTTTAAAGGAAGGGAAGGAACTTCTTCCTTATGCTTCTGGGCTCGTCGAAGTTGAAATTGTATCGTCTAGCTATTTGGGCGCGTCGTGCGACAAGATAGTCCTTTGGCTTAGGATGGAACTAGGCAGGAGTGAGGCATGTCATGGATGCTTCGATTTCAACTGTATGCCTGTACCTATTACGTCTCGCCTTTTGTATTCTTTCTGTTTGCCCCCGCTTTCTTGAAAATTTGTTCTCGAGTTTGGTTTGTTCACATGATGTGCTAGCTTCAAATGTCTTTTGTCACATTAAATCAAAGGGATATGAATGATCTTCTGAGACATGAAGTGAATTAGTCAAAAAGACAAACATGATTAAGGCTAACATCTTGTTTTGACGAAAGCTTTTGGTGATGGAGTGTTTTTTGTTTTCAAAATATGTATTCGGGGGAGAAAAAGCATGAGGAAGCCCAGCCCTCAGTATTCTCCTTGGATGATATTTTCTTTTCATGGTTGGATAACATCACTGGGCCGGTTTGGGATACCGCCTCATGCTTTCAAAACAAAATATTAGAACTGTACATTAGATTACTGGAATGGAAAATACAACAGTAGCACACTAGACAGGATAAGAAACATGAAATTATAAAAACAAACAACACCCATGAAAACTCCTATGAAAAGGAACACTTTGATAGTGCTGGTCTTGAAGCTAGGCGTCTTTGAATTCTTCGCCTCCAGTAGACTCGAAGTATTCACATGAAATGACCACTTCATTAAGGCTATGGAGATGCAACCCATGCAACCAACAACGATGCTTGCGAGGTAAAGCCCCTATGAACAGCTTTATCATTTCTTCTTCGGCCAGTTGAGGGTAAGTTTGCATCATAAAAGCCTCCCACCTCCTTGCATACACTCGGAAATTCTCCATTGGTCTTCTTTTGAAGTGAACCAAGTTCTGACAAGGCACTTCAGTTCCAATCTGGCTTTGATACTGAAGTAGGAATGCAGAAGACAGCTCATTCCAATCTCTCATGAGGTAGATATCTGCTGTGATGAACCATTGTAATGCAGATCCCGTAAGACTCTCTTGGAAGGCCTGAGCGGTGAATGACATTGGGCCATAGTACCGACTCATTTCAGCATGGAGATACTGCAAGTGGGCCACGGGGCAAGTCGTGCCGTTATACTTGCGGAGATTGGGTATCCACATTTCTATAGGGGTCATGATCCTACGAGGGCAAGACGAGCCTGGTATGTCTTGGTTAGGCCATTGGTTTTCCCACTGCATATATGTTGTAGCGGTGAATTTTTCTGTTTCAGGAGAGTTGGATTCTACTGAGATTACCCCATTGCTTTCTTCTTGGTCAAAATTTCCGAATGAGGATAAAGTATTGAAGCTATCCTCATGGTTAGAGGAAGAGCTTAGTACTTCGTTAGGATCATGGCGGATAAAGACGTATGCTTCTTCCTCTGACGGGCCTTCGTCCCCGGATGAGAGTAGAAAACAGTTATATGATGAATCGTCAGTTTCATTGTCGAAATAACGCTGGAAGTCCTTGGGATTGTATTCTAGGGCCGGGAAGTCTTCAGGGTTGTACTCTAGAGGATGGTAGCCTTCAAAGCTGTATTCTTGGGAACGCTTGAAGCTTTGGTGCGGTGGCTCGTCAGTAGATGCTGAATTGATCTGCTTAGGCTTTCTTTTCTTGGCCCCTGGTCCAGACCTTTTGAGTAAGGCCCTGCGTTTCGCCAGCTCGATTCTGTCAAGGGGAGTGAAAGACACTAGAGCTTCACTGTCTGATTCACTTCCCAAGTTGATAGGGGTTGGTATTCTTTGGACCCTAGCTCTTGGAGTAAGCTTAGGGAGTCGTCTTGTCGTGCCCCGGTCTTGAACAGGCTCTGTGTCTTGGATCTCGTACAAAGGCTCCTTGCCTTTCCTAGTGGGAAATTTTCCAGTAACAAGGTGTTGTTTAGCTGCCCATTTATCATGCAAGGCTTCATTGACATACTCTTCTCCTATCTCGGCGACTAACGGTTCCTTGTGCTCCGCAATCATCGGCTCTTCGTAGGGCAGGGTGATGTCAAGATTATACTCTTGGTGAAAAACATGAATTAGTTCCCTCCAGGTTTTAAGGGAACTAATCTTCCTGACAATGTACCATCGCAAGGTAGGGCCAGTCAAGCTCGATTGGTACGATTGAATCATTTTTCGAACCAGGTAGGCCTGTAAGTAAGTCTCTGGACGGGGGGTATCAGCATACCTTTCGCATTCAGGTGCTTTGAGCTCTTCTGGAATCTCAATGCCGGCGTAATTGGACAGGTCCATGGGATTCTGTCCCTGCAGCTGGCTTAACTTTTTCATGATCTTTTCAAACTGTCTATGGTACTGGCTATCTTCTGGCAAATTTGCAGGTGTCATGACGGTGTTTGAGGCAACTATAGAGTTGGGCTCAGCTTGAGTGGATTTCATTTGTCTTGAGAGTTGTTGAAGGACAATGGACATCTGTCCTACACCGTCTTCAATGTTAATAAGGCGATTTTGCACATCATTCTGATCGGGTCCTAGTGCATGAGGCCATTCGCGAACGATTGATGGCCGGCGATTCATAGTTACCTGGTTGTTGCGAAAACAATGAATGAGCACGACAGTAAACAAAGATTGACCCATGGCAATGGTCTAACTGCTTTCTTATTTATCAAAAGAGGATTTTATAGACCGCCAACTCCTAACATCTAGAACTTGAAATTGAAAAGACAGGATGAAATACTAGAAATTAAACAAGAGTCCCTAAACAATGGGACAGAACTTTCACACTATTTACACTAAGGGGCACATGATTGCCAATTTATATGCGATGGGGAGCCTTGTTCTTGTGAGGACGCCTGCTTCCTTGGGCTGGCTCTGAGGTGCGCATCCAGTCCATTCCCAAATCCCTCTCCATGAGCTCTGCTTGCTCGCGTTGGCTGCTCTCGCTGATCGAGTGAGGGACTAATGGCTTCCATCTTTTCGGGATGCGATGGTTATGGATGTAGGACATGGAGGCGTGGTGGGCTTTTTCTTCTCCCTCAAGCCCTTCAGGTACCACAATCCTTTTGCGATGGCAGCTGTTCCAGGTTTCCTCAGCGATAGAAATTTCAAATGCATAGTCACGGCTTGTGTTGAAAAGAACTGGAGGGATCATCCTCTTGAAAGGCGGTGGGATCTCCTGAAGGGCTCCATATTGTCGTGCTACCCGATATGGGTAATAGGGAATGGCGCCGGTGAGGCCGAGCAATGGAATTGGGCGGGTGCGTATGTAAGCAAAGCGGGCCCTCTTTTCATGGAACCAACCAGCACACCATTGGAATGCCTCAGGAGCTGGGTCTCTTAGGAAGTTTACCCAATTTAAACAGCTTTGATTGGGAACGTATGGTCCTAGAACCATAAATTTTTGTAATGGATTTTCAAAAGCATTTGTTTCAGACGTTCGCATGAAGTCTCGAAATTCGCTTAGGTGAGAAAAGAACCAGACTTGTAAAATTTCAGGGGAGGCTCGCATGATTTTCTCTGAGTTGTCTTTAAAACGATTAAATGATAAGAATGTTTCAGTTAAAATCATGTTGACATAATTCCCTCCACTTAAGATTTGATCAACTATCCATGCCATCTTGGGAGTTATGGCATTTCTTTGATGGGGGAAGATGATGAGCCCGAAAAAGGCTAGGAGGAAAATTTCACTTTTCTGGGTCATAGGCTGGTTTTGGAAACATGCATTCATAAATTCCAGTGGGCAGGTTTTATGGTTATCTTCAAGAATTTGTATCATAGTATGGACTTCAGTTCTTAAAAGCCGTGCTAACCCACGTATCGGGATGAGGCCTGTTGATGGTTTGACGAGCTTTTTCTCAAGAGGCATTCCAGTGATGATGCTGTATTCTTCCAGGGTTGGGGTTAGCTCAAACCTACCGAATATAAAAGTAACCGTCTTCGGGCACCAGAAATGTGCCATGGCTTGTATGACTTCAGGGCGAACGGTGATTTGGATCAACGATAGGAGATGACCGACTTTGGCCTTCACACGCTCTTGGGCAAACTGATCTAACTGACCCCACCATCTGAAGAGC
Organism: Eucalyptus rudis; assembly: GCA_019915205.1. Taxonomy (NCBI): domain Eukaryota; kingdom Viridiplantae; phylum Streptophyta; class Magnoliopsida; order Myrtales; family Myrtaceae; genus Eucalyptus; species Eucalyptus rudis. Next base: position 1,195,818 of record JAHMTN010000001.1, read on the forward strand.
TCCGCTTTGGGAGTAGGAATGAACTGGATATCGTCTTTCCCCATCGCATATAAACTGGGACTTGAAAAGCTTATCCTAAATTGCCATGGGCCAAATAAAAGGAATGAGTAAAAGGAAAGAGATTACTTTTGCTTTTTTTAAAGAAAAATGGCAAGCACAAAGACACGCGCATGGGACGTGCGGCTCGATTTCTAACTCAGAAGGCTTGGTGAGATTAAAAGGATATCCGCCCGTCGCAGTCTCGCGTTAGCAGCATATCCTCCTAACCTCGGCTAAGAAATTCGGGGAAAAGAAAGGCAACCTCTACATCGCAGTCTCGCGTTCGAGGTCGTATCTTTCTTAACACCATCCTAGAAATCCTATGGCGGCCCAGGTCCGGCGGCCGGGTTGTGTGTGCCATGTGTAGTGTTTAAAACAGTAAAGCATGCACAACAGTTTATAATCACAAAAACATTTTATTTTAACAGAATAAAAAAAACTTTAAGCTATTACCCTGCATAAAAGAAAAGAAAACCAAGTCAGCAAAGCATTTAAACAAAGAAAAAATGGCCTAAGTCCTCAAAAGTCCCCAGCGGAGTCGCCAAGCTGTCGCGACCTCTTTTTTCTCGGCGCCCGCAATCGGGGTACGAGCGCCTAAAGAGGCTAATGGCTCGGCTGAATTTATTAAGCCCGGACTCTCCCAAGTCCACCAATTCACGACTTTAATAGTTTGAGTTTTTAACCTATAAACCAATTTTTAAAATGGAGTCGCCACTAATCGATTTGGAGTGGGTCGATTAGAAACCCAAGCGAAGTATCGGGAGAAATACTCGCTCCTGCGCAACCAGAGAAATTAGGATCGGGGACTTGATTACACTAGTTAATCACTAATGCCCTTTCGGTACCTAATCTTGTTTAAACCCTAAGGCTTTTTGGATGTTTGAGAGATTTTCCATGCATTTTTTGGAGGAAAAACATTTTTTTGAGTCATTTTCTAATTTTTTGGACACAAAAGGGATTTTTTGGGGTTTTTTGGTGAAATACAAGTCTTTTTGGCTTTTTCTGAATTTTTTTGGCTTTTTTATGAAATTTTGGATTTTTTTGGATTTTTGGCATTTTTTGGAAAATATGGAATATTTTTGATTTTTTGATTTTTCGGAAAATAAAATATTTTTTAATATTTTTTAATATTTTTGGAAAATAAATTATTTTTTTATTTTTCTCGATTTTTTAGAAAATAAAACATTTTTCAACAATTTTTAATATTTTTCGATTTTCTGGAAATTAAAACATTTTTAAATATTTTTTGAAAATAAAACACTTTTTGATTTTTTTTTTTAAATAAAATATTTATTATTTTATTTATTTATTTAAAATATTATTTTATATTAAAATAATATAAAAATTGACCCGGGTCGGATCCGCGGGTTGGGTCCGACCCGGGCCGGTAACCCGAACGCGGACGGGCCCGCGTTGCGGGCCCGACTCGGATTTTTTTGTCTGTTTTTCTTTTAAGAAGCCCGGCCCAAATAGATCTATTTTCTAAAAAAAAAAAAAAAAAAAAAAAAAAGCCCGGCCCACGCGCGATTGGCCTAAGCTGGCCGAAACCCTACCCGATCCCCGACCCACATCTGACCCGGTTCGCAGCCGCGACCCGGTTCGCGGAAACCTACCCGACCGCGACCCGCTTCTGACCCGAGCCTCACTCGACACGACGGCGCTGGCTTTTCCATCCGTCTGCGGCGCCGATGGAGGGGCTAGGGATGCCACCGGAAGACGGCGCGGCGTTTGACGACGGCGGTGACGTAGCGAATGACGGTCCGGCGTTTTACAATGGCGGCGACGTAACGGGCGGTGGCTGGGGTTTCGGTGAAGACGACGGAGCGACAGTGACGACGCGGACGAGCACGGCCGTTACCTGTTCGCAACGAGGGCGCGGCAAGGCGGCTGCAAATCGGCGAGACAGCGTCGGGGATGCGAGATAGGGCGGAGTCGTCGGTGGCGATGGATCAGTTGGAGTCGCCAGTGGTGGAGCAGCAGAGTGGCGATCGCGGCGACAGCGGGCCTTCAGCTTCGCAGATCTGGAGTGGGGGAGGCGTCGGGCATGACTCGAGGTGGCGTCGGGGGGTGCAACGAAGCTAAATCGACCCCAGATCTGGGCCTTCACCGACCCCTGCTCTCTGAAACCTACTCGCTCAGCCCCTTACGCTCGCTGATTTCCCTCCTCTCTGCGGATTCGCTTGCCGGCGGCCTCCCCCGATGTCTCTCGGTGGGAGGTCGTTTAAGCTCACGACCCGCTCTCCCTCTCGCTCGCTCTTCAGCCTTCCCCTGAAGTCTCTCAGGCGAAGGTTTTCGAGCTCGCGATCTCGGTGTTGCCGGATCTCGGCCTGCTTGTCCTCGACCCCCCTCTGAAGTCTCTCAGTGGGAGGTTCGAAGCTTTGCAGCCCTCGATCTTTCGCTCTCTCTGTCTCCCCTTCAATGGAGGTGGTGCTGGCCTATTTATAGGCGAGGGAATCCGGTCGACGGAGAGGTTTGGCCGCCGATCCTCCGTGTGCCGACCGGCCTCGGTGCGGCCGAACCGGCGTCTTATCTCAGCATTAAAGGCGCGCATTGAAGGCGCATGTGCGTCGTCCTCTCCTTCGGCGGCCTACCTCCGTTCCTCTTTACCATAGGCTGCCCTTGAGCGCGTCGCCGGCCGCCGCGCGTGATGCACAGAGGCGGATGAGGAAGAAGAAGATAGGAGGAAGAAGAAGAGAGGGGGGGGCCAGGTCGTGCGAAGGGAGAAAGAAAAAAGGGCTGGCTGCTTTTTTTTTTGCTTTTTGCTTTTCTTGTTTTTATTTGTTTTTTTATTTGTTTTCTTTTTGTTTTTATTGAATTTATCTAAAAAAGAGGCAAAATACAAAAATAAAGAAACTTAAGCTAATTAATAACCTAATCAAAATTTTAGGTGTCAACAGTTACTTTTTGGGAACATAAGATGTTATCTTCGCTTCGTCCTTCCGACTCCTCTCCTTGTTGACACCTAAATTTTGGCGACCTATTTAGTCATTTATCGCATAAAAAATTAGGGATTAATTTTAACCCCTAAATATACATATATATATATATTAGAATTAAATTGCATAACATATAGTTTTAGGACCATTTTTTTTATTATTATTACTGCATTTGCATTAGACCAGCAGAAGGATTTGAATTAATTTAGTTAGTTGGACTAAGCCTTTGATGAAGAGAGTTCGGACAAGCCCATGAATGAGAATCATGTAGTGCTTCAGATGGGATATTTGAAGCTCACGCGTAATCAAGAAGATATGGCATTATTAAACTCGGGAATGATATTGACATATACTACTAATTTCATCAATATGAAAGAATGGAAAGAAAAGAAAATTTCGCTTAAAGAAAATAGGCGGGAGGAGCATCACTGCACTTGAATGGCTCGTCCCCAGAGAGCATATATTTAGCCATTGAAAATTTGGTCAAGTCATCCAAAGATTGACCAAATATCTCTGCTAAAGAAAAGAAGGCAAGGATTTTGACGAAAGAGTATTGTCTTGCGTGGGATGTAAATTTGATCTCATTATTCCGGCAATATATCCTTTTGACAATATTTATTGTTCAAGAGGAAGGAAGGTTTGCACAAATGGTCTCTTTGAATATCTCTATACAAAAATTGATACTAGGAGAAGCTTGGTCGGCGTGGATCACATATTCAGTGAATATATTTTTTGTCTTAAGACAAGAAATAAGTGCTGTCAAGGAAGATTCCAGGGGTCCAAAAGAAAAAACGAAATTTTTTTTCTTTCCTTGATAGTTCAATAGCAGGAGAGACCAGGCAGGGGATACGAGGCCAGAATTAAAAAGAGAAGGGAGAGCTCTCTGCAGCAGAGAGAGAGGTGATGCAGGAAAGAACAACGTGAAGAAGGAAGCCCATCGCTCCCAAATTGTGCCTGCTGGACGTCGCCCCCACGTTGCTTCAACCTTGCTTGACGCGCCCATCTGATGTCTTGTTCCAGGACAGCCAGACCACCACCAACGGCAGCTGAGTTTGACCTGTCTTGCTCCACGTCGCGCCTCCCATCGCCTCAGTCCATCGCGTTCTAGGATTGCCGAGTCAAACCTTGATCAATTGACGCAATCGAGTTTCCTGGAGATAGTTTAGCAGATCCAAAGGATCTCTCGCACCACTCTTGACGCCTTGGCTCAACACTTTTGCAACCGACGTCGAGGCTCGCTGCTGCTGCGACTGAGCTACCCACGGCGAGTCGCTGCTTTGTTTGCTATCCCAACGATCAGAGCCCGACATGGCTGTCTGCCGTCACCCACGCCCATAGACGTTCCACGAGAACCCATGACGATTTGCTGTCCAGCCGAGGTATGACCTTCGAAGATGATCACACGCCAAGGAGCCTCCGATGACGATGGTCGAAAGCTCACGATGATCAAATTTTGGCGGCTCTAACAAGGCTCCACTTGGCGATGCTTGGAGATCAATATGGAATGAGAGAAAATACATATGTCTGCACCATAGCAAAATCTTGCCCATTAGCTTCTTTGCATGTCTGCTCTTGCACGATCTTCAGCTTTCTCGGCCAATTTTGCAACACCAAATATTATGGGTTTGTTTTTTTTTTTTTTTCGGTTCTGTTTGCAGGTTTTTTTCAGCAACGTCCAGCCGTGGCAGCCCCTCACCACGCCTCCTAGCGTCTTCGCAGCAAGCCGAGTGACGGCTGCAGCTTAACATCTCATCACATCCGAACGAGATTCCTATTGAAGCCGTTAATTCTCACTGTCATGCTAGGCGACGTACCTGTCCAGATTGCACTAATCTAGACCATTGTTGCCGTTGGTCTTCTTTCTTCACAGGGCACCTGGCTTTGACTAATCAAATAATTGTCCCCTGCAGCACTATAACCCACGAATAGCACCAAGAACCTCAACCAAGCACTGCTGTGTTTTATCTCGCAGGTCCTCAGAAGCTCGTCTTCGGTCACTAATCCAAGCTAAAGTCAACGTGGATCTGCGAGTCTCGCCGAGAAGCACCCCCAGTCAAGCCAAACTCTTCCATGGCCCCACGTTTGGTTGTAACAATCGTGAGGGTCACGAGTTCAAGCCACTGCTGAACCTATTTCCACGCTCTAAGTCCTAACAATTCCAAGTGAGGCTTATGTCCAGCAAACAATCCTCAGTGAAGTCCATTCACTGCTCGACGAGGCCAAGACTTTGTGCCACCCACCCACTGCTGTCCCGAGCGTGAGTTGTCACGACCCCGATCGCGTTAGGCCCGAATTTGGAAGTTATCTTCAAATTTAGGTAAATACTTGCGCATAATTTAATTACTGCCTAATATACATCTATTGGTATATTACGTGCACATTTATAAGTGATGGATGTATCTCCCGATTAGGGTTATTTGCCTAATTCGCAACCGCACACCGATTTTTTATTCCATCTATAAAGCTTTAGATGGAATAAATAATCAAGCGGGAATAAAATTGATATTTTGATCTTTAAGGCTTAAAATCAATTTATCGATTTTATTAACGAGAAAATCAAGTTTGATTTAGATATTATTCCTTGATATGAACAATATATATGGTATCTTTGATGATTCTGAATGGCTTGGGGTTTGGGGCTTGTCTCGTTTTGATTGCTTTGAGATAGGTTCATATTAGAATATTGCATGCTTTAGGGTAATTTGCACATTTAGACTAAGCATTTTATTTACTCTGAATTTTTGAAATAAAAAATACCAAAAACATAAATTTAGGATGTTAGATTGTCGTTTCATTAATTTAAATTGCATGTTTAATTATTTGACAATTTTAATTTCGATTTAAAAAAAGAAAAAAATAGAATTAGGGCATTCTTTGTATGTCATTACATATTAGGGTAAAATTGCACTTAGTTTAAGTTTAGATAATATTTTTTTCTTAATTTATTATAAGTTTAGGTATTTTCTTAGATAGATTGCATTTTAGGATTACTTGGGTTAAGATAATATTTTAGTTTAAATTAGGATTTGGCTTAACCTAATTCGTAATGCAAATTGAATAGAATCTTAATCTAGTTAGATAATTTTCACATTTTACCTAATTCCAAATTTCATGAAAAAATACAAAAATGTCTTAGAATAATTTAGTTTTATTTTCTAGGGTAAATTGCATTCTTTTTAAGAAAAAGAAAAAGAAAAAATGTCATATGCATGTCATTAAGATTAGATTCGTGAAATGCATGCTACTTAGTGGTTGTTGGTAGGTCCATTCAATTAGATATTGCATGTCATTAGAATTAGATCATTTAGTTAATATTGTATTGCATATTGCATGATTTTCATTAATTAAGTGAAAAAAAAGAAATTGCGTGTTAATTAGAAATCATATCTAGAACTGTCGATATGAATTTTGATCTAACATTGTAGATGCTTTCATTGCTACAAGGTAAGTCCTGCAATTTATTCATTGCTTTTTTGGGTGTTAAATTGGTGGTTTGCGCACACGCATGATCATTTCACATGTTAGAGAAATAAATTTAAAATCAATTTAAGCTGCCTGCAAAAACATTTTTGAAAATAAAAGAATGGTACCGAAAGAGTATTAGAGAAATCTAGTATAACCAAGTCCCCGTACCCATAGTATTTGGTTTGTAGGAGTAAAGTAAAACTCCCGTTACTTTACTTGGATTTCTAATTGACCCCAAAAAGTAGATTAGTGATGACTCCTAGATAAAATCTATCTGCATGTTAAGAATTTGAACATAAGTCGCGAATTAGTATGGGCTTAGGAGAGTCCGAGTTAAGTCTAGGTTTAACAATCCATTAGCCAAATTTTAGGTGGTTTACCCCAAAAAATTTGGTCGTGACAGTCCTAGTCCTTCCTTTTTTTATTTTTTTATTTTATTTTATCAATCCTTCAGTGGATCTATCTCCTAAAGATATAGCAATTTAATCTTCCTCTTCGGAGTCGTCTTCTCCTAATATTGATGAAGGTACCTCTGGTGATCCCACTTCGACAGTTCCTAACTTGTCTACACCATCTGTGGATTCTTCACCTTTGATCATTCCCTCTTCTGCTATTCATTGCTCCACCCAAGTAAGTCAACCTTCTATTCGGCTACGTGATTTTCATTGTTACACTACTATTGCTTCCTTTCACTACATACAAAGAAGCTCGAACTAATCCTCTTTGGTAGCAAGCAATGGCAAATGAGTTGCACGTGCTAGGTAAATCACATATTTCACAAATGGTTAATTTGCCTTTTGGAAAGTCGGCTATAGGTTATAGATGGGTCTATAAGATTAAGACTAAGGCATATGGTATGGTGGAATGCTATAAGCCTAGACAAGTGGAAAAGGTTTTACTCAAGAGTATGGAATTGACTATGATGAGACATTTGCTCTAGTTGCCTGTCTTACTTCCGTTTGAAGTCTTCTTACTGTCCCAGCTATTAAGTAATGGCATTTGTTCTAGATAAATGTTAAGAATGCCTTCCTTAATTGTGACATCTGGATTTTCCAATTCTATTTTCAGTAAATTGAAATGGGCATTTCATCTACATGCATATAGTTCTTTTTCTTGAACTGATCACTTATGGGATAACTAATCTATTGGGTGAAGCTGTTAAGAAATTCTAATGCATCGAACTTGAGAATTTGCCTTAGAAACAACCTTTTGACCGAGCTAATCTACAAGGGTCATTACAACATAGTTAAAAATTGATTAGAGACCGGATATAGGTCGACTCGACAGAGGCATGTGATCGAGTGTGGGTGATTCCATCAGATCGCACAATTCTTGTTGATTGGCACTGGATCGGCTTTTCTGTTGTTTGGGTACCCTGTGTCCGTATTTGAAAGCTTGAGGTTACCACGACAACCGAGAGTTGCTAATGTGTTAAAGATGTACATTGTGGCTTGAATTGATCAACCACAGGTCAAATGCATGAAAATTTTTAAAAGCTACTCGGTAGGTCAGAACATGCTAGTATCGTGCCTGAATGAAATTAATCGTGAAATTGAGATCGAATTCAGAAATTGGAAGTCCTAGTGTGTCACAAATCATTTTAGGAACATTAACTCATCTCCGAAGGATTTTTTGTGACATCCTGAATTTCTCAACCTGTTTTTTTTTTCTGAATTAATCGGGCATTTTGTTGATGCGTTTATAGGGCTATTCTCAGAGCCGATCACTCTTGAGATAACTAGACTGTCTGGGTAAGTAATTAAGAAATTTTAAGGCAATAAACTTTAGAATTCGATCAAGAATCGACTTCTCGACCGTGCTCATCTTTAGAGGCCATTGCGGCATAGTTAAAAATCGATCTAAGATCAGTGATAGGTTTGTTCAACTGAAATGTGTGGCCAATTGTGGGCGACTCCATTAAATTGGAAAATTCTCGTCGACCGACACTAATTTGATTTTACTGTCGTTTTGGTACCCTGTGTCCGTAATTGAATCCTCGAGATTTTCACGACAATCAAGAGTCGCCATTGAGTCGAATGGGTTCATAGTGGTTAGAAGAAAATTGACCACGAATCATTTGCCTTAAAAAGTTCTAAAAACCACCTGGTAGCTTAGATCACGCTAAAGATGCGCCAAATGGAAACTAACCGCCGATTTAAGTCCGATTTCAGAAATTGAAGGTTCTGTCATGTCACAATAGATTCTAGGACCCACGACTCAATCTCAGAAAATTTTTCTGACAACCGAGGCTTTTTGGGAAAAAGTCAGTTTATGGCCGTTTTTGCTCAGTGGAAGACGAGGATTAATTCTAGTTGTGGAACTAATAAGCAGGAGGGATTCTTGGGTGAAGAAAATAATCAATTTGATATTTGAAATATCAATTGATTTTTTTTAGAGTTAATTGAGAGAGCATTAAGTGGGAATTTGGATGCAAAATTGCATTTGGGGATCAAGTGCTCTAATTTGAAATTTCTTTAGAAATCATAGAGATTATTCAAAAGAAAATGGGATGAGAATTTTCTATGTTAGGAAATTCTTTTTAGTTCCCTCCCATTTCCTTTTCTCTTTTTCCATTTTTGGCTAAACACCATTTGGTTCCTTTTATTTCTTTTTCTTTCTCTTTTCTTTCCCCCCTGGCCGAATCTCTCTCGCTCTCTCTCTCTCTCTCTCTCTTTCCCCACGTGCGAGAACCTCCACCGACTCCCCTCCTTGCCGGTTTCAATTTTGCTTCTCCCTCTCTCCCTTTTTACTTTTGACTTTTCAACTCTTATCTTCTTCTCTCTCTTATCTCTTATTCTCTCTCTCCCTCGACACTCTCTCTCCCCCCCTTTGTTTGAACGGAAACAGAAGACAGAAGATAGAAGTAGAAGCTGCATGAAGACAGGAGTAGCTCGTCGCCGCCCACGCTCCGCCACTCGTACATCACTCGTGTGCTCCACCGCTTGCCGTTCACCTTTGCTTCTCCCTCACTCCCTCCAGCCACCGTCGTTGCTGTCTTACTCCCTCTCCACCTGCTGCTCGATGTCCCAACAGATCTGGGAAGACTTCGGAGCAGTAGTAGCAACCGACGTTGCTTGAAGGAGTTGTCGCCTGCCTTTCTGCCATCCACCACCTCCACCGAGCTACTGTTCCTCCCCTCCGCCAGTCTAGTCGCCGTTTAGCTCTTGCCGCCTCTGTCTAGCCTCGTTCGGCCACCACAGGCCACGGTTCGACCACCTTTGGTCACCAAGAACTGCCATGCAGCCTCGCTGGACCGCCACCTGCTCTCCCGACCCCTTACTGCCCCCAACGAACCCGTTTTCCCCTTGTTTTGCAGCTCGGGTAGTAAACCCGCGAATGGGTTTCCAGCAAGTTCGTGGGCCGTTTCTGGGCCCCGAACCCGGGACTTGCTTTGAGAAGAATCATTCCTCGTGTCGTCCCCATCGGATTGATACGTTTTGTGCTAAATTCCGGTGAGTAATCTCACTAATCCTTGCTTAGTAGACTAATGATGCTTAAGGGTTGATTAGATTTAATTAAGTGCAATTAGGTGGTTAGATTAGCATGGATTAGTGATTATTAGTTAATTGCACTGCATATTAGTTAAGTTGTTAGTGTACTTAGCTAGAGAATTGCCTATACTATTTATTGAACCCATCTCGGGATTTTTCCCAATCCGATTTGGCTTCCAATTAGGCATTACGGGCCTAAATTAGAGTTATTGTATTTATTTATTAATTTTTGGAATTTATTTAATTATTTATTTATTTTTCAGAAATTAGGCAAGGATAACCGATGACCGGAATTTTATGCGGATCGTCGTGGTGCAGTCCGTTTATTTAATTGAGCTTTATTTCATGCTAAATTGAATTATTTGTGAAAGTGGGAATTATTCTTTAATTGGATAATCATTGGTTATTAATTGAAAAATAACCGGGCATCGGTTGATAATGCCAAAAATATTTGAATGGACTGCAGAAAAGGTGTGAGTTATGGAAAGGAAAATATTAGATTTTGGCTAAGGCCAGCCGTGTGCCCAGGCATGAGATTTTATCGAGTATTTTTAATACGAAGAAATTAGGCCAAGACATTACTTGAATTGAGGAATTTAAATGCGAGGAATAATGTCATTGGGCCATGAGGAATTAATTGTATGTTGGTTTATAGTTTAAGCAAGAAGATTATTGGAAGTGATGTGATGTGTGTTGTGTTAAGGGAAACCAATGGGTCATGAGCAGGTAAAGGACTAAGTACTACATGATAGCAAGATTTCATGTGGGTTATCTCTAGCGCCTTATACCATCGCTTATTGTAGTCAAGGGCTAAGTGTTACATGGCGACCTGAGCCGCATGGGAATTACCTCTAACGCCTTGCAGTATTGTCATGCATAGTGAAGGGCTAAGTGCTACGTCTTGTGTGAGTTACCTCTAGCGCCTTATACTATTGCTTTTGTAGTGAATGACTAAGTACTACATGATAGTGAGACTTCGTGTGAGTTACCTCTAGCGTGTTATACTATTGTTATTGGTAGTCAAGGACTAAGTACCGCACGATGACAAGACATTGTGTTGGGTCACCTCTAGCGCCTTGAGCATATATTTGAGTGCGAATGTTGAATTGGAACGTTAAGATTAATTAACGAGTATAGATGGAATCATCGATATGATTTGATCCGTTTGTCATGAACTGATTGATTGAACTGAATTGGCCGGGGAATGGTCATCGTTGACATGTAATCGACTAGGTCGATTGATTATTGCTTAGATATGATATTGTGAATTGATTGATCGAATGGAAATGACCGTGAGTGGTCTTGTTGGCGTGTAATCGACTGGGTCGATTTGATTGATGCTTCGATCAGTAATGTGATTGCTTGGATGCCTATTTGATCTGTGCTAATATGCGAGTGGAATCTGAAGCCAAGGTAAGTTCTCTGACCCGTGTGTGCATAGGTAGCCCGGTTAGTGTATTGGTTTCTTAATTGAGTCTTAGTGGGATAGAACTTGCTAAGACGTAGGCTCATCCCAGTTGTGGGACAACATTTCAGGCCCGTAGATCGCAGCACCTCCACCTTCTCCACCTCATCGTCCCGCCATGCATTTTGGTATTCCTCAGGAGGTTACCGAGCTAGAAATCCACTACCATATTCATCCTCACCCAGAAGGATTAGAGTATGTCCTGGTTAAGTCGATTGTCTGGGTTGACGTAGGAGAAGCCGCCCTGAGGCCCCATCATTATAGGTCATGGTAGCGGGAGTACTTTGACTGGCGAAGAGAGGGACCCATGCCTGAGAACAACGTGCCTGTGTATGTTCTAGAAAAAGCTTTTGGGGAGGGTATAGCAGATCACCCGGATGGGTCGGTTGTCGATGTTCAGGACCCGGCACTTGCGGTTGAAGCCCATACTCTGGTGTACTTCGTGGACGACGATAACTAGAACGACGAGGGTGGTGAGATTGAGGATCAGGGGGTGGAAGGACTGGAAGAGGACGAAGACTGCGGTGCAGCAGAAGAAGTACCTAAAGATGAACCGGCACCTTAAGCCGAGGAGGAGCCTGAAGAGGAAGAAGAGGAGGAACCTGAGGAAGAGGAGAGTGAATCAGAGGAGTCAGAAGAGGATCAGGATGATCTTGAGTATAACCCAGAGGAGGATTGAGATCTCATCTCTTTTGTGAACCCTATGTTTATGGGTAGATAGAGTGAGACTTTGAAATTGTGAATAGTTTGTGAAGTGCTCTGCTTAGTGCTATATATAAAGATTTGGTTATAAATTTCAATATGAAAAATATGGCATGCTTTTTCTATCCCATTGTTTTATTGTCTAGGGATTTATAATTGCTTCTGCATGTGCTTAATAAATGAAAGGGTCGGCGATACATAGTCCTAGGATATCGCATTTTGAAATCGACCAAATAGAAGGATGCATGAGTGCCCGAGGATCGGGGCATGACATCCCCTTTTTGTGGTATCAGAGCAAAGTTCAACATTGGAGTGATAAGGAGCGTTGACCATGGGATAGTTGGTAAGAAAGGCCTTTAAATTCATGCTAGTGCATGTCTGTGTTAGCTATATGCTAAAATTGCTTGTTAATTAAATCACTCCGTTTCTAATTCGGGGTTGAATTGGAGGCAAGTGTCAATAGATTAAAGCGACACCATGAGCGATCATGAGCCGAGAACTCCTAGGCAGAGGACCTTATCCTCAGTGACTCAGGCTAGAATGCCGATTAGAGGTAGTGCCCAAGACGGTCGAGGTAGAGTGTAGGCAGAGGCTAGCGTGAGTGGTGTAGCACTGCCGCCGGTTCCGCCAGTTGGTGCTGGCGTAGCAGCCCTTGGTGATCCCAGGTTCGAAGGGATCATGCAGGCGCTCCAGACAATCAGAAATCTAATAGGGTAGTAGGCTCAGAATCAAGCTGCCACAGCCGTTGCCGCACAAGTTGAAGTTCCACAAGGGAACATAGTTGCAGACAGACCGATTCATAAGCTTGTTGAACATTTCCTGAAATTACAACGACCAAAGTTCACTGGGACGGGAGATCTCGAGGCTGCGACTCATTGGATTGAAGAACTGAAAAAAGCATTTGAGCTACTGAAGTGCTATGAAGAAGAGAAGGTTACCCTTACAGTGTATTAGTTGCAGGGAGTTGTTAGTACTTGGTGGAGGGCCACCAGAGGAGAAGTATTCCCGGAAGGTGTAGCCCTAGTGTGGAATGCCTTCGTTAGAGCGTTTCATGACAAGTACTTCTCCAGTTGTGCCAAGCAATTAAAGATGACAGAATTTCTGTGTCTTCATCAAGGTCCAATGACAGTGGACTAGTATGAGGCGAAGTTCACCGAATTATCACAGTATGCTCCTAGGTTGATCCAGGATCCCAAGGAAAAGGTAATGAGGTTTATAGATGGCCGCCGACCAGAATTGAAAGATCCGTTAGTGCCATTTGATATAAAGAACTACAATGAGCTGTATGGATGAGCTCAGCTGATCGAGAAAAATCTGAATGAACAAGCTGCCGCATTTGGATTGCGATTCGGGTCTAATCAGGATAGGAATCGGTTTGGGAAGAGACTGATGACTGAAGGAAGGTATCCCATCCCGCTCAACAAGCAGGATAGGATTGGAAAGTCAACGCCTAACTTGATCGACGTGTGTAGTTTCTGTAGGAAAAGACATGGCTCAGCTCCATGTTATATGAGGATGGGAGCTTGTTTTAAATGTGGCAAGCACGACCACCAGTTCAAGGATTGTCCATGCAGGCAAATGAGACCATAGCAGCTACCACTAACGCCACAGATGGGTCAAAACCGAGGACTCCCGCCATCAATTGCACAATAGGGTGGACCATTTGGACCTCCAGCTCAAGGACGGACATATGCCATCACTAATGGACATGACAGAGGGAAAACACCGCAGATAGAACACCACTAGGATGGTGAAGGGGACAGGAACGAACCGACCATGCACCGATCAGAGGAAGAACGTTTTTGGGGTGATTTTATCAAAGTAGCACAACGAAATTTTGGTTAAGTTTATAGAATTTCAGTTTGTGAAAATGAAGTTGTAAAGAGGAGAATCATTGATTGGAGTGGTACATGAATATCTTCCTTATGTATAACTTGATGTTCTATATAAAAAGGTTTGGCTTAAGGAATGTTTTGTTGCAATGAATTGTATGTTCAATGAGTATCTGGATCAGTTTGTGATCATGTTCATTGACGATATTCTGGTGTATTCGAGAAGTGATGAAACGTATGAGAGCCATCTGAGATTAATGCTTCAGACCTTAAGAACCCATCAATTGTATGCTAAGTTTAGCAAATGTGAGTTTGGTTGACTCGTGTTGCGTTCTTAAGTCACGTGATTTTAGGAGAAGGAATCTCCGTAGACCTAAATAGGATTGAAGCAGTGACCAATTGGCCAAGACCGACAACCGTGACGAAGATAAGAAGTTTTCTGGGTGTAGCAGGGTATTACAGAAGGTTCGTCGAAGGGTTTTCAGTGTTAGCATTGCCTTTAACTCGACTCCTAAAGAAGGAAGAAAAGTTCGTGTGGATAGACTAATACAAGTGTAGTTTCCAAGAGCTTAAGAAAAAGCTGACTTTTAGATTTCTGATGAAGCGACACTAAGGTTCCAAGGACGTTTGGTTGTACCTGACGATGTAGAGCTTGGAGAGGATATTTTATCAGAAATACATCGTAGCAATTACGGCATACCATCCTCAGACAGATGGCCAATCTGAAAGGACGATTTAGATTCTCGAAGACATGTTAAGAGCTTGTGTAATAGACTTCAAAGGAAGTTAAGGAGATCAACTTCATTTGGTGGAATTCGCCTTCAATAACAGTTATCAGTAGAGCATTCAGATGGTTCCATTTGAAGCGTTGTATGGCAGAGCGTGTAGAACACCAGTGTGTTAGGATGAAGTAGGCGAAAGAAAGATATCAGGCTCAAAGTCAGTTCAGCAGTTAGTAGAAGCCGTGGCAGTGATTAGAGGTAGATTAAAGATAGTGCAGAGCAGGCAGAAAAGTTATGCAGATAAGCATTGAAGGTCTTTAGAATTTCAAGTTGGTGATCATGTTTTTCTGAAAGTGTCACCAATGAGGGGAACTTCACACTTTGGTAAGAAAGGCAAACTCAGTTCGAAATACGTAGGTCTGTTTGAGATTCTTGAAAGACTCGAGAACCTAGCGTATCGTCTTGCGTTGCCACCAAGTTTGGTGTAAGTGCATGACATCTTTCACGTGTCGATGTTAAGGAAGTACGAACCTAACCCGACCCATGTGCTCAATTTCAAGGAATTGGACGTGGATGACTCTGTGTCATACGTCGAAAGCCTAGTTTAGATTGTCGATCACAAAGAGCAAGTTCTACCTACAAAGACCATCCCGTTGGTCAAAGTGGTTTGGCAACACCACGGTACAGAAGAAGTGACATGGGAGACTGAGGAGTCAATTAGAGAATTGTACCCCTACCTTTTTGCTTAAGATTTGTAAGGTTTAAATTTCGAGGCCAAAATTTTTATAAGAGGGGAAGAGTTGTGACATCCTGAATTTCTCAATTTGTTTTCTTTTGAATTAATCAAGCATTTTGTTGATGCGTTTATAGGGCTATTTTCAGAGCTGATCACTCTTGAGATAACTAAACTGTTTGGGTAAGTAATTAAGAAATTTTAAGGCAATAAACTTGAGAATTCAATCAAGAATCGACTTCTCGACCGTGCTCATCTTGAAAGGCCATTGCGGCATAGTTAAAAATCGATCCAAGATCAAAGATAGGTCTGTTTGACTGAGATGTGTGGCCGATCATGGGTGACTCCACTAAATTGGAAAATTCTCGTCGACCGACACTAATTTGATTTTACTGTCTTGGTATCCTGTGTCCGTAATTGAATCCTCGAGATTTTCATGATAATTAAGAGTCACCATTGAGTCAAATGGGTTCATAGTGGTTCGAAGAAAATCGACCACGGATCATTTGCCTTAAAAAGTTCTGAAAACCACCCGATAGCCTAGGTCACGCTAAAGACGCGCCAAATGGAAATTAACCGCCGATTCAAGTCCGATTTCAGAAATTGAAGGTTCTGTCATGTCACAATAGATTCTAGGACCCACGACTCAGTCTCAGAAGATTTTTCTGACAATCGAGACTTTTTGGGAAAAAGTCAGTTTATGGCTATTTTCGTTCAGTGGAAGCCAAGCATTAATTCTCGTTGTGGAACTGAGAAGCGAGAGGGATTCTTGGGTGAAGAAAATAATCAATTTGATATTTGACACATCAATTGATTTTTTGTGAGAGTTAATTGAGAGAGCATTAAGTGGGAATTTGGATGCAGAATCGCATTTGGGGACCAAGTGCTCTAATTTGAAATTTCTTTAGAAATCATAGAGCTTATTCAAAAGAAAATAGGATGAGAATTTTCTATATTAGGAAATTCTTTTTAGTTCCCTTCAATTTTCTTTTCTCTTTTTCCATTTTTGGCTAAACACCATTTGGTTCCTTTTATTTCTTTTTTTTTTCTCTTTTCTTTCCCCCTGGCCAAATCTCTCTCTCTCTCTCTCTCTCTCTCTCTCTCTCTCTCTCTCTCTCCCCACGTGTGAGATCCTCCACCGACGCCCCTCCTTGTCGGTTTCAATTTTGCTTCTCCCTCTCTCCCTTTTTACTTTTGACTTTTCAACTCTTATCTTCTTCTCTCTCTTATCTCTTTTTCTCTCTCTCCCCCTCTGTTCGAACGGAAACAGAAGATAGAAGACAGAAGTAGAAGCTGCATGAAGACAGGAGTAAATCGTTGCCGCCTGCGCTCCGCCACCTGCACGTCGCCCCTACGCTCCACCGCTCGCCGTTCACCTTCGCTTCTCCCTCACTCCCTCCAGCCACCATCGTTGCCGTCTTGCTCCCTCTCCACCTGCTGCATCGACATCCCAGCAGATCTGGGAAGACTCCGGAGCAAGCAGCAGCAACCGGCGTTGCTTGAAGGAGCTGTCGCCCGCCCTTCTACCGTCCACCACCTCCACCGAGCTGCCATTCCTCCCCAACGCCAGTCTGGTCGCCGTCCAACTCTTGCTGCCCTATCTAGCCTCGTTCGGCCACCACAGGCCAAGGTTCGACCACCTCCGGTTGCCGGGAAACGCTGTGCAGCCTCACCGGACTGCCACCCGCTCTCCGGACCTCTTACCACCCCTAACGAACCTTTTTTCCCCCTGTTTTGCAATCAAGGGCTAAGTGTTACATGGCGACCTGAGCCACATGGGAATTACTCCTAGCGCCTTGCAGTATTGTCATGCATAGTGAAGGGCTAAGTGCTACGTCTCGTGTGAGTTACCTTTAGCGCCTTAGACTATTGCTTTTGTAGTGAATGACTAAGTATTACACGATAGCAAGACTTCGTGTGAGTTACCTTTAGCGTCTTATACTATTATTATTGGTGGTCAAGGACTAAGTACCGCACGATGGCAAGATTTCGTGTTGGGTCACCTCTAGTGCCTTGAGCCTATATTTGACTGGGAATGTTGAATTGGAACGTTGAGATTAATTATCGAGTACAGATGGAATCACCGATATGATTTGATCCATTTGTCATGAATAGATTGATTGAACTGAATTGGCCGGGGAATGGTCATTGTTGACATGTAATTGATTAGGTCGATTGATCATTGCTTTGATATGATGTTGTGAGTTGATTGATCGAATGGAAATAACCGTGAGTGGTCTTGTTGGTGTGTAATCGACTGGGTCGATTTGATCGATGCTTCAATCAATGATGTAATTGCTTGGATGCCTATTTGATCTGTGCTAATATGCAGGTGGAATCTGAAGCCAAGGTAAGTCCTCTGATCCGTTTGTGCATAGGCAGCCCGATTAGCGTATTGGTTTCCTAATCGAGTCTTAGTGGGGTAGAACTTGCTAAGACATAGTCTCATCAAGGTTGCGGGACAACATTTCAGGCCTGTAGGTGGCAGCATCTCCACCTCCTCCACCTAGTCATCCCGCCATACATTTTGGTATTCCTCAAGAGGTTACCGAGCTAGAAATCCACTACCATATTCGCCTTCACCCAGAAGGACTAGACTATGTCCTGGTTAAGTTGATTGTTTGGGTTGACGTAGGAGAAGCTGTCCTGAGGCCCCATCATTATAGGTCATGGTATCGGGAATACTTTGATGAGCGAAGAGAGGGGCCCATTCCTAAGAACAACGTGCCTGTGTACGTTCTAGAAGAAGTTTTCGGGGAGGGTACAATAGATCATGTGGATGGGTCGGTTGTTGATGTTCAAAAACCGGCACTTGCGGCTGAAGCCCATACTCCAGTTTACTCAGTGGATAGAATGACGAGGGTAGTGAGATCGGGGATCAGGGGGTGGAAGGACTAGAAGAGGATGAAGACTGGGGTGTAGTAGAAGAAGTACCTGAAGATGAACTGGCACCTGAAGCTGAGGAGGAGCCTAAATAAGAAGAAGATGAGGAACCTGAGGAAGAGGAGAGTGAATCAGAGGAGTTAGAAGAGGATCAGGATGATCCTGAGTATGACCTAGATGAGGATTGAGATCTCATCTCTTTTGTGAACCCTATGTTTATGGGTAGATAGAGTGAGACTTTGAAATTGTGAATAGTTTGTGAAGTGCTCTGTTTAGTGCTATGTATAAAGGTTTGGTTATAAATTTCAATATGAAAAATATGGCCTGCTTTTCTATCCCATTGTTTTATTGTCTGGGGATTTATAACTGCTTCCGCATGTACTTAATAAATGAAAGGGTCGGCGATACATAGTCCTAGGATATTACATTTTAAAATCGACCAAATAGAAGGATGCGTGCGTGCTCGAGGATCGGGGCGTGACATTTTTCATGCAAACTGAGTTTTTGGCAAATTAATCAAAGTGTGGTTAATTTGACTCGTGAAATTAGTAGGCCCGCTTTTGGTCGTACTTTTGGGATCTAAGATGGTTCTATAGTCAAGTGATTATGTGAATTGAAGTGTGGTGGCATTGGATTATTTTTATGGACTTCAATTTGGTTCAATTAGAAAAGAATTGAATAAAATTGCAAGACTGTGAATTTCATGCCTTGGCAGAAAAAGAAATTGCACCATTAGAATAAGGTTGTGGGAGATTGGAGATAGTGGAGTGTGATATCATCAAGTGATGTCATGGTGGGGCTAGAGTGCCTAAGATCTTGACAAGTGGAGGGTGGATATTGGCCCCCAAAAAGCACCCATCAATATCATCTTCAACATTGGTCTTCTTGGTTTTTGAGATTGGAGGAGAGAGAGGGAGGAGCTCGACCGACCGGACCAGCCAACCCCAATGTCGCTCCTTCGCCCGCTCGACGTTGCTGCTCATCGCTGTCGCACGCCGCTGGACGCACGTCGTCGCTGCTCGCTGTCCTGTGCACCATCGCTGCTCCGCTCGTCTCCGTCTCCCTCTCGCCTGCCTCTGCGTCGCAGCTCTTGCCTTAGCTCATGCAGGAGCCACCAAAGCCCATCTTCGCTATCGTGAGCCGCCGTCAACCTCCCCACCAACCCGTCCAAGCCCCGCCAATCTTCCCCTGCTGATTTTGGTCCTAAGCCAGCCCGTTTCTCCCCCCTTCGACGCCATCACAGCAACCAAAAAAATAGGGGTATTTCAGCCCGATTTTGGCCCATTTTGGCCAGCTTCTCGACCCCAGATGCTTGGCCCCCTTGAGGAAAGTCGATCCCCATGATGTCCCCATCGTTTTGGTCCGATCGGTTTGTTAATCGGGTGAGTTTAGCTCACTAAATCTTGATTAGATGGTTAATTATGCTTTAGGCATGCTTAGCTTAAGTTAATTAAGCTTAGGTAGTTAGTTTAATTTATTTAATTGTAGATTAGATTTAGGTGTTTAATTAACTTAAAGTGTGTCAAATTTAGGGCTAAGTAGGTTTATATTAATATAAGCCTTGATGTGACTTAAAGGAGTTTATTTTTTATTTAAATAAATGTTTCGAAATTATTGGATTATTTAATAATATATTATATTACGAAAATTATTAAAATATTATTATTTAATTCATTTTCGGAATAAATTTAATTATTTCATAAATTTCGAAAATTTTGTCAAGACCTTAAATTCTCAGAATTTTGTGCTGATCGCTGCCGTGTATTCGGATTTTGAAATTGATGGTTGGATATTATAAATTGAGTGTGGATTGTGAAAAATATGGATATTATTATTTAATTAATTTTCGGAATAAAATTAATTATTTAATAAATTCGAAAAATTATTTCGAGACCCTAAATTCTTAGAATTTCATGCTGATCACTACTGTGTAGTCCAATTTATGAATTTGATGAGTGGATATTGGTAATTGAGTGTTGATTCTGAAAAATATGGATTCTTTTAAAAAAATCCCAAGTGTCAGGTTTTGATACCGAAAATAGATTTTATGTATAATATCTAACAGTGCGGTTTGAAAAAGGAATATATTGGCTTTCTGGTTTGAATTGACATGTATCCACACACGACTACTTTGTTAGATGTTTTTAATACGAAGGAAAGAGGCTAGGCTTACCATTTTAATTGAGGCAATTGAGTGAAACGCATGGTATCCTGGGCCAACTTTGAATTGTCGTGTGCTGGTTAAGAGAACCCATCTCCAGTGTGTGTCAGTAGATGTTAGCTGTTCCTAGTGTGTGTTAGTGGACTCAGGTTGCAGTCAATTCTGGACCTATACTCCTTCGAGAATGCCGTCGACGTAGTGATGAAGCCGCACTCCAAGATGGGGAGGTGATGCCTGGCATTAATGTCAGTAGATAGCCGAACTGCGAGTAGGCTATGCTCTTGTGTGGTAGTGAATAACAATTGGAATGCATGCTGAGTATTATTGATGCGTTGGATTATGGGACGAAATTGTGTGGCATGGTATGTGATGTGTCATAATTGTTTGGTCTTATAATACAGACTCCTGTGGTTGTTTGAAATGATATTGTTGGCGTTCCAATTATTTAAGTTCTTATTACTATCTGTGATTGAGTGACTTGAATTTTGCTAACCTGTAGGAAGGAACTGAGGCAAGGTAAGTCCTAAATGTGGTATGGCAAGGCCACCCTTGGGCGTATTTTCTTTCTAATAGAGGTTTAAGGGGTTGAACTTGCTGAGATAATGTCTCATCCCATTGTGGGCCAAAATTTCAAGTCCTTGGTTGGCATTGGTGAAGGACTAGAGGCCCTAAGTGTAGAAGGAGAAGTCTGAAGAATTGACGATCCTATTAGACTTGTTAGTCATAGGGCAATTCTCTTTTGATGGGAGTCGATTCCCTTTTTGTAGACCTTGTTTTATGAACTTGTAGTTTAAAACCTGACTTAACAATTCGCCTTGTATATAATTGCACTACAGTTTGCAATGTATATAGGGTTGGTTGCTTTTAAAGTGGAACTTTGGAATCCTACTTTCCTATCCCATTGTTTTATTGTTTAGGGATTATTTATATGCTTCCGCATGCGTATATTAAAAAGAAAATGGTCGACAATGCGTCTCAGGACATCACTATTAAATCAACCAAGGAGAGGGATGGGTGCGTGCCCGAGGATCGGGGTGTGACATTAATGGTGATCTTACTAAGGAAGTCTACATTGAGCCGCCTCTCGGGTACATTACTTGTAACATTCTCGATTTTAACTCTTATTTTGGCCCGATTAGTAGGCCAAAGCTCGGTACGCCAATGGTGAGACTTGGCCATGAGCCGACCGAAGCACGGGTCAAAAGTCAATTGGCTAATTAGGGATCGGCAATCCAAGGTTCAGTTATAGTGTATTCAACCATGGAAAGGTTATTCGACTGTAAGGATCGATCATGAGACGGTCACGTACCATTACAGATTGACAGACAGTCAGGGCTCAATTTCACCTGGTCACTACCTCGGTCATGGGTGATTCTGCCCGGTCACTATACCGGTCGGGATGACCATGAGTTGATCCAAGGCAACCGTGACTTGGGACGGATCGATCGATCTCACACGATTTCATGACAATCGACAATTGACCATGGATTGAATAAACTCAACGTGGTTCAATTTTAGACTAACCATGACTTGTGGTGCAAGACTTAGATTGGCCACAGAATCGGCTATAGGACTGGTCAATTGTCTCAAGGATTGACCACAAGATTGGCCAAACAGAACTAACCCATGGACTGGCCCAGGAATCGGTCAAAGGATTGATCGATTGGGCCAGGATCTAGCTAGTAAACCTAGCCACAACCTGTGACAGCCCAAGCAGTGGTGCGCGGGGAGGAGGGATGGCAGTACGTCTGCACCTCAGTCCTCGGACGTGCGTAAGGAAGGGGTCCCTCTCTTGTCCTACATCACCTAGGGAGGGAGTTATGGGTTGCCTTATAAGGCAATAGGCCCTCTAACTATACATACGCATTTTTTTGGGGTAGTATGGGCTGTCCCGAGAAGAACAAAACCATGAGGACTTAGTGTCCAAAGCGGACAATATATGTACAGTGGAGACCGAGGGTGTTACACGACCCATTTTCTTGATAAAAAGGAGCTCAAGCTCGATTTAGTTGATCGAGCCTGGTTGCATCTGACTTCATTTGGGCATGGCTTAGGCACGAACCTCAGGCCAAATAAGGTAGTCGATCATGGTCAAACTTGATTAGTCCTTGCCTGATGACAAGGCCTTTAAAATTGAGATATTTCCAAGTTACATTTAATGCTCTTGTCTTGTAGTTAATTAAGAAGCATGGACACTTGGTGTGTTGGGGCTTTGACATAAAGCATAAGGTTAGAATTGGACTTGGAACCATTAAAGAAAGAGACACCTAAGTCTTAGGTAGTCAAAGTTTCTTGGACAAATTAGTATGGACAAGTTTGAATGCTTTAAGGGAGGTGTGGAAAAAGAAGTCCCTAGAGCATAGGCCTATTACTACCCTAATACCAAAGTGTGAACGGTGGACTTTGGAGCCCACAAGAAAGGGGCCACATGCCCAAAGAAAAAGAGAGAGAAGAAAGCCAAGTTCAACTTTAGACTAAGATAGGTCTACATTTATCTCTTTTGGACTTTAGCCAATTAATAACCAAGATAAGGTGTCCAAGCTAGCTTAGGGCCTAATTAGAATCTTGGAAGATAAGGTTGTACAACCGTTGATGACCCTTGACTCAAGACCAAGTGGAAACACTCCTCTTTCCAACTAGAATTTACCACATCTGATTTTGAAATTACTGGACCATTGTTGTTTGCCAAATTTACAGAGCTTTTTTCAGTATGAATTTAAAGAAATTTCCTTCAATAAAGTTGTTCAAAATATCTTTATCTATAACATATTAAAATTTCAGATTTTTCTGAGATGAAATGGTAGGGACAAAGGCCCAATCATTCTTCGTCTGGAACCTGCCCTGTATAGAATAACGATGACTAGATTATCTTCTCGAATTTTTATAAAATTTCTCTATGAGATTTGGACATGCTTCCTTTTTGAAAGTTTTAAAGGAAATCAATTCCCACAACATATAAAATTTCAAAGAGCTTTGAAAACAATTGGATTCGAAATGGGTCCTTTGCGAATGTTGGATCTACTAGATATATGGATTTTTTAGATGTATTTGGTGATTTGCTGCTCTTTCTACAACACGACTTGGACTTGGCTTCTTTCATGAAAAATGTTGTTTAAGATCTTCTCTACAACATATTTAAATTTCATAATCTTTATTATTTCGTTTGATGGGGTAATGACATTGATTTCGGAAATTGCTCAAAACTATTTTTCTCACCCAAGAGATGTGAGTCTTGCTCAAGCTTGGACTCAAGTCCTTAATTGCCCACTTAAGGTGTCCCAAGCTACCAATTTAAAATCCTACCCTACCTTGAGACTTGATGACCAAGTACTGTAAGGACTAGTAACAACACCTAGAGGGGGGTGAATAGATGTTTAAACAAAACCTTGACAAACATATGCGGAATAAAATAAAGTTCAGGGAAGAGAATAAGAACACAAGGTCTATAGTGGTTCAGCTTAAACCAAGCCTACGTCCGCTCTCCCACGCTAACAGCCTTCTGCTGGATTCCACTATGCAATCAATAAGAGATTATAACTTTGAGTGCAAACACTTAGTAGTAGATCACACTATCTCACTAAGTTACTCTTTTGGTATTTCTCTCATGATCACAAACGTTTAAGTTCACCAAAGACAAGTGTATGATCGAAGTTCACTCAGACTTTGGAATTATAAATTCTACGCTCCATCTCTTACTTGCTCATTAGTCATTGATCTCCTTAAATACTCCTCCACTTCCAAACTAGCCGTTGGACAACATCTTGAGGATCGTCTTCTAATCTACCAATTGGACAGATCTATAACTAAAAGATTTGGTAGTCGTTGAGTGACAAAAGTAGAATCCCAAATTGATTCTGATCGCCCACACAAATAGAATCTTGGTTTCCATAAATAAAGCTTCTTCATATAGAAAGTTCTTGTCTTCAAGATTTAATTGTTAATCAATTAGATTAAGTCAATCAAATCAATCTTGATGTAGAATCCAAACCAGATCACTAGCTGTTATACATTTGGGCTTGTGTTACGTTTTGTTGAGTTTTGAATGTAAAGTCTGAGAGCAATATACTTTACAATCTGAGTCTGAGTGCGATAGACTTTACAATATGAGTCTGAACATATTTAGTTTTAAGGTCTGGACACAGTTTGAATAAGTTCAATTTCAGCATAGAGTCCGTCTTCTGGTTCTTCCAAGAATAGACTTCGACAATATCCTTTACACGTTCTATTATCTGCATAGTCTATTACTCAACCATCAAACATGTTAATAGCCTTTGATTTTTTTTGTCATCTTCAAAACATCATAAGGGATTTCCCTAACAATCTCCCCATTTTTTATGATGACAAAACAATCTCTGAATATGCAGATGTGTAATCATGCTTTTAAAGATATTAATAAATCAAGGCAATCTTAAGCACATAAATAATCTTTAAATATGAGTATTCAAAGAATGTAATTCAAATCAAAAGATAGTAGAATATGACAAATAGATTGAGCATAACAATATATAGAAAAATAATCATGGCTCAATATTATCAACACATTTGCATATTTATATTCTCTCCCCCTTTTTGTCATAATCAAAAAGCGATAACAAAAGAAAAAGTATCACGTAGAGAATATAAAATGATAACAAATGTCTTGCATGAAACATAATTTCCAAAAATCAGCTTTTATAAAGTAAATCGAATATTAAAGATATGCAATATAGCTCACTTCGATCATATATAACAACATATATCCAATAAAAATCACCGATGCATTATAAAATTCACTTATCCTTTGTTGTCATAATAAAACGATAATGTCAGTAAGAGATTTGTTGATGACAAAAAGTAATAAAAGATGCACTAACCAGATTTTGTAGAACTTGGTAAGTTCTAAAACATTTACCTTTACCTTCCTTCCATAATAATCAAGATCACGATCAAAGCTCCCCTTCAATTTGTTGCCTTTTTGAGATGATTACGATTCTTTCCTTTCTCTTGGATTCACTTTCTCCCCCTGTCATCATGACAATATTTGCAAATAGCACTAATTGTGGCTTTTGTACGACACATTAGGGATTTCCTCAACAATTTGCAAGAACTTTACATAAGGAAGGGAATTTCTAAGCCTCCAGAAGATAGTATAGAATCTCTACGATTTTTGAATCGAGCTTTCCAAAATTCATATGGAAGATTCTTTTTCCACTTGCAAATTCTTGTATAATAGATAATAATCTTTGCAAAAATGTCACGTAATACCTTCCTCCGATTTGCAGATCAAACTTGCTAGATATAATATATCTTTTAAATATAGCAAGAATATCCATGCATTGCAATAATATTTTTCGAGATCAAAGAGATTTCCTTGAGCATAAATCTCATATATATATATATATATATTATTGATGCATTTTGCAAAAAGAAATATGATATTTCTATCACGTGCCAAATCAAGTAAAAACTTGCAATGCCTTATATTTATAACAAAAGATATTTGCAATATAATAAACAATCATCCAAAATTATGATAAATGCTAGAGAAATTTGTAAGGTGGGATGATAAAAAATATTCTCTTACCCATGGTATATGTTTGAAATATACCATTGATAAAAAAAAATCATTACCAACTTTCGCAAGAGATATTTTTCTGATTGCACCAAAATTTGGGTAGATTCGCAATCATTCTTGCCTTATTGAATTTCCTGCAATCAACTCATTTCCTTTTAAGTATCCATCAATTTGGAACCTTCCATTTCGTTAGAGCAAAATATAAAATCTCCATAATCAAATATTCTTTCCAAACTCATCATAACATATTATTTAAGAAAAGAACATCTTAATAATATCTTGAAAAAGAAATTCTCACTTAGTCAAAGCATGATAATATCAGAGAGAATAAAATCGTTGAATATTTAAGAAAGAATATTTTGCATATAAATTAATATAATGTAAAACATATTTTCACTTTGCAAAATATAACAAAATCTGAGAGTATAAAATCAAATAAACTCAATTGTCTCTAAGCAAGATATCAAAAATAATCACACATATTAGATCAAATTGTAACTCACGAATCACAAAAACAAATTATACGATTCTTTCTTCAATAAAACAAATCATAGAATATGGTCATAATAAAATCTGAATCAACCGAGGATATGACGAATATCAAGTATAATGAGAATTATTGGCCAAATCAAATTGAGAATAAAAAAAAATTCCTTACCAAATCCTCTTTCTTCTTCTCCTTTATCTCCTGCAAAAACAACTCATTTTTTCTTTGGTACCAATTTTTTCTTGGGTCCATGAGAATTAGTAGAATATGTTGTTTTTACATAATCTTTCTTAATAGGTCTCCACACTTTAGGATATTCTTTCTCAAAGTGTTTAGAATCTTCACAATTTGAACACTTGAAGGCATTTCGACCAACAGGTTTTGTAAAGATCCTTTGAAAATGCTTTTTGTATGCAAGAATAGAAGGTCTTTGTCTAAGTCTCTCATTCTTTAGGAAAATCTATTAGAGAATCACTTTCCTTATTAAAACCAAGTCCCGACTTATTATAGTAAGATACTTGTATGGAAAGGATATGCTCTAATGTTTTTGAACCCTTTGAAAATTTTGTTGAAATATTTGAAAATTCTTTCTTTAAAGAATCATTTTCTTTTAAAATTAAATCTTGACTTTCTTTTGTTTGTAGAAAATCTTTTTGCAAAATTTCAAACTTTTCTTTTTGAGAAAGATTCTGTTGCCTAAACCAAGAATTCTCCTTTTTTAGTTTGGAGATCCTTTTAAGAGAAGATTTGAGATTTCAACAAAACTCATTTATATACTTAAGAACTTTAGTAGGAATTTCTAAATGACTTACCTCGATATCCTCATCGGATTTTGAGTCTGTGTCTAAGTCAGACTCTGATTCCGAATTTGAGTTTGAGTCTAAATGTGCCATCAAGCATATATTTCCTTACTTGTTATCTTCTCTCATGATTCTTTTCTACCCATTCTGCTTGTATTGTCTTCTTCCATCGAATTTCCTTCCTTTTTTACTTAGCTTTTTGAATTTCTTGATCATAAAAGCAAGTTCTTCATTGTCCATGTCATTTTGTGAATCTATATCATTAGAATCAGCATTAGTTTTTAGAGCGATGGACTTCTTACCTTCGGGATCTTCATCAATAATTTGTTCCACTTCGTAGGATTGAAGAGTGCCAATCAATTCATCAACGGAGAGTGGCATAATCCTCTGAGTTTCCTGGATTGAGGTCTTGACATGATTCCAGTCTTTTGAAAGACCTCGCAAGAGTTTGTTAACCTTCATTGGGGAAGAAATTGGATGACCTTGATACGCTAAACCATTTACAATTTCTGTAAAATGATTGAACATATCTTCAATCTACTATCCTAGCTTAATCTTGAAGGATTCATATTGGCCAAGTAAGATGTTTACTTTTGTGTCTTTTACACGATCAATCTCTTCATAAGTAACATGAAGTCTATCCCAGACTTCCTTAGCTATTCCACATGAAGAAATTTTGTTATATTCAGCAGGAGACAATGCGCAATATAAAGAATAGATAGCTTTTGTATCAAGAGCTTTTCTTTTGGACAACTCCGTCCAAGACATAGGAGCAGGGGGTTTGGTTTCTTTGTCTTTGCTATTCTTATTTGAAGTAGACGCAACAGTGGGATTGATTCCTTTTTCCATAACATCCCATTGCATGGGATCTTTGGATCTTAGAAATGCTTTCACTTTGTTCTTCCACACATTGTATTCTTTTCCATCAAAATATGGTGGCTTGCTGTTGCTTTGCCCTTCCATAAGTCCTAGTGCCAAGATACTAGCCATAGAAGATCTTTAGCTCAAAAGTAAAAATACTTTTATAAAACGAGCACTTGGCTCTAGTACCAATTGTAAGGACTGGTAACAATACCTAGAGGGAGGTGAATAGGTGTTTAAACAAAACATTAGCAAATATATGCGAAATAAAATAAAGTTCAGGGAAGAGAATAAGAACACAAGGTTTATAGTGGTTCGGCTTAGACCAAGCCTATGTCCACTTTCTCACGCTAACAGCCTTATGCTAGATTCCACAATGCAATCAACAAGAGATTACAACTTTGAGTGCAAACACTTAGTAGTAGATCAAACTATCTCACTAAGTCACTCTTTTAGTATTTCTCTCACAATCACAAATGTTTAAGCTCACCAAAAACAAGTGTATTATCGAAGTTCACTCAGACTTTGGAATTATAAATTCTATGCTCCGTCTCTTACTTGCCCATCAATCCTTGATCTCCTTAAATACTCCTCCACTTCCAAACTAGCTGTTGGACAGCATCTTGAGAATCGTCTTCTAATCTACCAATTGAACATATTTGTATCTAGAAGATTTGGTAGCCGTCGAGTGACAAAAGTAGAATCTCAAATTAATTTTGATCACCCATACAAACAAAATCTTGGTTTCCATAAGTAAGGCTTCTTCGTATAGAAAGTTCTTGTCTTCAAGATTTAATTGTCAATCAATTAGATTGAGTCAATCAAATCAATCTTGATGTAGAATCCAAACCAGATCACTAGCAGTTATACATTTGGGCTTGTGTTACGTTTTGTCGAGTTTTGGATGTAAAGTCTGAGAGCAATAGACTTTACAATCTGAGTCTGAGTGCGATAAACTTTACAATCTAAGTCTGAACAGATTTAGCTTTAAGGTCTGGACATAGTCTAAATAAGTTCAGTTATAGCATAGAGTCCGTCTTCTGGTTCTTCCAAAAATAGACTTCAATAATATCCTTTACACATTCTATCATCTGGATAGTCTATTACTCAACCATCAAACATGTTAATAGCCTTTGATTTATTTTGTCATCTTTAAAATATCATAAGGGATTTCCCTAACAAGTACTATTGGACAACTTATAGCACCTATTTGGGGGAGGGTAGACAAGTATGACGGTTCATTAATTAAGGGACTAGGTGGATCAATCGAAAGTTGGTCACATTAACCTCGCACTTTTCACCTAAGCCACTATCATTAATTGTCGTTCATACTGTTTTGGGGGGAGGATTCCTATAAATAGATGTAGAATCCATTCACCCAACACACCTCACCAAAGCCATCCTCCTTCTTTCTTTTCCACCACCAACCACCCCATTCTCTTCCTCTCATAGTTCAACCCTCTCTTCCCTAGGAACTCTAGCCATCGCCCTTGCTGCTATGCTCGTCGTCATCACCAATTCAAGGCCGCCATCTTAGAAAGTTGTAAGTGGAACTTACTAATATTTGGCTGGGGTGTTGTGTTACGTTAATCCAAGCATGTGACGAGTCCTTGACTGAAGTCATTGGATTGTTCTTGCTTGAAATTGTTGGAGAAAACTTCCCTATTTGTTTTGAAGTTGACAAAATATTTCCATCAGTCTAGTCTGAAGACTTGCAGACTCTATTGTCAAAGTCTGAAGATCTCCAGACTTAAGATTTAAAGTCTGCCCTCATTGACAGTTTTCAAACTGACAAAGAAAAGTATTATTCATTGAAGAAAACTTATCCAGATGTGGGTATTTCTTTGATTCATATGGTTGAAGAAGATCTCAAGGTTGGAGATGGCACTTTGAATTCTATTATTTGTATTAAAATCAATTCGAGTAATTTAGATCCGATTGATTGACGAAGAGTATTTGGAAGGTTCTACTTGTGGAAACCTAGATTCTAATTATATGGGCGAGCAGGATTGGTGGGCTATTATCATATTTTTTAAATAACTTGAGATCTCTCTGATTGATTCTGTCCAACGGGTTGATTGGAAGAACTCATTTGGAAGGTACCAACGGTTATGAAGGCATGGAGGAGTATATAAGGAAGATGCTATTGTTATTCGAGTGAGAGTGTGATAGAAAAATTTCAAAATCTGAAGCTCCTTGTTCTTTGTTGTTTCATTTGTTGAGCTTAAATTTGTACTCAAAAGAGAGATTAGATATTTGTGAGACCTTGAGGAAGTATAATAGAGTCTCTACACTGTGGAATCAAGGACGTGAGATTGTAAAATCTCTTTTGATTCTTAGTGGAATCCAGCTAGTGGGCTGTCAGTGCGGGAGAGTGGACGTAGGCTTAGACTAAACCGAACCACTATAAACCTTGTGTTTTGATTCTCTATCCCTAATCTCTTTACTTCATTTAACAACTTTATATAATTATCTATAGTCTGTTACATTTTCAGTTTAGACAAAAATTTTTGTTAAGTATTACAAAAAATTCTTTAATCACCTATTCACCCCCCTTCTAGGTACTTCTACTAGCCCTTTCAATTGGTATCAGAGCTTGTGTACTCATTAAATTGAAGTGTTTTTACTTATGAGTTAAAGATATATGACTAGTATGTTGGCTCTAGGTTTGGTTGAAGGCCAAAGCAACATCATACCACCTTATTTCGATGGAAAGGATTACAGCATATGGAAAAATAAGATGAAGACATTCCTTAGATTGAAAGATCCTTTGGAATGGGATGTAGTAGAAAAAGGAATCATTCCTAAAGTTACATCAGTTTAAGAGAGGGGAAAAGAAGTTGCAGAAGCTAGCGAAATGACCCAAGAAGAGATAACCAAGAGATAAGCTCTTGATGCAAAAGCAATTTACTCTTTATATTGTGCATTATCTCCCACAAAATATAATAGAATATCTTCTTGTGAAACAACCAAAGAAATCTAGGATAGGCTGCACATTACCTATGAAGGAACTGATCGAGTGAAAGAAACAAGAATTAATATTCTACTCGGACAGTATGAAGCTAATAACTCTATAAAAATAGAGTTATTTTACCTATTTTTAGGCAACAATTAATGCAATATTTATGAGAAAATATTTTGATTTCTTTTTAATTATTTGAATTTTCATTGTTTATGCAAAATAATGAGATATGGAAAAGATAAGGAAAAGAAAGACAAAAATCAGGAATTCAAATCAAGCAGCAATGGAAGATGGATATCAAATCAAGGAATCCTTGATTTTATTCCCTAATGTTATCTGCAAGTATTGAGAGATTAGATAACTTGGATATATCCTATGAAGAAGAGAACATTGAGAGTGAGAGAGAGCAGCTAGGTTTTTGTCAGATCATTTTTCATTGTTCTGAGAGTTTTTTCAAGTATTTTGAAGAGAAGACGAAAGTGGTGACATAATTCTTATTCTTTAATTTAAGATGCTGAGTTTAATTTTTATTTTTATTTATTCTTCTACTATGTTCTAATTTTCTTTTATTAGGGCTACAATGTAGCCTAACCATGATGATGTGAATTTTATGATTTTTATGTTTTGCAATTGATTTCATTCATGTGAGTTATATATTATTGTGCATAATGCTTTTGAGTGACTAGCCACTACTTAAATGATCTGATATGCATGTTTGAGACTGAGAAGTGATAATATGTAATTGCTCATTATAATATATAACAATGAATTAAACGTGGATAGAAATATACCGCGTTATTTGTGTTACTTTCGATGATAAGGTGATTCAAAAGACTCATCGTAAATTGGGAATATTCATAATTTTTAAAGCACTCGTGTTTATTTTAATTCACATACATAGAGATATAGTGGATTAATAAACTGAGTAGGTTTGCTATACCTAGAGATAGGATAGTAAATAGGTTAGGAAATTCCGCTATCACATGTTTGATATCGTTCTTGTATTCACAACAATATAAAATTCATATATAGTGGTTATGGTGAAATCGGATGCTCTAACATATTTATCTAATTGATTTACTACATTTAGTCTTCAAATTTTGTTTTTAATTTATTGTCAATTATATTTTGATATATTAGATAAATTTTAGAGTTAATCTATTTTAGTATTTAATTAGTTTATTAATCATCGATCTATATGGGACAATATTCCTTCTTATCATTGTATCACTTGTTTGACACGTTCACTTGCATTTAGAATTTTATGAACAAGTTTTTGGTGCCGTTGTCAGGGATCGTTTGTTTAATACTAATTAATATTGATACCAGATAATTCTAAGTTTAATCTAGCTTTCATTTTGTTTTATTTTTCAAGGTGTACATTGGTTTATGACACGTAGCCAACAAGGGAAACTTGTTGAACTTGATCTAGAAATCGAGCGTACATTCAAAAGGTGACCGAGAGAACAGAGAAATCACGCTAAGAAGATGGCAGACAGTGATAATGAAAATCCACATAGACTTTTAAGAGATTATGCTGCACCAATAGTTCAAGGCACCACATCAAGTATCAGAAGACTTGCAATTCAAGCAAACAACTTTGAGATCAAGCCGTCACTTATTCAGATGCTTCAACAATTAGTTTAATTCAGTGGACTACCAAGCGATGATCCAAACACTTACATGAATGCTTTTTTTGAAATCTGTGACACCATTAAATGTAATGGAGTTAT
Organism: Eucalyptus rudis; assembly: GCA_019915205.1. Lineage (NCBI taxonomy): Eukaryota > Viridiplantae > Streptophyta > Magnoliopsida > Myrtales > Myrtaceae > Eucalyptus > Eucalyptus rudis. The sequence goes on from JAHMTN010000001.1 coordinate 1,228,644, forward strand.
AGATGATGCTATTAGATTGAGATTATTTCCATTCTCTCTTAGAGACAAAGCTAAGAGTTGGCTTTCTTCTCTTCTTGCGGGATCAATCACTACATGGAATGATATGGCTTAGAAATTTCTTTGTAAGTTCTTTCCCCCTGCAAAGTCTGCGAAAATGCGTAACGATATTACTAATTTTATGCATATGGATAATGAATCATTATATGAAACATGGGAAAGATTCAAAGAATTTCTTAGGGGATGCCCACATCATGGACTACCCATATGGATGCAGGTACAAACTTTTTATAATGGCTTTAGTATAAATCTTTGTTCTATGATTGATGTAGCTGCAGGAGGAACTCTAAATAATAAAACACCAGAAGAAGCCTACAATTTATTAGAGGAGATGGCATAAAATAGTTATTAGTGGCCTATTGAGAGACTATTAATGTGAGAAGTTAGTGGAGTTTACGAAGTGGATGCTTTTGCTGCAATTGCTGCACAATTTGAAGCACTTAACAAAAAGCTAGATAATATGAGTGTTTCAGGCATGAAAATTCAAAATTTGACTTGTGATTTTTGTGGTGGAGGACATGTTAGCACAGCGTGTTAGGTAGGTAATACTTTTAAACAATCCAGTGAAAAATTTAACTTTGTTGGGAATTTTAACAGGTCACAGAATAATCCCTACTCCTACACGTACAATCTGGGATGACGCAATCATCCAAATTTTTCATGAAATAATCAGAAAGTGACAAGACCACAAGGATTGGAACAATCAGAAGGGACAAAGTCCAATCTGGAAGATATAGTCACCAAACTTGCTAATATAACTCATGACTTCATCAAAAGCACGGATGTGAGATTTCAAAACCAAGAGGCTTCAATCAGAAATCTGGAGATGCAAGTGGGTCAGTTAGCAAGCATGATGTCAGGGAGAAAACAAGGTTCTTTGCCAAGCAACATAGAGAAAAATCCAATTGAAAACATAAAAGCTATTACCTTGAGAAGTAGTAAACAAGTGGGAGAAGAAGAGATTGTTAGGACAAGGAAGAGGTGACCAATAAACAATCAAAGGAAACAAGCAAGAGTAAACTTTTTCCAGATAATACCAAGTCATATGTGCTGCCAATTCCATTCCCTCAACGACTCCAGCAACACAAAATAGATAAGCAATTTTCTAAATTTCTCGATTTATTTAAAAAATTGCATATTAACATTCCTTTTGCAGATGCTTTAGCACAAATGCCTAGTTATGCAAAAATTTTGAAGAAGATTTTGGCAAACAAAAGGAAGCTGGAGGATTATGAAACTGTAAAGTTAAATGAGGAGTGTTCAGCCATCCTACAAAACAAATTGCCTCTGAAATTAAAAGATCCAAGGAGTTTACTATTCCTTACACTATTGGGGATTCTTACTTGAAAAAACATTATGTGATTTAGATGCAAGTATTAATTTAATGCCTTATTCAGTTTTCAAGAAACTAGGAATGGGCGAGGTAAAAGCAACCATAGTGTCACTTCAACTGGCTGATTGATCAATTAAATATCCGAGAGGTATTGTGGAAGATGTTTTGATAAAAGTTGACAAATTTATCTTTCCTGTAGATTTCATAGTTCTTGACATGGAGGAAGATTTTGAGGTACCACTTATCTTAAGTCGACCTTTTCTAACAACAGGAAGAGCTCTTATTGATGTACAACAAGGGAAGTTGATTCTTAGAGTTCAAGATGATCTTGTTTCTTTTAATGTTTTTAAAGCGATGAAATATCCATTTGATGATAGTTCTTGTTTTAGAATTGAGACAGTTGACAAATTGGTGAATAAGGTTTTTTAGGAAAATATTTTTCAAGATCCACTTGAAGCATGTTTGATTCAACCAAGGGACAAAGATATTCAGAATGAGGAGATAAATGAGTACGCAAATTTTATGGAGGCAATTCTACCATATTCAAGGCGAAAGGCAATTAAATTTGAGGAGTTAGGACAACAAATTACAAAGCCTAAACCATCAATTGAAGAGCCTCCAATTTTTGAACTCAAACCCTTACATTCTCATTTGAAATATGCTTTTTTAGATGGAGTTTATTCTTTACCGGTAATTATATCTTCTTCTTTGACAGATTTGATGGAGGAGAAACTGCTCAAAGTATTAAGAGAGCATAAGGGTGCAATTGGATGGAAAATAGCTGATATCAAGGGAATTATTCCTTCAATTTGCATGCACAAAATTTTGATGGAGGAACAATGTAAACCCACTATCTAACCTCAGAGGCGTTTGAACTCGAAAATGCAAGAAATAGTGAATGGTCAACATTTGAAGCCCTACTTTGAAGGTGGTTACAACAAGTAGAAGACTACCACTGAACTTCATCCTCCAGACTAGCGACATCTGAGATAGTTTCGCTGAAAACTATCAAACAAGCGCTTCTTGGAAGGCAACCCAAGCATTTTAATTATGTATTTATTTATTTATTTATTGTTAATTTTATGTTTTGCAAAAAAAAAAAAGAAAAAAAAAAGGATTAACTTTTCTTTGTTTTATCCAGGTTATTTTTTAGGGATCATCTTTCAAGAGTTTAATCATCAAGGTCTTATGTGAACTTATCCTACAACCAGGGGAGTTTTCTTCCTCCTATTTCTATTTTTTGCATTGAGGACACTGCTTCATTCAAGTTTTGGGGGGGGGGGAGACAAAATTTTTGGCTAAATTTTTTTTTTATCATGATTGCATTCTTGATAGTGAATTTTTGTGATTCTTAGGAAAATTTATATTTATTTGAACTTACAATTGATGTGTGAGTTAATTTTAATTCTAACTATGTTGATTCACTTACTGAGCACTAAAAGTCCTTAATTTTTTAATTGTGTGTAAATCTAGAGAACATTCATGTGAAGTATGTGATTTTCTCAGATTTCATCCAAATCTTAGAATTTGTTTGATTTTCTCTTGATGCGAAATCTTAAGCTAAATCTAACTGAGAAAATGATTTAGGCAATTTTTGGAACGATTAAGCCTTTCAAGCTAACCCTATTTATTTATCCCTAGTCACCCCTTTGAGCCTTAATTATTATCCAATTTTTCATTGGCACCCATATATATTTAGCCTAGCCATTATCAAATTTATCATTATCCCATGGCCTATGAACACGTTAATTTTCTTTTGGGATAAAAAAATTATTTGAACTTGATAGAAATTTGGGAGGAACGATGGAGTATGAAAAAAAAAAGTGATTGCTATGGTTGTTTGGGGTGTATTATGAAAAAAAAAAATTGCTTTTATGGTTCCGTATCCAACTTTCAATTGAGCGAGCCTTTTGGATACTCAATGGGTTGCAAGTTTTCATGTTATATTATGAGGGACTTTGGGAGAAACTCCACCATAAAGCAATTCAAGAAAAAAGAAAAAAAGAAAAAAGAAAAGAAAAGAAGGAATGATGATATATGGTGGCAGAAAAATTATCTTGAATGAGTGAAATTGGACAGTGACATTGGTTCTAATTAGATCCTAGAAATCAACGTATTGATGGGTGATTTGAGCTTAAAATTATTGTTATCTTACCTTTAGCCCAGCCTTACATTACAAACCAAGAAAAGTCCTATTGATTTTTGGTTGGATAATTAGCTTACATTAGTGGAGAGAGGAATGAAAAGCAAACCTATGAGATTTGGTCATAATTATTGAGAATTTTCAAGAGGTTGCATGTCAATGTAAATTTATCTAAATTGCATATAATTTGAAAAAGATGAGGACTCTCACACACACACTTGGATCACATAGTTAGAATTGGTTTTAACTTACAAATCAATTTCAATATTTGGATGCAATTTGTGTTTTTCTTTGAATTGTGGATTTGAGCAATTATGGAAAGATGTTATGGAGGAGGTTGTTAGCTTGCGTATGTGTTATGTGTTGATTTTGCTTGAGGACAAGCAAAAGGTTAAGTGTGGGGGTTTGATAACTCTATAAAAATAGAGTTATTTTACCTATTTTAGGCAATAATTAATGAAATATTTATGAGAAAATATTTGGATTTCCTTCTAATTATTTGAATTTTCATTGTTTATGCAGAATAATGAGATATGGAAAAGATAAGGAAAAGAAAGGCAAAAATCAGGAATTCAAATCAAGCAGCAGTAGAAGATGGATATCAAACCTTGATTTTGTTCCATAACGTTATCTACAAGTATTGGGAGATTAGATAACTTGGATATATCCTATGAAGAAGAGAACATTGAGAGCGAGAGAGAGCAGCTAGGTTTTTGTCAGATTATTTTTCATTGTTCTGAGAATTTTTTAAGTATTTTGAAGAGAAGACAAAAGTGATAACAGAATTTTTGTTCTTTGATTCAAGATGCTGAGTTTAATTTATATTTTTATTTACTCTTCTATTATGTTCTAATTTTCTTTTGTTAGGGTTACGATGTAGCCTGACCATGATGATGTGAATTTCATGATTTTTATGTTTTGCAATTAATTTCATTCATGTGAGTTATATATTATTGTGCATAATGCTTTTGAGTGACTGGCCACCATTTGAATGATCTGATGTGCATGTTTGAGACTGAGAAGTGATAATATGCAATTGCTCATTATAATATATAACAATGAATTAAACGTGGATAGCAATATACCGCGTTATTTGTGTAACTTTCAGTGATAATGTGATCCAAAAGACTCATCGTAAGCTGCGAATATTCATAGTTTTTAATGCACTCGTGTTTATTTTGATTCACATACATAGAGATATAGTGGATTAATAAATTGAGTAGGTTTGCTATACCTAGAGATAGGATAGTAAATAGGTTAGGAAATTCCACTATCACATGTTTAATATCGTTCTTGTATTCACAACAATATGAAATTCATATGTAGTGGTTATGATGAAATCGGATGCTCTAACATATTTATCTGATTGATTTACTGTATTTAGTCTCCAAATTTTGTTTTTAATTTATTGTCAATTATATTTTGATATGTTAGATAAATTTTAGAGTTAACCTACTTTAATATTTAATTAGTTATTAATCATCGATTTCTGTAGGACGATATTCTTTCTTATCATTATATTACTTGTTCGACACGTTCACTTGTGTTTATAATTTTACGAACAGAAGCCTTCAAGATGAAGTTAGGAGAATCTATTACTGATATGTCTAGTCGCTTCATTGAAATTGTAAATGGTCTAAAGTATTAGGGACAGCCAATCTTAGGACCCATGAAGGTTAATAAATTGCTGCGTGAACTCTCCAAAGACTGGAATCACGTAAAGACTTCAATAAGGGGAATACAAAGAATCATGCCGCTCTTAGTAGATGAACTGGTTGGCACACTTCAATCCTATGAAGTGGAGCAAATCAATGATGAAGAAGATCCCAAAGGTAAGAAGTCTATTGCTTTAAAATCTAACGATAATTCTAATGTTACAGACTTTAAAGAAGACTAAGATGATGAAAAGCTAGCACTTATGATAAGAAGGTTTAGGAAACTGAACAAAAAGGGAAGAAGATTTAATTGGAAGAAACAAAACACTCAAAAGTTTCAAAACAAATCAACTTAAGATGATGAATTCAATAAAGATGTGATTTGCTTTGAATGCAAGAAAAATGGGCATATCAGACCCAACTGTCCTTTGTTCAAGAAAAAGAAAGAGAAGACTAAGAAATACATAAAGGCTCTCAAAGCAGAAACATGGAGTGATATTGAATGCGAAGAAAGTGATGATGATTATGCCAATGTTTACTTAATAGCAAAATCAGAATCAAACTTAGACTTTGAGACAGATACAGACTCAAATTTAGACAATGAAATTGAGGTAAGCAATTTAAAAATTCCTACTAAAGTCTCGAAATACATTGATGAACTCTGTCTTAACCTTAAAACTTCTATTAAAAGGATTTCCGAGTTAAAAATGGAGAATTCTATACTGAAGCAACAGGAAAATTCTTGGAAAGAAAAGTTTGAAAATTTAGATAAAAGTTTTATCATTTTGATAGAAAATGCAGACTCTCTTTCAAAAGAAAATATATGTTTGAAAAATGACATTTCAAATGTTTCAAAAAGGTTTCCAATAGGATCTGAGAAGCTAGAAAAGATTCTATAGATACAAAGACCTTACTTTAACAAAACAGGTTTGGGAATGACTTCTGAAACCATTTCTCTAATTGATTTTCCGAAAGTAAAGGAAAGAATCAAACAGAGACCTACAAAGAACTCTTATAGAAATCATTTTCAAAAAGTCTTTATAAAACCTGTTGGCCGAAGTGTTCTTAAATGTTCTAAGTGTTACAGCTTAGAACACTTTGAGAAAGAATGTCTAATGGTTTGGAGACCTATTAAGAAAGATTGGGCAAAACTGTACATTGCACTCACTCCTCTGGACCCAAGAAAATGTGGGTACCAAAGAAAGCTTGAGATTCTTCTTTAATTGCAGGTCACTATTAAGAGGAAAATTAAATGGTATTTGGATAGTCACTGTTCAAGACACATGATAGGAGATTCAAGTTGTTTTATAAAGCTTGTTCAAACAAATGAAGGAAAGTCTCTTTTGGTGGAAAAAGCAAAGGAAGAATTATTGGATGCGGAATAGTAAAGATTGGAGGTCTCACAATACATAATGTCTCCTTGGTGGAATGACTGAATTACAATCTTCTAAGCATAAGCCAACTGTGCGACATTAGGTTCAAAATCAATTGCCAGGAAGGAACATGTTCAGGAACCAGTAAAGATCATTCACAATCTTTTACCAAGCGTAGACATGGAAATATTTATCTTCTGGATGTAAAGCCAGAAAGACCTCAATGCTTGATATCAATACAAGATGAAGTGAATCTTTGGCATCGAAAGCTTGGCCATATCAACAAGAAGCAAATTGCCAAAATCTTTTCAAAGAAGCTTGTTCGTGGACTACTCAACCTGAAATATTAAAAAGCTGACTTATGCACACCATGTGTGTTGGGTAAACAAGTTAGAAGTTCTTTTAAACCAATACATCAAGTTTCTACTAATCATGTATTGCAGCTTCTACATATGGATCTTTTTGGACCAACTAGAACTCAAAGCATTGGTGGAAAAAGATTTTGCCTAGTAATATTATTCACGATTTACTTGGGTCTACTTTCTGTCAAGTAAGTCTAAAACCTTCTCTCATTTCTTAAAGTTTGCTAAGAAGGTGCAGAATGAGAAAGGATATGCTATTTCAAGCATACGGAAGACGATGGAGGTGAGTTTGAAAATCAAGACTTTGCCAAATTCTGTGATGAATTTGGTTTTCAGCATGTGTTCTCCTCTCCTTATACTCCTGAACAAAATGGAGTTGTGGAAAGGAAGAATAGATCTTTACAAGAAATGGCAAACACTCTTTTAATTGAAAGTAATATTTCTTGTCATTTTTGGGTTGAAGCAGTTTCTACAGCATGTTATATTATTAACAAGGTATTCTTAAGGCATATTCTAGAGAAAACTTCCTATGAGTTATTCAAAGGAAATAAGCCAATTGTTTCTTATTTTTATGTTTTTGGTTGCAAATGCTTTATATTGAAAAATGCGAACGATCGAATTGGTAAGTTTGAAGAAAAGTTAGATGAAGGAATTTTCCTTGGATATTCAACCTCTAGCAAAGCCTACAGAATCTTCAACAAGAAAACCTAGTCTGTGGAAGAATCTATGAATGTCAAATTTCAAAAGTATCTGCAAAATCAATCGATTCAGACTCAGACCGAAGAATCTGAATCAGCTCCAGACTTTACAAAGTCTACCTCCCTTGAAGCAGAACAGACTCCAGAAGAAAAGCAATGAACGAATGTTGAAGAATCAACTAAAGAAGAAGATCAACAATCTGTCAGACTGACCAGCAACTGGAAGCATAAGTCTAGTCATTCCAAAGAACTCATCATTGGCAATATTGATAAAAGAATTCGTACCAGATCCAAAAAGCAAGAAGATTCTAGTGCTGTGTGTGACACCCCTCGACGGCCCCCGATCCGCTAGGGTCACCACAGTTCGCTTTTCATTTTTCTTTCCCAAACAACGTGTCACTCTGATACCATTTTTCAGTTGCAGTGGGTCCATACAACCATGGGGGTTTACATCTTTTATTAACGATCCCTTGCGCAATTTACATAACGGAAGCATATCTAACAATTCCCTTCCCTATATTCAAAAATCGATGCACACCTACTAAACATCTTATACAAGTTAAAACCAAACACGTTTATTTACATAGAGCAGATGGACATCATTCATCGGTACATCAAAATGCCATAGCTTTCTATACTAGGCTATACTTCAAAAGATGACTGACATCTCTTCCAACAGTCGTATACTTTAGCGTCCATCGATTAGTGTCGGCATCCAAAAGTTCCCTCCTTTGCTATCCTTCTCCTTGCGGTCATATCCAACCGCTCAATTTATCTACTAATCTGAAATGTTAGTCCCCAAAAGGGGTGACTACAACCACTCAGCAGGTAAAGAAATCCAATAACCACTCAATGCATCATACAAATCATGCATTGTAGGCGTAACTTACCTTGCAGCCATGCGCAATACTATCATGCATCATCATGCCTTATCATCATGCATATCATATCATCATATGTCATCATCATAATCATCATCATGGCATCATTATATCATACATGTCATCCTTATCATGACATCATCACATCACATATCATCACCGTCATCATGCATATCATACCATGGGTGATCATCATATCACATCACATAACATCATCATCATTATCATGCATATCATCATGCATATCATACCATGGGTGATCATCATATCACATCAGATAACACCATCATCATTATCATGCATATCATCATGCATATCATACCATGGGTGATCATCATATCACATCACATAACAACATTATCATCATGCATATCATCATGCATATCATCATGCACATCATGCCATGAGTTAACTTTCATCTTTATCTTTAAGTTTGATCACCACATCACCCTTCCTCAATTCATCAATTTCATCTCATATTTTACACTCGCATCCCATGCGAGAAAAACCTCCGGGCATGTATCCAAGATACAACCGGGCATCCGGCCCCCCACATTCCGGGCATCTTGCATCCCAACTAGCATCACGAGGAACCTCCGGGCATGTATCCAAGATACAACCGGACCTCTGGCCTTTACCCTTCTAGCTAGGCATCTCGCACCCAAATCCTGGCATCGCGAGGCATTCCCTTCGGGCAAAGACCTCCGACAGGGCTTCTGGAATTATGTACCGGCATACCACCAGGCCTCCCCTGGAATTACGTACCGTATACCACCGGGCATCCCGAAACTCCCGGGGAATCTCCGGAATTACGCCACTAGGCCACCGAACATCATCATCCACCACAACCATCTCCTCATTTACCATTATCCACATTTACCATTTCTTTATCTCAATTTAACATGGCAATTGGCATGGCATCAAACAAATCACACTTGACATGGAATTCACACTTGCATCTCAATTCATATGTCATACACATGCCAAAACCATATCCTATACATATCTCAATTCAATACATGTACAAGGACCATGTCATACGCATACCAAGACTTTATCACATATACATCTCAATCCAATACATGTGCAAAGACCTCATCACACATATGCCACACAAATAGAATTGAATCCATGTCCAAATAAAAATCCATTTTATTTTATTTTATTATTTTATTATTATTTTATTATTATTTTATTTATTTATTTATTTTATTATTTAATGTCAATAATTTCCCAAAAATCCAAGAAGTATTTAACAAACCCATAGGATGATATTTTCTTGCAAAATTCGTGGCCAATTTAAATTTTTACCAAATTCCACAATTTCCCCAAAACATCCTATAATTCTCGGATTTAAACCAAATGCACAGTTTCCGAATAAATTTAATTAAAATATCTATTCGGCCTCCAAAAATTACGAAATTTTACAGGGTCATAGACAACACATTTTTGTGCATTTTTCATGAAGAACTCTAAGCCAAATTCTTCATAGATTAATTTATACAACTCCACGAAGCTTCTGGAACCTCTACCGCTTCGTCCAGAATGCATATCTCTGAAAAATTAAGGTTTCACCCATCTATTCTCTTTCTTTTCCTATGAAAT